>CM070668.1:9194658-10643238 GCA_036346575.1 Dendrocalamus sinicus
CAAGGACACATCACAAAGATGGAGCATAAAATTGAGACTAAAATAGCTCAGAAAGAGCAATGTTTTCTATTGGAAGTGCAGGAAAATGGCGGGTGTTGGTCAAGGGGACAAAGCAGCTGGGAATGGTTAATCAGCACCGCCATGGTGAGGTCGGTCGAGCTGCCTGCAATGCTCAATGACTTCACGTATCCCCGTGCGTGCGAGCCTGCAAGTCCAAGGCCGTACCACCTCTCCGTACAGGCCTGCACTGCACACGCACCGACGCACGTGCGAGCCCGCTAAGGGCGTCCGCAATGGTAATAGCTAGTACTAGCTATATAGTCAGCTGACGTGGAGGTGAGAGACAAAAGCAAAGACTATTTTATACTGTTGGACCCACATACTCTTCTCTCATGTTCTTGGACTACGTGAAATAGATCAGCTATTTGCTCGTCGCTAGTGACTACTCTCTCTCCTACTTTTTCCTTGCCACATCAGATCTAGCTAACTAAATAGCCAGCTGTTGGAGACGCCCTAATGACTAGCTGTATCCGACAAGCATAGATCTATCCTAGACTCACACCGTCGTAGATAGAACTATCTATGTTTTGTAAACTCAGAAAGGAAAACCTATAGCAAAGCGCCAATGTGTTGTTGTTACCCGTGCGAGCTAATATGGTCCTGTTCTTTTCAGCTTTTAAAAATTACTTTTCAACTTTTCTACAGTAATTAATTTTTAAATGGAGTATCTTTTAAGATAAGGTCTGCTAGTTAATTGTAGTACATACTGTACCGACTTTATTTATATCGACAAAAATCATACGTGAGTTTCTGTTACTTGTAATCTCTCGTACGAATAGCCCAAAAACTACAAGCCACAACCAAAAGCTATAAATTTTAGTAAAAAACAAGGTCCTACTAGAAGTAGAATGCACCAATATATTTCTAAGCTTGTGAAATGGTTCGGTAGTAGTTCATCCTATCTTAATTTGCCAGACGGGACTGGCCAAACCTATGCAGAGCGCTTTCGAGAAGATTCAAATCTCTTTTGACATTTGTGAGGGGAGATACATCAGTCTGGTAAAAGATAGATCTTTTTTTTTTCAAATGTGTAATGGCATGTCATATTTGACACATGGGCTTCATCGACGTAGCTCGACCTTGGTAAGAGTATCTCCTTGTTACGTAGGCCCTGTTCTTTTCGGCTGCAGCTTATAGCTTTTAGCTGAAATTTTTGAATTTTGGTTGTTTACGGTACAGATTACGGAGAGATAGAGATTCACTTGTGATTTTGGCTGGTACAGATGTTGGGCTTTTAACGTGTAGATCGTTTAACTTTTAGACCTCATCTTAAGAAAATACTTCATTTGAAAGTTAGATACTGTAGCAAAAGCCAAAAGCCACCGACTTGTGAGCTAAAGAACAGGCCCGTAAGCTCATTTGGCTCATATAGCTACTGTAGACATCTTTTGTATAAATCCCTCTGTAACAATAGTAAATGCATAAAATGAAATCGAGTTCTTCCAGTAAATCGACGTATGATCGCGCTCGTTTCAGCTTCAGCTTCTGGCTTATTTTTTACTATTCATAAATTTCATTTTTTCTGAACTTTTGGCTTTTTTAGCTTTTTTGCCGGTTCTTTTTCCCCGTATTCGTTTGCGTTGTTCGTGATGGGCTAACATATTTTTCTATTTTTATTTTTTTAATTTAATTACGCCAAATAAGCCACCTTCAGTTACAGTGAAATTTCAGTCGTTATAGTGCAATTTCAGCCATAAACTACAGCTTTTCAACCCAACCGAGCGGAGCCATAGTATCACAGCCTTTTGCTGGCTCCTTACCCGACCGCCGCCGTCTCTAGTTTCGCCGGCCCCGGCGTCCTTCTTCTATCGCCGTCGGCTACCTCGCGCTTCTGTCGTCGCCGGCCGCCTTGCCCTTCCCCTTGCCGGAGGCTGCCTGGCTCCTTCACGGCGTCTGCCCGGCTCCTTCCCAACCTCATCGGCGCCGAGCCAACCTCGGTCCCATGCCGCTGCTGTACTATCTGGCCTCTGTTGCCGCTGGATCTCCACGCCGCCATCTTCCCTTGTCATTGCCGACCTCGGTCATCGTCCTAGCTTGTCACCGGATCCGGCGATACTTGTCGTCTCCGGCCTCGATCTCAGTAGCAATGGATAGCCGGCAGCTAGCAGAACAAGACCACCATCTCAGTAGCAATTGTTTATGCAACTTTATTCTGTATGTCTACCATATCTCTCAATAACAATTACATAGTTTGACATGGATAATCTATTGTGACTCTGGTCTCACATCGGTACCGTACGTAAGAAAACATGGGTAGATACATCACGAATCTCTCTCTCTCTCTCTCTCTCTCTCTCAAGCCTCAACAACCGAGTGCAATGGATGGTGCAGCCTCCGTGTGCATGCCATGCATGGTTCGGTGGTCCTGCGGGGCACTTTGGTGTGCACTTTAGTTTGCAGCATCGTGTGGAACCTACGGACATACATGCTGACGTTGTGTTCAGAATGGTAACTCATACTGCATTAATTCATTCATTCATGTCAGCACCAAGGACAGGCAGGCTCCTTACAGCTGGCCATGTTATGGAGCGAAGCATAGCAGCAGTAGTGGTTTGGTTGTTAATAACCGCGTTGATTCTGGTAGGGCGTGCAGGCGATCGACAGGCCAAGGTCGGTCCCGTTGCTTTAGTTCCCTGATTTATTTAGGTTTTCGACTCGTTTAAGCCAGAACTCACTTGGAATATGTTGGTTTTTAATATTGTTTTTAATTTTAACTTATTTTGATTTTTTTAAAGTCTGTTTTGGTTTTTTTCATCCTTTCTTTTTTTTTAACTTATTCATTTGTTTATCCATGATGATATACGGTTTTTTATTTTTTTCTTAGAAAAACTAACAGTTATTATAATACAATTTCAGTCATAAACTAAAAGCTATAGCTAAGAGCTTAAGCCGTAATCTAGTTAGCGTGGGACAACAAATAATTGTGATAGTAATGTATTCAAGATTTGCTGCATGCTGAGGATGATGAGGTGTCTAGCTAGCTTGGTAGCTATGGATTGCAGATTTGCCACCACAAGGATGGTGATGGGCATGGCTGCTGATGGTGATGGTGATTCTCGAGGAGTCATGGCCAGACCTCATGTGCATGCCTGCCTTTAAGTTTTAATTAATTAATTAGTTGGTAGGAGTACTGTAAGTATGGACCAGATCTTATCTCGCCGATATGTCAACTCAGAATTTAGTGACAGGAATTAAATGTTTTTTCCAAGGGAAAAGAGGCATTTATTTATTGCTCAAGAGAGGTTTATTAATTAATTCCTCGTCATGCTGCTTCCGAGACTACGTGGGGACTCATGTTTGTGATTAGTATTACTGTTCTTACGGTTTGACGCCATAGTTTGAGTTTGATTTATATTATTTGTTCTTTATTTCTGCTGTCTAGGAGACAGCGATAAGACCAGCTTGCAGAGATGGTCTGACCGGCCCGAGTAGGAGGTCAAATTGGCTTAATTGCCGTGGTTAGATCGACCCCAATTGCCAAGAGGATTAGGCCAATTAGCCGTCGGTCAGACCAGCCTATGATGGTTTTTAGTGAGCTAGTTTGGATTGTGTCATGGCTGGAGTCCATGCTTGTGGGAGTGTGAGTCATGGCGCGAGTTCATGTATGTGTTGTTTTACTTATGAAAGTCAAATGTATATCATTGGTGTTTCGATCGGTTGCTTGTTCTTTGATGTACAGAGCGTTTGGTGATTGTTATGGGAATTGGCAAGATTGAGGCTAGGGAGGGGGTCATGAGGCCATGGCATGTCACGCAAGTCTGGGTGGAGCATCATCTTAAGCGGAGAAGTACGGGAGAAAGATAAGGACTGTGAGGAGACAAATCTCTGCATTTGGTGTGTCAATTTAACTTGTGTGTTTCAAGTGCTGACGGTCCTCGGAGCAGGCGTACGATCTTGGCGGCAAGTAATTGGGCATCACAGACTGAGTTGTGGTGTAGTGTGCCATAGGATTTAGACGTTTCAAGTGGTCACGGTCTCTACAGGAGGCGTATGGCCTTGGTGATAAGTCATTGGGCATCACATTGTCGTGTAGAGTCCGGTGGGTGGCAATTGAGGAAAGTGTATAATACCAGTTGGAGTAGAGGTTTGCAAAATCGTGGTGGTGGCTTAAGTTGTTTAGGTCACGTTTTAGATGATGAAGCTTCGTATCGGGCTATTGGAGCCATATGAAGTAGCGCTTTGAAAAGCATGCAAGTGTGTGTGAGTATAAAACACATTTGTGTGTGGGTTACTGGTTCCCCATTTGTAAGTTGTGTTATCCACTAAGGGTTGTTGGTTAGGGTTTGGTAAGAGGTGAGGAGTCTTCACTATATAAACTCTTGTGTGTGTTGAGAGAAATCAAGTTTGTGTGAGAGAGTAGGGTTTCCTTGTGTTGGGAGCCTTGTGCATATGTGCTCTAGGGTTAAAACTCTGCCCTCCATGAGAAAGTGGATATAAAACATTTTTCTCCAAGTGAAATAAATATCCAATTTTCACTCAAGTGAATTATGCCATGGATCATTCCTTGTGCTTTTGATGTGCTTGGTTTTCTTGGTTGGATTTCATCTCCTTCTGATCTCTCTTGGTGCCAAGAACGTGTAAGAGGTGGAGATATCTCTTAGAGATTAGATCCCATCTATCCAGGCACATTCTAGGGAAAGTTCTTGTGTTTGCCCTATTTTTCTTAAGAGAGAGAGAGAGAGAGGTGATTTTAGAGTTTTTGCTCTTGTGGGCAATTTGGCTTGAGTTCGTGCTATAATCTACCTTGCTATGATATGTGCAACCCATCTAAGGTTATTTATATCATCAAGGACTTATGAGCAAGAGTAGATCAAGATTTCCTCTTTTGCCCAGTTTTAGTGCAACCTTCCTTGTTTAACATAAAGGTTAGAACTTTGGCATTGATCTTAACAATTCATTATGGGAATTGGTTCCTGACATCCTAGGGTGGACTTATGCAAAGTTTTACAATGTTTGGATCAAAGGTTTAGAAGTTAGCATTTTTCTTGGATTGTGTGCAGTTCTATTCTGGGCTTGTATCCTTGGTGAGAAGTCAGACTGTAGTGACCCGAGCAGTGAAACCAGTCGATTTTGATTAGATAGGCACCCTAGCGGTCAGAGCAGCCGAGCAACCAGTCAGACCAGTGTCTTGATAGTCAGACTAGCTGAGCGGTCTAACCACCCTCTGGCTGATGGTCTGACTGGTGGAGAGTGTCTCAAGTGCTATTTGGCTCTTAGCTTTGGTGAGTTTGTATTTTTGTTGCATATTGTTGATAATACTGGGGAAAAGATTTTGAGAAGTCATTCATCCCCCCTCTGACTCCCCATACCAATCTGTCGGGATCCGACAATTTGCATTCTGAACCCTTGTGTGTTTACCGTGCTAGTCCCATGATCGGTAACTAATACACACATTCAACATCCTTCGTATCACATCCATACAACACATGAATAGCTAGAGTAGCATATAATAATAAACATGCAAATATAGGCTTATACAACTAAGCTTTTGATAAAAGGGCCGACCGGCCAAATAGTTCACATAACCAGTAAATAGCTGTGGCATAACGATAAATGAGACAAAATTTCCAACGAGCACGCCATGGCCCACCATAGGTAACTAAGTGGAGTTAAACCTTAGCAAACGGCATCACGTGGAACTAACCGATTTGGAGATCTTCTTCTTCTTGCTCTAAATAGTGTTCAACAAGCAACGGTGAGTACGAAAATCGTACTCCGCAAGACTTACATGAAATGCTATTATCTACATGTTTGGCTTTACCAAAGGAAGGCTATTCTATATTGTTTTGTTGCTCAAAGCAAATTTTACTTTTACAATATAAATAGTAGATTGTATGAGGCATTTGCAAAGCAGTAAGTAAAAATAGAGTTGTAGTAACTGAAAGTAAACATAATTAAACATATTATAACTACATAGTGTAGGTCCCAATGCCTACATCAAATGACCTCTCAAGCATGGACTTTACCTATCCATACCAAGTCTGAAGCTTTCAGGTATGTGATTCATCTGACCACACCACTTTCCCAATTCTATTTGAAACCAGAAAATCTAACCAAGTGTGGTATCACCAAGCGATGTTCATGACCAGGGACACTGCTATTCGAATAGATTGAGATCTTACTCTACAAAGGATGTACAATTTTACCCACAAGAGATAATCAGCTCATGATTTGGCGATTACACATTGCCATAGGCATGTGCTAAGTGATTATCATGAGGCCTTTACAATGCATCTTTCTAACCTGATCCCGCCCGCTAATGTTTCACCGCAGAAGTACATTGTCACCCAGTCGGACATCCCCTCTTGCACGGTGTGGGTATAAATTGTCATCATCGACACCTATATTCATCTCAATGATGAAACCAAAGTTGAGACATTATAAATTATTTAGCCAAGTTTATCACATACTGAAACATGCGGTTGGATCCTACCGAGATTCTCTTTTGCCTCTATATCCTTGGATGGGGTTGGAGTCACCAAAGAATCCCGAGCAGCAGTAGTTGCTAATTCTTCTACCTACTCAGGGGCAGCCTCGACCACTCCTTCCTTGAGGGTTTCCTCATGAGGAGTACTTGGATCAGGGCTGATTGGAGTACTAGAGGCGCTACGAAGAAAAAATAATGAAAAGGGAGAAGTAAGAACTTCAGAATGACAAAAATCCAAATGTATAAATTTACATGATTTTTTCCTAGTACATTCCTAGTCTTCTTTGTTTTGAAGTTAAAATGCCCTAGAGCACAGTCCAGAGCGCTTGCTTTCCTTTTCTTCTTTTCAACCAATGTTACCAGTTCTACACTAGTAGGGTTGATCGGACCCTTTGAGTCCTCAGACTTAATAAGTTTATTTTTAGTCGGATCCTCTATGGGGTAGATGGGCGCTGTTTCTCTGACCACCTGCTCAGAGATTATGACTCCTTCGATCGCTGGTGAAGTCGCTTCCTCTAATGCTTGAGGGACGACCACTAGGTCGATCATGACCGCTTTGAAACCCACTTTGATTAATGGCTCGTCCCTTTCTTTCGCCTGATCACTAACTGAAGTTAGCTTGGTGATGAAGTTCTTCATTCAAGAAATATATTCCTGTCGGTGCCATTTCCCTATCCTCTTTATAAGAGAAGGGGTAGGTTTATAAGAAAAACTTTTGGAGTCATAGTAAAAGCCTGCCTCCGAGGGGACTTTGCTCTTGAAAGCTTGCATGGTCGTCGGAGAGGTCGTTGAAGCGGTCGGAGTGGCGATCGGGAGAACAACCAAAGTAGTGGACGATGGAGCAGGGTTTGATCCTGATGCTCTATTCAAATTTCTAACTCTTCTCCACCTCTTGGGGCTTGGAGGAGCATCCTCCGAGCTCTCAGACAACTCTCTACTCTCCGCCTCGACCATCTACACATCACAAGAGCATTGCAACACATCGATTGGAAAATATACAATCGATGAAAAGAGTTATCAATTTTACCTTGAGTCTCTCAATTCTCTCTTCCAGAGAGGTAACATCTAGGATTGAGGGCACCTCTGTCTTTTGGCTAGGCTCCCCCGCACAGATCATCTTGATCCACTCTATCACCTCAATAGATGATAGGGTTATGAAATTAGAGGAAAACCTTAAGGTAAAAAATATCCAACTAAATGAAAATAAAACTTGACTGGTCATAATTCTTTGAGGCTTACCTTCTGAAGAATCCCTGGTCAAGTCATTCACGTCCATAAGTATAGTGTGGTCGTGTGACTTCAGAAGGCTTATCTGGTGCATGGAGAATCTTTCATCTTGTGCCAGGAAGTAAGACCTCTTTCCCTGAGGCAGGTGATGGCATCAACCCATTGCCCTACCTTTCCCTCCTTCGAGGAGGACCTCCACCTTGGGTTCTCGATGGCAACCTGACCAGTGAAGGAGAGGCTATCGTCCTTGCTAAGCATCATGTAGAACCATAAGTTCTTCTATGATGACCACGAGGACTTAGAATATATTGAAATGTATTCTTCACTCTTCCCATTCATGGAGACGCAAAGCACAGCCTCCAGGTGACTTCCCCAACTTCGTCATCCTGTGAAAAATTTGAGGAGCACCAAGCTTGGTAGAATCCCCAAATATGCTTCATAGAGGCAGATGAAGATGCTCAAATTAGCAATCGAATTGGGAGCGAGGTTTACCAACTCGATTCTATAATGCACCAAGACTTCGGAGAGGAAAGGGTGCGGCAGTAATCGAAACCTGCACTTCATGTATGGCCAAAAGATTAGAATCTTGCCTTCATTTTTGCTCAGAAATTTCCCTCCAGTCGCTGACCACCACAGGATCAAGACCTTGTTAGGAAGCATCCCTTCCATCTCTAGGGCCTAAAGCTTCTTTGATCCAAGCACCAATGCTTGCCAATTGGTGATTAGATATGACATTTTGGCTAAAGTGGCAGAAGATCAAAAGGAGATCAAAGAGGTTTTGAGGCTATAGGCAAAGAGCGCAAGGGAGGAGAAGAAGGTGAAAGGTTTTTTTGAAATTGTGAAACCCCAAGGTGGCACGCTATGTGTTTCATAAGGGTTACAAGAAGGGGTTACCTGATTTGAAGTCTAACGGACACAAAACCTTTTAGTTTCATGGTTAGTTTCCCAAATTTAAAGTGAATACAGACCGCTTCTTTACTTTTGCTGTTAAAGAGGTAGTTTCCTGATTAAAATCCAATCGAAAGAAATTTGTGCCATAAATTTACTTAAAAGTTCAGGGGCTAGCTGACGAGGATTGAATAAATCCCTAAACATTGCTTTAATATTTAATTAAGGCCAAAGGACTCCTATGGTCGTACCCTAGATGGAGATACACTGTGTGTTGGAGCCGATTCTAGAATATTCTTTTCGTGTGGTGGTAAAGCACATGCCTTATTCACTCCAAATAGCATGATGTTTCAACCCTAAGTCACTTATAACAACTATGATATGGTTGTTGTCCACGTTTATCTCCCACTGGCAAGAACCAATGATCGGGTGATTCTCTCTCTAATAATAACTACCTCCATGACCAGACACACTGATTCCATAAGGCGTCTTCCCTAGCGGATAATCAGGCATCTCTTCATTAGTATTTAATGCTGGACGAGAGAAGACTGGAGGGGAATTCACTCACAATCAATTAGTCTCAATCCCAGATGAATTCATAGATCATTCGATTTAGTGTAATTAGGGCTAGTCTCATGATTGGTTAAAGTCACCTTATAATTAGTTCATAGGAATAAAGAGTATCCATGTTCTCTCCTTAGGATTTTAGCTATTTTGCTCATAGTATTTTGTAAGATCGGCAACTCGATCGTCGAGAGATTATGAGAGTGGTAAGTTTGAGGTTGCCCTTCCTGAGCCAGCCAAGATAGTATTCAAATCTGTAGGATTTGCCCAGAACCCTTTGAACATTGTAGATGCTTCTACTTCATCAGGTACGATCCCCTCAAAAGGACAAATACCATTTCACGTATTGTAAGAAGGATGGCTACATCATAGAGTTGTGCTTTAGATGGGCCAAGGACCTTCATCGTGATCATGCCAGTGTTTTGAGGAGCCATCAGGGTCAGCCCATCCTCACTTTGTAGATGGGTTCATTGATTCCTTTGGTGGTGTTAGAAAGCGACGTGGTTCTAGGTTCTAGCAGAGTGAGTTTAGGTCTAGAGCTACCTCTAGATAGGATTTCGGTCATTTTTGTCCATAGCGAGGATTTGAGAGGGGTTTTGGTAGCTCTAGGATGCGTCCTATTACATATCATGCTAACACATGCTTTGGAGCTTTTCCTGCCAGTCGTGTGTCTCAGTCCTGGATACCTCGTTCATGTTTCACTATCTCTAGTACCGAGGCATATGCTTCTTCTATCTTTTTGATGTAGGCTTTTTAGGTGATGAGGAGGTCATGTAGATCATGCCAAGTTCTTTGAATCTCCTACCTCATTTTGGGCATCCAATGATGACTTTCACTTCTTAGGATGCAACTTGCTTCAGTAATAACCACATCGACTATATCTCACCGCCAAGAAGTGTGACACATGTTTAATGCTTGAGCTTTGTCAATTCCATGCTTCCATACTTCGTATTGCATAGCATTTGGGAGAGTCAGGGTTTTTAGGCCAGTTCTGGGTATTGAGAGTCACACCTTATGTCTTGCATCTTTCTTAGGCACTTTTCTTCTCTATTAATTCTCTAGGATCTCTTACTATATCTAAATTGAGCTTACTTCTTTCACTAGTGTCTAGTAGTAGAGATAACTAGTGTGGTTGATTCGCTCCTTAGCAGTGCGTGTTTCCTTGGGCTAAAGACCTTGTGGAGTTGAGGTTTTCTTGTTCTTGCCAGTGGATTTTCTTGCTTTTACCTCTTGCTTTCCTTTTGCATGTGGTTCTTATAGTTAGGGGAAGTTTTATTTTTGTACTTTCTTTTTCCTCATATATGCATGGTATTGCATTTTAAGATATACATTTAGATATGAGCTTTGACTACTACTCAATTGTGATGTAATTCTTATATGGTATTGCTCGTTGCCATGTTATACCTAATTAGCTAGCTTTGTCATGCTTTTGTATATATGATTAAATATTTGATATACTATCTTAACTTGCCAACTTGAATGTAATCTTACAATTGGTATGAATTTTTACAATTAGTATCTTTTAAGTTTGGAAGGATGGATTTTTTTACCAGTTTGCTCTCTAATGATCTTTGTATGATATATGCCATGTTAAAAATGATCTATTGATTCTTGAGTCTAAAATTAAGCTTTATTTAGTTCTAATCTAGTTCTTCGGTGAATCATGTAATTGATCAATGAACTAGTATCTAACTTGTTAAATGATCTCTTTTGTATTGAATCATGAATCCCATCAATTCTTCTTCATGAGATAGCTCGCCATTGCACTTGGCATGAACTCACGTAGAGTTTTGTATGATCAAGACTATTCTTTTAAGTGTAATGCTTGAGATGGTTGACAATGGTTTGAAATCAATGATAATGAAATTCATCAAAATTGGTTAAATCTCAGGAGGCAGTGTAGATGGCTCTTAGTCTAGGACTTGCTTTAGTGAGATAACCATAAAATTATGATCAATATTTGAAGCTTAGTAGGTAGTTGTGGGTGACTCCTAGTCCAGGACTTACTTTGCTATGATAAGGCCTACAATGATCTTTAAAATCTTAAGTTTAGCTTTTATCTAGTGCTTGAACATAATTATTTAAAATTTAATTTATAGCACTTCTATTAATTCAATTTGAGCCTCTTGGTCCTATTTAGTCTTCTTGACATGGCTTAGCTCATAATTGGACACTTTAAATAAACTTTTCATTTTGAAGCCTTACTTAACTTGAAATTAATTTGAATATTTTAAGTTATACTGTCTAGCTTAGATTGGTTATATGTGCCTCATCATAATCTAGATACCTTTATATGCATTCTATAGTTTTAAGTGGTATCTTTTTAATTTGCATCCCACTTTGGATAATTTTCAAAGCTCTTTTAGGTTATGTATTTTCATTCATGCATACATGCTCTTTCTTTGCTCTCTTGATGTTTACGAGTGGTATTATGCATCATTTTAGGGGAAAAATTGGAAAGGGTGAGTGTTAGTGAGCTTGCATACCCCTTGAACATTGATGAATATTTGCCAAAAGGGGGAAAATGATTAAATCAAATTTTGGTTTTAGTCAAAAGGGTGAAAATATTGAGAATAATCTTCTTAAGGGTAGAATGAGCTAAAAATATGAAAATGAGCATGTGAGGTTGTAAAAGTGCAAAATGTGCTTTAAGTGAGAAAAATGCATTTGAGTCATATGCATTGCATTTGTTCTTTTTTGCTCTATTGGTGCTTTGCCTTGCTATGAAACTAATTATGTTGAATAGTTGTTCTTATATTTAGACGATGAGCAAGATTATGCTATTTAAGGAGCCTTAGGTGTGGATTGGAGGTTTTGTTGAAAGCTTGCTCTTTCTTGGTCCTAGCACTGTGGTCATATTCTTTTCATTCTTTTAAAAATGGACCACTTATATCTCTTGCAACTTGTTTGCTTTAATTGTCTAAATTAAAACTCAAATTCTAGCCTTTTGGGTATTGTCAAAATACCTATCAAGGGGGGATTGTGAGACCATGTGGAGATCACCCTAAGGTTATGATGAGTATTTGACTATGCTTGCGCTTCAGTGTCGAAGTTTGAGTTTGATTGTGTCCCTTGTTCTTCGGCTCTGCTATCTAGGAGGCAGCGGTCAAATCGGTCTGACCAGTCTTGTAGGGTGGTCTACCTGATGGGAGTAGGTGGTCTGATTGGCTTCATTGCCGCGGTCAGACCGACCATTGTTGCTAAGAGGAGTAGGTCGATTGCAGGCTATTTGACTGGTCTCTGGAGGTTTTTAGTGAGCTATTAGTTTTGGAGTGTGAATCATGGCGGGAGTTCATGCATATGGGAGTGTGAGTCATGGTGTGAGTCCATTCATGTATTGTTTTACTAATGAGAGTCAATTGCATGTCAATTGTGCTCAGATCGGTTGCTTGTTCTTTGATGTGCAGAGCACTTGGTGATTGTTGCGATCAACGGTAAGACCGAGACTAGAGAAGGGCTCTTGAGGCCATGTTGTGTTATGTAAGTTTGGGTGGAGCATCATCTCAAACAGAGAAGCACATGAGAAAGATAATGATCATGAGGAGGCAAATCTCTAGATGTGGTGTGTCAATTTGACTTGTGCATTTCAAGTGGTGACGGTCCTTAAAGCAGGCATATGATCTTGGTGGCAAGTAATTGGGTATCACGGACTGAGTTGGGGTGTGGTGCGCCATAGGATTTGGACATTTCAAGTTGTGATTATCTTTAGAAGAGGCTTATGGTCTTGGCGACAAGTTATTGGGCATAACATCATCGTGTGGAGTCTGGTGGGTGGCAATTGACAAAATTGTACAATACTGATTGGAGTGATGGATTGCAAAACCGCGGCAGTGGCATAAGTTTTTTAGGTTACGTTTTGTAGGATGGACCTTCGTATCAGGCTATTGGAGCCATGTGAGGTCACACTTTGAAAAACGTGCAAGATGTGTGAGTACAAAACTCATTTGTGTGTGTTGAGAGAAAGAAATTTGTGAGAGAGATTAGGGTTTTCTTGTGTTGGAGATTTATGTATGCTCTAGGGTTAGAGCCGTAAAACATTTCTCTTTAAGTGAAATGAACACCCAATCTTCATCTAAGTGAGTTGTGCCATAAATCTTTTCTTGTGCTTTTGATTTGTTTAGTTTTCTTGGTTGGATTTCATCTCCTTTTGATCTCTCTTGGTGCCAAGACATGTAAGAGGTAGGGATATCTCTTAGAGATCAGATCCCATCCATCTAGTCACGTTCTAGGGAAAATTCTTGTGTTTGCCTTATTTTTCTCAAGAGAGAGGTGATTTTAGGGTTTTTGCTCTTGTGAGTGATTTGGCTTGAGTTTGTACTATGATCTAGCTTGCTTGGACATATGAGAACTCATCTGAGGTCATCTAGACCATCAAAGACTCATGAGCAAGAGTAGATCAAGATTTTCCTCTTTTACCCGGTTTTGGTGCAATCTTCCAGTTTTTGTGCAACCTTCCTTATTTAGGATAATGATCAGAACATTTGCATTGATCTTAACGATCCATGATAAGAAAATGTTCTTAACATTCTAGAGAGGACTTATGCAAAGTTTTCCTATGTTTGGATCAGTGGTTTAGAAATTAGCCTTTTCTTGGATCGTGTGAAGTTTTGTTCTGGGCTTCTATCCTTGTCAAGCGGTCAAACCGCAATGACCCGAGTGGTCAGACTAACACCTTAGCGGTCAGATCGGCTGAGCAACCAGTCTGACCAGTGCCTTGACGGTCAAATTGGCCGAGCGGTCCAACCAACCTCCGTCGGCGGTCTGACCGGTAGAGATTGCGTCTTGGGTGCTATTTGGCTCTTGGCTTTGGTGAAATTGTGAGTTTATTTTTCTGCTGCATATTATCGATAATACTAGGGAGAGATTTTGAGTAGTCATTCACCTCATCTGACTCGCCATACTGCTATTCCAGCTAGATGACAACAATGTTGTATAGCCCGTTAAAACCCTGTCTAATTTATCATCTTTTTTAAAATTTCATTGCGCTAGATCACTACGTAGCACACATACTCGACCAATGCTGATTATATGGTCGAGATAATAGATCTCAATCCTCGCAAAATAAAAGGATAATACATCTCAAGCTTAGCACTAATTTTGTAGGGAGCTGTTGTGCCGGGATACCACGCTGATATTCTAGTATGTAAACCTGAGGCGCAGATCAAATGACAACCACGCTTACTATTTGAAATGTACCATTTATGTATGGCATGTTCTTTTTTTTCCTATTAATTTGGAAGCAAGAATCCGAGTTAGGAACCATTCAGTTTCTCTGACTTAGCTAGCAGTTAATTGTTGAGAGACCATGTGAAGGTGACCACATGTTTATGATAAGTAATTGACAAGCATGTTGCAAAGATTGAGTTTGGTTTGAGTGATTTGTGCCAGGTCGGCATTTGGCGCAGTTGAGTATAGTTAGACAGTCTTCTTGCATATTCGTCTTCCCAATTGGTCATCTGGGCGATTTCAAGCTTAAGTTCGTTTTGTTGATGCTAATTATGATTATATGTGTCGAGCGGTGCTATTTGATGTGTTTCTTGTCTGTGATGGCTGCAGGACGTCGAGGCAGAGTCGTGGCGAGGCACAGGGTGACCGGACTAGGCACAGGAGGTGTCGAGGTCAGAACGGTCGGATGTGTCAAAGACGACGGAGACTCGACGTGGTTGCGAGGCTTGGATGGCAAGGAACGAGGAAGCTTCCCGGAAGGTGCACGAGGGGCGTTTTGGGGAATACGTAAAGCTGCACTAAAGGAAGTGGATTATGGATAAAGCATTAGAGTTGGTGGAGGCTTAGTGGGCAAAGAGAGCATCAAACCCATTAGTGAGAGGCTATAAAAGGAGGAAGGTTCCTGCATGTAGTCTAAGGCTTTAGGGTTTTGTTTTTGCTTTGCCTTCTTTTGCTTTAGTTGGTATGAGTTGGTGAGGAGGCAGAGTTCTGTTGGTCATTGTCTCCTCTTCGTTGGTGTGAGTTCTTGAGAAGCATGTAGCTTGTGCCTTCATTTCCAAGCATGTATGGGGTTGTAGGGATGGTATGAGTTGATACTCTTTGTAATCATGTATCTCTCTTCCTCAATATCAATCCAAGATGTTCTTATTTGAGTTTGATTGAGTTCATGAGCTCTCTCCATTGTTTTCTGTTCTTCGTTCCTCTTTTTGGGTGATTTCTCAAATTTGTGATTTGGTGTTATTTCTTGCTGAGAAGGTGAAAAATGGGTTGCTCTATGATGGGATGAGGTCTCAAGATCATTTGATCGATTATTCCCAAGAGCTATTTGAATGAATTAAGCCTTTCCATTTTTCAGCTCCTCTGCTCATTCTCTGTTCCCTTTCTAGGGTTTTGGAGTAGTTCGTGTTTTCCTTCATGAGATGGCATGAAACTTGGTATCTTAAGTCCGAAGGCTATTCATTAGCTATTCTCAAAGTTTCATGACCAAAGAATCAAAGGTTAAATGGGAATTTGAGTTTTTGGTGCTGCTCCCTGTATTTTTCAGTTTGGAGCTCAAATCTTGATTGGCCTTCGCTTTTTGTTGATCTCCTGATTTTTTCAGGTGCTGTGGCTATTTGCTTTAGAGTCTCACTCTTTTGGTCTAAAAAAATTGACCAAAGCTTCTCAATTTGCCTGGTGTTTGGAGGTTCTAGGAGATGCTATCTGAAAATCAGCATTTCAGACTGCTGCTCCTGAGGGGCGGTCTGACCGGCCTTGTGCCACCGATCTGACCGGCCGTGTGCCTTCGGTCCGACCGGCCATGGGCCACCGGTCAGATCGGCATTGGGAAGGCGGTCAGACCGGCATATGAACTGCGGTCTGACCGGCCTTACCTGAGCTGGCTCTTTTCATTTGTTTCTCTTCTGCAGCTTCTTCCTCTCTGTTGGTGTTTGTGATCTGGTAGAATCTCCAGTGTGCTTAAATTATTTTTCATCTTAGCTTTTATAGCTTTTGGTGAGAAAAATCTTAAGTGGATACTTTTTAGGGCAAGTTTTTTTAAAAAGTCGACATTCACCCCCCTCTGTCGTCATTTCGGTCCAACAATTGTTATACGATACTGTCCACAAATGTAGGTTATTTTAGCTTTGTGATTTTTTTCTTTAATTGTAGGTCATTTCACAATTTTTTAGGCACCTTCCCCTCCACTCTTCCTATTATACCCATAGGAGCATTACACTCACTAGTGAGTCCCATTCCTAATTCTACTCCTTCCCAACAAAGACTTTTGGCACTTTTTGCGGGTTTCGGGTTCGTATTTACTGGTAGTCGTCATGCGAAATTGGCAAAAATGTCACATTTGCCACATGACCACCGCACGATAGCATTGCGGGGGCGACACGTGCCCTCTGCCGCACGGCCATCAGGCGGTGCTCCTCTGCCACATGGCCACCAGGCGGTAGCCTCCTCTATCGTATGGCCACAGTGTGACGGCCAATTAGCTAGGGTAATTAGTGGTAATATAATTTTAATTAGGGATTTTGTTAAGGTACACTGCTTGTTTGATTTTTTACATATAGCAAATGGGATTCAAAAATTACAAAATTTTGTGTGGAGTCTCCCGACGCAGTGTACTTGCTTGTGTAATTTTTTAAAATTTTATCCATACTGAATTTTACTAAAGAATTCATTTATGTAGACTATTCGGAGAAAATTTTTAATGTAGCAAGTGAGCTCTAAAACTTACAAATTTTTTTAAAAGGATCTTTGCATAGTTGACCCAATTGTTTAATTTTTTAAGAGTTTTGCACGCATTGAAATTGTCTCAAAAATCAAGGGTTCAGGTATAAAAAAAAAATCAGATTTCAATTTTTCAAAATTAAGGTTTCATGATTTCATATGGCTTGGAGTGTGGGAAGTTTAGTACAACATGACTACTCTATATCGCCCTGTCACTTCGGGTAGCCATTTGAGTTAGGGTTTCATGGTTAATTTTTTATTCAATTATGCAAGGAATAAACAGCCCCAAAACGCATTACATAAATCTTTCATACATGAATATTTTAAGTTATGTCAACCTCGCTACTACTACAGTACATAGCAACATAAGCATTCAGACCATGTATGAACACAAGCTTTTAGGAGATATGAAAAATATGACAAGTAGGACTAAGGGCTACTATAGAATTGCCTGATCTACTACGTGGACCAAGGCTATTTGCCCTTCCTATTGAGTTCAGCGTTGTAGTCCTCGCCGATCGCTCTAGCCTTAGCTACCCTTTTGTGCTTTCTCTTGTGCTCCTCCTCACAAGCCTCGTGCTCTCTGCACCTACACGTCTCTAGATGAGCTTGCATCTTCTGCCGGATACACTCGCTATGCTCTTCATTGCGCTGTCACTCCTCCATCCTCTCACGGGCTGTCTTGGCATCCCACTCCTTGCAGGTGAGATACCACTGGTCGTCTGGGTCAATCTCTTAGTTGATCTATTTGTAGAATGCGCATAGTGGATCTAGAGACTATGGGTAGATTGGAGAGGTAGTTAGTGCATACTTTTGAAAAGAAATGAAAGGGGAATATATTGTAACCAGTTCTTACTGGCTGGCAGTATCGCCCTGTGTCCCAACGTCGGTCGGGATAGTCCCAGGGATAGTTACAGCATCCTCAGTAACACATATCTAGACTCAACCACTTCTTCGACTTAAAGAACTTGCACGTGTGTCCGCACCAATAGAGGGGTGGCATCTCCCCCTCAAGTGGGTCTTGCGGGGAATGCTTGGTGGGAACATTATGGTAGGAGTTGGAGCTACAGGGGGCATCATTGTGAGGAGGTGGCCTCCTGGCATGGGCACTTTGCTCGTTGTGAGCTACAACAGCTCTTGTTAGTTAGCTGATCTCCTCCCATTACTTCTCCATCTGAGCGTGCTAGTGTGGTACTCTTGTGGCATGAAAGGACATCGTGGAAGGGGTAGCACTTATACACTGAGCCAGCAACACGACAGAAGTCTAATTGGGTTGATGCGAATTCGTGTACGCGTGGTAGCGGCCCTGAGGAGGAATCTTGCTGCGTAAAGCTACCTCGTCGGGTCATGTCTGTCTACATAACTGCCTTGTTGGGTCACATCATTGCGCAAAGCTGCTCGTTGGGACACGTGGACTGCAAAGCTATCTTGTTGGGTCACGTCACTACACAAAGCTGCCTCGTTGGGTCAAATCGGTCTATAAAGCTACCTTATTGGGTCACATTAGCACGCAAGGCTTTGTCGTTGGGTCACATCCACCGCGCATAGATGCCGCATTGGGTTCGTCACACACACACACACACTGTGGGACAATGTATGAGAAAATGTATTCAACATATTTTGGTATCATGCAAGTTTCATTGTGCATAAAAAACAAGGCAAATAATGTATGAAATCATGACACTGAATGGCGACTAGACGAGCTCAGTCTGTTGGGGGCAATCCATCATTCAGTACCCGGAGGTCTTGCATATCCTGCACTTGATTGTGCGGCTAATATTGGTATGTTGGCTGGCATCCTAGTCATTCTGGAAGCGCCGCGTGTATTGACGTCCCTTTGCAGTTGTCTTCATGTCCTTGTTGGGAGCCCTTGCACCATGTCCGACCAAAGATCCTTATAGTTCATGTTTAGGCCATAGGAGTGAAACTCTGCACTCCACGCACCGAAAGGGTGCTACATGTCATAGTACTCAGAGATGTATGGCTCAGACATCTGCCTCATTTGCGCACATGCCTTATACACATGCGAGCATGACTTGTATAGGAACTTCGGCTTATTGTAGGTGCATGTCGCCACATCACCCAAGGTGCATGCCTATTTCATTTCACCCCTGGCATAACTATTGATATATTTTTGTTAAAGCCTGATCTCATACTTCCTCCTGAGGCCATCAATTATCCAGATGTCGTGCATTCGGGCCTTCTCCATCTTGTGGTCCATGTGCCTCTGTATGTTCTCGGACCACTGCTTGCCTTCCTCCATCTATCGCTTGGCTGCGGTGGCTCTATTGATGAAATAACTAATAGTGGAGTCCATTTCTCCTCGATGATTGTGGTGATGGCGAGGCACCGCACACCTTTGAGGATGCTATTGTACACCTCGGACATGTTGGTCATCATAATCGTATACCTTGCACCATCTGTGTTATAGAGAAGGGGCTTCTCTAATTCAAGAGCGTCCTGATGAATCCACTCTGAGAAACTTATGGCACTACTAGGTTGCTCTCCCACCTTGCCTTCGGGATAGACTCCCTTGTGTGCCTCGTTGTCCGGTTTTCTAGATTTCTCCTGATGGACTCAAACTTCCACCTCTGGTTCTATAGACATAATACTTTGAATGTCTTCACAACTTCCTAACTGCGGAACCATGTGAAAAAGTTAGATACAAGATGTCTCATGCACCACCAGGTTTGCACGTCGTTCCACTGATGAGGGGGTTTGGTCCCATGCTGCATGGTGTTGAGTGCCGCCAACAATCTAGCATTGCGGTCCGTGATAAGGCATATGTTGGGCCGGTCTTCGACCACCATCTGCTTCATGTTCACTAAGAACTAGAGCCAAGTAAATATGTTCTCACTCTCCACAATGGCAAATGCGACTGGGAGAAACTTAGCCACCACCACGGTGAGAATGGTGTCTTTGTACCTCCTCATGAGGAAAGTGCTATCCATCATCAGCATAGGATGTCAGAACTTGAAGCCCTCAACAGCTTGGGTGAAAGCCTAGAACTAGTCTAGTATGAAGCATTTGGACCCTCCGTCAGCATCAACACGCTCAAGCTTGTTTATGTATGTGTCGGGGTTTGATTGAGCAATCTGGTGAAGCAATCTCGGCATAAGGTTGTACGTTTCTTCGTATGTCTCATACATGGACTCGATGACCTTCTGCTTGGCTCGTCAAACCTTGCTATAGTTGACTGGATAGCCAACCAGATTGACGACTTTTGACATTAGCATCTTGGGGGAGATGGACACGTCCACTGCAACTAGGTGGCTGATGAGGCTTGCCACATATGTGGAAGTCACATTTTGATGCTGCCACAGGAGCTCGCTAAGCTGGCAAGTGTGGTCAGTCAGCTCCTTGACCAGGAAGACCGAGCCAAAAATCTTTACTCGTTGAGTGCTGACCTTTCCAAGGTAGCCTTCCACTACGAACTTCACTGCATAATATCCTGGGTTGGACCAGTGCACTCAGTACACATAGCTGATGGCTATCGCGTACCATGCTATAGCTTATTGCACAACCATCTTGCTAGTGAAGCGCTGCCCAACTAAGAGGGTGTCGACCTAAAAACCCCACTGAGACCCTTCGTCATGTGGCAGTATAAGGGAACGCACTGTAATATCATCAAGTCTGGAGGCCACATAGGGCACTTCTGATGACACAATTCCCCCAATTGGACCACCCGTCTGGTGTGCATCGTCGTCGCTACCATCGGAACCTAGGTTGGAATCCACGTTGGACTCCAACCCGAGCTCATCCGATAGATACTTGTTGCAGTCAATGTGGGTCGACCACCACAATTCTACCTCCTCATTTCGCACAAAATTATGCACAAGTCTTCCCTCTGAGATAGCACATTTCGTGCTACTGTCTTCAATCTTGCCCTGCGGTTGCCTGGTTGTATAGGGCCCGGGCTAATCAAGTTTTTCTAGCACCCTGCTTATGAAATTCAGGTACAGCATTGGCCTCCCATAAATGGCTGCGTTGGGCTGGGAGACAATCTGCATGTACTGCCTCCGTACTATGCTCCATTCATCTTGACGAGCTCCTACACGCCATTCGTGTAGGTGATCACCTCGATTGCAAGTTTCTTCGTCGTTGCCTCTGTGGCGAACTCCCTTCGATTGCAGCTTCGAAGCTCATGAATATTCATCGCGTTCAGCCCCTCTACCCGGACCACCTTGTACTGGCATCTCGACAGGTTCAACCCATCGGGTCCTACCCGTACGAGACCATCATCATAAAACACTATCAAGTCCTGCATGTTCGACATTACCTGTAACTACAACAACCCAGATATAATAACGACAAACATCATGCTATTGATTGATTACACATATGTAATTACATGCGAATAATTCATTAATTACCAATAATTTGATTATTCTTCCGAAGATTGATTACAAGTAATTCATTAATGTTGTCCTTACCACTAATATATTACGGATACCGTACATACGACTATATTATAAACAGTACAAAACTATAGCTAAACTACTATAACCTACTTACTTCATAATACAAGATGTATTAAGTATGACTAACTGACTAACACTGATTAACTACGACTACAGGAATAACGGTGAAGGCATGTGAGAAAAAATTACCTACCCTTCAAAGGAAGCAATCAGCACTGCTACGATTATGATTACTGCTTCGATATTTTCTCTCCAAAAAAACTTAATTATGTTATGCTCTCTTAATTCTCAACGACGAGTGTGAGAACAAGAAGTGAAACGCAATTAAGATGAGTGATGAGTGATTGCGAAAGCTTAGTATTTGTAACCAAGTAAAAGGGTAACTCGCTGCATTGCCACTGGGAATTCCGGAGTGGTTGTCAATGCACACCACCGCGGGCAAGGGAGGACAGCATAGATGGGGTGACATATGTTCGGAGGAAGAAGGGGCAAGGGAGACGACATGGACAGTGTGACATATGTGCGAAGGAGGGAGGGAGCAAGGGGGATAGCAGCGAAGGGGTACCATATGTGCGGAGGAGGGAGGTCAGACACTGCAAAAGATGGCCACCACACAGTGGTCGTGCGGCCTACGAATTAAGTGAGCACCACATGTCGCTAATTATTATTATATTAACATAGTAAATTCGGAGTGTATAAAGCTCTAAAAAATTATATCATTAGGACGATTGTGCAAGGATCCTTAAAAAAACGTAGTTTTTGGAGTTCACTTGCTACATTAAAAAAATTTCTAGGAAGAATAGTCTACATAAATGAATTCTTTAGTGAAATTTAGGATGAATAAAATTTTAAAAAATTACATAATCAAGTACACTGCGTCAGAGGGCTCCACACAAAATTTCATAATTTTGTAGCTCATTTGCTATGTGTAAAAAATCGAACAAGCAATGCACCTAAACAAAATTCCTAATTAAAAATATATTAGCACTAATTACCCTATCTAATCGGTTGTCACATGGTGGTCGTGCGGCAGAGGAGGTTGCCGCACACTGGCCGTGCGGTAGAGGAGCGCTACGCGGTGGCCATGCAGCAAAGGGCATGTGTTGCTCCTGCGGTGCTGCCGCACGGTGACCACATGGCGAATACGACATTTTTCTAAATTTACGCCATAGCTATCATTTTTGTAAATACGGATCCAAAACCCATCAAAAGCACCAAAAAGTCCCCCATCAAACCTAACCTCCTACTTGTACTTAAATACCTTTATATTTTTCCAGCCCCTATTTATTTATACACGGTTTAATTCATCTGTGCCTTATGGATATATGAGTACTAGCACAACTCAAACATGAAGAAGAAAAGGCCACACATCTCGATCATTCCAAGTGATCTACCTGTGTTAAGGAAGTCAAAAGCTCCTCCGGAAGTAGATGAGGCCAAAATGGAACGTGCTCTAGCCAATCAGAACAACTTGATGACGATATCTACAGGTTTGATTTGAACAAATCATGGTACCACTAGGGATGAAAATTGTACCCGTTTAACTATATATCCATAGGTAAATACCCTAATAAAGCTGGATATGAAATATTTTCTTTACCCACAGGTATGAAAATGGGGAGACCACTCTACCCGTCGGGTAAACGGGCACGGGAATGGGTAAGCTCCACCCGTACCCGCCCCACCCGTTTACCCACGATATAGATTGACAGGTGGCGCAGCCATAGCAATATCTCTAATTGCTATTGATTGTTATAAACTTTTTTGATAGCTATTATATTTCCTAGCAACAGCTGCTGCTTATATGTACCTGTCATTAGTTTAACTCTCAGATGGCGACTCAGTTCGCAGGTAAACGGGCATGCCCACGGCGACGGGTACCCACGAGCGACGGGTATGGGCGAGGTTCTTCACCCGTCGTCCTTCGCAGGTATATCTATGGGTGTAAATTGAGATAGCGGATACAGATATGGACGAGCACTACTCGTATCCGCTATACCCGATTGCCATCCCTAGATACGACGAAGGTGAACTGCATTCCAATGAAGCGATCTAGTGAGTTATTTTGAAGATGCTGAAGATTAATCATCGTAGGTTCTTTTAATGAGTTCCTAGTGATGGATTAAGCTTTATTTGGTGTTTCTTTTGTCTTTGATATTATCCCCTCTATTCTTTTTTATTTGATATTTTTGATTTTTCACAGATTTCAAGATGCGATTTTAACTGCTACTTTTTATAACTTTACATTAAGATGTACTAATAAAATTATAATATTATAAAAATATTTTTAATAATAAATCTAATTATATAATTTTTTGTATAGCCAGTCTTAATAGTTTTAAATTTATTGGTGGTCAAATTTTAGAAAGTTTGACAGTACGGATTCTAAGAAGTCACAAACAGAAGGAGTACTACTCTAATAAGTTCTGTTTGCTCTGAGTGGGTTTGTTGATGCAATAAGTAAAACATTAATGCCTGCATGGCAGCATAGGGTCTGTTCTTTAACGGGTTCTAAAATCGGTTTTTGACTTTTGCTATAATACCTAACTTTTAAACAGAGTATTTTCTTAAGACAAGGTCTACAAGTTAATTGTAGTACATTTTAAAAGCCCAACATCTGTATCAACCAAAATCACAAGCGAGTATCTCTCTCTATGAAATCTCTATCGCAAACAGTTAAAATTTAAAATTTTTAACTAAAAGCCATAAGTCGCAGCTATATCATACAGACCCATAGGTAATGAGTTGTGTGCTTGTGATTAATTGGAGAGAGAATAAAAAATAATTAGAAGTTTAGAACACTTAGGAGCAAGAGAAGGGTATGATGGTCATTTCAGGCTATACCTTAATTCTTTGTGCTCACGGCTAAAAACGACCCACATTTTGAGACAGAGGAAGTACCAAAGATTATATTTTACGAAGGTTATTGCTTCTATTACCTATAACAGAAATTGCTTTCGTATTATGAAGAATATTTCGACATATTTATGAAGCAACTTTTGGGTAAGGTCTTGTTGGCTTTTAGAGGAAATCTTGTGTTTGTTGAAGAAAGCATTCAAACACTTCTTGTGGTGTTCCAACCCCTGCCAAGTAAAACACAGCTTTTGTGATGTATTTAGATCATTAGCTCTAGGCATATAAAATATAATGAAAATATGCATGTAGATGGCATGATAAGCTAGTAGGTTTCAGAACTCATTATTTTCTTCTTATGTTTTAGGTGAATACCGAGCTAACATTGTTGATACGTAGCATATATTGTTGATTTTGTATACAAGGCCTGTTTTACGATAACTGATCCATCCTTGACTCCTCGGATAACACAAAGACTAGAAAATGTGCTTAATTTTCAACAATTACCATTTCCTTGATGTTTTCATACCCAAAGGATAAGTCGACATCGCTCATAATTCATTGTCGAGACTTATTGAACACTTATCTCACCAAACAACCTGTTATTCCGATGACTGGACTGACATTCATGACCAAATCTCGAATTCAGGGGCATAGATGGTTATACAAAACAAATATATGTCTTACTAGCAGTGGCGGAGTTAGGATTTGGTTACGCTCTGGGCTCAGTGGTGGAATGATCTAGACTATTTAGGTTAGACCATGGAAATGTTATCTAGACTGGACTGAATTTACTTGGGCTGTATACTAGATATTTTTCCACACATCAGACTGAAATCTATCCTGCTCGAAGTGTGGCTCCGCCCCTACTTACTAGATGTTGAATATATAAGCACATGTAGGTTTAATTTATTCCATAAATAAATCATGACATCATGCACGCAAAATAACAGAACCATCACAGGCATAAAAGATCTAGACATGTAAACCAGAAAGCGTAGATGAGCAGATCTAATCTGAGAGAACATGACCATTACGCATCGATGGTTCTGTTCGATCGGTTTGCCGATGTAGACGCCGCAGCACGGTGAGATGACACGAAGTCGATGACGATTCGCGGCGAGCGAGCGAGGAAGACGAGCGAGCTACAGCGGCGATCGCGCGAGCGCTTCCCAAAACCTTATTCGCCCTCTCCGGTGCAGACTTGGCGGCGGTTCCGAGACTGCTCTCCCGAGCAGCGGTGCACGCGCGGACGGGACGGAGTAGACTACGTGGGACGGCGCAGCACAATGGATGGAGGAGGCAAAACCCTAGATTGATTTTCGCGTAATCTTTGTATGGAGACGGCGACTCGTATTTATAGAAAACCGGGACGCGTGATCAAGGCGCTGCACGTTCTCCATAACTCGAATCGAACCGGATTAGTCGCGTAACCGATCCGGATTCACCGCCACACAAAACAGAAAAGATAAAGCGCAAAGGAAGCGCGTCTGCAAGCACTGGAGCGGATTTTGGCGGACCATTCACGCGGTGCCGTGCGCGCGCGCGCCCGCCTTGACCCAGCCCGGCCGGCCGGCCCGGCCCGGTGAGGCGAGGCGAGGCGGCAGCCGCGCGTGTTATCTTCTAGTTCTCTCCACACATGCCTCAAGTGACTAGGAGTGCACCATCCCTTTTAAGGTGGTCTTCCTCTCCTAGAACTAGCAATATGGTACTAAAGGTCACATGCATGCCTCCTTTGCATGAGTGGACCTTTGAGATTTAATAGGAATTATTCTTATTATATGGGCTTGGCCCACATAATCCAACAATCCCCACCGGATCTCAAAGTCCCACAGAGATTTGCTGAATTCCAATGTCTTGTTTATATATCGGTATTTCGATGGAGACCGATTAAGGTTGAACATCCACCTAGAACTCAAGCTACACTTACTCACAACTTGAACAATGGACTATGCCTTGAATTGCAAGTTTGGTGCAAGCAAGCTTCACTTAAAGACTTAAGCGATACTAGGCCGCGATGAGGCTACCCCTCGGTTGGAGCGTATAAGTCATACTCCTTGGTCTCTTCATGAGCTTAGTAGGAGATTACCCAAGATCTCCATAGCTGCGACTAACGATCGGACTCATATAGGTGTGTTCTTTCAAGAACGCTCTGCGAGATAGCGTCTTCGCTTCTAAAAGCCAATGGAACACATTAAGACCTTAGTCAACCTGCCTTGCGTTTCGAGAGTATTGCATCTTCACATAGAGAGGTTGAAATTACTCTCCTACGATTAACTAATGGCTTGTTTTTCCCGGATCCTAATTCACGGGATCTCCGATCACATAGGTTGGGTTACTACCATAGATAACTCACATGGGTCTCATACCCATCTCCTTCGATGCACTATCTATCACATTCCGTGATAGTCCCTTTGTAAAGGGATGCGCGAGTTTTTATCTGTTTGGATGTAATCCAAGGTTATAACTCGGAGTTTCTCAATTTCTGATGACTTCAATCGTCTCTTAACATGCAGGACGATTTCATATTATCCTTAGAAGCTGTTCACTTTAGCGATAACGGTTTGATTATCACGATTCATAAGGATAGCGCGCGGCTTTTCCACCGTAGGTAGATCCATCAATAGATCTCGTAGCCATTTCGCCTCAACAATAGCGGTGTCTAGTGCCGCAAGCTCGCTTCCATGGTTGACCTCGTCAAAATGGTGCATTTGCAAGACCTCCATGAAACAACACCACCACCAATAGTGAAAACATATCCACTAGTGGCTTTGATCTCATCGACATCGAGATCCGATTGGAATCACTATAACCCTCCAAAGACCGACGGTACCCGGTATAATGAAGTCCAAAGTTCGAGGTACCTTTCGGATAGCGCAACACTCGCTCAAGCGCCTTCCGGTGATCATCTCCGGGTTTGATGTAAACCGACTCAATTTGCTCACAGCAAAGGAGATGTCGGCCTTGTTGCACTAGCTAGGTACATTAGTGAGCCAATTATGCAGGAGTATTCAACTGATTCCTAACAATTTTCTTATTCTTACGAAGTAACACGCTAGGATCATAAGGTGTTGGAGAAGGCTTGTGTCGGAAAAGCCAAAACGGCTCAAGACCTTTTCCACATAATGAGATTGCAAAAGTGTAATCCCATCCTCACCTCTAACCAATTTAATGTTTAGAATAACATCAGCCACTCCCAGATCTTTCATATCAAAGTTTTGAGACAAGTATGATTTGACCTCATTTATCACACTAATGTTTGTCCCAAAAATCAAGATGTCATCCACATACAAACATAGAATAACTCCCTCACCCCCACCATAACGATAGTATACACATTTATCTGCCTCATTGGCAGCAAAGCTGCGGATGTCGGTGTTCTATCGAACTTCTCATGCCCCGCTTAGGGGCTTGTTTCAGACCATACAAAGATTTCAACAGTTTTAACACCTTGCCTTTTTGACCTTCTACTACAAATCCATCAGGCTGTTCCATGTAAATTTCCTCATCCAGCTCTCCGTTAAGAAAAGCTGTCTTAACGTCCATTTGATGAGCGAGAAGACCATGTGAGGCAGCCAAAGCAAGTAGTACTCGAATTGTGGTCGGTCTAGCAACGGTGAGTAAGTGTCAAAGAAATCTTCGCCTTCTTTCGAGTATAGCCCTTGGCAACAAGCCGAGCCTTATATTTTCAATAGTACCATCGGCCTAAGCTTCTTTTTGAACACCCACTTGCACCCTACGGGTTTGCACCCATAAGGTTTATCTGTCGGCTCCCGGGTTCCATTAGCGATAATGGAATCCATTTCCTCTGGATGACCTCCTTCCGATGAGTCGCATCGGGGATGCATACGCACGAAATAGACTTGGGAGTGTCGTCCACAAGGTACACAGTTGTGAAACCCGGAGTAGAAACTCCTGGACTCCCTGTGCATTACAGTACTAGTCCCAGATCAACGCTAGTACACACAGTTCAAACAGAAAAGATGATACATTGCCAACAACGCTTTATTATCATAATCGAGATTACAGACCTCGAAGTCTTTATTACAAATGAGGTTTTAAGACCTCACACCAAAAAGAAAATTACAGCGGAAGCAAAAAGAAACTAAAGCAAGACCCATCAATACGCCACAGGCAATTGACTGGGGAAACGCAACCTAGAAGTCCGGAAAGCCTTCGACGAATCCATCCACGAAGTAGTCGTAGTCCACCTCTTGAGCTTCGATCTCCTCTGAGAGTTAATTTGAAGTGTAGCACGTGAGTACATGAATGTACTCCGCAAGTCTTGGGAAAGATGCATAGATGCAGGGCTTAACAAAGGAAGGCTATATGGTTCTTTTGCAAAAATCAGCATTTTATTTCAAATCTACATAATTACTTCAAAGGCCATTTGATAAACATCTTGTTTTTCATAAATGAAATTAGATAAATAACTTAGTGAAGGTTAAACCACCAACACTAAAATCTCAGGCTATCTGCCAACTTTTCAAAACTCAGGTTAAACCATCTGATCTGGTTACACCACCAGATTTAAATCATGAGAGTTATACCACTCTCAAGTTTGACAAACCATTTTATTTTGAAATCAAAATCAAACTTCTACCATGTGAATGCATTCCTTGCCCGCCCTTGACCGTGGGCACGGCTATTCGAATAGTTTATTACTCTGCAGAGTTTGTACACTTTACCCACAAGAGATAAATTATCTTAATAGTCAACATGCTTCCTTTGGCATGAGACCCAGATAAAATATCACAAAGCCTTTCACCTACTCCAATATAGCTAGATACCACCCGCTAAGGTTTCACCACAACTCGAATCCACGAGTGGAGCCCCTCTTGCGCCGTATGAGTCAGAGAAACCTGTCCCTCACTATGAGTAACAGTACACCACGGCACTCAATACACCACTGGTGATATCTAAACTACACCTTTATAGGTTAGTTAGCTAGGTCGTACCCATATAGACTTGTGGTTGCCTTTGTTTTGCTCGGTTTGGACAAACACAAGCGTCGGTCCTTAAGCGACTGGGTGGTTCATTCACAATTCAAAAATTCTCGTGCTAATCGCACCGACCAAACCTTCCATCCACCCTTGTCAACCTTTCCTTTGAACTTCATTTTTATTTTCAAATTAACAGTGGTAACATCCATTACCACTTTTCAAACAAATCATTTAACAATGGTAACATCCATTACCAATGTTCAAACAAATCATTCATCAAAACATTTAGCAAAAATGCTACTCATTTGAGCATTATTACATTAATTTGCTACGCTAAGCATTTGCTAGTATTTACAAACTCAACAGGTGTAATACTAACTCATTATTGAGTCAAAGGAATATCCTAAGTTGACAATGGTACAAGTTAAACAATTTTCAATGGAAGGTATAACAAATTGGGTATTTAACTAAATTTTCTAAATCAAATTATCACTTGATATAACATAAGCATGCAATAATTTAAAATAACTACCTAATCATTTTATAATTCATTTGAGCAAGTTGATCAAAGAAAACTTGCAAAACATAGGATCAAAATGATCAAAGGAGACTTGCCTTCTGTGCTGGGTTGAAATTTTCCGGGCTTGCTCTTGAAGTTCCTCGAGACAAATCGGTCTCTACACGTAAATCAATAAATCCAAATAAATAAAATAAAAATTCAAAAATTGAAACTAAATATACCAATTGAAATATTAGAATTTTAGATGAATTTAGAAATTTGAATGGATCAATTTGGATTTAAAATGAGCAAGTTATGGTGTTGGAAGTTTGAAATCGAGAAAATGGAAAAGATAATTTCTGGAATTATCTTTTAACTGAAAATGAATTATGACGTCAGCATGGATTTTCGGGAATTAATTTACTGAAGAAAATTACAATTATGACGTCAGCATGGAATTAAAAATAAATTACGAGGTGACATGTGGGGCGGCCCACGGTGGATCGAGTCCACGGACCATTACAAATCTTGGCGTGGCACGCGGAAATGCGACACGTGGCATGACACGTGGCATCCGACGTGGCGCGACATGGCACCGGATCGGGTTTTGGTGGCGTGGCGCGGCGTGGCGAACGCGTGTACGCCACGTGGCTTGACACGTCGGATAGGACCGCGTGGAGGCCGAGGTGGCGGGAGCCGACGCGGCGTGCGCGGCCGTCGGCGAGGTGGATCGGACGGTGGGATTTGAGCGCGTGGCTCGATCCCGGCGTTGGCTCGAATCGGATGGCGGCGGTGATGAGGCGCGGAGACGCGGCGTCCGGTGGATGGATGCCGCGTGCGCGCGCGCGGCGGCGGCAGGCGGCGGTGCGGGCGTGGGCGGCGAGATGAGGCAGCGAGGCGCATCCCGAGCCATCGAGAAATAACGGTGGAGATGGCGCGGTGCGAGGCGGAGTCCGGCGATCGGCAGCAGCGTGTTCAGCGCGTCGCCGAGGCGTCGCGAGCAGCGAAGCTTGCGGCGCGGCGCGCGCGCGAGCGCGCGGACCGAGGAAGCGGGCGTGCGGGCGGTCTTGGCGCGTGCGAACCGAGCCGCGCGCGGCGGCCGAGTGCGGCGAGACTCACCGACGGCGGCGGAGGCGTTCGGCGGCAGCGGCAAAACACGGCGGCGACAACGCACGCGAAGAGCGGAAGAGAGAGGGAGAGTGTGAAGGGGTGAGAGGGGTGGCCGGGGCTCGTTTTATACGCGACGGAGGAAAAACCGACGCACGTCCTCGCCGGCGTAACTGCGACGGTTACCGACGTTTCGCGGCGGAAACGGGCATCTCCTCGGATAGCGAGCGCGATTAACGACGGCGGCGAGCGGGCGCTCGGTTCATTAAAGCGAAGAAGTAACGGCCGAGAGGCGAACGCGAGCTTGGCGGCGGCGCGATAATGGCGGCGGCGCGAGAGAAGGAACGGTCGCGGGGCGAAGGCACGGCAGGTGGGACCCATCGGCGGTGACCTCACGCAGCCGGCGGTCTTTGGCGAGTGGGGCCGCTTGTCGGCGCAAAAACAAAAGAAACTCAACCTCGCGCGCGAGCGGGCTCGAACGCAGCGAGGAGCGGGAGGAATAGAGCGGCGGTGTAAACGATCGGGCGGGAGGCATTGCCTACCCAATAAGGGTAGGTAACCCTTTGAGGATTAGCTGCGGGGAAGCCGGCGGATGTACGACACGTGGCGCACGGAGAGAGAGGGGAGGCGGGATGGCGCGGACGGCGGGGATCGGTCCGGGCGGAGATGGACGGATGGATGGCTGACAAGTGGCGGCCGGAGGAAGGGTTTTGATATAAAATTTTTTTTATATATTTCAGAAATCAGTAGGAGGCTTTAAAATAGTCAGAAAAATACAAAATAAATTCCAAAAATTGCAGAAAAATTCACATAATTCACTGATAATGTTTTGAACATATGAAAAATATTTACAACCTATTTTGATATTAAATTTTTATTTTTAAACAGAACTTTATATTCTGAAAAAATCCAAATAAATCCAAATAAATTGAGATAATTAATTTAAGATTATTTCTTCCAAATAAAACAAAAATTGGGATGTTACAACAGTGAAATCATCACCAAAGGATTTGAATATCCTTTGTCTCTTGCTCCTTCTAGGAGCTCTATTGTCATCCTCCTCATTGACAAGTTCATGTGTATGTTCAAAAGGTTCAGGTGATGTGATTGAACTGGGAATTATTTCAGAAGGTTGACTAGTAGTGTTATGTGTATCCTTCATAGGAAAAATATTCTCAAAGAATGTTGCATCTCGAGACTCCATAATTGTACCAACATGCATGTCAGGTACCTCAGTTTTAATTATCAAAAATCTATAGGCAATGCTATGATTAGCATATCCCAGAAAAACGCAGATCCACGGTTTTAGGTCCAAGCTTGCGTTTCTTAGTTATTGGCACATTAACTTTCGCCAAGCACCCAGTGCGCAAGTAAGAAAGTGATGGTTTTCTCCCAATCCATACCTCGTATGGTGTTTTGTCCTTATTTCGTTAGGAACTCTATTTAATACGTGATTAGGCGTTAGCAAAGCCTCCCCACCATGCCTTAGGTAATCCCGATATCTAACATGACATTCACCAAGTCGATCAACGTGCGGTTTTCCTTTCGGCAATCCCATTTGACTCGGGAATAAGGAGGCGTCCTCTCATGTATAATGCCATGTTCCTCACAAAATAAGTCAAATTCGTTGAGAAATACTCTCCACCACGATCGACCTAAGTCTTTTTATCTTTCTATTTAAGCGGTTTTCAACACGCCTTATAGATTTTAAAATAGTCTAAAGCCTCATCTTTCGTTTTCAATAAATACACATAATGAACCTAGTTGCATCATCAATCAATGTCATGAAATATCGTTTTCCACCCTTCGTCAACACGCCATTCATCTCGAAAGATCTGAATGCGGGAGTTCTAGTGGTGCCAAGTTTCTCTCCTCGCGACCTTGTGAGGCTTACGAGGTTGCTTTGATTGCACACACTATGGCATTTAGAACCTTTGGTGATGGAAACGTTTGGAATTAAATTCATCTTTGGAAAGCCGAGACATCAAACCAAAATTAATATGACATAGACGTGAGTGCCAAACATTAGCCTCATCATCCACCTTGCCACAAATATGGTTTCTGATCTTATTGCAGAAATCGATAGGGAAAAGCGGAACAAGCCTCCGCACTCATAGCCTTTACCAATAAAATGTCCATGTTTAGACACGACTACTTTATTAGACTCAAATACCAACTTAAGCCCGTCTCTACATAAGCGGAGTCACTAACGAGATTCTTGTCTATAGAAGGACATGCTGCACGTTCTTCACCGCACGATCTTTCCGAAGTAAACTTCAGATCTACCGTGCCAACACCATGAGCAGTAGCATGTGACCCATTCCCCATTAGGACGGAGGAATCTCGGGCGACTGATAAGAAGAAAACAACGAAATATCAGCACACACATGTACATTAGCTCTGTATCAATCCACCAATTGGTAGATTGACTAAGCGAAAGAACGATGAGGTAAATTACCATACCCAGTCCCATCTCGGTCTTGCCAATGGTCACGTTGCGGACTTAGAAGTACATCTGCGGTGCCTTCTTTCCTTTGCGTTGTGGGCACTTCTTGGCCATGTGACCGGGCTCACCACACACAAAGCAAGTTCTATCATCCCGATTATTGTTGTTCTTCTTCTTCTTGAAGTTGGTTGTCTGTTGGGCTTTAACAAATTTCCCTTTGTTCTTGCTTGAGGGTTTCGTACCACATTGGCACTAGGCGCCCTCCATCACCCTTAGACACAGCGTCCTTTTCCGAGCTTTCTCCTCAATTTCAAGAGACCCAATCAGATTCTCAACGAGTATTCTTGTCTCTTGTGTTTGAGTCTTTGTTCGAAATTCCTCCATGAAGAAGGTAATTTCGCAATAATACATCCGACCACAAACTTGTCGGGTAAGGCACACTTCAGAGTTCGAGTTCCTTGGCAATGGCCTGTATCTCATGAGCACGATCTACTCTGAGCGGTTATCAACCATCTTGTAGTCATGAAATTGCTCCATGACATACATGTCATTCTTGGCATCGATAACACCGTATTTGGAATTCGATTGCATCCCATAACTCCTTCGCGTCTGTCATGTGCATATACACCTCGCCTGAGGCGGTCGGCAAGAACACTAAGAATGCATCCAACAAAGAGAGTAGTAGCGATCTCGAATTCTTTACGCTTTTCAGCATCAAGAACACCTTGAGCTTGCCATTACTAACCCGAATACATTCATAGCGATAAGCCACGAGTGACCCCGATCGCCATCTCTTAAAGTGCACACCGGAGAATTTATCCGGCCTCGGTGCATCGGCAAATCCAGCCATAGTAAAACCACAATGCCTACAATAAGGTTTTGGATTGTTGAATATATAAGCACATGTAGGTTTAATTTATTCCATAAATAAATCATGACATCATGCACGCAAAATAACGAGAACCATCACGAGCATAAAAGATCTAGACATGTAAACGAAAGCGTACATGAGCAGATCTATCTGAGAACATGACCATTACGTGCATCGATGGTTCATTACGATCGGTTTGCCGATGTAGACGCCGCGAGCACGGTGAGATGACACGAAGTCAATGACGATTCGCGGCCGAGCAGCGAGGAAGACGAGCGAGCTAGCGGCGATCGCGCGAGCGCTTCCCAAAACCTTATTCACCCTCTCCGGTGCAGGACTTGGCGGCGGTTCGAGACTGCTCTCCCGAACGGCGGTGCACGCCGGCGGGCGGGGCGGAGTAGACTACGTGGGACGGCGCAGCACAATGGATGGAGGAGGCAAAACCTAGATTGATTTTCGCGTAATGCTGTATGGAGACGGCGACTCGTATTTATAGAAAACCGGGGCGCGTGATCAAGACGCTGCACGTTCTCCATAACTCGTGAATCGGACCGGATTAGTCGCGTAACCGATCCGGATTCACCGCCACACAAAGCGCAAATGATAAAGCGCAAAGGAAGCGCGTCTGCGCAAGCACTGGAGGCGGATTTTGGCGGACCATTCACGCAGTGCCGTGCGCCGCGCCGCCAGCCAGCCCAGCCGAGGCGAGGGCGGCGAGCGCGCGCGTGTTATCCTCTAGTTCTCTCCACACATGCCTCAAGTGACTAGGAGTGCACCATCCCTTTTAAGGTGGTCTTCCTCTCCTAGAACTAGCAATATGGTACTAAAGGTCACATGCATGCCTCCTTTGCATGAGTGGGCCTTTGAGATTTAATAGGAATTATTCTTATTATATGGGCTTGGCCCACATAATCCAACACTAGAAGCACAGCTCCGCTTTCACTCTCACATCCATACACGCAACAAAAAAAAAATACAAGTATGCCTTACTAGAAGCATAGCTCCGCTTTCATTCTCACTTCCATACACGCAACAACAAAAAAAACTTTGCCTCTATCCTTGCAATGACCATTCTCTATAACCACCTCCTATACAATTCATACACACCATTATGTCAACTCCAAAAATCAACATAGGAAGAAAGCTTGTAAATTTTGTGACATGATAAATTAATATATACTCTCTCATACACATTCTCGGAGAAATAGAAATTGAGTAATGCTTTTTTTTTGAAATTTGAACAGGAGCTCTCGTATTTAGGGAATTGCTCATATATGTTTTAAAGGGGTAAGCTTAACTGTAAAAGGGAAAATAGGAGTCTAACATAAAAGGAAAGAAAGAATACCAGAATACACAGTTTTATCTTGCATTTCATTATTTAAAGTCATTTCTGAGAATAGGTTTAAACGTGATTTGTACATGTGTTACTGTTTGTACATAAGAGGGTGTGTGAGAGAAGATTTAAACGATAAAAGTTATGATTTTCCCTATCTCTTTTCTGATTCCACAATGTTTTCCCCCTCCACATAAGCACATCAATGAGGACAATCCACTTGCTATTTTAACCATCTAAGTGTGCCAATCGAGGGTAATCTACTTGTTATTTTATACATCTAATAAAGAGGTATATAGAAGTTTTTGGTAGGGTATACACTTTATGATGTAATGCGGATCAATCATTTGTGTCCCTTGGATGCAAATCAGATGGCAAAGACAAAATACAATGCGGTACTCTTGATCTTTTATTTTTTGCATTGAACTTTAATACCGATGAAGATAAGGCTCGTTTGCTGTTTGCCTTGTTTCGAAATGTATGGTCCCCAGATAACCGACAGATCATTTAGTATGTATTTTTCACTTACTATAATAGATTAAAACGTAAAAAAATTATATTCCCTCTATCTCTAGATGTATGTCATTATGGGATCCGTGCGGTCAATCTTTTAAAACTTTCGCCACTAATGTATAATAGCAAAATGCCGTGCTTTGGTACAGTAAAAAATATCATATTACCCCAATACGTCGAGTTGATATCGTTGGAATCGGCCTGCCCCATGCCCTAGGTTTTGCCTTGAGTTTAGACAAGCTTTGACCAAGCTGACTCTGCCCCTCTGCTGCAGTGCTTTTCCTACACCGCACCACAGTAGATCTTTGTTGTGACCCACACCATAATTTGTATTGAAGTTAATTTTGTTGAGGAACCGTCGCTGGCGACCAGTCCGAGCGATTCCTCTGTTTAGAACAAGAACGAATCAATCACAGAATCACATAAGAATAGATTGAACACACAGAGAGGTAGAGAGAACTCCCGGTCTTTCTTTATTGCTTTTCTTTCATGCGTACATAATGAGGGGGGTATGGCTCTCTATTTATAGTCTACGGTGGGGTGCCAAAATATGTCAGGACTCTTGGCCATGGGCCCAGTTTCCTAACACTCCCTCTTGGGCACTCACCCAACATGCTCATGCCTCGTCAAAACTCCATAAAAACCCAGTGGGAAAAATTTGGAGAAAGAGTACATGATACATGTGATGTTGCGATGCACGAATTGCCTCATTAAAAACCTTGGTCGAGAAACTTCATGGAAAACTCGTCAAGGGAAAAAGAGTACAATTCACCCAATTTCATTTGGTCTTCAGGACTTTATTTCTTTGGGTACTTAATCTTCATGATCAAGATTTAATAACGGGCTTGAGAGAATTCTCCCCCTGAATTCTGCACTTTTCTAAGTCTCATCATTTCAATCCCTCACACGCACCTTTCAAAGCTAGATGCGAGGAGTGACTTAGTGAACAAGTCTTAGTGTGCAGTACTCTAATCTTGTCCATCTTTGCAATTCATGAGCATAGAGGAACTTGGGGTTGATATGCTTACATAGCCCGTCTGCACTTGTGCAACGCAAGCTGCATTATCTTCATGGATAATTGTGGGGGTTTGCATAATGTTCATCCCACATGACTGCTGGATGTGGTGAACCATTCGGCGGAGCCAAGCGCACTCTCGTGCGGCTTCATACAGTGCTATAATTTCTGAGTGGTTCGTCGAAGTAGCTACCAGGCTTTGCTTAGACGATTTTCATGAAATTGCAGTTCCACCACACAGGAATACATAGCCTGTTTGTGACTTTGCAGTATGTGGGTCCGACAGGTACCCAGCATCTGCATAGCCAATTAAGTTCAGATCTTGATTCTTTCTGTAGAACAATCCAATGTCCTTGCTTCCTTGGAGGTATCGGAATATGTCCTTTATACCCTGCCAATGCCTTTTGGTGGGCTCTGCACTATACCTTGCAAACAGGTTCACGGCAAATGCAATATCCGGTCTAGTGCAGTTTGCTAAGTACATGAGTACTCCCATTGCACTCAAGTATGGAAATTCTGGTCCCAAGACTTCCTCCCCCTCTTCCCTAGGTCGGAAATGATCTTTTTCTTGCTGTAAAGACCTCCTGATCATTGGTACTTTTGAGGGAAATGCCTTCTCGAAGCCAAACCTTTCAAGCACCTTCTGGGTGTAGGTTGATTGATGTACCAAGACTCCTTCAGGGACATGCTCAAGCTGCAGGCCTAAGCAAAACTTGGTCTTGCCTAAATCTTTCATTTCAAATTCGACTCCAAGTAGGAGCTTGCTTCTTTTATGTCTTGGTGTCCGATGATATTCAGATCATCTACATACAGAGATTATCAGAATCTATGCAGGATCGCCGTATAAATACACAAGGACAGTTTTCATTGTTCGTGTAACCTTTCTTGAGAGAAAGTCGCAAGCAATTATACCACATTCTTCCAGTTGTTTCAGTCCATACGGTGACTTTTCGAGTTTCACCTGCATCAGATTTCTATTTGCTCTGTCTTGGTTGGGAGAGATATTCCTTGAGGAGTTTCATATAAATCTCGAATCAAGTTACCGTAAGGTATGCATCACAACATCCATCAATTTCATTTCTAAGTTCAAGTTCACCGCCATTGAGATCAAGTATCTAAAGGTAATTCCACTCATGACTTGGGAGTAGGTTTCTTCATAATCAACTTCGGGACGTTGAGTGAAACCTTGGGCTACTAGCCTTTCTTTGTATCTCACTACTTCATTTCTTTCATTTCTCTTTTGAACAAATACCCACTTGTGCCCAGCAGGTGTATGTGGGGAGGCGTGCATGTATATGGGCCCAAACACCTCTCTTTTGTTCAGAGATAGCAATTCGATTGCTATTGCCTTCTTCAATCTTCCCAATCTGATCTTTTCATACATTCGTGAGCGATGCAGGCTCGGGATCAAGATCGATGATGGTGGTAATTTTCTTTGCGAAGTAGATATCGATATTAGCTGTTGTCCTATTCAGGGACTCTCCCGTGTGCACATAATTTATAGCTATTTCTTCATGAGTTGCTTCTTCTTGAGCGATTGCTTCTGCTGGAGCTTTACCTTGCACATCGCTTCTTTCAATTGCGGTGGCAAGTCCCTTTAGTTTTTTGGCTCTGATGTGTGCGCACACATCCATGCCGATGGGGATATTCAGATCCGGTATGCCTTTTTCAGAAGGTGTCATACTTGTGCCAGGTCTCAACTGGCTCCCCTTCTCATTCTGGGGGACTTCAGTGATCAGCTATGATAAGTCCTTCTTATCCTTCTTCACCAGGCGTCCCCGGTTACTAAGGATTCGAGGAACCGGAGTTCTCGTCCCTTTATATTTTTTCTGAGGCCTCTGGACGAGATTAGAGATACCTTCTGCTTTCTTTGGTATTTCAACCCTCTCCGGTGCAGTGCGTGCAGGCACATGCGACTTAGTCACGCTCTTCAAATCACTAAAGTGATCAGGTAGTTGATTTGCTAGTTCTTGCAATCGATTGTCTTTTGGACTTTTCTTGTCTTCTGGACTTCTCTATTTGCTTTACTAATGCGCGGGTCATCTGCATGGATTCCCTAAGCTTGCCACGTAATTTCCCGACATTCTTCATCAAGGGGTTGATTTCCTCCCCCCTAATGTTGGGAAATTTTTGGTGGTGACGCTTGCGCTAGTTGCATAGGTGAATGGATGTTGTAGGCCGAATGTCTAAAGTTGATGAGATTCGCTGCATGCAGGACTGTGTGTCCCCAACATGTAGCTACTAGATTTCAATTATGCAAAAGGGGTCGGGCAATGAATTTAATTCTTTTAATTAAAGCCTCTGTCAAACCAATTTGGGTATGGACATACGGTACCGAATGCTCAACTGCAATTCCTATCGCCATGCAATAATCATCAAATGTCTTTGAAGTAAATTCGTCGGCGTTGTCCATTCTGATGGACTTGATGTGATGATCAGGAAAAACACATTTCTAATGCGAATGATCTGCAAGATCAATTTTGCAAAGGCGTGGTTTCTTGTGGACAATAAACCCACATACGACCACTTCGATGAAGCGTCAATGAGCATCATGAAATACTTAAATGGCCCTGAGACGGGCTGAATGGGACCGCAAATGTCTCCCTGGATGCGTTCCAGGAATGCAGGGACTTCATCCTTCACTTTCAGAGTGGAGGGGTCTAGTAATTAGTTTCCCGGTGGCACATGCAGGGCACACAAAATCTTCATGATTCGGGAAATTCTTCTCATTAATATTATGCTCATGCGAGTTATTTATTATGTTTCTCATCATTCTAAGACTTGGGTGGCCTAATCTATCATGCCAGAGACAGAAGAGTTCAGAGCTTCTAAACACTGTTTTCAGAACAGTGTACACTGCAGGCGCTTTAATTGTGGTATAATATAGCCCAGTTTCAAGTGAAGGAAGCTTTTCTAATATTCTTTTGCCATTCTCTTCGCGCTTCGTGATGAGCAGGTATTCCTTACCGTAATCTTCGTCAGTCTCAACGTGGAAACCATTTGCGCAGATATTCTTAAAACTTAGGAGAGTTCTAGTCGATTTTGGGTACAATAAGGCTTCTTCAATTACCAAAGTTGTGCCCATTGTGGCTCTTCCCGAACCAATTATACATGCATCGCTTCCGGCGATTGTCGTAAGGCTGCTAGTGCTCTTACGGATCGACTGAAAATATTAGTCTCTCTTAAGATGGTATGCGTTGTGCCGCTGCTAGCTAAGCACACTTCCTTAATAGGTCGCTACACGTGTTCTAATATAGGGTATCTATTAACATGTATGAGAAAGGCAATCAACACATAAATAAAATACTCCAATATCAGAACATATCATGCCATCATAAACTGAATAAATGAATGAATTCTTCAAATATCAGCAAACCATCACGAGAAAATAACAATTCTTAAGTACCATCCATGCAAATTCTAACATATTCTTCCACACAAAATAAATGACAATTAAAGTCGAAATTAGGGCTGAAAACGGTCGGAAACGATCGGTAGGAGGTCAAATTACTTTCAGTTTCACATTATTTTTTCAAAAACGAAATCGATACGATATTGTCGGAAACGAGAACGACATCGATATTCCGGTAAATTCGGAAACGAAACTATTCGATCAAAAGTGCATCGATAACGATCGAAAATCATGAAAGCGATAGCTAAAATACGATATTCTCCACATGTAAGGAATCCAAAACATGCAACCATAATCAATTCTAAGCCATGAACTTATATCATCATATCACAAATTCTCAACTAAATGAAGCAGGCACACTTCAGTTCGATCCCATCCATCACACGAACAGCAAACTCATACTACCACAAAAGGTTATTCACCACTAGATTAATGCAATTTGAATGGGTATAGTGCTATTTTCATCTGCAGGACAGTTGTAAATCTCCCTTTAAATTGTTCAAAGACATTTATTTGCCTTATTATTTATTCTAATCCTTGAAAACTTTAATTATGTTGATTGTGTACATGTGTGTTCTCCTTGCATTTACGTTAGTGGGAACATATTTCCTACTAATCATGTCCCAACATATTTCCTACTAATCATGTCCCAGCTTATGTTTGACGTAAACCGGTCTCGATTTTCTTTTTAAAAAAGGACATATGATAACCCTTTGCATGTTGCATTCAAACGAAAAACCCAATCCAACTTTAGTAGACTGCATGTGCAATTAGCCATACCTTGATAGCCCAGCTTCTTCAATCACCCAGCATTTGCAAGACCCATCCCTGCCCTGACTGTGTCAACATTAGAAACATAGGTATTGATCAAAATCCAACCAAAATCATCACAATGAGAAAGAAAAACTCCGCTCAAAATAATAAGCCACAAACCAAAATCTCTTCCATCTACATTCCACAATGTGCTAAAGTTGTCTAGAAATGAAAAACAGATAGATGGTTTCGTCATAATTTTTTTACCTAAGAAGTTCAATCCTACTTCCAGTACAAAACCGATTCTACAAAGCTATGTTCTGCAACTGTGGCTCAATCCTGAAATTTAACACTGATTCAACTAAATTGTACTGTATATAGCTATTACATGTTTATAGCAATAATAGCTATGGAAACTTCTTATATATCCAGGTGCAATTGCATCCTAGAATGAGCTAATTTTTAGATATCCTATAATCGGCAGCTCCTGACAAAATTCGCCTCTATTCGCTCACCTAACTATATTGTTTCCAAGTCCGTCGCCAGCAGTGACCGAATACACCCCAGCTGACCCGCCATGAGCCCTACAAAATCACATGCCATCGCATCAAATCGCCCAAAAATGAGCCACCGTGGCTGTAGTGCAGCAGAAGCAAAAGTTACGGGCCGAGGAGATGGTGCGGTGCCTCATGATGTCCCAAACCACGAGCTCCCCATCGTGCATACTGATGAGCAAAAGCAAAAACCAAGGAGCGGACATTACACACAACAAAATCACATGTGGAGGATCGAGAGAGGGTTTACGGTTTGGGGTGTGGGAGTACCAGAGAAGAGGAGCGGGAGGAGGGTGGAAGCGAGACGGCGTTTGGCGGCGCGATGGCGTGAGCACCGCGATGGGTCGGCGCCGCAGCGGCCGCGCGGCTTCTCGGGTGACCATGTCGGGCTCCGAGATTAAAGGGTTCGGAAGCTTTGGTGGCGGCGCGAAGGAGCTCGTCGGTGGAGGAAGGCCTAACGGGCTGGTCGGCCGCTGGGCCCTGGCGTGGCGCGTGGGATCGGTAATTACCGGCGGTAATTACCGGTTAAATCTGGTATTTTTCAAAGCGATCGGAAGAGAGCTAAATCATTTCGTTTTCATTATCGGATGTTTTACCGTTTCGTTTCCGTTTTATCGGTTACCGTCACCGTTTCCGTTTAGGGAAAAAATCGGTAATTTCTCGAAAACGATTTTCGGTAACCGAGAATTACCGTTTTCGTTTTCAGCCCTAGTCGAAATGCATTCAGTGCACTAGACTTCTTCTGCTATTTTTTCCGGGTTGACATTCTCTTCAAGAGAAATCATGGCATTGGCTGCTTCTAGGTCGAGAGGGGGTGCTGCTGCCTAGATGGTCTAAACCTCCATCAGCGCGGACAACTGCTCGGAACTCTCCCCCTCAACCGATGCAAAGTGGGCTTCATGCTGCCCTTTGCCATCCCATTTTGGCTTGCTAGCCTTATTCTCACGTGGAGCATCTGATTTGCCTTTCTGGGTTGCGGTCTTACCCTTCCTTCCCCTTTTCTCTATCAAGGGCTTTCGCACCTTGTTGCTCCTGGCGTTGGCATCACGGCCAGTGGAGCTACCAGATGGCTGAGTGACTTAGTTCTTGCGGAAAACTTCGTCCTGAGCCTTCGCGACTTGCATCATATCTATCAATTCGGCATATTCCTCATAGCCGTCTTGACGATAATTGCGTGCGGATTATACTGCATTGGGGTGGAAGGATTTTCTCAATTTTCTGTATTGGGGTACAAATCCTGTGCAAGGCAGAATTGTTTTCCCTGACCGTCTTAAAGTCGGCAAACCTCAGTCAGATCTATTCTTACTCTGCTTGAGAAAGAATGGTGTACTTTAGCCTCTCAAACCGCTTCTTGAGTGCGGTCCAGAGTGCGAGCACGCTTTTCTCCGCCATATACTCATTCTTGAGAGTGAGGCAGAGGTGGTGCCTGAGAAAATGAAGTGCTGATCATTCTCCTCGAGTTTGGGTTGGCGTCATTGATCGCCAATCCCAATAGCGTATGAGCTTCACGGCTCTAAGCACAATCTCGACATCGGATGCCAACATCAGATAGTTTTGACCATGCGGGGCCAGCTCCTCGAACTCCCAGTTCGTGGAGCTTGTCATCTAAATGTGTATAAGTCTACTACTGGTAGACATGCACGGAATAATTCACTGTGGGTAAATAAATGGTACAAAATATTCTCGTAATATTTCAGAATTTTCTATGTATTTTCTATAATTTTACTGCTAATTTCAGTGATTAAAAGCAATTAAAACAATTACAATTAACTAAAAATAGTAAATAAATACAGAAAAATACATAAAACAGTAATGGCAGGAATAAATAAGCTTCAAATACTAAAAATAATGCAAAATTCGGATTCCCGAGGCCGTTTTATGCTAAAATATAAAATTTCAGCAAATTCTGCAATTCCAGAGGGTTTCTGCGCAAAAATTTCAGTTCAGAGAAAATTCACGTAATTTCCTGATTTACCGAGGGGTTTTCTGCAAAATTCTGGACCCACTCGTAAATCTGAGAACCTATTAGTAATTTTCAGAACTACTGAGGGCCCTTGTGCAAAATTCGGGGCTCATTGGAAATTTCTATGGTTTTTGGGGACTTTTTACAAAACAAGCAATGCCCCCACTGGTCGGCCCCCCCTTTTTTTTCTTGCCCATTTTTCAGTCCAGCCTTCGGCCCACTCTTCCGACCGGAGGCCCACCCGTGCGGTTCAAGGAGGCGGCCCACCCGTGCGGCTCAAGGGGGCGACCCACCCGTGCGGCTCAAGGGGGTAGGGTTTCCCCTACCCCACATACTAGTGGCGGCGGCGGGAGGCGTGAGCGAGGCGAGCGGAAGCCGAAGCAAGCGGTGGCGACCGGGCTAGCGGCGGCGGCGCTCGCATGCGTGAGGCCGGGCGGCATTCGGCGGCGGCGGCAGGCGGAGGCGTGGTGGCGCCGTCGCGGTGGTCCCGATGGGTGCGGCGGCGCTCGGTGGTGAGGTGGGTGCGGCGGCGCTCGGTGGTGAGTGGGAGGTGCGGCGGGTGCGGCGGCGCACCTCGGGTGGCTGCTGGCGAGGCCGCCGCGGCGGCGCCAACGCGTGCGGGCGCAAGGCGCGGAGCGATCGGCTTTGGGCGGTCGGGCGGCACACTGCCGCTGCGGCGGCGGCGGCGGCGGCGCGCGAGCTGCTCCCTCCGGCGGCGACCGAGATACGGCCGGGTCGGGCCAGCGGCGTGGAAGCCAAGGAGCCGGCGGCTGCGGGCGTGGTCGGGCGAGCGGTGCGCTGGGACCCAGCGGCGGCATGGTTTGGTGGCGCATGCTGGCGCAAGCGGAGGAGGCGGCGTGGCGGCGCATGCGGCGTGGGCTCGGGAGGCGGCTCGGCGGCGCCGGTGGAGCCGGCGGCGGCGGCAACAAGCGCGCGCCATGCGGCGGTGGCGAGCCGGAGGTAGGCGGCGCGATCGGGCGCAGGACCGAGGCGGTCGTCGCGGGTCAACCTCGGTGCCGGCGGCCGGTGCATGGTGGGCGGCGCCATGTGGGCTCCCTGGCCGTCTGCCGGCCGGTGGCCAACAGCGCGCATGCGGGCGCGGTGGCGGTGGTGGCCGTGCGGCGGCCGTGCCCCTTTTTTTCTCTGTGATGCCATGCATATGCCAATGCAAAACCGAAATAGATAACATGCAAAATTTCTGATTTCGTTTTTTTGCAATCTAGGATGCAATCAACATCTACCCTTTTTTTCGCAATCTACCGATCGACATTGTGCCGGCGATTTCAGATCTGCTCGCGGTAGATTAGGGTGGATTTGCATCGTTCTACAGCGCAATCAACATCTACCCCGTTTCACAATCTACCGATCGGCATTGTGCCGGCGACTTCAAATTTGCTCGCGGTAGATTGGGGCGGATTTGCACCGTAGAACTTCAATCTAGAACGCGAAAAGAAAATACAGATTCAAAAGCGATCTAGAAAATTCAATCTGTGCTTCGATGATTACCTCGTTCAGTGGAGCGAAGTCGTGCTGATAACGTGTTGAGAACCGTCATTGGCGACAGTCAAGCGATTCCTCTGTTTAGAACAAGAACAAATCAATCACAGAATCACATAAGAATAGATTGAACACACAGAGAGGTAGAGAGAACTCCCGGTCTTTCTTTATTGCTTTTCTTTCATGCGTACATAATGAGGGGGGTATGGCTCTCTATTTATAGTCTACGGTGGGGTGCCCAAATATGTCAGGACTCTTGGCCATGGGCCCAGTTTCCTAACAAATTTGTTGGTTAGAGATGATTCTTCAACTTTTTATTAGAGAATTTTTAGGGATGTTGAATTTATTTATTGGGAGATTGCTTTTCCTATTTGTACTAGGTATTTTCTAGGGAGATGGAAGGGGAGTGGGAAGGGGTGACGTACCATCACATCACCATAAACTCCTCTTTTTAAGTAGTATATAAAGATAAAAGTACGTAGATTGGCCATATAAAATAAGTTATTAGATTTTTCTTGGAAAATACTTTCATAATAGATTTTTTCTTGTTATTTTCAAAAAAAACGGTGAGTCTTGTATGGGAGATACCGAAAAGTTAAAGACCACTTGTATTTGGGAGATACCGAAAAGTTAAAGGCCACTTGTATTTAGAAACGCTGTGGGTATCTAGCAATTAGTTGTCTGTATTTTAGCAGGAGTACATATGTCTACTTTTTGCTCATCTTCCCTTGATTCCACCATTTCTTAATCTATGTGAAGACTAAAATGGAGACTGTTGTGGTTACAGACCAAACAGAGAGAGTGTGTAGTAGTGAAGAGTTGAGTAAATGAATGGCTTCCTCTTCCTCCCCGTGGCCTATGCCACACATATATATCCAAATGCGGAGTGTTTGTACAGTTATACCCTTACACATGAGCATTCCCCTCGGGGGCTCTTATGTCATTACACATGTCCTATTTCGGACCTAACAGGCCTACTGGGCTTAGGTGGGGGGCCACCCCTACAATAGGAGCCTCTTATGGTGAAGGGCTTCACGGGCCGAAGCCATGCCGCTGAGTCCTTTGGCCCCCTCCGTCCCATCGGCCTGTGATGCTTGATGACTCGGATAGTTCGCCCATCCGCTCATGCTTGCGCGAGGCTGTCTTGGTCCCGGTGGCGCGCCTCGGGCGAAGGCACCGGAAGGTCGAAGGCCGGCGGGGCGAGTGCAGGCGTGCCCTACTTCGCACTCCGGATATTTGTGGGCGAAGTCGAACTTGGTCGGCTGCCCTTGGCAGCCGAGTCTCGGGAAATGCTTCGCGCGATGTGGCGCCAGCGCGGGGAGATGGTTGCCTAGTCGGAGTGCGCTTTAATGGCGCTGGAATCGCGCTGCCTTTGTCGGGGTAGGTGCACGGCTGCTCGCGCCGCCTGCCGCTTCGGATGTGGGCGCGCGGCCGGTGTAATTGGGCGTCGTGGGATGCGGCGTTCCCACGACCACGGTCGTTCGCCTCTTCCCCAGGAAAAGTGGCCACGCGGCAGGAGTGTATCAGCGCATTGGGCGCTGAGCGGCCACCTACCGCCGCCTGCCGCAGTTTCCAGCGGTTGCATTGCCCGATCGTGGGTAGCCGAACCGCTGTAATTTTGTCGTTCGATCTTCTGCATGTAGGGGAGACGGGGGGCTTTATAAACCGCCCCTGTGGGCATGCAGTGGTTCCCCTTGGCTGCTTGATTGCTTGTGCGTTCCTTCTTATTCTTCTTGCGCCTCCTACCGCTATTCTCGCCTCCGTGCCTGCCCGCCGCCGTGGGAGAGAGGGATGGCTGCGCGCGACGGCCTCCCAGCTAACAAGGGTGCCACCCTTGATGACCCTGCGCGTCGCCTTAGCGAGAGCGCCTCATCGAGCTAGCGCTGCCTGACGCCACCATCGGCGGAGTACCGCCTGGTTCTGCGCGATAGGAAGCAAACTACCCATCGCTGGGACGCCGTGAAAAGGTCCAAGGGTTGCTGCTCCCGTGTGCTGGGGCGGAGCCGCGTCACGAGAAGACCCTCAAACCCTTCTTCGGAGAAGAAGCTAGAGAGCGTCCGTGGCTCGCTGCCGGGCTCGGCGAAGCGGGCGAACCGGGAGAGTGCGAGGCGTCGTCTTCGTGGCATTCTTCGACGCCGGGCTCCGAATCCCTGCGACACACTTTGTTCGCGAAGTGATGCGAGCGTACGGGTTGGAGCTGGCGCAGTTGACTCCGACCGCGGTCATTCGGTTGGCCATCTTTACTTGGGCGATGCGGACGGAGGGTATGCGTCCCCGCGCCGAGTTGTTTGCCATCCTGCACGATGCACGGTGCCAACCGAGGAGAGTGGAAGGGGGGCTTACTCGAAAATCGGCAGCGTGGACTTCGTGCTAAGGCCGGAGTGCTCGCACCTATTTCCCGCGTTGGCTACGTGGGAAAAGTGGGAGTCCGGCTGGACACGGCGGTGGTTCTACTACACCGTGACGAGCACGAGCGGCCTCCGGAGCCGTGGAGAGCCGATATCATTCGATCGCTGTCCGAATGTGATGCCTCGGCCCAGCGACGAGCAGCAGCGCGGAGACTTCTTTGGGTCGCACTCGGTTCAACATCGTGACCTCGCCGAGGAGTTCACCATGTACGGGATATCTCCGCTTTCTTGTAACTGGAAGTACGAGCGGCGAGGGCCCGACCGGAAGGACGGCATCCACCCGGGGGTGTCTTCGCTTGATAGGCCCTCCGCGCCCTGTAAGTATCCCTGCGATATTCCAAGTACCACGTGGGTGGTTGCAGATCCTTAGGTATGACACTCTGCTTGTGCGTGCAGTGCGCCGGTTAGAAGATGCGGAGCGCGCAGTGGCTGCGATGCTTGGGCCGTACACGGTGAAGGAGCACAAGGCCTGTGAGTCCACGACTTTCTTGGCGAAGCAAGGGTCGATTAATCGGGTGTGCGAGGTTTTGGGAATCCCCGTTCCGGAGCGCCCAGTGCCTGCGGAATCGCCGAGCAGTGCGACGGTGGTGGCGCCATCCTCTCGGTGCGGGGTCAATTCAGAGGCCATCGCCCTCAGTTCGCCGGTCGTGCCGCCGGTCGAGAACGTGAGGATGGGGGGCGAGACGGGCGCTGGGCTCGGATCGACCGGTTCGGGGGGGCGCGTAACTCCCGACGAGGCCGTATGTGGTGGCAAGGCGACGAGCGCGCGCCTCGCCATTCTTGAAGATGGCGCTGGTCACCTCCGCGATAACCGTGAGCGTTGTCGCCGGCGGCGGCTTCGCGGCTGCCAAGGTAGCCACGGAGGCTTCACCTACAACTCCGAAGGCAAAGCGGCCTCGGGTGCAATCGCCGCCATCTTCTAGGGGCCGGTTCAGCGTGGCGGGTCGATGGCTGCGGCCACGGCGGCTAGCGGGATGCTACGGGCGGGAGGGTTGTCGCTCCTCGGGCGGCGAGGCGCGGAGGTAGGCGTGAGTTCGTTTTCCTCGCGCGACCGCGAAACTCTCCCGATTTACTCGCTTATTCCGTCGACACGGGCGAGATAGGGTCTCCGGCGAGGCAAGAATCGAGCAATGGGGGCCTGCGATGTCGCCGGCTGGTTGGCCGAGTGTGTGCCCCAGCCGCTGCGAAAGCGGGCGGGGCTCTAGGGGCGGCGTCTTCGACCGTACCTCGGTGGGGCGCTTCACGCTGGGCGAGGTGGCGAGAATATCTTTGGCGGCCGCCTAGATCGACAGAGCCTTGCACTCTGCGAGGCGACCTCTTGGCGCTCGCGCTGGGTGATATGCATCATTTTTGTTGTAAACTTTTATATCATTTTCCTGTGATTAGTAATGCAAACTGCCTTAAATTCATGAATTATATATATTTTGCCTCTTGTTTGGACTTTTTACATGGTTATGCAACTTCCTTGCAGGTCGGCGCAAAAATCCACAGAATCAGCAGTGGGGAGGAGTTAGGATTAGAAATTAGTGCAAAGAGAGGGACCAATCTGCAAATACACAGCAAACCCTAACCGCACCCTCACTAGAAACCATAAGCCGCCGCACTATATATTCTCCAGCTGCCTCTTCATTGGGGAAGGAGGGAGTCACCACATCCCAAACCCTAGTCGCAAGCCTTCATCCTCAGTTCGCCTCCCATCACCCTCAGGCCTCCACCGGAAAACCTAGTTCTTCCCATCTCCCTCACCACAACCAGCCACCACCCATCCTCACCGATCTCCAACACCCTGCCGCCACACTCATCCTCCCCTTTAGATCCACCGCCAATCTCCACCAAGCGCCGACACCTCTTCACTCCACCGCCGCGACCATCTCCATTTGCGCCGCCATCTACCCAGCCATTCCACTCCATCGTTCCCACCCGGATCCCCATTTTTGCCCATCCGCCTTTCCCGGACACCACCGAAGCCACCACCTCTCCTCCTTCGATCTCCAAGAACCCTAGCCGCATCTCCCCTTTAACCCTAGCCATTCACCTGCCTTTCCTCCACCAGAACCGAGCTTCAACACCCCATCTGCTCGCCAGCTAGCTTCCTAAATCCACACGCCTGGAAACTCCACAAGGCAGTCGTCCCTCTCCCTCCACTTCTGATCCTCTTATTGCCGACCAGATCTACACCAGCAACCTTCTCCTTAGGCCAGATTTACTTCATCCTCGGCCGGATCTGCTGCTCAAGTGCCGGACCTCCTCCGTTTCAACTGGATCTGCAACGCCTGCTACGTCTACGGCCGGATCTGCATCTTCTACAACGGGAGTTCAAGGAGTGGTTTCTTCGGCTGGATATGCATCGCAACCCTCTACACGGCCACCTCTTCGGTTTCTGCACCACCTCTGCTTCCCCCTGCCTGCATCCTCTACAAACATTCCACTTCGGCTAAGATCTGCTAGTCTACTGGTTGTTTCATTTCCCAATCTGAATCTTATGTATTTTGATGGCTTGCTTGGATGTATGGATGTTAGATCTATGCTATGCATGTGTTTTCTGTATGGATCTGGTTACTAGAAGTGTTTGACTTGTTATTGCTATCGTTGTGATGTTCGTACATTAGATCTGTGATGTGCACGCGATTTATTTTGCGGATCTGGATGTGCTTGTCTTGTTCCTGCTTTGCCTGAGATGCTCATGTATTGGATATGTTAAATGCATGTGCTATATATATTTCGGATCTGGGACTTTGCTTTTCATTGTTCTTGCGCAAGTAAGATGACTATTTAGATTATATCTTCATGCTTAGATTTATTATTCTTGCTTGATAGTTGTTAATTACTCTTAAGTCTGATGCTTTAGCTTGTAGGTATCTTTCTTATTTTGCCACTGATATCATCTTTTATGCTAGAGTCTTTTATTTAGAGTTGTTATTGTGCATGTAGTTTTGTTAATTTACATTAGATTAGATTTCATGCTTTTAATGTCATTCTTAAGTTAGGTTTATTTCCTTATTCCTGCATAGTAAAGCTTGTGTGATTGCTACTTGTCTTGATCATTTTACTAGAAGTAGTCGTATGTTTGCTTGATGGGAAGGGTGAGATGGTAGTATTAGCGCTTGTTCCTCTCGTTAGTCCCCGAGCACTGCTTCTTAACTCTGATCTTTCTCTCCCCGTTTCTTTTGTTAGCCCGTTCCTCTGTCTTGCTTGCATCACTTCCTAGCGCCCTCTGATTCTTCTCTCAGTATAGCGATTTCTCAGTCCCTTGCTTCATTTCTCTTTCTCCCTGTCTGACTTCTTGCCATCTTTCTTCTCTTTTCTTATCTAGTTTCCTTCTCACCACTCATCTTCTTCTGTCATTTAGTCTACTCCCTAGTCTGTTCTTCTCTCTTCTTGATAGTCTCCTTGCGCCTCCTTCATTCCTCCGATTTCTCTCTCTTCCTCTTAGCCCCATTCTTCTGTCCAGTTAGCATCCCTCTAGATCTTTGTTCTTCTAAGTAGCTGTCTCTTCCCCTTTTAGTTTTCCTTTCTTTCTCAAACCCCCCCTTTCCTCCTTCAGTCTGTAGAGCTGAATTAGTCTTATCTCTTCCCTTTTCTCTTCTAATCTAGTCTCAGTTTTCTTTTGCCCTATCTTTTCTTGCTGATCTTTCCTTCCCTTCTTTCTTCTGTCTTCTTTCTTTTCCTCTAAAGTTCTTTCCTCTAGCTTTCTTCTCTAGCCCCCTTCTGTAGTACCTGCTTTCTCTCCCCTCTTTTCTTAAATTTCTGTAGTTCTTCCAGTAGTGATCTCTTCTTCTGCTCTCTTCCCCTTTCTCTCAATAGATTTATTTCTTAGTTTCTCTGTTCTTATCCTCTTCTCCTATCCTCCCTCTTTAGTTCAAAGCACCATAGCTCTTCTTTTCTCCCTCATTCTCTCTTTTGCAGTTCTGATTTCCAGCCTTTAGGTTGTATAGATTTTGCAGTTAGTTTCAAATTCCTGTTAAATGCGACTTAGCTTTGGTTAAGGGTTGTGTCTCGATAATCTAGTCCTGTGGAGAACACGACATTATTTGCTATCTTGGCGGCACCGTTCACTTCTTGGGTGTGCGGTTTTGCGATCAAGAATTTGGCGCCGTTTAGGGGACTAGATATTGGTGATTCACACTAGACCATAGACTTAGTCATTTCTTTAGTTTTCTTCCCTTCCTTTTAGACTTGAATTCTCGGCTTATGCTCGGGTGGAGATCATTCATTGGCTCCTTTTGATCCGAGATTGAGCGGACATTTCATAGGTGAAAGAGAGAATCAACTCCCCATCAAGAAGAAATGGGTGATCGAATCTGACCTCTTCTTCGTGACCTTTGGATTCCTAGAGACCAAGGTATAGCCCACAGAATTGTCAACCTGCCATTCGGGCAAACAATTTCGAGCTCAAACCTGCATTAATCACCATGGTCCAGCAGACCAGATTTGGAGGTTCTCCCACTAAGGATCCCAATGAACACATTCGCACCTTCTTAGAATATTGCAACACTTTGAAGTGCAATGGAGTCTGGCCCGATGCAATTAGGCTCTCATTGTTCCCTTTCTCTCTTAGAGATGGTGCTAAGACTTGGTTGCATTCTGCCTTTGCATCTTAAGGACACATGGGAACACCTACTGCAGGCCTTTTTTGAGAGGTATTTTCCTCCCTCCAAGGCAGCAGTGCGTGACCAGATTACTAGGTTTACACAATCTGAGGGTGAGAGTTTGTATGATGCTTGGCAAAGGTATCAAACCCTGCTTAGGATGTGTCCTCACCATGGCCTAGAAAGATGGTTGGTGTTGCAGATTTTTTACAAAGGTCTAACACACCACACAAGAGCCTTTGTAGATTCTGCAGCAGGAGGAGGCATAATGAACAAAACTCTTGATGAAGCTTTCAGCTTGATTGAGAGTATGTCCTCCCACCACTTTCAATGGTCTAGTGAGAGAGCTTCTGCTCCTCCACGCCCTGGTATCTATGAGGTGAGCTCTCATGATGCTTTATCTGCACAGGTTCAGGTTCTCACACGTCAAATGGCTCAGCTCATGCCCTCATCTTCAGCCCATATAGCCACTAGATGTCAGATTTGTGGATCTCAAGGGCATACTCCAGCTGAGTGTCCTTTAACTTCCACAGCTGAATCATCTGAAGTCAACTATGCTCAGTCAAATGGACCTTATTCTCAAGCCTATAACCCAGGTTGGCGTCATCCAAACTTGTCTTACAAGAACACCAATCCTAGTGTGTCATCTTTCCCTGTGGGAACATCAGCTCAAGGTTTTAGGCAGCAGCAAGCGCCTTCTCATGCTTCATATCAGCAGTCAATGATGCATGCTCCCAACCAAAATTCTTCCACTTCTCAGTCAGATCAGTTAACCAGAATAGAACAGCTCCTTGCATCACATATAGCAAAGATGGAAGCTCAATATAATGATGCAAAGACTCAATTGACTGATTTGGCTAGTCGTGTGGAGAGTTTGCAAGCATCATAGGCTTCATCCAGCACACCTGGGAGACTTCCTGCACAGCCTGAGGTCAATCCTCGTGGCCATTGTGGAGCAATCACTACTAGGAGTGGTAAAACCACATCTGAACCTCTCCTTCCAACACCACCCTTGTATGTGCCCCCTGTCTTTAGGTCTGTCCAGCAAGCTAAACCTAACTCACAGCAGCAGAATCTGCACCAACCTAGCTCCACTACACCAAAACCAACACATGATATCCCCTCATCATCCACTACAGCAGCTGTCCCTTCCACAAAACCCAAATTGCCATTCCCTGAGCGGTTAGAAAAGTCAAATGAGGACAAGCAGTTTGCTAAGTTCCTAGAGATGATGAAGGATGGTAAGATTACAATTCCCATTCTTGATGCTGTCCTACATGTGCCTATGTATGCCAAATTCTTCAAGGAGCTGCTTACCAAGAAGAGGAGTATGGATGAGCTTGAGGTGGTCACTCTAACTAAGGAGTGTAGTGCAATCATCCAGAATAAGGTACCTCCTAAGTTAGATGACCCTGGTAGCTTCTGCATTCCATGCATTTTAGGCTCCAAGAACTTTAGAGCTCTTTGTGACTTAGGCTTAAGTGTTAGCGTCCTCCCATTATCAGTTTGTGACGCGCTCCCTTTGGGCGATCTGCAGCCATGACCATGAAATTGCGGTTGGTGATCGCTATATCGTCACCAGTGGTATTTTAGTGGGCGTTCTGTGGTAGTTGGTACCTTTGCCTTCCCTGTAGACTTTGTTGTCCTAGAGATGGAGGATAGAAGTGAACCTGTCATTCTTGGGAGACCATTTCTTGCTACTGCAGGTGCTGTCATAGATGTCAAGGATGCTAAGCTCACTCTCCAATTTGGTCAAGAGAAGCTAGCATTTGATATGAGGCACCCCACTCATCTTCCTCACTGTCCAGATCAGTGTTTCACACTTGATGTGGTTGACAAATGTGTGGTTGAGACATATGAAAATGTTGAGGAGGTGGCATCAATTGAGGATGAGTGCACTGCTATAGATTCTCATCATGTGGCACTCATTGATGCTCCTGTAGAACCTTCTCAAGTTCCAGACCTTAGACAGCCCCCAGCCCCAAAGATAGAGCTAAAACCACTTCCAAAACATCTAAGATATGAATTCTTAGGACCAGACCAGACCTGTCCTGTTATTGTAAGTGCCCATTTGACACCTTTAGAGACTGATCAACTTCTTGAGATCCTTCGTAAATATCGAGCTGTCATTGGATACTCGATAGATGATATGAAGGGCATTGATCCAGCTACCTGCATGCATCGCATTCACCTTGAGGATGATGCTAAGCCAACACGTGAGCACCAACGTAGGCTTAATCCTCATTTGCAGGAGGTTGTCAAGAAAGAAATTCTTAAGCTTCTTGGTGCCAACATCATCTATCCCATCTCAGATAGTCAGTGGGTCAGTCCCATTCATGTTGTGCCTAAGAAAGGAGGCATGACAGTGGTTGCCAATGAAAAAGGTGATTTGATTCCCACATGAACAACCACGGGCTGGCGCATGTGTATAGACTATAGAAAACTCAACAAGGCCACACGCAAGGACCATTTCCCTTTGCCTTTCATTGATCAAATGCTAGAGAGACTGGCCCGTCATTCTTATTTCTGTTATCTTGATGGATATTCAGGTTTCTTGCAGATTCCTACACATCCATCAGATCAGGAAAAGACCACTTTCACTTGCCCCTATGGGACTTTTGCTTACCGTAGGCTGCCATTTGGGCTTTGTAATGCCCCAGGGACTTTCCAACGATGTGTCATGTCCATTTTCACTGATCTGATTGAGAAAATCATGGAGATTTTCATGGATGATTTCACTGTCTATGGGCAGACCTTTGAGAGCTGTTTGGCCAATCTTGAAACTGTCCTTCAGCGCTGTCTTGAGTCAAATCTGGTTCTTAATTGGGAAAAATGTCACTTTCTGGTTAGAGAGGGGATAGTCCTTGGTCATTTAGTGTCTTCTAGAGGGATTGAGGTGGATAGAGCAAAAGTTGAGGTGATTAAGCGCCTGCCACCTCCTGTTAATGTGAAGGGTGTTCGCAGTTTTTTGGGACATGCTGGTTTTTACCGTAGATTCATTAAGGATTTTTCTAAAATTGCTCGTCCTCTCACTCATCTTTTGGGTTGTGATGTTCCTTTTGTTTTTGATGAGACTTGCATGGATGCATTTAGTAAGATCAAGGCTGCTCTCATTTCTGCACCCATTGTGCAGCCTCCTGATTGGGATTTGCCTTTTGAGTTAATGTGTGATGCTAGTGACTTTGCTGTGGGGGCTGTTTTGGGGCAGCGGCATGACAAGGCCTTGCATGTCATTTACTATGCTAGCAGGACTTTAGATGACACTCAAATTAATTACACAACCACTGAAAAGGAACTGCTAGCTGTAGTATTTGCCTTTGACAAGTTTAGATCCTACCTAGTTGGCTCAAAATGCATAGTGTACACAGATCATGCAGCCATTAGGTATCTTTTGAGTAAAAAGGATGCTAAACCTCGCCTCATTCGTTGGATTCTTTTGCTGCAAGAGTTTGATGTGGAAATTAGAGATAAAAAGGGGGCTGAGAACTTAGTGGCTGACCATCTACCTAGACTGCCCCATTCAGATTCAGCTTCTATACTTCCTATTGAAGACTCTCTTCCTGGAGACCAACTTTTAGAAGTTTCACTTGTTCAGTCTCAAACCCCTTGGTATGCAGATATAGTTAATTACTTGGTCTGCAACACTATACCTCCTGATCTCTCCTATCAGCAGCGTAGGAAATTCACACATGAGGCACGTAAATTCTTTTGGGATGATCCATATCTGTACAGGCATTGTGCAGATGGGGTTATTCGGCGATGTCTTCCTCATGAGGAGGTTCAAAATGTGATTTTTCACTGCCATTCTGCTCCTATTGGTGGTCATGCGGGTACTGCCAAGACCCAAGCAAAGGTTCTTCAAGCTGGATTTTATTGGCCTACCATGTTCAAGGATATTTATGCATACATTCAGTCTTGTGATCCCTGTCAGCATGCAGGGAACATGTCAAGACGGCATGAGATGCCTCAGCATGGTATTCTTGAGGTAGAACTCTTTGATGTTTGGGGAATAGACTACATAGGACCTTTACCCTCCTCTCAAGGGTACAAGCACATTCTGGTGGCAGTAGACTATGTGTCCAAGTGGGTTGAGGCTATACCCACTGTTCATGCTGATTCAAAGTCTGTGTGCCGCTTGTTTCGACAAATCATCTTTCCTAGGTTTGGAATTCCTAGAGTTGTGATTAGTGATGGAGGGTCTCACTTTAATCACAGCCAATTTGAAGCCCTTTTAGCCAAGTATGGAGTCCATAATCATAGAGTCACCACTCCTTATCATCCTCAAGCTAATGGGCAAGTTGAAGTTTCCAATAGAGAGATAAAGCAAATCCTTGAGAAAGTTGTTTCCAAATCCAGGACAGATTGGTCCCTTAAGCTTCCTGATGCTTTGTGGGCTTATAGGACGCTTATAAAACACCTATTGGGATGTCCCCCTTTAGGTTGGTTTATGGAAAAGCTTGTCATCTTCCTGTAGAGCTTGAACATAGGGCGCATTGGGCTATTAGAAAGCTAAACATGGACATGGGTCTAGCTGGGAAACATAGGAAGCTGCAGCTGTGTGAACTAGATGAATTGAGACTTGATGCTTATGAAAGTTCAAGAATTTACAAAGAGAGAGCTAAAAAGATTCATGACCGTCACATTTTGAGGCGTGATTTCCAAACTGGAGATCTTGTCTTAGTCTTTGACTCAAGATTTCATTTGTTCCCTGGAAAGTTTAAGTCTAGGTGGTTTGGTCCTTGTGTTGTTAAGAAAGTGCTAGGTAGTGGAGCTTTTGAGGTTGAGAGTCAATCTGGGGGTGTTTTCAAAGTTAATGGGCAAAGATTGAAACACTATTTTGTTGGGGAACCTATTCCTGAATTTAATGATGAGGACATTGCTGGAGATCAAGTCAGATCTGACCTTGATCCTCCAATTTCTTTTGAGCCTACATGATAATCATTTGTTGGTCAAGCTAAAGACCTAAAACAAGCGCTTCCCAGGAGGCAACCTGAGCTTTTTACTGTTTTACTACAGTTTTCCCTTCTTTATTTTACCTTTTTGTCGGTTTATCCTTTCCTTTTATTTTGCCATTTTCAGGTACATGCACTCCTTCAAGCATGGCAGGCAGGGGGATGATGAGATACTGTTCTGATTCAACTTTTGCACCCGGTGAGCTGTTTCCAATACTAAATTTTTATTTCAGAGTGTATGTTTGACTTAAGCTTGGGGGAGGATCTGTTCTTATATGGATGGTTTGCATATTCTTCTTGTCATACTCTTGGGCACTGAAGTTGATGATGTGTAATTGATGATTTATGGCTAGTATCATTCTCATGTTGGGTTATTGCTGATTACATGTACCGTATACGATCATTAATATGTCTTTGGAATATCCTTTGCTTGAATACTTAGTACGTATTATGTATTGTCTTGGTATAATCCATAATTATCACACTGAAAATTTGCTTAAGTGAACTGGTATTGATATCAATTCTTTGGCTATCCAATTGGCTTACTCTTGAATACATTGAAATCTTGTGAATGGCTTAGAAATCTTGTGATCCTTTGGTTTTTGATTCATTGCAAGTTACACATGTATCTTTACCTTTAGCGGACTGGATTGATTCTAGTTATCACTTCTAGAATGGTTATATCCTAGGATTCATGCTTGGGCATAATACTTTATTTTAGACATTGATGCTGTTGCTTGAATGAAAAGTTTGTGAAAGTGGTAGTCTTATCTTGAGCCAATAACATGGTTGAATTATCTAGATCTTATGGATAATGAAAACCGGTTAATGATGCTAAAAAAAGGAAAAGAAAAGATCTTTATTTCTGTTTTGGGATGCAAAGTGTGAGTTGAATAAGTGACTTTGTCACATTGGTTGAATAAGTGGCAGTTCTGCCCAATTGAAGTGTGAATGTCTGAAGAAGTGGCAAGCTTGCCCATGAATTGGAATAAGTGGCACTTGTGCCCTTGGTGTGTTTGAAACTGGTTAAAAAAAATTTCAGCAAAAGTAAAGTATCATGGCTCAAGTGTAGGCTTTTTCATAAACTTCATGCTAGCATTAGTCTCTCCGTCTAGGATGGTAAATGCCTAAGAATGACTCTAGGATATGCTTATTCTTGATTGTGATATCTAGTCTTGATTGCTTTTCAATTCTGGTGGGATCCATGTAAACAATTAGTGCAATTTGGCACTTTTGGGTAACTTGATCTGGTCAAAAACTCTAGTATCACTTTGATGTCTTTGCTGGAATATTTGTTTTAATCTTGAGCAGCTTGTAAAAATCAGGGCAGATTGTTTTATCTGAATTATTGAGAGCTAGCATTCACTTAAATCATTCATCTCTGTCTTGCTTCCTGGGTTCGTTATCATCATATCATTTGCTTGAGGACAATCAAATGTTTAAGTTGGGGGGTATGATATGCATCATTTTTGTTGTAAACTTTTATATCATTTTCCTGTGATTAGTAATGCAAACTGCCTTAAATTCACGAATTATATAAATTTTGCCTCTTGTTTGGACTTTTTACATGGTTATGCAACTTCCTTGCAGGTCGGCGCGAAATAGGCGCAAAAATCCACAGAATCAGCAGTGGGGAGGAGTTAGGATTAGAAATCAGTGCAAAGAGAGGGACCAATCTGCAAATACACAGCAAACCCTAACCGCACCCTCACTGGAAACCCTAAGCCGCCGCACTATATATTCTCCAGCTGCCTCTTCATTGGGGAAGGAGGGAGTCACCACATCCCAAACCCTAGCCGCAAGCCTTCATCCTCAGTTCGCCTCCCATCACCCTCAGGCCTCCACCGGAAAACCTAGTTCTTCCCATCTCCCTCACCACAACCAGCCACCACCCATCCTCACCGATCTCCAACACCCTGCCGCCACACTCATCCTCCCCTTTAGATCCACCGCCAATCTCCACCAAGCGCCGGCACCTCTTCACTCCACCGCCGCGACCATCTCCATTTGCGCCGCCATCTACCCAGCCATTCCACTCCATCGCCCCCCAGCCAGATCCCCATTTTTCGCCCATCCGCCCCTTTCCCAGACACCACCGAAGCCACCACCTCTCCTCCTTCGATCTCCAAGAACCCTAGCCGCATCTCCCCTTTAACCCTAGCCATTCACCTGCCTTTCCTCCACCAGAACCGAGCTTCAACACCCCATCTGCTCGCCAGCTAGCTTCCTAAATCCACACGCCTGGAAACTCCACAAGGCAGTCGTCCCTCTCCCTCCACTGCTGATCCTCTTATTGCCGATCAGATCTACACCAGCAACCTTCTCCTTAGGCCGGATCTACTTCATCCACGGCCGGATCTGCTGCTCAAGTGCCGGACCTCCTCCATTTCAACTGGATCTGCAACGCCTGCTACGTCTACGGCCGGATCTGCATCTTCTACAACGGGAGTTCAAGGAGTGGCTTCTTCGGCTGGATCTGCACAGCAACCCTCTACACGGCCACCTCTTCGGTTTCTGCACCACCTTTGCTTCCCCGTGCCTGCATCCTCTACAAACATTCCACTTCAGCTAAGATCAGCTAGTCTACTGGTTGTTTCGTTTCCCGATCTGAATCTTATGTATTTTGATGGCTTGCTTGGATGTATGGATGTTAGATCTATGCTATGCATGTGTTTTCTGTACGGATCTGGTTACTAGAAGTGTTTGACTTGTTATTGCTATCGTTGTGATGTTCGTACATTAGATCTGTGATGTGCACGCGATTTATTTTGCGGATCTGGATGTGCTTGTCTTGTTCCTGCTTTGCCTGAGATGCTCATGTATTGGATATGTTAAATGCATGTGCTATATATATTTCGGATCTGGGACTTTGCTTTTCATTGTTCTTGCGCAAGTAAGATGACTATTTAGATTATATCTTCATGCTTAGATTTATTATTCTTGCTTGATAGTTGTTAATTACTCTTAAGTCTGATGCTTTAGCTTGTAGGTATCTTTCTTATTTTGCCACTGATATCATCTTTTATGCTAGAGTCTTTTATTTAGAGTTGTTATTGTGCTTGTAGTTTTGTTAATTTCTGTTAGATTAGATTTCATGCTTTTTAATGTCATTCTTAAGTTAGGTTTATTTCCTTATTCCTGCAGTAGTAAAGCTTGCGTGATTGCTACTTGTCTTGATCATTTTACTAGAAGTAGTCTGTATGTTTGCTTGATGGGAAGGGCTGAGATGGTAGTATTAGCGCTTGTTCCCTCTCGTTAGTCCCCTGAGCCTGCTTCTTAACTCTGATCTTTCTCTCCCCGTTTCTTTTGTTAGCCTGTTCCTTTGTCTTGCTTGCATCACTTCCTAGCGCCCTCTGATTCTTCTCTCAGTATAGCGATTTCTCAGTCCCTTGCTTCATTTATCTTTCTCCCTGTCTGACTTCTAGCCATCTTTCTTCTCTTTTCTTATCTAGTTTCCTTCTCACCACTCATCTTCTTCTGTCATTTAGTCTACTCCCTAGTCTGTTCTTCTCTCTTCTTGACAGTCTCCTTGCGCCTCCTTCATTCCTCCGATTTCTCTCTCTTCCTCTTAGCCCCATTCTTCTGTCCAGTTAGCATCCCTCTAGATCTTTGTTCTTCTAAGTAGCTGTCTCTTCCCCTTTTAGTTTTCCTTTCTTTCTCAAACCCCCCCTTTCCTCCTTCAGTCTGTAGAGCTGAATTAGTCTTGTCTCTTCCCTTTTCTCTTCTAATCTAGTCTCAGTTTTCTTTTGCCCTATCTTTTCTTGCTGATCTTTCCTTCCCTTCTTTCTTCTGTCTTCTTTCTTTTCCTCTAAAGTTCTTTCCTCTAGCTTTCTTCTCTAGCCCCCTTCTGTAGTACCTGCTTTCTCTCCCTTCTTTTCTTAAATTTCTGTAGTTCTTCCAGTAGTGATCTCTTCTTCTGCTCTCTTCCCCTTTTTCTCAATAGATTTATTTCTTAGTTTCTCTGTTCTTATCCTCTTCTCCTATCCTCCCTCTTTAGTTCAAAGCACCATAGCTCTTCTTTTCTCCCTCATTCTCTCTTTTGCAGTTCTGATTTCCAGCCTTTAGGTTGTATAGATTTTGCAGTTAGTTTCAAATTCCCTGTTCGTGCGACTTAGCTTTGGTTAAGGGTTGTGTCTCCAGTAATCTAGTCCCTGTGGAGAACATGACATTCGCTGCTATCTTGGCGGCAGCCCGTTCACTTGCGGGTGTGCAGTTTTGCACGATCACTGGGTGCCTCGGAGATGAGGGTAATGGTCTCTGTTCTCGCTGCATATCCCTTGCTTATCTGATAGGTAACCTTTGTTGTTACACTCGTGTAGACGCTTGCAATTGGCAAAGCCCTCGAAGAGACTCACGCGCGCGAGCGGAGGGCACTAGAGGACCAGCTGCGCATCGCGAGCACGCCAACGCCGCCAGGGCGAGCTCATTCGGTCTTGATGGCGGGGCGGGGCGAGGCTATTGACGACGCAGCGGTGGTGGGCGCGAGCGAGAAGAACGCGGCACCGCCGCGCACCGCGCGATGGAGGAGGCTCGGCGCGTTGCGGCGGAGGAGCGAACCGCCCTTCTTGGCGAATCTCGCGCTAGGCGGAAAAGGAACAGCTTGCTGCCTCCATTCTTGAGAAGAGCGCTATCACGGGACAACGCGTGCGCCTCGCGTGGAATGCGATGGAGTCTTTGGAGCGGAGTCCTCTAGGGGCTTTGCTTGCGCGTGGAGGGCGCCACTCATGGCCGCCAAGACGATGGAGGCGCAGGCGAATCGAAGAGGGCTCGGCGTCGCCCTCCCGGCGCTAAGGCTTTCGGCACCTGCTGCAGCTACATGAGTGCTGGGCTTGCCCTCGCCTTCTTTGCGTCGGTGGGTGCGAGCATGTCAATGGTGGCGAACCCTCGGCTCGACTTGCCTACCTAGCCACAGGTGATATCGATGCCGTTCGTGCGCAGAGCCCGCGACCGAAACTTCCATGACCAAATTTGGAATTATATCGGGAGCGCGCGTGGTTGCTACGAGGGACGCTGCGGAGCGAGGGGCGTGTGCTTGGCTCGAAGAGGTCCCCGGCGCGATCGCGACGATCACGGGCACTTGTCGCGGCGAAGATGGCACGGACTCATAGGAATAATTCCAAGTTGCGGCACGTTCCGCGTCGTGCGTGTGTCTGCTTCTGTAATGTAATTGTCTTACTCGGGCTAAGCAACAATTCTCCCGTGCACTTGTTGTTATGTAATATGCTGTGAACTGGGGGGTTGTGTAAAGCGCGGGTATCGTGTCGCCCCTCATTCGGTTATCAGCAAACGGGCTTGTGAACACTTTGCGCCTCGGACCCCAGGCTAGTCGAGGTAGACGCGCGAGCGCTCCGTCCCCTACCCTTCAAGTGGTGGCGGCGGGTGGCGCCTCGTCGAGAAGGCAGCGGCGTTCGTTCCCTACCGCCGAAGTGGTGGCGTGGTGGCGCCTCGTCGGGGTGACGCCGGCGCTCTGTCCCTACCCTTGAAGTGGTGGCGCGGGCCGGCACCTCGTCGGGTGAACACGCGGCGCTCCGTCCCTACCCGCCAAGTGGTGGCGCGGGCGACGCCTGGTCGAGGTAGACGCGCGCGCTCTGTCCCCTACCCTTGAGTGGTGGCGGCGGGGGCGCGTGCGGCGCTCCGTCCCCTACCCTTCGAGTGGTGGCGGCGAGCTGGCGCCTCGTCGAGGTAGACACGCGAGTGCTCCGCCCCTACCGCCGAGTGGTGGCGGCGGGCTAGCGCCTGGTCGAGTATCGCGCGAGTGCTCGTCCCCTACCGCCGAGTGGTCGCGGCGGGCTGGCGCCCGATCGAGGTATACGCGCGGCGCTCGTCCCCTACCCGCCAGTGGTGGCGGCGGGTGGCGTCTGGTCGAGGTAGACGCGCGGCGCTCCGTCCCCTACCGCCGAGTGGTGGCGGCGGCTGGCGCCTGGTCGAGGTAGACGCGCGGCGCTCCGTCCCCTACCGCCGAAGTGGTGGCGGCGGGTGGCGCCTCGTCGAGGTAGACGCGTGGCGCTCCGTCCCCTACCCCGAAATGGTGGCGCGGGTGGCGCCTGGTCGAGTGGGCGCGCGGCGCTCCGTCCCCTACCCTTTGGAGTGGTGGCGGAGGGTGGCGCCTGGTCGAGGTGGACGCGCGGCGCTCGTCCCCTACCGCCGGAGTGGTGGCGGCGGGCGGCGCCTGGTCGAGGTAGACGCGCGGCGCTCCGTCCCCTACCCGCCGGAGTGGTGGCGCGAGCTGGCGCCTGGTCGAGGTAGACGCGCGGCGCTCCGTCCCCTACCGCCGGGTGGTGGCGGCGGGTGGCGCCTCGTCGAGGTAGACGCGCGAGCGCTCCGTCTCTACCCTTCGAAGTGGTGGCAGCGGAGCTGGCGCCTCGTCGAAGTAGGCATGGGAACCTCGACCACGCCCCTTGGTTTTTATGTTAAGTGCGCGCAAGGGGCGTGCCTGCGCGTGCTTGGGAGTATCCACGCTGCAGTTGTACTCCGTAGAGTGTGCGGGGATAGCGTCCACGTTGGGGTGTTTTTTTATACTCCGGAGAGTGCGTGGGATCGACATCCACGTCTTATTTATACTCCGAAGAGTACGCACTGGGGCAACGCCCATGCGTGCGCGGGGTTCGCGTCTTGTTTATACTCCGTAGAGTGCGTAGGGATAACATCCGCGTCTTTTTTATACTTCGGAAGAGTGCGGGGGTCGACATCCACGTCTTATTTATACTCCGAAGAGTACGCACTGGGGCAACGCCCATGCGTGCGTGGGGTTCGCGTCTTGTTTATACTCCGTAGAGTGCACAGGGATAACATCCGCGTCTTTTTTATACTCCGGAAGAGTGCGTGAGGAGGCGGACCTCGACGCTATATCTTATTTATACTCCGTAGAGTGCGTGCGGAGGCGGACCTCGACACTACGTCTTATTTAGAGTCCGTAGATTGCGCGCGGAAGCGAACCTCCGCGCGTTGCGGGCGGTGAAATTGCGTGCGGAGGCGGACCTCGACGCTACGTCTTATTTGTACTCCATAGAGTGCGTGCGGAGGCGGACCTCGACGCTACGTCTTATTTAGAGTCCGCAGGCTGCGCGCGGAGGTGAACCTCCGCGCGTTGCAGGCGGTGAAATTGCGTGCGGAGGCGGACCTCGACGCTACGTCTTATTTAGAGTCCGTGGACTGCGCGCGGAGGCGAACCTCCGCGCGTTGCGGGCGGTGAAATTGCGTGCGGAGGCGGACCTCGACGCTACGTCTTATTTATACTCCGTAGAGTGCGTGCGGAGGCGGACCTCGACGCTACGTCTTATTTAGAGTCCGTAGACTGCGCGCGGAGGCGTCCCCCCACGCGTCTTTATTCATGCTCATGCACAGTGCACCCGAAGGTGACCCTTCGCGCGCTTTTAGTATGAAAACGGGAGAATTTGCATGAACAATGCACTTTATTAAATTCCCGTTTGCGCGGGTGAGCGATTACAAGGGTTAAGGCACTAACCGTTAGCCGCTTAAGTCCGCCGAAGCCGTGGAAGGCCTTTGCCCTTGTGTGCTTGACTTAGGCGTAATATCGTCGTAGCATGTCCGCATTCCACGTGTGGTGGAGCGTGTGCCCTTCCAAGGTGGCTAAGCGATACGCTCCCTTCTGTAGGGCCTCCGCGACGATGTACGAGCCTTCCCACTTGGACTCGAGCTTGCCCACCGTCTCCGCGTGGAGTGCCATCTTAAGGACGAGATCTCCCGGTCTAAATTCGCGTGGGTACATCGAACGATTGCGACCACGCACCATCTGTCGCGCATATTTTATGACGTGCTGTGTTGCGCTTGCCCGGTCTCCGTCAAGGAGATCCATGGACAATTGGCGCTCCTCGTCTGGTGCTTGGACGAGGACCCGCCGCGAGCCAGCCTTTATTTCTTCAGGTGTGACCACCTCATCACCGAAGAGGAGCTTGAAAGGCGTGAACCCCATTGGGAGTGTGACCGTTGTGCGGAGGGACCAGAGGACGCTGTGGAGCTCGCCCGGCCACTTCCCCTTTGGTAACCCGACGAGGCGCTTCTTGATTGCGGCGGAGATGGCGCCGTTCGCCCGCTCCACCGCCCCGTTGGATTGTGGGTGTCCGACCGAGGCGAAACGGAGGGTGATGCCCATGTTGCCGCAGAATTCTTTGAATGGGGCTGCATCAAACTGCAGGCCGTTGTCGACAGCGATCTCCCTGGGCACGCCGAATCGACATATGATGTTCTGCCAGAGGAAGCGCTGCAGAGCTGCCGAGGTAATCTTGGCCAGAGCTACCGCCTCCGGCCACCTGGAGAAGTACTCCAGAGCAACCGCGACGAATCGCAGGTCTCTTAGGGCCCTGGGAAGCGGTCCCACGACATCAATGCCCCACCTCGCCAGCGGCCATACCGGGGGTATGGGATGGAGGCTTGTCGGGGGCCTATGGATAGCCCTTCCCATCCATTGGCAACCTTGACAACGGCGCACGAGATCCTGGGCATCCGCGATAGCTGTTGGCCAATAAAAACCCTGTCTGAATGCCTTGCTCACCAGAGACCTTGGTTGGAGGTGCGAGCCACAGAGACCCGCATGAATTTCCGCGAGGAGGCGTTTTCCTTCTTCGTGCGGGAGGCACCGCAGGAGCGGCGCGCAGACCCCCTTCTTGTAGAGCGCCCCGTCGAGCACCTGGAAGGACCTAGCGCGTTGTTGCAAACACCGGAGCTCGGAGGGGTCATCCGGTTCCGCGATGCCTTGCGAAAGCGAGAAGGGCTCCGCCGATCACCCTCTTGGGTGATCACGGTGGGCGAGGGTCGCATCCGATTATCTGTGCTATGGCCGCCATTGGCGGGGTTTCGTAAATGCCCTTCGGAATTGGGAGCTGGCGGTGGCGCCTTGGCGAGACGTCAGCTTGTTCGTTGTCCGCTCGAGGGATGGCCTTCACCGTGACACCCAAAAAGTGCCGCTCCTTCGCTCGTACAGCTGCTAGGTACTTGGCTAGCTCCAGGTCCTTGGCTTGGTATGACTTGTCCACATGGCCCACCACTAACCGGGAATCAGTGCGGACGAGGACTCGCCTTGCTCCCATCGCTTTGAGCTTCCCGAGGCCGAAGAGTAACGCCTCGTATTCGGCCGTGTTGTTCGTAGCCGGGAACGCTAGGCGCGCCGAGTATAACAGGCGCTGTCCCTCTGGGGTGGTGATGACGGCGCCCACCCCTGCGCCTGCAACACCGTATGCTCCGTCGGTGTTGAGTGTCCACACCGGGTCTTCGACCTGGAGGGCGGGCTGAGCTTGGGAGGTCCATTCCATGAGGAAGTCCGCCAGAACTTGAGACTTGATCGCCGTTCGAGAGGCGTATGTTATGGAGAACGGGGCCAGCTCCGCCGCCCATTTACCAATTTGCCCCGTGGACTCCTTGTTATGCAGCATCTCTGCCAGAGGGAACGATGATGGCACCGTTATCGGGTGCGCCAGAAAGTAATGCCGGAGTTTTCTTGAGGCCATGACCAGCGTGTAAGCAAGCTTCTCGAGCTCGGTATATCGCGTCTTGGCGCCCTGGAGGGCTTCGGAGATGAAGTACACTGGCCGCTGGAGCGCGCCCTCTTCCAGGACGAGGACGGCGCTGACCGTCGTTGCCGAGGCGGCGAGGTAGAGTAGGAGGGGAGCGTCTGGTGCTGGGGCCACCAGAGTCGGAAGGGTTGCGAGGTGTTTCTTGAGGTCGTCGAAGGCCTTTGCGCAGTCGTCGTCCCAATGAAATCCATTGCAACCGCGGAGGGTCTTAAAAAATGGTAAGCCCCTCTCCGCCGCTTTGGAGAGGAAACGGCTCAAGGCCGCCATGCGGCCTGCCAGCCTCTGGACCTCCCACGTCGTCTTGGGAGGTTCCATGCCCAGGATAGCGTCAACCCTGTCGGGGTTCGCTTGGATGCCTCGCCCAGATACGAGGAAGCCCAATAGCTTGCCCTCCTGTACACCGAAGACACATTTGTCTGGATTGAGCTTGATGCCCGCCTTCCAGAGGTTATCAAAAGTCTCCTGAAGATCCCGGCCGTGGGAGGCGAGTTGCCGGGTTTTTACTACCACGTCGTCCACGTAGGCCTCCACATTTCTCCCTAGCTAGACGGTCAGGGCCAGCGCGACGAGGCGGGTGAAAGTTGCGCCCGCGTTCTTCAAGCCGAAGGGCATCCTTGCGAAGCAGAAGGTCCCCACCAGCGTAATGAAGCTGGTTTTCTCCTCGTCGTCCTTGGCCATGTAGACCTGGTGGTAGCCGGAGTAGGCGTCCAAGAAGCTCATGAGCTCGCATCCGGCGGTTGCATCAACCAGTTGATCTATGCGCGGTAAGGGGTAATCGTCCTTCGGGCATGCCTTGTTGAGGGCGGTGAAGTCGATGCACATGCGCCAAGCTCCGCTGGCCTTTTTAACCAACACCGGATTGGCGAGCCAGTCCGGATGTTGAACCTCGCGGATAACCCCCGCTCGAAGGAGCTTCGCCACCTCCACCTTAGCCGCTTGCTGCCGGTCCGTGGACATACGGCGAAGTTTCTGCTTGACGGGCTTGGCGTCAGGGCGGATCGCGAGGTTATGTTCGATGAGGGCGCGGTCCACTCCTTTGATATCTTCCGGGGACCATGCGAAAACGTCTATGTTGGCATGGAGGACTCGGAGTAAGTCCTGCTCTACTTCCGGAGGAAGGCCTTCGCCTATGGATACGAACTGCCCCTCCACTTGGAGCGGCACCCTCTTCACCCCGCCCTCCGGGTGGGGCTTAGGTGTCCAACCCGGAGTGGATGGCGTATCCGCCTGGTATTTGTCGATGAGGGCGTGCACCTTGCGGTGCAAGCGTCCAGCTTCGGTTTCGATGCCCCGAGCCATGTCCTGATCGCCGAAGATGGTGATGACGCCCCGCCGTCCTGGGAGCTTCATGCATAGGAATGCGTAATGTGGGACGGCTTCGAAGGAGTTGATGGCGGACCGGCCCAGTATGGCATTGTACGGATATGAGACGTCCGCGACGTCGAAGACGACATCTTCGGTCCTGGCATTGTCGGCCTGGCCCAAGGAGACTTGGAGGCGAACTTGACCCAGAGCCTTCAGAGGCTGCCCTCCGAGGCCCTGAAGGGGGGCTTCCGAAGCTTTCAACAGACTCCGAGGTATTCCCATACGATCAAGGGCCTCCGCGAATAAAATGTTGGCGGAGCTCCCTCCGTCGATGAGGATGCGCCTGACGTCGCAACCTGTAATGTCGGTCTGGATGACCAAGGGATCTTGATGGGGGAATTCTACACCCTGGGCATCGGCTGACGTGAAGGTGATGCTGCAATGGGACGCCCGGTGAGGTAGTTGTGCCGAGGAAGTGCTCAACGAAGAGCCTCCATCGATGACATTAATGCCACGGCATTGGGTCTCTCCGGGGGACCTAGCACGGGAGGGACCGCCTTGCCTATGCTGTACGCGGGCTGTTACGGGGGTCGATGTCTTCGAAGCCCGTACATGGGCCACCGCCTTTCGTAATGCCGCAACTTTGGTGCATGCCCGTGTGAAATGGCCCCCGTAGCCGTGTACCTCGCACCATCTACCGTATTGTAGGATTTCCTGCTCCACACGCGGCTTGGCATCGCTGCCTCCTTCGCGTCCCCCTGCAATGCGCGAGGTTGACACGGCCCCCCGGGGAATGCCCTGCGCAGCCAGGATATGGCGTGCCTTTTGGGGTCTCCGCCGATTACGTCGGGGCTTACACCTGTCGCCTGGTGAGGTTTGGTGCCCCCATCGTCGACGGGCTCGCGAGTGTTACCTGCGGACACTTGCTTGTGGTCCGTCCTCGGGTTGTCTCTTGCGCGCCTCCGTATGTCCTCTTTGGCTCGGGTGTACGTTTCCACTTTGTCGAAGAGCTCTGCCTCCGACTTGAGTGGCTTCCGCGCGTTATATTCGGTGAGTGGTCCCGGGCGGAGACCTTGTATTGCTGCGTTGATGACGGTTGTTTCGTTGACATCCTTGACCTGGCAGCGCACTTTCGCGAAGCGCTTGAAGTAATCCCAGAGCCTTTCGTCAGGTTTTTGCTTGACTGCGAAGAGCTAGTCCGCATCGACACGCTCAACGTAGTTTCCCTAGAAATTGTTGTAGAGTTGACCGCGAATCTGTTCCCACGCGTAGATGGACTGTGGTGCAATGGAGAAGAACCAGGACAGCGCCACGCCTTGTAACGCGAGAGGGAGTCCTCTTGCCTTCGTGGTGTCGTCTCCGCCAACGGCTTCGATAACGGTCTCGTACACGCGCACGAAGCCTCGCGGGTCGGAGTCGCCCTTGTAGGCCTCGATGACGCTCGGGAACTTGAAGCCCTCGGGCCAAGCCGCCTGCTGTAAGCTCGCGGAGAGCGGGGACTCGGATCTATTCGCCGTGATGGGCGCGACTAGGCGTAGGGGTTCGGACGCCACCGCCGGGGTTGGCTCGAGCCTCTTGCATGTGCCGCACAGACTCGCGAGGTGCATTAGTAGGCACGGGCAAAATACCGCTACCGTTACCGCACCGAATTACCGGACCGAACCGAAATACCAACCCGAGGTACCGATCCCAAATTCGGATAGCGATTCGATTACGAAATTAGTTTGGGTAGTTCGGGTAATATCCCCTGCCGAACTACCGAATTACGGAATTGTGCGTAAATTACCCGAATTGTCCGTAAATTACGAATTGTCGGAAATTGTCGTAAATTACCCGAATTATCGTAAATTACCCGAATTGTCGGAAATTAGGTAGTTTCTGTAAATTCGGGTATATCGGGTATACCGAACCGAACCTGAATTATCGGTGCAGAAATTGCGGGTAGTGTTTTTGGGGCTAATATCGGGTGCGATTTTCATTACCCGAATTTTGAATTACCCGAACTACCCGACCCGAAAAATTCGGGTAACCCGAACGCCCAGGCCTATCTGTTAGCTCTCGCTGAAACGCGCTAAGGCCTCCACCGCAGGCGTGGCTGGGGCTATCGGTGCGCTTGGCAGCGCTACGTGCTGGCGATGACCACGGCTCAGGCGCCAGTTGCCGCCGCGTTGTCGCGGAGGGCCCTGGAGCCGACGACGAGGTTCTCGTCGCTGCTGGGGCCATTCACCGCTTCTGCACTGGGTGGAAAAACGGATGCGGCTGCATTGCCATCGCCGGGGTTGGTCGTCGGGGTGGTGCTGGTGGGGTCGGGCGTTGCGTCGGTGGCGGGGTTCGCTGTCGCACCTACACCACCGCTCGTACCTGCGGCTGCTAGAGCCGAAGCCCCAGTACTGACGCGAGACCTTGCCGCTTCCGCCTTCTTCTTCGCCGCCGACGGTGAAGCTTTCCTTGGTGCCATCCTCCTTCAGACTTGGAGGCTTGCTCTTGTCGTCCCCACGGACGGCGCCAACTGTTGTGGTTACAGACCAAACAGAGAGAGTGTGTAGTAGTGGAGAGTTGAGTAAATGAATGGCTTCCTCCTACTCCCCGTGGCCTATGCCACACATATATATCCAAATGTGGAGTGTTTGTACAGTTATACCTTTACACATGAGTATTCCCCTCGGGGGCTCTTATGTCATTACACATATCCTATTTCGGACCTAACAGGCTTATTGGGCTTAGGTGGGGGCCACCCCTACAACAGAGACCTTCATTATAAAATGGTTACAAAAAAAAGTGAGTAAGCAACAAATTGATCGTGTTAAGATACACTCAAAGCAGCGGGCTACGTCGATCTGTATGAGCTGGAAGAGGTCCACGAAAGAACACAAACTCTGGTTCTTGGATGTTGTTCAAAGATTCCCCTGAATAATGTTAGGCTTTTGAGTTAAGCCTGGGCTTATTTAGAACACAAGAATCTTATAGGAAACAGTTCAATTATTCTAGAATTTCTACCGAAATCCCTTCTTTTGATTCTGAATGGTATCACTATCTTAGGGTAGAACTGGGTCGAGCAACAAAAGGGGCAAGATGATTAATCCATCGAATTCGTTGCTCCGAAATGACTAGTTCACAGTTTTATGGTTTGAGCCTTAGTTTGATTTGGCTTTAACTAAAGGAAAAAATCTTGTTTATGCCACCTAAAGTTCTTGCAATTTTATTTCTGCCATCGAAGGAACGAACGGGTTATGTGTTTGAGAAATTGGACTGGGTTTGGACCTCACCTCGGCCCTTTTGACTAGTTTGGAGTCATTCGGGTACCCTACTATCCTAGTTAACTGGGCCATAATTGGAGGCCCATGTACTGACGGTTACTTAAAATTGTTGTAATGTTTTGTTCAAAAAAAAAAGTCGTTGTAGTGGTTAAGGGCCAGTTTTTTTTCCTTGCCAAATTTGTTCTTGTTCATAGAACAGTGTCGTGTAAATGAAATCTTTCCAGGTCAGTAAAGCCCAGTAGTTCTAGTTCGTTTCTCCGAGAGTTTATTTGCAAATCTATATGTAGATACCAGGTGAGAAAATTAAAACAAAAGAACATTGGAATGTCTAGTCATTTCCTGCTGACGGAACTCTTGTGTTAACTCTTACACAAGACTAGAATAGTGTTTGGCAACATGATCACATTAAGCATCCGTATGATGCAATCAAGAGTGCTGCTTAACTGATGGATTCTGAATAAGAAGCACTGTACTTCCATACAAGGATCAAAAAACCGGAACCGGGTCAAATCCCGGCCGCCGGGCGGTACCGGTAACCGGCCGGTTACCGGAAAACCCGGTTAAATTTTGGCAAATAAAAATTATGGGGGAGCGGGAGGGGATCGGTAACCGGTCGGAAACCGGAAAAACCGGTGGAAACTTCTATCCAACTCTTTCAAACATTTGGCTAGCTTAGCATTAAGACCACTAATTTCCATTTCATGTTTCACTTCAACTTCATTCTTTTCAGCATCAAGAAGACAAGAATAGAAAGATTCGTTCTAGCCTGTGGCAATGCATCTTGTAGTGAGTTAATAGTTATGTTGGCATTACGAACAAGTTCCTCATTTGTTTTTTCTCCAACTCCTCTTCTACAACAGCAGCATGCAATTGTATTTGGTATTTTTCTTCAGAACTAGAAGAAACACACTCTTTTACTTTACTCAATTCATCTTCTAATATCTTTATGGTGGAAAGGGCATCAGAAAGCCTGCTAGCTTGCAAGGCAACATGCTCATTTGCTTTGTGTAGCACTGTAGCTCATTCTTCAAATTTCGGCCGGTTTTTTTAATCCCGGACCAAGCCGGGTTTTCCGATTACCGACGGTTACCAGCCAGTAACCGCCGGGAAACCAAACCCTGCTTCCATATGTTGAAAAAATGTACTGTTAATTAGCACACTGGTCAATAGCCAAAAAAATCCATGGTAAAGTGAAAAGAGGACTTTACAAATTCTAAATTGAGTGTCAAGGGACCATTGTGTGGTAAAGTGAAACAGTTGTCTCGGAAGTGAGATGTCTTGCTTATCCTGAGAAAGAAACCTGACATTCGAGTCTGGAAACACAGCTTGGATAATTGCTTAGAAGTGAAACAAAATGAGTGGCAATGAAGAGACAAACATGGAAGCAGTATTTCCACTAAGCTATTGTCATTTGCCCCTTTCTGTTTTACCAGAAGCGGCAGAAACTATCTTTCCTCTGTTGTCTTTAATCCTTGTCCTTCTTTTCCAGAGGTTAATTCAAGGCCAGCAATTAGACAGCCATGGGTTGCTTGAAAGAGTGAATAACCGAAAGTGGCACAGAATATAACTGCACAAATAAATCGATGTAAGAGGTCACAAAATCAGGAACCATTCATTCATTGGTGCAAGACATGCTCATCAAGAGCGACTTAAATCATGTCACCACCAATAAATGATTTAGAGTTGTAGCCAAAATATTCTTCCAGCTTAACAACACCTGCATAACAGCAGGAGAAAGAAATGCCATCACACTGACACTGAAGTTTGGTAATATTGTTACAATGTCAGGTCTATGTGATGATGACACACAGCTTTACATTCCTATCCTATGTATGTAATACACATATGAGTAGATGATTGATCATCCATCTTTAATTGATATAAATTCCTCTTCTCTCCAATGAGATTAATTAACTGAATGCAACTCTTTTCACAAACATAAACACGCATATAAAGAAATGGCTGTGTTCAATCTTATCCAGTACTTTCCTCTTGCCAACCAACACACTGGTTACAAGAAAATGACATGCCCTTGCAAGACTGTTATCGTGGCCTTAAGCTTATAAAAATCATAGCCTAATGACTGCATCATAGGAAAACAACATCATTAACAGTTTGGTTATGTGGATCAGTACATGCAAGAGCTCAAGTGACAGCAACCCAGCCATCAACTGTGACAATAACCCAGAAACTGAAACTCTGGCTGCATTGCATCCTCTTGCTTAGTATATAATGCAAGTAGTTGACAACATCCCTGTCTTCCATCCTTCCTGGGTAAGTTTGCAAGCTACAACTACTTGTCCTCTCTCTCTCTCTCTCTCTCTCTCTCTCTCTCTCTCTCTCTCTCTCTCTCTCTCTAATGAATCATAAAGTATCATATCCTTATCTCATTTAGTACTGAATTAGATGCATACAGAACAAGAATTAAAATACCAAACATGCATGAGATTTCCGTGATAAAAAATAAATAAAAGCACCAATTGATTCGAGCCCTAATAATTGCTGGGGCAGCCTGAGCCCAGCAATAAAGCATGCGGCAATTATATGTAGCAGGCCCTCAGTCCCAGCGATGAGCCATGGTTTTAGTACTGACATCACCATATGAAATCAGTGTACGGTTCACATAGCTTGAAATCATTAGGAACCAGAAAAAAGAGGGGAAATAAAGGGCTGGATTGACTTGTCAGTGAGGTACCTGAGGTCCATAGGGTCATGATAAATGCCACATAAAAAAATCTGGAAGCAGTCATAGATGGTATACCCTTGGGAGGCCCCCATGAATTAACATGACAATAAGGCGTTCCAGCAGGGCCATAACTCCGCGGTTAAGACAGCTCGTTGTTCTGTAAAAGCTCACCAGTTAAACTCCCACTCCCATCGAGGTGTATAGCTTCGGAAATTCTTGAAAGATTTATCTTTAACTATCTACCCAGAAACTCTTTCAGAAAATGCAGACAAGGTCACTCTTTTTTATCTTTAGTTCTTGAACTCTTATGGTTCATTGTCCTACAAAGAACCAAAAAGGTAAATGCTTGGATCCTTCTTCAGTACAAAATGAACTCCTAACGCATGCCAATACAGAAGAAAAGAAGTAGGTAAGGTGTACATCTAGTTACCAAGTCACCCTCATTCTCTCCACTTTCTGCATCTCACAGAAGCAAAATGAAAATCGACACACGCATGGCTGGCTGCACCTCTTTGTAAAGAATGTGTGCCGCTACGGCAAGAGTTGCAGAGTCGCCTTCACTCTGCCATCATCCGAAGGAAACGGCCTGCAATGTAGTGTAATGGGGATGTAGCAGTTGTGATGGGGTTCCGAACTTCAGATCGCTCATGAGCCATGACTTGACACGAATGATCAAATCAGCCAACGAGTATGTATATCTCAGGTCAGGTGGCGATCAATCAGGAAAGAGTTACCACGTCAACAGCAAGTTCTTGTTGCTAAACTGAAATGTCACCGTTGATCATTGTTCTCGTTGGTTCTCACACTTAGCTGTGATGTCATACTAATCGAGGTTAATCATACTAATCGAGGCTAATCATAGCCCGCATGAAAAAATAGTCCGCATCAATTGATTTTTCTGTGACCCACTTTCTCCTTATCCAGGTATATATATCATCTGTTATCATGTTCCATTCATTTATACCTGATATGATGTAGAAAATCAGTATAATACTTAGGGCATCTGCAGTGTATATAACCCAATTGGCCTTAAGGTGGGTCTCATCTAAATCTTAAAGCTGACTCCATAGCGTATATAACCCAAGGAGCCTTAAGACGATCTCACTTGGCAGATAAAGAAAAATTGTATTTTAATACTTGTGGCCAGGTCTTTAGCTTGAAAACCAGCCTTAAGCCTTTTTTACTTATAGCCTGTTTAAGATCACCCCTGTAATATATAAAGTTGACCTTAAGGTGCCTTAAGACCCTCTATTTTTATACATTACAGATACCCTTATAAACAAACTCCGAGCCTAGCACCTCCTATTTCTCAAGCCCAACAAGATCCGGACGCTTCCCCAAACCCCATTTTCTCTCTCCATCTCTTGCCTCCCTTCAAAGCTCCCTAAACCCTGGCCCACCTTCCATACACCCCCACCACCCACTGCCAGTGGGCCCCAACTCACCCCACAGTCAAACGAGCAAGTCCACTTCACAAGTTCTCTCTTCCCTCCTCTCCTTATAACAGCAGAAGAGCAGCGGCAAGCAAGCTCTCAAGCAGTGTGACCACCAAGAAAGACAGCAGGATTGCGAACGCATTGGCAAGAAGAGGAATCCAAGAAGCCGAGCAGCGAAGCCGTGCATGGCCCCGCCGCTTGCCACGCTGGCGGAGGAGCCGGGCGGCGGGGAGGAGGAGGCGGCGGCGCGGGCGCGGCGGAAGACCGGCCTCCACGCCGCGCTCCATCGGTGGGCCCGAGCGCGCATCCCCTTCCGCTTCCTCTCTGGAGGTGACGGCGGCGACGGCCGCCCCTCCGCCGACCTCCGCGTCCTCCTTTCCGTCCTCGCCTGTCCCCTCTCCCCCGTCCCCGTCCTCCCGCGCCACCCCCGCCACGTACGTGCGCCGCGCTGCATGGCCATGTCCTGTCTCTTGCTCTGTCGAGTTCTTGCGGTTTATGCATGTACATATGTGGATGTGCAGGTGGCATCGTCGGCGCAGTACATAATCGAGCAGTTCAGGGCGACGACGGGATGCGCCAAGATCGAGGGCGCGGTGAAGAGCATGTACGCGGCGGGGAGGGTGCGGATGGCCATGGCGCAGGAGCCCGGCGGCGCGGCCGGCGGCCACGGGGGGTGCTTCGTGGCGTGGCAACTCGTGCCGGACATGTGGCTCGTGGAGATGGCCGTGGCCGGGCACGCCGTCGCTGCCGGAAGCGACGGCCGCGTCGCGTGGCGCCGCACGCCGTGGCTCGGCGCCCACGCCGCCCGCGGCGGCGGCGCGCGACCCCTCCGGCGCGCGCTCCAGGTTGGCTCTGCATGCCACTAGACATTTGCATCGTGATTAGTTCCCCTTCAATCTAATTACCTTTTCTTACTTCACACATCAAAATCAAAATGGCCGTACAATATACATAGGTATACAAGGTAGGTATGCACTGCATAAAATAGCTGAATACAACAAAGTGCTCCACTTATTCTCAAATACTTCACACTTTTAACCAAATGGAGGCGCCGAAGTAATTATTGCTTTGGATAATATATGACCAAAATACCCTCCAATAATTTCGTAACCACACACAACAGGGTAGTCAAGTAGCCCTAATGGACGTAGTAAAATTGGGGAGAGGTGTAGATATGGCAGGGGTAATCTGGGAATGTGTACTTCTTGAATGAGAAAATACCTAGTAGTATATATTCGTGAACAAAGTTTTCGGTTAAGATGCCAAGTATTTGAGAGAGCCGGAAGTATATACTAAGCTGAAAGTGGTGTGAGGAGGTGTATGCACGCGCGCATACGTAGACACTGTTGCTTTCCTTGCTTTGCCTTTTGTTTTAGATTGCTTTGCGGAATTAGCCTTTGCCTTTGCGCTTTAATTTGTGTGCTAGAAGTGGGAGTGTTCATGGCACAAAAAGGAGGGTGACCAAGAGGGGCATTTAGATATGTCAGAATCTTTGGGATGGAAAGCAGTAGATATGGCATGCATGCATTCGCAGTGTGCGCCTCGGGATCTGATCTGAGATTGCTACCTCACATTTGCTGATACGATGATTCATCATCGTTTCATGTTGCTGCTTGAGAGAGAGAGAGAGAGAGTTCATTCTTCATGATCTCAACTCTTACAACCTCTCTGAAGTGTCCAGTGGGTATGCATGTCTGAATGTTTAGACCACTGCCTCCTGCGTAGTAACAATGGTTATGGATTGAGTTGCAAAATTCGGTGCATTTGTTCATGGATATCTTGGGCAATTTGGCAAATGGATAGCTGTTAATGTCTGAATGTATCTGAAATCTGTGAAAGACTAGTACCGAGCATCCTAGTGATCGTCTTCGATGTTGGAAGGTGACTAAGGTAAATTGGCTCAACAAATCATTAGCTAGTGTTGAACATACCATATTCAGGAAGCTGTACAGCTAGCTGGGCTGAACAAACATCTAATCAAGTCCTGTGAAGGAGACCAAATGACAGTGTGGCCTACGTGATTGTGATTGGACCAATTGACCTGTCCTTCGAAACTCTTCAGATATTATTGTTAGCTAATCTAGGTTGAACAGCTTGGCAATAGGAAATTTGGATGCTCAAGTCATGCATTCTGATTCCTGAAATCTTCATGTTCACCAAACAGTTTAAACAATTGTAGGATGTTGCGGCAGCAGTAGTAGTAGGCTAGCAGTTCATATCTCAGTAGGTCTAACTGTCCTGTGTGTGAGATCAATCTTGCCTAATAAGTCAAGTGATCTAGACTTTGCTTAAGCCGCCCTTACCTCAACATGGCAAAGAAAGTTTATGCTTGCGGTGAACATGGGAGATCATATTAACAACTTTGAGTGAGGTTATGCATCCATGCTGTTTTCTGAAACCATGCAGCCAACCAAACAGTTTGCTCAGTCTTTTTGAAGCCCAATCAGAGTACTGTGAATTCTTTATTAGGGTATCATACTATCATTAACAGATGTACCTTTTGGCAAGTAATTAGCCGATCCAGATGAACATGGGGATGAAGCACACCATATTCTCCTGTCAGATTAGTACTAATTCTGTACATAATCACACACTCCATGCTGGTTAAGCTAATTAATTTAATGTAATTGCAAACCCACCAAACTTCACCAAATCTCTGAGGAAAAAGGGTGTGAAATGAGATGTGGATGGGTGTACTATGAACCATTCTTTTTGTTGGAGGCCCTGTACTAGCGCAGCATCAATATTAGAGGCGTCCAAGAGTGTCTTAGCTGCTGTACAGTGCAAAGAGAGAAAAAAGCTTTGGGCAAGGTGTGTTTTATGGAGGTGTACTGGGTTTCTGTTTCCACAGTACTCTCTATCTCCCATCGCAATATACTAAGCTGAACCTATATGTTTTTACCTCTGAATCTCTGATCCAAACAGGCTCAACTAATGCAGTAACTTTTTCTTACCATTTTATATGGTTTGTCCCTTTACTACTAAGTTGTCAAAATTGTATATGAAGATTCTGAGTTAGTTTTGTAAGTGCCATTCTGATGTCTGAAGGTAGTATTTCCACTTCCACACTCTAGTTCATTAGTGACTTAGAAATTTCCTACCTTCTCATGTACATTGTACAACCATAAGGTTATTTTGGTCCATTTTGTAGTGTTTTGCATGGTGTTCTTAACCTTAAAACTACACAAGGACAATACTTCCGAACTTTTCCCAAGAACAACAGTCCAAGCAAGGTAATTGAATCTGCTCAGCTTCACAGGCATCCTATATGAACACTGTTACACTGGCCCATAGACCATAGTAATGATTAATGAAGTTGTCTGAGCAAGAAAGAGGCCATGTCATGAAACCTTTGTGCATTTATGATACACTGATACTCCATTAGTGTGCACACCTAACCTACACTCTGCCAAACAAAAATAATTCAGAAACAGTATGCAATGCAAAATTCGAACTTTGAAGCTTCAGGTGTGCATTCAGATTGATTCAGTGCGGCAAAGTTGTCCATGCACTTGAATGGTAGTATACAAAGTTGGAGAAGTAGTAGTATAGGATGTACGTGTATAATGTTTGAACCAATGAGAAGCGCCCACGTGTCGAGGTGCTGACCGTCGGGGCGGGCGTGCGTGCAGGGGCTGGACCCGGTGACGATCTCGTCGGTGTTCTCGGCGGCGGAGCACGTCGGCGAGAAGCAGGTGGACGGCGAGGACTGCTTCGCGCTGCGCATCGACGTGGGGCCTTCGGTGCTGTCGAGCTGGAGCGATGGCACGGCCGAGGTGATCCGGCACGGAATGACGGGCTACTTCAGCCAGCGGAGCGGCCTGCTGGCTCGGCTCGAGGACTCGCAGCTCACCCGCATCCAGACGCCCGGCGCGCCCGCCACGTACTGGGAGACCACCGTCGCCTCCCGCGTCGGCGACTACCGCTCCGTCGACTCCGCTGCCGGCGCCGTCGCGGTGGTCGCGCACGCCGGCAGCTCGGTGGCGCACCTGTCCCGGTTCGGCGCCGACGTGGGCGCGGCGCGCGTAGTGACGCGGATGGAGGAGGCGTGGGCCATCGACGACGTCGTGTTCAACGTCGCCGGCCTCTGCCCGGAGTCCTTCATTGCGCCGGAGGAGGTCAGGAGGAGCCGCTACTACGACACCATCTCCAAGTAAACTAAAAAAGATTTACTTAGTGGTAATTTGGTGTTAATTTGGTTAATTAACTCGATGGATCGATCAGCTACTCTGATTATCTTTCTTGTAACCTGCAAGAGACTAGCGAGTGTGACATAGTAATAGCTAGCTAGGTGATTGTAATTTTGCTTCTCTTTTCTTTGCTTTTTTTTCATCATGAGTGTGGCATCAACACATCACATGCATGCAGTTGCCAGTGTACATATGTCTGTACTGGATTCACATGAACAACCAATATGAGTTACACACTCCCCGTTCAAACAGAGTTACACACTTGAGCCTTGAAGACCTATTTTTTGTTGCATTATACAATGCAGTTTTTTGTGAGTGTTTTTGCCTACTTTGGCTTCATCTTAGGATCATCAACAGCAATGAACAACATCATTAGCGAATTAATTAGGTCACGTTTGAAATGAGATTTTTTTTTCTGATTTCTATAAAAATTAAACTGTTTCATGTGAAATTCTAATGTTCATTACGGACTTTCTTCGTATACACACAGATCTCTCTCTGGAAGTCATGGGGCATTCGTATTTGCTTTTGCTGATATATTTTGGTTGTAGTTTATGAATTTTAGCTGAAAATAAATAATAATGGTGTAAAAATGACTTTTAGAAGGAGAGGGTGAGCAGTAGAAAAAGTGTGAGAGAGATACGTGCGCGTGATAGGAGCGAGAAGAGTGGGGCGCATGATGCATTTATGACCTCCTGCCTTATTCTCAAAGCGAAATGGTAGCGAGAGAAGTGCTAAAACCGTTTCAAGAAGTCAAGTCTTTGTATTAGTTTTAAGTTTTTCTAAGCAGAAGTTACTAGTAGGAACAAACACAAACTGAGCCTGATTAAGTACCCCTCACGCAGGACGGTTCGTGACTGTATTCTCGAGCACAGCGGGCCTGTTTGGATGACGACCTGGCTGGTAGCTGCCTGCCAGGCAAGGTATCCTGGTCACAGGCATAGCAAATCGGACGCCTGGTGATCTTGCCTGACTCCTGAGCTGCCTGGCAGGCAGCATCCAAACAGGCCCAGCATGTCCCAAGTCTAGATGCCTGATGCCTCCGCACGCATCTTGGAGGTTGCCTTGGAGCACGGAGGTTGCCTTCGGAGCACTGCATGTCCAATGTCCAAGGCAGCACATTGGCAACTTGCTTCGTTTCTTCTGCTGTAAAACTTGCTACTTGTGTGATGGATGAATGAAAGTATTATTTTGTTCTTTGTGTGATGCAGATGTGTTAGACCCGAGCCTGATTGTACTGTTTGATGGCATCTGCGTGCATGCAGTCATGCAGGTCATCATTTGTGTTACAGTACTAGCTGCTGGTGTGATCTACCCACTATTTATATGATTGATGAGGAACCCAATGCGTATCTGGTCTTGTAGTATTTTTTTTTCAAATGTAGCCTCCTCATGCTCAAATTGTATTTTTAGCCCCCTCTACGACCGCAGTGAGCGAGGTAGGCAGTGAGCCGCACCACGCTATCACACTTTCCGACTGTAGCAGCACCTGCTGTGGTGGCCGAGTATGGCAGGAGATGTTGCGGCGCGACTGCACAGCAAGTTTGTTGTCCCACGGTTAATAACTTTCACCTAGTCTTGAATAGTATTTGATGAGCTGTTTCTAATAATCTTCGATGCTAGACTCTTTTAGAACTTTAGTAAATAAACCAACTATATGTTTTAGAAGGTAGACAAAATTAGAACTACCAAAAGTAGACATATTTTAAATTTTGTGTTCAATTGGACTAATATTTTGCAAGCTTTGGCTTGAGCAAGAATAGAGTAGGGAAGATAAGATTTCAAGTCCAATATAATAGTAGATAATGAAAGTGCAAATTACATAGTGCACATGATTTGGTTATGTGCAATCTACGGTACAAATGGCAATATGTACAAACCATAGATCTAAACTACAAGTACGATACAAACACATTTTTTTGGAAAGGACAATGCATACGTCCTACTTCTCCCTGTGGGCTCTCCTCTGCTCTTCAAGGCATTCTTTCTATATCTGTTTATATACACTCCATGTATTTTTCCATTTTCCTCTTCTCCCATTCATGTTTGTGCTCCTTCCACCTAGCAACAACCGCAAGACCGTACGTGTAAGGTCCATGTCCTCTTTAGTCGGCCACCATTTCTATATGTACCTTCTTCCTTGCTGCCATAGACGAATAAGTTAGTACTATTCGAAAGAGGTAGAATGAAAATCTCGATAGAATATTCACATGTGGCCACATCGTGGTGTACCCGCAGACATACCTATCCTGGTCTCCTATGCTGACAAGTATGTACTTAATCTACACATCGCCATGGCAATGTATGCTCTCTAGTACATAGTCGTAATGCCTCGTCGATGGAACATGGCCCTCATGGTTGTACAATTCGGAAGGGCTATCCATGGTCCCTTTTCCTTCCCTTCTCCACTCCCGACTGAGGAAGGTTTCCAACGGGCAAATACTTTGGGCACAATAGCATAGTTTAGCATGTATTTCTATCTAATGAATACCTCATCATACTTGTCTAGGTCGTCGATCCATTGGAAGAAGTAGCAATGCTCCTCGGCGAAAGGCACACTGCAGGCCTGGCGGCCAACCACGAGAGGAGCGTTAGAGTGAGCCAGCGAGGATCTAGGCGAGGCAGCAAGGGCCAACTGGCCAAGGGTAAGTTGTTAAAGATCGAATATATAGTGAAAAACAATTGCTAAGTTGCTATAATATGTGATTGTGTTTGTAAACAAATGCCCTCAGCAAGGCTTTTGCAAAAATGCAGAAGCGAAGGTTGGTTGATGCTAGATAGTAATGGAGATGCTCAGTTGCAACTTGCAATATACTAGAAATAGGATAGTTTAGGCTATTGGCTATAGTAGCATTTGCGATAGCTGACAACAGTGGAGTTAGTTCATAAATTGAATTGTAAATTGATGTGAACTATGAGTATGTGAAGAGGTAGTGTAGAAGTAAGAAATAGGGAGTGACGAGAAGAAGAGATATTGACCTATTGTACTGAGTATTTAGTATGTTAGGCCGTTAGGGAAAATAAGCAGCTTCATTTAGTTCATGAATTGAATTTTGAATTGATGTGAACTGTGAATGATATTTGTGAACTGGGTATTTAGTATGTTAGGGAAATGATGAGAAGAACGGTTCACTACTGCAAAAAAGGCTATACTGAATGCCTCATCACAGACAGTTCTAGAGAATCGTTAGTATTGCAATTATCACAGATGATTCTTGTTAATAACCGTCTGTGATAATAACATCACAAATGGTTTTTAATCGAATCATCTATGATAATAGCACAGACGGTTAAGATTAAAAATCGTCTATGATGTCAGCATATATCATAAATCGTTTTTAATCTGAACTATCTGTGATAATGACATACACTGATCCATGGCATCTCTCCCAGGATTTCGATCTCATCCATTCATTCTTTTTGCATCGAACAGCAGGCACCGGTCTCCTCCCACCTCCCGCCCCTTATTACTCACCCTCTCCTTTTCTTGCTGCTCCGAATTCATCCACTCCTTATTCGCCTGCTTCCTCCCCAAAACCGAAGTGCCCCATCCCCTCGACGACGCCGACTACCACTGTGAGCTCCTCCGCCACCAGTTGTGACACCATGGTTCACTGCACAAGACACTCTTGTCGTAAGTGTCGTAAGAGTGTCTTGTACAGTGTCATTGTCATGACACAATAGTGACACTACCGCCGCCTCTCCTTCATTGCCGGTGATATCCCCCATCTGATCCCCACCCCTCTTTCTTGATGCTTGGATGTGAAATTATGAAATTGGTAGATGGCTAGCTAGGGCTTCGATCATGTAAATCTTGATGCTACTAGATTTTTTTTCTTCTATCAATTTCTTGAAGACTTCAATCCATAGACTAAATTGACTTCTAGCACCTTGTGTGAACTTAGGTATGAAGAGGAGACTACACACCAAGGCCTATTCAGCTGTTCAACAGGTTCAAAAACTTCGGCGGCCGTTTTGAGGCCCAAAATGATTTTTTTTGGATATTTCACTTTTTTGGAGCCTCATAAATGAATCAAAGCTGTCCTTATGGATTTTTTATTTATCCTTTCATTAGCTTTCAAACGAGTTCAAGAACGTCGAAAACAGAGTCTGTATGCAAAAGTTATAGCTGTTTTATTGAGTATCGCTTTCAATTGATTTGTCAAATGGATGTGTTTATTTATGAAATAAATGTGAATTGAATATATACATATACTTATTGTATTTCTGCTTGTTTCAGAGGTCCTGAATAGTATTTCTTGAGGGTAGTCAATAAACAGAAATAGATTTACAGATACAAAAGAATATCACAAACGGTTTCTAGGACAAAACTGTCTATGATATATTATCACAGACGGTTGGTAGCTAAAACCGTCTGTAATATGCAAGCATCACAGACTATTTTTGGTTTGAGCTGTCTGTGATGCGCGAGCATCACAGATGGTTTTTGGTTCGAGCCGTCTGTGATAGTCTTCTTCACAGACGGTTCTTTATACAAACCGTCTGTGTTGTGGTTTATCTCGCGCATCATAGATGGTTTTTAGTTTGAGCCTTCTGTGATAGTCTCCTTCACAGACAGTTCTTTATACAAACCGTCTGTGTTGTGGTTTATCACAGATGGCTCACAAACCGTCTATGATAACTGCCTATTATCACAAACACATAAATTCAGACGGTTCAGAAAACTATCTGTGATAACACTTTAGAACCATATGTGATGACAATTTCTATGGTAGTGGCTAATGTACTATGAATTGATGTTAGGGAATGATCAATGCTCTGGTCTAAACTATGAATGATATTTGTGAATTGAATTGTGAATCAGTCATAGATATGATATTTGTGAATTGTGATACACTAATTATAGTCATATATATTTGAATATTTTTCCTGAAATAATGAATATTTGAATTGTCAATTTTCAGAAATGAGGAGGTTTTTGGTTGATACAAAGAGCCTCGCAACCGCAAATGATGGAACTCATGAAAGCACAAACGCAAGCTTCACAAGCACAAAGTTGAGGTCCACAACCACAATCAAATAGGAACAATGTTGCTAGGGAGCTCAATCCAAATGAAATTGTGAGTGATCATGGTCTTAGGAAGCAAACTGATGAGTATACCCCCAAAATTCAAGACCAAGTTAGGATGGCATACATATTGAAGGGTCCAACCTAAACCTATTGTGAAATTTTCTTGCAAAAATAAAAGTGCCTTTTCATAAACATGGTATAAGAAGTATGATTGGATAGAGTATAGCGAGTTTCGAGATGCAGCATATTATTTCTATTGCTTCCTCTTTAAGCAACAAGGAAGGGCGGAACACTTTGGTTTTGATGTCTTTAACAAAACAGAGTTTACTGATTGAAAGCATATGTATAAAGCATTGCCTGAGCATGTTGGTAGTGTCAATAGTGCCCACAACAAGTGTGTCAAGTATTGTGATGATTTTAAAAATCAAAGACAAAGTGTGTCAAGTGTGTTCTCTAATGCAAGTCAGGTAGTTTTTCTTCGAGTATGTCTCCTTGATTGCGACAACAAGTGCATCTTACAAGAGAAGGGATGCATTGATGGGAAACCATCACAAAAGTATTTTAGAAAGGCTTGAGAGTGGTGAGATATTTACATGAAGAGGTTTGCATTAAGAAACTAATCTTACTAGAACTGGGGATATTAGATGAGGTTCACATCATACAACTTTGGTTCGTTTGGCCTAAATGTGAAACGCGGTGATAGAGGTACTTAGCATGGTCTATGAAGATGGACGTGCACCATCTCGAGCGGCAGGTTTGATTGAAAAATGGAGTCCTTCAAATTTGCATTAATTTTAAAGTTTATGTTAAGGTTGCTTGCTATCACAAATGAGCTTTCACATATCTTTCAAACAAAGGATACAAACAAAGGATATAAATATTGTTTACGCCATGGAATTAATTGATGATGCTAAAACTCGATTGGCCACCATGCGAGATAGTAGATGGGACAAGTTCTTTGATGAGGTCCAACAATTTTACATGGTCAAAGGTATTCATGTGCCAAATATGTATGATGAAATACCAGGTAGGGGTCGTTCCAGGCTTCAAGGGTATAAAGTCACTAACCTTCTTCATTATCGTGTTAAGATTTTCTATATTATGATTGACCAAATTTGTGGTGAGATGGATCATTAGTTTGGTGAAGCATCTACACAGATATTAGTACGTTTCTATTATCTTGATCCAAAGAACTTTTTCTCCAAATTTGACATCGAAAAGCTTGCTCGACTTGCTGACATATATGATGCAAATTTTTCTGATGGTGATCGTGCAATTATAAGAGACCAACTTGAGACTTTCATTCTTCACGTGAGAAGGCACACTTCTTTTCATACTTATAAAGATCTTGCAAGTTTGGCTACAAAAATGGTTGGCACTGAAAAATATTTGTCTTTCCATTGATTTACAAACTCATTGAGTTGGCATTGCTATTGCCTATGTCAACGACATCTGTTGAAAGAGCCTTTTTAGCAATAAAAATTATCAAGTCTAAATTGTGTAACAAAATTGTTGTTGATTGGCTCAATGACATGATGGTGTGCTATACGGAGCGGGAGCTATTTAAAGCACTTTTCGATATTACCATTACCCGACGGTTTCAAGCCATGAAGACTCAAAAAATGAATTTGTCTCATACGCGTGATTAGCACATTTATGGTACGTTGTGTTCCATTCTCTTCAGTTTTCAATGTGAATATATTACAATGTTATTCGATACACTAATCTACATAGCTATATTTTACAAAATCTCTTCTAGATGTATAATTGGACTTTTGTTGGCGCGTCATCTAAACTTTCATAATGCCGTACTGAGATACTTGTTATCGTATGTTCTTTTTCTTTTTATCTGTGAACAATGAAATATGTGTTGAATTTTAAAATAATTATAGTTATCAATTTTACTTGCGTCACTTGTATATAAATTTGTTCGCACATATTGTACACACTCGGGCTCTTGACGCACCCAGACTCATACAATTTCTTAGCTCTGCCGCTGCTCACCCCTCCCCCTTCATCCTCCACCAGGTGAGCACCACTCCTCCACTCAAGTTTTGCCACCATCCCCAAGAAAAACACACATATTCCCTACAAAAAGAGTGAAATGAATCGGATTGGATTGCTCAGGTGTGCTACAGTTGCCTCGGGAGGAAGGCGGCGAAGGGGGAGACTCAAGCGCGGGTTGCTACTTCTGCGGTGATGCTTGCAAGGAGCACGCCAAGGCGACACCTTTGCACCATTATTCCCTGACTCCCTGTATAGACCTAGTGTGGCCTCTTCGTCTGGAATCTTTCGAGTGTACCAGTGTTCAAGAATCAAGATTCAGTAGGTGTTAGTATGGTGTTCACTATTCACTTATGCAGTTTCAGTTAGGAGAGTGCGCAAGTAGCATTGTAATCTCAATGCAATGTGAATTGCACCTTATTCTTGTGGGAGCATAGATTGAAAAGTTCTTTGTGTGATGTTTCCTTTGGCATGCCAGAAGGATAAAATAAAGTGGTTTATTTCCGTTCTTTCAAAAATAGAAGTTCTTTTTGAGGCAACTGAGGATGGTTGTAGCTAACAAGATGTGTGATTTCCGTGTATTTAGGGTTTCCATGACACCAAAAAGAATGTGGATTGGTCTTTCTTTGATGACCACTACAGGTATGTTGTTACTCCCACACTTCATCTTTCTGTAGGTGTGCGCTTCCTGACTGTTGAAACACAACACCAAGATCACACACATCAGGTTACCTTTGAACACACATTACACGGAAAAGTCAAACAAACACAGAGACACGGAGAGAAATTTTTCTAGACGCGAACTCAACTTACGTCGCCTTTCCTCTTCTTTCTCTTTTCTCTTATTCGACTTACTCTTCTTCTCAATAGATTACATGGTATATATAGACAACCGTGCCGCACAGGCTACTCACCCACTACGACTCCGACAATGACTACCGACCCATACCGAGCAATTCGCTAACTAACTGATACACCGCGTCATTCCACAACCACTCGTGCTGACAACTGCTACAGTGACTGACTGCACATGACTACTATAGAAACCGGCCATACCCGACTGCCACAATGACCAATAACTGCTACAGTACCAACGACTATTACAGTGTTGACGACTGCTATAATGTCTGCTACCGAGTATGACGTCTACAGTACTCCTCCAACTATGACGTCTGCAGTACTTGGTGCAGCTACGACCGGTCTACTATGACTATAACCATGGCCGCTACAACTACGATCACGGGCGCTATGACTATGACCACGGTTTCTATAACTACGACCACACACAAGTCTTCTGAGCACCAACCGCGGCACTTCGACCACACATTAGTCTTCCAAGCACCGACCGCGGCACTTCGACCAAGCATTGGTCTTCCGAGCACCGACCGCATCACTTCGACCACGCACTGGTCTTCCGAGCACTAACTACGACACTTCGACCACGCAGGTCGTCCGAGCTCCACCGCTTCAGTAGTCCTCCGACTGCAGCTCCGACCACAATTTCGACTGCAGCTTCAACCACCGTAGCTACGACCGCACAATACTCAGTGTAGCTTTAGTACTCGGAGCTATAGTACTTATTGTAGCTTTAGTACTCAGAGCTACAATACTCGATGTAACTTTAGTATTGGAGCTACAGTACTCGTTGTAACTTTAGTATTCAGAGCTACAGTACTCGGTGTAACTATAGTACCGGTCGTAATGACAACACACAGACTGATCGTAACGACCACACACAATTCACAACTTTTACAAGTACTCGACACATGAGTACTCGATGCACACTACTATACACATGCAACAAGATTAATCCAACACTGACTACCTCATCTCATCTCTATCATGCTCTTGGTTATGTTTGTTTTGTTAATGTTATGGTACTGCCATTTCGTTAGACCTGCAGTTATCATGGTAGCATTTTGGCTTAGTTAGGTTTGCTCTCCTTTGTTCTGAAGCTCACGTGGTCTGAAGTACCCACACATGGTCAAGCGGCTATCTTGCATGGTTATATCAGGAGCTATTAGTGCAGACTGTCTTGACATACTTCAACCAGCCCGATTGCACCAGGGGACACTTATCGAGGTAGCTGTTGTTGTCCTCGTAGTCCCTTCCTCGCTGTTGTATAATGTTATTTGGTTGGGTGCTTACATGGACAATGGAATATTATGGATAGAAGATGAGTTTGAGTTGTTGGAGGCCACTTTTAGGGAGGCAGGGTTTCAGGAAGAACTCACAATTTGTATCCTTGATATCTTATTTTAGTCACATCTATCATTGGATTTTCATAGACTGTTTTCTCTTGAACAAACTATGATAGACCAAACACAGCACTAACATACTGTCAACAATACATATAATATATAAATGCATATGGTACTTATTTCAACCTCATTGTCGCTGCTAATTTTCTTTGACAAGATTAGTTTTGACCAGAGAATGGTACATCAATGTGCTGGCCAGAATACGCATAAACGCATTCCGCATTGAATTGGTTTCAAGTTCATATGAGGATCTCCTAGCCTCAGCGGCAGCCTCAGTAGCATGCAATGCATCAGTTGGCAATGCTGTTTATGTGCTCCCCTCTTTCTACAACCACGATTGTGTTATGGCCCTTCACATCCTCCTATGAAACACAAGCAATATTTGATATTCACACTCTTAATAATTCTTCTTTGGAAGCAAGCATTCAAATGTTGCATTTCCTCGTGAAATTATATGATCACTGTCTCTTTGTTGTGGTACAGTAAATGTTGATTTTACTGTCTGAATTCTCAATATTATTTCGGTTGTCTACAACTCTACATTGTATCCACTAATGGATATACTTGCTAAAATTATTCTGAATGATGAAAAATCTTAAGTTTTTGTGGACACCTTTGGGTGACTAATCAATTGAGGCATTAGAAAGAAGACTGCACAAGGCTTAATATAATGATAACAATGGATGCTATTTCATCCTATGAGTAGCAAATTTTGTACTTGTTATCACTTTTCTTTTGAAATTCAGATCCATATATCCACATTTTTTCCCTGTTGACTTGCAGATCCAAATACTCAGATAGTTTGGCTGGAAAACGCAGATGCTAAACTGAAGACCCTCCGCGATATTGACAAAGATATAGAAAAGTGTAGTGCTACCTATGTTGGCATTGTGCCATTTACAGGGGCGGTCCTTGGGCACATTTCAAAAAACAAAAACACTGATGACTACCAAATTCTTAATATTCATTGTGCTGTTGCATCTGTTATAGGTGAAGAGCTGCACATCTGCTGCATTGCTGCAAGCATGGATGTCAATGCCCGGCAGAAGATTCTTGCTGAAGGATTTGGCTTCCAGTGCTGTTGCCTTCGGTGTTTACCTGGAGATTAGAATTTGGCTTCCAGTGCCGTTGCCTTTGGTGCTTATCTGGATATTACAATTCATCTTTTCCCTCGAGTGTTTCCTCGTGTGGAGCGCGGGTTCTGGTATGGTTCATTTGAAGCCTCATATAAGGTTGGTGGGTGACCTTGAGGAATACCTCTGCAACTGCAAGCATCTTATGAAGCCAGGATGCCCAGGGGGCCAGGAGGCGTCAATGAAACAGGGTCCTTGCTTGCAGGTGCTCTTCTGTGGAAGATTTGCATACAATCTACACTAGTAAGGGTTTGTTTGGCAGAGCTCTACCACTGAAAAAATAAATCTGAAGCAGCAGATCCACCAAAAACAGCTCCACCGTGAATCTGGGATCCCATCATGGAGCTGGACAAAACTATTTGACTTGCACAGCAGCTCCAGATCCACGAAACTGAGTTTTTGGTGGGAATAGCCTATTTTGCCCATGGGTTTTATGGTGGTATAGGATGGGGTGTGTAACCAGTAGCAAAAGGTGGGTAATTACCACTCAACTCCACAAGTAGATACGAAACAAGGTTTCGTGAAGCACCCCTTGAGGTGCTCCATGGATTTCATGAATCTGGAGCTAGATTCAGTATTTTGGTGGATCCAGATTTCGTAGAGCTGGAGCATTTGGGTAAAAAATTCGTGAAGTGAAGCTATTTTTGGTGGATCTGAAGTTGGTGAAGCTCTACCAAACAGGCCCTAAGTCCCCAACTCCTCCGTGCCACATTGCCGAGACAGAACTGTCGGTTACAAAGCGCTGAATATTTGTTGTAAGTTGACATTGTAAGAACGCCAGGTGCTCGTTGATTTTTCAACAACAGGTATTCATTCTTGATGCATTCGTTTTATACTTTTTTAGTCATCAGTAGTGTGCATTATATTGGGGTGGGTTTTTTTTAGACTTGAGACTTAATAGTTGTGGTTTTGAATTCTGACTTTCGTGAAAAACAGTACACAAACAAAAATAGTCGCATACAATTTTGACTGGTACAGTTGAACTCAGTATAATTTATATTACAATTTATCTCTAAACCTCGCCTGACAAAAACATACCGTTTAACAATAAGTTTTACTGTAGAAATGAAAGTCAAAGTCTAAACATAAGCCTAAAAAAGCTGGTATAATATGTTGCAGCGTGTTACTTTCACCGAGGTACTAGCACATACAGGCTCTCATTTTGCTTACTGCCGCAAGCCATTAGATCACAAATATCAGAACACTTTTCTGAACGTCAAGAGCCTCTGTCAGCATTTACAAATCAGCCTTAGACGAGACTGGATCATCGCTATCACACAGAGCAATGCTAATCTCTCGCATGTCCGCTAAAACTACAACAGTACTCATAGTACTGATACAGAAAGCAGATCTGGAACTCATTTTACAGCATACAGAAGAAACCGCAAAAATTACACTATAGCATACACAAGAAACCATGTCATTCAGTCTAATTTGTGCCTTCCCCCCTTCCATCGAGTTGACGAATGTTCATACAAGCATTGTTCAGTCAACAGCCATATGGGTATCAACATGAAAAACGAGATGCAAACAAACAAAATTTTCATGTTCGCACTAACAAAATTGGAACAAGACATTGACCATATGACTATGCGCATGGTGTTTCTCAAATTGAATAAGAAACAGAAGACTTGCTTAGAGCAGCAAGGCACTCTTAATGATAGAAGTTACAAGCACACCAATTACAAAACTAGCCAATACATAACTGAAGCAACTTATGCTAAAATGCAAGTTTGATGTCCGTCAATACAACACCCTTCTAAACATGAGGGGGTGGGGGAGGGTGTGACGGGGGTGCCAATTTGTCTACTTAATAATAGGCAATGATTCACAATCAGTTCCTGGATGGTAGCACCTTTTAATGATCAATGGGAATCGAGCTCTACATTTTTAGGGCATCAGCATTTTCTTGCTATTGCTGGTCGGTTTAGTTATCAGGGGATCCAACAAAATTTTACTGACCAGCATCCACTATTGCAATCTTAGGGGGAAAAAAGAGAATGATACAAATTACAACAGATAACTCAAAGGAAATAATCAGGCGTTCTCCGTGTCACATCCGGTTCACCTCTCCTAGGAGCTGGTTCAAACTGCAAGAATCCAAGTTGCATCCCAGTGAAGAATTTCACAACTTACAAGTTACAGCACAAGATAGTAACAATAAAAAGGTGATGAATCAACATTACTGTTCTGATCTTCAATCCATTGATATTATACATCATGTACATGCTACAAGTAGCAGGTTAACAGTACCAAAATAAAAAGAGTACAAGCATAGGCTAAAGGATATCCAGAAAGAATGAAGTGGCAATTACCTGAATAAATGTGTGGTTCCTGCAGTCATCAACCTCCAGGATGGATGCCATGTTACCACATCGGTAACAATAATTAGGTGCACTGAATATGGTCACGACCTTTTGTTCCTGTTAACGCATGGTAAAGAATCATAGGATTATACTAGCTAAACAAACATCGCAATTAAATCTGTGCTAAACAACTTACATGTGCCCAGTTATATCCCTCCATAACTAACTGATGAGCCCGGGCTACAAGTTTGAGATTATTGGTGTGATTAAACTGTTCCGATATGTCCTGAAAAATGAGAAGTACACAACTGAGAACAGAAATGAGACATGTGGCCCCGTTCTTTTTAGCTTATGGCTTTCCCCAAACAAACAAACGGGACGGCTTCTCCACCGTCATTTCGAAGCGGTTTATAGGGACAACATTTTTAAAGCGGCTTATCGGCATTTGGTTCATTCACATAAGTGCTCACGCTAGAACCAAAAGCCATCAGCCGCAGCCATAAGCCATCAGCCGAAAAGACCCACCCACAGTCTATCAATAAGGAAAAAGAAAATTCATGAAAATAGACAGAGCATATCTAGTACTTGGCCAAAAGTGTATCCAGCACCACGAGGAGATATGCCCCAACCACATCGATCATCTGGATCAGACCATAGAAGATCACACATAGGTCCCTCATGAGGGACCTCTTGAACACGATCTAAGCTGCGAACGCTGTCAAGATTATCGATTGATGGAGATAAACCACCATGGAGGCAGAAAATTTCTGATTCCACCTTCAAGCAGAACAGGAATGCAACATCAATAAGATTTCTGAACAGAATATATAAGAATTATGCCACAAAGATATTAACAACAAACAGAAAATTGTGCGGTTATATCATCAGATAACAAAGGGTATATCACTTAAAAGTATTTTATATGGTCTTATTCATATATTATTTGGTCTGGACTCTGGACCACAGAATAGAGAATGACCAACCAATATGGGTACATCACTTCCTTAGCAGCCTACTGTCCAAGTTACCTAGGTTGTCTCAGAAAAAGGAAACAGTTATTGTGACAGTGCACAGGAGCAAGGTTGTCACGGCGCTCAGGCAAGTCGCGGTGAGACCAGGGCGTCTAGACGCCTAGTCTACTAGGCGCCCGCTATGACGATAGTTAAACGATAGTAATATACAAGTAATACCTTATATGACTGAAAATTAAATAATCATATAACATAATAGCACAAATTATCTAAATAACAAGGTCCATAATAGTAAATAGCATTAATATATCAAAATCAGATCTGATTTCTGTTATTTGTGTTTATTGTAGGGGGTTAATTGCAAATTTACATCTACATATATATGGCCTCTTGGCCCATGTTCCATGGTATGAGCCGAAGCCGCCGCCGCCGCCTGATTGCGTTAGGGTTAGGGTTAGGCTCCGCCGATGTCACCTCCACCGCCGCCTGTGCTCTTCCCACCCGGCCCCTCTTCTCGCCTGACGCCACCGCCTGTGCTCTTCCCACCCGACCCCTCTTCCCACCTGACGCCGCCACCACCTCAACCCACTGCTGCCGTCGGACGCCTCTAGACGCTGCCTCTTGCCGGCTCCGCCTCTCCTCCGGCCGCTGCCTCGACCCAGTCCCGTTGGCCACCCCGACCGCCTCCTCCCACCGCCTCCACCCTCCTTCGGCTACAGATCGGCAGTGGGAGGAGGTTGCAGATCGCCTCCTCAACCCGCCGCCTCCGCCCCCCCTCCGGCTGCAGATCAGCCCCCCTTCCCCCCAGGTGGCCGCCACAACGCCCTTGGCGACACCCTGGACGCCTACCCTAGACGCCTAGGCGTCGCCCAGCGCCACCTAACTCCTTGCAGAATGGGCAATCGTCCACGACGCCCCCCTCCGGCCGTCAGGACACCTTGATAACCATGCACAGGAGGATCAGCAACATTACTGAACCCCAGAGATCCAACCATCGAATGTAAAACAAATGGTCCATCAAATTATCTCACAATCATTAAAAAAAATTAGGCATGCAAAGAGGATACATGCTCAACGACTATGAAGCCTGAATTTTTTTATAGTAGTGAACTATGAAGTTCATAAAGTAGCACATTTGTAAAATGATGAATTGATGATAAGTGGAATCAAAAGAACCTAACTTAATCTGGTAGTAGTTTGACATTTTCATAGAAAGGATTGGACAGTGGCCATACATGAAAGGCAATTGCAAAAATAAGAGGGAAGGAAAAAAGAAAAGGTAGGCTTCATGCTGAGCACATACCAATGCTGTCAATGGAAAATAGTCAAAAAGATCGGTGAAGATCTTCCAGACATTTGCACTGCCATACCTGTTTAAAAAAGTAAAAACAGAACAGGATCAAACAAAATGAATCAAGCTAGGGCAAAAACCCACCCACAAGTCAGGGGAGTTTGTCAAAAAAAACCCACCCACATCTCGAATTTCGTCGGTCACAAACCCGCAGGTTCTATGTGGTTTCAAATCCCCCCAACCCAGAGCAAGTTGATCAACTGACTGTCCAATGTAGTGCTTGTGTGGCATCCTAGCATGGACCCTTTTTATAACAGCACACCCTAATGGGTCATCTCCCCCACCCAGACCCGAAGCATATCGTAACCATCACCTCAAACCCTAGCTGTGACGCCCACGAGTCATCGAGTCGACCAAAAAATGGTTGAGATGACCCATTAGGGTATGCTATTATAAACAAGTACACGCTGGAAGGCAACGTTAGATGGTCAGCTACTCACCTGACCATGGGGGTGGGAATTTCCAACCACAGAAAACTTGCGAGTGTGTCACTGACGAAATGAGATGCTGGCGAGTTTTTGACAAACTCCCTGACTTGTGGATAGGTATTCACAAAAAACCCTAGATGAAATACAGAGCCGCGCGTGCCACACACACAAGCACACAACAACAAACATCAATATCCCCCCGCGCGCACGCCACACACACAAGCACACAACAACAAACATCAATATTTAACAATTCCATTCAGCTTACAGCATGAGTACATATCGCAGTACTGCAATGAAAGTTCAAGTGAGTTCAATTTCCAAGCATTATGGTACATAATCAATAGGACATCTAAATAAAATTTCCTCTGAAAGTTCATCAAATGAAACAAATCTCCAGAGACAAATGAAAGAAATCTGCAGAGCAAGAGGAGCATATACATCAGAACTACCACAATTATTAGGACTAAGGTAAGAACTCTTGTATTAGCACTTGGCAGAGCTCTAGAATTCACGTTGAGCAACTGAGCAAGCATATGTTTACTAGCACAAAGGTGATGATACAGTACACAAGGAACAGGCTAGACATGGAATAAGAGTACGTCAACTTTCAAGCACCTAAATAGACTCACTTTCGTAGGCATTCATCGTAGAATCCATACACCTGTGTGATCTGCAATGGTCAATAAATTTCCCACTTAAAATTAAAATGGAATATTGAATTTACTATAAATAGTAGACAATCTATATGCTTGCAAAGCAGACGATGGCTTAAGGACAGATAACACTATAAATGAGAAGGTTTCCATTTGAAATTCAATTGAGTACCTAATGTAATGAAAGAGAACAATATCATGGGCGTGGTGGAATTTACAATACCTGCCGACTCTCGTGGTTTCCACGAAGAATTGTAATCCGTTGCGGGTAGCGCACCTTCAGTGCAACCAAAAGCTGCATAATGGTATTGTATCATGCCAACGAGTAATGTGAAATAAAAAAGGCTTCAATACAATGAATTTAAACATAATTCTCTCTACAGGTATGTTAGGTTTGAAAGGGCACATTGGGTGTCAACCAAACAACCCCCCCAAATAACTGTACCATAAATCGGTCAAGCCAAATTTTGGTGGAATTTGTGGAGCAAAAATTGACACTAACAAAAAACATCATATATACCAGGAATGTTCTGCTCTTGTTCTATATAATAAAATGAATTGACCAAAGAAAGACAATATATACCCAGGAAAAATATTTGCAAGATGTATGTGATAGGATCAGGGATCCTCCCTCTGCTGCGCAAGGCGTAGGGGAAGTCGGCTAGGGCTGGAGGCCGGTTTCGCCCGGCAGCGAGTGGGCGCCGTGGTGGAGATGCGAAGCGGCAGCAAAACAGGGGAGAGCGAACACGAGGAAGCCCTTGAGGCCGGTAAGATTATTACCTTGCTTGATCTTTATTCCAATACTGCCTAGGATTATATATCCCATGCCCTAACAATCCTAATCGAATACGACTGATACGGAAGGAAATAAGAACTGAATACGGAAGGGAATAAGCAATACTTAAGGACTCTAATCTCTAAAGTGATCTCTCCCCGGGCATCTAGAACCCTAGCTGCCAGTGCGCCCACCATTGGTCGGATCGGCGCCGTAGTAGACGCCGGTCATAACATCTCTCCCCGCCTCCGCAAACAGCTCGTCCTCGAGCTGAACATCGGGGTAGAGATCCTTGAAGTCCTGCAGCAGTTCCCATGTTGCGTCCTCGGTAGACAAGCCATGCCACTTGACGAGGACGTGCCAGGTGCCCGGCGCAGTTGGGCACGCAGACGCGCGCTCCGGCGGTCAACGATCGGCCCCGCACCTGGTGGCAGCGGTGGAGGAGCGGTCGGAGGATCTCCGCGGAACGGTTTGAGCAGTCCCACATGGAAAACGTCGTGAAGCCGGGCTCCCTCGGGCAGCTGGAGGCGATAGGCCACCTGCCCAATGCGTTCCAGCACCTGAAATGGTCCTGTGTAGCGTGGACCGAGCTTGCCCCTGGGACGGTGATCCAGCGAGTGCGTCGGGCGGTGCAGGAGACGGAGCACACCCAATCCCCCACCGCGAACACCAACTCCCGGTGATGATCGTCGTAGTGGCGCTTGGCATCTTCTTTGGGCTCGGAGAAGGTCTTTGGCGAACCTCGGTCAGGAAGGCGTCGCGGTCATGTAGGAGGTATCTCGCCTCCGTCGGCGGTTCGGTGGTGTCGCGGCAACGGCGGCGTGGTGGTCGTCCATAGACGATCTGGAATGGTGTGGTGCGGAGTGCTGTATGGAACGACGTGTTGTAGCAGTACTCTGCCCATGGAAGCCAGTCGACCCATGCGCGCGGCCGGTCCCCAGTGGCGCAACGGAGGTACATGGCAATCACCTTGTTGACGACTTCGGACTGGCCGTCTGTCTGAGGGTGGAACGCCGTGCTCAGGCGTAGCTTGACGCCTGCCATCTTGAAGAGGTCGCGCCACATGTGACTGGTGAAGACGGGATCACGGTCGCTGACGATAGATGTGGGGAAGCCGTGTAGCCGAACGATGCCCTCGAAGAAGGCGCGTCGCGGCCGACGCGCCCCGAAGTGCGGTGGTCGAGGCGATGAAGTGCGCGTACTTGGAGAAACGGTCGACGACGGTAAGAATGACGGACTTCCCGTGGACCTTGGGAAGGCCCTCAATGAAGTCCATCGAGATGTCTGCCCATACCTGGGATGGTACTTCGAGTGGCTGCAAGAGGCCCGCCGGTTGCAGGGTCGATGTCTTGTTGCGTTGGCAGGTGATGCATGTGCGAACGAAATCCTGAACGAGCACCCTATCGCCTGGTATATAGAAATCCTCGCGCAGGCGCTGGAGTGTTTTCTGGATTCCCTCGTGGCCGGCTGCATGAGCCAGCGCAATCACCTGTTGGCGCAAGTCGTTATGCGCCGGAACGAAAATACGCTTGCCGTGGAGCAGAAGCCGCATCGTGCGCCATGGGGACCAGGGGCGCGCCGGGAGTTGTTGGCGTAGTTGGCCTGCCTCGTCATCGATGTCTGTCGTGGCGCGGATCTCGTCGAGAATGCGGAACGAGGGCCCGGAGATGGCGTGGAGGACTGCTGTGTCGGTGGCGGTGTCTGTGTCGCGGCGCGAGAGTGCGTCGGCCACCGAGTTGAGGCGCCCCGGACGGTACTCAACTGCGAAGTCGAACCCGAACAACTTGCTGATCCACTGATGCTGGGGAACGGTGGAGAGCCGCTGATCCAGCAGGAACTTCAGGCTGTAGTGGTCGGTGCGGACGAGAAAGCGGCGTCCCCAGAGGTAGGCCCGCCAGTGCCTCACAGCCTGGACTAGTCCAATGAGCTCGCGCTCGTAGGCCGCCAGCTTGTGGTGGCGGGCGGCGAAAGGCCGACTGAAAAAGGCGAGGGGTCCCGCCCCTTGGTGTAATACGGCGCCGAACCCCGTGCCCGAGGCGTCGCAGTCGACGACGAACTCCCTGTCGAAGTCCGGCATTTGCAGTACCGGTCCCGACGAGAGTGCACGCTTGAGTGCCGCGAAAGCCTCAGCGGCCTCCGGCGTCCAAGCGAAAGCTTCCTTGTGCGATGAAGCGTCGATGGCGCGGCGATGGTACCAAGTCCGGATGAACTTCCGTAGTAGCTCGCCAACCCGAAGAAGCGCGCGGCCGGGCGAACGGGCTCGCCGGCCGAGACGGCGGTCACCTTGTCGTATCCATGGCGACACCGTTAGCGGAGATGACGTGGCGAGGTAGGCAACCGACGGCGCCGGAAGAACACTTCGTCCTCTTCGTAAAGGCCATGGGCACGCAGAGCGCCGAAACGAGGCGACGTCTTGTAGGTGCTCGGACGAGATGAGTCAGAATCGAATATCGTCGAAGAAGACGAGCACGAACTCGCGGAGGAAGCGGCCGGAGGACATCATTCATGGCGCTGAAATGTCGCTGGCGTTGGAGAGACCGGGCGGCATGACGAAACTCGGCGCGTGGTGGGTTCGAACGCCGTCTTCTCGATGTCCCCGGCGCATCCGGACTGATGATAGCCGGACCGCAAATCCAACTTTAGCGAAGAACTTGGCGCCGTGGAGTTCGCCCGAAGCTCATCGACAACCGGAATCGGAAATTTGTCCTTGGACGTCTTGTCGTTCGGTGCCACGTAGTCGATGCGAATCGCCATGACCGTCGACTTTCGGACCCAGCACGGCCGCCAAAACGAGAGGTACTTGGTCGTATTATGCCTTGCTCAAAGATTGCGGCGCATCGACGCTCGGCTCGTCCTTCCGAGCTACGGGTAGCGGTAGGCGACGGCCACCGGTGCCGTCTTGGCGAAGAGGTGGATGCGGTGGTCGTAGGGCGCACGGCGCGGCATTGGGCATGTCGAAGAGCACCTCATACTGCTGTAGTAGACGGTCGAGCAACGGTTGCTGTGGTGAGCCATTGATGGCGTGAAGCATCGGCTGCCTTATGTCGTCGCGAGGTGAGCCAATGCCCTTCCATAGGACGCGGCGGGCACCGGGTGAAGACCATGCAGAGGTCGTCGAAGTCCCATAGGATGGGGCCCAGCGTCCGGAGGTAGTCCACGCCGAGAACGAGGTCAAAGCCACCAGATTAATGCCGAGGCGATCGATGGAAAACTCCTCGTGTCCAATGCGCATGGCTACGTTGGCGCGCTCGACCGCGACGCCACGCGGTCACCGCGGCCACCGTGACTCGTAATGAATCGCCGGACGTCACGAGACCAATGCGCGCATTACGTCGGCGTTGATGAAGTTGTGGTCGAACCGCTGGGAGGCGAGGAGCGGTGACCGTTGATGTAGGCGTGGAGGTGGAATGTCTCCTTAGTGCGGATGCCGCGATGGCGTAGAGAAACGCATCGGGTCGCCAACCCGCGCCCTCGAAACGCCGCGGCGCCTCGTCGGCCCCATGTCGTCGCCGAGATAGTCGGTGACCTCAAGGTAGAACAGCGCCGCACTGGTGACCTCTCACGCACGGCTCGTCACGATTGTAGTACGACCCGACGACGGCGCTCGGTCATCTCGGTGGTGTCAACCGGCGAGCGGCCGTGGGGCGTGGTAGATGAAAGCGGCGCGGTGTAGCGCGCGCTGCGATACGATCGTGCTCAGTAGGGCGCGCAGCCGACGTGGTCGGCGTCATCTGCGATCGCGGGAAGGGCGAGTAGTCCATTGCGCTGTCAGGCCGATATGGAGGCGCAGCCGCGACGCCGAGGCTCGAGCGGATGCATGGCCGTCTGCAGGTCCGGAGGCTCCTGGAGCTCGACGTCGACACGGATGTGCTCTGGAAGGCCCCCCACGAAGAGTTCCGCCTTTTGGATGGGTAGAAGATGTGTTGTATGGCATACCAGTGCGTTGAAGCGTTCCAGATAGTCCTGTACCGTGCCGTGGAAAGGTAGACGAGCAAGTTCAGCAAGGCGATTGCTGCGGATGGCCGGCCCGAACCGTTGATGGCACAAGTCTTTGAACCGTTCCCAAGACGGCATACCTTCATCCTGTTCCATGGCATAATACCAAGTCTGGGCAGCACCCTTCAGGTGATATGACGCGAGCCATACACGATCTGCGTCAAGCGTACGCTGCCCACGAAAGAACTGCTCGCAATGATTGAGCCAATTCAGGGGGTCTTCCTTGCCGTCATAGGAGGAGAATTCGAGCTTCTTTGAAACGGCACGCCCAACCCGCACGTCGCGCCAATGCGACGCGCCGTTGTAGAAGTGAGAGAGGCGCAGCACTCGACGGCCACCATGGACGGCGGCGGAGGAGACACAGGAAAATTGATCTTGTGGATGGGAAGAGCGCGGTGGCGCGATGGTTGGCGCGCGCGTGCGAGGATGTTGGACGTCGTGGTAGCCGCGAAGACAAAGATCGCGTCCGCACTGGCATCCCGAAAGACAAGCCACAGGACATGGCGCCGGCCGGCGGACGCTCACGGTGCTCCACGGACGCCAGACGGTGTTGATTTTGGCTAGTCTTTGGCGATGTCGGCCGCGCCTCGCGATGGCGTCGGGCGATCGGCGGCGACCGGTCAGAGCGTCTCCTTGTCATCGCCACGGGCATCACGATACAGATTGATAGGATCGAGGATCCTCCTTCGCGCAAGGCGTAGGGAAGTCGGCTAGGGTCGAGGCCGGTTCGCCGGCGGCGCAGGGCGCCGTGGTGGAGATGCGAGCGGCGAGCAAAGCAGGGAGAGCGAACACGAGGAAGCCCCGAGGCGGGTAAGATTATTACCTTGCTTGATCTTTATTCCAACATCGCCTAGGATTATATATCCCATGCCCTAACAATCCTAATCGAATACGATCGATACGGAAGGAAATAAGAATCGAATACGGAAGGAATAAGCAATACTTAAGGACTCTAATCTCTAAAGTGATCTCTCCTGGGCATCTAGAACCCTAGTCGCAGTGCGCCCAATTGGCGGGATCGCGGTGGTAGTAGACGCCGGTCATAACAGTATGATCCAACCTCCAAGTAGTATAACTGTATAACCGACAGTGATGAGTATCCTTCTTGTAATACTGGCTTATCAATTAAGGCCCTGTTTGCATTAGCTTGTGCTTAGAAAAGCCAATACAAACACTGGCTTTTCGAAGCGGCTTCGCTACTCCTCTCGCTGCAGGGATAAGGCAGAGGGTCATAGGTGCATCAACCACCCTACTCCTCTCGCTCCCGTCACGTGCACGCATCTCTCCCTCATTTTTTTGCGTCACTCATCCCCTCTTTCTAAAAGCCACTTCTTTCAACCACTACTATTCATTTTCAGCAAATGCCCCCTAAGCGTCCTAAGCCAAATATTGCCCTGCTAGTCAAGATGTTCACTTGTGCATGCATATATAACATATATCTTTGCCAGTTACTTTCTAAATCAGGGTGACAACAGGGTGGACCAAATCCAACATAGTAAACAGATAAACCATACACATGGGATTGTTGAACTTCTATTAAAATTCTCAGCAAACAAAAGCAAGGATCAGGCTAGCTCTTACTGTAACAGTCTCAACAGAATAATAGCCGCGATCTACATAATCCCCCATAAACAAGTAATTCGTATCCGGACACTGACAAACAATATAAACAAATCTGTCAGCTTTTAAAGAACAAAATAAATGATGTTAAGTAGTACAACAAGAGACGAAATAAACATAAAGGAAGACCAATGTATTGATACCTTCCCACCAATCCGAAAAAGCTCTAGAAGATCGTGGAATTGCCCATGAATATCACCACAAATTGTGACTGGGCTTTTAACTGGCTGCATGTAAAGTATACAGAGGGTAGAGTCAAAACCTATCCTCTTGGACATTATAATATATACTAAAAATGTATGTAAGTACCTACCATGTTGATGCTGGGTACTATATGGATAGTTACATCGACACAACATCAGCATGCATGGTTTGGTCACATATAGATAAACTTTGTTATATTTGGTGCAACACACCATAAGCAAATAGTTAAGCTGGTGAAATAAATGAAAAATGCCACGGATTAATCACCCTTTTGGTTGTAGCTATACACATCAGCAATTGCCAGGGATGAGAAACAAAAATTGAAATATGTATGCTGCTGTGCTAGGCTCCAAATTCAGCAATAAACTTGAGTCTAGGGATAAGGTAGGGGTCGTGGGCGCATCACAAACCCCATCCTCTCGCTCCCGTCTAGCGCACACATCTCTCCTTCGCTTTCCCCACTGCCCATTTCCTCCTTTTAAAACCCACTTCTTTCAGCTAATACTATTCATTTTCAACCAAAACCATCAACCGCAGCCAACATGAAAACCCCCTAGTTCGGGATTACCTAACCAATAGTGAGAAGCCCAAATTTTGACCTCTCCTTTGTCAGTCAGTCTATTCCCCACAAGCATACAGAGTGTGCTGACAGTAGCCCTATATTCCAAAGGTGGGAGATACCAGTCCCCTTCAGAAATTAAACTTGAAAAGGGCAACTTTTTGCATGGAGCACCAAAACATGATCCAGCATAAGAACTTTTTTCCTGTCCATATCCAGTTGGCTCCCTTCACACATAAAAATTGAAAAGAACATGCCAACTGCAAACAGAACAAAACTATGTCTATAAGGATGATGTTACTCAAATTGAATAAAGCATAGTCATCGGTTTCTCAAACAACCAAAATCACGCCCCAACAACACGGACGCCATTGTAACGCACAGTCAAAAATTATTACAGCATTGGACGCCATCGTATCCCACAATCAAAAATTATTACAGAATTGCAAAATTGTAAGAAAGCTCAGCCATACCTGAACATTGCTTTCCTCCATCAATATCTCCTTCGCCTTCTCACACAGCGTTTTGACCTGCGAGTGGTCCAATTAGTACACAGCCAGACTCATATGTACCCACAGCAAATCCTCCTCACACCATGCAAAAGCGCCGAGACAGATACATTCCGTAGTCGGCCAAAGGATGACGCATGTCATCGAACCAAAACAGCGGCGCGACATACCTCGAGAAAAAAGAGAGAAAAACAAGCCGATTTGATGACAGGCGCATATCTCCGGTGAGATAGATTCGGCATCTAACACAAAGGCTGCGGCCGCACATTCCGATCCGGCCACTGTGGGAGCTCGTAAAGCTCCATTTTTTATTCCACCTCTCCTCCATGGCCACCAGATTCCGCCTGAGATCTACCGCCACAGACCAAATCTGAAGCACGCAGCCTACAATTTTCGCCCAGAAACGACCTAACCCTAGGAACTCCCTGGCCGAAACCGACCGAACCCAAATTACCCCATCGCGCCACGAATCTCGCACGGGAACAACCGAAAAACCCAGATCGAACGGGATGGGGAAACTAGGGCGGGTCTCGCGGCCTCACCTCCGGCTCCGGGAGCGGGCGGCACTCCATGAGCTGCTCGATCTGCGCGTCCAGGCCCCCGCATCCGCCGCCGGCACGCCAGCATACAGCCTCCTCCATCTCTCCCTCCGCCGCTGCCGAGACGTGACCCTGATCTAACCCTAGCTCGAGCTCGTCGCCGCTTCGGGAGGGAGAGAGTGCTCGAGGTGGAGCGGGCTTTGGGGCGATGGCCAAATGGAAATGGGGAAGCGGAGAGAGAGAAGTACTGGAGAGGAAGTGCAGAGCGAGGGTGCGGGCCCACCTGTCAGTGGGGCCCAATTGCCATCGGCAGCAAGCGGTGGGCGAGGAAGGCGCTGGTCGCCGACAGTTGGATGGAATGGGACGGGAGGCGCGTGGGGCCCAGATGCCAGTTGGGTAAGGAGGATGAGAGGTGGGCCCGGAGGATGGTTGGTCGGCATGTAGAAACGGAAACTGGACGGACGGCAACTGGAGGGGAAGGAAGCCAGTGGGTACGGACAGCCGGCCAAGCAAGTTCGGGCCATCCTTGTCCGCGAAAAGGACATGAACAACGTGTGACTGTGTGAACGTGGTGTGATACTCTCTTTTGGAAAAGGTCTTTCTAACAGTTTGAATTTTGCTCGAAAGTTCATTTAACATCTTAAAATATAAAATCAAGTATTTAATTCTCGAACTTTGTAATTCAATTTAAATAACACCATGTCCTAATTTTAGATGTGTTATTATGTACGTGGCATGATGAGTGAACAGCTTGGTAAATTTTGGTGAATAAAAGGTAGTACCCATATGTCCTTTTCCCCATAATTGAAACAGATAGGGAGGGGATTACAGGCACGATGGCTATGAAAGTACGACGGGAAGCTCGGTGGGGAAGAAGCCCTCGTGGGTCCATATGTCACTGATCTAACTTAGTCAACGTGTCAAAATTGTCCAATCATCGTACCATATGGGTAATATCACCGTGCAAAACCGAGTCAGGGTGTTATTTAAACTGGATTGCAAAGTTCGGAGGCCAAATGGTTGGTTACATACTTACATAGTTCGGAATGTTGAACGGACTTTAAAGCAAAGTTTTTATGGTATTATGGCCCCGTTTGGCACAGCTCTAGCTCTGAGATCTATACTGGATCTGTAGTTTGTTGACTAAATTAAAGTGATTTAAATATTTTTATTTAATAATAATATAAATGAAATGAGTCATGTAAATGCAATTAACATGCCTGCAACTCTAGATCCAGGATTTCCTAGAGCTACAGATGACCAGCTCTAGGAAATCTACATATTTCCTAGAGGTAGAGCTCTGCCAAACGGGGCCTATATAAACTTATTCCTTTTCTTTTTTTTAAGACAATTGTGGGATTTTTGTTGAAATTTTTTCCATTGGCATATTTAAGATGCATGTTCAAAAACTAAGTCTAAATCAACCTGACAAAATGGGCAGATATACAGAGCCCAGACAACTTATAAATAAGAGGAGAGAGCTTTATAAAACAGTGATTCAACAATCTGTCCTAAGAGTCACCAAACTCCACTACTCTTTTGATCGCAAAAAAGAAAAAGAAAGCTCCACTACTCTTTGCTAACATCGTTTTGTTAACATCGTTTAGTAACCAGTAATATCCACTGACTGAAAGAACGGAGTTTATCTCACGAACGCCTCCTATCCACTAGCTAGTAGTAGTAGACTCTGCTTCTTCTTTTTTGGTATTGATAAATATCAGCTGGATATTTTTTTTCTAATTATCATCCAAATTTACAATCGTTGGAGATCCAACGGCCATAAATTCTCCCCCCACTCTCTCCAAAAAAAATATCCCTCTCCTCAAAAAAAAAGAGCCGTTGGATCTCTAATCCAACTGTCTCAAATATGGATGATTGTTAGAAAGAAAACATCCGGGTGATGTCTAGACACACCTTTTTACTATAATTTATTATTTGTAGATTCTGCTCTTTTTTACTATAATTTAAGATTTTTAACTATAATTTATTAATCTAATAAATAATAATTATCCAAAGAAGCCGAGAAAGATGAAAGCAGAAAAGAATAGATTTTTATCTACAGTAGATCAAAGGCGTGACATGAGCATTCACACGGAAAGTTGTCCAGCATTGACAACTGCATTGGTGGTCGAGAGACCGTCCTGTCTTCGAAGTTTTCGACCCAATGGAGTCCGAGAGTAATAAAGAACGGAGTTTTTTTCTCTTCACACAGGTCGACAATCTAAGCTTACATGTAACTCTTCGATCCGGTATGAATAGACCAGCTCATAAAAGTATTCTCAGAAGAAGTCTAACCAACTCGAACGATTATTCCAGTAAAAACCCTCTATTTATGGTATTACTCGGTTGGACTGATTTTTTATGGTTTATGGCTGAATTTTTACTGTAGCTGGCTGAAATTACACTAGCAAAAAAGCTCAAAAATCTGAAAAATCAGAAGAAGAAAAAACATGAAATTTAGGAATAGTAAAAAAATAAGTTGGAAGCCAGAAGCTCAAACCCAGACAAGCGGGGCCAGTATCAGTTAGGCTAGGCATGAAAACAAAGTACTTGTGTACTGTTTTTCTCTAGCATGTACTAGGGAATTATGTGCTGTTTTTATCTAGCATCTACTAGGAAATTATGTACTGCTTTTCCTTCATCCTTGACAAATGAAGGGAAGAATAAAATGCTGCGATATTCAGAGAAAACAATTGGTTATATAATTTGAACCAAGTTAGTAAGGATGCATTCGGAGTCCATTGTTGCGTGTATTATTGATTTGCTTAAAATATATGCATGCAAAGACATATCTCAAGTCAAAAAGACACGCAAAATCAAGGTTATAAGTCTGTCTTAGTAGTAGCAAAGACATTTTCAAATATTGAAGTATTTTAAAATTCCAATATAAAACCATAAAAATATACTATTGTACATAACAAAGTAATTTATCTTTGCTGTCCTTTTTCCTCATCTGGCTTCATACATAGGGTGTGATCTTTTAAGCTGTGTCTTACGACTTTCAAATTCTAACTGTTCATATAACAGAGTACAAAAAGAGACAGTTGTATGTTATTTTAACCCGTATAACTAAAGCCATACGGTATCTATTACAATTAATTTATACAATCTAATTTAAAAAGACGTATCACTTAGAGTTAGTTGTTATAGCAAAAGATAAATAATCACAAATAGAAAACGTAGGAGAACTCAGTCATGATGCTTACCAACCCAAGAAAGCAAACCTGTTGTTTAGGACAGCACAAATCAATCAAATCAAAACAAATCAAGTGTAATGAACGGACGAATGACTTGTGGACAACACCTTTTGCTGCCGCATGCAAGGTGCATCATTGCTTGTGTGGACAGTTTTGTTAAGGTGTCCCACTAAAGATGTGCCAATGCATGCGATGAACTAATAACTTTAATCATTTCTTCGGCTTTCGTGTGTTTTGGGATTTAGCCATCCCCTTTTAAGTGAAAACGAATCGAGAACAATTTAACAGCAACTTGGTTTTTTTTTTTGTTAAAATAAGAATATGATGTTTAGTAACAAGCGGGGAGATCTTTTTTTTTTGTTGGATTACAACTCTTTTCGTAGTTCATGGAAATGCAAAGATTTTTTGAAAATGTAAATGGTAAAATTGATTTTTTTTTTGTTAATAGCAATCATGTGGGATAAGAGAAACGAGGTATCCTCTCTTTTGTCGAAATACGAGAAGAGTGCTTATTTCTCTTTAACGAATTGAGCTTGTTTGGTGAGGGTATTTTCAATGATAGGCATCTTAAGTTATGTTTATATCCCTTCATATCACCAAGAAATTATTATAAACACTATTGCTTCAATGAGTGAAACCTATATATGGATCCAAACAATAAATCTCACCATTCCCTATTCCCCTCTATCTCCCTCCTCCCACTCTCTCTCCCTTCTCCTAACCAACATCACTACAAGGCGACCAGATCCAGCGGGGCAACTGCACGGCGTAGTGTGGGACAGCGGTGCAGCGACATATCCAGCCGTTCACGACGTGGCGGCAGTGGGGGCGCAGCGTGGTGTGGTGTGGCAACACAGTGGCATATCTGACTGGAACTACGCCAGATCTGACACGGTGCACGTCGCATGGTGCATCGACATTACTGACGGCGCAGGACGGTAGCGCACACTAGATCTAGCACGGCGACATGGACGACCGCGGGCGTCGGACGACGGGGCGGCAGCGTGGATGGCGGCTGGTGAGCCAGATCCCAAAAGTTGGCATAGACACATCAGTTTCTTCCTAATGTAAGTTTTTTATGGTTTCTTAATGTTTGAATTTTGTGCCCATGCAATGTCTTGCATGAGTAATTGCTTCTCTATCTTTTTTCATTAATTTGTCCTCTACCTCATCCTAAGTCCTATGTAGCACTCCATGGATATTGCTGAGATTAACTCATTAGAAGTGCCCTGAAATGGCCAATGCATCAAACTCAACACAATATTAAGGTAGAAAGATTGAAGTTTGAGATGGAGCATGCCCACTTTATTAAGAAATGATAGTTTCACTCTGTTTCCATACACTAACCAATTTATACGAAAAGAAAGGTGAACAATTACTTAATACTTCAACACCCCTCATGTCTAGATTGAACCTACAACCTAGTCCACCCAGAGACATCACTCCTAGAGACAAAAACAACACAAATTATTTTTCTTAAATATTATTAAATAGAATCCATAATTTTTTTAAAAAATTGGAAATGGTTTACTCACGTTGTCAATCATGTGGAAAAATGATAATACTTGTAATTATATCCCATAATAGCAAAATATATCATTTGCTATATTTTCACATGATCTTTTGTGTGGTTATCTTTTTACTGAAATTTTTCTTTGGCTCCACATGAAATTTTGGGGATAGAAAAAGTATGCCAAATTACCCTAATTAATGATTACCAACTATGAAAGAAAAGCAATGGGCCAAACCCAAAAATTTCCAACATTGTTTAAGGAAAAATATCTCTAACACCCTGTTTGGTTCATGGAATTGAGTAGGGAGTTGAGGAATTGGAATTGGCCTACATCAATTTCGGTTGTTTGGATGCACTGGGGAATCAGAATTGGAATTGGGCATCAATTCAACATGAATTCACAAACAAACTAAAATGACAGAAGATCCAATCAGACCTATATCCATCTTAATCAAGTGGAATCCATCTTTTGGCTCTGAGAAGTTCCTCCTCTCCAATGCTCATCCTCTCCATCCCTGACCCCTCCCCTGACGAGACTCTGATCGTCGCTTCAGTGAAACTCTAGTGGCTGCCACTCCGGTGAAACTTCAACTAGCAACTCTGGTGATCACATCCACGTGAATGTCCACTACACCAAGTACTTTTCCTCAACTTCTTAGCGTCTTCCCCATCATCGGTGTCATCAACTCTTGTCCTTCCTTGTTGTTAACTATGCACCTTGATGCCCCCCACGGTTGTAGCCTAGATTTGGAGGCGATTGGATCTAACCACCTTTGACGGCATCGCCACCACATGTTCTTCCACATAGCCGGTGCCGCCACAACATCCTCTTCCTCATAGTTCAACGCCGCCATGATGTCTTTGTCCTCACTATTGATGCTGCAACCTCTTCTTGTTCATCGTCATCGGCGTACCTCTTGACTTTTGTCGCACAACTGCTACTTGGATGTAGAGTCCATCCTTCGCTCCAGCGATGAAGATGTCCTTGTCACCGCTTGTCTCCAATTTCGGGTGATGAAGACGTCCTCAACATAGATGTCTCCCCTTCATCCTGGATGTCGCGTACTATGTTGCCGCTGCTCCTCCCGCCTCCCGCTAGATCTGGACTGCCACTGCTCCTCCCTCCAGATTTGTTTACCGCCATCATGAAGACGACTACATTGTTGTTCGCCGATGCGTTCCTAATGAAGGCACTCGACGACATTCTTGAAGACAACCTCACTACTGCCCTCCTGTGAGTGAGCTCTTGACGAAGGTGCTTGATGGCCTCACTGAAGACATTGATGCCATACTAAATTCAGAACTTGCGATTTTATTTGGCAACCAAACAAGATTTAGAATTGCCTTGTGATTCCATTTCCATGTTGCAGTTTATTTTGCATCCAAACAATAAAAATTGAATTGTATCCCAATCTCAATTCTACTTGAAATTGAATTGGTACTTCAATTCCACAATCTCAATTCAATTCAGATATCCAAACAGAGCCTAACATAAGCTAGGCCAAACACTCAAAATTCAATACAACCCCACAAATAGGGTTGTAAACGAGCCAAATTTGAGCTCGGTGGAAACTCGAGCGAGTCTAATTAGGGCCCAAGCTTGGAGCTAGGCTCTCAATGTTGGACAATAAAAAGGAATAAAGAAAAAGAAAAACCTTAAAAAAATCAAAATAAATTAAAATAAAAAATCGACGTGTTTTAAATGTCTTCTTAGACCAGAAATTGAATCCTTTGCGCGACTCTAAGACTCTGTCTTCTTAAACCAGAAATTGAAGCCTTTGAGCGACACTAGGCCCCACTTAGTTGGGCTGAAAAGCTGTGGCTTATGGCTGAAATTGCACTGTAGCAGCTGAAATTTCACTGTAGCTACAGGTGACTTATTTGGCGTAATTAAATTTAAAAAATTTAAAAATAGAAAAAATATGCTAGGTCATCACAGACAACACAAACGGATACGGGAAAAAAGAACCGGAAAAAAATAAAAAAAACCAAAAGTTCAGAAAAAAATAAAATTTATAAATAGTGAAAAATACGCAAAAAGCTAGAAATTAAAACTGAAACGAGCGGGACAATCTGGCTGCACTTGTCCATTCCTCGCAATTAATTAAGTCAAAACCCCCATTTTCTCCCTCATTTCCCTTCTTCGGGGTTTTGTTTAAAAAACAAGAGGCTCCCTGTCACCTGGGCGCCCCCCTTCCGGCGACTACGAGCTCTCCCTCTTCCTGAGGCGAAGCCGCGTGGATTCCCCGCCCGATCCTCGCGATGGACTCGGCGGCCAGAGCTTTCCCGCCGCCGCCTCCCGGCGCCGGGGTCCGCGTCCGCGCGCCGCTGGTGAGTTAGCCCCAAAACGCCGGTTGCTTTTTTCCTTGTGTTCTTCGCTCGAAGGCGCGGTTGTCGGGTCGGATTTGGGGTCTTGGGCTGAAGTTGCTGCCGTTGGGTTCCGAGGTGTGATCTTTCGGAGGAGAGATGGGGATTCCCTGCTGCGAGATGGGGGACTTTGGGGATTTCGGTGTGGTTGGGGGGGGGGGGGGGGCGGATCTGGGTGCTTGGGGCTTTGATTTGGTGACTTCTTGTGGAGGTTTGGCGTCACAGGGGTGTGGAAAATCGGTGGATTGGACCGTTGAAACGGTAGAAGTAGCTTTTATCTGAATTTTCTTTCGCGGAATCGGTCGCTACTTGTAGTGCTTGCGGTAGCAATCTTAGCTGGTTCGTGAGCGGTGCTAATTCTTTGTAATTAGGAACATCAGTATATTCACTGGAGGTTGCATGAGCCTGTGCTATGTTCTAAGAGCGCTCTGTCTGCTCCCTATTGATTAGCTTGGATTTTGCGCGTGTATACCGCTCAAGTGATGAGATGCGCAAATGATTTGATTGGTAATTGTGAATTCGAAGAAGTCGGTAGCATGTCACTGTAATGTAGTCAACCTTGCGTATGATGGGTCATTCGTGGCCTTGCATTTTGGCCAACTGCCATTTCAGGTTACAAAGTTGCAGTGGTTTCGTACATGCCCTTACCTAGACCATCACCCTTTTCCATACCATATCAAGGGTTTGCACAGATAATTGGAAACTTTAGGCAGGTGGGTGGATATCATTGAACTAACTGTATCTTCTTTCAGCTGACTACTGAGTACTGACATCGTAAACACCGTTACTTCCACCTTGCTCTGGACATTTCCTGAGGCTCTATAATCGTGAACTTAACATGTTTGTTGTGCATGGATTGCCATGTTCTTTAACTGGGTTGCCCTTGTCATAAATTATGAGGTATTGTTTGTTAATGTAATGCTTGTAACCTCGTATGGTCATGGTCTTGAACTCTCAGCTTAAGGGATCTTGTTAATGATTTGATTGGCTCCCGACTCCCAACTACCTCTTGCTTTTTTGGTTTCGTTCGATGCTCAAACCTAAACTCATCTATTTTACAAGTGCTTGTAATTTATGGAGGCATTTAGTTTTCGAATATTTTCTTAATTGGAAATGTTATCTTCCTCCAGCCAAGTCAGCTCAAAATGAAGTTTTATCATGCTGCTAATTGCCTAATCCGTGGTAACTTTTATTTGGGGCATGTTAACAAAAACCAACTTTGGTGAAAGAAAGAAAAGCAAGCAATCCATTGCATTATTCTATAGTGTGGTTTGTGAGTTCAGAGTTATTACTGAATATCATTTTTATATTTAGCATTTCAAAATTTTCTGCTTAGCTCCTTGATTTATTGCTAGAGTGACTTTGTGTATTTGTAACCGTGAACCATATGTGATGATCTACTGGCTATTGTTCTCTATGCCACTGTGTGAATAGACCTCAGATACAATACAATATGGCATTCAACCAGTTGAAAGAGTGAACATGTGATAGAAGAGGCTGTCCAATGGATGCTACTTGCCCTTCACTTAAGCATAGTTCTTTTAAACTAGTGGCACTTTTATGTTTTGCTGCTGATTTTCCACAAAGAGTGCATTTGGAGTTTTAAGCCAACTAACTGGACTCTGGATCATGTATCCATATATTTTGATCTATTTGGCAATCCATCGTAACTTGGACTACTAGAGTAATTTATCATATTTCACGTAATTAAATAGTGTAATGGTCATTTTGAAAATTGTTGCTGCTTCGTTGTAAATATTATATGCGTGGTATATTCTACTAGGTGGATGGGACAAATATTTTATCTTTGTGCATGGCTAAAAGTAGGATTAGTAAGCGAATTGTTCTGGTTCAAACTTTACTGTTAGTAAATATCATTTGAGGTTTTGTTGTGTTCCAATTTTTTGCCAATGCAGTGTTTTGCTTTTATGCCAACACAACTTCTAAACTTGTTTTATCATTGCATTTTTCAGGTAGAGTCTGTCTCCTGCTACTGCAGATTAGACACTGGTCTTAAAACTGTAGTTGATGCTGGAAAGTTTGTTCCTGGAGCAAAGATGTGCATGCAACCTGATGTTAAACCCAACAAGCGCAAGTCAAGAAGCTTGCGTAAGGAGAGATGCCGAACTCAAGCACCACTTTTACCTGGCCTTCCTGATGACCTTGCTATTGCCTGTCTTATACGGGTTCCTCGAGTGGAACACCCCAATCTTCGGATAGTTTGCAAAAGATGGAACCGCCTTTTGTCTGGGAATTACTTTTACTCCTTGCGCAAGAAACTTGGCATGGCGGAAGAATGGGTTTATGTCTTTAAAAGGGACCGTGAAGGGAAGATATCCTGGCATGCCTTTGATCCACTGCACCAGCTCTGGAAGTCACTCCCACCAGTTCCACCAGAGTATTCTGAAGCATTGGGCTTTGGCTGTGCTGTTCTGAGTGGTTGTTATCTGTACCTATTTGGCGGTAAGGATCCTCTGAGGGGCTCTATGAGGCGTGTTGTATTTTACAATGCTCGGACAAACAAATGGCACCGAGCACCAGATATGTTACGGAAACGACACTTTTTTGGTTCTTGTGTCATAAACAATTGCCTGTACGTTGCTGGTGGAGAGTGTGAAGGAATACAAAGGACTCTCCAGTCTGCTGAAGTTTATGATCCTAACAAGAACAGATGGGCCTGCATCCCTGAAATGAACAATGGGATGGTGCCTTTCATCGGAGTTGTATACGATGGCAAGTGGTTCCTGAAAGGGCTCGATTCCCATCGCCAAGTGACGAGCGAAGTCTACCTACCGTCATCCAAATTGTGGTCAACCATTGATGATGAAATGGTTACAGGCTGGCGGAACCCAAGCATTTCCTTCAACGGCCGGCTCTATTCATCTGATTGCCGGGATGGCTGCAAGCTTAGAGTCTACGATGCAAACACAGGAACATGGACAAGATTCATGGACAGCAAGCACCACCTAGGCAGCTCGCGTGCCTTTGAAGCTGCAGCTTTGGTGTCATTAAATGGGAAACTTTGCATTATCCGCAACAACATGAGCATCACTCTTGTTGATATCTCAGACCCAACAATGAGTATTGAGACTGACAGCGCACGCATGTGGGAGACTGTTGCTCATAAGGGCCAGCACAGGTCGTTTGTGGCAAACTTGTGGTCGACCATTGCAGGACGGAACTTTAAGAGTCACATTATCCATTGTCAGGTGCTGCAAGTCTGAGGTCAGCTGTTGTAAATTGGCAATGCAATCAGATCGGTGAGACAACACCTCCATTAAAAGGTCAATTAGATTCCATACCAGAATTGCGGCAAAAGAAGCTCATTGCCCAAACAAATCTTTGTTCATTTGATTACCAGAAGCTCCTATTCAAAATTCTGGCAACATCAGAAGCTATTCGTCAGGTAGGAGACTGATATCCAAATGGAAACCGAGAAGAAAACTTCCATGGTATAATGTGAGTTTATTGAGTGATAGGCAGGGAAAATTACATGGGTGGATGTCTTTTCACTTGGTTAGGATCTCCACCATCAGCCTGTCATTGATCCTGTGCTTCTCTATCTTTCATCTTGCCCCCTTTGGCTTACTTCTTTACGTTAATGTATGTTGTAGCGGCAGACTGTACTTCCAGATTAGAAAAGTAACAAGCCTAATGCTTAATATACTCTGAAATTCATACGGCTTGTTTTTTATGGCTGAATATTTTGGTATCTGATCAGTGGATGTTAGGATGTTGCTTGGTTGCAACGAACCTGTTGTTGAAGTTCTCCATCTTTAGTGCTTGTTCGTATTGGCTTCAGCAACTCAACATTGGCTTTCACACCTCTCTCTTGTTTGTGAAAGTGATCATGTTATGTTCAAAAAAATAAAAATAAAAAGCGACCATGTTATCAAGATCTTGCAGCCTCCTTTGGAACTGGCCCATAATGAAGGTGAACTCTGTGCTGGCAAGAAGAGCCCTACAAGGAAGCTGAAGTTGATGTTCTTTATTTCGAAATTAAATTAGGCTGAAAATGATGTTACCAGCACTGCAGCTACAAAAAATTTGGGTCCTACGGCTTCCCTACAATGAAGATGAGGATTTCCACCTCTGATCAATAATCAGTTCAGCATTGATACGTGAAATTTTTATTCTATATCCACCTTTCCCTAACTTGCCAAAGGTTTACATGCCTACTTGGGTCAGATGAACAGAGTTACTCATGGCCTCCCTTAAAAATAAAAGCTTGGCATGCTCAATTGGAAAATATACTGTTGAGGAACCGTCGCTGGCGACCAGTCCGATTGATTCCTCTGCTTAGAACAAATCGAATCAATCACAGAAGACCGAATAATAGATTGAACACAGAAAGAGGTAGAGAGAACTCCTGGTATTTCTTTATTGTTTTCAATTGCATGTGTGTACAAATATACCGGTATGACTCCCTATTTATAGCCTACGGTGGGGTGCCCATAATGGGCCAGAACTGATGGCTTGGGCCTAGGTTTCCTAACACTCCCTCTTGGGCACTCACCTGACACGTTCATGCCTCATTAAAACTCCATAAAAACCCAGTGGGAAAAATTTGGAGAAAGAGTACATGATACATGTTATGCTGCGATGCACGAATTGTCTCATTAAAAACCTTGATCAAGAAACTTCAGGAAAACTCGTCAAGGGAAAAAAATTACAATCCACCCAATTTCATTTGGTCTTCAGAACTTTATTCTTTTGGGTACTTAATCTTCATGATCAAGATTTATTAGCGGGCTTGAGAGAATTCTCCCCCTGAATTATGCACTTCTCTAAGTCTCATCATTCCAATCCCTCGCACGCACCTTTCAAAGCTAGATGCGGGGAGTGACTTAGTGAATAAATCTGCTAGATTTTCACAAGACTTAGTATGCAATACTTTAATCTCGTCCATCTTTTGCAATTCATGTGCATAGAAGAACTTGGGGTTAATATGCTTTGTGAGATGACTATTCACATAGCCCGTTTGCACTTATGCAACGCAAGCTGCATTATCTTCATAGATAATCGTGGGGGTTTGCACAATGTTCATCCCACATGACTGTTGGATGTGGTGAACCATTCGGCAGAGCCAAACGCATTCTCGTGCGGCTTCATACAGTGTATAATTTCTGAGTGGTTCGTCGAAGTAGCTACAAGGCTTTGCTTAGACGATTTCCAGGAAATTGCAGTTCCACCACACAGGAATACATAGCCTGTTTATGACTTTGCGGTATGCGGGTCAAACAGGTACCCAGCATCTGCATAGCCAATCAAGTTCAGATCTTGATTCTTTCTGTAGAACAATCCAAGGTCCTTACTTCCTTGGAGGTATCGGAAGATGTCCTTTATACCCTGCCAATACCTTTTGGTAGGTTCTGCACTGTACCTTGCTAAGAGGTTCACGGCAAATGCAATGTCCGGTCTAGTGCAGTTTGCTAAGTACATGAGCGCTCCCATTGCACTCAAGTATGAGAATTCTGGTCCCAGGACTTCCTCCCTCTCTTCCCTAGGTCGGAAAGGATCTTTTTCTTGCTGTAAAGACCTCCCGATCATCGGTACTTTCGATGAGAATGCCTTCTCAAAACCAAACTTTCAAGCACCTTCTGGGTGTAGGTCGACTGATATACCAAGATTCCTTCAGGGACATGCTCAAGCTGCAGGCCTAAGCAGAACTTGGTCTTGCCTAAATCTTTCATTTCAAACTCTGACTCCAAGTAGGAGCTTGCTTCTTTTATATCTTCTGCTGTCCCGATGATATTTAGATCATCTACATATACATAGATTATACAGAATCCATTCTGGGATCACCGTATAAATACACAAAGGCAGTCTTCATTGTTCGTGTAGCCTTTCTTGCAGAGAAAGTCGCTTAAGCGATTATACCACATTCTTCTAAATTGCTTCAGTCCATACAGTGACTTTCTGAGTTTCACACTGTATAGATTTCTATTTGCTTTGTCTTGGTTCGGGAGAGGGATTCTTTCAGGGGCTTTCATATAAATCTCTGAATCCAAGTTACCGTAAAGGTATGCAGTCGCAACATCCATCAATTTCATTTCTAAGTTCAAGTTCACTGCCATTGAGATCAAATATCTAAAGGTAATTCCACTCATGACTGGGGAGTAGGTTTCTTCATAATCAACTCCAGAACGTTGAGTGAAACCTTATGCTACTAGCCTTGCTTTGTATCTCACTACTTTGTTTCTTTCATTTCTCTTTCGAACAAATACCCACTTGTGCCCTACGGGGTGCACATGGGGAGGCGTGCGGCATACGGGCCTAAATACCTCTCTTTTGTTCAGAGATTGCAATTCAGTTGCTATTGTCTTCTTCCAATCTTCTCAATCTGATCTTTTCTTTCATTCAGCGAGCGATGCAGGCTCGGGATCAAGATCGATGATGGTGGCAATTTTCTTTACGAAGTAGATATCGATATTGGCTGTTGTCCTGTTCATGGACTCTCCCGTGTGCACATAATTTATAACTATTTCTTCATGAGTTGCTTCTTTTGGAGCGATTGCTTCTTCTGGAGCTTCACCTTGCGCATCGCTTCTTTCAATTGCGGTGGCAAGTCTCTTTAGTTTTTCGGCTCCGATGTGTGCGCACACATCCATACCGATGGGGATGTTCAGATCCGGTATGCCCTTTTCTGAAGGTGTCATACTTATGCCAGGTATCGACTGGCTCCCCTTCTCATTCTAGGGGACTTCAGTGATCGGCTGTGATAAGTCCTTCTTATCCTTTTTCGTCGGGCGTCCCCGGTTACTTTGGACTCGACGAGCCGGAGTTCTCGTCCTTTTATTCTGAGGCCTCTGGATGGGATTAGAAATACCTTCAATTTTCTTTATTATTTCAACCATCTCCGGTGCATTGCGTGCAGGCACATGCGACTTAGTCACGCTCTTCAAATCACTAAAGTGATTGGGCAGTTAGTTTGCTAATGCTTGCAAGTCGATGATCTTCTGGACATCTCTTTCTGTTTCACTAGTGCGCGGGTCATGTGCCTGAATTCCCGTGGCTTTTCACGTAATTTCCCGATATTTTTTTTATCAAGGGATTGATTTCCTCCCCCTAATGACAGGAAATTACCCTCATCAAAAATACAATCAGCGAAGCGGACGGTATGCAAATCTCCCGTCATGGGTCCCAAATACCTTATTATGGATGCAGTCTCATAACCAACGTATATCTTAGTCTTGCGGAGAGGGCCCATTGCAGTACGCTGTGGAGGGGGTATAGGTACATAAACCTTGCATCCAACATCCTGAGATGAGAGATTTTCGGTGGTGACCCTTGCGCTAGTTGCATAGGTGAATGGATATTGTAGGCCGAATGTCTAAAGTTGATGAGATTCGCTGCATGAAGGACTGCGTGTCCCCAACATGTAGCTGGCAAATTACAATTATGTAAGAGGGGTCAGGCAATAAATTAATTCTCTTGATTAAAGCCTCTGCCAAACCGTTCTGAGTATGGACATGCAGTACCGAGTGCTCAACTGTAATTTCCATCGCTATGAAATAATCATTTAATGCCTTTGAAGTAAATTCTCCGGCATTGTCCATTCTGATGGACTTGATGTGATGATCAGGAAATATATTTCTGATGCGAATGATCTGCGAGATCAATTTTGCAAAGGCATGGTTTCTTGTGGACAACAAACCCACATATGACCACTTCAAGGAAACGTCAATGAGCACCATAAAATACTTAAATGGCCCTGAGATAAGCTGAATGAGACCGCAAATATCTCCTTGGATGCGTTCCAGGAATGCAAGGACTTCATCCTTCACTTTCAGAGTGGAGGGTCTAGTAATTAGTTTCCCGATGGCACATGCAAGGCACATAAAATCTCCATGATTCGAAAAATTCTTCACATTAATATTATGCCCATGCGAATTATTGATTATGTTTCTTATCATCCTAAGGTTTAGGTGGCCTAATCTATCATGCCAGAGACAGAAGAGTTCAGAGCTTCTAAATATTGTCTTCAGGACAGTGTAGGCTGCTGGTGTCTTAATGTTGATATAATATAGCACAGTTTCTAGTGAAGGAAGTTTTTCTAGTACCCTTTTGCCATTCTCTTTGCGCTTCGTGATGAGCAGGTATTCTTTACTGTACTCTTCTTCAGTCTCAACGTGGAAACCATTGGCACGAATATCCTTAAAACTTAGGAGAGTTCTAGTCGATTCTGGGTACAATAAGGCTTTTTAAATGACCAAAGTTGTGCCCATTGGAAGTATAATTGTGGCTCTTTTGGAACCAATTATACATGCATCGCTTCCGGCGATTGTCGTAAAGCTGCCATTGCTCTTACGGATCGACTAGAAATATTTAGTCTCTCTTAAGATGGTATTCATTGTGCCGCTGTCGGCAAGGCACACTTCCTCCATAGGGCGCTACACGTGTTCTAATATAACGTATTTAATTAACATGTATTAGAAGGCATTCAAAACATAAATAAAATACGCCAATGTCAGAACATATCATGCCATCATAAACTGAATAAATGAATGAATTATTCCAAAATCATCCAACCATCACAAGAAAACAAATCCTAAAGTACCATCCATGCAAGTTCTAACTTGTCCATTTGACACAAATAAATGACAATTAAAGTCTAATGCATTCTGTGCATCAGACTGAATCAACTAGAAAATCATCGACTTCTTCGGCTATCTTTTCAGGAGTAATTTTCTCTTCAAGAGAGATCATGGCGGTGGTTGCCTCTAAGTCATACGGGGGTGCTGCTGCCGGGATGGATTCAACTTCCATCAACTCAGACAGTTGCTCAGGGTGCTCCCCCTCAACTGCTGCAAAGTGGGCTTCAGACTGCCCTTTGCCATCTTTCTTCTTCTGAGCTTGGTGGGCATCAATGACATGCTACGGTTCTTTGCATATCCGCAACCAATGCCCCCATTTGCCACACTTGTAGCAACTCTGGTTCTGCTGGCCATAGGTCTTGTCACTCTTCTTAGCCTTTTTGTCACTTGGAGCATCTGACTTGCCTTTCTGGGCAACGATCTTACCCTTCTCCCCCTTCTTTTCATCAAGGGCTTTCGCACATTGTAGCTGCTAGCGTTGGCTTCACAGCCAGCGGAGCTGCCTAGTGGCTAAGTGACGTAATTCTTGCGGAGAATTTCGTCCTGAGCCTCCGCAACCTGTATCATATCAATCAATTCGGTGTACTCCTTGTAGCCGTCTTGACGATAGTTGCGGGCGGATTGTACAGCACTGGGGTAAAAGGTGGACAGGGTCTTCTCGATCTTTTGTTCATCTACGATCTGCTTGCCACAGAGTTGAAGATTAGTACAAATCCTATGCAAGGCAGAATTGTAATCCCCGACCGTCTTAAAATCGGCAAACCTAAGTTTGATCCACTCCTGCTCTGCTTGAGGAAGAATGGTGTACTTCAACCTCTCAAACCGCTAGAGTGCTTGAGTGCGATCCAGAATGCTAGCGCGCTTTTCTCCGCCATATACTCATTCTTGAGAGTAAGGCAGAGGTGGTGCCTAAGAAAATGAAGTGCCTGATCATTCTCCTCAGGTATGGGTTGGGCGTCTTTCTGTCCGCCAATTCCAATAGCCGCGCGGAGCTTCCTGGCTCCAAGCACAATCTCGACATCGGATGCCCATGTCAGATAGTTTTGGCCATGCTGGGCCAGCTCCTCGAACTCCCGGTTCGTGATGCCAGTCATCTACATGTGTATGAATGGAATAAATAAGTTTACTGCTGGTAAACATGCATGGAATAATTTACTACAGGTAAATAAATGGTACAATAGGTTCTCGTAATGTTTCATAATTTTCTATGCATTTTCTATAATTTTACTGCTAATTTCAGTGATTAAAAGCAATTTAAACAATTACAATTAACCAAAACAGTAAATAAATACAAAAAATACAGAGAATAATAATGACAGAAATAAATAAGCTTCAAATGCTAAAAATAATTCAAAATTCGGATTCCTAAGGCCCTTTTATGCTAGAATATGAATTTTCAGCGAATTCTGCAATTTCTGGAGGTTTCTACGCAAATTTTCAGTTCAGAGAAAAATTCACGCAATTTTCTAATTTACCGAGGGGTTTTCTGCAAAATTCTGGACCTGCTCGTAAATTTGAGGGCTTATTTGTAATTTTTAGAACTACGAGGCCTTTTCTGCAAAATTCAGGACTTATATTAAAGGTTTAAGGACCAATCGGGAATTTACAGAGAACAGAGGGGGTTTTCCGCAAAATTCGGCGCCTCTCCCCCGGCCGGATTTTTTTTCTTTTCGCTCGGACCGTTGTCTCCCCGGCCCGTTCGCCTCCCCGGCCCATTTGGCCTGCCCGGTAGCACCAAAAACCGACGGGTTAGGGTTTCCCGTGCCTCATTCACGCTATGGCGGTGCGCAGAAGACCCGAGTTGCCGGCCGGCGGCGCACGCGAGGTGGCGGGGCTGGCGCAAAGCGCGGTGGCGGCGCCCGGATCGGAAACCGAGGCGGCCGGCCATGCGGGCGCGCAGGCGGAGTCGCACTCGGCGGGTGGCCGGCCGCCGGCGTGAGTGGCGCATATATGGGCGTGGGTCGTCGGCATGGCTACGGGCGGCAGCGACTACGTGGTCCGGCGTGCGGCGGCGCAGCAATCGGCGGCCTTTGGCAACGCGTGCATGCGCGGCACGCGGTCGCGCTTCGAGCCAGACGACTGCTGGTGGCGCGCTGCTCGGTGGCGCGCCGAGGCGCTGGGCGTGGGACCGCCTCGAGCGGGTGGCACAAAGCCGCTACGTGGCACGGGCATGAGGAGGCAGGCGGCGGCGATCGAGGCGGCGGCGTGGTCGGCCGACCATGCGGGAAGGCCGAGGCACGGGCGGCCGAGCGGTCGGGCGGCGGCCATGCGTGCGCGCCGACCGACGACCGGGTGGCTTCGGGCCAACTCCCTCGGGTGGCGGGCCACGCTGTCGGCGGCGAGCTAGCGACCGGCAGTGGGCCGACGACAGCTTCAGGCCGGCGCCAATCCTTCTTTTTTTTTCATGTAATGGCTGTGCAGAAACTATTGCGAAACCGAACAAAAAACATACAAATTTCCTTTTTTTTCGTTTCTAATCTACAGTGCAATCAACATCTACCCCGTTTTACAATCTACCGATCGACGTTGTGCCTGCGATTTTAGGTCTGCTCGCGGTAAAATAGGGCGGATTTGCACCGTAGAGATTCAATCTTGAACATGAAAAATACAAATTCAAAGCGATCTAGAAAATTCAATCTATTAGGTGCTTCGATGATTACCTTCAATTCATCGGAGCGAAGTCGTGCTGATAACGTGTTGAGGAACCGTCGCTGGCGACCAGTCCGATCGATTTCTCTGCTTAGAACAAATCGAATCAATCACAGAAGACAGAATAATAGATTGAACAGAGAGAGAGGTAGAGAGAACTCCTGATCTATCTTTATTGCTTTCAATTGCATGTGTCTACAAATATGCCGGTATGACTCCCTATTTATAGCCTACGGTGAGGTGCCCATAATGGACTAGGACTGGCTAAGGTTTCCTAACACATACCAACTGTTAGAGAAATATCTCCTCACTGGCACCCGCGGCAGCCGAGTCCTCCGGATCGCCAGCGCACGTATCTCACGGGAGACCGGTTCCTGCGCATGCAGTTAGGGCGTGTTTGGTTCCCTGTATAGGATAAGTCAGGCTCGTTTCCGCCAGCCAGGCTCGCTCCCGCCAGCCAGGCCAGGGAGAAACGAAAATGAGATTCGTTCCGTGCGGCCAGGCGCATGCATGTGCAAAGCATCGCTACTGCCTGCACGAGGAGCAACCAAACGTTGGTGCTCGTGATGCGAGAGCCAGCCGCGGCACGGTGCGGTACCAAACACACTGCATCAGAGAAGAGTGCAGTTGTGGTCGTATATGTACTGTAGCACTCTTATAAATACTGTAGCAGTCGTGGGTGAGAACCACCCCGGATTCTATCTAATTCTCTAATTCTATCTTGGTATGTTTATTTACTCAGCTAGTGATCCAAGAAATATGTTGGGTTGCAATTTGCTCTTGAAATGCTATCCGAGTAAAATGAGTTTAATTGACTAAAAATAGATTACTCCCATGTGCTAGCTTTGATATATCTTCCATATGATCACAATGGTCTGCGCGCTGCATGGCATGCACAAGTTAGTAACCATGTGAACGACCAAAAGCTTGTGTACTGCACAAGTAGTATGTGATTTATTGTACTAGTACTGGAGTGTAGCTATGCAATTAATCTTGCAGTGTAAAGCTTACCTGAATATATTCAGTCAATTTTGAAAGCAAGGGGGGAGTATATGTACACCAGTGTGTGCATATCTTCCACCATATGCATATCGTTTTGCTAAGTAGCTAGCAAGGGTTCCAATATGCAGAACTACACCTTAATGAAAAAAGAAAGAAAAAGAAAACAAGAAGGCAGCACTAGTGCAATGAACAATATGAGATTGCATTGGAGATTTTGTTACCCATTGGCATACGTATATGTTAGGGTTGGGAAGTATTGGGAATTTAGATTTGTCATGCGGTCTGGATGCGTAAGTAATCAAGTTCTTAATTAATGATTACACATCTTCTCCTCTTTTGCAAGTTACTTATTTTCTGTCTTCCTGCAAAGTCTTTTGAAATGCAAAAGGGGATTTTACAATCTAGACCAAATGGCATCATGTCAATAAAAAAAGATCTAGGTACCTTTAGTTACATGTATGTAAACCAAGACTTGCTTTTAACTGATATCGCTCCTCAGGGTTGATAGCACTCACCTTGGGTTTTAGTACAGAGAAGACAATCTCTGAACAGCAGGGTATGCGATGCACAGCAAGCAAACCTTCCATGCATGACATGTAGTCTTTTTTTCCTTTTCTTTCAATGAAAATCGCTTATATCTGATTAATCACCTGGCGCTTTTGGCTTTGTTCTATCTTACTCTGTTTTCTGCCTTTGCAGCATGGATGTACCACCAATGACATGCTGTATACCAGAAGCTACAAGGTAAATATTTCCCGGTAAGTTTCTATTTACTGGAATCGATCAATTCTATTTTGTGACTCTGATATATAGTGTCCAACTACAGGCAGAGCATCGTGCTGGACCATTCGGTTCTCAGGGGTCTCTGAACCTTTTTGCTCATATCAAGTGCATACGATATAGTTGACACCATGCAGAGCATCGGCAAGACATTGAGGAGGAGATGCGCGATCTGGTGCCGACTACATGGTAGTACGGTGCACGAGCAGAAAGAACCATCGCGATGCAGTCGCAAACTCCACTGGGCACATCACTGCATGCAGATCGACGATGAGGCCGAGGATTAACAGTGGGGAGATGTCCACGAGATCAGGTTTAACAGTTGTGATTTGCGAGAAGGTGCAGTTTTGATTGTGTGTGTTGCGGTTTCTTACAGGACATCGGACTATAGGAGGGCTGAGCTTCCGATTTTAGTTTACAAAGCTGGCTTTTTTTGGGGGTATTTCTTGTCATTGGTTTTTGCTTTCTATTGTATAGTATAAACATAGAACTGTTTTCTTGCGAAGTTTACTCCTATACTCCTAGTTTCAATTGACAAATCCCATAAAATGTTCTGGCAGACATGACACATCACCAATAATTGATCGCTAGTAATAATATAGCTAGCTAGTCCAATTGCGCTTTACGTTCTATCCATCCATCTGCAATTTACCTGGTTGGATTAGAGAAACATGAAGACGACTGAAAACTAATAGTAAGCATTGATGTCAGCGAAACATCTTCAGATAGCTCGTGCATTTGCTGCACTGCAATCTCAACGAAAAACATTAAATCCTATATTTGGATGAATGAACCTATAGGATCGGATAGCAACAGAGGAGGTAAATGGTGCCTGGAGATTTTTCCTTCAAATATTCGCATATCTCTTCTCTAATAGCTACAAAGCTATGAAGACTAGGATATGAGGTCTACTTGAAAACAGAGGAACACAGACTTCCATACGACCAGATTAGAGAACAGCGTGGTCGAATTATGACCACTCGGCGGAAACACCACCTGGTCGTTAACGACTACTGAACGGAAAGCACAAGACAGCCAAACTGAATGTAATCAGTCAGCAGCAACATAGTCAAAATTTAGACAACGTGGTCGAAGGACAGACAACGTGGTCGAAACTAACTTGTTCGAAACCAATGTGGTCGTAACCAGCGTGGTCGAAACCAAGGTTGTCGTAACCAACGTGGTCGAAACCAACATAGTCATAACCCACGTGGTCGTAACTAGCGTGGTCATAACCAGTGTAGTCGAAACCAACGTAGTCGTAACCCATGTGGTCGTAACCAACTTGGTCGAAACCAACGTGGTCGTAACCAACGTGGTCGAACGCTAACGTTATCAAAGACCAACGTGGTCGATACTAATGTTGTCAATGTCCAATGTGCGATCGAAAGACCAGCATAGTTCAGGACCAACGAGTAGTTGGAAACTAGCGTTGTCAAAGACCGATGTGATCGCAAACTACGTGGTCGAAGACCAATGTGTGGTCGACACCACCGTAGTCGATGACCAAAGTACAGACAGAAAATACGTGCAATCGCAAACCTGTACATGGTCATAACAAATCAGAATGTGACTGAGAGATCTACGACCATTGAGCGATCGAAACCATGTGCGGTCGTAAACGACTAGAGGTTGCAGAGAAGTCGAGCGACCACACGACTTAAGACTATTGAGCGATAGAAAGCAAGTGTGGCCTGACTGAGACCATCAAATGTGGTCGAAAACCATCGAGTATTTGTAACCGACCGCGGTCGTAAACAACTCATAAGGTAGTGGGGGCACACGACCACGAGATTTACGACCATCGAGCAATCGAAAACAAGTGCGATCGAAAGAGTGAACGCGGTCGAAAAATAAAGCGCTGCGGTTGGAAACTTGACCGTGGTCGAAACACTGGCAGTGGTTGTAACTTTCACGGAAGAACAGAGGAAAGCAGAGAGCACACGACTGCCAGATCCAAAATCCACAGAACTTTTGATTCAGAGATCAAATGGCCATGAAACTTTGTACACAAATTGCTTAAGGTCTCAAGAGGCTACTCCAATCTTGAATTGAAAACTTATCAACCAGATTGAGACCTTTTTACGATTTGATCAAGAGCGCACAAGAACTGAGTTCAAAAACCGAAGTCGTTGATTAGAATCGCTTGTGGGTCAAAGAGAGCCAAGATGGCTTGGTTAGATTCCCACCTGTCACTGCGATTCAGAGCATCAATGAGATCACGCCAAGAACACCTCTAGATCAAGAAAAGAGAGGAACAGAACGAAGAACACTGAGAAAAAACCAATCCGAAAAACTCAGAATAGGGCAAACTCAAACAGAAAGATACACAAAAGAGTAAACCAAAGATTGATGTATTGCTCAGATGAATGATTTCATAGCCACTCCCCTCAGGAGGACCAGGCTCTAACCTTAGAGCCACACCTATTCTCTAACCTAACTCCCATGGGAGGGTGAGGCGCCAGCCACCAAGGCTCAGCCGACCTGCTCAACCCTAGTCTTGCCTTCCTTCCCCCTTTTTATAGTCTCACAAGCAAACTCTAGACCTAATGGATCCAACCATTTGTCCAAACTGGGGATAACCTGTTAACCCCACCTAACACCGGGTTTTACTCATGCACGCTTCTCAAAGTAGCTTCCATGTGGCCCCAATGACTTGTCGTCAAGCCTCTCACATGTTCGAATCCCACCGAACCGTCCTTGCTTGCAAACGACTCAAGTCACTTGGCGCACCACGTCCTTCTCCTCGCACATGACGACACCCAGCATCCTTGACTGTCTGGACCTCGACTCCCCCTTGAGCTTAGTCCTAGTCTGCCTTACCGTTGCATGTCATGTCCATCTTCGGTAGCTCCTGCTCCGATTCCTCATCATCCTGACTTGCAACCACCTCACCAGTCTCGATCATCTTCAGTGTCTCCCTGATCGTTCTGGACCTCAACACCTCCTTGTGCCTGATCCCGTCCTCCTACGCCTTACCATAACCTACCTCCGAAGTCCTGCAACCAACACCAACAAGCAAACCATCACATAGCACCGCACGATACACAAAGATCATCCATTAGCATGAACAAAATGTATGCATCCAAAATACTGATTCTAATCCTAGAACCAAGCAATAACCTCATGTGCTCAAAGCAATAAACACCTTGGTCAACCCTGACCAAAATACCAATAATTCCAGTGAACAAACTCAGCACAAAGATTGGTCTTAAATGACTTACGAGTACTCGGATGCACAAGAAATGAGGTACTCGTAGCCCAGAAGGTACTTCTAGCAGCCTATGACCACACACAAAGTCGCTACGACCAGGGGCGGAGCCAGGAATTGGATATAGGGGGGGCAACATGGACAACATATAGAGTAGAACTAATGAACCATGCTGGATTTACCGATCCAATAGTCACATATCAGTAATATATTTCGCAAATTCCAATGCAAAGAAAATTACATCTCTATTAACTTAAACTTAGCTATACAAATACTTCTATTATACTTATGTTAAAACTGTGTTCTTGGAGTTTCTACAAACCTTACAAAAGCACCTACAATTTTCTTGTAGACCAGATCCTCAAATTATTCTATATTCTATTTTTAATGTATAGATTAATATGTGCTGCCAAAATACGACAAATTTACTAGACAAGAGGCTTACCAAATTCGTATCTCAAAATCTACTCATCCGCTCGACACGAATAAAAATTCTACATAAATATATCAAAACCTCCTACAACTTTTTAGTTAATGGCATTTCCAAATTATGACCATATAATACCCATAATTACAAAGACAACCATATAGCAGATTAAACCAATATACTATTTTATTCCTTGTCTAGAAATTGCTAATTCACTCTCTAGTTTTGATTTTTTAACCTCTAATTAAAATTAGCAAAACTGAGAGAAATTCAGATGTTACCTCAGTGAATTATGCCAAATTTTACGATCCCCTCCTCATAATTTCTTCCCTTCTCCATCCTAAACTTTCACCCACTGCTATACTTGCTTTCTTCGTTTCTTCTCTTCTTTGCTCCCTAATCCCTTCCTTCTCGTCTACTTCTGTGGCAGTGCATGATACGCAACAGTCACTACAGCATGTTGCATGCAAAAATAAATAGCCAACCACTCGCGCGAGCGCGCAGTACGCTGGCTTGCATGGCTGAGCGGGCGATCAAGGCGAGCGGCGCATGGCAGGGACACGCACGGGAAGGTATGAGCTATTATACCGCGCGGGAGCAGCGACGGCTGGCTTGCGCGTGTGCGGTGACTTGCTAGCGATGGGAAACCACTGGTGCGAGGTTGGGGGGTGCCAGGCCCCCCCAGCCCCCCCTCTCTCCGCCACTGGCTACGACCACCACATAGCTTGCTACGACTATCAAGACCACAAGCTACGACTATCGATCACACAGGCAGAGCGCTGCGACCACTACATAGATCGCTATGACCACTGCACACATCGGCTATGACTATCGCACAGAGTGCTACGACCACCACAACGATCGCTACGACTATCGCTCATAGCGGTTATGACTTATCAAACCTGGTCGCTACGACTTACGACTACCAACAACACAGCTTATGACTGCCGATCACGACTAGGTAGAGCTACGACCATCAACCAGCAAAAGCTATGACCATCAAGTTGTAAGGTCCTCTGCCGACCACTAAGTCATAAAAGCCTCTACCGACCACAAAGTTGTAAAATCAATTGTCGACCACCAAGTCGTAAAATCGACTGCCGACTACCAAATCGTAATTCCGACTGCCGACCACCAAGTCGTAAGTCAGGCCGCCGACCACAAAGTCATAGACAAAAGTCGTAGACCATGAGATCGTAACAGCAAGAGCTCTAGAACTCAGACAGAGAGCCAACTTCTACACAAACCTTTAAAACCAAACTCAACTTCTACACAAACTCCAAAACAAAGGTCAATTACTTATCACAACTATAGGGTGACCTCCACATGGTCTCACAGAACCCGTTCTCACACCAATTGTGTTGGGAGAACTCACATATTGCACTTGTGGACGAGAACAAGAACGTGCACATAAGAACTTTGGTGCTTGCTGTAACTACTTAACCAGAGCTTTTCTTTTTTCTCTGTTATCTTATTCTCTTCTTTATCTCAACCTTAAGGTTAGTATTTATAGTACATGTATACATTTATCTATGGAATAACTTAAATAAGAAAAGTCTAATAAAGGAAATATACGTGTTGCTTTCTTGCTTAGTAGACAGAATCTGTGATTTAGCATGTCACCAACTTTGCCGAGCTAGTACATTTGTTATATCTGTTGTTGTTAACGTGTGAAATCAAGTGCAACAAATTTCGTATTCAGCTGCTTGATTTCAGATGGTCACAGACTCACATTGCAGGCCTATTTCACTTGACAAATCCTGAATAGTCATAAGAATGCAGTGATGTTACATTTACAGCCCAGCTGTTTGGTGACAGAGATCGATTAGTGAATGTTAACCCGTAATTAATGTTACTCATAATTCTGACATGCGGTAGCTGGCTTCTGGAAATGTGACCACGTGCACGACGCATTCAGTCAGTTTGCCATCTACAAGAGAAGCATAATACAGAACAGATGGAAAATTATGCCATATCGCCATAGTACACTTGATTTCTATCTATCTCATGCAGATGCAAAGCCTTCAAGCAACTCATGGTAAGGCAACCCTAGTCACAGACCTACAGTTACACACTAGTGCACAGTGTAGGGAACACATCGCTTTCTTGTGATGCAACCACAAGAAGCCAGATTGGCATGCAGCCTCATCCTCTGAAATGGTGTTGACAGTAGGACCTCATGTTGAATCCCCTATTTCACGAACCTAAATATGGATTGATGCTAGTGGAAGAGTCTATTGCCTGTTTTTTTTGCTGAAGTTTATGATTTTTAGTGGCGGCTTGTGACTTTTGGGCTGTTCATGCGAGAGATTACAGAGTAACAGAAACTCACGTGCGATTTTTGCCGATATAAATTAAGTCGGTACAGTATGTACTATAATTAACTAGTAGACCTCATCTTGAAAAGACACTCCGTTTAAAAACTAGTTATTGTAGAAAAGCAAAAAACTGAAGCCAAAAGGTGAAAAAGAACAAAACAATTTTACCAAATTTTGTTGTTCATACAAGATCTGTTGATTGCGCGGGTTTTGCAAGAGCACCTTGCTCCTTGGTTTCTAAAATACCCTTGTAATTTTGCGATACCAAAGATTCCTGCAGTAGTTAGAGCAATGTAAAGCTCGTAATGAAACTACAATGTGAATTTCAGTAGTCAGAATACCTAGATCACTCCGTACCGTAGGCTTGGCTTGTAGAGTTGTAGCACAGTCTGGACAGGTATGCAAATGTGCATAGGCAAGCAACATATAAAGCCCGCTAAAATCCAATCGATTCTGAAAAGAAGAGAGAGGAAATTGTTAAGGGAAGATAGGAGTGGCAGCCAACAAAATTACTGCCTTGTGCACATATAGATGTGCACCGCAAGTGCCAAACTGTTTGCAAGAAGACAGCAAGCTCCTAATGAGCCTCCCTAGCTGGCCTGCGAGGCTGCCAGTGCGCTTGCTAGGTTTGGGGCATCGGGAATTTAAATATGCTCTATTCTTTTCAATTTATAACTTATAATTTCTTTCGAATAAACAAATAAGATGATTTCTTTGTTTTCTTTTTGAAGTGGCTAATCGGAACAGCATTTTTGAAGTAGCTATTGACATTTGGTTCATTTCATACAAGTATTCATGTTCATGTTAAGATAAAAAATTAGCTATAACCGAAATGAACCCATCTTATGTCTGGGTAGCATCTCCTGCAGACAAAGAGGAAGCAAGAGAGGAGCACATACAGCAAGCTGATCGAGATCAAGCAAGCTTTCTCATCTTACTTAGTATGTACTGCATGAAGAACAAATTTGGAGCTCCAAGGAAAATTTTGCTAGTCGTCCTGTTAATAAGTACTATCTCGACCATCGAGTTTCTTAAATAGACCTACACTAAAAGTACCATATATAGTAGTATAGAGAAATTCTCTCTAGAATTTGGCTTAATGAAGGACGTATAAAATCAAGGAAAAATGTAATGAAGACGGACATAATTTCTCCTAGTAAATGAAATGATCTAACCGTTCAACCTTGCCTCCAAATAGTGGCGGACGCAGAAATTTTAGAATGAGTGTTCGAAGTTGTAAAATATTTTTCAGTACAAAACATAAAGATCTACAGTAGCAATAGTTAACATACACTTGTTCGTACTAGAGATAATATGTCAAATAATATAAAGAAATTACAAAACAATTGCAAAAGTTCATAAATTAACTCGGCGATGCTTCATGCCATATGAAGCTAATCTTAAGTGTACCTATGAATAAAACAAAGTACTACGCTTGTCCAATGCACAGTTAATGTTGCCATAAATTTAATTGCTTAACTACAACATTGACAAGGCAATAGATATGACTTGCCAAGAAACAGGGAGCAAGATTTAATTGCTTAACTACAACATTGACAAGGCAATAGATATGACTTGCCAAGAAACAGGGAGCAAGATTTAATTGCTTAACTACAACATTGACAAAGCAATATATATGACTTGCCAAGAAATCGGGAGCAAAATATTTGTATTCTCTATCTGTGACATTATTGAGACAACTAATCTTTCCACGGCACATAGTTACTCTTGAATTGAATATCGACAACATAGAAACTGATGGTGCATTATACTGCATGCCACCATGGTGTATGAAAAATTGGAAATTGCTAAGAGTATCCTATATGCAATCCTGTTCTGTTTCAGAAAACATCAGGTTGGTGACTGAGGACAGAACTATTTTGCAATGGATGAACAAAATGTAGATGAAAGACTACATGTTCTGTATGTGACTTTGTTCTGTCTTGGCATTATCAATGACATTTTGAACAAGCAGACATTGTAGAACAATGGGTGTGTCTATCATTTCATTTTTTTAGAACAACATCAGCCAGAACACATGCTATCAAGTAGAAAGATTCAGAAAATAAAGAAGCAAAGAGTTAATGCTAAGGGACTACCTATACCGGAGGGCGGAGGCACGGTCGCCGGTCGTGCCGGAGGGCAAAGCGGAGGGCCCATATCTGGTGGTCGCGGTGCCGGCGCAGTGCCGGAGCGGTCGGAGGGCTGGAGGGCGGAGGCACGGTCACCGGTCATGCCAGAGGGCAGAGTGGAGGGCCAGCGCGGTGCGGATGTCCCAGATCTGGCGGTCACGGTGCTGGCGCAGTGTCGGAGCGGCCGGAGGGCGGAGGCACGGTCGCCGACTAGCCGGCCGTGCTGCAGGCCGAGCGAGGGCCGAGCGAAGGCCCACCACCCAGATCTGGCGGTCGCGGTGCCGGCGGAGTGTCGGAGTGGTCGGAGGGCGGAGCGGAGGGCTGGCACGGCGCGGAGCGGAGCTGCGGAGGGCCAGCGTTGCGTTGGAGGCCGGAGGCGCGGTCAACACGGGGTCGCGCTGCTGCTCGCCTGCTCGGCTAGGGTTAGGGTGTGGAGTCGGGTGCTCGGGCGGAGTGGAGGGCGGATCGGTTGGGCCGACGCCGACACGCTGTTTCTATCGCCCGCATAAATGGGCTGGGCCGCAGGGGCGAGTGTCGGACCGGCCGACTGATCGAACAGTGGTAGATTGGAGGCTGGAATTAGATATTTTAGCCCAATTGAATATATGTATATGTATTATACCTCATATCTACTAGTTTTTTGTCAAAAAATTTGGGTGTTCAGCTGAATACCCATGAACTACTGTAGATCTGCCCCTGCCTCCCAACTCGAAAAGTGTGGGTGCAATTGGAAAAAAAAACAATGCAATGAGTAAACTCTTGACTTTGTTCATTAATAGATATTACACAACGATTGGTACCAACAAAACAAGCATATAGTTTCATGTGAAAAACAAGCATAACAGCTTTTGCCTCTTTAGGATGATCTGTGCACCCAATTTTACGTATCAGAACAAGATATGACAAGTGATCGAACAAAAAAGGCACGTGGCAATATATGTATCAACCATTTGCTAGTTTATTTTATTTTTTTTTGCAAGTTGGTTGACGGTTTACTCATTTTGTTCTATAAAAGCAACTTCAGCGGTAGCTCTCAAAACAGAGTCCCTACTTTTTATTTGAGAGCTCTCCCTATTTTTGAGGGCTCTGTTTTTTGAGCTACACTCCAGCAGGAGCCCTCAAAACAGGACCCTCAAATTCATTCTTAGAGGGGATGACACATAGGACCCACCCTCATCCTACTTTTGAGGGCCGAGGGGCAAAAAACTCACTCCAGCAGGACCCCTACTTGAGCCCTCAAAAGTAGGGGCTCCCTCCAGACCCCCAGGAATGAGGGCTCGAGGGGGAGATTTGAGAGCCCCTACTTTTGAGGGCTCAAGTAGGGACTCTGCTGGAGTGAGTTTTTTTACCCCTCGGCTCTCAAAAGTAGGATGAGGACTCAAGTAGAGACCCTGCTGAAGTTGCTCTAAGACGGTGGAAACTAGTGGTCTGTTGATTGCATACATCAATGGCGGTAAATTGTGAGCTGGTGACGTTTGTGCGCGGTGGTTGAGCTCGATGTACGACAACTTACAAAGGAACCTATTTATCCCGAGGAAGCTTTGGTTCCAAGCATATATGACAGCCTAAAAATTGGGGATGGCACATATTCGGCCTCTTTTTGGATTTTTCAGCTAGTTTTTAGTTTTAGTTTCTTTTAGCGAGATAAATAAATTATAGCTAAAATCTATACACCGTAGCCGAAAAAACGCCCCTATTATACTAGTGAGGCCGGAGGGATAAGAGATCATGGTACCAATTGTTGCTTCCATCTGACCTCAGGTATAGGGTTGGGAGACATTGGGATACCCCTCTGGATGGTAGTACCACGTGTAAGTGACCACCAAGAAATAATTGTTCTATCTATTCTGTTACAATCATGTTGATCTTCAAGAACATTTTCTCATTGCGTGCTTAATCATCACTAAAACTTTACTTGCTTTCAGTTGCCCACGGTCTTGTGCTGCCAATGCTGCAATTTGCTGACACATGGGCAGTGGCGGATCCAGGAATTTCGGAATGAATATTCGAAGTTACAAAAATATTGTTCAATAAAAAACATAAATGTCCATAATAGCAAATTAAAGTACAATTATTCGTACTGCACTGTCAATAACACTTAAGAACATTTCGACATGGAAGCAATGAACATCTCGTCATTTCACAAGTTCAAACTCACCACCAGAGAATAACTAGCGATGAATTAACAAGCTTCCAAGAGTGTGCAAACCAAATCCATATAACAGATTCAACCCCACTCAAACCTACTGAGAGCAAGCTTCATCTTGCTCCAAATGAACATACCATCACAGCTAGCATCGCAAATTTCATAGCACAAGAGCAGTACAAAGTTTATAAAGGTTTTACTTACAAGTTACATTTAAGATAAAGGAGATGGGTCGTGCTAATCAGTTCTGAAAAAACAAGGCTTGTCATTTGTCAATATCAGGGACTAGCGAAGGTTTGTTAAACAAGAAGATGAACCCCCCAAAAAGGAGCAATAAATATTAACTAACTAACTAACTATTTTATCACAGAATCAATATACCATATGGAAATTTTGAGCCCTTCAACAGGGAGTCAGGGACCACCTAACTTCAGCATAAATTGCAGGGAAGAACATGCTATAGCTATAAGCCTCTCGTAACTCGTAACTGGCATATGAATGCTATTAAGTCGTAACTGTAACAAAGCGTGTGTTTGATTTGGAGACGTGGTGGGATGGGATGGACCCATTCCTAATTTCTAGGATGGAACCAACCCAGTTCTTGTTTGGTTGGTGGGATGGGATCGACCCTGTTTTCTGTTTGGTTGAGGGGATAAAAGGGGATGAAATGATCCCAGTCACCTGTTTGGATAGAGGGATGGGGATAGGACAGAGGATGTGGTGACCTTCTGGTAAGGTTACCTCTGTGCTACTAATCTTTTGTCACATGAAGCAAACATTTGCTAGAATGAATGAAGCTCATCTCCGATGTTTTTTTTTGCATAATCAACTTATGTCGAATAAATGAACCTTTTTGCATAATCAAACATTTTTTTGGCTTATCTCCAAGGCGTACATAATACATCGAATTCAAGCCACACAATATAGCAAGTTCAAGACTTGTGACATTACACAGTACATAAGTTATAGCATTCGTAATATTACACCACAGTGCATAGTTATATGTGGTTCCACCAAAAGAAACGTCCTACTCCAAGGCGTACATAATACATCGAATTCAAGCCACACAATATAGCAAGTTCAAGGCTTGTGACATTACACAGTACATAAGTTATAGCATTCCTAATATTACACCACAGTGTATAGTTATATGTGGTTCCACCAAAAGAAATGTCCTACTCCTCCAAATCACCTTCACTGTCCTGGAAACCTCTCACTAATGAACATTGCAACCCAGTCTAGCTTGTGCTCGAACGGCAGGAGATAGAAAGCCTTACCAATGTGAGGGTTAGCCACCAAATAAGCAAAGTAGAAAGATATGTGGGTCTTATCAAACCCAGGAAGGCTTTTCAATTGGTCAAATAAGTCTGCAGGTAATTCATTTTCAGGTTTAGCGGCCATTTTTATAGCATTGGCAATGTTCTCACCTACACTTTTGAAAGCACTAATCAGCCCATCGTCTTCAATCTCAGCTATCCTGGCCCTCTTGATGGTCTTGCTTGCAGAAGATGTTGCCCCATAATTATCCGGAATAGTACTCCCATCACTCACATCATGTGCAGGAACATCATCAGTTTCAGTTCCTCCATCTTCAGTACCTAGAGCTGCACTTGAGTCCTTGGCAAAGTTTCCTGTAGCCATGCTGTTGCCAAATATTGTTTGCATCTCACCATAGTGGTCTAGAGGCTTGTTCAGATACTCAGCATCTGCCTTGTGATCCTAGCAAATGAAAAAAAAATTCAGCAAGCCCCAATTATGTGCAGGAACAAAGTATTGAAGTATACCTGCACATGGTTATTGTAGTGCTCAGCATCAAGTGTGATAATGAAGTTATCTTCATCCCAGCCAGCAGCACTCAGCTTCCTAAGTCTATTTATCTTTGCAAACTTCCTTGACAAGGTTTTCAAATGGTTCTTGATTTGCTCACCAGTGCGCATAGTGCTGAACTTTTCGTTGAGAGCCCTAGCACATGCATTGAGATGGACTTTCTTGAAGCCCTTTGATGTCTTAGCACCACCAGCCACCACATTAGCAAGGTGACTCAAAGATGAAAGTCGATCGAGCCGATGTCCATGTAGCATGGCCATTAGTGCCTCCAAGTCCTTCAACATGTTCATCCATTGTCTACCATGCCAACATAGAAAATACACAAACAATTAAGAAAGCCTGGAATAATATTAACTTCAAGAAAGATGTTCATACACCTCAAATTCATGATGAATTACAAGCAATAGGTGCATACAACTCAAATAAAACAAATAGGTCCTTACAACTCAAATAAAACAAATAGGTCCTTACAACTCGAATAAAACAAATAGGTCCTTACAATTCAAATAAAACAAATACAAATCAGTTAACATTGTTGTTTTGACGGTCTGCCCACATCTGGTCTGCAATTTGTTGCCTAAAATTGACCATAGCTGCATGCTCACTTGCTTGACCAGTATACGTTGTAGAATGACTATAGTGTGGCCAATTAGAATCAGTAATAATAAAGTCATCGATCCCGTCTTGTATGACCCAATTGTGTACGATGCAACATGCAACAACAATGTCTACTTGAGTTCGGAAAGGGAAGAATGGAGTGGCATCATCAAGAATTTTGAATCTCCTTTTAAGTGACCCAAATGCACGCTCTATTGTGACACGAAGAGATGAATGTCTAAGATTGAACAACTCTGCTGATTTTGCACTGGATTATTCCCCATTCATTCAAGTGGTACCGTACACCACGAAAAGGGGTAAAATCCCGGCTTGGCTCCATATCCAAAGATCAACTAGGTAGAGTTTCCCTAACATATGGTAAACAAGTTGGTCATGTTTCTACATTTCAACATTTTTATGGACAATTGAGGTAGTATTAATCTATTACCTTGTGGCACTCGAAGGCCATTCTCATGCTCTAGAGCATCTCTTAAAACTAGAGCATCATGTGCCGTCCCCTCCCAACCAGCCAAGACATAGGTGAACCGGAGATCAAAATCTACAACGGCCATTACATTTTGAGTGGCATAGGTCTTCCTACCACGAAAGGAGTGTTCCATTTCCTTAGGAACAGAGGCTCTTACATGTGTGCCATCAATAGCTCCAATACAATCCTATTATGTGTTCAATAAAATCATAAAAAGATTAGGGGTCAGATAATATTACATTACTACAGAAACTACAAGGAAGTAGGGATGAGCCTCACACCTTGAAGTAAGGATCCCACCTTGGGTTCCCTGCTATTTTGCTTGGAGTGTCCAATGAAGGAGGCCTAATTAGTTCCCCTCGTAGCTCACCAATGGCACGAAGTACTTTGTTAAAATAACGGCTAACTGTTTCTCCGGATCTATCAAAATTAGTTCCAACTAATCTATTCCTAAGGTTATTGTCGGGACCCCGGATTACCGAACCCGGACCCTCTGTGTATTACTGCACTAGTCCCAGATCAAAGCTAGTGCACACAGTTAAACAGAAATGATTCATGACCAACAACGCATTTATTACAATTATAAAGAGTACAGACCGAAAGGTCTCATTATTACATTAGAGGTTTCAAGACCTCACACAATCAAAACACAGCGAAAGCAAGGAAAATTCAAGGTAGACCCATCAAGATGCCACAGGCAGTTGACTGGGGAAGCGCGACCTAGTCCTCTGGAAAAAATCCATCACAGCCGCAGGCGAAACAGAAGTCGTAGCCTCCCTCTTGAGCTTCGCATTCCTCTGAGAATTATTTTTGAGTGCAACGCGTGAGTACATAAAGTACTCCGCAAGTCTTGGGAAAAATGCATAGATGCAAGGCTTGACAAAGGAAGGCTATATGGTTCTTTTGCACAAAGTAATATTTTAAAATTTACTACTACTAATTATTTTCGAAGGCATCCATTTAATAAAGTAAATATTTTAGCAGAAACTATCATTAACTTTCTAGTGAAGGTTCCATCTACCAACACTAGCTTCAACAACTTGAACAAGTTTAATACTGCGGGTTACATCCACCCTCTCTGGCTCCAACTGCCAGGATACCCTTCCAAGAGTTCTCTCCACTCTCGGAATACAAAACTTTTGATTTTAAAACCAAAACCAGAAATCTACCATGTGAATGCATTCCTTGCCCGCCCTTGACCGTGGGCACGGCTATTCGAATAGTTTTACACTCTGCAGAGGTTGTACAACTTTACCCACAAGAGATAAATTATCCTAAAAGTCAACACGCTTCCTTTGGCATGAGACCCAGATAAAATATCACAAAGCCTTTACCTTACTCTAATCTAGCTAGATACCACCGTTGAGGTTTCACCGCAGTAGGCTAACCGCCCAACCGAAGCCCTCTTGCGCCATATGAGTACAAGAAATCTCGTCCCTCACTGTGAATAACCGGTCCATCCTCGGCACCCACTTTCCACTGGTGGCACCTAAACTAGACTATCATAAGTTAGTCACTAGGTCGCACCCATATAGACTTGTGGTTGTACGGTTAATGCTCACCGGACAAACACAAGCGTCGGTCCTTAATTGACTAGGGTGGAACATACACTTAACAAGATCTCGTGCTAATCGCACCAAGCCAAACCAACCATCCACCCTAATCTAAATCAACTTTCACATTTTATTTTATTTTAAAAGATCAGTGGCAACTCCAATTACCACTACATTTACAAACACAAAGGTATTTCCATAAATCATAATTTCCCATTTTCAAGATTATCCAAGTATTAGATAGCATGACTAAGCATTTTACTACCAGTCTATTAATCACAAATGATTATAATAATCTCATTAATGAGACAAAGGAAATATCTAGGTTACAATGGTACATGGCATTCAATCTCAAAGGAGGGCATAGCAAGTTTTGAATAACTAGTTCCTAAAGATTGGAACTAATGTTTTATGTAAATAGCAATGCACATAATTTAAAATAATTTGAAAACATTTCAAATCATGGGTTCAAGATGATCAAAGGAGACTTGCCTTCTTGCACGCTGTCTGAACCTTCTTCTTGCGTGTCGGAAAGTCTTCTGCAACGACGGGTTCTACGCGAAAAGACCGAACAAACAAAATAAACTCAAATAAAATCCAAATAAAATATAAAAATTATAAAATATATACTAAGGGATAGATTATGATTTTAGATGAATTTAGGAGAAAGAATCAACGGATTCGGAGTTCGTATGAGGAGAGCGAATATCCGAAGTTTGGACATCACATGAAATGATAACAAAATACGAGGAGTGCTTTTGAATAGTACAGTGTCGGTTGGCTACAAGGTGGTGGCGAATGGGAAAAATCGAATGTTGGCAATGAGGCGAAGGTGGTGACATGGGTACGGCGACGAGAACGGCGGCAATCACCCGCAGATGAATGAAGAATCGCACCGACAAAGACAAAGAGTGACAACAAAGAGTTGAGAGAGATAGTACCGGGTATGGAACGTGGAGATGTAAGGTGAGCGTGGGGTAGTACATGGCATGGTGAAGTTAGGAAAATTATTGGCTAAGCTGAAAATTAATCGGAGACGATACAATCGACGCGTTTGAATGACGACGGTGGAGAAACAGAAAATTTTGATATTTTGGTGCTCGGTTGAGCGAATCCAAAACCATTTGAAAGGTAGCTATCTGAGATGGTTTGGCACGATATGACGCGAACGGATTGGGAAAACACCAACGGATAGATGGGGACATGAGATGCCATTGGCGGCCATGGCGAGGTGTTGGAGGCGAAATTTTGTGGAGGCTTTTGGAAACGGAAGGAAGCACGGCGAGAACACAGTGAGGCAAGTCTAAGAAAAATTATGGCATGGGCTAAGGCTTACGGAGGCGACGAATCGACGTCGGAGTCACAAACGACCATTTTCACGAAAGCTCAATTTCGACAATTGGCTCCACGAAAAATTAAACAAAATGGTAGAAAAATTTCTTAGAGGCTAGGACACAATATGACGCGAACAAAAATCAAGCGCTTACCAAAAGGGTGTACGCGCGAAGGTACGCTTTTCTGGGGGCGACAAGGTCGACGAGGACTCGTGGAATCTTTAGGCGAGGCGATGGAAGCACGATGTAGAACGTGTCGAGGCAAACTCAACGGTGCGAATGGCTCGCCAAAGGACATCGGATGGTGGCGAACACGGTGGAGAAGACATTTTGCGACCGTCGGGTTGACATCGGCGTTCGGGCAAACGGAGAGGAGTTAGCATGTGGGGTTTGCGGCGAAACGAAGAGTAGAGCGTGGGAACATGATGCTCACCTTGGTTTTGGTCGGGCATGCATGAACGGCCGGTGGCGACGCGAGGAACGACGACGCGCTATGGCCCACGGTGGCGATGGTGCTCCGGCAAAGTTCTCGCGAAGGCGAGGTGAGCACCGCGAGAACGCGACGAGGCGAATCCGAGGATGTGCTCAAAGTGGTAGGGCTCCACCGGACGAGGCGCAATAAGCCGAAGAACGCCGCTTGGAACACAAAAGAAAAACTCCGATTGCGCCCAAGAGAAGAGGAGTGGGGACTTGATATTTTCGGGTTGAGTGAGGATGAGGAGGGTCTCACGGTGCTTCCTTTTATAGGGCGGGGAGGTCCGAGACGGGAGATCAAGAGACCATGTCCATCAATGGCATGGGTTAATTTCTCGCGAAACGGCTCATGAATGAGGGGAAAACGGTAGGGAAATGAAAGAGTTTGATGAGAGGAGTTGAATGCAATTTATTTCGCTAAAAACCGTTGAGAAAATCAAAAGTTATGCAAGGTTTAAGATGCAGCCATGGCAGCTCGCCTACGCACTCGGGAACGGCATCGTCTCTGTGAAGAAGAATACTGTAGCAGGAGAGAGAAAATAATAATAAAATAATAATTGTTTTTCCGAAAAAATAAAATAAAATCCAAAAAAATTCAGACAAATTTCACAGATATCCTTGGAATCCGAAAATACCAAATAAAATAATTTCAGATTTAATTGAAGTATATTTTGACCAATAAAAATATTTTTACTTTCTAACCTTTAATTTAATCAAAATAAATTCAAAAACTCCAAAAATTTAAAAAGAGGATAGAAATGAATATATTAGAATTTTATATGAATTTAGAAATTTTAATGGGCTCAATCGGAATAAAAATGAAGAAATACGATCTTTTGGAAGTTTAAAAGGAGAGAAAAGGAATAAACTGATTCTCTGAAATTATTTTTGAACTGAAATGACATCATCAAGGGAAATGATTTTCAGAGGAATTATTTTTCTATGGAAAAAGGAATTTACGATGTTAGGGTGACGTCAGCAGAGATTTTGATTTTCTGGCCGAATTATTTTTCAACAGGAAAAGGGTTTTATTCACTGACAGGTGGGATTGGGCTGTCGGTGAGAGGGAAGAGAAAGGAGGAAGAAGTGGACGGTCGGACGAATGCCACGAGGTGAAAGAGAAATCAGGGCCATCGGATTAAAATGAAGGGTAAGTGGCGGGTGGCTGAGATTAAACCGGGCGAGGATGGATTGAATCAGGGAGCGACACGTGATGGCCGAGTAGAGAGGTTGAGCATTAAATTTGATTTAGATTTTGAAAAAAAAACTTAGATAAATCGAAATAAAGTTCAAATACTTTAAATTAATTAATTTGAAATTAAATTTTTCAGAGAGCGAAATTTTGGGATGTTACAGTTATGCCCCACTGTATTTAAAAATATAGCCACTTGTTGCTCGACACACATATGGATGGAATCTTCAAGCAAACCACGGTTCTTAAAAAGGTTACAAAACCGAAAGAACTTTGCTCTATTAAGTCTTAGCATGTTCACACAAGTTGTATCGTCTTTCCAAATTTTGGTGTCGAGGTACTCAAGTCTCATCCTGTCCCTTTCATCCATAGGTCCATATGTTATTCCTACTCTCCTTGCATTCCGTTTACGTTTTCTAGATTCAATAATCATAGCCATCATTGCCAAAACCATATATCCAGCAGCAGCAAAAACTAAAAGCTTTCTCCTTTTGTCCATCTACAATAAATGAAGCAAACACAAAAAACATGTCTCCATGTCATGATATTTGCCCACCTTAGTTGCAACAAGTTTAATAACAAAACTAAGCATATGTTAAGTGTCACGCTGCATATTGTCAACTGCACAATCAAGCAAGTTTACAGTGGAAATCGATGTCTACTACTGCACAATTTGTCTACTGCTGCACAATTTGTCTACTACTGCTCAATTTGTCTACTACTGCACAATATCAATACTACTCCTCAAATCCCAGGAACCAAACATATGCAAAATGTGTACTACTGCTCAATGTCAATAATACTTCACAAAATCATCTCAATCTCAATCAGCCATCGCAGCGGCCATCGGAGAAGCATCAGGCCCAGGGGCAAGAATGCGGCTCGGGACCGGATCCGGAGAGGCCGGGGGATGAACCAAACATATGCAAAATGTGTACTACTGCTCAATGTCAATAATACTTCACAAAATCATCTCAATCTCAATATTGTTTACTGCAATCATCTCAATCTCAATCGCAACACATCCTCTGCAAAGAAGAGACAGGGACTAGGGTTTCCATACCAGCCCAGATCTCGCCGGCCTGGCTTGTCCTAGAACCGTCGCCGGTGGGGAAGAACAGGTACGGATCGCCGAGGTTGAGGGAGACCGTCGCCGGTGTGGAAGAACAGGTACGGATCAAGCCAAACCCGCGGCCACAAGAATCCCTGGATCCAAACCCAAGAAAAGAAACATGAATCGCACAAATCCAAACCCAAGAAGGCAGAAAATCACCTGATGTTGATGCACTGACGCCCTCCCAAGAACCAGCGGCGGCGCGTGCACTACGGGAGAAAGAAGGTGACGAGCGGCGGGATGGAGGAGGAGCTGTGTGTGCCAACTTTACCCGTCCCAGCCGGTGATGCGTCGCCGCCTGCCTTTCCCTTGAGACGAGCAGCCGTCGATGAATCTCTGCGGGCGCGGAGGACCGCCGCCGGCCTGAGATCGAGAAGGGGAGGAGACGCGACGGGCGGAGCCGCTGGGGAGAACAGAAACGGGGAGGAGACGCGAGGGGCGGAGTCGCTGGGGGCCTGGGGGGTGACCGCACGCGTTTTTTTCCCACGCGCCAGGCACGTGACGCGCAGTGGGGGATGCGGGACGGCCCCGTCCGGCTGATTTCTGGGGATGGCGCGGTCCCCCTTTTTCCCTGAACTGGCGCGGCCCCCGTCCCAGCGATTGCGGGTGACTCCGAACCAAACACCGTTTTTTTGGGGATGGACCTATCCCATCCCCATGAACCCAAGAACCAAACACATGCAAAGAGAAGCATAGGGATATGAAGGCCAGGAAAATTTGACGAGTCTACCATCTAATTAAAACCACGGGGAAAATTTTGTGCATTTCAACATGCAACTAAACTTCCGATCAGGCAGGATAACACACGAATTGCTCCCAACAAATCTTAAAAAAACAGAATAAGACGTGACATTACCTTGACGCGGATCTGAACCCAAGCGGGCATGGGAAATCAACCTCGCGCACCGCCTTCCTTCCACAGGCGCCGCAATTTCGCCGCCACCGTCCGAACGCCGGCGCGGCGGTCGCGGATCCGGCGGCCATGGGAAGCTAACGCTAGGGTTTCGTGGTCCGCAGCAAGTGAAGATGAAGCTTTCCGCGGCAGCGGCCGCGTCGCCCCTAAGGCGCGGAAGGAAGTAAAACCCTAGCTTCGCCAGAGGCAGCTCCGCGAGCGCGTCGTGGCGCCAGGCCGCCACCTTCCTCCCCTCGCGGTCGAGGGGACCGAAGATGGCGCTGTCGGCGCAGTCGTGAGGACTGAGGAAGGCGCACCGCGCAATGGGCCTTTTGGGCGTGGGAGGCGAAGGCGCACCGTGTGGGCCGTTCGGCGCGTGGGCCGTTTCAGTCGGCCGGAGCTCGTTTTTCACTTCAAATACTGTATTTTAAACCCAATTACTAATATATATATATACACTATACCTAATATATAGCAGATTTTTTGCAAAAAAATTTAGATATTCAGCTGAATACCTATGAATTACTGTAGATCCGCCCCTGCACATGGGCCTATTTAGAAGCTCCAGGCGCGGAAGCATTGCACATCGTGTCAATCCACTCCTGAAGCGCTTAGCTACGAAGGACTACATGGCTCGGAGATGAAAAGTTTCTCGTGAAGTGCAACTCTACCATGGTGAGGAACTCAATCCAGTGCTTGCCTCGGCTGCTGGGACCTTTCGGAGATACCTTCGTGATGGTTATTTGGCTCTTTAGTCTTTTCGATACTCCTCTGTCACGCTTAGTTACCCTGATCTTTGAAGTGTCGAACCCATTTAGTGACATCAATGACATTGATAATGACTATGCAGACGTTATCTCTCTTACAAGAAAAAACTAATTACAGTGAACTGTGAGCATAAATATTGGTACATGGTTGATTTTATAAGAAATAAGAATATTTGGCGACGTATATTATTGGTATAAGGTCTCTTTGCAATACTAACATCCCAAATCACACAGTCTAGTGTCTCATGTTCTATAAAGTAAATTATGGCTGGAGTCTCTTCCTCCTCATTATTCTCCATGTTGGGCTTAGTTGTTGTCTTAGGCGTAAAAAACTTTAGATTACCGTGCCTTTCATTTACAAATGAATTGCGTGGCAACCTAAAGATTCTTTTATCCCTAAGATAGCAACCAATCCTAATACACAATATGATAAGGAGAAAAAAAAATCAACAGCTATAACTTACTTTATAGAACTTAACACTAAAATGTGTGATTTGTCATTCCAAATAGATCTTGTAGCGATAATAAAGTGAATCACAGAGAACACTAGAGTGTGTGATTTGCTTCGTACTCTTTGAAGGTCTTTTTGGCATATATTATTGCTACAAGGTTTCTTTGGAATAGTAACATGCCATTCCAAATAGATTTTGTAGCAATAACACGACCCTCTCTTAAGATTGTCTCTAAGAACTCCAACTCACTTAGAAACAATAGTTCTAACAAATTTTCTATAAAATCATTCCCTTGCTTTTTTTATTATTTTCACCACAACTTCTATCCTTATACACCCTCACAATTTGTCCCCCAACTACAATTTTGAGTGATGTGCTATGTATTTCTTAACAACTACAAGGCGAACATTAAAACACTGTACACCTGGGCTTGAAAGGGTATGAAGCTAATTAATTTGCTTCATGCCTTTTGAAGCCCAGGTGTACAATGTCGTAATGTTCCTCTTATATAATTACTACTCCGACTCACAGTGTTTCATGCCCTTTTTTTTTGAACCAACAGCCCACCCATAGAAGTAAGGAGAGGATAGTCGGAAGAGGGGAGATAAGAACGTAGTGAAACCGGGACCCAGAAGGCCGACCGTGAGGACCACATGCAAACAACATCTTCGGCAATGATAAGGGACCACCATCCACGATTCCATCTGCATGAGACCACATCAAGACCACCCCCAACAAGCTTACCACTTCCAGCCTGACACAAATAGGCCCACCTTCCCTCCAAAATCTTTTTTCCATTTCTTTTTAGATTCCACATCAAAAAGACACTAACAAATATAGATGGATGTAATACACATGAGACAACAAGTGAGGATCCATACCTTCGGGAGGAGAGGCGATGGGAAGGAGAAAAGTCATGAAACACATTGAACTTCGGTATCAACACACATTAATAGATATAGACAGATCTATCACATTGAGGTAAAAAGTAGGATTTGAGATCCATACTTTCGGGAGGAGAGGCAATGGGGAGGAGAGGTGACGGGAAGGAGAGGTGGCGCCATTAGGAGGAGAGGCAGCACCTGGAGGAGAGGCAACTGGGCCACCACGTCAGGTAAGGAAGGAGAGGACGAAGACGTCGGGTTCTGTGGCGGTGGCGACCAGGGGGCGGGGGGCGAGGAGATAAAGGAGTGTGCGAGTGAGAAGTAAGGACGTAAACCCTAGTAGATGCCCTACTTATAGAATAACTATCACAGACGATTCCATAATAGAACCATATATGATATGGTAGCATATCACATATGGTTCTATTAGTGATATGTTAGCATATCACAATACTACCATATCACGGACGGTTTTATTATATAACCGTCTGTGATGTGGTATATATCACAGAAGGTTCTATTATGGAACCATTTGTGATACGTATATCACAGATGGTTTGTGCCACTAAACCACATGTGATAGTTCCTTCTTTAGCTATAACAAACCCTGTTTTTCGGCTAGCTCAGGAAATGCTACCTATACCCTATGAAAAAGAGCAAGCATATACAATCAAAGATATAATTATTTCTTAATTACTGAATCAATTACAATGGAATAATTCCTTAATTATATAACGAGTTTCTTATAATTACACTGGAATAATTTCCAAATAGGTGTTCATCATGTGGGATCATTATACTTGGCTATTTTCTTTTAAATAAAGCTCTTCACGATGATCAACACGCACATAGCTTGCTTCATCGCATGGTTTTTCCTTGAGCCAGATGCCATCTTCGAATGGAGGTAACTCGTTAAATTGATTGTACTCTTCCTTATTCACAATATTCTCAACTCCAATAATCCTTCTTTTTTCATGAAGAACTATATGGCGCTTCTTATTTGCCGAGTCGGTTACATAAAAAACTTGAACAATTTACCTCACGAGTACTAATGGTTCATCTTTGTATCCTACACATTCGAGGTCCACAGTAGTGACGTCGTACTTGTCGACCTTTACACCCTGTGGGAGTTGGATCCAACGCCATCGAAATAGAGGGGTCTTGAAAATTACATGGTTGAGGTCTCAAATCTCCTCTACAAGCCCGTAGTAGGAGCTTGGGCTAGCGGTACTGAAATGCTCATGAAATGTATCTATGCGGACACCTGAGTTCTAGACTGTGCTCTTTCTATCCTGATCTATTGTATAAAATATATACCAATTAATGTCGTATCCTCTTGAACGGGTACATATGACAGAGAAATACGTGGACTTATATCTTTATCTCTTTCATAAGGTGGATAATGAAATAGACCATGATATCAAAAAAATGATAAAGGATAATACATTTCAAGATGACAGAGTCATCACCAACTTGGTCTACAGAGTATCTAGTACATCAAGATCGATGACATTTTGAGAAATTGCGTTAAAAAATAACACAGCTTCATGATTGTCACTCAAATCTTGTTCGGTAAAATACTTCTAAATGCAACAAGAAGTAATTGTGTCATTAACACATAATAGTCATGAGACTTCATGCCAATTAATTTTAAATATACCTTGGAAACAAGTTTGTTCATGCTGGTGTAGTGACGTGACGGAATTTTCACGTCATGCAAGCACTGTCACAGTTCAACTCTTTGGACTTAGACAGAGTGTAGTAAGATAGGGGAAGGTTCATTGGCCTTTATCGGTCTCTATTAGTGCTACTCATTCTTGATGTTCATAGCGACCAAGTCATGCCGTGCATTGACATCATCCTTTGTTTTGTCACGAATATTCAGTAAGAGACCAATTAAGCTATCATATATATATTCTTCTCTACGTGCATGACATCGATGTAATTGCGAATTTCTAAGTATTCCCAATAAAGCAAGTCCCAAAAGGAGAGGGATAGGAAGCTTGGAGGACATGAGAATGAGTAGGAGAGGTTGTGTGGGAGTAAAACATTTCGGAGGCGATAGAGAAGAAATGTGCGAGAGGAAGAAGACTATTGTAGTACTGCTGCGGGTGTGAGTTTGATTATAGCCCGTGATAGGAAAAAAAATCTTCAAATGAAGTATTGTAATGGACGTTTACGAGCCTGTTCATATTGGCTTCTACTTTCAGAAGTAGAAGCCAATACGAATGCCTTAACTTTTATAAGCTGCTTTATCAGTCACTATTTTTTACTTTCACATATTGTAACGTGCTTTGTATTTATTATATTACAATTCTGTAAGTCGATGGTGGTCCGAATGTTGTTGTGTCTTTCGTTACAATTGTCTTTCTTATATAGTACACTACTATTCATCAGTCATTCTATATTCATCAGTTGTAGTCAAAAGCTAATATAAACAGGGTAGTTTTTTTTATTATTTTCCTTATTACCGGTGATTGCATTGCATTGTGGTCATTGTTAGCTGTAGTACGTTGTGCTGAGCTGGAGCCTGGAGCGATGATGATGATGATATACTGGTGCTGTGGGTTATCGATATATATAGAACGGCTCGAGTATTCATATATAAGAGAACTCAGGGAGGAGCGCATTTATCGCAGAAGTTTCTATTTATCTAGGCAGCCCGAAAGAACACCGAGTTATACGGGTAGAGAGAAGAGTTAGAGCCATCTATTCTTACTTCAACATAGCTTCCAGGTGTAGGGTTGGGAGGCAACGGGATGCCACTCTACACCAAATGTTTCTTTGGTACGTAGCCTTGCTTGTTTTAAATCTGTTTCTCGAACGAACACATGCATCTCCCATGAGTTTCTTGGAATAACTATTTCTAGACATTAAACGCTCAAGAGAAAACGAAAAGATTCTTTTCGCCGCTTTATTTTACACTATGAATACCCGCTTCATTGCGTAAATTAACATATGTACAGGGCTGAAATTGTAGGCTGTAATTCCCACCCGCTGGCTGCATCTACGTTAAAAAGGACTTTTGAGCTTGTAAGTAGGCGAGCTCTTGCATTGCAGGCTGTTTCACATTTCCTGGTGCTTATAGACTCTCATGGAGCCAGATGAACATGGAATTACAGCCGACTAAGCTAAAACCGGCTAGCTTTGTCAAGTCAATTGGAATATCACAGAGAGTCCTTCAGTTTCGTTAAAAATATGGGCTCTACTCTCCACTCACATATCTCTGCAAAAAAAAAAAACTTCGCCAAGATAGAAAAGGTCTCTAGCCCAATGGTTAGAGGCTTGAGTAGCACCCCCCAGGTCCTGGGTTCGACTCCCAGTGGGAGCGAATTTCAGGCTTAGGGGAAAAAAATCCCCTCGCCTGCTACCGCACCAAAGCACAGGTCTAAGGCCCCGCCAAGGCGTTGATCCAAAGGATCCGCCGGTAGTCTCACAAGGTCGGGCGATGGTGCTGCTGTGTAAGGGTGGAGCAGGGGTTCGGGGGTTTTCTCGGTCTGCGTGAGAAGACCTTCTTCTTAAGTAATACCCGGGGGATTCTTCCCCCCGCAGGTCGAGTTTTATAATTTCAGTATGGATAACATCGGTGCATGTAATTGCAGGGTTCAACGCGAATCAAAGTTCACAGGGGTCAGGGGCTAACATTGCTAAAGAATGCTGAAGAAGTTACCCAAAAGCATCCTTCATTTTGTTCATAAGGATCACAACTTGTGTTTTGTTTATTGTATAGAGCAAATGTAGATAATGCCCTCCTGTATGACCAAAAGCTACAAAACAGTCGCATCAGGGGGCTACTAAATTAACAAAAGGACTCAATCCTAAAACGTTCTATGCTAATGATATGGATATGAACAGAAGGGGCAAAATGTCCTTTCAGGAAATAATTGCCATCATTCAGTACAAGCATGAACCAACTAGTACTGTATGGTGTTGGAGAAAACTAATGGTGGTAACTGGTAAATGACAAGCTGGGAACGGAGAGCAGTGCATGATGGCTTTGTCCTTGCTGAATTGTACAAGAACTTTAGAATACTTGTATATTTATCAGACACATGGGATGTTTTTTAAGCTTTCAAAGAAAAAATACATTGGGAGGATTTATATGTATAGCTCCAGGCTTCCGATTATAATTCGAAGAACCTGAACAGTTGTTCTCCAAGTTGAGGAATAAGAGAGGGGGAAGATTGTTATTATTCCTTTCTGTAAGGTATAGGATTGGGAGACATCGAGACGTAACTCTACAGCAGGAAAAGATCGAAAAATAGACATGCCTTACTACGGTTAGTATTACTAATTACCATATATTCTTTCTTGCAAGAACATACATGTTGCATTTATCCAATAAATTAAGCGTGTTGGGGGCCTGGGAGATCAAAACGTGTACGATATTCACATCAGAGTATTGTGGCGTTAAATCATCATTCTCAACTTGTACGGATGTGTTTATTGGATCGACTGCATCTGTAGATCTTGACTGCATCATTTGTGGAGAAAGAAGTTCGAGTTAGCTGTTTTTATTGCTTTGAGAGGCAAACCCTTGCTCAGTACCTGTGCTGGAGGACCTTTACCTGGCCATCCATGGCGGCACCTTTCAGCTGAAAGGGCGTGCACCACGTTTCCGAAGCATGGACACGTGGCTTTTATGCTATTTCCGTGCTTCTATGCCGTATTCATGTCTGACACGGATATGACACAGACACGTGTCAGCGGCGCGTCGACTATTTTTAAAACAAATTTTAATTTTGAAAATTTAATACATGTTAGACACGGTGTGACCGCATGTCTGACACGGCCCAGCATGCGAACCCTAACTCAATTCAGTGGCTAACCCTAAATGCCGATCTTCCGCATCAACCCACACCTCAGTCTCGCTCTCCACCTTCAATCTTAGCCCTTGTCTCCTCTCACGGGCGTCAGCTCCCGCCATCGAATTCTCCCTCACGTCGGCGGCTCCTTCCTCACATCTCTCTCTTTCTCTCTGGTTCTTCCTCGCTCTCCAGTACCAGTCCTTGCTCTCCTCTCGCGGGCGTGGGCTCCAATCGTCGGATCCTCCCATCGCGCCATCGGATCCTTGGCCACGCCACTGGATCCTCCCTCGCGCTGGCAGCTCCTTGCTCTCCTCTCGTGGGCGTGGGCTCCAGTCATCGGATCCTCCCATCGCGCCACTGGATCCTCGGCCACGCCGCCGGATCCTCCCTCATGCCGGCGGCTCCTGCAGCTCCACGTCGGTGGCTCCTTCTGCACCAAGCAATTGGCCTCTATTAATCCTCACCTGATAAGCAATGAACTACAAGCATTTCTACATTGAGGGGAAGATGCGCAGCAGTATGTAATATAAATTTTTGTCTACCTTACACTTTGTTCGAAATATGAATGAGAGCACATAATGACATATTTTACTCAAGGCCACCTTCAATTGCAGTTTCATTTCATGCATGTTACCTTTGTAGTCTTACTGATCTAATCATGTTACTTTTTCCCCCAGGATAACAGAAATTGCTCCATTTCATTATACAAGTTAACCGTATCATGATACTTCTGCAATTTGCATGGTTTTTTGTTTGTGGTTCATGCTTATGTCCAGGTCATATACTATACAGTATGTCCAGAAAACCGTTCTGCTATCAAGACCTAATAGGGAAATGCTACAGAAAGATGAATATGACCTTCAGGTTAATTTCTATCCTTTTTTCATTTCCTTGAATTGTTAGACTTGTTCTGGATCATCCTTGAATAATCATTTCTTTGGTAATACATTATGAGGAATTGTCAAATTTCACTATATATATATATATATATATATATATATATATATATATATATATATATATATATATATATATATATATATATATATATATATATATATATATATATATAACCAGTGTTTTATGCACCCAGGTGCCTAGGCACCCATATCAATACCCGTTGATTTGCTTTGAGATTCGCAACGTTTGATGTGGGTATCTTCATGTACCCATAAAAAAGTATATTTGAGATATCAAACTCTGAAAAAAAGTAAATTCAACTTCAGTTTAATTAGTTTGAACTATTTTTACGGTATATACTCACTGTAGTCGCATTGAACTTAAAAGTAGTTCAAACTAGTTTGAACTGAGTTCAAAACTTACTTACCATAAATATATCAAGGGTATAAAATATTTCCATACCCAAACTCAAAAAAATTATTAATTATACACGTGTATCGGACGGTTCTTGATGTGGGTGCCTAGGCACCCAGATGCCTTATGTAATTTTCCTATATATAGGACGAGTGTTTTATGCACCCAGGTGCCTAGGCACCCATATCAATACCCGTTGATTTGCTTTGAAATTCGCAATGTTTAATGTGGGTATCTTTTATATATATATATATATATATATATATATATATATATATATATATATATATATATATATATATATATATATATATATATATATATATATAAAAGCTATGATTGCTATGCCCAATTCCTATTTATCTTATGCCATATTAGAGAATATTGGACTACTATGTCATCCATTTTAGACGTTGAGCTTCCTTTGCATTGTTTGTGTTCTTGCAGATTTGGTGTATCCTTCTCAATGACAAACTTCCTTTTATGATGCACTGGCCTTTGCATTTTGATATGCAAGTTAATGGTATATGCATTATCTTACTATATATAGTGAGGTATATTCTCTAATAGGGTTTTATAGGAAATTAGTTATTCAGTTAAAGAAACACTTCCTCAAGTTCAATGCACTGGTTTGATTAATTGCAAGTTATGTAATTTACAATGTGTCCATGTGAATACATGTTACCTTTGTAGTCTTGTTGATCTGATGTTAATTTTTGTTCCCGAGGTTAACGGAATTCTTATTTCTGAAAATGGTATTCACATGAACACTTGTCTCCATGATTAACAAAACAATTGATGAGAAACATATTTCGAGTTTACTTTACACTTTACATCATTATTTCAGTTTTGACAAGCATGAGGAAACATAAAAAAATAATACATATGTATAATTTATTCTTATTATTTAATTATATATATAGCCGTGTCACTGTATCGATATTTTTTTTAGAAAATGATGAATTTCCGTATCAGTGTCGTATCATGTCGTATTGATGTATCTGTCTCCGTGCATCATAGCGGCGAGCTATCCCGTGAGAGGTTAGTGAAATAGAACCGAGATTTTGCAACAAAAAAAAAATTTAGTTGAATTTCCATTTCCATTTTGCCCTCTTGCTCCTTAACCCTAAACCACACCAATCTCAAAGCAATTCACTCCCTAATCCTCATCATTATGCCATGAACGAAGGATGGAGCACAGCCACTGTTCACTGTCTAGCAAAAAGATCGCCGCCCAGCCGTTTCCTTCGCTGCCAAGCTCTCTCGACCTCTCTCGCAACTTCGAGTCTGCCAGCTCCTCCCCCACCTGTCAGCCACCTGCCAACCCTGTCCCCTGCGCCCTGACAGCTCCTAGCTTGGCCGAGCAACGTGCCAGCGTCGCTGGCCGCACACCGCCACCGCGCCTGCTCCCTCTCGCGCTTTCCTCTCACAGCCAACCTGAGCCCCCTCTGGCAACCGCGCTGAACCTCCCCGAGCCTTCTCGACACCGCCACGCGCCGTCACCGCCTTGGCCAATCTCCGGTGTCGAACTGCCTTCGGGCCGCTATAAGAACCGAGGACCTCTTCCATCTCCTCCATACCCCACCGCAAAGCTCTACTCTCGCCTAATTGAACCCTCTCCGTCCCCATCTTCGACAATCGCCGAAAATCCCCAAACTAAGCCCAAACTCAATTCTTCTCCCTCGGTTAATATCTTTTCAATTGCTCACTTCCATGGCCACCTCAAGCTCCCAGGAACATCCCCAAATAATCGCCATAGCCCCCCCGAGCCTCCACTTTCCCCAACCCCGAACCTCGCCGCCAACCGCCTCCACCTCACCGTGGCTAGCCCAACCTCGGCATCCCTAGCACAAGCCGACCCTTCCACCGTCACCCCCTCACCCTCTAGATGCTCAAATGCCAAAACTTTGGCTCTCTTAACCCTAGAAGTTCGCCATGGCCGTCCAAATGCTCTCGGGAGAAATGCCCTCGCCGCCGGCGATTGCCGCCTCCACCGGGCCTGCAACCACCCAAAACGGAACCCCTGTAGTGCACCGAGTCCGCCCATACCCTCCACGCCCGTCGCCGTTCACCCTAGCCCCGCCGGTAGCCACCGCCCTCTCCTCTGTTCTCCGTGCTTGCGCGCGACCGGTTGGGGAAGAAGAACAGTAACCGTTCGGTTACTGTTCATTCGACCGGACCAGCCAGTCTCGGCTGAGTCGAACCGAGTCGGCCGTGCCTGTTCCGTCTGACCAAGCCCACGCAACGTGGTCGAGCCGAATCGCTTCCACCCGCACCTGTTCCGTCCAACCGGACCCGACCGACATGGTCAAGCTGAGCCCACTCACCGCAACGGGTTCGAGCCCGATGAATAGTACCGGCCGAACACAATGAACAGTAACCGACCCAAAGCCCAAAATGCATGTTTATACTCCCTAGAACCGTTTCGAGCCCGCCAACCCTAATCTCAGGCCCATTTCTTTATATAGCCCTCCTATAAACCCAAAATCCCAATTTAATCAAGTTTTCCGGATTTTCTTCCTTCTTTTATTTTGTTTGTTCCTAGCTCAACCCTTCGAGCATGGGACTATTTTATTTTATTTTACATTAGCTCCCGACATTGAAGTACACCCGGGGTAGGAAGGAGAAGGTCAAGCTCGAGTTCAAGAAACTGAAGAACGCCAAAATCGTAGGCCCGCAAGGAAAGTCACACATGTTTTGATCATGTTGAACCTACATTTCCGCTATTTATTTATTTATCATTATTTTCATTATGTTATTTGCGCACTGTTATTTTCTGTATAATAACTGATTAGAATGACATGATATTAGTTATGTCATACCACCCGAAAAGCCCAGTTCAACTTGATGGCCACATTCACCTTGACAAGACATAGTAATATTAAATACGATATTAATATAAACATGGTAGTTAGGAGCTCATCAAATATTTCTACTGTTAAGGCTTTTGGTATTTGATTAGAAATTTGGAAAAGTTGGATCTAGGGTAAGTGATGATCACAGAGGTGGGTCCGAAGACCTTATCCTAGGATGGAGGCTTGGTTGAGGAATGGTGGCAGTACAGGGTGTACTGAATATGGGTTTGTGTATGGATGATGCCTCAGAGAAAAATATAAGGACTAGACCCTTCTGCTGAGTAAAGAACATAGTAACCGCCCAACCACAAGCGTTGATTTTGTCAAACCTGGTTTAATAACTGCTCAAATTCAATTGAACCTCTGCAATTGGCGGGGGGAGTCCGAGGGTGAGTTCGTATGGGAGGTGGTTAACCATACAACAGTAGGGCTGCTATGAGTCGGATGAGATCCGTGGGGTCATCCGAGCTTATGGAGACCTAGGACCTACTGGGTGGAGGCTATATAAAGAATTGAGCAGTGAACAATCTTGTTTTCTTAACTCTGTCGCAGGAGTTGAGAGATCTTGTGGGTAAAGTAGGGCAACTCTGCAGAGTCATGATTAATGGTATTCGAATACACCGTGCTTCCAGTAAATGAAGCTGTGTTTACTGGGTGAATCCAATAACAAAACATAAGTAGATTTGAGAATGGTTTGGTAATGTGGAAAGTTGGTAATCAAGTTTGAAATCCCTTTTATTAATGAAGTAACTTTTTCAGTCTTTAACTGGTTCTCAATTAAAATTGCATCCACATAAATAATGAACTTATTTCCCTTTCACTTGTCATACTTTGCATGTAGTTATTGCTAAGCTCTGTGTGACTTGTTGAGTACGGTTGGTTGTACTCAAACTTGCTTTATTTTCCCCAACACAGAAATCAAAAGAGGACAAGGCATTCCACGTGTTAGGGTTGTGACCGCACTCAAGCGTTCCTGTGGAGTTTTCTTTAGTTCTTCTGAATGTAAGTTATGTCTTGGGCTTGAATGCCTTAAAATATTTAAAATTGACTGTTAAGTCTTATTTTAATTAAATTAACTCTTTTAAATGTTCGTAAGCAGGCATGATACTTCTTCTGTCCGTAACTGAACTCCTGGACTGTTACGGAAGGTAACGATATTCTCGTCCCTAAAAACGGGTGTGTTACAGTTACATCAATCGGCATAGACAGCACTGATGCCTTCTGCCGTGCCGCGGCGGCTCACACAAAGGTGTGAAATACGGGTGATATATGCTACGTGAGCGCTCGAATTTGTCACTCTGTAACTGTAAGTAGGGAGAAGAAGGATCATTATACAAGCACAGAAACTTCTAAGTTTCTCAAGATTTTGAAAGATAACCTGGGAGTTATCTGGCCGCTAGCTAGAATTGTTTCTTGTGCGAACTGAAGAACCATTCTTGACGTGATCATTTACGAGTTTGACAAACTCAATCCTAAAAACTATTCCAAGGTAATGTATTGCTCAGGATTCAGGAAAAATGAAGTTGAAAAGCCATCCAATTTTCCCCAAGTTTCCACGGTACACCTTGAGTAGTCTCTAACTCCCTGCTCAAATTGCTACTAAATTGCTGAGTAGTCTCTAACTCGAATATTTTTTAAAATATAATTATACCTGCGAATTTTTTTTACAGTTTTGACCGCATGCCGCCGCACGGTTGGGTGATTTGGGCTAGTTGCCCAACCATTAGGCGAAACATAGCCAAGTCGCCTAACGGTTGGACGACTAGCCCAAGTTGCTCAACGGTTGAGCGATTTAAATAATAATGTAATTAATATATAATCTGATGGAAATAATTGCGGGGGAGTAAATAACAATTTTTGTAGGTAATATATTGAAAAAATCTTATTTTTAGTAGTTGTTTTTAAAAATAAAAGCACAGACAATGTCGTTTGATGCATTGTGATTTTCGTAGCTTGTGAATGGTTAGAAACATGTTGACTCGTAATAACATTTTGCGATCGTCATACGTTATTGTAGTACGAGAAATTTCTGAAGAATTTTGTGAAGACGATTGAGATAGCAACGTTTCATAAGTAGGAAGGTAAGTGATATTACGATACAATAGATAATTCGTACATGGAGAAAGGCAAAGCAAAATACGTACACAGCCAAAACAAGTACATATAGCAGGAGGAAGATCCACTACTCGCCACTAGCTACACCACCCGCAACACCTCCTACGTCGTCACCACGTTCCACCCCTAGTCGGTGGCCGCCCATACGACTGTTTGGGCTTCCTCACCGCGGGGTGTCAGGGTTTGGGCCTTGACAGGGTGAAACGGTCAGGAGGTCTGCTGACTCGTGCTCCTAACGCCTCAGGGGTCGATTGTACCTGTGGCTGCGTGGGAACTGGGACACTGCTGAGCTGAAACCCTGAATGGACCTCCGCCTGGTCCTCTGCGAAGAAGCCGCTCATGTCCCCTAGGAGATCCTCATGGGGGAATAGGTAAACTCCTGACCATTGCGTCGTTCCTACAGGACAGATATTGGATTTTGGATCTTGATCTATTGAAGGGTGGGAAGAGCAGTCGGCAGAATCATCACATTAGGAACAATATGGATGAAGGGGAAGCAGGATTGGCAAGTAGACGTTGCAGGCGCTGTGGCCAAGAAGGCCACATTGCGAGATGTTGCAAGGCACCTGTCGATGAGTAGGAACATCGGCGAGACGTTCTAGATCTTGTTGTTGTGTGTGTACTGGTATTATGATTACAAATACTATCATGTTGTAACTTCATTTGTAGTGTCAATCTGTGAAAGTGCAGTATCAATTCTTCTTCTATGTGTACTAGTACTAGAGTACAAATGTTATCAGATTGTAACTTCATTTGTAAACTTTAACTTTATTTTCTTCTAGGGAGAACTACGAGGGAATTCAGCTCAGAGTACGTAGATGGTGAACCGTAGAATATTTCACAGCGACGGTGGGGGCCCTTGCTGTAGTACAGGGACTTTGGGACATTACGGTAGTGCTATATTTATGAGGGGTTGTATACATAAAGTTCAGCTTGCAGCTCAGAAGAAGCATACCTACCATACTTCAGGACAAGGGAGGGGACATAGCAAGCCAGTGATTCCTGTTAGAGCTGAAGGCCCATTTTTCAACAAGTCCAATGTAGGATTGGGAGGCACCAGGATGTCGCTCAACACAGGCAGGCGTAAGTAACCAAGGCTTACCAATAGTTACCACGATTATCATCTCTCTCCAATGCATGAATATCTCGCATGGTGAAGCTACAGTGTGCATGTGATGGGCTGTAGAAAATGAGTACCCTATCTGCGAATAACACATTCCACAAACCAGATCACTTGATCTTGCGTTGGGCAGTTTGCATCTATAACTTAATCTGATTGCGTTTCTGCTGAAAGATATTTGAGTCATCTACACTTAGAACAATCTTTTTTTCAGAATCTGTGACCTGTGCACTGTCCCTGCTTCTGGCTGTGAAGTCGTGTATGTCTCTGACCTGATGCCATCCGCAGATGGCAGTACGACAACTGAAGCTCATGTGAACTAACTACAGGGATCCAAATTGGTGATTTGATTCTGATTAGTGCTACAAGCTAAGCTAGTATTGTACTTTAGGCACAATTGTGTAGTTTTTGTTTCCTTCGACGAACCGAAGAGTTAACTGTTCTGGCTTGAGTACCGATGTTACATTCAACCAACGATGACCATTCTTGACACCATCATTTTACGAATTCGATGAACATCCAAAAGCTATTTGTAGCTGAAAATATAGTAAATCAAGAATAATTTCGCATGCAATTGCTTGATCGAATGGCAAAGAAGCACATAATCACATTTCGCGCATTAAATATTTGTTTTGCTTTCTATGTAGCAACATGCTAGACATTTCTCTCACTACGGCTATATAGAAAAAGTAGAACAAACTAATGTAGTACCGGTTTTTGTTTTTTGAGTGGATGGAGAAGTACTGTTGAAAAGTGCCAAGTGGTACTAGTGGTTAGTGTGTGTAGCTAAAACAACACCATGTACCCTATGTCCGTGTTCATATTCTTTTTGACTTTTTGGATTTTGACTTCTTCAAAAATTAAAAAGGCAAACATCGAAACAAGGTGATCTCTTGAATTAGATTTTTCAAACGGTTTTTCGAACTCAAAACCTTGTGCGTCATCCGTGTCAGTGTCTCTGCCGTTCGTTGTCATGTTGAAAAACACAGATAAAAGCCATTAGCCATAGTCAAAAATCATCAGACATAGCTCAAAAGAACACCTGCCCCTATTTTTCACAAGAGTTCCTATTAAGTTGTAGCTAGCTAGGGTTGTGACAAGGAAATATTGGGAATTGATATTTATATAAAAATCATCTAGTTATGTTGAAATTAGGGTGATCATTTGGGTTTTTTTGGTGGCTTATAGCTGAAAAGCACTGTAGCTGGCTGAAAAAACACTGTAGCTGACAAGGCTTATTTAGCATAAGTAAATTTAAAAAAATTAAAAAATATATAAAAATATGTTAGCCCATTACGTATAATACAAACAAATACGGGAAAAAAGAACCGGCAAAAAACCTCAACAAAAAGCCAAAGGTTCAAAAAAAACGAAATTTATGAATAGTGAAAAATAAGTCAGAAACCAGAAGCTGAAGCTCTTTTGATCACCACCTTGTGAGTCAAAAGTATCCTTCGTATAACTAGAATCCACCCAAAGCTATAGGTGTAACAAATTCTGCTGCATGAGTTTTCTCGCCTGAACCTGTACTCTATAAAGTTCACTGAATCCAAATCTTCAGTCATAAACCCTATGCTAAGGACGGAAACAATCACATCAACTCTATTCTAAGATGGGTAAGGATCGATCTGGGGACAAGGGAGATTTAATTTTTTGCCACTCTTAAGATTGACACTGAGACTCTGTCACTTACATGTGGGGTCACCTGAGTCACTGACAATGAGTTCAGATGACAAATCTGTTACCATCCGAGTCGTAAGGGTGGCAAATAAATAAATTTTCTCGTCCCAGGTGAGCTCCTCCCACACCATCCGCGTCAAAATATGTCCCCTAACCTCCTCTTCACATCCCTCACCTCCACCTCATCTTCTCTCTCGCAGGTGACCGGAATCGTTGGCATCTTTCCGTCGCGGCCGTCAACCCTTGCCACTCATTCCTCCTTCCCCAGTGAGTCTCCTCTCAATTGCTTGCGTATGTAACATCACATAGACCTCTACCACCTTGCCGCATGTTCGTTTCGAGCGCCCTCACATCGGAGCGACGCCGCCACAAGCGCCCACCCGCCGGCCACGGCTGCAGCTGGCTCCCAGGCGACCATGGCCCACTTCCCTCTGCGCCACCACAGCCATCGTGTTCCCCATGATCTCCTAATTCGATTTTTGAGCATACTCGAGCCTCTCCAACCTTCCCACTCATCGGCGAGTTCGAGCTCGAGACTCTGTTTCTCGTCGGCAAGTTCGAGCTCGACACTCTGTTTCTCTCTCTCTCCCTCCAGTTCTGTGTTGGAACAATGCCTTGCCTTCGGCTGGATACGAGTGGTTAGTACTGGTAAAGTTAGTTATGACTGCTTTGCACTCGTGAGGTTGATTACGACCAGGTGAAAACTTCCACCGCTTGCTCGTGCTTGAAGACTTGGACGGTTTGCTCGTGTACTTGTCAACTCCGAAAGCTCCGTGCTTGTAAGCTTTGACCAGTTAGCACTCGGTACTCGTAAACTCTTAGAACAAGTACTTTAATACTCGGTACCTTCGAGTACTCTTGATATTCGCTAACTTCGAGTATGTCGAGCACTCGATGTGACCTAAAAGTGTTGCCTACTCCAGTGCGCAAATACACACAAAAGCAACCCGCCCCCCGGGCTCCTGCTGGTTCCTATATGCGACGGTTTGCAGCTGTCACATCATCATTCTCGGGCACTTTATAAGACTTGTAGACCTTCTCCCATATTGTAAAGCCTTGAGCTTGAATGTATGCCACCATCTTCGCTTTCCAATACTGAAAATCAACACCATCGAAAATACAAGGTTTTGCAGAATACCTATCCGTCGACATGTTTTCTAATCACCGGTTAAGATCAATTAGAAAAATAAACCTTGCTCTGGTACCACTTGTAGGATCGATTCACACTAAGATAGGCAATCAGAGAGAGGGTGAATGATTGCGGAAGCTAAAAATAAATTTTAAGACTCTCCCCCAAACACAAAACCTATTTAAGCCTTGTTTAAAAAATCTGGACAGAATAATGTACTCTCCCTAAAACTGATCCCGATAAAAAACCGTAACTCCAATTGATCTCAAATTTTGACAGAATAAACTAGACAAAATTATTAAACTAATCCAATGGGAATTACATCAAACGAAGATCTAGAACTCGAGATATAAAATAAACAAGATTGCTGATGCAGATAGCGACGAAAATTGATTAAGCCCTAATTAAACGAATAAACAAATTCCGTAAGTATAAAAAAACAAAACTCAATTAACCCTCGGCCAAAGCAAAATGCACATGGATCAATGGGCAAGTCCAACAATACTTTATTCATCTACTAACAATTCCATGCATGCAGATAATGAATCTAAGATCACAAGACCCCTTTTTCTTAGGGCATCTCCAATGGGTCTATAGCAGCTATCTACAAGAGAGTCCATATCATCAACTGTCCTACGTGGAAGATATTAAATGAAGAAAGAGAACGCAGCTCTCTACAGCTCTAGAGATAGTCTATAGCGCCAAACGAGGCAGCCTCCATAAATTCTGTGTGTGCATGTAAGCATCAAATAGCTATCCTTATAGATAGTTCTTTAGAATGCTAACTTTAGTGTGTACTATATAGATGATGTGGAAGTCTTATAGTTAGTTGCTAGTTATAACCATTGGAGATGTCCTTATACTGCCCAAAAGCATGGAAGAGAAGCCAACAGTTGGCAAGGAAATTTAGACACAGGTGGCAATTACTAGAACAAGCAATGCATGCAGCCAGTAAAAAGGACTCACGCAGCAATCACAAATTCCACAAGCCGCCCATCAATTCTCCTCACGGTCAAAGCATCCAATATCCATCAGACAAGCACAGTCGCCGCACGCTGCAAGCCTTTTACTTTTTTCTTTTGTTCGCTCAATCACGACGCGCCTTTCCGAGAATCACCGCATCGCAAAAAAAACGCATGCAAGCTCTACTTAGAGCAAGTACAATGGTGCTAACTAAATTACCTCTAGTGAAATCCACATCAGCACAATCCTAAGTGGAAGGGAGAGAAAAGAAGAGAGAGAAGCAAGCTGCCCCTCATGCAAGAGGTGACCTCTAGCACATTATACGAGGAGAGAGAGATAAACTACCCCTCATGCAAGAGGTGACCCCTGATATATTTATGTAAGTATTAAATGTTTGAGTGCTTTAGTAGAGGTAACCTCTACTCTACTCATTGTATTAGCTACCTCCACATGAGCCACATGTAGTCTTTTTGCTTATGTGGCTAGTCCTAGAGGTGGCAGCCACCTCTTCTATTGTACTTGCCCTTATCTAGTCGCCCAAATCACCGCTTTGCATGCAGCCATACATATCGACTCCAACACGAAGCGACGCGTTACGACTCTGTATTTGACTTGTATTCCACGGCCGAATACACCACGCGCCAGCCGGCATGCAGAGCTTCGCTCGTTGGGCTATCCAGTTGTAGCAGCCCGTCCGCACCCGTAGCCTTGCCGCACGCCTCCGCTTGGGCTACTGCTCCACCAGGCCACCATGACCTCACACGCTGGCCACACACATGCATTGCATGACAAGTCTTGTCGTACCAGCCGCACAACACTCCGCCGTGACGCACCTCAGCGTCTCCAATTCCGCGTCATCTCCATGCGCGTTGTTCTCTAGCCTGAACATCTCGCATGACATCTTTGACCGATAGGACCTCAGTTCCTACCTGAACTTAGTCCCGAAACCTCAGTTCCACCCGAACTTAGTTTCAGTCCCGTCATCGACCACGGTCCGCCTCAAGCAACACCTGCACATGAATAAACACGCAACCGCGTACGAGCACAAGTCCACGACTTGACTCAAGTCAATCCGCATAATACCTCACACGAGCGTATCATGCAACATACCATAAGTAATACCATAACCAACGTTGTCAATTATTCATCATCTAAAATAACCTAGACCTGGCCACATGGTCTAACAATCTGCTCCTGCTACCTCCATGTGATGCGCCGAGAGATATGAACACAGAATGCAAATAGTTTGCTATTTTTTAGGAGCCAAAAGTACTCTGCTTTTCTACTTTTATTTCTCTCCCTCAACTTCCCGATCACATCCGATCGCTCTCGTTGGCTTGCCTCCTTACATGACTAGACTGTGCCTTATAAATACTAGTTACAAGACTTATAAACGGATTCAACAACCCAACTCGGCTTCTACTACGGACTCGTACGTGGACTCGACCATACACGGCAACAAACCAAATGCTATTATAGACTCAGATACGACAAAGCAATAAAAACAAGATTAATTCCAACATTCATCCCCTTAATCTTGTTTCTCCATCTTGATCACGCTAATCTTCTCTCATCTCCAAAAACTTGATCATGCCGATCTTCTCTCATCTTCCATTCTTTTCCTGCACTCCCGTGCACCGTTCCTTTTTGGGCCGACACTGCCCTACCATCTGCACTTGCTCCATCCTGAGCCACGTACAAACCAATACTTGCTGCACCTTGCACCTGGACCGATCTTGTCCTTCCTTACATGTCCGCCAGCCCCACCTGGGTTGGAGCACCTGCTCCCATAGTTGCCTTTGCTTCGCCATTACGTGAGCATCTCGCTTCTCTCTTTGTTTGTTTTCCCGCGTACATCTCAGCTGACACTACACTACCTCTAACTCCTGTGCTTCCATACCTGGTGCTTTCGTCGACTTGTACTTGGTCCTGAAGCTCTGCCTGTCTCTCTGCTTCCTTCGTCTTTGTAGGACTTGGATTTTTTTAACCCGAAATCCTCTGTGATTCTGCCACACTATTCTCTGGATCAGTAGATAGTGCTTACAGATACAATACTAAACATTAAAATACATATCATGCGGAAGCGTACATATAATAGTAGACTTACTTATGGGCCGAGAAGGCCGAAATTAATAAAATGCAGCAGCGAAAATGAAGCACACAGGTGGGACCCTCAGGACGTGCCCACAGGCAGCTAACTGGGGGTACGCGACCTAGTTTTTGACACCTTCATCTTCTTCACCATCATGACCAAGTGTAGTGCTGAAGCGTAGTGATCCGACTCCTGATTCTGGATTAGTTGAGTGAGTGAGGGTGAGCACAAACCATTGTGCTCTACAAGCCAATACACAGGATGTAAATAGATAACATGCATAGCTTATCAAGGAAAGGTTCGGGTTATTTTATTTGCCATAAATTGATTTTTAAAATATGACACACAGAAATTTCCTAAGACCTACCAATTTAAACTAACATAATGTGTGAAAGAATGAAATAATAGTAGTGATCCAGATACCATCCACTATTACATGGCTTCTGCACCATATGCTAACCTTTCAGCATTATAACCGCTTATCTTATCACTGGGGCGACACCTAGGGCAACACAAATCAGGGCTTTCCACTACCCACCACTTTTCCAATTCCACCCACAAAATTTTTGAAATAGAACTATATCTGGTTAAGTTCCCATGTCTGCCCTTGACCGTGGGCACGGCTATTCGAATAGTTTTGACTCTGCAGAGTTGGTACACTTTACCCACGAAAGACAATCTGCTTGTTGCTCCACACGATTCCTTGGTCATACGGTTGAGTAGATCATCATAGTAACTTTTCAAAATTCCTCGCCCCTTCCATCATCTCACCCATATGGGCTTCTCCCGCTTGCGATAGGTCCCATAAGTTGTGCGGGATGTTCTTTCCCTATGCGACTAGCAGTTGGACTACCCACACTAACTAGCTCACCGTGGAAAACTTCACCCTCAACGAGTGTCCCATTCAAGTCGTCACACAGACAGCCACTTGCACTACCTCACCTCCTCCATCGATGAGATGACTTTCAGGGTTCAGTAAATCTACTAAGCCAAGTTGTAATCTACAGACTTGTGGTTGTACTTGTCTTACACAGGAGGTCATGACAAGATTCAGTCCTTAGGGTTATCTGGGCGGTGCTACTACTAACCACACTCTCGGGCACCCATATCCCCGAACCATCCGCCCAGATAGATAAGCAATTTGCTCTTCCCATCACTGACCTCCACCTCATCTTCCCCCTCATAGATGACTGGAAACGATGTCATCTTCCGTTGCGGTCGCCAGCCCTCGCCACTCGATTCCTCCTTCCCCAGTAAGTCTCCTCTCAATTGGTTGCATGTGTGTGGCATCACATAGTCCTCTACCACCATGCCGCACATTCGGTTCGAGCTTGCTCCCATCGAAGCGACGTAGCCACAAGCGCCCACCCGCCAACCACAGCTACGACTGTCCGCTAGGCTACCATGGTTCACTTCTCTTTGCGCCACCACCACCATCGTGTTCCCCATGATCTCCTTATTCCATTTTGAGTGTACCCGAGCCTCTCCGACCTCCCCACTCGCCGGCGAGTTCAAGCACCCACCCTCCTATGTTTCTTTCTCTCCCTCTTATTAAAATCACGATTAGAATTGTATGATTCTAAGATACCACCAAACCAACCTGACTCAAATAGGATCTTGAGTCATAATAGGTATAATCATGGTAAAATCACGATCCTAGTCATACAATCGTGTAGAATCGCAGTAAAATCGCGGTAGAATCATGGTAGAATCGTAGAATCATGCAGCATCCAATATTATGAAAGATTTTAGTGTTTGGTTGTATCCTATCGCTCAATTCAAATTGTATGTTAAGTACTAAGTAGTTAATAGTTTAGACATTAATATTCAGAGATTTGGAATAATAAAAATTAATTTGATTATTTATTTATTTTACTTTTTATGTAAAATGATCAGGTTATGGTAATATTGATAACATCGATCTTCTAGTCATAGCACTCAACGACATAGAATTTAAACATGATTCTAGTCGTGAATAAGATATATTTATTAATAAAATTAGATGCCAAATGACCAAATAAACACTCATATCACTCTTAGAATACATAGTAAATTAAAAAATATATTTTTGGTAGAATCAGGTAAAATCTTAGATTCTACGATTCGATCCTAGAATACAATCCTACCAAAATATCTCCGATCCGATTCAGAATCATGATTCTGACAACCTTCTTCCTCCCATTCTATTCCTTCCAAAGACTGATCACGCCTCTCTCTCTCTCTCTCTCTCATATCCCTTATAGTCAATTGGGTCCCCCATAGATAATTTTTATAATTTGTCTACTGATTAAGCTACCACGTGGTAGAAAACCAGTGATGTGGAATCACCTACGTGCCAAAACAACTGCTCAAAATAGCCTCATGGATATTGATACTTAAGGGGTATCGAAAATATGCATATGTATGACGTAGCCCTATATAAGTATAGGGATGGAAACGGATCGGATACGATCAACTAGTCTCAAATATGAATACGAAACCATATTTTTAAAATGAATACAAATTTGAATTCAAATATTCTCAAATACGGATACAAATATTCTCGAATACGAATACGAATATTTTTTGAATACGGATTTTGCTTACCACATTCATGTTTTCTCGGATGCGAATATCGGATAAAATGGAATCCTAGTGGTTTTGCTGATTTTTCACTAGTTTTTGACCAGTTACCAGTTTTAAACTGCCTAAATTCAAATTTTGAATTGTAAAATTCGTCCGGGTTTTTCCTGGGTTCTGGAAACGGATCAAATATGAATTGAATAGTCTCAAATACGAATACGGATATGAATATTCTCAAATACGAATATGAACATTTTTTAATATGAATTTTGCTTACCACATTCATGTTTTCTCAGATACAAATATCAGATAAAATAGATTATCTATTACTGTTTTCCACCCCTACATAAGTACAGAAGGCCAAAGGCTAGAAGCAAGCCGCCAGCCACACACAATATGCAACACAATTCTAGATTTATCTCCCATCTCAATCTGCTTGGAAGCCTTTTGCGCTCTCTCCTAGCGAAGTCCCAACCTCACCTAAATCTCATCGAGATGTAAGTTCTTTAGAGCATATACAATAGTCTATCTCTTAAAGTTGTTTGTAAGGTTTTTATTTTATTTAAAGACAATATTAGAGACAATCTCTCCAACAGTAAATTATTCATCTAACTATTTTATACTATTTTTATCATAACTTTCTGCCTCATACTCTCTCACTATTTGTGTTGGTTTGCAGGTTCAAATCGTCTCTTCTATAAGAGATAACACATGATCTCTCCACACATCCTCTCTCTTCGTATATAATTTTACTTATTTAATATAGCTAAGAGACAATTGAGATGACACTATTAGAGATGCCTTCGTGATTCCAAGAGAACAAGGAACTGCAGTTCTATGAGGAGCACGAGGAGTTGCAGATCATCCACCTATGAGGAATTGAGTTTGAGGGCTAAGCTTCTGGGTAGAGACATGGTGCGTAGTGCATGTTCGTCGGTGATGAAGAACACTCAACTATGGATGCAAACAGAGTAGATAATTTTCATCCCATCGACCGACCGTAGGCTCATTGAGCGAATACGGAAGGGGTAAATAGATATTCAACACTATCCATATTCGATGCCGACTCTATGGAAAAATATGGAATATGATTCGAGATGAGTGATATCCATCCATATATCCATATGTCAAATGATATGAGGAAGTCTGTTGTGATTTCACTTAGAAACAAGATAGCATATAGGCGGATTACTACATCTAAATATGCAGGGAATATTGAGTGCTCTTCCTTTGACACCTCGGCGATTAGTCTCTCCGTGCTCGTTCTGATTGTACCCTATTGTCCAATGTCCTGTGTAGTGGTACAAAAGAAGCGAACAATTTTTGTTTGACCGATCGTCCGAAGGCTTATAGATGAATACGTAACAAAGAAATTGGTATCCGGTATTATATGTGTTCGACTCTGACTTTAAGAAAAAAAATAAAAAATAGAATATAGGATATATAAATGATATCTATCCATATCAGCTCTGATTGCACCCTACACTCGACATCATCTCGCGGTACCAGGGCAAGTATTCGTGTGCCTATGCAATCTTGATTCATATTTTAAGTGCTAATTGCATGGTAGGATCGGTAGGTCTGATTCTATGCATGCACTTGTTACATGGATTTTCAACTGGTAGTGAATGCTTTGAGCCAAATCTTGATTTATGTATGCTGTGAGCTTATTATTTCAATGCTAGACTGCTATTAGCTTGTTACTAAGGTCATGTATAATCGTGTGATATCAGTTATCTATAAACCTTGTCACATAAGACACGAGATGATATAGAGAAGAGAGAGCATAGAAAATTAGACCATCTTTCATACAGTCACAGTAGTCGACTATATGAGTTGTCTTTAGTATCGTCTATAGATAATATAGAGAATATTATATACAACAGTAGTCTATATAAGTATATATGTCCGGATGTCTCTTGAGTGTTGTTGTAGTCAACGTTGTTTCCGTACCCCAGGAGGGATCACATGGGAGCCGGGTCCCCGGTATGCCTAGCGCGGGTAGGGTAGGGCCGGGTCGGGGGTGCAGATGTGTCCTCCCTCCGGAGATCTGTGCCTCCATTGCCATCGGGTGTCGAATAGACTCACTTAGCACATGTTTGGTTCGATGATCTTTCTCCATAATTCGATTACATGGTAACCAATTCCGTTAACTTGTGTTTGGTTCGGCTGGATGTAACCGCATTACATGTAATCGGGTAACAGCCCAGCCAAGGCAAAAGCCCAATCCGCTCGAGATGGGGTGTTATCGGAATGCGATACCAGTCCAGACCCTCGCTCCTCTGCTCACGATCCCATCCTTCCCCCACGAACACCTCGCGAAGACGCGTACTCACACAAGCTGAGCAGCGGCGCCGGCATCTCCGCCTTGTATCTCGCATAGGCGGCGGCGGCGGCGACTGCTTGCTTCCTGTCCGCCGCCTCGTCTGGATCGGCTCTTGGTAAGGAGTCTCGTAATTGTAAGGTCCCTATTTCTAGAATCGATGGTAATCCCTATAATTGCTCAGAAATATTCAACTGTGGAATACTGTATACGAGTGTGCACCACAATACCTTATGTTTATAACAAAATAGTCAAGCTTTAATACAGAAATAAGATTTAGCAATCTAGTTTTGATGTAGTGGGTGTGCACGCCCAAAATTAACTTGCAGCACAAAAGAAACTCACACAGGCATACTTGAGTGCAGCTAAGACCTATGACCACTGGTAGCCAAAGAAGTAGGGTCCTTTCAGATCTTTATCAACAGCTTGTTCAGCAATGTCCATTGCTCTTCTGTTTATTGTTTAGTAAGCAATGAGTACAACCGTACCCAACAAGTCACAAGGGTAAACTCTACTTTATCTATTTGCATGGATTGCCAATGGAGGGGAATATACTGGTTTATTAATGGGAGTGAATGCAATTTTATTTGTAAACCTCTGAAAGCAAAAAAAAAACCAACAAAAACTTCTCAAGATTAGGAGGGGTTTCAACACTTGTTTACTCAGCTTACTCAAATTAAAATATAATGAAATATTCTTATGCCTCGCTATTGGAATCACCCATTAAACACAGCTCTATTAACCGGGAGTACAATATATTCGAATACCATTTATTTTACTCATTATTGGAATCACCCAGCTTTACCCACAAGATTTCTCAAACTCTCAATGTAAATCTATAGACATGCGTTAGCTAGCGTGCAACTGAGTTGAGACAACAAGGTTTTTCACTGCTCAATTCTTTATATAGTCTCTACCCGGTAGATCCGCTCAGACCCAGTTTAACTAGCTAGGCCTAACACTTCTATCCATCTTGAGTGGCCCCTACTGTTGTTAAGTATGGTTTTACCATTCCGCATACCAACTCTCCATCATCCATACTCCTGCCTCCTGTAGTGATTCAATCGAGTTGAGCAGGTACTAAACCAGAGTTGACAAGTCAACACTTGTGGTTGAGCGATCACTATGTCCTTTACTCAGCATAAGATTCTTGTTTTTAATTTTCACTTGAGACTGCCAACCACATCCTACATCATCTCTGCTCGACGGCATCACCACCCATCTGCTCAAGCCTCCACCCTAGGGTAAGGTTGTAGACGAAGACCACCTTGTGGTTTTCCACTATTCATCCTTACCCTAGAACCATTTTAATAATTTTACTGGCCAAAAGCCAAATCACTTAGTAGTACAAAATTTTGAGTGAGCTATTCTACAATTATTTATGCAGCAATTAAACATTACTAAGGTTATTAAGGTGAATATGACCTCAAATTAAACATGGCATTTTTCAGTGTAGGGTATTACTAATTAGCAAGTCATTCTAAACATTGATTTTAAGCAAATAATATTTCACAATTAAAATTAATGCTAATACTATAATTAAATATTTTAAATTTCATGGGATTCAATATGATCAAAAACTTGTAAATTGCCTTGCTGCTCTACAAACTCTACTATCTCGTATACTTCGTTGCTCGATTCTAGTTCTTGCACAGTCACCTCGGAAAGCTCGGAAGCTAGCGCAAACATATAAAATAACATAAGTCCATGCTTGTGCCTAATCAAGCTAGGAAAATAAAATAAAATAAAAAGAAGTAAAATGCTATAAAATTCGAATGGAGGGGTTTTGATTTATTTGGAGCTCAATTTGGTGGAATGGAGGTCAAAAATTGATTCGCAACATCGAAATGATCGAAATGGGGTGTTTTTAAATTTTTTGAGATTTTTGGATGAATAGTGTTTGTGAATAGTGTTGGGCTAGCCTATGTGAATAGAGAAGCCCACGCGGGGTTTAAATTTGAAATGGCCAAAGGGGTCGTCCTGCCTTGGCCCAACTCGTACGCGCGGCCAAACGACCTGCCCACACGGTTGGCTTCGTCCAATCGATCACAACACATGGACGGTCACGATATAGCCACGTCACGCCCAAGGTCGTCTTGTTCCTTCGGTTGGCCTCAACAGCGGAAAACAGAGAGCAGCAGTTCTCCGCAATTCAGCTTTAGCGAAGCTCACCAGTGGAAAAGGAGGGCACGGTTGGCTTCCTTGGAGCACGGGGAGTCCATTTTGGGTCTTTGGAAGACGGGGACATGGATAGTAGTGGCCGGCGGTAGGAGAGAAGGTTTGGAGCTCCACAACGGTATTAGGGTCTCTTGGTGATTTTCCGGCGAGGTCGTGGGTGGTTTAGCCATCTGTGGGGCATAGTGTTCATGGTGAGGGTGGTGGTTTGGGTCAGAAAAAAGCTCGGCTGAGCTGTTCACGGGAAAGGCTTTCCGACCAGCGGTAGCTTCCACCACGAGAGCTCTAAGGAAATGCTCACGTCCAAGCAAGTTCACCAGCGCGATCAGGAGACAAAGGAGGCCCTATTAGCGAATGTAATTAAAATTTAATCAAGAGAGAAAGAAGATTGGGTTTAGGGCTCACCGGGCTCAAGGGAAGCTGGGAGTGGTGCGGGGCTCTTAGCGAAGCTGATTGAGCTTTAAGGGCGAAATGAGGCGGTGGGAGCAGTGTTAGGGTTCACACGGTTCTAGCGCGTGGATGGGAGAGGCAGAGAGGGACGTTGCCGTGGGAGAGACAACGTGGGCGAGGTAGCACTGGCTCTCTGCAAGAGTTGGCAGGTGACAGTAGCAACTGGTGTGACGACTCGTGCATGTTGGCCGGGCGCAGCAACGAGCTGTGGCAGGAGAGAGGAGGGGCGGGTCAGATGCCGCGCGAAGCGAGGGAGGGTAGAGGGCAGGGCAACTGACTGTTGGGGCCACGATGCCAGGAGTGGACCAAGCAGTCTGAACACGAGGGGATGGCACGGTTGCAAAATCAGGTGGCAGCCCGGCGCGTGGAGCGGCGCAACAGAGAGGCGGTGGTGGAAGGCGGCTTTTCAGGAGGCGCCGACAGGAGAAGGTAGGGAGACCAAAGAGGAAATGTGCAAACACAAGGAAATTTGCCAAATTGGATAAGAATTGAGAATTCAAGCAAAAGTCCAAAAAAAAAATCAAATCTTTTGAATTTTGAGGTTGTTTTATTAAACACCTCCTTGAGTCCTCCCACCCCATCCTTCTCCAAGGAAGCTTCCTTCTCCCTTTACCTTAGCCCTTACTCCATCTATCTCCAATTTGACGAACTCTACCCGATTTGGGAGATCTTTGGTGAATTATCTCTCTAATTTTTGTAATGCTTTCATTTTCTCTTCTGTTCGTTTCATTCTTCCAGTCCATTGATTTGGATTTGATGATGACTAGTGTTCCTTTTCTTCTCTATTTTGAGGCAATTTTGTTTTATTCTTCTTTTCAATTGATTTGTTTTTTTATGATGAATAGTAACAGGTGCTGCAGGTCATGCAATTGTTGCTCATCTTCTTGCTTCTCAGTTGATCTGTATTCTACCTCAACTAAACACTGTAATAGGATCTGAAACCATTCCCCACTGGAACCAAACAAATCAAGGTATCATCTGTTACACCACCAAATGCCTAGTAATCCCATTCCATCTACATTTCCATTGCCATCCGGAGACTAATTTTTTATAGGGAAGAATAAACTTCCTCCATATTTTCATACTTGTTTGAATTTGAGTTCAATAGCTGAAGGCTTTTTATTGCTTCAATTAAAAGCAACGCGGAAAGTAATTGACTATTTCTATGATGCTTGCACTTTATAGATAGGTGATTTCTCATTTTTGATATACATACATCTACGCATGCAGACAGACAGTACACAAGAAGAACAGTGGATACAAATACAATCTTTCAGGTAAATAAAAACTTCAATCCCCAATCAAGTCAACCCAGAAACCTAAGGATCCAAAGGCCAGTATCTGATTACATTGATGAGAATAAGCAAAGGAAGAAACTAACAATTCAATAATTCCTAGAAAGACAAAAGCGAGCAGTAATGAACAACGACGTGATCGACTATTAGTCTACTACATAGACGGAGTGACGAATCTTGATTTCTATATTGACTCAGTGTTCCACTCGACGCTCCAAAACGAAGTCTACTTGTTCATGGGGAATGAGTATGTACCCCTGGATTATGCAAATATTATATCTTATCAATATTTTATATGTCATTACTTATATTATATCTTATCAATATATTATATGTCATTACTTGTAAGTACTTGGTTGTGACAAACTGTGCCATTACTACATTAGAAAGTGGCACCAATATGTGGTTTATTATCCGACAAAAACATGTTTTATCAAATAATATGCCATATCAAAATGTTACAACGAAACAATAGCTAGAGATGTCCATTAATATCATAATAAAATGCCACACATGGCTTAAACCTTACATAAAACTTAACAAAGTCTTAACCCTTGATATGACTCCTTTAGCAAAAACTCCAACTAAATAATAGGGACATGTACTGTCCCAAGCTCCATATGAGGCTCCAATGTCATATATGTCGACCTCAGATTCACCGCACACCATCCACATAGTAGTAGTTCTATCCTGCGTACCCTTCGTCAAACTCAAGGGATTTCTCAAGCAGACTTGTATCTAAACAAGGAGGGTTAATAGCAAAATTACGTACAAAAGTACTCAACAAATATTATTAGCAATATGCAATCTCATGACAATACTTCATCTAATCAATGATCCTATTTCAGTTCTTCAATATTTTGAAAATAAAGTTATGTGGGGGAAAAGTCCAAGTTATTTTATAAGGCTATTAATCACTCGTATTGCAAGATAGGCCCCCAATTAGGCTCTCATAACCTCCAGTCTAGGAGACATGCGTGAATTACATTTTCATAATCCTGCACGGGTTGGTATCACTTTACACATAACTACTCTGACCTTGATTGCAATTGGATCTTTTACATTTTCTTAGATACGATGCCTGGTCTGAGTACAGAGCGGTTCTCCTATTTTTGTTTATTATACTTCCACAAGACCAGTATTTCGCTAGCTGTTGGTAGAGCAATCACTTGACACTCCACCGCACTCCATATAGGCACCTTAATGCACATTGGCATTATTTGAAATTTATATCATCCCCTAATACTATGTATCCATATGAAGCGTATAATAACTTGATAGGATAATGAGCTCAACCTGTCGTAGACTACATCATAGTCGATATAGGAAAGTACAACTCTTTATGAGTGAGAGTGGATTTAGCCTTACATCATATTTGTATGTAGAGAGCCCCACCATATACCTTTACTTATCCACCCTAGGTACCCTCCACCCACCTTGTAATTGATGGCTTTGGATCAAGAACACACACTATTACAAGGAAGAAGATAAATAGAACACAGACAAGTGTTTTTGACGCTGCAACAGCCTAACGTCGTTTTCTTCCCTCGCATACAAAATGACCATGCGGAGTTGGCCCAAAACAAATTTGGCTAACCAACTAACCTAGAGATAAGATTGACTAAAACAAACTAATAATAAACTCAACCAGTGCACACACGGATGACTGCCTGCATGTCCAGTCTGACTGTGTTGGACACGCAAGTCTGACTAGCCTTGTGCTCGCGACTCATACGGATGCATGACTAAACTAACTAAAGTACTAGTCAAAATTATTTTCAACTGTAATTATTTATAGGTCAGTTTCTCCATCAACTAAGCCTATTAGTATATACTTCATCGGTATCCACATCACTATTTCATTTCAAAATTCATTTTATGCAAATTGTGATATTAATCTAGCAGTAAAATATTTTTACACGAATTTGCATATTAATCTAGCACGAAAGTAATTTTTACACGAATTTTCTCTAATCAACATGATTAAAGGCATGCTTACCAGAGTTTCCGTAGTAAGGTTTGATCTAGTCGTGGTCCGCGGAGTGTCCTTTTCCTATTCTTGTTCGTTGCCTACATTTCGGTATGTATACCGCGACTTAGTCGATTCTAAATTTGAAATGTGTTATACCAATGTAACAGTGTGGTCAGTGCTACGGTCAAATAAAATTTATTACCATATTAGCATTTTCCTTAATCATCAGTTATCACTTCGCATTCTAATATATTTTAATACTTTCCTCACGTCTTTGAATTAAACCTAAGTACATCTTTATGTGCTATACAATTAATTAAGGTCTTGTTCGTATTAGTTATGTTTCTGCTTCTGACTTCTGTTTAGAAAAATCAAAAGCCAATATAAACTGAATCGTAGATATATTAAGTAGGTAGAATTCATTGAAATTTTTCGATATGTCGTTAGGTATAAGAAAGGAAAAGAGAATGTGGTACCTGATGCTTTATCTAGAAAGAATATACTCTTAACTCAATTAGAAGTGAAAGTTCCTGGTTTAGAGAGCTTGAAAGATTTATATGCTTCTAACCATGAATTTTCATAACCATATTCTAACTGCAAAGATGGAAAAAGATGGGACATGTTTCATATTCACGACAGGTTTTTATTTTGTGCTAAAAAATTATGTGTTCCAGATTTGTCCGTGTGTTTGCTTCTATTGCAGGAATCTCATGTATGAGGCTTGATGGGACATGTTGGGAGAGAAAAGACCTTCATGATACTGAGCGATCACTTTTATTGGCCTAAAATGAGGCGAGACGTCGAAAGGTTTGTACAGTGATGTGTGACATGCCACAAAGCAAATTTAAGCTTAATCCACATGGTTTATACATTCCACTTCCAGTTCTCAGTGCCCCTTGGGAGATATTAGTATGGACATTGTTTTAGGATTGCATAGGACTAAGAGGGGGGAGGGATTCAGTTTTTGTAGTGGTGGATAGAGTCTCTAAAATGGTACATTTCATTCCCTGTCACAAAAGCGATGATGCGTCACATGTAGCTGACTTATTTTTCAGGGAAATTATGAAATTGCATGGCATGCCAAAGACAATTATTTTAGATTGAGATGTCAAATTTATGAGCTACTTTTGGAAGATTCCGTGGGCCAAACCTGGGATAAAGTTGCTCTTTTCGACAACTTGTCACCCACAAACGGATGGGCAAATGGAGGTGGTGAATCGTACATTCTCAATGTTTCTATGGATAATGGTAAAAAAGAATTTGAAAGAGTGGAAAGATTGTCTACCATATGTTGAATTTGCATATAATAGAGCGGTACATTCTACTACTCAAATGTATCCATTTGAAGTAGTGTATGGTTTCAAGCCGATCACGCCACTTGATTTGTTGCCACTGCCGTTGCATGAACATGTCAAAACGAGCTGAATATGTGAAGAAGATTCATGTGAAGATTAAAGAAGAAATTGAAAAGAAGTCACGTTACTATGCTGAGAAGGAGAACAAGTGAAGAAAGAAGATGTTATTTGAAACTAGATGATTTGGTTTGGGTGCATCTACGCAAAGAATGCTTTTCGGACAAACGTAAGTCAAAGTTGATGCCTCGGGGAGATGGTCCATTCAGAGTGGTTGAGAAGATCAATGATAATGCATACAAGATTGAGCTTCCGGGTGATGATTATACAGTGAGTTCTACATTTAATATTGCTAATTTATCGCCATTCTTGGGTTCGAAAGAATCAAAGTCAAGGACGACTCCTTTCCAAGAGGGGGAGGATGATGAGGACATCCCAAAGACACCAATTGGACTGATTACATGAACACGAGCTAACCAAATTAATCAACAGGTGAATTCACTCCTAATTGAATTTGGTTATAATTTACGTGAGAATTGGATACTACCTTATTCCAATGTGTTGTGTGTTCTCAAGTTTGAACGATGTGAAGCTTTTGGAATTGGAGTCATGGAAGAGGAGCTGATGGAGAACAAATACTTGGAGTCAAGCAAGAGAAGACATGTTCAAATCCTCATTGTCACGCCGGATCGTCCTCAGATATGTTCAGAACAGTTTGATCCACATCGGGCGCTCGCAAGACCTTTGAAACATTCAAACTAGTCCGAATGGTTTCGACTGTCTGAGCCATCCGATCAGCGTTGGACGCTCAGATACTTCAGAGACGTTCAGACCACTCCGAACGATCACACCGTCTGATCTTCCATGGACTGCCCGATCGCCTTGGAAATGTTCGACCCACTCCAATGAGTCAAAACGTTCGGCCCACTCCAATGAGTCGTACCGTCCGATCTTCAACGGACCATCTGATTGCCTTGGAAACGTTCGGATCGCTCTGAACATTCATTTATTCTGTGCTGTTTGATTAGGTTTTGATGGTCAATAGTGATGATGACGTTCGGACCGCTCTGAACGTTCACCCTTCTGCGTCGTTCGATCAACTTGGATGGTCGATATTGATAGGGGTGCAAACGAAGCGGATATTTCCCGATCGACCGTCCGACCGTTTTAATTCGGATCTAATTTGAAACTATTTGAAATGGATATTTTTTTGCTAGATACGGAAACGGATTCGGAACAGATACTATCCGATGGATACAGTATTATCCGAATAATTTATCAGATAGTTACCGGATTATTATCCGGTAACTATCCGGAAAATGCTGCGCAAACTGAAACCGGCGATTCGGCGAAGCGAGACCGCAAAGGCCCAAAGCGAGACCACAATTGCAGCAACCCTAGCGTCAGGTAGCGCGTCGCTACTCCAGTTGGCCGAGGCGCAGCCGTGCAGGCGCTGAGCTCACCACGACGCCGCCGCCGCCGGTCGATTCTCCTCCCCCACGGCATGGCGCTGTCGCTCCCATGACCTCCACGTCTCCCACCCCCATCATTCGCTGCCGCCTTCTTGTCGAGCAGCTGCACGAAGCGATGGCACTCGCTGCGGGGGCCGCTCCCATAGCCGGAGGAGCGCGACCCGCTCCTCCTCGCAGCCCTCTGTGGAGGCCTGCTCCCACAGAGGGAGGAGCGCGACCCGCTCCTCCTTGCCGCCCTCTGCGCCCCCCGTCTCCGCGACGAGGAGTCCCATCTGCCACCGCCCAGGTCAGTGATAAGCATACTAGTTCTTGCCTGGATGCCATTAGGGCTTAGGCTTTAGGAACTTAATAAGCTTCGTCATTGTTAATGTCATACTGTGTCATGGTTGAATCTAGCATTTCTATGCATTGATATTTGTTCTTGCTTGGATGCCGTTAGGGCTTAGGCTTTAGGATTATGATTCACAGCTTGATCTTCCTAATGCACCCCTTATAGATTAAACTTGAGACTGAGCCGCCGTTGCTGAAGAATATTGTCAATTTGTCATTTTGGTTTCACAGCTTGATTCACAGTCTGTCAATTTGTCATTTTGGTTTCCGTGTCTTTGTGTGAGCTAATAAGCATTAAAAAATGTACAAAATCCCATTGGCTGAATGTCTTTCAGGAAGGCAGATGGAGGTAGTCATCATGATTTTAGTACAGTCTGCTTGCTTTTGATCAAGGTTATGTTTTACTCTTTTAGCCTACTTGCTGTGGGAACGAAGCATTTGGTCAATTCTATGTTTGGCTGAGCATTGGTAGATTGGTAGTTGTTGGTATATCCAAAGTCTACTGTGGTTAAGCATTTAGGATGTATGCACTCAGTGTCAGACTGTCAGTAGGGCGGTCTGTAGGTGCTTGTTGCTGAAACGAGACCCTGCTAGCTCATTATGCTTATGAGTAGCTGCAGGAGCATTGAAGACAGTATTCGACTAACTTTTCTGGACTAGTTGGTATTACCATGCATGATTTTGGGTTGACTTTATTGTTATTCAAATCAGTGAATACAAGAAAGAAGTGTCTACTGCAGTGAAGAGTGACTAGTGATGACTGTTTCTTGTTGAGACTATTGATCAGCAACTGCATCTGTCCCACCCCTATTTTGTGCCTGCTTTATCATGATTTGTGTCATATTTGCCATTTAGTAATACACTTACATGACCCTTAGCAAGAAGAAATGTCTGGGGCTATAGCTTTTCAGTTCAGTGTAGGTTATTCGTCTAGGTCTTCTTCTGTGCTGAGGGGCCCTTGTATCTAATCTAAAATTGTTCTTGGTTAACATCTTCATACGTGAGGAAGCTGAACATTGGATGCATTTGTTAGCAGGTCATTCCACAATCTTGCATGATGATGTACATAGTTGCCTTTGGAGCCGACTGTACCTTGCCCAGCATCACATTTCCCAAATACACATATTAATACACATATTATGTAGTATGTAGTAACATGCACAGCTGACAAGCATCATGCAGAACTAATACACATATTAATGCATTATTTTCAACAGTAGCATAACTCATATTTCTTAATCTATTTGCATGATATTAATAATTTGAGATGGCTACTGCAAGTTCAAGTGCGAGCATTTGTGCAAGCACAGGAGTATCCCCTGCTGGCACTTCCACAGCAGTTGGTACGGGCCACTCGGCACCAACACCATCGCCACCGAATGCCGGTGCATTGACAACCATAGCCACGGGAGGTGAAGAACATGTTGTTGTTAATGTGGATGAAGCAACTTGCACCGGAGAAGTTGAGCCTGCTGAGAAGAAGCAGAAGAGGTGTACCTCGAAGGTTTGGGACCACTTTGTTAAATATACAGTGACTGTTGACACACCAAATGGTGGAAAGGAGAAACAACTTTAGGCACAGTGCAATAAATGTCCTCATAAAGCTCGATGTGAGACCTCAATGGGCACGAAAGCCTTGTGGAATCATTTGCTAAAGCATGCCGTAAAGCAAGGCCAACAACAACTCCAATATGAGAAGGGTGAAGATAGTGCAACTGTTCAGACATTCAGGTATGATGCTGAAGCTAGCCTCAAGAAGTTCTATGTGGCAATGGTTATGCACGAATATCCATTTTGTATGGTAGAGCATGAGTACTTCATTGATTTCATCAAGTCTCTACATCCTGGTTTTTCATTCAAGTCTCGCACAACCACTAGGAAAGAGGTATTAGAAATGTTGGAGATGAAAAGAAAAGGTTATATGACCAACTAAAACCTCTTTCTTGTCGGTTTTCTGCAACTATGGACATGTGGACATCTAATCAAAATAAAGGTTATATGTGCATCACTGTGCATTGGATTGATGATAATTGGCAAATGCAAAAAAGAATAATTAAATTCATTCATGTCAAAGGGAATCATACAGGAAGTATTCTAGCAACTAAGTTTATCAAGGGTGTCATGTCTTGAAATATTGAGAAAAAGTTATTTGCTCTCACTCTAGACAATGCATCATCCAATGATAAATGTGTTAAAGAAGTTGTAATAGTGCTGCATAAGCGTTCTCCCTTGATATGTGATGATGCATTTTTCCATGTGAGATGTTTATGTCACATACTAAACCTTGTTGCCCAAGATGGCTTGAAAGTAATTGCATCTTCAGTCCAAAATATTAGAGCTACTGATGTTACTGTGAAGAATTCTCCATTGCAATGGGAGGAATTTTAAAAGTGTGCAACAGAATGTGACTTAGATAATACATCTGGTCTTTCATTGGATGTGCCTACAAGGTGGAACTCAACATATGAAATGTTGTCACAAGCTATTTACTACAGGAGGATTTTTGATAGGTTATTGTACTTGAATGAGGGTAAGTACGATAAGTGTGCTCCAACAAATGAAGAATGGGATATGGCGGAATCATTATGCAAGTGTTTGCAAAAATTTCATGATGCTACTAAGCTATTTTCTAGAAATCAATATCCAACAGCAAACTTGTTTTGGTGGAAATTTTGTGAAATTAAGTTAGCACTTGCAGATTGGTGTGAAAGTGCTGATGTTACTATTTCTTTTATGGTAGAGGCTATGAAAGCCAAATATGATAAGTATTGGGACAAGTCTAACATAGCTCTCGTTGTGGCATGCTTTTTTGATCCTAGATACAAGAAAAAGCTTGTGGAGTATTTCATAGGGAGGATTTATCATGAGAGGGCTACCTATGAAGTTAGTCGCTTCATGGATGTTGTGACCAAATTATTCCAAGCTTACATGTCCTATACATCTGAAGCTTCGAAGCCTGACCCTCCTCAAGGACCTTCTCAGCCACTTGTGATCCTAATTTGGGTCTTGATGACATTGAACAGTTCTTGTATGAGGATGTCGCTACAACACATGGTAGTATAAATGAACTTGAGGTATACATGCAAGAGAAACCAATTCGGTGGGTTGATCCTACGGGTAAGGGTGCACAGTTTGACATATTGTCATGGTGGAACACACACCAAGGGAAGTTTCCTGTTCTCTCACGACTAGCTCGTGATGTGCTAGCTATTCAAGTGTCAACTGTTGCTTCAGAGTCAGCTTTTAGTACTGGTGGCCGTGTTATTGATCCATTTTGCAGTCGATTAGAGCCCGAGGTGGTTGAGGCTCTAATATGTACAAAAGATTGGATATCTTCATCTAGGAAAGGTAAATAATAAGTCATTTAGTTCACCAATTGCACCGCTTACAACTTTTGTTTATTAACCTCATGCTATTTTTGAATTTTAGATTCCAAGGAGAAGATAGCATCACTTATTGATGAGTTGGGTTTGGAGCTAGATGATAAAGAATGTGCTACCACAAACATCAATGAGAAGGTTTGATAATTCTACACATAAAAATACAAAAACAAATTTCAGTTATTTTATCTATTTTATTGTTCGAACTTATATGGTCAATGATGATTGAATTGGCTATCCTTTGCTATGTCTTTGCTGTCAACTCATTAAATTGGCTATCATGCACTGTCAACTGATTAAATTGACTATCCTCTAACATGTATAATGCATTATGTTAAATTGTTAATGGCCTTGATGTTATGTCTTCAGAAACTTGTCATATATACACTGTTACTGCTTCTCTAGTTTGATGGTTATTTACTTCCAATGAGTCAATGACATACTGACAGGACAGTGAGTAGAACCGAACTATACAAGTATTAATTTTGGGTTTCTATTCTTCATTTAATAATGTTGGGTTACAATTGATATTTTATTGTCGGACGAGATAATGACCGAGGTTGAGCTCTACTGAAACATGGTTAGAGATGGCTCGCTGGCTCGCTGTTGGCTTTTTGCTAGACAAGATTTGTGTTGTGGACTTATCATGTGATGTAAATGTAATGAACTTAAATGAACTAGTGATGTACTAGACTACTTGACTATGATCAATTCGTACTTTTGAACCATGTTGCATGTAGCTAGTTAGCTACTAGCCTACTATTTGTTTAACTAGCCTATATAATTTACTTGCTAGTTGCTAGTTAGAATTTACCAGTTGCTTAATTTGTCTCTGTCGTCATGTAAAATTTGCTTCCGCGCATTATCTGACTAAATATTTGTGACCGAGACTAACCGTATCCGGAGCGGCATGTATTCGATCCGTATTCGTGACCGAGAATATCCGCATTCGTATTCGTATCTGGCACTATCCGTATTCGACTCTGACTCCGACAAAAAATATGGAAACAGATACGGGATGAGCAATATCCGTCCGTATCCGTTCCGTTTGCATCCCTAGATATTGATGGTAACGTTCGAACCAGGATGAACGATCCCGCCGTGGGATTGGCTGGAGACGCTTACAGCCGTTCGATTGACTTGGAGGTGTTCAGAACAATCTAATTATATCTTTGACCACGACAACGCCTACGACTTACGACCACTGCGTCGCTACGACTACGACTTACGACCATCCGATCCTCTTATAGCTCGGATAACTATGAAGGTAACAACTGCTACTCGTGTCGTGGTCGAAGCCAATATCGACAGAAGATGTGTCGTCGTAAAGTGGGCATAGTCGTAGTCGAAACCAAACCTCAACGTGGCTGTAACGACTTACAGCGTAGACCAGAAGGGATTCCTTGTGATTAAAGGACAACAACTTTCGCATCTAGAGTCCGATTGAGATGATCTTGGACTTATTGGAAAGCTCATTTCAAGGACTACGTAACGGACAAGGACTTATCTTCATATTCATCCAGGATAAAAGATTTTAGTTTCCTTTTATAAGAGTTCAACCTAATATAATAAAAGATTGAGTTGTACATGTTTAGCGGTCCTACGGACTATGCCCAGGGCTATATAAGCCTTGTAATACGTAGCCTTTGGAGCAGACCACATTATTTTTAAGATAGCTAATATTGCTTATTCTCGGGTTTATACTACGCGTTGCCTTTGAGGAATTGGGTGATTTTCTTGAGAACACCTCCATTGTTCTTATGTTTCCTTGTGGTTTGCAGCAGCAGCAATACATCTGCTTTGTGGTCGGGTAGACGGAATCATGAGCGTGTGGTTGGACGAATTCTCTTATTGCAGGTTGTTGTTCTAATAGTGGTTGGCACCATCGGTTCGTCAGATTGCACAGATCCAAGTTATCATTATTAATCATACGTCGTGAAGATCGAGCACCCCGCATCAATTGCCCTGATATATTGAACAATCCCAACTAGTTTGTTACTACTTCTCCTGTTGCCAATTGGTTTTGGTGTGGAACCTTCGTTGGGCTTGTAAGTGGTCCAGTGCAAAATCTTCTCATCCTTCATGGCGAGCGCCTCAGGCACATTTGCGCCTTTCATATACTTGGTAAAGGAACTGGAGCTGCTACTTCTATCTCTAATTGGTTTTGGGATAGAGCCTCCGTTGCGCTTGTAAATGGTCCAGCCCAAACTCTCCTCCTCCTTCATGAGCAGATCAGGCCCATTTCAGTTTTCTCTCAAAATTAACAGTTAGGTTATAGAGAAATTAAACAAACGCCAACTAGTAAGTTTTATACTTTTATTAATATATAGTTTCTAATTAAGCTTCATTATTATTCCGTCCAATACTTGATGGGATCCCCATTCACCTTGCCCTAACTTCTTTTATTCAAGAGCATCATTAAGACATTAACGACAAAGAATTGTTACTAAAAGAGAACTTTACACATAAGACAGGAATAACTACAAGTTTATAACCGTCATACACGTAAGAGTGATTGCATTTTCCTTAGAGGACGATGCCTCATTGGCTTTAGGGGTGGAAACGAGCCGAGCCGAGCCGGCTTGAGCCAAGCTCGGTCTGGCTCGGGTGAACAGTAGGCTCGGCTCGGCTCGGCTCGTTTCCGAAACGAGCTACGCGAGGGGCTCGGCTCGGCTCGAAATGAGGCTTGAGCTGGCTCACGAGCCCGAATGGCTCGAAGTCAACAGAGAGCAGGCCTTTCACCGAACGAGCCAAAATGGCTTGAAGTTAACCGAACGAGCCAAAATGGCTTGAACGAGCCAAAATGGCTTGAAGTTAACTGAACGAGCCAAAATGGCTCGAAGTTAACAGAGGCACAATAGAGCAGGCACATTCACGCATGATAGGAGCGATACACAGAGAGCATTCAGATGCATGCAGAGCATTAACAATAAGCACCGCTTGCCGTTGCACGCTCGCCCGCTACTGCCGAGGGGGAGGCCCCGACGTCGGCCGCCTTCGGCTTCTTCGCTCGAGCACGAGACTCCAAGCTCCGTTCGCGGCCCATGCGCGTCGGTTGGAGGAGGCCGCGGCGGATGGAAGGACGCCGCCCTCGCGCGTGGGGACGATGGAGCTTGGGGAAGGACGGCAGCCGCCAGCCGAGCGCGTGGGGAAGGACAGAGATCGGGCGCGGGGGACGGACGGCGGCCGCGCGCGGGTGGAAGGACGACGATTGCTCGCAGGGGAAATACGGCGGCCGCGCGTGGGGGAAGGACGGCGGGCGCACGTGGGGGAAAGACGGCGTCGGCGGCCGAGCGTGGGGGAAGGACGGCGATCGGCCGATCGCCACGGTGGCCGCGCGAGCGACTGGGTTAGGGTTAGGGTTGGTCCGACCGAGTGACCGCACTCGCTTTCCAGATCGATCAATTGCACGGCACCGCACTCGCTTTCGACTGGGCGACTGGGCCGACTAGGCCGACCGGGCGACTGGGGACTGGGCTGCTCCTACTCTGGGCCAGCTCGCGAGCGGCTCGAGCTCGGCTCGTTTTTTCCCCGAGCTACAGACCGGGCTTGGCTCGGCTTGAAACTTCTCGAGCCCGAGCCGAGCCGGCTCGAGCTCGTTACGAGCCGAGTCGGCTCGCGAGCTTCAAGCCAATTGTCCACCCCTAATTGGCTTGTCATCCTCCCCGAGAAGATGACTAGTAGATGAGTAATAAGCACTTACAAACAATTAATCCATTATATACAAAAAAATTGGTCAATTCGATAAAATAAAGGGATGAAGTAGAGAAGGGGAAATGCTATTTATTTGACAAAAGTCATTTATTTTTATTTCATAATACATAGACAAGTGCAGAGACATAATTATTTATGAAACAAAGCCAGTACTCACAGCAACGTCCAGTATAGTACTAATGACCTGACCTCTCGGTCATGCAAAGCAACTCCTACCACTGGACCATATTCACATGTACACATCTACGTATATTTTTTCTCTTATAAATTGTCGACACGAACTTGTACACACACTTATAGACACACACACATTCACAATAAGGTTTCTACTTCGACACAATCACACTCATAGAAGCGCACACACACACTTATACGCACATATATGTGCATGCGGGATTACCGAGGTGCAACTATCGAGCTAGGTACGCACGGCCAGGGCCGTCTTAGAGGGGAGGGCAGCAAGTGCGACGGCCGGGGGCCCATGCCACAGAGGGGTCCATGAGTATATGTATGTATATAGTACTTAGTATATGTATTTGGCATATTGAAATGAAAATTTAAAGGCCCATACACTTAGCACAAGTCCAGCAATCAATCAGGAATTAGCTTGTCGTCGCTTCCTATTCTGATATTCGGCTATTCTCGATCGCCGACCGATGATCGTTTCGCCTCCCTATCGCCCAGCCCAATCGCCAGACACGGCGACGCCGCTCCGTGAGGCGCGACACCGTGAAGCCACGACACGCCGACGCCGCTCGTCCGCATGCGACGAGGGATGGGCCCCACGCCCCCACGAGCGGACGGCTGGACAGGATCACCCATCACTGATCAGGTTTCTTAAAAAGCACTGAAGCATTATTTTTTTATTTGAGGTAATCATAATAGTTATTTTACCGTTCTTTTAGTTTGTTTATTGTACTATCGTTATCTTTTATGAACTAAACATATGCTGTAAGTTAACTCTTATTAGTAGTACTATATATTTTATTAAAAAATTAGATTGTTGGGTCTTTGCCGTCTTGCTTGCCCAAGGGCCCTTGAAATTGTTGAGACGGCCCTGCGCACGGCAGGGGATGGCACTGCTGTGCGTGTTGTGGTGGAGAGGGAGGTTGCAGCATTAGGCATAGATGTGGGGTCTAGCCTTAAGGAGAGTCGTGTGGAGCTTCAAACATGAAGGATTTCTCGATATGCAAAGTCATGTGCCCTATGCGTGTTTTCTCCTAGACCGTGTTTGGGTATCCAATGTGGACTGGATCTGGGGCGGTAGTGTGGATGATGACTAGGCCTGGGGACACGCACGTAGATAAGGTCCGGGGACATGCGTGTTGACCTACATATAGGGCCGTGGAGCAGACCTAGGTCGGGAGTGAGCACAAGGATGGCATGGAATTGGAGCAAGGGTGCGCCAAGGCAATGCAGACTGGTCCGGTGTCATGACCCAAATGAGGTCTAGGGTCATGGCACACACCAGCGCACCACAGAGATAGCTGGTGAAGTAGCCATGTTGTGCACTAAGTGGCTGAATCCGAGTGAGATGTGCAAGTTAGTTGGCCATTGAGCTTCTCACCTCGTTCTCCATGGACAGTACCGACTGTCATCGATACGAGATCGGATAGTAAATTTGTAGGCACCCCTGGTCGGATTCACGGACTGCCGAGGATGAAAAGAGGGGACTCAACGAGAATCACACACAAGTGATCGTACGAATGTATTGCAAATGTCTATGAGTGTTACAAGTGGCCTCCCCCTCCCTATTTATAGGGGTCCTATTTATAGAGGGGGAGAAAAGTGCCCAAAGTTACACTTTTGCCCTTGGATCTTAGCTCGCACTGAGGACTATTTTCATCCATCATGCCAAGTGGGTCCCAGAATGTCTGAGATTCACGATGTCATTGGCCTTCCTTCTACATAACTGCCGACAAGGCCTCAACGCGTGGCTAGTTAGGACCTCGTTCAGAGTCGATACCTTGATGTGTGACACCACGCCGATGTTGGCCCCCAAACCTTGTCCGAATTTGGTCCACGGACCTTGTTCGGGGTTGGACTCCAGACCTCATCCAGGACTGGTCCGTTGACCTCATCCGGGGTAGACTCCACATCTCGCCCAGGGTGAACTACAAACCTCATCCCGAGCTGGTCCGTAGACCTCATCCGGGGTTGGACTCTTGACCTCATCCGATGTTGGTCCTCAGACCCTGTCTGGAGTTGAACTCCAAACCTCATCCGACGTTGGTCCTCGAACCTCATCTAGGGTGGACTTCGGACCTTGTCCGGGGTTGGTCCAAACCTCATCTGGAGTTGGACTACGGACCTCATTTGGCATTGGTCCTCAGACCTCATCCAGGATGAACTCTGGACCTCATCTGGGATTGGTCCATAGACCTTGTCCGGGGTTGGACTCTAGATCTTGTCCATGGTTGGTCCTTGAACCTCATTCATGGTTGGACTTCGGATCTCATCCAGGGTGGACTGTGGGCCTCATCTAGAGTTGGACCGTGGACCTCTTTCGGGGTGAACTCCAGGCCTCGTCTGAGGTGGGTCCCCTGATGTGTGACACCACACTGAAGTTATCATCGGCTCGAGGTAGCATGAAGACCCTTCTCCAACAAGTTCTTTTTCATCCAAAAAATATCAAGGCATAATTTTGGGCTTCCCCCTAATGCCGAGATTAGTTCTTTCTTTAATAGCGTACCATAAAAATATCCCTATCATGGGCACTGGATTGATGGAACTTTAGATCCATCACATATCCCCAAATTCTAGTGGAAACCCATAGATTTATATTATGATGGTGATATTATCTAGGAAATAATTCATATGCACCAATTTCAATTGGTGGTTTAATCATTATATGCAGTGAGATCCACGATGTCGTCGGCCTTCCTTCTACATGATTGCTGACAAGGCCTCAACGCGTGGCTATCTAGGACCTCGTCTGGGATGGATCCCTTGATGTGTGACACAACGCCAATGTTGGCCCCTGGACCTGATCCGAGGTTGGTCTGCGGAACTCATCCAGGGTTGGACTTCGGACCCCATTTAGGGTTGGTCCACATATACTTGGTAAAGGAACTGGAGCTACTTTTATCTCCAAATTGGCTTTGGGATAGAACCTCCTTGCGCTTGTAAATGGTCCAACCCAAACTCTCCTCTATGGGCAGCTCAGGCCCAATTTCAGTTTTCTCTCAAAATTAACAGTTAGGTTATAGAGAAATTAAACAAACTTCAACTGGTAAGTTTTGTACTTTTATTAATATATAGTTTCTAATTAAGCTTCATTATTAATTATTCCGTCGAATACTTGATGGGATCCCCATTCACCTTGTCATAACTTCTTTGATTCAAGAGCATCATTAAGACATTAACGACAAAGAATTGTTACTAAAAGAGAATTTTACACATAGGACAGGAATAACTACAAGTTTATAACCGTCATACACATAAGAGTTCTTGTATTTTCCTTAGAGGATGATGCCTCATTGGATTGTCATCCTCCCCGAGAAGATGACTAGTACGTAGATGAGTAATAAGCACTTAAATGGTCAATTCGATAAAATAAAGGGATGAAGTAGAGAAGGAGAAATGCTATTTATTTGACAAAAGTCATTTATTCTTATTTCATAATACATAGACAAGTGCAGAGACATCTAGCGAGTCTTAATTATTTATGAAACAAAGCCAGTACTCACAGCAAGGTCCAGTGTAGTACTAATGACCTGACCTCTTCGTCATGCAAAGCAACGCCTACCACTGGTCCATATTCACACGTACACACTCACATTCACAATAAGGTTTCTACTTCGACACAATCACACTCACTTATACGCGCACACACACACACACACACACACACACACACACACACACACACACACTTACACATGTGCATGCAGCGTACACACACAATGCATGTCATGCTATAATTCATCGTGGTCACGCTCAGGGTTAGGTCTGTCAGACTCATAAATGTCAAGTCCACCGTTTTTGCGAGGCAGGATATCCTCCAAAGAGGGCCAGTTTCTCGGAACAATCTCCTTAGGACCACCAATTATGTAGTCTCCATTCTCCCCGGGAGTAAAGTGAAGCAGAATATAATTGTTGTCTTTGAACAAGTAGGCCTCGTTAGGTTTATGCGAGGCAAAGGCAGCTCCAATGTCGCTTGCAAACATAGTGTTCCGCAGGCATTCGAATCCGTCGGTTATGGAACGAATAGCAATGAGTTCTCTCGTGGCGAAGTTGATAAGAGCATATTCTGCACCTTTAAAAAGGTAAGCTTCGTTAGTCCGAGTAGACTCAAATGCAGCATCTACCCCTTTCTCAAATCTTGTCCCTTTGAAGAAGGGAAACATCTGTTTGATGGTCTTGGGGCCTTCGATAATATAATCATCGGTTGTTCCTGGTGCATAATTTATCTTGGCGCAGAGATTCCCGGAGAAGATAAAGGATTCATCGACATCAGCCACTCCAAAAGCTGCATCGATTCCGTACTCGGCAAAAGCAGTACCGGCAAGGGAGGGGAAACCATTGCATATGTATTTGTTGTTGATTATTCGATCATCTGTTGACGCAGGAGCATAGTCTATTAAGAAATACTCTTTCTTGATGAACATATAGGCTTCATTTGTAACCCTTGAGCGGAATGCTGAGTCAATGTAGCTGTCTTCATTTGCCACTCCCTCTGTGTAATAGGAAACAATGTCGTCACTTGCTGCTAGTGCTGCTCGCTTTTGTCGATCTGGGTATTCTTGAATTTCGAGTTGCCTGCTCTGTCTATTATCATCATAGTAATAACGAACTGGTCTCTGGATTCTGAGTGTTCGTTGTGGATGTGATTGGGGATTGAAGTTCCTATTTATGTATAGAATGGTATTAACTCTTCTTCGTGTTGTACGCTGCGGCCTGCAACCATAGTCCATACATGTTTGTATTTAGGGCAGATCCAAGATTTTAGAATTGGGGTGTCCCCATTATAATAGTATATGTTGTAAAGGTCTTACGACCTCCCAGGACCTTTTCCGACCGATTAGAGTCGTTTACGACCGGTGAGAATCAAATACGATCGGTTCAGAGTACTTACGACCAATTCCGAACGCTTCAATCTCCTCCGATCGCTTTTTCAACGTGATTGTATGTTTACTGTAGCAATTTACGACCGCTCGCAATATCGCGCCACGCCTTCCTTCACCGCCCAAGATACCGTGATCGAAGCCTTCACGATCACGCAGTGATCTTGGCGATCATCGCTCACCGTGGTCGAACACCGCGTCGACCACGTTCACTTCCTTCAACGTGGTCAGAGTCGCTTCCGACCACGTTCGGTCTTCCCGGTGTAGTCGTAGCTCGTTACGACCACCTTCGACTCCTTACGACCACATTTACCGTGGTCGTAGCCTTCCCTGCTACACCTGCTGGAACTTTGCCGTGGTCGTAACTCCTCCCAATCACGCTTGCGGTGATCGTGAGTCCTTCCGACCACGCCTTGCGCAAACACACGACAAAACAAAGCTTTATATGTTTCCTCTTTTGGTATTTTCTCAATTGCTTGGTACAATGAATACATGGCTCTAAGCCTCTTTTATACCCGGTTGTCCTACTTTAACACGGGTTCTCAACACCTACTCCGACTCCGAGTCTTATACGACTTCGACTCGGTTACGACTTCATCTAGGACTCGGTTTTAGACTTCTGATTTCTTACTCGTTTTGGATTCGATTACTTCCAAAACTTGTGTACGACTTCTAAACAAGATTATTTACAACATTCTCTCCTAATCTTGTTTCGATTTCAATCATGCCGATCTTTCTCCTCATCTCCGAGAACTTTATCCGCCCAATGACTTTGTCAATATGTCCGCTTCGTTCTTCGGTTCGATATAGTTGATAGCGATCTTCCTCTTCGACACAATCTCGATATAATGATATCTTGTGTCTATGTGTTTGCTTCTATCATGTAGAACTGGATTCTTGCTCGATGAAATAGCCGATTTGTTATCAACCCCGAGCGTTACCTTCGAATTTCTTCATCCGATAATTCACTCAACAATGAGCGAGCGGACTCCTTGGCAAGACGTCGCGCTTGCTGCGATGTACTCGGCTTCACACGAAGATAATGCAACTACCTTTGCTTCGAGATTGCCAGCTGATCGGACTCTCCCCAAGCACAAACATTATGCCCGTCGTGCTCTTTCGATCGTCGACATCTCCCGCCATGTCGCTATCATCAGAGCCCGCCACCGCAACGACTTTCCACCTCCTTTCTTGTACTGAATCCCAAGATTCAAAGTACCTTTGATGTATCTCGGATGTGCTTCACAAAGATTCATATGCTCTCGAGTCGGTTTCTCCATGAAACGACTTACGATTCGACCGCAAACGAGATATCCGGTCGGTGTGCACCGATACCGTAGACTTCCGACAATGCTCCTATAAGTCGTGGCATCAATCGGTGATCCTGGGCCTGTCTTGCTCAACTTCGATGATTCTCTATTGGGGTTTGACATGGATTGCACTCTTCCATACCCGACTTCTCCGAATCTTTCGAGCATATCCCGATCGACAAAGTGTTATGCCGTTGTCGGTTTGATTTACTTCAATGCCGAGGTAGTAGCACGAAGTCCCAAATCGGTCATTTTGAACAGCCTCTTCATCTCTTCTTTAAACCTCATAATCTTCTTGAACTCGATCCAAGAATGATCAAGTCGCCCACGTAAACGCCACGATCGACCGTTTCTTCGATCTCCCTTGAGTATACCGCATGTTCGAGTTGCTTCTTCTGAACCCGAGTGCCGTTAGACTTTTGTCAAGCTTCAAATTCCATGCTCGTGGTGCTTGCTTAAGTCCGTAGAGAGCTTTGTTCAGCTTCAAGACTTTCTCGGCTTGCTTCTTGGATTGAAAACCCGCGGTTGAGAAACATAAACTTCCTCCTCAATGTCTCCGCTCAAGAACGCCGTTTTCACATCCATGTGGTGAATCTCCCATCCACCGCTTGTCGCCAATGCAAGAAGTAGTCGATAGTCTCCATACGATCTCTGGGCAAAACTTCTTCGTAGTCGATGCCTTGTTTTTGAACATACCCTTTCGCCACAAGTCGTGCTTTGTGTTTTACGACTTCTCCCTTGGAATCCTTCTTTACCTTGAAGACCCACTTTATCCCGATCGCTCGATGACCTTTTGGCAAATCGGTGAGTTCCCAAGTGTTGTTGTCTTCAATAGATTTTAGCTCTTCCCGCATAGCGTTCTCCACTGCTCATCTCCGTCGCTTCTTCATAGCTTTCGTGTTCTTCATATTGTGTATAGTAACACTCATTCATCTCAGATTGGCTCGGTTTGAGCATAGATCTCATCGATGCTCCTCATCTTCGCACCGCCGTCTTCTTCATCTTCGATGATCGGTGAGGCTTCCGATCATTTGCATCAATCGTGTCCGAGCTTTGAGGTGTGATCGTAGCTCCTTCCTCCATTGTAGTATTGTCGGTGTCGACCTCTTCGACATCGAAAGTTATCCACTTTGACTTATCTTTCTCAATGTCTTGATGTTCTTCCCACTCCCAATGTTTGTCTTCTTGGAAGACCACATCTCTGCTCACATGTAGCTTGTTTTCGATTGGATTATAGCACCTATATGCCTTGGTACCTGATTCCGAGCCGAGGTAGATCATCCTTTTGCTCCGATCGTCTAGCTTCCTCAGATAAGTCGATGATCTCACATGTGCCAAACAGCCGAAGACTTTTAAGTGATCGACGTTCGGTTTTCTCCCCGACCACAACTCGTATGGAGTAACTCCATTTAACGACCGTGTGGTTGCACGATTTAACAGATAGACCGCATGTCTTACGGCTTCTGCCCAAAACCTCCCGGGCAGGTATCGACTCTTCAAAAGACTTCGTGCGGTTTCAACCACGGTTCGGTTTCTTCTTTCTACGACTCCGTTTTGTTGAGGCGAGTACGGAGCCGTGAAGAATCTTGCAATGCCCTTCTCTTCACAGATTGAGTCAAACTCTTTGCAGAAATTCTCCTCCTCGATCGGACTGATCGCTTTACCCTCTTGTCGACTTCGTTTTGGCAAGATTAATAAACTTCTGAAAATTCGATTTTGCCTCATCCTTGCTCTTCTCGCATGTACACCCACATGGCTCGAGTAGTCGCCCACGACCAGATGAAGTATCGGTTTCAGCGTCGGTGCGGGGTGTGATCGGTCCGCACAAGTCGACGTGAACCACTCGAGTGGTTGTGAAGCTCTAAACTTCGCTCGTGGGAAATCGCTACGAGTTTGTTTCGCCACGCATGACCTTCGCAGACTTGCTCTGGGTGGTCGATTTTGGTAATCCGACCACCATCTCTTTCTCTCGCCATTGCTCGAGACTTTGGAAATTTATATGACCAAATCTCTCATGCCACAACCAGGCAGGATCTTCAATTGTGGTCTTCAAACACTTCTGCTTGCATGTTTCGATCTTGATTTTGTACAAACGGTTCACGGTCCGTTGCACCTTCATGAGTAGATGCTCACTGTGGTCGAACACCTTCAGATGGTTGCCTTTGAGCTCGATCCGACAACCTTCTTCGGTCAATTGTCCAAGGCTTATGATATTGCTCCGAAGACTCGGTATGTAATATACATCCGAGAGCTTTCTTCTACTTCCATCTTTGCATTGCATCAGGATTGTGCCTCTCCCTTTTATCTGAATAGTAGAGCCGTCTCCGAACTGTACTTTTCCGAGCACACTCTTATTTAATTCGTAAAACATCGAGTACGTACCCGTCATGTGGTTGCTGGCTCCGTTGTCGAGATACCAGTCTGCCGTCCGCTCTTTAGTCTGCTCTCCCTGCTCCAACAGACTTGGAAAGACTCTTTCCTCATTCAAAAGAACCATTGTCGGTTCGTCTACAGTGCAGAGTGACAACAGTAGTGTTGGCTCTTTATGCTCTGTAGTTTGTGCCAAGTTTGCTTCCTCTACCTTTTTCTTGCCCCGACAATTCGCAGCATAGTGACCATACTTCTTGCAGTTATGGCACTGGATGTGGCTTCGACATTGAGCAGCGTAGTGCCCATACTTCTCGCACGTGTAGCACTGGATATCAGTCTTGTCAGTATGATGGTCACCGCCTCCACGACCACCTCCTCGACCACTTCGTCCACGACCTCTCTGATCGTAGCCTCGACCTCGTCCATGAGACGCGCCGCGGCCGGTCGATGTGCCACGACCACGACCACGACCGCCCCTCGATGACGAGTCTCCTCGGTCTTTCGCATCTTCTTTTACGAGCAGTACTTGCTGACCGTTGTCTTCTTGATAACTCTTTAGGAGCTGCTCGTGTGCTTTGAGCGCTCCGGTTACCTCCTCTATCTTCATCTTCGAGAGGTCTTGCGAATACATAAGCGTGGTCACGACCGGAAGAAACTTCTCCGTAGCACTCTCAAATACTTCTTCACCGCCACCTCATCTTTCAAGTCATCGCGAGAGATTTGATCTCGTTCACGACTTCGTTGAATCGACAGAGAACTCTTCCACGGCCCGACTCTTCCCCATCTTCATGGCTTCAAACTCACTTCTTAATGTTTGAAGTCGAACCTCCTTCACTCGATCTACTCCTTCGTGCATGGTTCGTAGAGTAGTCCGCACTTCCTTCGCCGTCTCCTTGCCGACTAGCCGCGCATCATTGAGTCGGGCACGCCTTGATAGATCGCCGCCATCGCCATCTTGTCGAGACGATCATCGAGGACCTTGTCCTTCTCCTTTGGTTCGACCGCACCTGCACGCCTTGCGCGATCATGTTGACCTTCATCTTCATCGCCCGCACCGGATAGTTGTCCGAACCGAGGATCGGCATCGCAGCGACACGCTCGCTTCGCCGTGTCAGCCATGTTTAACCACCGCTCGATACCAATCTGTTGTAAAGGTCTTACGACCTCCCGTGACCTTTTCCGACCGACAGAGTCGTTTACGACCGTGAGAATCAAATACGATCGGTTCGAGTACTTACGACCAATTCGAACGCTTCAATCTCCTCCGATCGCTTTTTCAACGTGATCGTATGTTTATCGTAGCAATTTACGACCGCTCGCAATATCGCCGCCGCGCGCCTTCCTTCAGCCGCCCAAGATACCGTGATCGAAGCCTTCACGATCACGCAGTTGATCTTGGCGATCATCGTTCACCGTGGTCGAACACCCGTCGACCACGTTCACTTCCTTCAACGTGGTCGAGTCGCCGACCACGCTCGTCTTCCGGTGTAGTCGTAGCTCGTTACGACCACCTTCGACTCCTTACGACCACATTTACCGTGGTCGTAGCCTTCCTCGCTACACTGCTGGAACTTTGCCGTGGTCGTAACTCCTCCCAATCACGCTTGCGGTGATCGTGAGTCCTTCCGACCACGTCTTGCGCAAACACACGACAAAACAAAGCTTTATATGTTTCCTCTTTTGGTATTTTCTCAATTGCTTGGTACAATGAATACATGGCTCTAAGCCTCTTTTATACCCGGTTGTCCTACTTTAACACGGGTTCTCAACACCTACTCCGACTCCGAGTCTTATACGACTTCGACTCGGTTACGACTTCATCTAGGACTCGGTTTTAGACTTCTGATTTCTTACTCGTTTTGGATTCGATTACTTCCAAAACTTGTGTACGACTTCTAAACAAGATTATTTACAACAGTATAGGGGGGGGGAATGCTTATAAAGTGGTTACAACTATAATTTTTTCTTTGAAATGACACAACATTGATTTATAAAAAGGATTTTTTTTCTTGAATTAGGGTGGCAGTTGATGCCCTTTACCTCAATGTTGTTCCCCTACAGCCTATAAGACAAACATATAGGGTATTCCTAGCATCGATCTTATAGTTATTTTGGGATGGTCCAAAAACCAAACTAGGGATCATTTGTATCCAAAACCGTTTTGCCATTATATGAGCAAATCAAAAGATTGTGTAATTGGAGTAGATAATTAAGTGATGGGCCTTGAAACAAATATTATATAAGATCCAATAAAAAATACGTGACATATATATATATATATATATATATATATATATATATATATATATATATATATATATATATATATATATATATTGTATCTAAGTATATTAGTCTAATTATATAGGATGTTAGGCCCTTTTCTGATCAACTTAAAAAACAGAAAAACGTTTTATTCAGTATAATTCAGTTTTGATCAGTAAAAATAACTGTTGGGATCTGTTATTCATTGCCCTAAAATTACTTACCATCGCCCTAACTATTACAAAGTTACCATTCCCACATTTCACTCACTCCTCATTCTCACTCCTCTTACTCTCTCCTCCCCCATGCACCAACAATCTCCACCACCGAGAATATATCTAATGCATCCTAACTTTTGGTACATCCTTGTGTATCCTCTACGAGACATGATTCAAATGGTTCTAAAAATTTTTGGTTAGATTAATCATGATGCAATCAAGTATCCTGCAAAATTTCAACTGAAAACATGATGTGTAGATCAAATTTAGATTTGAAATTTTGTGGCACCATAGATTGATTTTGTCTCCATATTGTCAAATTTTTTATGAATTTTTCATGATCATTTGCATCGTGTTTCAAATAGAGGGCACGGGATGCACCAAAATTTAGTATGCACTAATATGTTCTCATCCATATTAAATGCCTATTAGACAAGTGAAAATTTTAGGACATCTAATGTTTGGGGAGGAGAGGGATGCAATATGACCAAAGGTTGCATGTCTATCAGACAACGCTAGAGATTGACCTTATATGCCGTAAAAGGTCAAAATATAATTTTTGGTCTGAGTTAGATTGAAAATATCTAAATTTTGGGCGATTCAAATGGAAAAAAGATGGTGTTGCACCATTTTACTGGTACGTACAATACGTACTATGCCAACATATTAAATATATTGAGTGGTAAGGCCGAAATGACACTCCCCTGTATGTTTTTGTTTGCTTACTTTTATCCCAACTTTATCCCTATCTACCACCACATAACCTACGTATTAAACTCCAAACCCCACTTCCCAACCAAATATTTAATTTCTCACTTCCCTCGCAAAGGTTTTACATACAATTACCTTACCCCCATTCCCTTTTCTTGATAGCTCGTCCAAAAGTTTAATACCACAATCAAGCAAATAATTAGTTTTACAATATATAGCAATTGTTATAAGTAAAGAGTAAAACCTGTCGCCACCAGTGAGTTGAAAAAGTTGGGCAGATCGAATGTATTGAGGGGCAATCCCAGCAATAAAAGCAACCTCATCTTGGGTTGGGTAGATATAACGATCTTCCAATGTTTGAGCAATCCAAATTCCTCCAGGCGCATAAATCTCATAGCGATATATGTAATCAATAAGGCCAGGGTTGACAGTAGGAAACCAGGAACTGTTGAGAGTAGTGCTAACAAACGCATGAGTGGTGTCTCTTCGAGTGTCAAGAGGCCTGCCACCACTATTCACGTACCGCTCCAAATTGAAGAAAGTTGCATCTGGAGTGTCTGATTGACGCCTTGCTTCGAATCCGTTCTCAAATACAAAGGTATATTCTGCCCTATCCCATCGGAATACATGGCTTAAGATGTCTCCCTCTCCATCACTGCTTCTGTACTCGATGTCAGCCAAACGTTGACCGGAACATCTGCACTAGAGAATCAGAAACAACTAAAGCACATTAATTTTACTGTTATTCTTGACAATTAGCCTCTGTTTGGTTTGATGGAGAACATTTTCCTTGGAATTTTTTTATGTAAAAGATTTTCCAAGCGAAATACAAATGTAGATTAGTTTTCATTGTTTTGTTCCTTGCATGAAAAGTGACAGACAAATGGAAAATGGAAGCAGAAAGGAAGAAAAATGGATTGTAGGAGAGGAGAAAGTTACAGAAGAATAGGGTGGAAAATATGCCTTCTCTTCCTTACAAAAATATTTGCCCTTGGGAAAACTGTTTTCCACCCTTTACGAACGAAGCAATGGAAAATGGAAAAATTATTTCCTAGAAAAACATTTCCCGCCAAACCAAACGCTCTCAATAGGCTCTGTCTGTTTGTTTGTTTTGACGGAGTGGAAAATGCTTTTCCACGAGAAAACTCTAGGGGAAAAGGAAAATACTAATGTAAATTAGTTTTTCGTTGTTTGGTTCATTGCACCAAAATATAGAGAGAAATGGGAACCAGAAACGAAAAGGAAAGGGTGGATGGGAGGAGAGAAGAAGGCAAAGGAATGAGGTGGAAAATGTGACTTCCCTTCTTTACAAAAGAAAAAAATCCACCTTGAAAAAACTGTTTTCCACTCTCTTTACAGAACTAACAAAGAAAAATGGGAAAACTATTTTCCTGGAAAACATTTTCCATCAAAACAAACACTCCCTTAGCCTCATAGAAGAGCAACTGACATTGTGATAGTAGACTCTGTCTACTAGGTCCTGAGCTGCATGTTGATCGGTGTCACCGACTGGTTGAGAAAAAGCGGACGCAGCACCTCTCCCTGGTGAGTCTGGTGGGATCGACATTTACTTACTATCTTAAGCACCTGCAATTGCAAATACTATATCTTATCAATATATTATATGTCATTACTAAGTCTTCACAATTCTGCAACATTCTTAGTAAGTACTTGGCTGTGACAACTTGTGCGGTTACTACCTTAGAAAATGGCACCAATATGTGATTTATTATCCGACAAAAACATGTTTTGTTAAATAATATGCCACATCATAATGTTGCAACAGAACAATAGTTAGAGATGTCCATTAATATCATAATAAAATGCCACACATGGCTTAAACCTTACATAAAACTTAACACAGGCTAACCCTTGATATAACTCATTTAGCAAAAACTCCCAACTAAATAATAGGGACTTCTGTCCTAGGCTCTGTATGAGGCTCCAATGTCACATATATCTAGGGGTGAAAACGGGTCGGATTCAGACAGATATTGCTGTTACCATATCCTAACCCATATTTTTTCTCTGGATTCGGTACCAATCGGATTCGGTGTCGGATCGGTCAGGATTAACCCATTTCGTTTGCACCCCTACTTGTTTGTAAGGAATGCATACAGTGCAGTAAATAGAGTAGGACGCACTGACTTGATGTTACTATTTAATAGCTGATGTGGAAGATTTTATTTTACCATTGCAAAAGAAAATGAAACGTCAAATGGTAGCACTAACATGAAATCAAACTTGAAGATGTATCGGATTCGGACGGATATTCGGATTCGGACGGATATTGCTGTTACCATATCCTAACCCATATTTTTTTCTCCGGATTCGGTACTAGTCGGATTCGGTACCAATCAGATTTGGTGCCAGATCGGTCGGGATTAACCCGACCCGTTTTCACCCCTACATAACTCTAGGGATTTTTCAAGCAGACTTGTTTCTAAACAAGGATTTCTCAAGTGCCGGTTCGTTATCTCCTCCCTCCTCTGCTTCTCATCTCACTCCCAGACTCCGCTCCGACCACCACGCCGCCGCCGCGAGTAGCTCCCTCCGAGGCTCCCTGTACTTCTTGGTTCACTCGTGCATCCCCTCAAGCGCCCCTACCACCTAGGTTTTGGTGGGCACGTCTGCTGGCCTAGGCGACGGTGGTTCTCGACGCCGGTCACTTGGGTCTAGATCCCCATGCTCTCCTGGTGCTATCCCGCTCCTACTTCCTTCGATTTAGCCCATGGTTGATTTCGATTTCTAAGATTTTGATTTGGGGTTTTGTGAGCTGTTGTGGCTGTTTTCCACTCCCTTTACAAAGGAAAATTGGAAAACATTTTCCATCGAAACAAACACTCTTAGTTTCATAGATGAGCAACTGACATTGTGTTCGTAGACTGTTTCTACTAGGTTCGGAGCTGCAAGTAGGTCGATCTCTCTCACTGGTTGAGGAAAATGGGATGCAACACCTCTCCATGGTGAGTTTGGTTCGATCGACATTAGCTTGCTATCTTAATCACCTGCAATTGCAAATACTCTCTTATCAATATATTATATCTCGTTGCTTACAAGTCTTCACAATTCTGCAACGTCGTTAGGAAGTATTTGGCCAAATCACACACTGCATAAATAGCACCTAAACAAAATAATTAAAAACTAACGCAAGCATGCTGTACTGATTTTTTTTCTTCTTCTCCAGTTAGGAAAAAACATGCAATACTGAAAAATAAAGTTGATTAGCTAAAAGAAAGCATCAAAGCTCATGGTACACTACAACACCCAACATTTCGACTTTCAAAACAACATTTCGACTTTCATACCCTTCAATACCCAACTTTGACCAGTAATATTAAGATTAAAATCAACAATATCTTACGTATTAACATTTGTATTTATATATTTGTAAAATATATGATCAATCTTAGTATATGAATAGTGTATAAAGTAAAAGTTTTGCAACTAAAAATAACAGAGAAATTATGAAAATATACAAAATTTAAATACCCCAGAAAGAAGTGAAAGACAAGGAATTTTACAAAAAAATTCTATTGTTGGATTTGTGTTTATGTTTGTGGAGCGAGGGGGTATATATAGTGAGCGTCAAAAGTGATACTCAGGGGGAAAAAAATAAAGACAAGCAAAAGGAATGGAGGAAATTGAAAGTAGGGTGAGAAACTTATCTTGCAAAAATAGTTTGACATGTGCGAGATTCGGATCCTGTTAGTCCTCTGCGAATTCTTCCTTCGGAACATATGGCTTCCTTCAAATTTAGGGCCTGTTTGGGAGAGCTCCACCAGCTTCAGATCCACCAAAAACAGCTCCGCTCCATGAAATTTTACCCAAACGCTCCAGCTCCACGAAATCTGGATCCACCAAAATCCTGGATCTGAGGGCCAAATTCATGGATTTCATGGAGCTCCTCAAGGGGTGGTCCACTGTGGAATTGGGTGGTAATTACCCACCAATGCCACTGGTTACACACCCCATCCCACCAAAACCTCAATTTCGTGGATCTGGAGCTGCTATACAAGCCAAACACTCCATGGTTGGATCCCAGATCCACGGTAGAGCTGCTCCATGGTGGAGCTGCTGCTCCAGATTCACGTTTTCAGTAGTGGAGCTCTCCCAAACAGGCCCATAATGAGGTGGATTTTTCGGCAAGACTAAAGGACAAGATGAATCTATGGCATTAACTGTACCGCCCAGCTCAAAATCAAAGCCCGGTTCACAGCGGGTAGCCTCACCGATGTATGACATCTCGCTTACATTTTCATCCAAACTTCGTATAAAATAGTTAATCTCAAGGTACTACATTTGAGCATAACAAATATTATATGCTACTACAACTCATTTTAGATAAACAATATGGACTAATGCCACCGCAACTTGAAATGGGCCACCACAATAACGGGTCGGATATTACTTTCACCGCCTTAAGGGTTGACATCCTTGACAATACACTGCATATACGGAAAATGCTCAAAACCACTCCTCCGTACACGTCTGTGCATCCAGTGCCTGACACATATGTCATATTATTTGTTCACTCTGGACCCACATACGCCATATGCTTGCGCTCCTCTACCGCACGCACTCTAGTGATGGTTGATGTTTTGATACCATCTGTAACACCCTAGCCAAAATCCGCTCAAAACCCGACCCACCATGAGGCAGACCCACACATACTTAGTACACTGCTTATACTTTTGTCCTCGCTTCGTGTAAAAGGATTAATCTGGAGGTGTTACGTTTGTGCCCAATAAGTATTATATGTTAATATAACTCACTTTACATAAGCAATCTAGAACTAATCTCATTACAACTGCACATGAACCACACACTAGCGGGTCGGGTATTACATTCATCTTCCTTAAGGGCTAACGATCTTGGTAGCACCAACATACGCAGTAAATGACCAAACCACCCCTCAGTACACGTTCATGAGTCCAATACCGGCACATATGCCATACCTTGTGGCCACTCCAAGTCCACACACGTCATGTACCATATGTTCGCTCCCCTATTCCGCACGCACCTGCACAGTGAAGGTTGATACTCTGATACCATTTGTAATACTCTAGCTCAAAATCCGCTTAATGCCTAATTCTATGTGAGGCAGGCTCACGCATGAATAGCACACCGCTTATACTTTCATTCTTATTTTGTGTAAAGGAGTTAACTCAGAAATACTATATTTGGACCCAACAAGTATTATATGTTAATATAACTCACTTTAGATAAGCATTGTGAGACTAATCCTACTATAACTCCACATGAGCCACACAAACCACCGCACTAGCGGGCCAATTATTACGTTAACTCTTTTTGTTCACATATAAATTTCACGTGTCTTTTTTAGTGAGTCCATCACTAAAGTTCATATAAACGTGACGCAAAAATGCAACTAAAAACTCGAGTAACATACCTAAAATATAGCATATTTACACCACCCGATCCATAGGATATGAACTCCTCCACTAGTTGAGGCACAAACGGAGTGGATAATTTCTATCCGATCGACCAACCGAAAACTTGTAGAGCAAATACGAAAGGGGTAAATGGGTATCCATCACTATCTATGACCGACTCTGATTCCGAGTAAAAGATGTAGAATAGGATATAGGACGGTATGCATTCGTATGTCAGGTGGCTGGAGAATGTCTATTTTGACTACACTTATGAACAACATAACAATTAGGCAAATTCCTGCATCTGAGCACGCTAGAAATACTGAATGCTTTTTCTTTAATATCTTAATAATTGGTTTCTCCGTGTTCTCTCTGATTGCACCAATACTTAATTTTACTAATTGAACTTGATTTTTACGTTTAGGAAAAAGATGTTTATCCATTTTCTATTTTTCTTACTATGCATTTACTGATATTTACTTATGAACACTGATTTTTACAGATAAAACTAATTTTCACTGAATATATTTTTAAATTGAAGAGAACAGGGTGTTAATTAGCCCCACTTTTTTGTAAGGTTGAGCTTAATGCGATTTTGAGAGAACCATAGACAGTCTTTTTTTCCTCTCCACGCAGTTGACGAGACGGAAGTGTCACAAATACTCCTTAAAATGTCATCAACGTGTTCGATGTTCCTAGCTTATCCCTATTAATATACTAGCATTAATTCCCTTGCATTTGGAGGAAAAATGATTACGAAAAGGTCAAAAATGAAAAAGAGAAATGCACAGATTCACTCTTATCTTTTATCTTATCAAAACGCACAGATTCACACTTATCTTTTATCTTATCAAAAACAAAAGGAGAAAGGCACAGATCCACCAAGAAATATTCGTAGACAAAATTTCTTTAGAATACCTTTCTAAGATAAGGAATAAATCCTTTAGTGAGTAAATTTGACAAAGACAACAGAGGTTTTATTCTTTGCGAAGTCTATGGTGGCTATGCCAGTTTTATTTTGGTTGGTGTTATCGCCAATTTACCGATTAGTAGTTTTTTTCTTAAAACAAAAATTCCCTGTAGAATCATATTGAGATGTCCATGGTTCATATATGTTGAACAATTGGTAATCCTATCGAGTCAAATCAAGTTTTTGTGAAAGTTTTTCCAAGTGTCCAGGCTTCTCAGTGCATGGTAGTCTGATCGGCCTAGAGGGGCGGTCCGACCAGCCAGGTGTAGTCAGACTAGCCCTCAAAGGCAGCTTGATCGACTAGCTGAGTCTTGTGAATTTGAGTCTTTCAATCCCTCTGGATTGGATTCAAACTCTTCTAGATAGGTGTGACCAGTTTAGGGTGTTGTGCAACCCTAGATCTTGAAATCTAGGACCCTCTGTGCTTCACGAAACTAGTCTTTAGATCAGTAGTTAGTGCACACATTAGCAACATGGAATATCAAGCACATATCTCGCAAAAATAAAACTAATACGTAATAGTAGGCAATACATAAAATAGACTTGATGGTCTGACTTACAACATGCGCTGCTCAGGCCAAGATCTTCAAGAAACCACAGCGGAAGCAAAAACAACATCTAGACGGGAGCCTCAGGAAACACCCACATGCAACCGACTAGGGCTTGCAGCCTATTTCTTGGCCTTCATCTTCTATGGGACCATGTGGGGAAGGTCAGATCTGGTTATGATGAACAATTGGCACCAAGGAGTGGGTTGAATTTGGAGTTTTACAAAGGAGTTGCAAAATCTAGAGAAATTGGCCTTTGGCGGTATGACCGTTGGGAAGACGGTCTGCTCGGTGGCCGATCTAATTGGCCTAGTGACAGTCTAATCGGTGGTGTTGTGAAATGGCAAATGGACACCAAACACATGTGTGTATGTTTGGGGAAGTGTTTGCACCAGGTCTCATGGAATTTGGACACTCATGGCACAACTAGATAGTGTTTTATTGAAATTTTAGAGAGGGCATTTTCTGGTCAAGTTAAGCGATCTGACTAGCCAATGGTGCTGGTCTGATCGGGACAAACTTGGCAATCTAGCTGGCCACTAGGGCGATGGTGTGGCTAGCTAGTGGCCTGACCGGCCACACCATGGCGGTCAGATCGGCCAAGGTCTGTTGGCTTTGGAAATTTCATGAAATTAGAAGATTTGATCATGGGATGATTGTGGGGCTCCTGTCATGGCTGCATTGTGTTACATGTTGCATGTGTTATTCTAGCGTGTGTCAAGTTGTGAAGAATTTGTACTTGAAAAATAATTTCTTGGTCACTAGATGTGCAGGGACACTTGAAAGCAACTATGGTTAATGAAGAGCGACCGAGACAAGGTCAGGGTGGATCGAGGTCAAAGCGGTCAAGGAGGTCATGTGGAATAGTTGGGCTCAACAAGCATGGCACATAGAAAAGCAAACGAATATGTTGGAGGGAAGGTTTAAGCAATAGGTTAGATCAAATGGCTCCATCGGTTCAAGTGAGGCATGGTTTGGTGGGAGCTGGAAACAGGAGAGACTTCTGATGTGAGGAAACCTATTGATCAACCTACACGTGGTGTGCATGGTGGCTTGCATGACAAGAAGAAGAAAGAGTCAAGGGAAGGATCCGGAAAACTTCATCGAGGGCATTTTGGAGAAATGCTCCACAGCTAGACTTGAGGCCTACACCAAAACTGTAGCATAGGGAGGCACAAGAGAAGTGGTTTAGTGTTAGGCTAGGGTCAATGTGTGAGTAGATCAAATGCTTGGGTGTGAGTGGATTGATTCTTGTAAGCACTTTAAAAAGTGTGCATGTGAGTGTAAAACCCGTGTTAGTGGGGTCGACGAGTTTTTCCAAGTCCTTAGCAAGTGTAGACCCACTAAGAAGGCTGGTTAGCCTATTTAGAGGAGGTGGAGGCTAGCTAAAAGAAGAAGGAAGGAAATAGGACAACTTCTAGGGTTAGGCTAGTTCCTCTCCTTTATGGTGTGAGTAAGAGTGGGGCTTGTAAAAGTCCCTTTGTTACCAGCAAGTTGCAACCAATCATTCCTCTATATGCAATAGATCAAGTTTTTCCAATCTTTGTGTTCTTGTCTCAATTAGCACGAGTTCTTGATCTTTCTTGTGGTCTGGTTATTTTCATGCTTCTCTTGATCATGTTGTGATCCATGACGAGCAAAAGGCATTAGAAGATCTCTAGTATCAATCTATGTCCATCTAGATCACTTCTATAGCAAGAATCAAGATCTTGCCCGGTTCTTATTCTCCTTGACTTAGTTTGTGATATTGTGTTGTGGTTGTTTTTAGTCCAAATATCTACTTGAATTATCTTGTTAGGACATGTGAGAGATAATCTAAAAATCCTCATGACTTAGATCCTCACGAGCAAGAAGTAATTCAACTTTTACGGTTTGGTGTGTTCTTGAGACCTTGAGTTTGATTTATTCAATTAGATGGAACCAAGTCACTGAACCACTTGTTTCTTGCCTTCATTTGGTTCTTGACATCTTTACGAAGGCCCATACCAAATTTGGTTCCATTTGGACAAGGTTTGCTCAAGATTCATCAACTTGGGTTTTTGCACCGAGGAAGATCCAAGTGGGAATAGGGAAGCAGTTAGACCGACATCTATTGGGCGGTCAGACTGACCAACAGCTAGATCAACCCTAAGGGTGGTTAGATCGGCCAGCATTTAACCTAGTTGGAGGTCTAACCAGAGTCTATCTAACGGTCAAATCAGCCAGCGGTCTAACCAGCCAGGCTATTGCAATCTGATTGGTCAGGGTGCCAACTACTAGGTTTTGCATCATTTTGATCGTAGATTTCAATTGGCTTTGTGCAGACAGTTTAATCTGATCTTAATGACTCTAGTAGTTATTTGAGTGAAGATTAGATACTTAGGAAAAACAAAGAAAAAGCTTCCGCAATCATTCACCCCCTTTAATTACCGACATCAGTCCAACAAGTGATATTAGAGCCTGGTTAAGCTCTTCCTCAAATGTTAACTGGTCTGAAGAGCCATGGCATCAAACAAGTATTCCACCGAGCCTCCTGTCTTCGATGAGACCAACTTCCCATATTTGAAGGCGAGGATGACACCTACATTTAGGCTCAAGGCCATGTAGTCTAGGAAAAGGTCAAGAGTTCCTATATTGTCCCTACCAATGATTAGTTCACTTTGGCAAATCTTCTAGATGTGGAGGCAAGCAACAAAACAAGGAACCTCCTAATTTAGAGATTGTCAGACCCCGGAGCAACAATCTTTGGATCCTCTGTGTAAATCGCACTAGTCTAGGATCAGCTAGTGCACAAGTGGACAACAAAGATAAATATCAACCAAAATGACATTTATTCATTAACTAAATATGGGCGTGATGACCAAAGTTTACATCAATGGCCCATAGGCCAAACTTTAAATAATAGCAGCGAAAGAAAAACACCAAAGCAGAAGAAGCCCACTGAGTGCCCACAGGCAAACGACAGTAAGACGCAGCCTACTCATCATAGTCCTCTTCATAGTCGAAGTTGTTCTCCTCTGAGATGAGATGGCAAGGGTGAGTACAAACTTGTACTCCGCAAGTCACATGGGAGAATGCCACATAATGATAAAAGCAACAAAGGAAGGCATATATTGTTATTTGAGCGTAAAGCAGCATTTAAAGAAATATAATAAATAGATTAAAAATTGCTGAATTTAATACAGTAAGTAAAGATAGTAATTTAAGCAAAATAATATCGTTGGTACAGGCACCGACCTAACATCAATCTAACCACGGGCATCCCACCTGTACCATCTTTCTCCAAAAGATCTCATATGGATTCCATCCATCCATAAGCCTTTTAAAACCATTTTGAAAAACAAAGTCTAATATGTGAAAAACTTTTACTCAACTTGCCCATGACCGTGGGCATGGCTATCCATGATAGTTTATACACTTTGCAGAGGTTGTACAACTTTACCCACAAGACATGATAAACTCATATTGCCATGCGATTAGCACACTTCCTTAGGTGTGCGACGGAGAGATTATGACAAGGCCATTACAATGCAAAGCCTTCAATCTGGCCAAGCCAACACTAAGGTTTCACCCTAGTAAGGAATCCACCAGATCGGGATCCCCTCTTGAGCTGAGTGACACTTCACATAGCTTACGCCATGCTCACTTTCAACTTACAATGAGACTCAGGTTGTGACCCATAAATTAGTGAGACTCAGGTTGTCACTATCAGGACCCAGATTTTATAATCCGGAATCCTCTGTGATTATACTGCACTATTCCCTGGATCAGTAGATAGTGCTCACAGATTACAGTTCTGATTATCAAAGTACATATCCTGCGGAAGCGTAAATATAATAGTAGACTTACTCATGGGCCAATTAGGCCGAAATCATTAAATTGCAGCAGCGGAAGAACGAGGCACACAGGTGGGACCTTCAGGATATGCCCACAGGCAGCCAACTGGAGGTTCGCGACCTAACCCTTGACATCTTCATCTTCTTCGCCATCATGATTGAAAGCATAGTGATCTGATTCCTGATTCCGGATTTGATGTGAGAGCGAGTGTGAGCACAAACCACCGTGCTCCGCGAGCCAATACACAGGATGCAAGTAGATAGTATGCATGGCTTGTCAAAGGAGAGGCTCGGGTTATTTTGTTTACCAAAAATCGCTTTTAGCAGCATTATTATTGTTTAATCGTAGTGTTATTGCTGCTACCTAAACTCCACATAACGATTGCCCTAAGTGACTTAATCCACCAAAAAAATACACTTGCTATATTGCTTGCTGTCTAAATCTCCAAACAGCGAGTGACATCATTTAGTTAATCCACCGATCATACATTCATTACTGACTAAGACTCCAAGCAGTGAGTGTCATCCTTTATTTTAGATCCACCAATATCTTTTGTATTCTACATTCCTAACAATCCAATCATGTGGTTGCTATTCATCAACTCTTTACCTCTGACTCTAACGATTATCTATTATAATTATTTTTGAATCCACCAATATCATTTATATCAGAACTTTCTAGCAATTCAATCATTTTGTTATTGATCCAAAACCATGATTTGCTCTTCCAATAATCAACCTTATTTTCCATTATCTATCTCTAACTAATTCACTAGTATACCTCTACCAGAATATCATTGATCAAATCTATACTCCAATTATCACATCTCTAAATTCCCAAAAATTCAATTGGCCCATCTAGTATTCGATTAAATCCTATTAATTCCATTATCACCAATATCTCCCAATAATTTATATTAGTTATCAGTGTCATAATCCAGCAAGTACCTTTGCACTCCCTAATTCTCCAAAATCATTTAAATCATCTATCTAGCCTATACATTCATTTAAGCTCCACCAATTTATTTTTCCCAGAGTCCACACTATCATTATCCCTTTTTATGATCAACATGAGTTCACCAATATCTTTATGTGTTTACCACAAACATCCATCTTCTTTACACATGACTCTATTTATTCCCTATATTTTATTTTGTAAGAACAGAAGTGTCATTATTTGAAATATAACACATAAAAATTCCTGAGACCTAGCAGTTTTGACCAAAGATATAATGTGTAAGAGAATGCAATAATGATAGTGATCCAGATTCCATCCATCGTTACATGGTCTCTGAACCATATGCTAGACCTTCAGCGTTATAGCCGCTTACATTATCACTGGGACGACACCCAGGGCAACACAAATCAGGGCTTTTCACTACCCTTCCACTTTTTCATTCCCACCCACAAAGTTTTTTTTGAAATAGAACTATATCTGGTTAAGTTCCCATGTCCGCCCTTGACCGTGGGCACAGCTATTCGAATAGTTTTGACTCTACAGAGTTTGTACACTTTCACCACAAGAGGCAGTTCACTCGTTGCCCCGCATGATTCCTTAGTCATGCGGTTGAGCAAACCATCACAGTAACCGTTCAAAGTACCTCGCCCCTTCCATCATTTCACCCTATGGGTCGCTCCCACTTGCGGTGGGTCCCATACGTTGTGCGGGATGTTCTCCTTCTGAACGTCTAGCAGTTGGCTACCCCACCGCTAGCCTACCACAAGCAGAACTTCACCTCTCACGAGTGTCCCATTCAAGCCGTCACACGCATACACCGCTTGCACTACCTCACCACCTCCTCCTGTGAGGATGACTTTCAGGGTCCGGTAAATCTACTAAGCCAAGTTGTACTTTACAGACTTGTGGTTGTACTGTTTTACACAGGAGGTCATGACAAGATTCAATCCTTAGTGGTATCTGGGCGGTTCTACCACTACCCACTTTGTGCTTCCACTGCACCACACTCACACCCTCGAACCATCCGCCCAGATATTTAAGCAAGTTGGGGTTTTTGGGAATATAAAATAATTATACCAACATATACCAGTCATTACCAGCATGACTTCCCAAACCAGTTCCTCATGATTAAAAATGATAATGATGCTTGGGGCATTTCAGCGCCCCCGAGTATCTATGCAGGACTAAGCATGGCATATAATTAGGGACTTATTTTCGAAAGGTTACTATTACAATTTTGCTAGGGTGACAAGGTTCCCACATTCAAATATTTCAAAGGAGATGTAATGTTAATAAAGTTAAATCATGGGCATATAACTAAAATCTTGAATTAATAATGTATTTGCATATAAAATAACAGCATGCAATCTGATAATTTAAACAAAAGTAATTTGCAGAAAATGTAGGATCAACATGATCAAAGTATTGACTCGCCTGGTGCGGTTTACCGCGGACTTGAGCTCACACGATGCGTTCTCTTGAGCTTCTACTCTTTATCTTCACTTTGCCCTGACCACACTTGATCCGTGGAATCTTCAGGACTCCAACTTCTACTTATGCGACACACGACTGAATTCAAATAAAAGCAAATAACTCAGAAGATCCAAATAAATCCGAGTAAACGCAATTTAGTTTTATTATGAGTTAATGGATGATTCGAGTGATTTGGGGCAAGGCCGGTGGTAGAATACGATGACTTGACCCTCTATTAATAATCTCTTTTATTATTTTTGTATTTGTCAAGGAAGTTCCATGAGGTAGGTTAGATCTATGAATTGGTGTGCGAGTCTACTGAGCATTATTTTGTTGAGTGCTCATTTTCGGGGCATATGCTATATAAAAGTGATATATACGATTTTTAGCTTACCGAATTAAAGTTAGAATCCGGGTTGACAGCATTTTGTGGAGCAACATTTTATGTTCACTTAGTTATTACTAGGCATAACTTATTTTGAATTAGGATCCATTTGTTCGAGTCCTAACTCGCTATATTAGGTTATGTCCATCATTATTACCAAATCTATGTTAATCCTAACTCGCTATATTAGGTTATGTCCATCATTATTACCAAATCTATGTTAAAATTTAATTAATAGTACCATGGTTATTCTGTCTATACTTTAGTTATTATTAGGCTTAGCTTTATTTAATTTAGATTTATTTATCTAGGCAGAGATTAAGGTAATATTTCATTAGTGCTATTTAATAAGATATATTACTGAGGTTTGTTTAACGGTGACTTGGTAAATATTGGAGCATATACGTTCACATTTTAATTAAGGGTAATCTTTGTTAAGCTCGAGTATCTAGACGTAGTCGTATTACTTCACTACTGCTTTGGATCAATAACTAGCCTCTTAGGTGATGGCTCTAGGGGTGCAAACGGGTCGGATTCGGACGGATATTGTTGTTACCATATCCTAACCCATATTTTTTAGCCGGATTCGGTACCAATCGGATTCGGTGCCGGATCGGTCGGGATTAACCCATTTGTAAGGAATGCATGCGACAAACAAATGGAGTAGGAGGATGTCTTGTCAAGAACTTGATGTTACTACTTAATAGTGATGTGGAAGATTTTATTTTACCATTGCAAAAGAAAATGAAACGTCAAATAGTAGCACTAACATGAAATCAAACTTGAAGACGATCGGATTCGGACGGATATTGCTGTTACCATATCCTAACCCATATTTTTCTCGGATTCGCACCGATCGGATTCGTTGCCGGATCGGTCGGGATTAACCCGACCCATTTGCACCCCTAGATGGCTCAACCATATTATTATGCATACATGAGCAAGTCCATTTATAAATATTAAATAGTTTCATTTATTCTAGTTAATTTTTGTTAGATCCCTAAAGCTATTCTCTAGTTTAAATTGAGTATTATAGTCGACAAAGGATTCTTACTTTTGCTAGGACATAGGGTTATGTTTTAACTACGTGGTGGCTAGTTCTACAATCTTACTACTATGCAAGGATTTCTAGTGCATTTTCTACAAAATTTCTATTAGCTAAATCGTCATTTCATGGGTATTGGGACTTAAACTACATCCCTTCTAAATTGCTCACTATGCCTTGGATTAACATTTAAATTCTCAAAACAAAGTTTAAGGCACATGAGTTGCTAGCATATAATAGTTAATCCATAATTAAACCTCTAATGATCTCACCTTGCATAATGCTTTATTCCATCTCTATAATTAATCCCTTATCTTTCATTTTAAATTAATGTTAATTACCTATATTTCTCATAATTATTTCCAAGGTTTATTCGATTGTATACTAGGAAATCTTTATCCTAAATTTTTAATTATTTAAATATTAGTGAGCTAGTTCTAACTATTTTGCTTAAGCACTTAATTGCTCTTTTGCATATAAACTTGATATTCTAAGGCTTATATAAACTTTATTTGATCTTAAATTAATTATCTTAACTTCCTGGGATTATTTCTTATTTGATTCCTTTTTGAAATGGTTAAAGAAGCAAAAAACACAACAAAAAAAAAGGCATAATATGGCCGAAGGAGACTCGAACTCGGAATCTCTCGGGCGACTTGATCTCTAACGTGCGCTCAGCTGACCAGCCGGGCAAACGCCCCTTGGCGAATGAACAGAGGGAGTGAGCTAGAAATTCATTTGCCGAATATGAGCTCAGGACAGAGCACTCCGGCGAGCTTCTGTGTTGGCGTTGCCGCCGGCGGGTGGTGGCCGGAAAGGTTACCAAGATCGGTAAAACGGAATCCCCCCGAGGCGGGGATGCCTCTGGGGTGGTGGCTCCGGCCGGGGTGCACGGTGGCGGGCTAGCGGCGGCGGACGGCAGACGGCGGCGAGGTGGCACGGGGCGACGGCGCCGGCGTGGGGAAAGAGGGGGAAATTGATGCGGTCATGAGCATTAGGGGACACCGGGGAACTTACCAAGGGGTCGGAGGGGCTGGGGGCGCGACAAGGGAGCCCGGCGACGAGCACGGGCGGTGGCACAAGCACGCTCACGCCGCCGGCGATGTACCGGCGTTGGGAGGCCCGGGCGACGGTGGGGAGAGCTTTGCGGCGGCTTGGTGGTGCTTCTACTCCAGGGAATCGAGGGGGTTCGCCGGGGAGAGAGCGGCGCGGGCGGCGGCGGTTTCGGCCGGCGACGGGGAAGGTGGCTGTCCTGGCGAGCTAAGGCGCCGGGATTTTCGATTCCGCTGGCCGGGGGGTACAAGTGGAAAGGGGGAAGGACGATGGCGGGCTTCGGCAGCTCTTATAGCGGCTAAGGGGGGCGGGGGAGCACCGTGGCGGAGGACCGCCGGTCCTTGCCCAGCGCGGGGCTCGGCGCGCACGGCGGCTCAGCGTGATAGCGACGGTTCTGCGCGGCGCAGAGGGTGACGGGCAGGTGGCGACGGGACGGAGCTAGCGCGCATGCTGCTTGTGCCTGCGGCGGTGTCAGAGGGGAAGAGAAAAGTAGCACACGCGCACGGGAGGAAAAGAGAAGGGGGAGGGAGGAGAGGCGCGGGAAGAGAGAGAGAGGAGGGGGTGCGGCGGGGCACGTGCCTGCGTGGCAATGGAATGGGGAAAGTGGCCCACAGGCAGAGTGAGGGAGCGGAGAGATGGGCTGGGCCGGCCGATGCGGGGAGAAGGACGGGGAGAGGGGAGGTTGGGCTGGACCTTCGGCCGGCCTGACCTCTCCTTTCTTTTTTTTGTTTATTTAGTGTATATGTATACATATGTATATATACATATATATAGTACATATATATTTATTTATTTCTATTTTTTTTGTATATGCACATATATATTTATTTGCATATTCATTTTATATACACGTATATATTTCCTTCATGTCTGTATTATTTTTTATAACTACATTTTATGTCTTGCTCATCTTTCTAGGCCCTTTGTATACATGTATAGGTTCGATTTATTTTTGTTGCCCTTTTTAATACTTTTTCAAAATTAAATTCTTATATTTTAATTCAAGTCTCTTCCTCCCCTTTTGTGGACCATATTTTCAGATCTTAATTTAGAATGTTTGGGTTTCCATTATTTGCATATTTCCTTTTATGGCATTATTATTATTAGTTTTATTTTTCGAAGCTTTTCTTAAATTTTTGGATCCTCCACCAAAATTCAGAAAATCGCCATAAAATCCAAGTTTCAACAGAACATATTGCAAAATAATTTAAGAGCTTTATATTTTAAAATTCGAATTTTTCAGGATGTTACAGTCACTTTCAACCAACGCAGTACCTTGCTTCTTCGGCTATACCCGGTTCTTCCTCCCCTCCCTACTCCTACCTTTATGCATTTTCTTCTTGTTATTAGTGTGAACTATGTGTGGTGCATGAGTATTCTTAAGGATGTTTAGTGTGCAACCATACTAGAACTGGACATGGGCATACGCCGGGGAGTATTGTCTATGTTCAGGGCTCATGGACGGCCACTAATTTGGCTTTTGGGGGGGGGTCTAGTGGTGAGCAATCGTGGGTTGCTTGGGTTTTCTGGGCATGCATAGGGAGGCATTGATCCATGACCCAAGGGCACACTGGATGGCCACCACCAGTTCACTGTTCTCAAGTGTTGAATTAGTTTTGGCTACCTCATCTTGGCTCTACCAACTATACTTAGTGTTAGCAATCTACTTACAGAATGGATAAGTGTTTTCCTAGGCTTTACCGTACTTATGACGTTGGCTCAAAAGGGTAGGGATGTTAATGCTCACTCGGCTACTCTATCTTGCCCTTGGATTTGGTGGTGTGGCTAGCTTCTGGGAGTACTTCCTGGCTGGGGTACTTGCTGCTCATCCTCCTATCTTATGGTCTCCTGACCTTCGTCTTCTAGCTATGGTGATGCTAACGAAATGTTAGGGTTTAAATGGAATGGTGTGGCTTCTTAGTCATTATAATGGCTGTATGGAATTGAATGGCTATGTTGGTGGTTTGTGATGCGCCTTGATGGTCTGTTGTATCTCTATATGGGTCTTTTCTTTCTGGGCAGTGAGCTCAAGAGTTCACTGGTGCTTGGGGGTGGTGAATGTAGTGTGCGGGAGGTTCTGGGCAGTGAGCTGCTGACTATAAGCTCTCTCTCTGTGTTGGGTAGTGAGGTTCTAGGAGGTTCTGGGCAGTGTGCTGGCACCTTTGCATGGCATGGTTTTGCCTTATGTTGCCTGGTGGCAATAGGGGTGAAACATGGCTCTGTTCTTCTTATTGCTATCCATAAGAGTTGGACTTGTGGCCTTTGCTGGCCATGGTGGTGACAAATGGCTTGTGCTTGCTCTTAAAAGGAGTGACTCTATTGGTATGGTTCCAACAGTAAGAGGTAAGTGTTGCATGCCGAATGATGAAAATCTATAGATGGTGCCGATTGGACCCGGACAATCCTGGTATCTCTATGCGCGTTTTGCCCAAGTGCAAAAAAAATTATAACCCAAATTTCTGACGGTAATTTTTGTACTTTTCAATTTCATTTTAGTTTTATTGTCTTTTTGGCTAACTTTAAAGTTGTAGGCTTTGGTTTGTTTTGAGCTGAAGCTATGGAGTTTAGATGCGTTTTGATGTAATTTATATTTGTATGACTTGGTTATATGAGTTGAATTTCCAAAATTTGTAATATTGGGTTGTAATATTTATTCCTTTGTAAATTTAAAATCATGCATGTGAATTTATTTGTGAGGTTTGTTATTGTAATTAAGTCCTTTTTGTAGTTCAGCTTATTGATTCTAAATCATTTGATTTGTGTAAATGGAAATTTAATTTATTAATGGTTCCTTTTTAAATGTTAATATTCCTATTGACATATTAATTATCTTCTTAATAGTGTGCTTTTGGTTAATTAATTTGTGGGTTCTCACAAAAGTACATATGAAACCATGGCCAAGGTTTCTAGTTTAGATTTGGCGTATACTCGTAGAGTGCATTTGTTTTGTTTACCATAGGAGTCATAAACATACAGGTAACATACAGATATATAATATAACAATGAGAGCAAAAGCCCATTAAGAGTATCAGTGCACAAGAAGGATGTCACAAATATGAACCCCGCTGGAACTAAACAAGCAAAACCATGCAGAATCAGTAATATAGTAGTTCAATATGGTAGTCTAATCGAACCCCCAAAAAAAGAACGCTGTAGATTCAGAATACAGTGAGACCCAAAGAATGTCACGCAGAATCGGTAATATAGTAGTTTAATCGAACCCCCCAAAAAAGAATGTTGTAGATCTGAAATGCACTGAGACTAAAAGAATGTTGCAAATCTAAAATCCATTGGAACTAAGAGTGTAAAAGGACGCAGAATCGCATAAGAAGCTAAATCTAAGAAACCTCAATGAGGAGAGCACCACAACACAACCTAATCCAAGAAAAGAATAGCAAAAGTATAGATAGCAGTAAGACGATCGCGGGACCAGACGGAGAGCAGTACTTCCACATCATGGCCTAATCCACGGAAAGAATGGGAGAAGCGTACATGACGGTAAGCAAATCAGATTGTGTAGGCGCAAGCATGAAAACCAATCCGGTGACCGAAATCAAACACACAACAGCAACTGAGGCGAGCAATGAAACGTAGCCAGCGCTGAGGAGGACGAATTGCCCTAGAAGCCAACTCGCGTGGACAGTGGACACTGCGAGAAGAAACGGAGGCATTTTGTGAGGAACTAAGGACTTGTACGTAAAATACGAGGACCCATATGTAAACAATAAGGATTTGCATGTATTTACATAAAAATAGAAGGACCTTTCCATATATTCTGGTGAGTGGCACGGCCGGGAGCCCCAGGTGCAATTATTATTATTATTATTATTATTATTATTATTATTATTATTATTATTATTAGAAAAAATGAGTTAGTGGCTGTACGTCCATTCTTCTTCAACCACCTCATTCTCAATTTCTTATCACTCTCTACTTTTTAACTGATCAGGGTAACCCTCTTCCATAGCATGATTATCTATATATCCAATAAATTTTGTTGCAACGCACGAGCAGATGACTAGTATAGGTAGTATATGACCACACCTTGCCCCCACATTGAAAGCAACATTTTTTTTTGGCTCAAAGCAAATTTTGCCTTCCTAGGATATGCACAAAACCTAAATATCCCTCCTTTTCACATTCCAAAATCTCCCCTTTATCATATTCAAAATTTTGTCTTTTTAATTCTCCCCCTTTTAGCAATATAGTCATCAAGAACCAAGAAAAGAATGACACCCCTCCTCAAAAGATGCAATGAAGCACTAGGAGCAAATAAAGCACGAGAGTTGAAGATTATCAACAAAGAGATAAACAAAAATAGAAACTACACAAAGCCATGAGATGTGCATACAAAGTTATCAAAATCATGATTAAGTATAAATAAGCAATCTTAAACAAGATAGCAAGTCAAGTGAGTTATAATATTTGCAAGACTTTAAAATAATATGTTTACCAAAGGTATCCAATTAAGAGTCATGCCATGTCAAAAAGGACTAAATGAAGCCTAGAAGCTATAATTGAGACAATAGAAATGATAGAAATTATATTTGAACAAAATAGCTCGATTACTTGATTAAAATCAAATTCAAGCTTTTGAAAGTCATTTTTCAAGGTCTTATCTTAGCAAAGCAAATTCTGGACTATGAGCTATTTACAACTGCCTCTTAAGTTTCAATCATTTTGCACATATTGACTTATTTCTTAATTCTTTTGCATGATCTCAAGCCATTGTTAACCATCTGAAGCATTGCATTTAAAAGAGTGGTCTCGGTCATACAAAATTTTTCCTAAGTTCATGCCAAGTGCAATAGTAAACTGTTTCATGAGAAAGAATTGCTAAAAATCATAAATAAGCACAAAAGAGATCATTTAGTAAGTTAAGCACTATTTCGTGAGCAGAAACATGAATGCTATAGAGCTAGAAAAGCTCTACTGAAAGCTCAAAGTAGATTTCATGACTTAATGTAACCTTTGAGATTTGGCAGGAATAATAATAGGATAACTACAGAAACAACTATTTAAAAAATCCATCTATACCGATTTTAGTTTAAGTTGTCATTTCAATTTAAACTAGCATAGCAAGATTTCAATTATATATTCAGGGGCATAATAAGGCTAGCTAAGCAGCACAACATATCAAAGAGCATAGACATAATGTATCTCATACGTAAGTAAGAATCAAAACTTACATCTACATACTACTCATATACAAAGAAATGAAATGCAGAATTCGGCCGCATAGCACGAATTACATCTGTTTAAGTATCGGGGTTACAGTTCACAATAGATTAATCCAGTATATTGGAGAATTGAACCCGTGCGCGCTTGCCGTCCACCACGTGCACTCGCAGGCAGCGCCGCGCGCCTGCCATCGCAGGGCGCCGCCACCTGCGCGGCTGCGCCGGAAGCCCGCGCGCCGCCACGTCCAAAGCCGTGCGCGCCTCACGGCCGACCGTTGGCCGTCGCCCAATGTGTCGCCTGCGCGCCAGCTGAGCCACTCACCACCGCGACCGTGCCGCTCGGCGCCGACCACACCGTACGCCCGCAGCAGGATCTGGACCCGCACGGCCGGATCCGCTGACTCCAACGACGCCCAGGTGAGCTTCTCTTCCCGTCCCTCACCTGCACCTCATCTTCCCTCCCGTAGGTGACCGGAATCGATGTCGTCCTTTCGTCGCTATCGCCAGCCCTCGCCGCTCGATTTCTCCTTCCCAGTGAGTCTCCTCTCAATTGCTGAATTTTGGACACATCTGATCCTGTAGCACGTAAAAATTTCAAAAGTAGCTCTCAAAGTAAATAAATTCCAAATTTGACCTTCTACCTGAGCGCGCGACTACCCGGCGGCGACACCTGTCCGGTCGTGCGGTGTGGTACCGCACGACCGCCCTGTACTCCGCTCTGATCGCGCGTTTGAGCTTTCCCGATCGCGCGTTTGAGCTTTCTGCTGATTGACTAGACAGAGCTTTCCAAAGTGATGGATCTCCTGTGTACAGGCATTTAATATTAAACATCACAGCCAATTAGCTAATCTTTGGAAAGTATATTCCCACCAACAGCATTTGATAAACATAAGTCTAGTGAAAACGAGAAAAGTTGGGATTGATTTTTAGTTGGATACTTTTGTCAACCCCTTGATGCTGCTTCCTAAAACCATGACGATCATTTATATTATTTTTACTTTCCCGACCGCGCGTTTGAGCTTTCTCAACAGCCGAGGGGCCACGAATCTCGCGGTCAGGACAGGGGATCGCGCGGTCGGCAGAGGAGACGTGCGCTCGGAAGCTCAAACGCGGCGGTCGAGCGAGTCTGAGCGGTCGTGCGGTGTGGTACCGCACGACCAGCTACAACTGCGATCGTCGCGGTACCACACCGCACGACCGGATAGGTGTCGCCGTCGGGTAGTCGCGCGCTCGGGCAGGGGGCTAAATTTAGAATTTATTTGCTTTGGAGGTTATTATTGAAATTTTTACGTGCTACAGAGTGCTACAGAACTAGATGTGTCCAAAATTCTCAATTGCTCGCGCGTGTAGCATCACATAGACCTCTGCCACCTTGCGTCACGTTCGATTCGAGCTCCCTCCCATCGGAGCGACGACGCCACAAACGCCCACCCGCCGACCACAGCTGCAACTGGCCAAAAGCAGCCGCCAGCCACATACACAACAAGCAATACCAATTTAGATCTATATCCGATCTCCATCTGCCTCGAAACCTTTTGCTCTCTCTCTCTCTCTCTCATCTAAGTCCCAACCTCACCTAAATCATCTCAAACGAGATGGAAGTTCCTTAGTGATTCCAAGAGCAAGAGGAGCTGCAGTTCTGTGAGGAAGACGAGGAGCTGCAGATCATTCACCTATGAGGAATCGAGTTTGAGGGCTAGGCTGCTGGGTAGAGACATGGTGCGCAGTGCGTGTTCGTCGGTGATGAAGAGGTCAGGTATTCGTGTGGCTATGGAATCTTGATTCATATTTTAAGTGCTAATTACATGGTAGGATCGGTAGATTTGATTCTGTGCATACACTTGTTACATGGATTTCCAACTAGTAGTGTATGCTTTGAGCTGAACCTTGATTTATTTATGCTTTGAGCTGGGAGCTTATTAGTTACTATTTCAATGCAGGACTGCTATTAGCTTGTCCCTAATGCCTGTGAGTGATGTTGTTCTCAAACGTCGTTTCAACCCCCCTGGGGAATCCCATGGCGCTGGGGTCAGGGACGGGGGCGGGCAGTTAGCGGTGCTAATGGGTTGGATTTTTTATTGGGTTATCTTTGAATAGACGTAAACGGGCCTGATAGAAAGCGTTGGATTGGATTAGGATGGTTTGGTTTAGAGATTTTAGGCCGAGAACGGGACGAAAGCGTGGTGTTGCCGTACGAGTTGAGAACAGGTTGGAACCCGTGGGAGTCGCCGCCGCCCCTCCTCCCTGGCTCCCTCCGGTCTCCACTGTCGCCGCCACCGCCGCGTACGTCTTCTCCCTCGGATATCAGCCACTGTGGAGTCTCCTCGTACCCCGGCCAGTCCATAGGGGTGAGCGCTAGCCGCTTGGGAACGCCGCTAGGTTCCCAGCTCTCCTCGCCGGCTTGCTCGACGCCGCCTCCATCGTCGCCGCTGTCGAGCCCCTCCTCTTCCTCCAGATCTCCGCCGCCATCGTGCTCTTCCTTCTCCGGATCTCCACTACCGCGCTCCCCTTCCCTCCCCCAGCCCCCGCCGCCGCCTCCCTGCTCCCCTGCCAGCGCCGACGCCCCCACACCGCCGCCGCTCCCCTGCCCTCCCCCCAGCCCCCACGCCGCCTCCCTGCTCCCCTGCCCGCGCCGTTGGCCCCACGCCGCCGCCGGTCCCCTTCCCTCCCCCCAGCCCCCAGCACCGCCTCCCTGCTCCCCTGCCAGCGCCGACGCCCCCCACGCCGGCGACGGTGAGTCCTCTTCTCCCCTTTTCCTTGATTGGCAATTCTTCTTCTCTCCCTTCTCCCTAGTTGGTTCAATTGCTGTAGCTTTTGCTTGATTAGTGGGCGAGGACCCAAGATTTGCTAGTGCTATGCGTTTTTGGGCAATGCTGATGAATTCTTTTTTTTGTCAATTCTCACTCTGATGCTGGAGGTGCGTCTGTGTAGATAGCGTGAAAACTATTGTGAACTATAGTCAGCTTGTCCCGTGTACTTGCTATCTCAAATGCTTGTCTAAAAAACGAGATTGGGTAACATGAATGGACAGATCAAGAACCATGGATGCTTACAAAATCATATTTCTCAAGATTCTTAGTTGTCTTCGGTGCCAAGCTGTATTTTCTGATTGCAGTGTTCAGTTGTCTTCGGTGCCAAGGTGAAATCATATTCAGTTGCAGTGTTCATTAAAATTCTTGTATTCAAATTGCTTCGGTTTACAATATGGAGTGTGTTCTTCGCAAACGTTCGTACTGGCTCAGTCTTAGGTCAACAAAATGCATTTCCACATGATCAATCTAAATACTTGGTAATCCAGTTAGAAATCCAAGAGTTGGAATCCTTGTACCAGAATTTGCAATATGTTTCTTTTGTCATATTTTTTTCTTGGCCTTGTCTGTTTCATGTGTGCTGAGGTCACAGTTTTAATTATAAGCTGTTATGTTCATGTTTATGCTTTGATGCTCTCTCAGCATTCATAGCATTTACTTCAAGTAATTAGAGCAAGCAGCACAGTTAGCCATGAAGCAACCTATATTCTGATGCTATCTTCAGTTGCTCAAGACATTTAGCAGATTGCCAAGGAAATACATAAACGATTTATGGATCTAGCGCCTCAAAGTACTATTTATGCTACCAAATTGTTTTTTTATGTAAATATGGTGCTATGAAATGCTTCTGTTATGTCTTTGTTTTCTATTTGATGCTCGGATAGTGTGATGCTGCATGTGTGTGCGTGTGTTATCTTGATTCTTGAACAAATTATCAATTAATTGTCTTTGAGTAAATACTAAATAGGTGGCAGAAGCTAGTTGGACAATTGTTTGTAATTTTGTATGTCATGTTTCAAAGTTTTTATTATTTAAGGATGCTATTTTTTCAAAAAAAAATCTAATTTTTTCGAATTTCACCAAATTTCCCTTTTAAGCGTATTTTTTATTTTCCTTTTTCCTATAATTTATTTTTCCTATAATTTTTTGCAATGTCATTTTCTAGTTTCTCAATGTTCCTGACTTTCAATTTGAAGTCAATGATACCTTCAAAAAATGTAGTAATAAGAAATTCAACTTGAAGCATCACATTGGCTGGATTGTAGCTTGGGCTCGAAGATACGTACGAAATGTGGGCTGATTTGGTCTATGCCATGAGGACGTGGGCTGATTTGGTCTAGTGTCTAGGCCATGAGGAAACAGGTTGAAATGGGTTCTGGGATTGGGTTTAATCGTATAAAGGAAGTGGGTTGGGTTGGTTTGGGTTCGAATGATATTTGGGTTGGGTTGGGGAAATTGACTTTTCTAATGTGGGTTGATCTGGGAATGGGTTGGGTTTCAGCCCATTAGCAGGCCTACTGGCAGGGCTGTTTGTCCCCATTGCTATCCTAGTTGTTGGGTCAAATAGACCTATTCCAAATTTTTTGTATGGAAGAATAAACTTCCTCCATATTTAAATACTTGTTTGAGTTTGTGTTCATTAGCTGAAGGCTTTTTATTGCTTCAATAAAAAGCAATGCAGAAACTAATTTACTATTTCTATTATGCTTGCACTTAATAAGTTGGTGAATTCACATTTTTCATATACACATATCTACGTGTGCAGACAGACAGTACACAAGAACAGTGGATACCATCTTGCACGTAAATAAAAACTTCAATCCCCAATCAAGTCCACCAAGAAACCTGAGGATCCAAAGGCCAGTATCTGATTACATTGATGAGAATAAGCAAAGGAAGAAACTAACAATTCAAAAATTCCCAGAAAGACAAAAGCGAGCAGCAATGAACAACGACGTGATCGACTATTACACATATGGAGTGGCGAATCTTGATGTCTATATTGACTCGGCATTCCGCTCGACGCGCCAAAATGAAGTCTACTTGTTCATGGGGAATGAGTATGTACTCCTGGATTATGCTCCGGTAACCAAAAAAGATCGGGTAATCCAAGGCCCGCTTTTTATAAGCAATGGTTTCGGCTCCCTTGTGGGTACTGCTTTTTCAGAGTATGGAATAGATGCTGCTTTTGGGTGTCATGGTTTGAGTGAAGCTTTCATCTTTTCTGGGAATCTCAGCGCCAAGATAAACTATGCGCAAGGTGTGGTATATATTTATATTCAAGTATATTCCCTCTGTGTTGTCGTAGTTTCATCAGTTTTACATTTGCACTATTTATATACTAATAATTTTGGCCATTTTTTCTTACTGGTGAACAAAAACAAATCTTGTTATGTAAACTGTAGTTGTGTTTGTCTCAATGTATATTTTTATTATACAATACCAAATTTTTAAAATAATTATCAATTATAGATATTAATGGTCAAAATTGTGCATTAAAAAGTGTGAAAGTCAAACTGATGCAACTAAAAAACATGGAGGTAGTGTATATTTATAGCATATTTAGATAATAAATTATGGTTTATTTATTTCTTTTTTTGCTTTTAAAATAAATGTTATTTTAAGAGAAAGATCACCTGTACATAGTACTCATGACTTGTTATAGTGATTGGCAAAAATAGTGTCAACCACTTTAGAATAGCAATAAGTGGTAACAAGACATGGGGGAACTGTGTATATATAGTTTTTTGTTAACATAAAAGTAAGAAAAACACACACACACACAACGTTGAGTACTGAGTTCTTGATAAATAATTATAAGGTAGTGCATAATCTTGTAATTGTATAGGTTTTTAATTTTGTTCATTTGATTTCTCGACATTATTGTTATTCTCAGCTTTTAGTTATATAACACTAGGCAGCACAAATGATGGGATAGTTGAAGGTCCGAAGACCATAAAACAGATGTTTCCTTTCCTCAAAGGGACAAATTTTGAGAAATGGATAGATGCTGGATTTGAGTCCACACGCACTGGAGAAGCATACCTCTTCAGCGGCGCAGAATATGCGCTCATTAACTATTCTGAGCGAACCCTAATAGCCAAGGGTAATATAACAGAGGGGTTTTCTTGCTTACGGGAGACCATGTTTGCAAGCGACATTGGAGCTGCTTTCGCCTCGCATAGAGATAATGAGGCCTACCTGTTGAAAGACAACAATTATGTGCAGCTTTACTTCACCCCTGGCGAAAAAAGAGACTACATAATTGGCGGTCCCAAGGAGATTGTTCCGAGCAATTGGCCCTCTTTGAAGGATATCCTGCCTCGCAAAAATAGAGGACTTGACATTTATGAGTCTGACAGACCTATCCCTGAGCGTGACCAGGATGACTGAATTATTCTAGCATGACTCGCTTCATCTTTGTGATCTTTGTCAATGTGCGCATGCACATATGTGTGCGTAGTGAGTGTGAGTGTGCCTATGAGTGTGATTTTGTCAAAGGAGAAAGCTTATTGTGAGTGTGAGTAAGACTCGCTAGATGTACGTGCGCTTGTCTGTGCGTTATGAAATAAGAAAAAACGACTTATATAACAATTATGTGCTGATTTACTTCACTCCCAGGGAGAACAAAGACTACATGGTTGCCGGTCCCAAGGAGATTGTTTCGAGCTACTAGCCTTCTTCGAGGATGTCAAGAACACTAGTGATGAAATTATGCACTGCCGTGTAGCATCAAGAGGCTCTTTTGTGCACGTGGACGTTTCACATATGTCATACACATAGATGTATGTATGTGTGACTGTTCGTTTTGAGTGTGCGTTAGGGTGGAAACGGTAACGAATAATCTATGTTATTCGATATTTATATTTAGGAAAATACGAATGTTGTAAGTAAAATCTGTATTTGAAAATGTTCGTATTGGAGAATATTCATATTCGTATTTGAGAATACTCGTATTTGAGAATATTTGTATGTGTATTTGAGTTTATTCGATTTGTATTTGATCCGTTTCCTACGCGATTCAAAATTTTGTGATTCAAAATTTGAATTTAGACGGTTTAAAACCGGTAATCGTTCTGGTAATCGGTCAAAAACCAGTGAAAAACTGGTAAAACTGCTAAGAATTTATTCTATCGAGATTTGTTACAGAAGTTTTAGGAGGATATTCGTATTTGACCGAATTAAGTACATATTTTATTCGACTTCGTATCCGTTAAGATATTCGATTCATATTCGTATTTGAGAATATTCGAATTTGTATTCATATTCATTTTAAAAATATAGATTCGTATTCGTATTTGAGACTATTCCATCGTATCTGATCCATTTTCATCCTTAGCATCAGTATGAGTGAATCAGTTAATGGTCCGTGTTCATATACATAGGTTTTAATTCATCTAAAGTTAGGTGTCCTAAATAAATAATGTTCAGCTCCGAGTAATCCAATTATACTGATAACACTAACTAAATGTCCATACGTTGCTATAGAAATTCGAGCTAACGAGTCACTATTGAGCCGAGGCCTGTTAACCTCTTTTTACTTAAAATGGATACATTTCAATTTTGAACCCATTTACTGTAATCGAAGTAATTTTAATTCCAACCTTAACAAGCTTTTTTGCTAGCCTTAAATATGAGGGAAGGGGAGAGGGGCAATAGTAGATGAACAGTGGATACAAGATGTGAGAGAGATCCGATGGTTCTTTATTGCAATGATTTTTTGGTTACAATCTCAAGGCTCTCTATATTTATACTTAGTTGGAGTCCAACATAGACACTATATTTGGTATGAGTCAACGGATCCTAAATGGATATGCAAATTGTCAGCTTCGTAACAAAATACCAAGAGGAACCTCATATGAGACACATGGCTGCAGTCCTCTCTTGTAATAAACAGGAGCGACTAGCACCCAGACGTCTAATCCAGCACTAGCTCTGTACGCCCTTGTTTATCATTGGATCTAGCGTGAGCAATTTCCACTATCCGATTTCTGCAACAAACATACCGACACCGCATCCCCATGTTTCTTCCTCGTGTTGTCTTGTGGGGCGCTTGGGCATGGCTGGTAGTAATGATGTGAGCTTGGAGCTTAGGAGGCAGTGGCAGCCGATACTAGTCTATAGGTGTCGATGGGAGGTGGAATGGACAGATCTAGCAGGGCAAGGCCAGTCTGGTTCCTCTTTCGACCGTCGACGTTGTCATGCCCACTCCTCGCAGCCACTAGAGAAGGAAGAAATAAGAGGAGCAAGAGGAATTGACTGATAGTGGCTGTGGATCTTGAACACCGTCGCCATGGCTTTGGCAGCACCTACTCTATATGCTCTCGCCACAGTCGATTACTAAAGTGTGCAACAAAAATCATGGCAAACAGCACATTGCAATAAAATGTAGCTCCTATTGCAACAAAAGAAATACTCAAGTGTAATAAATCATCAACACAATTGCAACATAAAAATAATTTACTATAACATTTTGAGAGAATACACTGCAATAATCTATACAACAATGCGTTGCAACAAAATGTAACTTTTGATGCAACAAAAAAAAATGCTCAAGCAAAACAAATCGCCAATTTGATTGCAACATAAGACAACTTACAACAACATTTTGAGAGAATACACTGCAGCAAAGCTAAATACTTTGTGCAACAATTAAGAAAATAGGGGCAATAAATTGAGAAAACACTTTCAATAACCTACCGCATGAAAAGTGGCTGTGGGCGGTGGTAAGGAGCTGATCTTAGAAGAAGTAGTGGTGGCCATTCTTGTGCTTTTCGTGCAGGCATGAGGGCCCAGATTGGCAGGGGGGAATGGTTGACCTGATGCCCTTCAGCCACCAAATGCATCAACGCTCTCTCATTATGGCCACCAGAGAAGGAAGAAAAAGATGAGTAGGAGCAGTTGACTAGTGGCCATTGCTGCTCTCACGCATGAAAATAGCCCTAAGCCACTCCCTGCCATCAAGTCAGTCACCGAAGAGCCTTGCTATGCGGTAGAACATGGGGGAACAAGACTCCATTTTGTCTACGCTTTCCCAATTCAAAACTCCTAGGATGGTCATGTATGTCTAAATTGAGTGGATATTTTGGTAGATCGAAGGATGGAAAATCCAAAAATCATACATGTAAAAGTTGATTTTTGGTATTTGATTGACGTATTCGGGGAAGGAATGTGGTTAGAGTGAAGAGATTAGGGGAGAGAACACAGAAGAAGCAGCAGGGAGAGAGAAGGGGTAGAATGTGTGGTCATTTGTTCAATCAGAATGAGGATGATGTAGTGGAGTGGAGTGTCCAATGCTGGACTATTCCTTTGGACTCTAGACACATAGCAATCTCACATAAAGGTTATTGACCGTCCCTCTTATCTTGTAATCTTTACACAAACTTAAACCTTACATCTAAAAAACTTAAACTTTGAATTAACCGAATTTTGTATCCATCAATATCGAGTTGTTTTCTCTTCTATTATTATGATATAGGCTTTATCAAGAAAAACTCATAGAAAAATTTATGTTGAAGGGGAATTGCATGTTATGTATATTGTGTGTATATTCATGAGGCACGTTGGGTAATATATATAGAGAGTATAAGGGACTATATGCAAAGACAACCCTACACATATATGTAAATACAAAAGGAATATGCCTGCTCTAACACACACCCCTCAATTTCATGGTGGATCACATATTGAGTTTGGAGAGAAAATATAAATATTGCACCTTAGTATGTGGTTTCATGAAGAAGTCGGCAATCTGTAAGTCTAAGGGCACAAACGGAAGAGCAAACACTCCCTTCTGCACCTATGAACAAGTGTATGAACCATCCACACCAATGTGCTTGGTGAACTGATACTTCACTGAGTCACAGGCAATATTCATAGCACCTGTACTGTCAGACAAAAGAGGCATACGTCCCATCATAGGAACTCTAAAATCTACAAATAGCCACCTCAACTTTGTCACTGCGCATAGCTATCAACTCAACCTCAGCACTCAAACAATAAATTGTATTATGCTTCTTTGTCTTCCAGGTAATCAGGAATGAACCAAGAAAAACACAGTAAGTAGAAAGAGAACGACAATCAGAAAGATCAGTAGCCTAGGTCACATCGGAGTACATCTAAACCTATAGTGAGTTAAAGCTAGGGAAAACAAACGACAATAGATAGTTCCACGCAAGTTGTGAAGAACACTAAGAAAGTGACTATGGTGAAGGTTGGTAGGGCAAGCCATGAACTGACTCATGATACAAACAACATGAGCAATATCAAGACAAGTGCTCACAAGATACACCAAACTCCCAACAAGGTGATGCTAACGCGTAAGATCCTTGAGAAGATCACCATCAGTAGCATAAAGCTGAAGGGATAGCTCCATGGGAGTCTAAGCAGTACGAGTGTCAGTCAAACCAAAATGATCAAGATGATTACTTCTGTTGGGAGAGATAGTAGCCCTCAGGTGTAGAAGTGACCACAATACCAAGGAAGTACATATAAGAACTAAGATCAGTCATCAGAAACTACTCACTGATATGCTTTTTCAGATACGTGATGAATGATGAATCATCACTAGTGATAAGCATATCATCCACATACACAAGAAGTAGTGTCATGCCTTAAGGTGGGACATGGACAAAAAGAGCAAGATTGTGAGAACTTAGAGTGAAACCAACATCGGTAATCACTGAGGTAAAACATGTAAACTAGGCATGAGGAACCTGTTTGAGGCCATAAAGAGCATGGCAGAGATGCCCATCTGGAACAGAATACCTAGGTGGTGGCTACATGTAGACCTCCTCATGCAGAACACTATTAAAAAAGGTATTCTTAATATCTAGCTGAGAGATAGACCATCATCCAATAGAAGCAACTAGAATAAGAATGCGAACAGTGGTTATATAGGCAACATGGGCAAAAAGTCTCATTGTAGTCATGGCCGTATTCCTGCTGGAAACCGTGAGCCACAAGATGAGCCTTGTAGCGCTCTATAGTACCATCAAGCTGGGTCTTAATTTTGTACATTCACTTACACGTGATAGGGCGATCATGCAGAGGTGTCGGTACAATATCCTAAGTCTCCATACATTGAAGAGCATCAAGCTCCTATGCCATAGCATGCTGCCACTCAGAATGAGGAGTAGCCTTTTGATAAGAATTAGGCTTAGTGATAGAGAAAGCATGAGCGATCAGAGCAAAACCATGATGATCAGGAGACTGAAGGAATGTCCATCCCACGTTACTACCCATAAGAGAAGTAATAGGTAGGATCAGGAGGGGCGTAATGAGGAGCATCATCAAGAGGATTAGATATAGGTGTCGGTAAGATACCAGGAGAGGAGGCTAGTGAAGGATGAAGATACCTGGAGTAGTGAACACCAGAGAAATAAGACAGTGGTGCAGTACGAGCAAGAGGTGGTGTTGCAGGAGATAGCACTGGAGGTGGGGGTACAGAAGGAACCACTGGAGTCATACCAAGAGAAGACTATGATAATGGAGAAATGGATGAAGAGTTAGAAAAAGACAACCATGAGACCATCTCAACAGTACATGACAAGGATCCGAATCTCGATAGAAAAAAGGTTGAGATTCATCAAAGACAATATCTCATAAGATCCTGATTCGTCAAGCAGAAAGATCATAGCAGCGATAACCCTTATGCTTGGAATTTTAACTAAGAAACACACACTCAACTAACTGAGCTGATAGTTGGGTGCACTCATGAGGCTACAGCAGGACAAAACAAGTGTAGCCAAAAACACGAAGGTGAGTGTATTAGGGGCTCAAGCGTGGAGACACTCTATAGGACTGACACCGTTAAGAGTAGTGAAAGGCTACTGTTGTGTCTACAGACCAAACAGAGAGAATGGTAGTGGAGAGTTAGGTGAGCAATGGCTTAGGGTTTCCCCATGGCTAGTATGATATATATATGTATGTCCACATGGGGAGTGTTTTTACAGTAGTACCCTTACATTTGAGTATCCCTCCTGGGGGCACTTATGTCATTATACATATCCTACTTTAGGCCTTACAACTCTCTAACAGGCCGGCTGGGTTTAGGTGGGGGCCACCCCTACAACAGGAGCCTCTTATGGTGACGGGCTTCACGGGCCGAAGCCATGTTGCCGAGCCATTTGGCCCCCTCCGTCCCTGCGGCCTGTGAACTTCCGAATTGCTTGGTGGATTGCCTGCTTGCTATGATCTTTGTCTCTCCGCGAGGGTGCGGTGTTGGAAGGATTATCGAGGTCGTCTTCACCCCCAGGGCCCCTTGGTAGCAAGGCCGAAGTCGAAGCCGTGGCGAAGATGCGTGCTTGTCGCGGAGTCGAAGGCGCAGGCGAAGCTAAAGGTGTTGGCAGAGCTGAGGTGGGGGGGTCGACGGGGTTGCATGTGTCGCCGGAGCCGCCTGGGTGAGACGGGAGCGGTTGGAGCCGGGCATCTCTGGTGGGCCTTCTGACGGAGTTCAATACGCGGCCTCGACCTGGTTGCCCGGGCCACCCCTGGTTGTGCGTTCCTGCTTGCTCCCCGGGTTCATCTGGGTGGGGGTTGGTTGAGGGGCTCCGCCTGGTTTGACGATGTTGGGCGGCTTCGCGGTCCAAAAGTGCGCTTTAAAGGCAACGAGAATCGCGCCGACCCCTAAATTGTCAGGGACAGGTGGCTACAGCCGGGCGCACTGTCCCAACGGGAAGGTACGCGCGGCGAGCCACGATTGATGCGTCGTGGGCTGTCAGCGGTCGCATGACCATGGCCGTTCACCCCCTTCCCTGGGGGGCAGGGGCGGGACACGTGGCAAGATGCTACCAGTGTGTCTTGCGCTGTTGGCCCACCGGTGGTTGCGCTCCCTGATCCCAGGGATCCGAACCGCTCGACTTGGCATGGTTGGGGTCTACCCTGGAGTCTTCGCGCGGGCGCCTGTTTGTCGCCGCATTTGGCCTGCCCTTCACCGCGGGGCCGTGTCGGAGGTCCGGCTGGACCCCAACGTACAGGCAGGGAAGGCGGCGACCCGCCCCGGGCCGCTGGGGCCAGGGTGGTCTGCAGCCTTGCTGCCCGGGTCGATGGTGGCGTGGTGAGGTGCCCCCTTTGCGAGGCGGGGCCGGGGTAGAAGCCGGGTCTCCTTGCTAAAGCGGAGACTCTGGCGCAATTGCTGTTGAAATTGGCCAACGGCCCCAAAAATCGTGCTGACACTGCTGGGAGGTACGCTGCGTACCGCAACCTGTAGTTGTTCCAGATGGTGCGGACACGTGGCGGGAAGCTATTCGCACGTCGTGCACTAGCCGGCCGCTGTACGGTTGCGTTCATGCGCAACGTGCGCGAACGGTTGTGTCGCTTCGGCTTCGGTCGTGGGGAGGTGAGCGGTTCGTCTCCCGTCAGTTACGCTCACTGGCGGTGTGGGAGATGAAGGGGCTTTAAATAGCCCCTAGGTCACCGCGTCTGCCCCTCCTCTTCACGCCTTTTGGACTCTCTTTTCGCCCCTTACTCTTCTTGCCTCCCTGCTACCGTGCTGCCCCCCTGCCACCGTCTAGGTTCCGGATAGCGATGGCGCATGGTGAAGGACTCATCCGGACGGTCGGCGGTAACGCCGTCTCCCGCCGGTCGGCGCCGTTGGAGGTGGAGTACATGCTCGAGAAGTGTAGTTCGGCGGCGGTGCACAAATGGTTAGTGGCGACGGAGAAAGAGGGCCCGTGTTCCGGCGTTTTGGGTGCCACGCTTGTAACGGAGGAGACGATCCGTGGGCTGCTGCGCGAGGGGAAGCTATCGGACCGTCGGGAGGTACGGTTGCCCGCTAGTGACGAGGTGGAGCCGCGGCCTGAGAAGTCGGAGGCGATCATTTTCGTCACCTATTTTGAAGCCGGGCTTCACATCCCATCCACCATGATTGTTGGCGATGTGCTGCGGACCTTCGAGCTAGAGCTGGCACAGCTGACTCCGAACGCGCTGGACCGCCTTGCTGTGTACAGCTGGGCCTCGCGCTCGGAGGGCTGTTGGGCCAGTGCCTCGATGTTCGCGTTTCTTCATGATGCGCGCTGCCAGCCGAAGGAGCGGAAAGACGGGACGTTCTCTAACTTCGGTAGCGTCAACTTCGTTCTACGGTCTTCGTGCGGGAAGATCTTCCCTGCCAACTCAACCCGGGCAAAGTGGGAGGCGAACTGGATGCGATGGTGGTTTTACTACCGTGTGGCGAGCGATAGCAGCCTCGAGTGCACGGGCCAACCCATGGCATTCAACACCACGCCTGGCATGGCGATCAACAAGGAGGACAGGCGAAGAGCACAAAGGCTCGTGGGAATCGCCGCCCGCTTCAATATGCGCGACCTCGCCGAGGAGTTTGTTATGTACGGCGTGGCGCCGCTCGCCCATCAATGGCGCCTCGCTGCTGGGAAACTTCGGGATGACAATGTCCGCCCATCTGTGTCCTCGTTACCGGCGCCTTCCGATCCACGTAAGTCTTGGTCAACATGCTGACTTCCCCTCATTCCTTGTGCCTTTTGTTTTTGACCTCGACTCTTGTCGTTTATAGGGGTTAGTCTGGAGGAAGTGGAACGCGCAGTGAGCATGTTCCTCGGGCCGTACACAGCCAGGGAGCACGGCTTGCACACAGCTGCGACCTTGGAGGCGGGGTTGGGACGGATAAACCGCGTGTGCGAGGCCCTGGGTCTTCGCGTGCCGGAGCGCGCCCCTCCGGCTCCGAGCCAACCTCGCCATCAGGATGACGAAGGCAAAGGAAAAAAAGGCGCCATCCCGTAGGGCTCAGGCTTCTACGGCCGCGCCCGGTGCGTTGACCACCGTCACTCCCGTTGATGCGGCGGACTGGTCCGATTCGCGGCACGCCGATTCGGACCGAGACGGCGCAGGGAGGAGAGCGAGGAGTCTCTGGGAGGTGCCGGTGACCGAGGGCGCGCCGCAGACGAGCAGGAAGGGGAGGCTTCGTCGCCCGCGGTGGCCACTGAGGTGGGGCCAGTGTCCGCTGGCGGCATTGGGGCGGAGTCCTCGCCTACGATGGCGACGATACTGGAGCTAGTCTCCATAGGGGTTGGTGGAATGGAGCCTCCGCCCCCGATGGCGGGGCTGCCCCCTACGGAGGTTACTGGAGTGGAGCTCCCACCCGCGAGCGTTACTGCAGTGGTGCCCTACCCTGTGGCAACTGTCGAAGCGGGGTCCCCGCCTCATTCTCCCAAGGCGAAGAGGCGGCGCTTACGATCGCCTCCTTTCCGGACGCCCAGGGGGTTCGCCGCGGCGGGCCACATCGGGAGCTTGTGGGACTCCGACTCCGACTCCGACGCCGAAGCTCCTAGGACTGGCGTCCGCCCTGCTCCTACCCAGGCCGTGGCTGTGGAAGCTCGGGACCAGCTAGTGCTGGGATCCGGAACGGAGGCCGCCCGGCCCCTAGGGCCGACGTCATTCAAGGGCGCTGGCGTTCTGGTTGCTCCGTTCAAGGTGGAGGAAGCGCCCCAGCGAAGTCCACCGGCTGCCACCGAAGGTAAACTGTCTTAGCATAGCTTAGCAAAGCTTTGCGTCGCTCTCGTAGGATCGTAACCTGCACGCCATCTTTCAGCAACACTCATCCCGGAGGATGGGCGATCCTCGGGGCGCGAGGACGTTCCTTTCGGGGGGGTCCAGTGCTCCCGGGACTACCGCCGCGGACGCCACGTGCCCGAGCTTAGCATACTTCACCCCTCAACCGAAGATGCTGGAGGCATGGCGCGGGGTCGCGAGTGATGCAGCCTTAAGCATTGATCAGCAGGAGCTGCTGACCTACGGGGCGGAGCACTTGGAGACGCACTGGAGGTGTCGGGGGTGAGGGTAAGTATCTGGCTTTTTGACTATATGTGGCCTTTTGGGGTTTGCTGACCACTTTGTTGCACAGACCCTCGTCCTGGCTCAGGCGTTGCAGGCAGCTCATGCCCACGCGCAAGGGGCGCTAGAGGAACGGTTGCGGGCCACCGAGGAGGCTCTGCGCGCAGCCGAGGGGACGTACTCCGCCAAGGATGACCGCATCCGCCGCTTGGAAGCAGAGTGTGTGGAGGCGAAGTCGTGCACCGAAGCACGCATGGCTGCGGCGTGGCTGTTGGCCACAGAAGCGGCGCGACAGGAAGCTGTGGAGGAGCGGAATGGCCTGCTCCAGCAAATCGCTACCCTAGAGAAGGAGAAGGGCCAACTTGCCGCGTCTCTTGCGGAGTGGGACTGGACTCTGGGCTATGCCTCCGTGGCTGCGTGGGATGCCATGCTGGCCTTGGAAGGCACCCTTGAAGGCCTCATCGCCGAGGTGCCACCCCGCGCCTTCGGACCGGAAGAGCTATCGCGGACGCTTCGGCGGATCGGGGATGCAGCCCACCTCGCACGCAACGTCGCGACGTCGTTCGGCGACCATTGCTCTTATGTGACGTCGTGCCTAATGTGCGCGCTTCTACGGCTCCGAGGCTGTCAACACGTCGACGGGCTAGCTGACCCCCAACTGGAGATGCCGGCCGGAGCCGGGGTGATGTCCGGCGCTGTACGCGCCGTTCGCCGCACCGTGTGGTTCTTCGATGAGAGGATTTGGGAGTACATTGGGTAGGCCGCAGCAAAGGTCGAGCTACGGCAGACCATGCACGGTGAGGGGAACCTCGGCCTGTGGCTGGATGAAGTCCCTCGGCGTGACGAAGGCAGTGCCGATGCGTTGGGGGGCAACGTGAACCCACAGATGTAACGCCGGGGTTCTTGTGCGTTGGCGTGTGTTGTAACATAAATGCCTTTCTTATAAATAAAGTAGAACTTGTCCTCTCCATGTTCTGATTCGTGTACCTCCATGCCCCAAGCAGCTACCCAACCGGGATCGGTCGCTATTTTCTGACCTTATGACCCGATGGCGCCTTCGACGTTGGCGAAGGGCCGAAAAGTCGCTGGATTTCTGGGCGGGCCGGGCTTCTTCGGGCGAAGCTCCGGCGCGGACACGCGTTAAGGAGGAGCCTGTCGAGTAGCTGTTGCGCGCATCCGAAGATGCTTGTATACTCTTATTGCGCCTCCTTGTAAACACCTTGTGATGAATATAGACTTCGTCATTCCTCAAGACCGCACTGTTCCACGGTAAACTCGTGAGGCTATACCTCTGCGCTCACCCATACGTAGGTACGCTCCGTCCCCTACCCTTCGAGGTGGTGACAGCGGAGCTGGCGTTTAGTCGAAGTAGGCGCGCATCGAAGTAGACGCGCGAGCGCTTCATCCCCTAACTGGACTATGCGCGTCGTGGTTAGCCTCTGCTGAGGCTCGCCGGCGCTCCGTGGAGTGCTCGTGGGGGCAAGCCTCTGCTGCGTCTTGTGCCACGTCTACGGGGCATACGTGGAGGCGAGCCTCTGTTGCGGCCACGTCGGCGCTGCCACTCCCGGCCACCCGGTCGGTGCTGTCGACAGTTGTCGCCGCGCCTGCGGTGGGACCTCCCACCGTACGCGGGGTGGTGTCGACCGTCATTGCGGCGGTGGCGGGGTTGATCGTCGTGGCGGCGGTGGCGGGGTCGATCGTCATGGCGTGTTCGCCAGCGTTCGCCGCCGTCGCGCCCGCGTCGCTATCTACGCCCACGGCTGCCGACGCCGAGGCTCTGGTGTTGACGCGAGACTCCGTCGCTCCTGCCTTCTTCTTCTTCGCCGCCGACGTTGGAGCTTTCTTCGGTGCCATCCTTCTTCGGATCTTGCGGCTTGCTCTCCGTTCCTCCCCACGGATGGCGCCAACTGTTGTGGCTACAGACCAAACAGAGAGAGAGAGAGTATGGTAGTGGAGAGTTCGGTGAGCAATGGCTTAGGGTTTCCCCATTGCTAGTATGATATATATATATATGTCCACATGGGGAGTGTTTTTACAGCAGTACCCTTACATTTGAGTATTCCTCATGGGGGCACTTATGTCATTATACATATCCTACTTTAGGCCTTACAACTCTCTAACAGGCCGGCTGGGCTTAGGTGGGGGCCACCCCTACAACAGCTACATATTGATGAAATATACAGCCGTAGAAACAGCCTCAGCTCAGAACTGTGGTGAAACATGATATGCAAGGAGAAGTGTGGATAGTCTCAATCAGATAAAGATGTTTGCACTTAGCAACCTCATTCTGAGCATGGGCACCAGGACAAGAAGACTAGTAAAGAGTGCTCTACTAAGAAAGAAATTGTTTAAAAGCGCCAAAATAGTATTTGCTAGTAGAATCACAATAAAAAGTATGAATAGACAATACCATCATTGCAAAGCTATAATTGATCTCAAGAAACTGACCACGATTAGACATAGAGAAAAGCCGTGTGAAACATGAATAATCATCAATGAAAATCATATAGAATTTATGACCACCTCAAGGGATAATGTAACAACCTAGAAATGCCTGTTAATGGAAAACATGTAAAGTTTAGAAATTTTGATTTGCATCTTATTTGCAATTAGGTTCTCTTAGATTTTTATTTATTATGGTTGAGGTTGCTACGAAATGGCGATTTAGGATAATCAAATTGAGTAGAGAGAGGCAAATAATAAGAATTTAATTTAAATAAAAATACAAATCTAAAAAGGTGATCCAAAAAATGAGGCAGGATAATTTGCAATAAAAAATTATGTTAAACCAAAGCCACCTGATTAAGTTAAAAATTTAAATGCAAGCCAAAAGAAAACCAAAAAACAAATATTGATCCTAAACTCCAAAATATAATAGGAGCCTAGAAATCCAAAAATAGAGAGAGAGGAGAAGTTGTACTTCAAGGTGCAATAAAACAAAAATTAAGAATAATAAGCAAGTGATAACTAGACAAAAATTGGGATGCAAGTTTAATTTAAAAATTCATAGCCAATTAGGAACTCTAAATGAGTGATGTAGAAAATTCTATGAATTAGGATGAAACAAATTCATATGCACCCTAAACCCTAATTTAATTTGCCAATTGCTTGAAATGATAGTTTAAAGTGAAACTTCAAAATTTAAATAGGAATTAAAGTTGGGCCTAACCTACTAGGCCCTGGCCCATCCTTTTTGGCCTGGTGGGCCTTTGGCTTAGCCCAAAGTTGGCCCAGCCATAGCCGACCGCACCAACGCACGCCTAGAGGCGCTGTGCCCGCGTCGTGCACACCCACATCACGTCGGACCACGGCGCCATGCTCGCGATTGTGCCTCTCTATTGCCTACATGTCCTAGCCCATGTCACATCTCACCTCGCCTCATGTGCGTACTCCTCCCTCCCCCTGGAACCTTTCCCTCCCCTCCATTCTGCCGGAGAGCCGTGCCATGCCGTGTGCCATGCTGCCCCCGCACTGTGTACCGCACCATGCAATGCTGTACCTGATCACCATTAACCTCATGTCGTGTTGTGTGACCCCCACATCACCCGCTGCCTCCTGTGGCCATGTCGGAAGATGCCAATCGCCACTACCACCATGCCATCATCGTGAGCACCCATGTCACCTGGTCGGCTTAGTTGTTCTAAATACTCGTGCATAATTTCGATGGCTTCGCCTCACCCCCAATACCCCTCTCAGCGCAAGGAATTGCTCCCTAATAGCTTGTAGCTCGGCGGTAGCCCCTTCTTCCTCAACTCTGGTGGATCGGGAATCGGCCAATAGGAGTTGATTCTAGCAAATTCTGCTGGGCTAAAGCATCACCATAGCCTCGCCGTCCCAACCCCACTGGTGCCTTGGGTCGACATCGCCTGAGAAGATCTAGTGCCATGCTCCTCTTTCACCCGTCGTTGGTCCCCGAGCTCTGTCGAGCCCTCAGGTAGCCTCCTACTGACCCCCTAGATGCTTCCAATGTGAGGAATTGACTTGAAACATCATGACTAGTCTTATTTCCTTGCGTCTTGTTCCTCCACCGTCTGAGCTCACCGCCGACCACCGCACCGGCCATTATAGCCCATGAAACTCGGCATGGAGGTGCGTACGATGGCGGTCATTCCATTTTGAGCATGCTCATATACCGTCGTGCCTTGTTTTAGTCGATTGTGAGCTCACCTCTCCTCGGTGGCAGGAAGATGCACTATAGCTATGTGATTTATTTAAACACGTGATTAACTTAATGCTAATGACCATGATTAATTAAGCTAAGCACTCCCTGATCTGTGGGCCCTCCTCATTAGTTAAGTCAACCAGTCTATGACATGTGGATCGCATGTAGTTTAAAAACTCATTTAGCATCGGTTAAAGGAATGTGAGTCATTGGCATGTGGGCTAAATTTACTGTGTACATAATAAAATGGTCCCACCTATTAGCCATAGTGACACTTTCTAATTAAAGGAAAATTCAAAAAGGAAATTAAAACCCGTGGCCCCACCTGTCAATATACTGTGCTAATTTGCAAAAGCAAATAAATAAAAATAAAAACCAATGTGGGCCCCACCTATCAGAGAGATTATCTTTCCCTTTTAATTTTTGGAATTAAATTTAAAATGAAACTTCAAATAGCTCGCTCGTTCTCACTCATCGTAAGTCCAAATTTAGTGAAACTTATTTCTAAATTAATCTAAAATCAAGATCTATCCAATGGAACTAAAATCATGAATTTCAGAGTTCATTTGAATTTAGTTCTATTTGGCTAACATTTTATCTAATTTTTTGTGCAACGTTTAATTAGCGTACGAGGCCCAAGAAGAAGAAGAAGCTGAGGCAAGTCAAGATCCGCAAGACCAATCAACTTATGAACAAGGCGAGTCAGTACGTTGACCATGTTGAACCTATTTCTTATGCAAATCATTTCTGTTTAAATTATTAAATTGCATGTTGCTATTTTTACTTACCATGCAAATTTATATTCGCTTAGGATTTTAGATACATGCCCATCATTTGTTATGCTAATGTTATCTCACTCCTTGATATGATCAAACCATCAACCCTTGTTGCCCTAGGAAATATAATGATAATATACTGATAGTAAATATACAATTATATATCATGCTTAGTACTACTTAGATACCCAGGGGTACCAAATGGCTGCTAGCATCACTTTCAATCATGAGAAATTATTCTGGGCTGCCTTTTGGAAAAATGGCTGGTATGATGTAACATGATTGTTTTATGCTCTAACAATCCCCAACATGCTTATTTATCTGGCAGATGGTAAGAGAGATTGGTGCAGTGGATGCATGAGAATATGTGGCTTGGGAGTATAACCATCTAGATAACCCTAAGGATCGAATATTATCATGACCTCCCATTATAATATAGTACAACCATAAGTATATAAATTATAACTTGGCCTAGTAGATTTATTGGACCTTGGAGTCATCTCGCTGATAAAGGAGTGAGGTAGTGCAAGTGGCTGGATTTGTTCTGGCTTGAATAGGATACCAATGAAGGGTAAAGTTTGCCAGTTGCGTTAGTCATTGTGGAAAGTTGTAGTCCAGTTACAGTAGTCATTGTGACTAACATCCCACATAACCTATAGGACCCACTGCGAATGAGAGAAGCCCATATGAGTGAGTTGACAAAGGGGCGAGATAATTTGAAAGGTTATTGTGATAATCTGCTCATTTGCATGGCCAAGGAATCATGTAGAGCAACGAGCTAATTATCTCTTGTGAGTAAAGTATACAACCTCTGTAGAGTGCAAACTGTTCAAACAACTGTTCAAACGGTCATGGGCGGGCATTGGAACTTAACATCAATATAGTTCTATATCAAAAACTTTGTGGGTGGGATTGAAACAAATGCCAGGTAGTAAAAGCCTTGATTTATGTTGCTCTGGATGTCAATCCCAGTGATGGAATTAATCGGATGTAACACTGGAAAACTAGCATGAGGTGCAGAGATGATGTAACGGTGGATGGGATATGTTCTACTATCACTATTGCAATCTTTCGCACACTTTAGAAAAGCATGTTTAGTTAAAACTACAATTCTTAGGGATTCCTAGTTATTAAAATTTTCAAAGCATTTGGCAAATAATGAAACCCAAACCATCCTTTGACAAACCATGCATCTACATAACTGCATATTGTGTGTTGGCTCTTGGAGCAAGGTGATTTGTGCTCACACTCGCTCAATAAAATCATAAATAGGTGAACAAGATCATTATGCCTATAAAGATGCACCTAGTCCAAATGGAGGAGTTGATGAAGGAAATTAGGATGATCCACTGTACACGCTTGTCCCAGATGGGCAGACTTGATGGAGATTATGTACACATATATATTATCTAAACTTAGATAATATTTATCATTCACTTTTACGTCTAGTCACTTGCTTGTGGATATTCTTGGTCCTACCTTTTGGGTTTACTACTTCCGCATCTACCTTTGTATTGTAGACAATAGTCCTGACTGGCCCTTCTATAAACTATCACCTGACGTCGTGTATAACTCTGATGTATATTACTGTTGTATGGTATAGTTCAAATTATGAAATGGTTCAACAATGTATCTGTGAGCACTATCTACTAATCCGGGGAATAGTACTGTAGAATCATACAGGATTCTGGATTGTAAAATATAGATCTAACAGATAATAGGCATAGGTCCCCACACATCTAAATGAACTAAATCAAAAGGACGAGACGATAATAACTCACTACAACAATAAGGAGGTGGTGGCTGCTTGCCCAGCTTATAATCCTGACAAAACATGGTTGTGTCAATAGTAATACATCCAAGAATACCCTGATGAACTAATGAAGAAAGATGGGACCCACACAAGTGACATAAATGGTGATGTCACTACATAAAGACTCCAGAGGTGGTGGTAGTAGTGACAGTGGAGGAAGATGTAGATGTGGTAGGAGCAACTCAAGTGGACAGAAGATATAGATGGTTGAGGATGTAGAGACCGTGATGATCCCTATGGTGCTGGCTAGTCCTAAGTACGGTCCCTTTCTGTTGATACTAGACAAAACAGGAGTGAGGTCAAAACCAACCCTATAGCCAAGATCAATGAGCTGACCCACCGAGAAAAGCTATATGGTAAGCTGGGGAACATGAGAAATAGCTGGAATAGAAAAGTTAGTGGATAAAAGAGTGACCTGGCAACTAATAGGTAGAGAAGTATCATCAGTTATCTAAATAGAGATAGGAAAAATGTGAGGTCCTATTGAAGTGAGAGATGTAGAGTTCGGTGTCATGTGGAAAGAGACACTAGAATCTAGAACCTAAGAGGTACCTAGAGTATATGTCTGAGATAGACCGACAGAACTTGTTGAATTGTGAGAGAGCTACTGAACAGAGTCACCGCACTGAGAAGCTGATGTGCTGGTCTATCCTCCTGTAGAAAAAGGGCCTCCCTGTCCCTTTAAATCGTCCACCCCCATGCGCCTTATTCCACTTTTTTGTACCGCACAATTCTGGTAGTCATGTTTGAAGTTCTTGCAAAAGTTACACTAAACCCTGATTGGTGCGAAAACAGAAGCACAAACATGCACCTAGGCAGAAACTATAGTCGAAGAAGGAGTAGCAAGCACAACCAAAATAGACTATGCTGCTTACCCACAGTGAAGCTCCTTAGTGCAAAGAATCAAAAGAGACTCTGTGACAATCGATCGTGGCGAGTAGCTTGGTAATTGAGCCCTGATAGGCTCAAACTCTAGGTGAAGACGGCAAACGAAGTCATAAAGATGAAGGTGATCATGGTCTGTCTTCTATACTTTATGACACTCCTAGCAAAGCAAAGAGGCTAGCTCATCCAACTGGCGCTAGAGACTGGCCAGGGCTCACTAGAACTCGTTGATGGAAGAGTTCTCCAAACGAAGTGTCTTCAACTCACGTTGAAGTGACAAGAGCTAAGCATTGATGCTCTACTAGTATCGCTCGCACAAGTACTCCCAAATCTAATGAGTGGAACGTAGATCAACAATGTCTAACTAGATAGAGTCATCGACGCTGACCACTAGGATGGCTCAAACATGGGCCTCATCAGCACACCAGCGCTCGAAAGCGTCTATGGCATACTTAAAGGCCTCATCATCAGCAACAACAGCCTCTGCCTCCTTCTTAGCGGCCTCATCTTTTATAGGAGGTGAAGAAGTAGGCAGTCTATGAGGAGGCTGAACCAGCAATGGTGGACAAAGTCATGCATCAGTGATATGTCCCCAGAGGTAGAGACCATCGAGCATGATATCCATGAGTGAAGGCCACAACCTGTAGGTCATCCCATGGAGCTTTATTCCTAAGAATGGAATCACAGCGGTGGCCTGTGACCGCTGGAGGCAGTGGCCGATGACGGTTGGAGGTGCCGAAGCCGCATATCGGGTTGTGCCCTCACCTGAATCAAGCTCCGGCTCAGGGTCGAGCCTCCTACTTCGAGCTCTGGTGCGGGTTGGGCCTTTGGTCAATGAGGCAATGGTGGATCTGTGCGAGGGTGACGACATGGTGCCAGATTCATGAGGGAAGCACGGCCTGGGCAACAGCAGTGACGGAGGCCTAGGTGGCGCTGGCAGCGGACAACAGGATGGCAGTAGATGGAGCTTGATTAGTGCCATAGATCTGATACTATGTTATGAATATCGTGTGTATATTCATAAGGCCTATTGGGCAATATATATAAAGTACAAGGGACTATATACAAAGACAACAGTACACATATAAGTAAATACAAAAGGAATGGCTACTGTAACATTGCATAGCCTTCTTTTGATCAATGTGCTGAACAACTCCAAGCTTTCAATTTGACTACCATGCATGGTGCCCCGCTCCATCTGGCTTATAGCTGTAGCTTCTGACTGTTGGTTAAAATTGTACTGTAGTGACTATTAGCTTTTTCTGATTCATTCTGTTAAAGAAAAATAAAGAAAATAAGAAAAAATAAAAAATACCCTTATATCTCCGTAGATAATGCAAAAAAAAGCAAAAGCAAAAAAGAAAAAAATGAAATTAAGTAGCTGACACGTTTCAAATGGTTTCTGACTTCTAGAAGTTGGAAGTCAAAAGTCGAAACCACTTGGAGCGGGGCCATTTTAGCTAAAAGATTCATCTCACCGTGGCTTATGAGATGTAAATCAAATGGTAAGACTGATCTATTTACTTTCTGCAATTCTGATTTGTTTGGAAGTGCCACACTGTAGCTGCTTCAGTAACAACGCATTTGCATTTTTGTACACAACGACGCATCAATGTGACAAAACCATGGTCTTGTCGTCCATGGCTCCGTCATGCAGCAAGCCAGCTCGAACATACGCATCATCCTAGCTTGTGCCGTCCTCCATCTCACTTGCGTCGATTTCTACGGTTCATCATCTCAGCCCCTGAACAATTAATCAGGCCTAGCCCTTCTATCATCGGCCTTGTCAAGTTGTGAACTAATTATCAACCGAGGGTTTAAGCCCTCCTGAACTCCTTCATTAATCAAACCAAAACTGTGTCGAAATTCCAGGAGGCTGGCATCATGCGCAACAGGCACCTCCAAGAGTGTACAGCACGGAAGAGGACAGTGTAAAACTGGAAGAAGCAAGAGAGAATGCGCCACACTTGGGCAATTACATTACTCGGTATAAAAGGATTACAATGGTGCCATACAAGGCAGGCGTAACAAGTAGACAGGTACAACAATCAGGGATCAAGCATCTGCTATACATGAAATACATCTAGCTATCGAAATATACAGGTCGTAATAGAAGGAAACGTAACGACGTGGTCAGCAGGTTTCACGGACAGAAAGTTAAGGCTATGATTGTTTTGGCTTTAGCTTTTAGCTTTCGGTTTATTTTTCATTATTCATAAATTTCGTCTTTTTCTGATCTTTTGGCTTTTTGTTGAGCTTTTTTGCCGGTTCTTTTTTTCCTGTATTTGTTTGTATTATATGTAATGGGCTAACATATTTTTTATATTTTTTAATTTTTTTTAAATTTAATTATGCTAAATAAGCCTCTGTCAACTACAGTGTTTTTTCAGCCAGCTACAGTGCTTTTCAGCCATAAGCCACCAAAAAAGCCCAAATGAGCACCCCCGCTCCGACGATATGATTACACCAATTGAGAGCCTCACCGAGGGGTGGATCACGCGGTGCTCACGACGTCCAGAGCTTCAGGTGTTCCGCAAGGAGGCGAAGGGTGGAGCTGAGATCCATATCTTCACCTCATACTGTCTTTTCATTACGCCGTTTCTAGATTGGATTTGTTTTTTTTTTATCTGTGACTGATGGCTTTTATCTAGCTTTTACGAGACGGCGATAAACAACAAAAATATCGAAGCGAATGGCACACACAATTTTAGATTCGAGAGGTCGTTTGGAGAAGTGACTTAGAGAAGCTACTCTATTTACCTTAACTTCTGGATAAGTTAAAGCTAAAAGCTATAAAAAAAAAGCTAAAAGGACAAGGCCATTATCCAGAGCAACAGGAGCAGCGGGGTGTTCTTCCATTAAGTGGTAAGTGGGGGGAGGCAGATGACGACTGTCTTACACCTAACTATACAAAATGGACACGATATGCCTCTTTCACCCGTTACACAGCCTAACTGTGGTCTATTCTTTCTGGGTTTTAGCCGATTTTCGTATTTGACTTCTTTTAATAATTATTATTTATTAGATTAATAAAATGTAGTCCAAACGAATACTCTCATACTTCTTGCATTTGTACATTCTATGTACCTTCACGTGAAGATCAATGATTCCAGTAGTAATGCATGAGTACGAACCCTGAATCAGCTAGTACCTCTACATCATTGGCAAACATTATAGGTACACTACTACAAAAGAGGCTATACTAGACGGCTACATCATAGACGGTTCATACGGAACCGTCTGTGATTAAACTATCATATACGGTTTATAGTAGCAACCGTCTGTGATATTTTCACAGACGATTATTAAAACGAACCGTCTGTGATTATCACAGACGGTTCGTTTTAATAACCATCTGTGAACTTTCACAAACGGTTCTTATCACGAACTGTCTGTGATAAGCGAGACATCACAGACGATTCGTGTTATGAACCGTATGTGAAAGATGCGAACAATACTGACGGTTCATATAAAAAATCGTCTCTGATATTCTGGATATTACAGACGGTTCTTGTAATAAACCGTCTGTGATATATTGGTATCACAGACCGTTTGTGGTTGGAACCGTCTGTGATAATCTACCCTATTAAATATTGGGCGTACGTGGTCGATCTCGACACAGATCTGTCTTCATTGCAGTGCATCAGTCGAGCGATAGGCGGCGACCGGCTTTAGTGAGTTCGGTGAAAACATATCGCCGTCTTCTTAGTGATTAGAGGTTAGTACTCAATTGCTTTTAATAACTTATATGCATGCTTTTGTAATTGAAAGAGGTGATAGATACGTTTTTGTTTAGATCTAGCTAGCTAGCTAGGTTTAGAAAGATAATGTTAGCTAGTTTGCTCAATTTGGTCAGAATGGGTAAGTACTCGTAGTTCACTTCTATATATTCTTACTTAACATTATTATGTCATGAATACGTGGCTAGCTAGCTAGCTATACCTACGTAATATATAGATCGATGTCCTGTACATGTAAGTACGTATAGCTAGTCTGATTTGCTATATAGTAGTGCTAATAATCATTTTTGACACTCATTTATTACATGTGTAGCATAGATGGACCAAAGCTGGATGTACATTGAGAACCGTGTGAGTGAGGAGTACATTAATGGCGTGTCTACTTTTAGAAGAGCGGCCGAGCTAGATATGTTGAAGAAGGGGATGGAATATATTTAGTATCCATACATTAATTGTGATAATCTAAAGATGTTTAACAACTCATCGCAGATCGAAGCTCATTAATTCGAAGGGGGTTCAAAAAGGGGTACAAATGTCGGACCAACCATGGTGAAGAGAAGAGTACACAAAAAGGTAGTTATGACATTGTCGAAGGAGACAACGATATGCCGGTTGTGGACTGTGCTTTCGATCATGAGGATAGGTCGTAGGATGATAATCTAGATCAAATGCTACGTGATGCAGAAGGGAACTATAGTGAGAGAGAGTTTGGTAAATTCGAAGTCTTGATAGATAACTCGTAGAAACCTTTGTTCCCAGGCTACAAACCGCAATACACGAGGTTGTCATCAGTTCTAGAACTGCTAAAATTGAAGGCAAGCAATGGTTGGTCTGACAAGAGTTTCACGGCATTGCTATGTCTCCTAGCAGACATGCTTCCAAGGGGAAATATGTTGCCGAGAACCACCTACCAAGTCAAAAAGATTCTTTGCCCATTGGGAATGTAAGTAGAAAGAATACATGCATGTCCGAATGATTGTATCCTGTACTGTAAAGAGTATGCTAGCTTACATGTTTGTCTAGTGTGCAAAGCATCCCGATACAAGCGTAAAAATGACTCCAATGGTGGAAAGGGCATCGAGATGAAGTAAGGACCTCCTGCTAAGGTGTTGTGGTATCTTCCTGTAATTCCTCATTTGAAACATTTATTTGCAAACCGCAAGGATGCACGATTGATGTGTTGGCACTAGGAGCAACGTAAGAAAGACGGAATGATAAGACACGTTGTTAATTCTGCCCAATGGAGAAACTCGATAGGATGTTTGTAGGATTCGGTGTGGAACCGAGGTAATGTATCCCTTTAGAATGCTACATAGATCTCTCTAGTGGACGACTTAGCTCATCTTGTATCGTTATGTAGGAGCCCACGCCTTGCATCCTCAGAGTCAGGTTTGTTGGCTCTATTCCTATTAACGCTGGGCGAGGGATGGTGTATCCATGGCTGCCAGGGACGCTGGTGCACAGTGTACAAGTAGAGACTGATTTCATAAAGGTTCAGGTGGACATGATTAATGATATTTTTAAGACCGTCCCTCTTGAGAAGCCCCCAAACAAAGAGATTACGACATTAGGGGATGCCGTCCACACATTCATCCAGTGGCCCAAAAGGGACATTGCCCTTGACTCGTCCGTACCACAATCTCCACATTCAGTGGCCCAAGAGGGACATCACCCTGCACCTGTCACATCGACTCCAGTGGCTCCACCTCCAGCTCCGATTTATAAAAACTGTCTGTGATACTCGACTATCACAAATGGTTTGTGATATTAACCGCCTGTATTGTAAGTTATCACAGACGGTTTGGGAGCCGTCTATGATAACCACCTATTACCACTGACATATAAACACAGACGGTTGAGAAACTGTTTGTGATGACGGTTTCAAACCGTCTGTGATGACCTTTTCTGTAGTAGTGCTATATGGAGTGCGGTGGAGTATCAGGTGATTGCCCTACCAACGACTAGTGAAATACTAGTTTGGTAGAAGTATAGCAAATAGAAATAGGATAACTGCTATTAACCCTCCTTATTTAGAAATAAGTCTGCTTGAGAAATCCCCTGAGTTTGACTAAGGGTATGCAGGGTAGAACTACTACTATGTGGATCTATGTGCGGTGAATCTGAGGTTGACATTTGTGACATTGGAGCCTCATATGGAGCCTAGGAAACTAGACGTCCCTATTATTTAGTTGGAGCTTTTGCTAAAGGATTCATATCAAGGGTTAGCCTTTGTTAAGTTTTATGTAAGGTTTAAGCCACGTGTGGCATTTTATTATGATATTAATGGACATCTCTAGCTATTGTTCCATTGCAATATTTTGATGTGGCTTATTATCTGACAAAACATATTTTTGTTGGATAATAAACCACATATTGGTGCCATTTTCTCGTACCATCCATTTGATCCTTTCCATTTTCCATTTCTCTACCACTTTTTGTGCAAGGAACTAAGCAATGAAAACAAATCTACATCTATATTTTCCTTGGAAAATTTTTTACATGAAACCAAATGGGGCTAATTTTCAAGAATAATAGTAAAATTAATGTGATCAAATTGTTTTTGATTCTTACTAGTGCATCTGTTTGACTACTACACATTTGGCTAACGTCAAGTACAAAAGCAGTGATGTAGAAAGAGACATCTTACGCTTTGTGTTCCGATGGGATAGGCTAAATATTCCTTTGTAATTGAGAATGGACTCAAAAAAGGCGTCAATTAGGCACTCCTGATGAAATTTACTTCAATTTGGAGTGGTATCTGAATAGTGGTGGCAGGCCACTCGAGACTAGAAGAGACACCACCCATGCTTTTGTTAGCACTACTCTCAGCAGTTCCTGGTTTCCTAGTGTCAACCTTGGCCTTGTTGATTACATATATCGCTATGAGATTTATGCGCCTTGAGGAATTTGGGTTGCTCAGACATTGGAAGATTATTATCGCTACCCAGCCCAAGATGAGGTCTCTTTTATTGATGGGATTGCCCTTCAATATAGGGGTGGATGTACATTGAGCACAGGGGGCACAGGCCCCTAAACCAACTTTAATTTTTGTTGCTTAGAGCCCAAATTTACAAAATGTGTGCTCCCACATGTCAGGGACTACACTATATCAGAGAGAGAAGGCTTAAACATGTCAATAAACAAGGGGAGAAGAGAAAATAAAAACGCACGGGACGTTGATAAAAGCAAGACACTCCCAAAATAAATGTGTGTAAGTTGAAGTTGGTACGACACATCATATCAACTGATTGTGAAAAGACACAGGTTGTCGTAGCCAAGTACTTACTAAGGATGCTGCAAAACTATGAAGACTTATAAGTATTGTCATATAATGTATTGATAAGATATAATATTTGTAATTATAGGTGATTAAGAGAGCAAGCTAATGTTAATCCCACCGGACTCACCATGGAGAGGTGCTGCATCTGCTTTTTCTCAACCAGTTAGTGACACCGACCAATATGAAGCTCAGAACCTAGTAGAAACAGTCTACTATTACAATGACAGTTGCTCATCTGTGATACTAAGGGAGTGTTTGTTTTGATGGAAAATGTTTTCCCATTTTCCATTGTTAGTTTTGTAAAGGGAGTGGAAAATAGTTTTTCGAAGGTGGATTTTTCCCCTTTGTAAAGAGGGGAAGTCACATTTTCCACCTCATTCCTTTGCCTTCCTCTTTCTCTTATTCATCCACCCTTCCCCTTCTTTTCCAATTCCCATTTTTTTGCCTAACTTTTTGTGCAAACCAAGCAATGGAAAACTAATTTGCATTTGTAGTTTCCTTTTCTCCTAGAAAAGTTTTTCCATGGAAAAGCATTTTCCACTAAAAACATATTTCATCAAAACAAACAAGCAGAGCCTAAGAGAGTGTTTTGTTTGGTGGAAAATGTTTTATTTGGAAAACATTTTTCCATTTTCTATTGCTCTGTTTGTAAAGGGTAGAAAATAGTTTTCCCAAGAGTAAATATTTTCCATTTGTATGGAAGGGAAGGCATAGTTTTCTCCCTATTCTTTTAAAACTTCCTCCTCTCCTACCATCCATTTTTTCCTTTCCAATTTCCTTTTCGATATCACTTTTCATGCAAGGAACTAAACAATGAAAAATAATCTACATCTGTATTTTCCCTGGAAAATCTTTTACATGAAGAAAATAATATCCAAGGAAAATGTTCTCCATGAAACCAAACGGAGGCTAATTGTCAAGAATAATAGTAAAATTAATGTGCTCTAATTGTTTCTGATTCTTACTATAAAATTAGTGTGATGTAATTGTTTCTGATTCTTACTAGTGCATCTGTTCGACTACTACACATTTGGCTAAAATCGAGTATAGAAGTAGTGATGGGGAGGGAGACATCTTATGCCATGTATTTCAATGGGATAGGGCAGAATATTCCTTTGCCTTTGAGAATGGATTCGAAACAAGGTATCAATCAGGCATTCCTGATGAAATTTACTTCAATTTGGAGAGCAAGCCTCTTGAGACTCAAAGAGACAACACCCATGCTTTTGTTAGCACTACTCTCAGCAGTTCCTGGTTTCCAATTATCAACCCTGGCCTTGTTGATTACATATATCGCTATGAGATTTATGCGCTAGAGGAATTTGGGTTGCTTAGACATTGGAACATCGTTATTGCTAGCTAGCCCAAGATGAGGTCTCTTTTATTGCTGGGGTTGCCTCACAATACAAGGGTGGATGCACGTTGAGCGCGAGGGGGGAGGGGACAGGGGGCACATGCCCCCTGGATCAACTTTAATTTTTATTGCTTAGAGTCCAAGTTTACACAGTGTGTACTCCCACATGTCAAAGACTACATCTATATAAAAGAAAGAAGTCTTAAACATGTCAACAAATAGGAGGACAAAAGAAAAGAAAAACACGCGGGACATTGAAAAAGCAAGACACTCCCAAAAATACGTGTAAGTTGAAGTTGGTACGACACATCACATCAACTGACTGTGAAAATACACAGGTTGTCATAGCTAAGTACTTACTAAGGATGTTGCAGAACTATGAAGACTTATATGTAATGACATATAATGCATTGATAAGATATAGTATTTGTAATTGTAGGTGATTAAGATAGCAAGCTAATGTCTATCCCACCAGACTCACCATGGAGAGATGCTGCATATGCTTTTTCTCAACCAGTCTGTGACATCGACCGACATGTAGTTCAGAACCTAGTAGAAATGGTCTATTATTACAATGTTAGTTGCTCATCTATGATACTAACGGAGTGTTTGTTTTGATGGAAAATGTTTTCCCATTTTCCTTTGTTAATATTTGTAATTGTAGGTGATTAAAATGTTTTCCCATCTATGATACTAAGCTAATAGTTTCCACCCTATTCTTTTGCACCTTCCTCCTCTCCTACCATCCATTTTTTCCTTTCCACTTTCCATTTCTCTATCACTTTTTGTGCAAGTAACTAAACAATCAAAACTAATGTGCATCTGTATTTTCCTTGGAAAATATTTTACATGAAGAAAACAATTTTGAAGGAAATTGTTCTCCATGAAACCAAACAGAGGCTAATTGTCAACAATAATAGTAAAATTAATGTGCTCTAATTGTTTATGATTCTTTCTAGTGCATATGTTCGACTGCTACACATTTGGTTGACATCGAGTATAGAATTAGATGGAAAGAGAGACATCCTACACCATGTATTCTAATGGGATAGGGAAAATTTTCCTTTGTCTTTGAGAATGGATTTGAAGCAAGGTGTCAATCAGGCACTCCAAATGAAATTTACTTCAATTTGGAGTGGTATGTAAATAGCGGTGGAAGGCCTCTCGACACTCGAAGAGACACCACCATGCTTTTGTTAGGACTACTATTAGCAGTTCCTAGTTTTCTAGTGTCAACCTTGGCCTTGTTGATTAGATATATTGCTATGAGATTTATGCGCCTGGAGGAATTTGGGTTGCTCAAATATTGGAAGATCGTTATCGCTACCTAGCACAAGATGATGTCTCTTTTATTTCTAGGGTTGCCCCTCAATACAGGGGTGGATGCACATTGAGCGTGGAGGGGGCACATGCCCTCCCAGACCAACTTTATTTTTGTTGTTTAGAGTCCAAATTTACACAGTGTACAGCCAACCTCTTTGCAACCAACCAAATGTCTGTCACTACTACAAAAGAGATTATACTAGACGGCTACATCACAAACGGTGTATAGGAAACCATCTGTGCTTAAACTATCATAGACGGTTTATACTAACAACTGTCTGTGATATTTTCACAGACGGTTATTAACACGAACCGTCTGTGATAATTAAGCATCACATACGGTTCGTGTTAATAACTATCTGTGAAAGTTGCGGACATCACAGACGCTTCATATAAAAAACCGTCTATGATATTGTGATAATGGTACTTTGCTCAATTTCAAAATTGGTAAGTACTCGATCCTAGTTTACTTTAAAACAAGCTATACTAGACGTTTTTTATTTACAACTATCTGTGTTTTGTCCTTCGTCGTATGAACTACAGAAGCTATTGAGACCAAAGACAAATTCAAGGAAAATTTATTACAAAAGTCCCCAAAAAAGATATTTTCAGATCTTAGTCTTCTAGGCTTCATATGCTTCTTCTTCGACTTTTGGAGTTGGAGGATCAGCCCCTGAGTTCTCGAATGCCATGAAGATTATCCTTGCCCTCTCCACTTCCTCCTCTAGCCTAAGCAGACCATTAGCATGGCCCATAATCTCAAAAAGAATGCCATGATAAGCTTCCTCAGAATCGATCGCTTCTGCTTGATTGACAATGTTATCCATGTGTCTCTCCACTGCCACAAGAACTTCTTCCTCTTTATGCACATTGCAGAGAAGAACGAGGCTGAGGGTGTTTCCCTTTCCTAAGCAGCAACGAGGCACCTCCGTCGACGGTGGATGATGAGGTTTAGTTGACGGATGGAAGCGAGTCGAGGAAGGAGAGCAGGGCATGAGCGGAGGAGTTGCTCTAGACGTAAATTGTTGGCCACCTGTGTAAGGTTGCGGCCGAACAACTCATGATGGATAGATGAGAGGAAGGAGATAAAAAGAATATTAGATGGCCCTGTTTGGATACACTTAAAATCCGATTCTGGGTAGAATTAAGCGAGAATCCCACCCAAACGCTTTGATTATTTTTCGATTCTTTCAACCGCCGCGGTGGGAAAAATCAGCATTTGCACTGAGAATCCAAAATCCTGTACCGCAAGCCCCATCAGGATTATTCAGATTAATCAGATCGCAGATTCTTCAGATCGCGACTTATCAGAAAATCTTGATCAAATTAAAATCGATTCTCAGATAAGCGTATCCAAACAGGGCCGATGTCATTATTGAGAAATCTGGTGAAGAAGATGAGGGAGAGGACATTTTAGAAGAGCTAGATTACGGCGCATATATTTAAGCGTTATCACAGATGGTTCGTATACCAAACTATCTCTTATATTAATATCATAGATGGTTCGTATAACAAACCATCTCTGATATGTGACTTATCACAGACGGTTCATATAGCAAACCGTCTCTGATATGTGACTTATCACAGACGGTTCATATAGCAAACCGTCTCTGATATGTGCATTATCACAGACGGTTCGTATAACAAATCGTCTCTGATAATGACACGTCACCGATCCGTGGCGTATCCCCTAGGATTTCAATCTCACTCGTCAATTCTCTCCACATCGAATGGCAGGCACCAGGTCCTCCCACCACTCGGCTCTTATTAGTTACTCCCCTCTCCCTTTCCACCGGCAGTCACACATGAGTTCATCCACTAGCTTCATGCATCCTCCCATCGACGATACCGACTACCACTGTGAGTTAGCTCCTCCGCCTCCTGTTGTGACACCACGGTGCACTGCTGCTCCTAGCTAGTTCATCCACTCCTAGCTTGTTCCTCGACGACGCCGACTACCGCCGTGAGCTAGCGCCTCCGTTGTGACACCACGGTCGACTGCACAACACACTCTTATTGTAAGTGTTGTAAGAGTGTCTTGTGCAGTCTCACCGTCGTGCCACAAAGGTGACGCTACCGCCGTCTCTCCATTGCCGGTGATATCTGGCCACCATCCGATGCTCTCCCCTCTCTTCCTTGATGGCAGGCATCAAGGATATCATGCGCTGCATCCAACTTCTACTATCTCCTAGGATCTCTACTTCTTATATATTTTTACCGTGTTAAAGAGTTGGGTTTGTTTTCTTATTATGCTGTAATGGTGGATTCTAATCTTAATAGAAATGAAATGTGTTGTTGTGTTTGCCACTGCATTTGTTTGTTTTCAAAGGGCATAGGTAACATTATTTCTTGAGGCTAGTCAAAAACAGAAAAAAAATTTAGGTATAGAATGAACTATCACAGATGGTTTATGCTATAAACCGTCTATGAAGGACTATTACCCACCAATCACAGACAGTTGGTAACTAGAACCGTTTGTGATGTGTAAGTATCACAGACGATTTTTGGTTCGAGCCGTTTGTAATAGTTTTTTTCACAGACGGTTCTAGTTACAACCCGTCTGTGTTGTTTTTAACACAGACGGCTCATAAACCGTCTGTGATAACCTCCGATTATCACTGACACATAAATATAGGCAGTTCAGAAAACCGTCTATGATGATAATTTCGAACCATCTATGGTAATTTTTTTTGTAGTAGTGTGTATTTCCAAAGTGAAGAGTGCATCCGCTTTGTTCCCTTAAACAAACGGAGTGCCTTCCTAAAAACAAGCTTATATTACAAGTAGGCTCTTTCTCGTATATATTTGTCGATTAGATCGCCACATCAGCGCGCTGACAATGGTAGGGGTACTGCAAGGAACGGCCGTCGCCCGTCAGGACAAGCTCAGAAAAGGATGACCACTCAGAGATTAGAAATGAAAATGAGGATGATGGAACTAGCAAAATGAAACTAGTGTGATTTTTCACTCACCCAAACTGTCAAATGAATATACTACTCCCTCCGTTTCTCTCTCTCTCTCTCTCTCTCACACACACACACACACACACACACACACACACACACACACACACACACACACATATATATATATATATATATATATATATATATATATATATATATATATATATATATATATATATATATATATATATATATATATATATATATATGCCTCAAGATGTCCAGAGTAGTGTGTCCCATATCGCTGTCTCTTCTATTTTTTCCTTCCTCCTGTAAACTTGTGTTGTTATATTGTGCCATCTGAATCTCGTCGACTCTTCTTCCCAGCGTGCACCATAAAGGAGGGAAGCGATATCTCTGAGCTGTTGCTACTGTGAAGATCTGCATGGGTCAGTAATAAGGTTTCTAGGTAGCACACATCTGCGTGACTGCTCGCTTCGTTACTTCATCTACGTTCTGCACTGTATTGAGCCTGTGCATCTTTTTATTCTTTACCAGGCCCAACTGTAAATCGTTCGTATGACTGATTGACCCTGTTTGAATTCTGTTTCTGCATATATTTTGAAGTACAATATGTTGCCTGCTATTAGTACTGATTTATGCGTCACTAGTTATTTACGATATTTTCCACCTAGTAAAATCTAAAATTAAAATATTGCATATATTTCCAACATATAGTATATCTAGAGCCCCTCACAGACACAGAGGGCTGTCCATAGTTCGGGTCCTACCGTGACATGCTTCGTGGTGAGGCCAATGAGATCATACTGCCAATTCTTGTTTCAAGGTGTAGCTTAAGTATAGTACTGGGAGGCACTGGGACTACATTCCGCAACACAGGTATATATATTTCAGTAAGAGTCGAATGAAGGATGTGTAACAAGTTTAGTTTTCTTTCATTTTTGACAACGCCCGCTGTCTGGCGGTGTTGTTCTTGCAATTTGCCACTGGATGCTGCAATGCGGGGCTGTGTTAGAGAAGCAGGGCAGAAGAAACGTACAACCATTGAATCATACAAGCAACGGCTTGTATGATTCAATACTCTGGAAGTGCTTGTGCAGCACCAGGTCCTGATGGTTTTCCCGTTAGCTTCCGTAAGCAATTTTGGGGTACCTTGAGAAACAACCTCAAAGACATGCTGGATAGTCGTTTATATTGGCAAACTTAATTTTTGGAGACTTAACTATAGTGCGATTTCTTTGATCCCAAAGATAAGAGATGCCAATAAAATCAAGAATTATCCCCTACTTGCCTATTGAATGTGAGCTGCAAGATACTCAGAAAGTGATAACTTTGAGGCTGACAGGTTGCTCAGCAAATTAGTAGCAAGACAAGACATTTTTCCAGGGAGGGTTTATTCTTGAAAGGGTAGTAATTGTGCACGAGCTGCACCGGTCTCACCAGTCACCAGTCTGGCACAATTGTCAAAATAGACTTGAGAAAAGCTTATGATAGAGTTCAATGGAACTTTTTAGTAGAGGTGCTGCAGAGGAAAGGCTTTCATCCCACCTGGATCAGATGGATTCAGCAGATAGTTGGAGGGAGAGTTTTTCAGGACCTACAGGGGATTGAGACAAGGAGATGCTTTAGCAGCTATTTTTAGCTCAGCCAATGTGGCGTGCATAGAGGGTTTGGTTCCACATTTGGTTGGAGGCCTGACTCATTTACAGTATGCCGATGACACAATTATCTTCACGGCACATAATGACAAGAATATCCTGGCTATCAAATTTCTCTTGTACTGCTTTGTACACAATAAGTAGCAACCCTGAATCCCTCACCTACGCATCACTAAAATAGCCTAGCTTTGCAAGCCAAGTGACCTTACTGTAGTGTAAGACCCACGGGGCGAATCTGTAGCTTTGAGAGTTACATACCACGGACAGAAGAAAACCTAACAATTCAAATAAAAATATGCAGAACATTATCCTCGAGCGAAGTGATTATTTAGCCAATCCAACTGGACAGAGTATCAGCCATCTCCTGGAAAGTTCTAACTTTCAGATTTTCTAAGTCACAGAATAAGGATCTTTCCCATCTATATATAATCGGAGGCACTTTTTCTAACAAATATCTGTTCCTTTGAATCCAAATATTCCAACATCCCAAAGTGATTAGCTCACTAAAAAAAGACTTCCTTTGGGCCGGAAGCGGGAGACCAACCGAAAGACACGGCAGAGAAGAATGTCAAGACAGCGGAAGGTGACCTTCAACTGCTTTGGCAAATCGTCAGACATAAGAGGGAGGACACTGTTGGCACAGTGTCCTTCCGCAGCATCCGTCAGCGTATGGCCGACGAGGTGCTTATCCAGGATAGCCAAGTTGGCTATTAATGCCAGCGACAAGGAAGAATAAAGAGTCATTTATTTATACTTGAGAGATAAGAAAGACAAGATAGCTGGCCAACGAGGTGTTCGTACAGAATTAATCTCCGGTGGTGGACGATCATTTTTATACAACAAGAAATACATCAAACCCATGAGATGAAGAGACGTATCTGAGAGCCATAATGATCGAAAGGAGCCGAAATGATCGAGGCACGCATCGATGAGAGGAAGCATATCACAGATGGTTCCAAACATAGGCCGTCTGTGATACACAACTACCACAGACGGTTTACATTAATGACCATCTGTAAACTATCATATATGGTTCTAATTAGAAACCGTTTGTAATGTCTCAGTTATCACAAACATTCGTATTAATAACCATCTATGAAATAATACAGACGGTTATTAACAAGAACCGTCTGTGATAGTAGGGTATCACGTACGGTATATGAAGCATGCTTGTAAAATCAGTTGTGATAATTATAACATAGGCAGTTCGAGAAAACCATCTGTGATTTGACGCTTAGTATAACCCTTTTTATAGTAGTGACTAGTGACTACAAATCACGAATGCATTGAAAGCTTCACATATGAAATTAGTAAGGACATACAGTATCGACAAGCCAGTCGCAACGAAAAGCCCTTTAAGCCGCTGCATGTTTTGGGGATCGAAATAGCACGTTGGATCTAGCGCAGCCTAAAAAATTGGAGTACAAAATATGCCCCATTCAGTCATTAGTCTTTACAAAATATGCCCCATTCAGTCATTAGTCTTTACCAAGGATAAAAAAACCGATGATATAACTGGCTGGTTACCCGTGGTAATCGGTCGTACCGGTACAAAATATCGGTCCAAAAAATTCTAAATTTAAATTGATGAACAGTAATTCCGGGTGCTAACCGGTCAAACATGCAATAACCGGTCTAATTCAAATTTTGAGTTAAAATTTCGTTTGATGAAATTCAGCCTGTTTAAAACCGGTAACTGCCGATAACTGGTACCACAAGGGTCCAATATTTATTCTATTTCTAGTGTTTGAATCCTTGGTTTTTATACATCAAATTCGCCTCTAAGTAACATCACAATTCAATGATCCTAGGGGGAGAAATCATTGGTCTTAGCACAACAGTCATGAATGAGTACCAACCTTTTCTCAGATAGTATCTCTACATTATTGGAAAATATTAATGGTAGTAAATGGAGAGCTGGTCACGGAGACTGGTGATGGTTGTTGGGGTGGGTATAGAGGACATCAAGAAGCACAAAAGTTATCAAAAACAGCACATGCTAGACAAAATATATAGTCAAGAAATGTAGGAATCGCCACACATCCAAATGACAACTGAGGACTAGGAAATTGCTATGCCTCGAGGTGAAGGAAATTTAGTGACAACATGCTTCAAAATAGCTTGAATAATGTGGGTTTGGGATGTACCGGGAAGTCACTCTACACCATCCTCTGATCTCCATGATGAAGGTTTAAGAGGTAAAAGAGGTTTTCTATGGCTACTTAATCCTTTGTTTCCATGGCAAGCCTTTGGTTTACCATGATTATTCACATCGCTGTTTTTTTTTACATTATTCGGTGCTTTTCTTCCTTGCTGTGTTCATTTAAGAACATGGAAATGTTCAAGGTGGTAGAGAAAGTCAGCTCTCGTTGCTATTTTAAGGAGTGACCTCTCATTTCTGGATGAACTCAACGTCGCCACTAACACCATTGGATTTGGCGCAGAGCCGGTCTTCTTTTCTGCTAATGCAAGAGCACGACACACAAGTGACATGACCGTTGTAATTACTTATTACCATAGTTTGTTCAATTTCAACTACTAGTTTGCAAAAGATGGCATTTGTTTAAGTAGTCATTAACTCATCAGGGCTATCCAAATAATGGAAATTTCACCATTTAGGCCCAGTACAATCAATTTCAACTACTAGTTTGCAAAAGATGGCATTTGTTTAAGTAGTCATTAACTCAATCAGAGCTATCCAAATAATGGAAATTTCACCATTTAGGCCCAGTACAATCAAGCCAACAGCAACTCAAAATCACCTTGGATGAACCCAGAGAATAGATTAATCTGAAGGATGATGCAAGGAAAAGTGCAATTTACTTGCAAGGATATGTCCATCCAGAATATAACTGCTGCACTGGTAGTATTCCTAGTTGATTCTATAGCACAGATAGGTTGATCACAACTCACAAGTTCACAACAACATATATAACATTTAGATCTCAGGGCAAGACTTTGAAATGAAGAAGCAAATAAAATGCTCCTATAGTATTGGATGTACAATTCAGAATACATTGGTGGAAAGTAACGCATGATCTTTCCATTAAGAAATGAATAGCGCATATTGTTAGAATCTTTTGCAACATTTGAACTCCTACTTCAACATCAACATCTGCTACTGGTCAGATCTTATTCACATCCACATGATAATCTAAAATCGGTTGAAGACTTACAGCCACTAAATTAGTGCAAGGGTTATTTTCTAGCACTACTAGGATCAGAAGAACTAAGCCTGGTGCTATTTGGAGTGTACAACCTGCCTCTAATTTCGAGCATTTTGCTGGTAGTCACATATTTCCATGGTAAATTAGTGCAAGGGTACATGCATGACCACCTGTAGACAAGCACTACTATTCTGTCATTGGCACCCACATTAATGGTAGGGCTGAACGGCAGGTGATAGATAGTTCATATATAGTTCATTTGTTGGGTGAGATGAAATATGTATGACTACTACAAGAGCCCCTCACATAACCATTCTTCTCTCTAGTTTACTGGCTGCTCGCGTGTGTATGACAGTATGACAAAAAGGGCAGCCTATAGTTTTGAGTACGTCTTACTGCCAATTCTCATTTCAAGCTCCAGCTTCTTCGAGTATGAGACCGGGAGGCACCGGGATGCCATTCGGCAGCGAAGGTATAATCTAGCAATAATCTAATCAAGGATTATATTAGTAATAACATTAGTTTTCTTTCACGAGACAGAGAGCAGCATGCATGTCAACAAATGGATCATGCTAATTTATGACTTCTGAGCCCCAGGACGGTATTCACAATTCACCTCATGGTGGTATGCCTTATCTTGGCAACGTACACTTGTTGCCAGGAAACAAAACACTAGCTGACTAGCTGTGTTGGGCTGTGTTAGCATGGATATGCAGAGGCACTGTTGCTGGTAGTCAAGGGGCTATCAACCACTCAAGAAATGTCGGAAGCGCCATACATCCACGTGATAAGTGAGGATCAGGAAGTAGCCATGCGTCGAGGTGAGGAAGGGATAGCTCAGTGAGACCATGCTTCAGATTGCTCCAATTACGTGGGTTTGGGATGCACCGGGAAGTCATTGTGCACTAGTAGAATTTCTGGTTCCTGCTATAGCACAGATAGGTTGGTCTGAGACGATGACTTCGAAATGCAGCAGCATGCACCTATACTATATGATAAATGTACAGTTCAGAACATATTGGGAAAAAAAATATGTAACACATGATCTTTCCATTCACAAATAAATAACACATCTTGTTAGAATCCTTTACAGCATTGAATTCCTACTTCAACATCAACAATCTGCTACTGATCAGATCTTATTCACATTCACATGATAATCTACAATTGGTTAAAGCATTAAATCCACTAAGTCGGCACAAGGGTTAGCTTCTAGCACTAGAGTCATAAGAACTAAGCCTGGTGCTATTTGGAGTGTACAACTAGCCTCTTTGCAACCAACCGGATACCAGCATTCTGCTGGTAGTCATATGTTTCCAGAGAGAAGAACGCGTCCACTTTGTTCCCTCTTACAAACAGTCTCTCCAGTTCCGCAGCATCTACTTTGCTACAAACAAGCTTCTGGATGTTGCCACTGGGCTCTTTCTGGTATATATCTGTCGAGTAGATGATAGCATCGCCGCTGACAATGGTAGGGATACTGCAAGGGCAGTCCAACGTTACAAGATCAGAAAAGTATGACCACTTACATATTACAAATGAAAAAGAGAATGGAACTCACTTTAGGCGGACTGTTGGACGATTCACGTGACCATACTTCTTGATCAGGGGTCTCCACTCAGAAATGCTACCAGATTCTTGAAATGACCTCTGAGCAAGATCATCACAAAACTCTAGAACTTTACTGAGATTCCCAGGGATATCAACCACTATGTTCAACTTTGGCCGACCTGCATTGTCTAGAAACTTTGTACTGACTCCAAACTGGACCCTCAAGCCCGTACAACAAAGTTGTAGTGGGCTATCTTTGTGTTTGATAGATGTTCTCCGAGCAAATTGGTAGGAAGGAGCAACAGAAATTTTGATGCACTCAATTGAAACATCATCCAGCTCAAGGAACCCAGAATAACCACTGGAACTCGCATCCATCTGCGTAGTGGCATCTAACTTCATTTCCTCAATATGGGATATCAACTCACCAGACTCCCTGTTTGTTGCAGGATCAATTGATCCTAGATTATCTCCAGCTGGAATTGCACTGTCAACTTGAGAAATTGTCCGTTGCCGTTTTGAAGAATCAGGTGAAGATTTTGCTTCAGACCTTGGCGCCTCAGGAGCAGCAGCTCCATTAGCTTGGCTCCTTGTAATTGCACGCTCCACCAGGTTCTCAACAGTAAGCACTTCTGGAAGACTTGCCTCCTGTGAGAAGAACTTCAGGATTGAGCCAATAGACTATGTTGAACAGTGAAATAGATTAATGAATTCTACAAACATGTCATAACGATATGATAATTCAATGGTTCTCCATCTCCCTAGGGAGTATTATTTCTACCAGAACTTCCAGCTTGTGAAGCTCAATGCAAGTTTGAAACTGCAAATTACAACAATTTCTATTTGGGTGACCAAAAGAATTGCAGAAAAGCAATAACTGCAATAATCAAAACAGGGAACATATAACAAAATAGCAAAAAGCGCTAACAATTCATGAGGCTCCTGCCATTGCAATTTCCTATATGAAGCTGCAATTTCCAGATTATGAACATATGGGTCCTCTATTGCAATAGTTAAACCTCACTAGTTCATTGAGCTACTCCAGATGCCCAATGCATGGGAAAATGACAGAAAAAAATATTGGTGATTTCAGGCAATGAAACACTGAACATTGTAACTGTCGAGCTATTATGTTAAAGAAATATGTAAATTTCCAGCTCATGAAGTTAGATAGGCATGGGAAAATAGGCAGTAATGCAAACATACCAGGAACAGCACTGTAGCACAGTACTTGAGAACTTCAAGATTCATCCTGACATCATCCAGGCTCCTGATAAATTGCAAAGCAAATAAGTGCAAGATCAGTCACTCCAGTTTCGTGTTGGCAATATTAAAATCAAAGGGAAAAACAAGGGAAATCTTAAAATCAAAGGGGAAAACAAGGGATGAGTCAAAGACCAATAAGCGGCTTATTTACACCAAGCATTCCTCTTATGGCTAGATCCAATCTCCTGGTCCTTGTGGAAATGAAAAAGAATTTCACGTTCTTCCTTTCAGGAAGGGAGGATTAGAGAAGTCCTATTGATTGCTGCTTTCTCTAGACTACCAGGAAAAGCATGAAAAAAATGCTCAAATAGTACAATTCCTGCATCACCCCAGAATGAAAGGGGTGATGTCGTAGTTCTTGGTCTGGGCTGGCGGCCCCGCGTACTTCGAATCCACCAATGGATTTATCTCCTACCATGGATGGGGTAGTACAGATAAAAGAGCTGGAAGCAACACCTGCAAAGCTCGATGACAGCCCGCTAGAGAATGAGATGGAGGAGTTCAGAATTCATGGGATTGGGGGGATTTTCTAAATTCATCAACAATGCGTTCACATTCCTCTAGGTTCTCCAATGAGGTTTGGCTAGTGTCTCTTGTGCCGAGTTTGTGCGTAGGAGCCATGCCATTTGTTTGTATGTGTATGCATTGTTTTAGTGATGTATTAAAATGGATGACGTTTGCTTAGGTGCAGGTTCGGGCTCCGTATTGTCCATGCATTATCCTTGTGGTCAAACAGACAAGTGCATAGTAAAACGGTAAATTAGGTTGGTGGATGTTATTAGTTGAATTTGATGCACTCTTTACCTTGGTAGTTGAGATGATTTTATATATTTACCTGTTTACTTGGTAACTTTATAATGATTCTTGGTTAATGCCATGATAATGAGTAATAGTAATGGTACATTATATGGATAACTGATGTTGATACGTTGGTGAATAATGGTTAATTAAGTATGACATGTTGTTATGCTTTAACAGAAATGTCGCATCGTGTGCATACATATCATGAAAATGGATGTTCTTTGTGGCATCTATGGTCTATATAGTGTGGACCTCTCACAGCAGTGGAAAGAATAAAGCCTATTTCAGTAGGCACTCTACAAGAATGTAGATTGAGGTCCCCACCTGAAATATGACGGACTATTGAGATCCTCACATGAAAAAGGGCGGGCTTGAGTGAGCATCGACCCGTGCTCACTCCGCTATACCGGTATAAACTAAGTACAAGTTGAAACATGTGCATAAGCATTGCATTGCATCAGTAAAAGAAAAGCAATGTTAAGATCTGCCTGTTGTTACTATGACATAAACAATGTGAATGACATAGGAAGATCACTATCTTATATTGTGCTTGCCATGTGCATGTGCATTTGCAATGTTTCCATGATAAGGAAGTGTAAATGCATAATGGAGAGTTAATGAAAATGATAGAATTAATGGATATGAGCAGTTAAAGAGAATGGGGGTTAAGAGGGAGATACGTGTAAGTGGATGTTTACCGTTTTGCTATGTACTTGCTGAGTTTTGGACTCACACTTTCTTTATTGCTGTTTTTGTTAGGTGATGGTGATGGCGATATGCAGGAAATATAAGTAGCACCTCTACACCAAACCTAATAATAATAAATGATCTAGGGCATCACTTTATCTTCCTTACTATTGTCGTGGTAAAGTAGCTTGTTAATTCTGCAACTTGTTCAATAGAACCCTCGTAATTGATGATGAACGTTAGGGAACTTTTATGGTAATGTATATTTTCTCAGTAATTTTCTATTTGCATGTTAAGCGTTCTCGGGCACGGGGTCCCGAGTGTTCTCAGGCGCGTGGTCCTCAGCGTTCTCGGGTTTTGTGAATTATTTATCCTTCTCTAGATATCGAATCATGTTTATCATGAACTAGTTCTTTGTGGAGGATTGGTCGGGAATATATTTGTTGAAAGTTTTTGTTAGATGGTTTAAAGTTAGAGAGCTGATGAGTAGTGGTAGCATCTGGGTTAAGAGGGTGGGCTGAGGTGTTACAATTGATGGACCACATATAATTGTGATCTCTTCTGTTCAGCATGATATATGTATACAAAAGAATCATTATAGGTCCTACCGTAGTTTTAAGTGATACTAGTTTTCAGATGAGCCACCTAAGATGGGATGTGGCAAGATCCATGGGAATTGGATTTGGGGATCCTAGATGACATGATGCTGCTAGGAGAGAATTGTTGAGGGGTCGAAGATGGCATTGTGCAACAAAATTTCTTGTATGGCACTATTCTAAATAGCACAATGCCAAATATGCTCAGCTGAGCTAAGTGACCAAATAACTGCTTAATGGATGGCAACTTGGCAAGCCAAGTTCCAGAAAGTGAAGTGATGCTAAGGCTGTATATGTGCTTGCAATTCAAATGGGAAAAGTTGTCGATCAAAAATAGATGTTGAAAGGAAGCACTTAGAATGCAATCATGACATCTGGATCAACATGATATCTACCTGTGCCTTTGCCTCCCTAGACCGAAGTAATTTGCCAAGCTTGCCATCTGTGGATAAAACAGACAAGAAAAGAACATCAGATATATTCCTTGTAGTGGCAAGAAGGAACTGTGTAATCCCTGAGAACTTCCAATAAAGGCGACTTTCTCAGCTTGGGCAAAAACCCAACTGTCCTTATTTACCTCTATCTAACTAAAACTTCATTTTGAAAATTACAAGTGACTCTACATCAGTGTTCCTCTAGGCGTTAGACGCTAGTCAGGTGTAGACCAGCGCCTAGCGCCTAATCAGGCTAGGCGGACGCCTAGGCGGGCAAAATTGGCTAGACGGCCAAGGCGGGAGGCTAGCGCATAGTGCTTAGGCGCCGTCTAGACGGGCTAAGCGGTCGCCTAGAGAAACACTACTCTACATCAACACAAGGTTGCATACCTTCATGTCGCCTGCTCTCCTCCCAAACCTGTGGGTAAGCAGAGGTAAGGTGTCGATCAGCCCCTCTGGTTCTGGAGGTGGCCGACCAATCTCAGCGAATGCCTCCCTTATTCTTGCCGAATCAAACCTCACGATGTTGTGCCCAGCCCAGACCCTCCCTGTCCAAAATTGACAAGATTATTTCTGTGAGAATTGTTTGTGAAAAACAACTAAAAAGAGCAGCTATTTAGGTTCAGAACCGAAACAAGACAATGTTTCCAACTTCCACTCTTGTGAATTCCTTTAAGTAATGAACAACAAGTCAACAACCAATGACTATGATGCGACGTCCTTTATAAGAAGCCAAATTGCGTTTTGGCAGCTCCCCAAAACACTTTGTACAGTTTAATTTGCACCTACTTTCCATTTCCTTAGAAAATGCAGATATTTCTACCAACATCCTTGCACGTGAGAACAATTGCAGGAAGATTTCAGTTACAAGCCATAGGCAGCGGGCTGAAAGCTTTCACTTCTCATCGATCTTCTGATTAACCATGACAAAATTACCCAAAAAGTTCGCATCAAAGGTCACCATTTCTGACCCAATTGCACCGTCTAAGAACGTTACACTGATCCACGAATTCACACTACAGTAAAGGCATCCTTGTCTCCACTGTTGCAATTCAGGCACAAACAAGAGCGCACCGAAGGGTCCTTAACGCGCAGGAGCAAAGAAACCAGCTCCTGGCGTGGGGGAAAAATTTAGGAAGATGACAAAAAAAAAAATCCTCGAAGTCAAAGAGGATAAACGCGTTGCCCGCGTGGGGCAGGCAACTGACCGTGCAGGACGTCGTAGACGGCGTCGGCGACGTCGCGGAAGTGCGGCGCGCCGGCGACGGCATCGCGCGTGATGCCGTTGCACCGCACGGAGGCGGCCGAGACGACGCCGAGGTCGGCGGGGCGCACCAGCGTGGCGTAGCAGGCGACCTCGACGAGGCGACGCGGGCAGACGAGGATGGCCCCGAACTCGAGCAGCGCGAAGCCCTGCCCCGCCCGCTGCGGCACCGAGGTCTCCACGTCGAAGAAGGCGATCTCGGGGCCCCCCGCCCCCGGCACCGCCGCCGCGGACGCAGATGCTGTCGCCATTGATGGTGGGTGGGTCTCAGCTGCTGGTTGAGGTGGTCGCGGGTGGTGAAGTGCCGGATAAATAGGAGGCGGCGGGTGCTAGGGTTTGCGTCATTGCGTGGGAGGTGAGGATGGGAGGTGGCGTGACGGGAGCGGCGGCGAGGAGGAGGAGGGAGGAGGCGGAGGAGGAAGGGTGTTCGACGAAACGCCGCGCTGCCGTGGAGACGGGGGTTTGGAATAGGAGTTTGGAATTGGAATTGGAATTGGATTCCGAAGGGGTCGCTTGCGGGCTACGGCAGTAGCCATGCTGGTATCTGGTGCCGTCAAGTCATCTCTAGGAATCGTAGGGGTAGCTTGCTCGTGTTGTGTCAACTCTCAAGAATATTACCACCCAGGACTCCAGGAGGGCACAAGACAGGTAGGAGTTGAAAGGTATCTAGAATCCCATTGGACCATTCCGACCCAGAATGGCTCAAATCTCATGATCTGCAGAATAATGACTTTTGAGGTACGATACTTAGGATCCCGATCCTACCAACGCGGAAATGATCCCATGCAGGGATATTCATATTAGCTGCATTAGGTGATTTTTGACTGTGGTTAATGATTTTTGACTGAAAATATATAGTAATAATTGAATAAAGTGATTTTTAGAAAGGAGGGTATAAATGGTGAGGAAAATGAGGGAGAAATACATACGCGAGACACAAATAAAAGGAGTGGGGTGCATGATACGCATTTGACATCTACCGTACCTCCATAGCTAGACAGAAGCAATAGAAGTGGAGAAACTACTTTGAAAAGTCAGGAGTTCATATTAGCCTATGGCTTTTTTAAATAAAATCCAAAAACAAAAACTAATATACACAATCTTGACCCTAACAACTTTACTTTGTACTCAAGGTCTTGGTGAACCCCAGAACATAGCCCAGTCAACGTGAACTCTGAATAGCACTAAACACGCTACGACAAGCACTAAAGGACTTACCTGTTCAGAATTTAGACGAACTTTTCGTCAGAATGAAAAGGAATTCAGATGAACTATGGACCTTGCGCGACGGTGGCATTGCGTTTAGACTAAGGCCTTGTTTGTTTCCACTTAAGATTATTATAATCCAGCTTATAATCATAAGTGGAAACAAACAGCCTAAATTATAAGGTAACTTATTATAATCTAATAGCCCAGATTATTATAATCCAATAAACTCAAAAAAGGAGCTTATTTCAGCTTATTTCTCACCCTTTATCTTAATGACCATAAAACTTGACAACAATTACCCACCTTTGCCATTGGGATATTTCCCGAACGCTTTGGGTATGTTTCTATGGACTGTTGGGGCTCCTCAGTCATTCACTCAAGTGAAAAACAGATTTGCGAGGTCAAAAGAAACAATTAGTAGAAAATTCAATGAAGTGTTGGACAGTGTTTACTTCAGAATTTAGACGAACTTTCCGTTAAAATGGAAAGGGAGATGATCTTGCCAAGGAAACATTAAGCGGACGAGGGGTAATGGTAGTCCTATCATAAGTATTTGTACGAACAAACTGAATACTGATAAATCATTTTAATAATATTATTTGATAAGTTATTTCAAAACGATGGTGAAGAAACCCATTCTATAGGTAAAGGTCTGTACTTTCGTGAGACCGTGGGTTTATTCCAGACGTAATTATAAAATGGTAAATAAACACGACAGCATGTTGCATGTGCCCCGCGCGCCTTTACACTCAGAAGGCGCAAGAGCGCACGATTTGACCTGGTCACGAACAAAAACCGGATTAGAAAAGGGTTTAGTGCTTATCCAATGTCCTGACCCCGTGAAAGAAGCAAGCAGCCGTTGGATTGACGTGCTGGGAACCGGTTGCGCCGTTCCTTGATGGGCCGCAATGCTCTGCTTGCTCTTGGGCCTGCCCACTACAAATGACACCGGCCCTGCTCCACTGGAGAAGAAAAACAAGAACGTCATTACTTTTTTTTTTCTTTTCCTATTGATGTGAATCTGAACCAAGCAAGAGATCTTATTTAAAAGGTTTGAAAGTAAGAGTCCTAGTAGCAAGCTAGTACTGATATCAAAGTGGGCACATGCCCCACGTATCCGATATTAAATTGATGGGCCCACCTATCAGATTTTTTTTTTCTAAATAGCGTGAAATTCAGAAATTTCAGCCTTAGTCTTATGTTTACGTACGGAAGCTCGGAGCCGTTGGATTGGCGTGTGCCAGGAACCGGTTGCTGCACTACTCCTTGATTGGCCCGGCCCATACTAGCCCATCTCCACTGGAGAAAACAGTAACACTGCGTGCCTCGCGATCTTAGTTTGGCGTTGTTGATGATTTTGATTTTTATAAATAGTAACAATTTTAGAGAAATTGTATAGAGAAAGAGATACTTATATCTGATTTTGATCGATATAAATAAAGTCACTATAGTTTCTACTACAATCGATTAGTAGACCCTGGTTTGATAAATTACTCTATTTAAAAATTAGATACCATAGAAATACGGCTTTTAGAGCATGTACAATGCAAGATGTTTATATATGAATGCTTCAAGAGAGAGAATATAGCCACATCATCAAGCACCCATGCAAAAGTTATTTCCTCCAATGCATGCATCTCTTCCATGGGTGCTTAAATGCTATATTATCTATTAATAGGTATAGTTATACACATAAGCACCTACTAAGCACCAATGCTTATTTAAGCATCGATGCTTCAAAATAAGCACCTTATCTATCCTATGTGGCAAGAAAAATCAGTTTTTCATTGCTAAACATCTCTTTAAACGTCTGCATTGTACATGCTCTTAGAAGCCAATGCAAACAGAGGAGAACGATTCGAAGCTGAAACCAAGCATGAAATCTGATGCAAAAGCTTTGTAGTACAGCAGTAATTTCAATATCTAGGTGAGATAGAGCATATCGGACCGTAAACCGATAAGATAGATGCCTAATCTTAGCAAAAGATTAGCAAAAAAGAAGAAGAAGAAACAAAGCCAAGAAAGGTATGCTTTGTGCAGTTGCTGTACAGCTCTTTCGTCGACTCTAGTGGGATTTGCCTGTCGGCGCGGTGCTATGTTTTGGAGCAAGGAGCACCGGAATCATCATCAATCTTGGCTCATTTTTTTCTTTAACGGCTGGAATGTAAGTTCCTCTCGTGTCGAGTTCAGGTTGTTCTGGGAGGAAATTGCATTTAACCCTAGGTATATAGTTGTTAGTTTTATAAAACCATAGGTTTAGCCAAAACTTTCGCTTAACAACAGGTTCTTTGATTTATTGGTTCGTTTTGTCCCAACCTGTTGGTCTAGCTCGAGTCTGAAGCGCCACGTGTGTAATACGTTGGAGACTAAAGCACCATGCAAGACAAGTCAACAGTAGTTAGAGCAACTCCAGCAGGAGCCCTCAAATCAGAGCCCCTACTTTTGATTTGAGGGCCCTATTTTTTGAGTTAAACTCCAACAGAAGCCCTCAAATCAGGGCCCTCAAATTCATTTTAACTGAGAATGACATGTAGGGCCCACTCGTCATTCTCAAATTTCTCTACCCCTCGCTCTACCAACTGAGCTATGTCCGCAGCAGACGAGGGAGGGCCCGCTCGATGCTGTCGCCGGCTGCGCACGGAGGGTGGCCGAAAAATCCATGGCGTCGGGTCACCACCACCCTCGGCCCGCAGCCGTGCGTCACTTCCGGCAGCTGCCCGCAACTGTGCATCCCGGCCCGCAGCCGTCGCCGTCTTCTCGGAGACGCGCACCGCCGCCGCCGCCGCCAGCTGCGCCACGGTTGCCGCCCGGCCGGCACCTCCCACCGCCGCCGCGCCCGGCGCGCGCCGCGCGCGCGCGCTCCTCATCAAGACGCTCATGCCGCCGCCCGGCCGTGCCGTTGGGTTCTCCACCACGCGCCGCATGCGCCTTGTAGCGCTGCGCGCCGTAGCCGGTGTCTCGCCGCGCGCCGAGCACACCGCGCCTCGGCCGGCCGCGCTGCGTCGCGCCGACGCCACCGCCCGGCTGGACCGGCCGCGCGCTCGTCCTCCCACGCCGACGGCTGAAGCCGCGATCGCGCTGGGCCCGCCGCTCGCGCTCGGTCGCCGCCGGCAGTGCAGCCCCCGCTGGCCGCCCGCTCCGAGCCTCCTCGCCGGCCCCGTAGCCGCGGCCTCCTCGCTCGGTCCCAAGGCCGAGCAGCCTCACCGCCGGCGCTGGCTACCGGGCGGCCGCCCCGTATCTCCGCCTCGCGCGCGCGCGCGCACACCGGTCGCACGGAAGGAGCGCCGCCGCCCGATTGAATCGCGGGCAGAAAACGGACTTCAACAGAAATTTGAGGGCTTGGTCTAGAGCCCCAGGAATGAGGGCTGAAGGGGGGATTTGAGGGGCTCCTCAAATTTGAGGGCTCTAGTAGGGTTCTGCTGGACCTCTATTTTTGCCTCAAGCCCTCAAATATGAGGTTTGATGGCTCAAGTAGGAGTCCTGCTGGAGTTACTCTTAGTTGACGTAGGTCGTCGTGGGCTTGTACTCCATGGAAGAAATAGCGACAAACCTTCATAGATCGAAAAAACAGAGGAACGCCCCGCCTCCCTTCTCCTGTCGCCGTACGTGCCTTAGCACGATCCAAGCAGAGGCACCGCCCTTCTCATCGTTCGTGGAAAAAAATTGGACAGAGATCTCGATGTAAAGCACTGTCGGATTTGATAGTGGAACACCGGCCATGGCAATGGTGGGGACGGCTGTTGGATCGGCGACTGCAACCAGTGCTACTGAGCGGAGGCAAGGGAAGGAACTGCCGCGAAGGTAGAAACTCTCAATCCCTTTGTAATTTTAGGTATCAGAATAGGAGCATGCATCGGTAAGGGTTTTAGTTTGCAATTTTAGAGTTTGTATGTTGGGAATAGACATCGGTAGGATATATTTTCAATACTGAAACTTTGAATTTATGAACTCTGAATTGTAGTACTGAAACATTAGGCTATTACCTTGAATTGCATATGTTTCAGGACACAATAAACAAACAATCAAGATTCATCATTGCAGAGTTTAATACAATTAGTTCTGGGTTGCTTGTGTCTCTGCAAATGATTGGACAGAGTGGCACAGTATGACATCAAGCTGCATGATGCTTGTGCACAGCATGGCATCATCAAGCTTCTTCTTGCTTTTTTTTCTTGAAGCATGTGTATGTTTGTCAGTCTGGTTCAAGTGGAAAATTACTCATCGGTAGAGACAATAAGTAGTAGTACATATATACGATATATAGTTCCAATTCCAAAAAGAGCTGATATGTGTATTAACATTTCAAATGGTTGTATGAACATCATTTCTGATATTTTCGCAATTTAAGAGAGTATTGGTTCATTTGTTTACAACCGGGCAGTCCTTTTCAACATGTACTAATATATGCACCCTTTTATGACAATGGAAACATGAACTGATATATGTATCCACCGTCCTGTCCAGCAACATAAATTTCTTAAAAACAGTCACAAAATGAAACTAGTATATGCAAAAGGAAGGTGTTCTGGATAAGTATCATGAGATTTCTTATGTTCAGTAATAAATTGCATACTTGGCACTAAGTATATCATTGATGTTTGAGCATGCAGTAAGTTTGAAATTCCATCAAAATTACTCGTTATAATACTTCAGGTCTTAAAGATGTATGACTAAAATTTATCTCGGTGTTGTAGGATGTTTGAAGTGATTTGGACGCTACAAGTTTTCAAACATGATCAAGGCCCCGAAACACCAATTGTGGAGAAGAAGATGGTTATATGCTTCCTTTGTTACTTCAGTTAGGTGGAAGTCATGGAAGCAGAGGGCTACACTACTAGTGATGATATGTACTATGCATCTCCTGGTTCGTACATGGTGGGCTCCTTGAGGAAGATAGGGCGTGACATGCATGTTTCAAACATGATCAAGGAGAACAATAGTGGCAAGGAGGCTCATCTACATCTGTTTAAAAAAGGAGCTGACCATAGTATTGTCTCTAGCGAATAATGCAAATGAGTTCTACAAAGGGATTCCACTGGTGTCAATCAATTATGTAGAGATTATAGCACAAGGAGAACCTAGAGATGATGACATAGGAGACATGCAGTTTTAGGATGATGGAGAGTATGACATAGAAGATGCTAAGAGCACCTCATCAAATGGTACTGACCAAGAGCAAGAAAGGATTGAATTGTATGAGCAACTACGTAAAATGAAGAGGGAGAGGTCAAACCCAAAGAACCATTGTGAAGGTGATACCGACATAGAGGATTTGTTCGAAGGAGAAGCCAATGGCAATGTTGTGGCAATGCATGATGAGTCGAATAGAAAATCTATTTGAAAAGGTTTGGCAGGGGCTAGGTCATCTAGGAAAAAAGTAGCTAAGAAGAAAAGGGATCCAACTAAAGGATCCACAAGTGAACCATATTTGGAGGATCCTCCGAATGAGGATGGTGGAATTAATTCACTTGATGATGAGACAAATGAGGAGAACAAACCACCTGCAGGAAAGAAGAGGAGATCTAGAAAGGGGACAGTTATGAGGGCTTACTTTGATGAGCATAATATCATGGACCAAAGCCAATTGTGCATAGGCTTGTGTTTCTCTAATGTCCACCAATCAGGAAGACTTTGAAAACATGCCACACGGTGAAAAGGGAGGAACTATGGCTACCTTATAAATAATTCTAACAGGGTGATTGTTAAGCGTAAGCAAACTGATGTGCATTGTGACTTTTACATGAGAGCTTCTCAAATCAGTATGGAGAAGACTTTCCAATTGAGAGAGATGGTTGGTCCTCACACTTGTCCTGAGTCAGTGCATACTAGTAGAGTTAAGAGCACTTGGTTGAGGCAGATGTATGAGAAAATTTTTAGAAGTGACCCTGATTGGAAGGTCAAAGCTTTTATGGATCAATGCATGAGAGACTTGGGCATAGACATCACGAAGACCATGGCTACAAAGCCAAGAGAAAACTGGCAAAAAGGTTTTGGGAAATCACAAGAAGCAATACAAGAGGATAAGGGATTATTTGCAAATACTCATTTTTAGAAACCCAGGTAGTATTGCGGTTGTGACCATAGAGAATAGAATAGACCAAGGCTTGAATCATAGGTTTAATGGCCTAAATGGTCAGAAGCAAGCGTTTCTAGAAGGATGCAGAACCTTCATTAGTAAGTATAACTAAGTTGTTTCTACATTTTTACATTGTATTCATAGTTTAATTTTGGAAATCCTTACCTTAACTTTGACTATGATTTATTATCATAATATACTAGCAAAAATATATATATATATATATATATATATATATATATATATATATATATATATATATATATATATATATATATATATATATATAATGAAAGAATGTTGCAAGATAAATCCAACGGTATTATTTTCACGTAGTTAATCTATATACTTCAACATATATTAATGGTTAAAACTTGAAAAGCTTGACCGCACGGAACCTATCATGATCTACATTTGTGGACAGAGGAAGTACAAAATAAGGGGAAAACCTAGAGATTATGTGGATGAGTACGTCAAGAAAGAAACTTACATCAGAGCATACACACCTATGATTTATCCAGTTCCTAGAGAACATAAATGGACAAGGACTGACTCAGAGGATTTGAGAAGCATGTAGGCAGACCTAAGAAAAATAGACAAAGAGGAGCTGGAGAGGCGCCTAAGGCCACAGGTAGGGCAAGGATGACTATAGTCCAGGGAAAAAAAATTTGGTTTGTAAAACTTTTCTGAGAGCAATGAAAGAGGTGAAATGAATGAAATTTCATCATTTCGGTTAAAAATTCAGACAAAATATTCAAACATCATTTGAATTTTAACAAAATTTAACCAAAATTTGGATAAATTTCAAATTTGGTCAAATTCAGCTAGAATTTGACCAAATGCTTTTTCCTTTCGGAGGGTACCAAAAGGAACAAGATTAGTGAAATTTCACTAAAATATTGAACCCTACTACAATTACATGCTCTAATTGTGGGCGGCTAACCCCATACTTACAGAACTTGTGGAAAGAAACTTAAGACTTGATCTTCACCTTAGACTGGATGCAATAATGGCATATTTTTATGTTATGTTCATTTATATTTATTACTGGCAACATTTTGAAACATCTATTACATTAAGCAAGGCAAGAATAGGGGCCAAGATGCATATGCACAAGGGGAGAGTTGTCAAGAATCATACATGGAGCCCAACATTGACAGAGGCATTGGATTTGTAATCCTTGAAGCTAATGGAGTGCACATGCCAAGAAAATTGCCAGTTAGGAGAAGAGATGCAGGGACTAGCACTTGGACTGGAAGAGGTGGTGTGAGGGGTAGGGGAAGGGGCACTTTGACTGGACGAGGCGGTGTGAGGGGTAGCGAAAGAGGAAAAGGAGTAGGTAGGGGACGTGGTAGGAGCGATTTATGGGTTTGTTCTTTTTGACTGTGGCTTATGATTTTTAGGCTGTTTGTACGAGAGATTACAGAGTAACAGAAATTCACGTGCAGTTTTTGTCGATATAAATGAAGTCAGTAAAGTATGTATTATAATTAACTAGTAGATCCTATCTTAAAAAAATATTCCGTTTAAAAGCTAGTTACTATAGAAAAGTCGAAAATCAGCTTTTAAAAGCTGAAAATAACAGGGCCTATGATTCTCGAGTTAGTGTTGGTGCTTGGCATCTTATGAATTTTCGATGCGGTACATACTTAGTAACATGATGCTGCGAAGGTTTTGCTTGGGTCTTATTTTCTTTCTTTAAAAATCTAAACTTGTAGCAGTTTAATGGATGTTGGAACACATGTTACTAATCCATGTACATTCAATATCAAGTTACTGTTTTTAGGTCCTCATTATATCATGCAGATACTCATTGATATTTTTACCTTTTCTATCTTTAATTATTTACTGTACAATGTGGTTTGCTTCGAGCAAACAATATAGGTTTGTTTTCAAAGCTTAAACATGCACACTTTTTCTTGTCATTTTCATCAGGGCCCACTCATGTTATTTCCTGTTCCTGTTGAAGCCATTGTATTCAGCATCAGGAGCTAGGAAACGGCTGAAGTCGCACATCCTGCATGCACGATACAAAATACTACTTATATACTAGAAATTGATACTTGCCATCTCCGTCCGGGTAAACTGTATCAGTATGAGCAATACATAAACCTCATAAATTACCTCTGAATTCTTGGACATGGTATCTTCCTCCAATACCATTGCCATGTCTATCAAACAATGTGAATATTTAGACACTTGAGGGCTAAAAGCTTCTGCAAACTTATAAGAGCAACTGATCAACAAGAGACTAATTTCAAATGCCAACAGAATGAGACTTCATATTCCACACAATGACAACCATTTTGCACAAAGTAGTACATAGCCTAACAAACCAGATTCGATCCATCACCATAATCCCCAATTGAGCTCTCTTGCCCACGCATGGGAGATGGTGGCTTGCTCCAGTGCACGACGACCTCCTTTCATGGTGCTCTCCCCATCGGCAACCAACTGCTCTCCTACGACGCTCCCCCACCGGTGACCTTGCATTGAGATCTCCGGCCAATTTTTTTTCCACGAGCGATGAGAAGGCCGGCGGGTCTCTGCCTGGATCGTGCTAGGGCACATACGACGACAGGAGAAGGGAGGCGGGGCGTTCCTCTGTTTTTTTTGCGATCGATGAAGGTATGCCACTATTTCTTCCATGGAGTGCAGGCCCACGATGACCGACATCTCCGCTCCTGACTCGTTTCGCATGATGCTTCAGTCTCTAGCGTGCCGCACACATGGTTCTTTGGACTCGAGCCAAGCCAACATGTTGGGGCAAAGCACACCAATGAGTTAAAGAACATGTGGTTAAGCAAAAGTTTTAGCTAAACCTATGGTTTTATGAAACTAATGATGATATGCCTGGGATTAAGTGCAATTTCCTCTAGTTTTAATTACCGAACTTGATTAACACTGAGTGATGGAGGCCCAACGTTAATTAGAAGGACACACGCGAACACAGCGGACACACGAACACAATCACACGAGGAAGATGAACACAAGTGTTTTGGTGACGCGCTAACTCAGGATGCATGCGTCGGTTTTTCTTTTCTGTTCTTGCTATTATGCAAGGAACGAACTGAATATAGAGAACAACTCCACATGGTGAGCAACCCACTAGTTTGGAGTGGCAAACATGCAGGTGCAGCTACGCTCTAACTCACATCACAACACAAGGAAACAAACATGCACAAGGCCATGCATACGAGTACAGGCCATGCAAATGCAAACTGGCGTGGAAACTCAAGAGTATCAACTAATAAGCAACTAGATTAACACAACATATCAAAGCTGCGCAAGCAGCAGTGATAGTTTAGCAGGATGATCACCATGCCATGGGCGGCCTGCTGTTGGCGGCCGAGACCCTTGCGCCGAACTGCAGGAGCTCCTTGCTCGAGTCGTCCCGGTGCACCACTACCTCGACGAAGCAGAGGCAGCCTCTCCTCTCTCCCATGGCCGTCCCGATCGCCTCCTCGAGCTCCTCTTCGGTCCGAACCTTAAGCGGTCCAGCAGCAGCTCCCTCCGCCGTTGTCGATTGCGTCCACCAACCCGGCGTAGTCCCAGTCCTTGATGGTGTTGTACGGGACGCCGCCCTGGACCGCCGCCGCCTCGGTCGTGTTCGTGTACCCGCCATTGTTCACGACGAAGACGACGCTGCGATGCGCGCACCGGAGCATCGTCGACACCTCCTGCGCGGTCATCTGAAAGTTCCCGTCGCCGATGCAGGCGACCACGCGCCTGTCCTTGACCGCCTGGGCGTACCCGAGCGCCGCGCCCACCGACCACCCGGCGGAGCCGTACTGCTGCTGGGACTGGTACGCGCAGCCTGGGGGGAGCTTCAGCTTCTGGCAGTTGAACCACGAGTCGCCGGCGTCCGAGAAGACGGCGCTCTCGCCGGAAAGCATTGCCTGGATGCGCCTGAACAGCACGTTCACCCGCAGCGGCCCGTCAGGCTTGCCCCTGGCCGGCGGCTCCCCGTCGGGCACGAAGATCCGGCGGTGGTTGTCGTGCGCCGTCGTGTTGCGTTCGAGCCGCTCTGCGAGGGCGCCGAGGAAGTCGGCCATGAGGACGCCCCCGAACGCCGGGCCGTCGCCGACCACTACACGGTCGGGCTGCGCGACCACCGCCCTCTCCTTCCTGAGCGCGAGAGAGTAGCCGACGGTGGTGAAGTCGCTGAGGACGGGGCCAGCGAGGAGGTACGCGTCGGCGGACTCGACGGTCTCGGCGCAGAAGGCGGTGCTGATGACGCCCCAGTAGGTGCCGATGAACCGCGGGTGGTGCTCGGCCACGAGGCCCTTGGCGGACGGCATGATGGCGACGGGGTAGCCGCTCGCGTCGGCGAGCCTGGCGAACGCCTTCGCGGCCCTGGCTACCCGGATCTTTGGGCCGGCCACCATGACCGGCTTGACCGCCCTGTTCAGGAACTCGGCGGCTGCATGGACGGCGTGCTCTAAGTTCATCCGGCAGCTCAACCTGATCCAACACAAGATTTTTCCTAATTTTTCTCGAGGCAGATCGATTGATAAATGCTATCTGTTGTTCATGATGAACACTTCTCCCTCCATTGATTTTTATAAGACGCTGTTTGATTTAGCACGGTCTCCAAAATTGAACTTCAATTATTATTTTCTTCTATAATATATTTGTCAACGATTAAATCGTCGATCTTACCAATAGTAGAAAAATCCAAATCTCATGGAGGGATGAACAGGGAAATTGGCCTTTATTGCTATTTTGAGATTTCAATTTGCTCTAAATGAGCAATTACAGGGGGAAACGCTACATGCCCTAATGCGAAATGGTTTTGCCGTTATTCTTCTTCTTCTCTCCCCCGAGTAAGGCTTAAATAGCACCAAAGAGATGTCAGTTGTTTGCATGAATAGAAGCCTTGTTGATTCCTTCCGTCCGTATGTGTAAGCGGTTGATGGCAGTGAAAGGGACCTGACAATAATCGTTGATCGGCTGTTGTCAGTGGGGGAGAGCCTCAGAAAACAACCCCAGGGCGGTTGTTATTAGAGACACTAGACCGAATGTAGAGTAGTCGAGAAAATGGGAGCACACGTGATCTGCACCTTAACCGCACAAGGCATCACCACAGAGGAGGCCCAAATGTCGGGTTATAAAGCTTTCGAGTTGTAATTGGTCGAGTAAATAAACAGTGATTCTCCGACCAGGGGGTACTCGGGACTTGTTATAGAATAAGCTATTACAACACTAGACTAAGGGCTTTGATTACATATTAAAGTGATTCTTTAATGGATTATTTAATCTTCATCAACTAGCCCTCAAACTTTATGTGAAATTATGACTTAGGATTCTTTGAATTGAACACTAGTCACGATATATATTCCAGTCCGGAGATTATTCGACATTAGTCAAGAAAGATAAAAAAAATCTTTTCACTTGAAGTTGAAAAACCAAATGAACAAGAATAGAACTAAAAAAATCTATACCCGTTAGGCATGGTTCCCATAACTTTGAACTTGGACGTGGGAGAGTCCCTATAAACCAAATCGAGGTTCATATTATCCACACTTCCCAGAAACCTTTTGTATTCTCTTGAGCTTCTCTTTGTTTCCTCTTCCCTATGCCCTGGCGTCTATAGTCCTAGCCCCCCCCCCCCCCAATTTCTTGACCCTTACTGTATCCAAGCACAAATCTATGAAGATGTCTAAATTCATCTCCAAGTGACCCAAATCTGAATTAGGATCAAAAAGATTTAGAGCTTTGGAAGACGCAGGATTGATCCCTAATCGAGTTATGATCCCTTAGAGATTAGCAGGAGGCGAAGGCTTCCCAAGTGGTGAAGAAGGCAATATACCTGTATTCTGAGGATATGTGGAATACGGGTTTAGACTTCTGGCGCATTCTTTTCCTGTCAGAAGTGCTCAAGTATTATGGGATCGAGTTGGTGAACCTGATACCTTATTCGATTGACATGCTTATTATATTCATATACTTATGAGAAGTATACCTGAGAATTCTGGTGAACCTAGATCCCTTCATGTACTACTACCGGATGAGTGGAAGGTCCAGGAAAGCTGGAGCGATGCCCAAGAGTTGCTTGCTGTGTCTCCACAATGGGAGGGCTAGAGAGTACATTCCCATGTATTTGAAGTCCTCTTGGTCATAATGGAAGAAGCTCTGGTTCTACATGATAGTCACCAAAGAAGACAGTCTGGTGTTCGAGAGGAGGATTGTTGTAGAAAGTCCAGAGTAGAAGGCCTCTCCTAAGAATGAGGAAATGGTACAACTATTAGTCGAGGCCATAGAGTACCCCCAAGAATAGGGGATTGACTTTGTGGCATGTGATGAGAGATTTCACTATGCATCAAATTAGTCCTTTGAAGTCGCACGATCATATCATGTTATGGGATGAGTGTGCAAAAGAATCAACCATGGACTCCTCGGAAGGTCAACATCAAGGATTTCGACCGGTTGAACATTTTTTAATCATGTATTTCCTAACATGATAACTATCAGCTAAGAAACACTTTTTTACATTTGGATAGAGCTGCACAACTTAAAACCTCTATCAATACTACTATACAACATAAGGTCTGCCAAAACTTTGACATCTTGGTAACAGAAGAAATCACCAATTGATATGCCACATTGTGAAGGATGCAGTCCAAAATTTGTATCAGTTTCTCTTCAATCTCCAGTCCGGCTCTTGTTGGGCAATCGCAGGTTTGCTATCGGGGACTTGTCGTTCATACTTAGCCACATCTCGATCGCTAACATGATCTGTAAGAACATGCTATCAGTTAGACCATAGAACAATTCTTCCCAAATATCAGTAAGACCATGTACATTCATTCACACATACAAGCAGCTGTGAGCAAGAACATTCTCTGTATAATGCATGAATAATAACAGGCACAAGTCAGTGGTTATTTATCCCCATTGCTTGGCTGTCATAAGGCTGAAAGCTCCAGTTTGTCAGGGTGCCACTTAGGCTCCAGTTTATCCACATTGCTTGGCTGTCATAAGATACAAGGCTGAAAGCTCCAGTTTGTAAAGCTCCACTGCCATAACAGTCCACTGGCAAAATTTGTGAAGCTCCACTCGCATAACAGTCCACTGGCAAAATTTGTAACAAAACATTCTCAGATTTCACACCAAAGCATTCTCAGGTTTCTCAGACTTTCACTGATCAATCTTGAATAATGAAAACAATTTCAAGCTCAGGAACTGATCAATCGCAAATTCATTCAACAAATTCATTTATGCAATCAGAAGCTCAGTACAATCTGTCTCAGGGTTTCACACCAAATAATTCTCAGGTTTCATCAACAAATTCATTCAACAAACAATTTCACAATTTCTCAGGTTTCGGACGGCGTCGGCGCTCGGGGAGCACACCGGGTCGGAGGGCGGCGGCGCGCGGGGAAGGAGGCCGGGTCGGACGGCGTCGACGCGCGGGAGGAGGCTAGGCGGCGGCGCGCGGGAAGGAGCTCGGGAGGAGGCCGGGTCGGACGGCGCGACGCGCAGGGAGGAGGCTAGGCGGCGGCGGGGCTCGGGAGGCCGGCTGGACGGCTCAGGAGGGCGCGCGCGGGAAGGAGCTCGGGAGGAGGCCGGGTCGGACGGCGTCGACACGCGGGAGGAGGCTAGGCGGCGGCGGGGCTCGGGAGGCCGGCTCGGCGAGGGCGGCGGCGCGCGGGGAAGGACGGCTGCGGACGGAGGGAGGCCCGCCGCCCCTTTCGCCTAACCCTAACCCTAGCGCGCCGGACGGGTTTCGTCTCTGGCTGCGGGTGCGAGTGGGAGGCGGGGGGAAAAACGGCGCGGGGCTTGGAAAAAAAAAGACTCCGAGGAGGGGGGTTTTCGCAAAATGCATAAGTAAATTTGGTGCTTCCACCTTCACAGATCCAGACCGTAGGGGTCAGATCTAACGCTCCTGAGCGGCTTTAGCATATTAGCACCCAAATGAGCTTTAGCACTAGATATGTTCCCTATATATATATATATAATGAAAGAATTTTGCAAGATAAATCCCATGGTATTATTTTCACGTAGTCAATCTATATAATTCAACATATATTAATGGCTAAAACATAAATAGCTTGACCGCACGAAACCTATCACGATCTACATTTATGGACAAAGGAAGTACAAAATAAAGGGAAAACCTAGAGATTATGTGGATGAGTACGTCAAGAAAGAAACTTACATCAAAGCATACACACCTATGATTTATCCAGTTCTTAGAGAACACAGATGGACAAGGACTGACTCAGAGGATATTGACCCTCCAAAGTTTGAGAAGCATGTAGGCAGACCTAAGGAAAATAGACAAAGAGGAGCTGAAGAGGCACCTAAGGCCACAGGTAGAGCAAGGATGACTACAGTCCAGGGAAAAAACTTTCGGTTTGTAAAACTTTTCTGAGGGCAATGAAAGAGGCGAAACGAATGAAATTTCATCATTTCGGTTAAAAATTCAGAAAAAATGTTCAAAAATCATTTGAATTATGACAAAATTCAACCAAAATTTGGATAAATTTCAAATGAGGTCAAATTCAGCCAAAATTTGACCAAATGCTTTTTCCTTTCGGAGGGTACCAAAAGGAACAAAATTAGCGAAATTTTGCTAAAATATTGAACCCTACTACAATCACATGCTCCAACTGTGGGCAGCAAACCCCACACTTACATTACTTGTGGAAAGAAACTTAGACCTGATCTTCACCTTAGACTGGATTCAATGATGGCATATTTTTATGTTATGTTCATTTATATTTATTACTGGCAACATTTTGAAACATCTATTACATTAAGCAAGGCAAGAATAGGGGCCAAGACGCATATGCACAAGGGGAGAGCTGTCAAGAATCGTACATGGACCCAACATTGACAGAAGCATTGGATTTGTAATCCTTGAAGCTAATGGAGTGCACATGCCAAGAAAATTGCCAGTTAGGAGAAGAGATGCAGGGACTAGCACTTGGACTGAAAGAGGTGATGTGAGGGGTAGGGGAAGAGGCCAAGGAAGGGGCACTTTGACTGGATGAGGCGGTGTGAGGGGTAGCGGATGAGACCAAGGAGCAGGTAAAGCTAGTGTTGATGCTTGGCATCTTATGTCTTTTCGGAGTAGCACATATTTAGTAACATGATGCTATGAAGGTTTTGCTTAGGTCCTATTTTCTTTCTTTAAAAATCTGAACTTGTGGCAGTTTAATGGATGTTGGAATGCATGTTACTAAGTCATGTTCAATATCAAGTTACTGTTCTTAGGTCCTTATTATATCATGCAAATACTCATTGATGTTTTTATCTTTTCTATCTTTAATTATTTAGTGTACGATGTGGTTTGCTTTCAGCAAACAATACAGGTTTGCTTTCAGAGCTTAAACATGCACACTTTTCCTTGTCATTTTCATCAATGCCACTCTGTTATTTCCTGTTCCTGTTGAAGCCATTGTATTCAGCACCAGGATCTAGGAAGTGGCCGAACTCGCACATCCTGCATGCACGTTACAAAATACTGCGTATGTACTGGAAATTGATACTTGCCATCCCCATCCAGGTAAACTCGATCAGTAAGAACAACACATAACCCTCATAAATTACCTCTCAATTCATGGACATGGTATCTTCCTCCACTACCATTGCCATGTCTATCGGACAATGCGAATATTTAGAAACTGAGGGCTTAAAGCTTTTGCAAACTTATAAGAGCAATTGATCCACAGGAGACTAATTTCAAATGCCAATAGAATGAGGCTTCATATTCCACACAATGACACAACCATTTTGCACAAAGTAGTAGGACATAGCCTAACAAACTAGATTCAATGCATATTCCACACAATGACACAACCATTTTGCACAAAGTAGTAGGACATAGCCTAACAAACTAGATTCAATGCATATTCCACACAATTACACAACCATTTTGCACAAAGTAGTAGGACATAGCCTAACAAACCAGATTCGATTCATCACCCTAATCCCCAATTGAGCTCTCTTGCCCACGCATGGGAGATGGTGACTTGCTCCGGTGGCGACGACCTCCTCTCGTGGTGCTCCTCCTGCCGACGACCAACTGCTCTTCGACGGTGCTCCCCCACCTGCAACCTTGCATCGAGATCTCCAGCCAATTTTTCTCCATGAGCGATGAGAAGGTTGAGTCTCTCCTTGGATCGTGCTAGGGCACTTAAGACGACAGGAGAAGGGAGGTGGGGTGTTCCTCTATTTTTTTTCACGATCGATGAAGGTATGCCACTATTTCTTCCATGAAGTGCAGGCCCACGACGACTGATGTCTCCACTGCTGACTCATCTCGCATGGTGCTTCAGTCTCCAGTGTGTCACACACGTGGTTCTTTAGACTCGAGCCAAGCCAACAGGATGGGGCAAAGCACACCAATGAGTCAAAGAACATGTGGTTAAGTGAAAGTTTTAACTAAACCTATGGTTTTATGAAACTAATGATGATATATGCCTGGGATTAAGTGCAATTTCCTCTAGTTTTAATTACCAAACTTGATTAACACTGAGTGATGGAGGCCCGACATTAATTACCGTGTTTGGATTCCGGATATGCCTTAATTTGCATGGCAACTGCAGCCCGCATGACACTGAACGCTTTCACCGTTGGGAAGATTTCAATTGAATGGTACATCGAAACCTGCATCAACATCAGCTCATGCTCTTCGGCCCTACAAACTTGGGGAGAGAACCCTTTCCCGTATCGCAAGGCAAATGTTTTCCCAAAACCGTGGGGTCTCTTTTATCCCAATATAGGATTACAACGGTTCAAATTGGTCGTTGATCTTACCAAAATTCTAATATTCAGATCGATTATTACAGTATTTCGCAATTCAGTGTTTCCTTCATCATGTTAATTGGAATTTGGAACCATGCAATCCACGAACATGTAGCCTCCTTCACCGCGTGCAAGAACTTCTTCGCCGCGTAGGCTTCCTCTACCTTCTCTCCAAGGCCACCAATCTTATTGGTTAGTGGTGAGCCGGACTGCAAAATCATAAACCGACTGCACCTTCATACGCAAGATTTCAAACTCCGCCTTGAGCATCTGGACTTTAGCTTCCTTCACACATTCAACGCCCGAGTGCATCGTCTTCAAGGCTTGCCACACCTCCATGGCCATCTCCTTTTTGTCTAGCAAGAGCAGGCTCTCTTTTGAGATCACCTGATAGATGGACGCTTACGCCATCTGATCTTTACATGCATCTACAACCTCCTTCGGTTCTGCTAGCTCCATGACATCCCAAACACCTTGCGCGTGCATGTATGCTTTCATTTTCATTGCCCCTGTCGAGTAGTTGCTCTTTATGAGCAGTGGATAATGGAGTGACACGCCTCCCGCCTTCGCAGCCGCTTTTGCATCTCCGGCTTTTCCAATCTTCGGCGTGAGCTTCTTCCCCAGTTAGAAGGACACACGCGAACCCAGCGGACACACGAACACAATCACACGAGGAAGATGAACACAAGTGTTTTGGTGACGCCCTAACTCTGGATGCATGCGTCGGTTTTTCTTTTCTGTTCTTGTTATTATGCAAGGAACGAACTGAATATAGAGAACAACTCCACATGGTGAGCAACCCACTCGATCCGCAACTCACGCGTCGCCAACACAAGAAGCGCTCAACTAGTTTGGAGTGGCAAACATGCAGGTGCAGCTACGCTCTAACTCACATCACAACACAAGGAAACAAACATGCACAAGGCCAGCCCCCACCACGGCACCGCCTCCTCTCCGTCGCGGCACCATCCCCCGCGGGCCATGGCCCCACCGCCTCTCCGCGACTCCGCCGCCCCCAGCCGGCCCGCCCCCACCGTGGCACCGCTTCCTCTCTGCCTCGCCCCTGCCTCCTCTCCGAGTCTCCGTCACAGCACCATCACTCGCGGGCCGCGGCCCCGCCGCCTCTCCGCGATTCCGCCACCCCCAGCCGCCTCTCTGAGACTCCGCCGCCCCTAGCCGGCCAGCCCCCACCTCCTCTTCATCGCGGCACCATCTGAGGCGGCACCGTCCCCCGGCGGCCCGCCCCCTGCCTCCTCTCCACCAAGTCCGCCGACCGCCGCGACGTCGCACCTCGCCTCCTCAGCTCCTCTCCATGGCTCCATTGACAGATCTCTTATGCAAGATTAGGTTTTTTAATTGATTGGGTTCACTTTACTCTACCATATCCCTATTGCTTCTTGTTTATAGGAAAGCGTCAGATCAACTGTGATTTGCATTTTGAAATTTTGAATAGATAGAATTGACTGCAAGGTGGAGATTATAGTTTCTGTTACTATTAGAACAAATTGAAGTGAAAGCGCTAAAGGATTGATGTGTTAGTTCAGACATATTTTGGTGTAAAACATTTGCATTGTATATTTGTATATCTTCCTCTATATAGCAGTATTTTTAAACAACTACAAGAATAGCATTTCAATTGAACTATTGAAGCACCAACAACATTTTGATTGAATTACGCAGTAAGCATCTGTGCTTAAAAGAAATTGTAGCGTCCAACTTTATGAAAAGCGTTATTAAGAGACCAAAAGTATTACCACTACGAGTGGAGCGTATGATTAACTTGCTATTTGAATTTTTGTGGTACTAGAATTAGAAATACATGATGAAGAGGACCAATACATTGGCATTTTATTTTCCATTGCAATCAAATCAAACTCCGGAAACAATAGGAACTAGATGTATGTTACATTCCTATTTTTTGCTATATTTTATCTATTTTGTTGTATCGTTAAATATGGTATTCAAATTTTATTTCATTAGCGCATTTGTGTTATACTTTTGTTATGCCTCGGTGTTGATAGTATTCGACGTTAGTTATAGATTTATAGACCCTTAGTTTTGGACCTGAGACTTTGTGACATCCTGGCTCCGCCACTGATGCAAACTGACGTGGAAACTCAACAGTCTCAACTAGCAACTAAACTAGCAACTAGATTAACACAACATATCATATCAAAGCTGCGCAAGCAGCAGTGATAGTTTAGCAGGATGATCACCATGCCATGGGCGGCCTGCTGTTGGCGGCCGAGACCCTTGCGCCGAACTGCAGGAGCTCCTTGCTCGTGTCGTCCCAGTGCACCACCACCTCGACGAAGCAGAGGCAGCCTCTCCGCTCTCCCATGGCCGTCCCGATCGCCTCCTCGAGCTCCTCTTCGGTCCGAACCTTCGCGGTCCAGCAGCAGATCCCTCCGCCGTTGTCGATTGCGTCCACCAAGCCGGCGTAGTCCCAGTCCTTGATGGTGTTGTACGGGGCGCCGCCCTGGACCGCCGCCGCCTCGGTCGTGTTCGTGTACCCGCCATTGTTCACGACGAAGACGACGCTGCGATGCGCGCACCGGAGCATCGTCGACACCTCCTGTGCGGTCATCTGAAAGTTCCCGTCGCCGATGCAGGCGATGTTGGAACTGGCCCAAGGTCAAATACTAGAACACGAAGATTTTTGACAGGCGACGAAACACCCAGGTGACGCAACGTCAATCTTTTTTTTTCTTTTTTCTATCTGACTAAAGCACAGCGCTTACAGGCTTTTTATAGCCAACACACGCACACACGCGTACTGCAATCAGGAGCATCTAATCGCATGTGATCCGGCGCAACGCACGCCACACGCACTCAACGCGTACGCGCAATTAACGCACGCGGTTTATTCCAACAATCACCCCCTAAACCACGACACCCCCATGCGCCCGACCTACATGAGTGCTGGCTCATCGTCGCCTTCGGCGAGCAGTGCTTTCTCCTTCCTTGGCTCATGGCAATCCCTGGAGAGGTGGCCACGTACGCCACAGTTGTAGCACCTTCCTCGCCTGGCGCGGCGCGAACGTCTACTTGTCCCCGAGCTCATGCTGCTCGTGTCGTCGTCGTCGTCACTCCGGCCGCCGCCCTTTGCACGGCCGTTGTTCTTGACGAAGTCCATGCGCGCTCGCTGCCTCCCGTTGCCCTGACGCCGACGCGCCTCCCACTGCTCCTCAGTGAGCAGCAACTGCCCGACGCCGTCCGCAATCACCTCGGCGCCGCACCGATCTTCAGCCACTCGGAGTCGTCCAACCAACTCCTCGAACGACATCGTATTCAAGTCCATGAGCATCTCGATGGACACGGCGACTTGATTGTACTTCGCCGGCACCACGCGAAGCAGTTTCTTGACGACGCGCACCTCCTCGATGTTCTCCCCCAGCTCGCGCAATTCCGCAACGAGGGAGCCGAGACGCATGGCGAATTCGTCGATGGACTCACCAACGTTGAATGCCACATTCTCGAATTGCTTGATGAGCTTCTGCGCGTTCGCCTCCTGCACGCGCTTGTCGCCCATCCGCATCGTCTTCACAGCCGCCCATGCCTCCTTGGCACTTTTCTTCACGGCGAGACCCGAGCGTATCTCCGTCGGCACCGCGCGCAGGATGGCGGCCAACGCCAGCCGATCCTCGCGACGCTCGACGTCGCTCGTCTCCACGGCACGCCAGAGCCCGAGCGCCTCCAAGTTCACCTGCATCACCAACGCCCACTCGTGGTAATTGGCCCGCGTCAACACCGGGAACTCCACCGACCCGCTGGACTCCTTGATGACGCGTTCCACCATGACCTCACGTCGTGTGTTGCTACCGCCGGACTTCGGGTCGCCGACGCCTTTCGGAGACGATGGCGGCGTACGCTCGTCACCGTCCATCAGCTTGCTGTCGAACTTCACCGGCTCTGATACCAAATGTTGGAACTGGCCCAAGATCAAATACTAGAACACGAGGATTTTTGACAGGCGACGAAACGCCCGGGCGACGCAACGCAATCTTTTTTTTCTTTTTTCTATCTGACCAAAGCACAGCGGCCTTTTATAGCCAACACACGCACACACGCGTACTGCAATCAGGAGCATCTAATCGCATGTGATCCGGTGCAACGCACGCCACACACACTCAACGTGTATGCACAATTAACGCACGCGGTTTATTCCAACAGGCGACCACGCGCCTGTCCTTGGCCGCCTGGGCGTACCCGAGCGCCGCGCCCACCGACCACCCGGCGGAGCCGTACTGCTGCTGGGACTCGTACGCGCAGCCTGGGGGGAGCTTCAGCTTCTGGCAGTTGAACCACGAGTTGCCGGCGTCCGAGAAGACGGCGCTCTCGCCGGACAGCATTGCCTGGATGCGCCTGAACAGCACGTTCACCCGCAGCGGCTCGTCAGGCTTGCCCCTGGCCGGCGGCTCCCCGTCGGGCACGAAGATCCGGCGGTGGTTGTCGTGCGCCGTCGTGTTGCGTTCGAGCCGCTCTGCGAGGGCGCCGAGGAAGTCGGCCATGAGGACGCCCCCGAACGCCGGGCCGTCGCCGACCACTACACGGTCGGGCTGCGCGACCACCGCCCTCTCCTTCCTGAGCGCGAGAGAATAGCCGACGGTGGTGAAGTCGCTGAGGACGGGGCCAGCGAGGAGGTACGCGTCGGCGGACTCGACGGTCTCGGCGCAGAAGGCGGTGCTGATGACGCCCCAGTAGGTGCCGATGAACCCCGGGTGGTGCTCGGCCACGAGGCCCTTGGCGGACGGCATGATGGCGACGGGGTAGCCGCTCGCGTCGGCGAGCCTGGCGAACGCCTTCGCGGCCCTGGCTACCCGGATCTTTGGGCCGGCCACCATGACCGGCTTGACCGCCCTGTTCAGGAACTCGGCGGCTGCATGGACGGCGTGCTCTAAGTTCATCCGGCAGCTCAACCTGATCCAACACAAGATTTTTCCTAATTTTTCTCGAGGCAGATCGATTGATAAATGCTATCTGTTGTTCATGATGAACACTTCTCCCTCCATTGATTTTTATAAGAGCAGGTACAATAAGACTTAGTCAGCAGGCTATAGCAAATATAATATCAACAAAATCTTACGTGGCAGAGAGAGAAAGGAAGAGAGAGAAGGAAGCTGGCTACTAAATTACAGCTAGCTATAGCACATAAAAATATGCATTTCACTTTTTTACACGTGGGGCCAAATAGTTATTGTAATAGCTACCTTATTGTATGAACTATTTTTTTGAAGGCTATAGATGAAATGGACAAGTGTTATAGCCACTAGTTGGCTATACTATTGTACTTGCTCTAAGACGTTGTTTGATTTAGCACGGTCTCCAAAATTGAACTTCAACTATTATTTTCTTCTATAATATATTTGTCGACGATTAAATCATTGATCTTACGAATAGTAGAAAAATCCAAATCTCATGGAAGGATAAATAGGGAAATTGGTGTATATTGCTATATTGAGATTTCAATTTGCTCTAAACGAGCAATTACAGGGGAAAATGCTACGTGCCCTAATACGGAATGGTTTTGCCATTATTATTATTCTTCTTCTCTCCCCGAGTAACGCTTAAATAGCACCAAAGAGACGTCAGTTGTTTGCATGAATAGAAGCCTTGTCGATTTCTTCCGTTCACATGTGTAAGCGGTTCATGGCAGTGAAAGGGACCTAACAATAACCGTCGATCGGTTGTTGTCAGTGGGGGTGCTTGATCGTGCAAAAATAGCACACCCGCAAGTGCACGGGTTGCCACTGAAATAGCGGCGAGTGTCGTGTTCTCCACAGGGACTAGACTGAGGCTACCGATGCTCAGCTAAAGTTAGGTCAAACGAAACGGGGGGAGAAAACTAAACTAAACAACTAAAACGACCAGACGATCTATCCAATAACGACGAAACGAACGACCGTACGAATGGACGTCGTACGACCGAACGAACTACACGACAAGAGCCTAAACGAACGAACACACACACGAACTACAATGACGACTACACGACGAAAGCAACTACCGACTGATGACCTAAATAACCACCGATCGCTAGACAGAAAGAGGAAGTCGAGAAGCACTGGGGGAGTTTAGAAGCACGGAGAGAGTCGAGAGAGAACTAGGGAGAAAACGATCGACAGCTAACTAGACGACGACGGCACACATGACTATGACAAACGAACGCACGTCTTAACTATCGACAGACCGTAGAGAGAAGAAAAGAGAGAGTCTAGAAGCAAGGGGAGGTCGAGACGGCAAGGGTAGGAAGAAGGTCGCCGAATCGCTAAATAGCGCAACACAACTAACACTAATACAAATTAACAATAACAACTACACTAACACAGGGCAAACCCTACACAGGAACTGATCACAGACAAGCAGACACTAACCTAACATCATATTAACAAAGCTAAACAAAATAACATGAGCTGAACCAATATCCAATAACAGAATATTCACTGATCTCAAATAACATCTCAGTGAGCACAAGCATTCATCAGTGCATAATTCACCATCACACAGAGATATCAACCAAATTCACAATACCAGATTAACATTCACAATTCACAAAGTCTGTAATGAGCAGGATAATCAACATCAACAGTAATTAGAATAGATGATTTGGGAAGGATTCAACCTAATGGGGTAGAAGTAGCAGAGGAGAGATTGGAGGCAGCGCCGTAGAGGAAGCAGTGGAAGTCACCGTCGGTGGAGAGGCGATGCCGATGCTGGAGCAGAGCGGCGGCGCCGAGGTTGTAGAGGAGTTGGGGAAGACGTCGCAGAGGGTGGCGTCGGATGGTGGCGCTGTGAGGTGCCGGCCGAAGTCGATGAAGAAGGGCACACAGGCGGCCGGTGGAAGTGGAGAAGGGTGCGCAGAGGCGGCGGTTGTCGGTGCTGATGTCGGTGGAGACACCGGCGGTGGAGATGAAGAGCCGAGAGGAGGGCCGGCGCAGAGGTGAAGGGGAGTGGCGGTGCCGAGGTAGGAGAGGAACGGGCGGCGGTGTGGAAGAAGGAAGCGGAGAAGTGGGGCGGAGCTCGGGAAGAGGCGATGGCGGCGCTCACCGATGGGAGAAGGGGGGCGACGCAAGAGGAGGACCGGCGGGTGAAGGGGCCGATGCCCAAGAAGAAGGGGGCGGCGATGTGGAGCTGCAGTTGGTGGAGAAAGGGGGCGTTGGTGGGAGGAGAGTAGAAGGGGGAGATGCGGTGGAGGAGCAGCGGGGAGCGGCCGTGGTTGGTGGCGAGGGGATGAAGGAGGAGGACGACAGGAGAAGGAGCGGCGGCCGGAGAAGAGAATGGGGGAGGAGAAGGGATCGCCGCACGGAGGTGGAAGAGATGGAGGAGCGGTGGGGGCGCACGGGAGTAGATGGTGAGGGCGGTGGTGAGTGGATCGAAGAAATGGAGGATCGGTGGGGAGCGGCGGAAGGGAGTGGAGGTGGTTGGCCGGAGCGGCGAGAGGTGGCGGAAGATGAGTGACCGTGGCTCTGGAGGGGTCACCGGTGGAGAAGAGGAGGGAGGTGAAGGGAGGAGCAGTGGAGTGGTGGTGGCCGGTGGATGGAGAAGGCGGTGGTGGCCGCAGACGAGGTCTGGCCCGGCCCTCGCCGGCGCCGGAGCTGAAGATGGGGGAGGAAAAGCACGGGGAGGCCAAGGGAGATGGAAAACCGGGCTCGGGTTGTCTCCACAGGTGGCGGCGGCTTTTGAGGAATTGGGGATTTGGCAATTTTGCATTTTAGTCCTCCAAGTTTCTAGGGTTTACAATTAGGTCCTTTTCCCATTGGATTTCTTCTGTTCTGGCCCTTCCGGAGCTCCGTTTTCAGCGCGGAAAAATCCCACGCGTTCGTGACGACGCGTACAACTGTACGGAGCAGTCCAGATATGTCGTTTATGCGCCTAGATCGCGCCGGCCTGCAGTAAAATACAGAAAAAATGTAAAATGATCCAAATTGAGCAATTAATTATAGAAAAGCGTGTAAGGCCCTGTTTGGCAGAGCTCTAGCTCTAGGAAATCTGTAGATTTCCTAGAGCTGGTCATCTATAGCTCTAGAAAATTCTGGATCTAGAGTTGCAGGCATGTTAGGTGTATTTACATGACTCATTTCATTTATATTATATATTAAATAAAAATATTTAAATCACTTTAATTTAGTCAACAAACTACAGATCCAGCATAGATCTCAGAGCTAGAGCTGTGCCAAACGGGGCCTAAATCATGATAAATGGTCCCAAAATGCGAAAAATAATGGGGTAAAATGACGGGTAAATATGTGTTAAAATGATGCATGTCAGGGGGAGAGCCTAAGAAAACAACCACCTTGTGGTTGTTATTAGAGACATTAGACCGAATGTAGAGTGGTCAAGAAAATGGGAGCACACGTGATCTGCACCTTAATCGCACAAGCCATCACCATAGAGGAGGCCCAAATGTCGGGTTATAAAGCTTTCGAGTTGTGGCTGGTCGAGTAAATAAACAGTGATTCTCCGACCAGGGGGTACTCAGGACTTGTTATAGAATAAGCTATTACAACACTAGACTAAGGGCTTTGATTACATATTAAAGTGACTTTTTAATAGATTATTTAATCTTCATCAGCTAGCCCTCGAACTTTATGTGAAATTATGACTTAGGATTCTTTGAATTGAACACTAGTCACGATATATATTCCAGTCCGGAGATTATTCCACATTAGTCAAGAAAGATAAAAAAAATCTTTTCACTTGAAGTTCAAAAACCAAATGAACAAGAATAGAACTAAAAAAATCTATACCCGTTAGGCATGGTTCCCATAACTTTGAACTTGGACGTGGGAGAGTCCCTATAAACCAAATCGAGGTTCATATTATCCACACTTCCCAGAAACCTTTTGTATTCTCTTGAGCTTCTCTTTATTTCCTCATCCCTATGCCCCGGCGACTATAGTCCTAGCCCGCCCCCCCAATTTTCTTGACCCTTACTATATCCAAGCACAAATCTATGAAATTGTCTAAATTCATCTCCAAGTGACCCAGATCTGAATTGGGATCAAAGAGATTTAAAGCTTTGGAAGATGCAGGATTGATCCCTAATCGAGTTATGATCTCCTAGAGATTAGCGAAAAGCGATGGCTTCACAAGTGGTGAAGAAGGCAATATACCTGTATTCTAAGCATATGTGGAATATGGGTTTAGACTTTTGGCGCATTCTTTTCTTGTCAGAAGTGCTCAAGTATTATGGGATCGAGTTGGTGAACTTGATACCTTGTTCAATTGACATGCTTATTATATTCATATACTTATGAGAAGCATACCTGACAATTTTCGTGAACCTAGATCCCTTCAGGTACTACTACCAGATGAGTGGAAGGTTTAGGAAAGCTAGAGCGATGCTCGGGAGTTGCTTGCTGCGTCTCCACAATGGGAGGGCTAGAGAGTACATTCCCATGTATTTGAAGTCCTCTTGGTCATCATGGAAGAAGCTCTGGTTCTACATGATAGTCACCAAAGAAGATAGTCTGGTGTTCTAGAGGAGGATTGCTGTAGAAAGTCTGGAGTAGAAGGCCTCTCCTAAGAATGAGGAAATGGCACAACTATTAGTCGAGGCCATAGAGTACCCCCAAGAATAGGGGATTGACTTTGTGTCATGTGATGGGAGATTTCATTATGCATCAAATTAGTCCTTCGAAGTCACACGATCATATCATGTTATAGGATGAGTGTGCAAAAGATTCAATCATGGACTCCTCGGAAGGTTAACATCAAGAATTTCAACCAGTTGAACATTTTTTAATCGTGTCTTTCCTAACTCATAGTCCTTCCTTTGATTTTGTAGCCTTGTCCCCCCTTAGAGATAAGGGAGAAAGTCAAAGCAATCTACAAAGGAGAACCCAAGCAGAAAGGAGTACGATTGATCCTAGCAGTTACATCTCTAAAGGAGAGGATCGATAAACTAAAGGTAACCAATGATATCTTTAATCAATTATTACCCTTCAAACGCTGCATTTTTACACTTTTGCATATGCATATGATCGGATCTGATGGTGCTCAGGCAAAGGAGAGCTCAAGAGAGAAGATTATGCCAGCTCCTAAGAAGCACCGACTTGTAAAGAAGTCGTACGGAGCAGTAGGGTCTTCTCATGCTCCTCCAATCACTCAAGCACTCAAATAAAAGGAGAACAACCCCTCAGAGGTATGTTTCTACTATAACTCCAAAAGGTTTTCTTACAAACCAACCCCTGCTCTTATACAAAGAATAGATAAATTACACCAGCGAGAATGCCTTTCTTGGATGAAGGATCTTGTAGCTGGAGTCGGTGTTGGTGGTGAGGTCATGGGAACGGAGCCAGTAGTGAATACAGAGTCACTGGTCGGAGATATCAAGGCCACAGAACCAGTAGTAGGAGCAATCTTACCGGTTGGGGCCATGATGGTGGCCAGGATTGAGCAGGCTTAAAGTTCGATGGCCACCACTAAGACATCAGCAGAGACAAGTACTCTTTTGGTCGAGGTAGCTTGACCCTTCGAGAAGATCCAAGGGGTCCAAGAGATATTTTTTGACCATCCTGAGAAAGAACTGGTTAAGAACGCTACTCTGAGTGGGAGCATCTAGTCGGGGGTTGCCAAGGGTCTAACTAGCCCTACCAGTTCCGAGTTAGTGAAATTGATTGATAAGAAAAGAAAGACAAGTGCTCTGAAGTATGCTCCAGGAAGATTCAAATTCCAGACCAAAAAGACCAGGTATGTAATATTTATTGGAATAATATTATCGTAACTTTAATATTACAATACCTTAAATTTCTCATTTCGTCCACTCTTTTGTCTTGAAGATCACTCACTACGTTAGGTGCTGAAGTGGTCAAGAAGGTCATTCCCCCTCCATGACTTCATTTTCTGATGATCAAGATAAGGGGAAAGAGAAATCGAAGACGATAGTAGTCATCAAACTTGCTCTCAAATCGATGCTAACCACGATAGGAGAAGCAAAGGCCACTGTCATTGAAAATCCCTCAACAGCTCTGACACCATCAAAGGAATAGGTCATTGCAACAGATACGAGAACCCAGCATGTCCCTGTGCATGCTGAAAAGGCTATAGTCGAGAAGGAGGAGGAGACTCAGATTCTCCCCCCATTCCTCGGAGGCCTCGTGGTCGAGAGATCTTCAACAATTAGGTGGTCTCCTCATTTGAAGGACATCCTTGATCGGGCTACACTTCAATAGCCAGAGGCTCAAAGAGCTCTAGTGGAGGAAGGTGCTAGACCTCGTACCACTACAAAACAGGCTATACTAAATGCCTCATCACAGATGGTTCATGAAGAACCGTCTATGATGTAATTATCACAGATAGTTTTATAAGCGTGAGCATTTGTGTTACTAGTGATGGATAGAACCGTCTATGATACAGAATTATCACAAATGATTCTTCTTAATAACCGCCTATGATAGTTCATAGACAGATATTATCAATAATTGTCTGTGATAATTCTGGATGTCACAGATAGTTTTTAATTAGAACCTTCTATGAAATTACCACAGACGTTTATTAATACAAACTATCTGTGATATATCTCTTATATGCATGCGCTTCGTATGCCCGATGCATCTCTGATTGCTTTGTCTCCCCGATGCATCTCTGATCTTTTGGCTTCTAGATGAGTCTTTTCGTCTCACACACCAATTTATAAAAATGATCATCTGCCATGTATCAAAGATGAATCTCCACATTGCTGATACACATATCTACTCTCAAGCATGAACAAATGGCTCCAAGAGCCTCTTCTTGGCGTTGGCATTGATAGCCAACCTGGCCATTCTGTACGAGCACCTCGCTGGTCGTACGCTAGCGGATGCTGTGAAAGGATAATGTGCCAACAGTGTCCTCCCTTGTATGTCCGAGGATTTGCCAAAGCAATTGAAGGCCACCTTCCGCCATCTTGATATCCTCCTCCGTCGCGTCTTCCGGTTGGTCTCCTACTTCCAATGAGGTAATCTCGCCATTGATGTGGTCCTCTACAATGAAGTTGCATGTCTCTAAGAGGCTTGTCATTACTTGGAGTGCTTAATCGAGGCGGCAAGTGACTGAGTCAACCTTGCCAAGACCTCTGAAGAAAGGGAAGAGAGCATATGGGCTCAATTCAAATTGATTGTTCAGTCAGAGGGTGTTCGGAAGACACTCGGACAAACACGTCAGCTGGTGGACACATTTCGATCTTCATTTGCTGATGATCCTGGACCGTTCAATGTTGACCACATCTCCTACAAAGTTTTGAAGATGGAGATAGCATGCTACCTCTGCCACTAGAAAAACTTCGAAGCAGTTAGGTTTCTACTTTTTTTAATCTTTTGTAAGAAGTGATTGGCCGCGCTGTTTGACCATATGTAAATACAAGCAGTTGAATTTGCATATATATATATATATATATATATATATATATATATATATATATATATATATATATAGATGAGAATGTGTCATGTATGTCTGAATTTGCATTTATGTACATGAGAATGTGTCATATATATGTGAATTTGCATTTATGTATATGAGAATGAATTTAGAACCATCTGTGATGTTTATTATCACGGACGATTCTAATTTCGAACTATATGTGATGCATATTATCACAGACGGTTCTAATTTAGAACTGTCTGTGATGTATATTATCACAGACAGTTTTAATTTAGAACCATCTGTGATATGTCTAACCTATTTATATTCGGACTTTAGGGTTTGCCCACACCCCCACTCAAAGGCTTAACATATCTCTAACTCTCCTCCAAGCATGAGCCGCCTCCTCCTCCCTGAGCACGCTGCCTCCTACCCCGAGCTGGCTGCCTCCTCCCCAAGCACACCTCCTCCTCCTTGGTGTGCCTCTTGCCCCAAGCCGGCCGCCCCCTCCTCGAGCACGCCGCCTCCTCCCCGATGCGCCTCTTCCCTCGAGCTGGCCGCCTCCTCCCCGAGCATTCCACCTCCTCCCCGGTGCGCCTCCTCCCCCCAAGTCAGTCGTCTCCTCCTCGAGCACGCCGCCTCCTCCCCGAGCACGCTGCCTCCTCCCTAGTGCGCCTCCTTCCCCAAGCCAGGTACCTCCTCCCCAAGCACGTCGTATGTAACATTCTTCTTTCTTGTTTTTAATATGGCAATTATCAATGTATCATCATGGTTACAATTATGCCATCACCCACCCGCCCAATGAATACCTAGGCTTAAGTTTCAATTATGTCCTTTTGATGTTAATATCCCAAAGTCAATAGTCAATAACTCGCACAATTATAATTAAATAAATTTGCACTTGATTATCTTTAGCTATGCAAAATATGTTAAGTTTGATATTGCTATCATATGATGAATGGAATAAAAATAAGTTATGCCATCACCCACTCGCCCAATGGCCTCCCACCTGTCGAGGTTCACAATTTTACAATCCTAACGATTTCATATCCCATACTAAATGATTCATGAGTTAAATTAATACTGCTCACACACTTATGATGGTTCTAATCTACAGTGCACGAAGAACTCCAATTTCACCTACAACTATCTTTTTTCAACAAAATCTCTACCATGTTCCTCACCCCCAAGGGTACCCTCATCACCAAGGTAAGAATACCACTTATTAATACTTTCTACCACTTTAATTAGCTTCACGGTCTGTATGATAACCATCTACGAGTTGGTGATATCTGAAGTAAAAAAATAATTTTACACAACACACACCAAGTATATCTTATAGAATACTTTATTCTATAAGATATACTTGGTGTGTGCTATGTACAATTATTTTTTTAGATATCACCAACTCACAGACGGTTGTCATGGACAAACTTTGACCAACCTCCACTAATTAAGGAACCACCTGTTACCATTATTAATCACTATCTTAGTTTTTCATGTCTTCCCCATGCACAAGAGGCAGTACATATATTTTATGGTAACACTAACATATGTAGCCTTGCACACCCCCACAATTTAAATGAGATAGAGGCAAAGTCAGATTCCATATCACACTTGTATCAAACGACATAAAGCAAATCACACACTAGATCCAGTATGTGATTTGCTTCATACCATTCGAAGCGTAAGGGTGATGTGTGGAGCTAGAGACAAAGACATATCTCATATCACACTTGCGCTTCAAATGACATGAAACAAATCACACACTTGATCCAATGTGTGATTTGCTTTATGCCATTTAAAGCCTAAGTATGATATGAGATCTGACTTTGTTTTTAAAAACCGTCTATGATAACACATCACAGACATTTTTTATTAGTCGTCTATGATATGTATACATCATAGACGGTTATTTTAAAAACCGTCTGTGATATGTACACATCATAGATGGTTATTTTTTAAAATTATCTGTGTTGTTACTTATCACAGACGGTGTGAAAACTGTTTGTGATGATCACATGTCATTACTGACCTATAAATGTAGATGGCTCATGAAACTGTCTATGATGAAGTTTTTGAACCATCTGTGATGACCTTTTCTGTAGTAATATCAAGCTAAAGGCTAGACCCAAGGAGATTTTCTCCACATTTGCTAATAAGGCAGTTTCGATAAGTACTTGAGACTACTCTTTACTTTTTTGACATGATTGAAGCCTTTCCAAAATTTTCCTTATTTCTTTCCTTAGCACATGGTGGAGGCAGTTGCCTTGGTCGGAGAAGTGACCAGACGATCTCTTGTTCTTGAGAAATAGAGAGCTTACCACCGTGGACAAACAAACGAGTGGTGGTAAGTTACTCAAATTTTATATTTATTTTGAGGGTTCCTTTCTCATGATTCCCTGAGTTCCTTTGTAGGTCAAGGGACACAGTTAAAGTGCTTGAAGAGACCCTCAATAAGGAAAGGGAGTTGTTTGAGTTTTTAGCAACTGAGAATGAAAAGCTCCTTCAAGATGTCGAGCAAAAAGACCTCAAACTAAGAAGTAAGGATCCTTTTAACTTTACTTCATTCTCTTCTTTTTTTGCCTACTTGTCATCTTCCATTCTTATCGGGAATTGATAGCGTTAGAGAAATTCAAAGCTGAGGCAAAATCTAAGGGTGTTGTCATTAGAGAAATGAAGGAGTTGTGCAAAATGAAAGACTAACCCATCGAGGATTTGAGAAACAAACTCAAGGACAACACTCTTAAGCATAGAGAAGAAATTGAAGCACATGAGAAGACTAACCAAGGTAACCGATCATGTCTCCAACTAGCTTCTTAATTTATTGAAATGTCTTCTTGGCTAAATTTGTTTGCTCATGCAGAGCAAACAATAATACTTCAAGAATTTGAGAAAGCTCTTGGGATAGGGGAGGAGTAGAGGAAGGCAATATAGGACATTTTGCCAAGCAAAATCCTTCTTCTCAACAACATGCTTGTCAAGATGTGTGTTGAAACCTTGACTCTCTCCTTGGAGGATCAGATCGAGCAGGCATGCTGCATAGGGAAGCAAGTTGAGAACCTACAAGGCTTTATAACTACTTTCGAGGAGCAAACACGAGCAGACCATAAGGACTGCTATCACAAATGGAGTTAGCTTTGCCTTCATAAAACTCAAGGCAACAAACCCTTCTCTTGATCTTCTTCTGGTTGAAGCAGCGTTCGACTGCTCGGAAGAAGAGATAGCAAAATTCTTTGAAGAAGCAAGACCCTTTGAGAACAAGATTGCTAATGATATAAAGGTTAGATCTCCAATGAGTAGTTAGATTTCTCTATATTAAACGTAAAACTTTGTAAATATTTTGAATATAAAGACTTACCTTTATTGTCGATGAAGTTCCTTTTGTCCATCAGTGCTATTTGATAGATACGATTATTGTTCTTATCTCCCCTAGCCCCCGACTGCTTTCTTAGTAGAAAATTATATTAAGTAAGCAGTAAAAGAGGAAAGACGTATTGAATTTGCTTCTGACTAGTTGGCTTAGATATATCAGTGCATTTGGTTATAAGGCTGCAAATGATCGAGTAGAACTAGGAAACTCTCATGATGTGTATAGACAGAGTGAGAGATTTTAACTAGTCATAGATGCCTTAGCCTCAATCAGAATAAGATATAATCATGAAATAGTCAAAATGGAAACAATACAAAAAAAAGCTTTTTGCATTTGTTAAAATAAGAACAAGATAACAAGATACACAAAAAGAAGATAAGTGTTTCTATTAGTACTCTTATCCGACCTAGTCATAAATTGACCTAGTCATAAATTAGTCAGGGCAAAAAGTACGAATGAAAACTTCTCAAAAAAGTATTATATCCCTTGGTTTCAACTAGTAGCAAAGATCGTACAAAAAAAGGCCATCGTTAGGAAACTCCTTCTATTGGACATGATCACATGATGAGATGAGAGATTTTGACTAGAAGGTTTTATGTGTCTCACCTAGAATAAATAAGAGAAGAATTGAAAAAAGTAAGAAATTAAGCCTTTTAGCCTCTGAGATTGAAATGGTTTATACAAGTTTTGTCTATTATTCACCTTTTTCCCTTGAGAAAACGTGTAGATCTTTGTGAAGACCTTGGCTGGCAAGGTCACGATAAGGATTCGCATGGATTTTAATGATAATGTTAAAGCCAAGATGTGATAAGGTGAAAAGTCCCTAAGAATGGGTTTGAGAAAGGTGTGACCACTCTCTGAGAACTTAGACAAGGTGGATAATGTAAGACTGGAACCATGACAAGAAACTACCAACATAAATACTTACGGGAGAAAAATCAAATAACCATCAATCAGTTATTGTCAGTGGGGGAGAGCCTCAGAAAACAACCACAGGGCGGTTGTTGTCAGACACACTAGACCGAACGTAGAGTGGTCGAGGGAATAAGAGTGTACGTGATCTACTCCTTAACCGCATAAGACATCACCACAAGAGAGGCCAAAATATCAGGTTAAAGCTTTCGAGTAGTAACTGATCAGGTAAATGAACAGTGATTCTCTCGGGAGTTGTTATAGCATAAGCTATTATAGCACTGGACTAAGGGCTTTGATTACATATTAAAGTGGCTTTTTATTAGATTATTTAATCCTTGTCAATATTGTCAACAACTACAAAATCATGATCATATGAAAGTATTTTCATATATGAATATAATGGTACCACTTTATGTCACTAAACCTGTATATTTATGGACTAATTGTTGATCAAAGTTACAAAGTTTCAACCTTGAAATACGTTTACCTTATTATAACCCATCAATTGAGGGAGTACTGTACGTAGGTTATATACCTGGGTGGGATGATCATAGGTGTGGGCTCAGGGCTAAACGTGGGGTGAGGAATGCCGGCGAGGTTGCAGCTCACACTAATGTACACTGGCTTGCTCTCCCTTAGCGCTGTCGAAATGGCGGTGTCGATCTGCTCGTGCGCGTCGTCGAGGTTGTTCACGACGACCTGTATGCATACCCGAACAGTGGTGTAGCCAGGATTTGTAACTATGGTGGTCTATTATCTAAATTTTTTTAACCACTATAAACTTAACATGTCGGTACACAAATATATGAATTACAAAACGCAATTAAGAAAAAAAGACATACAATTAAAATTAAATAGTCCAATGCGACCGTGCATTCCAATAATATAATCTAATGACACAGAATAAAATAAGGTTTTGTGTACCTTGTGACTTGCAGCCTGTGAACGTCTAATGCCTGATGGTGGATCGCTGTCGCTGATCACCGGCTGGTGGCCACCAGCAATAGCTAATGCGTTCTGCTCGAGTTAGGGCTTATTTGCTTAGTCTCTAGCTCTAGGGAGAGATTGGGAGAAAAAAAGGAAACATGACTAAACGAGCAGGCTAATTGGATGAAGATTTTGACTTTTGAGACGTACCTGCAGAGGACTCACGTGTGCTGCTGCTTGTCGTCCGGCGCCGGCTTGCCGCCGCCGCTATCGTTCGTATAATCGTATTCGTATTCTATGAAGCACAACACAGCAAGGGATACGAAGGGGCGCAGGCCGGCCGCACAGAGAAATACGAAGGGTCGCACAATGCGTATTCGCGAAAGGCCGCGGACGCTCCCACGTATTCGATGTTTGGCTGCTGAAAATCCGAATTTTCCTATATCTATGGGCCTTGTATGGGCCGAGCGTAGGGTGGTCCGCGGACCACCCGGACCACCCTGTAGCTCCGCCAGTGTACCCGAATGCATGCCCGAATCAATTGATTGATGAACTCGTGCTAATTTATCCAAGATTGCACGCAAAAATGCTCACCTGGTAGCATGTGACGGGCTGGAAGCACCGGAGCTCATGAGAGAAGTCCGGGAGGCCGATGGTGTGGTGCAGGACGCGGTTGCTCGCGCCGTAGTCGTTGGAGTTGGGCCCGCCGACGATGCAGATCACCGGGAGGTCGTCGCTGTTCGCGCCGGCGACGGCGTTCAGCAGGCTGAGCCCGCCCACGGTGAACGCCACGGCGCACGCGCCCACGCCGCGGGCGCGCGCGTAGCCGTCCGCGGCGTGCCCGGCGTTCAGCTCGTTGCAGCAGCGCACCAGGCTCAGCCCAGGCTCGGCGGCGAGGTGGTCCAGCAGGACCAGATTCGAGTCCCCCGGCACCGCGAAGACGTCGCTCACGCCGGCCTGCACCAGCCGCCGAGCGAGGTGCCCGCCGAGCGTGCCGGCGGTGGCCGGCGGCTGGTGGTCGCTGACGGCGGCGTCGCGGTCGATCGCGAGCGGCGACGCGGCCCTGGAGTTTGGCATCGGCTCCGGCTTGCCATGCGCGAGAGCGCGCAAATCAGAATGAGAGGTGTCCTCCATATCTATGTGACTAATCTAGTTAAGTTCGAAGGAAGTTGCTAGTTAGATGATCCTACTACTTCTTAATTAATGTCTAGCTACTTGTGCGATTTCAATTTGTCACATGGTGTTAGTTATGCAAATTTGTCTTGTATATATAAGAAGAAATCAAGAAGCTAACCATAACAAGGTGGGTAGCTAGTCCATACTTGGTTCGTTCTCAAATTTCTGTTAAAGTGCACTCGTGTATAAACATAAACACGTGGGCACTAAATTTAAACTCTAGTGAGCAAAGTTGTACATCCACAACTCCACCACCCTATTAAGGAGGTTTCTCGGTTCGTTCTCAAATTCCTGTTGAAGTGCACTCGCGTGTGCCTAAATATCAGCGCCAAGATTTAAACTCTAGTGAACAAAGTTATACGCAAACAACTCCACTACGCCCACCAAGACATGGTTCCAAGTGCACTGCAACGTTGACTTACTTAAAGTTTAACTTTGAACCATCTTTTATATTAATATACTTGTGAAAAGGATAAAAAAAACTATAATGCTATTGATGTATTAATTTATGGAAAATCTAATAATTTTATTTTTGTGCAAACAAACTAGTATTTTAAAAAGAGTAAATTATACCCAAGGTATATGAACTAGCAAGATAAGTACAACTAGACCAATAAACTATGAAACCATGTATCTAATTCAATGAACTTACTAAACCGAGCAAAAGAGGTCCAATGATAGTTTTGTATAGCTGACGTGACTGCTATATGGGACTGGATGTTGACGTGTCATTGAGTGGCAATTTCTCTCTCTTTTCTCACCTTTTGGCATAGCAACATTTGGATAGATATACCCGAAATATTTCTTTCATAGAAAAAGCAAATGTCACCGATGATAGCAGAAATGCTTCTAAATATTAGCACCAGCCATCAAGAATGAATATAAATGTTAACTGCTTTTACAGCGCTTGTTAGGATATTAAATAATTATTCTCAAATAGCAACACACAAAAAAAGGAAGATAGGCAGAACTATATGAAAGGGAAACTAGCACAACACAACTTCAACGAAAATTTAGTTTTACTGTTCACACCAAAATAAAATGATTAAATAGCCCAACTTAATTGTAAAAAAGAGAGGAATTGCCACCTCAGTAGCACATCAGCATCTAGTCCCACATGGCAACCATGTCAATCATGCAAAACCAATTTTAGACCTCTTTTATTCGGTTTAGTAAATCCATTGATCAAAATGTACGGTCATGTAGATTATTGATCTAAATATACTTGCTTCACAAGTTCATATAGTACAATTTACTCTTTAGAAAACATAGTGCCTACGGTGTGTGTGTGTATATATATATACTTGTTCCTCTACCGTGGGAGATGAAAAAAAGCCTGTGATACTTCTTTCATAACTAAAAGTTTGTTGAAGCATAGCTATCCCCTTTGGAATGAAATATTGGTTGGGTTCTTTTTAAGCTTATAGTTTAGATTTCTACAGTAACTAGCTTTCAAACAAAATGTTTTTTAAGACGGAATATACAAATCGATTATATTAGATATTGTCCCGATTTTGTCTATGTTGACTAAAATTATATGTGAATATCTCTCTCCTTATTCTCTGTCTCTCTCATAGATAGTATTCAAAAATTTAAGCTAAAAATCACAATTCAAAAGGCCTCACCTATTTTTGTCAAATGTTACAAAGTTTGACGTGTCAAAATCAAGGGTGGCAAGTATTTGACGACGGACGGTGGGAGTGCGTGGATTTGGATTCTTGCATTTTGAACCTTAGGGTCTGTAAAGAGGACAGTAAATTGTTCATGTCATACATATAGATGTACTTTTATTCTTTTGAAAATCATTGGTTTACTCCGGTTGGCTTCTATTTCTGTTTTCTATCTAGAAAAGTCAATATAAACACTCGGTTTTTCGAAACGATTTCTCCACTTCTCTCGCTACTATCTCGCTCTAGGATAAGGTAGAGACCCTCTTGCTTTCATCACACGTACGCACTTATCCCTCACTTTTTCTATCGCTCGTCCCTTCCTTCTAAAAGATAAACTTCTTTCAACATCCTATATCACGTACATGTACTATGCACTGTCGCTTGCATGGTACAAGGTACCTTGGTACTTGTAGTGAAAACAATATCTTTAGAATGAATCGTCTTTGGAAATGGCTCTGTTCTTTTCATCGAACGTGAAGCTTGTGGTGGGAACCTGTTCAAAAAGAAGCTTGTGGTGGGAGAATGAAAGGGAATGAAAGAATGAGATGTATGACGCCAAACTTTATGGTGCACCTTGATCTAACCCCTCTAACGGCAAAAGGACTTCTTAAATCTTGGCTGTTGATTAAACGGACGTAATTTTGGTACCTACCAGTGCCGGTTTCTCGTCTTGGCCTCGAAAAGGATTGTTTCAATCGATGAATTAACGAAATTCTACGGGAATCGAATATTGTTTGGCTCTTTCACAGGAAAGGTCAATGTTTGTTAGTAAGAGAGAACATGCATTGCAACTTAAGAAATTTGTAACATGATGTTAGACTTCGCTTTTCCAAACACCACTCACAATTTTTTTGGATTGAATTCCTCCATTCTCTCTCCAAAATTCCTTTGTTCGAAGAAGATCTCAAAGAAAATATTAAAAGGAAGATTGATTTGAGTCATGTCATATGGGAATTTCACAAATCAGGCCGGTTGCACCGAAAGTGTTCAATGCTACTCCGAAAGACATGAACTCCGTTCTTTCTCATCAAACATGAAAGGCAAGTCTATCAATGTGAATCGTGACAGATACCAACCACAGATGACACAGATGCTACTTGCAGTTGAGACTTGACTCTTGAGACTTGGGCGCCAGCAAGGCACATGAATTTCTTTTGTAGACCTCAGTGTTCCCCTAGGCGGCGCCAGCATCCCGCCGTGGCTGCCTAGCCGATTTTGCCCACCTAGGCGGCCGCCTAGCCTACCTAAGTACCCGTCTAGTCCGATTAGGTGCTAGACGCTGGTCTACCGTCCGACTAACGTCTAGGGAAACATTGGTAGACCTCCCCAAACAATTTTCACTTTTCATTTCATATTTTCACAGGAGAATTGCTACAACAAAACAATCACGATCACAATCGCAACAGTACTCGTAAGTAGGTACCACTTGTCAACAAGAGATCAACAGAGACCAGGGGCGGATCTACAGTGGGTCATGGGTGTTCAGCTGAACACCCAAATTTTTTGGCAAAAAATCTAGTATATATGAGGTATAATACATATATACATACATAGTTGGGCTAAATCAACTGTTTAAAGCTACAATTCGGCCCGAGAGGAGAAACGCAGCAGCCCGCTGCCCGCGGCGCGACCGTGCGTGAAGAAAGGAAGGCCCAGCCCAATTTTCTGTCCGGCCTGCCTTTCCCCCCTCCGCGCGATCCCCATTGGCGTTCGCTCGTTCCCCGATCCCATTCGTGTGCGGGCGTGCGGCTACGGCAAAGCGTTCGCGCGGACCCTAACCCTAGCCAGCTAGCCTAGTCGGCGATGGCGACTCGGCTCCGCTCCGCCTCGCCGCCTCCGCCCTCCGCTCCGCCGGCGACCGCGCCTCGCCGCCTCCGGGCTCCGGGTAGATCTGGGCACTCCGGCTCTATGCCCGCGCCGGTGCGCGCGACGACCGGCGGCACGCGGCGGCGCCTCGCCCTCGGGCTCCGGCCCTCCGCTCCGCCCTCGGGCTCGGCCCTCCGCTCCGCCGCGATCCACGACCGGCGACCGCGACCGCACCCGCCACCGCTCACGAGCGCGCCGGCCATCCGCTCCGCGCCTCGGCGGCCGCCGCCGAGCCCGCACGCAGCGACACCGCGGCGCACGATCGCCGGCCCGGACAGCGTGTGCGCGGCCACGGCTCGTCTCCTCGTCACCATCGGGATCAAGAAAGGGAGCGAGATGGTGGAGCCCGGGCCTCTCACCGCCGGCCAGGTATGGAGTTGCTTGTCTTGCTCTCTTCTTCTTGGGCGGCACATTCGCACCGGCACCGCTTGCTGCTTTGGTTTAGTTCTTCCCTAGAATAATCAGTATATCACCTGAGATGAGCAATCTCACCTCACGAATGAGTCTCATAGGCGCAATAATTAGGTTTAACCCAAACGGATCAGGGAAATACATTATGCACGCACGCACGCTAGCTACGTGTTTGTATAAATGCCAATGAGAGAGCACATGGAGGTAAGGGTCGTGGGCACCATGGTTTTCCTTGCTTGCCATGTTATTTGACATGTTATCGTACGAACAATTGTATATTAACTATTATTACTATAGATTTTTATGTTTTGTATCGAAATTTTTTTACAACTTCGAACACTCATTCCAAAATTCCTGCGTCCGCCACTGACAGAGACTCCCAACGATTATTTCAGAATGCCAAAAACGGTCAGAGGTTTAACATGGATTCAGGGGTAGCTACAAGTTCAGTGGTGGACCCAGGATTTTTAGAATGAGTGTTCGGATTTCAGAGCTGAATTGGTCAAATACGTCGATACCACAGCGCACCGTCCCCCCAAAACACCGATACATGTATGTAGATATAATAAAAATACATAAATTAAAGAAATTAATGATTTCTTATGAAGAAATGGGCGACATAATGCGAGCATAATTATATAAATTAAACAACAAATTATAGAGATAAATGAAAGTTGTATATTTTGTTGATCTTGCCTTTTTTTTGCTATTTCCCCATCAGCAAGAACTGTCCATCTAAGAGGAAATTGTATGTTCCTTTCATAGAGCAAAAGAAACTAAGAAAGAAAATAAGTGGAGTGAAGTGAAGCGCACCTAGATCTGAAGAGAGAACAATGACAATAAGTTAGAGGTGCTACTCACTTCCAAATGCCACGCTCTCTCCCGGCTACCGCGCTGCTCCCTTCCTGTCGCCCACTCCCTACCTCCGTGTTCATTGTGCAACTGCCCGCTTGCCCACGACACCTCTCTGCTCGTCCGCGCTGCCACATGCTCACTTTGCACCACGCGCCGCCTCACGCATGATTGTCGTCACATCATGGCACAACGTCCACGTCCGCCGGTCGTCACTCGCCTCTAGCCTGCACCTCCGCCCGCTCGCCACTCGAAGACCGAAGCCACCTCCCACACAGACAGCCACAAGATGAGAAATAGAACAAATGTTAGAATTTTGTTTATATCTTTACCTCTTTGAACGTGAGAAGGGTTGAGGTAGGAAGAAAAATGAGTCTAATGTATCACATGGGCTACATGCGAAATATGAGTGCGGGCTAAATTTATTAGTAGGTATAAAATATAGTTTTAACACTACTAATAGTATATACATCTAATATACCTATTATATACTTAGTATTTTATAAAAATTTTTGGGTGTTCAGCTGAACACCCCTTATCTATGCTAGATCCGCCCATGGCTACAACTACGAGAGCAGAGCACATAATTGAAGAAAGCACGTTGGTTTGAGGCAATTAGTATACTGGACAACTACATTCACTGAAGTCTGATTACTACCATGGCACCTGATGTTCTCTTCTGTGTCTCTCTATCCGTTATCTAAACTCTGAAGATGAGAAAACTATGAGCTCGAAGAATAAGGACTCCCTGTTTCCCCGCTGCAACAGTTGAAGTGTGGCAGCTTCACCCGAACACAACACCTGCAGGCCGTAAAAACACACCCATAATGCCTCAGGACAATGCCAACTCACAAATTGAAACAAAAACTTGATCATTATTTGGAATCTCCACCGTATTCTGTAAATGATATGGCATCTTTGATTCTTTGGTACACCATTCTGAAGATGTTTCTTGCCAGTGATTGGAAAAAGGCATTTCTACTTATACATAGTAGAGAGTAAAGCACCAAAAGAACAAATTGAAATGAAAAGGCCTGCTTCCATGCGATGTTTCATGCGAACATACAAGAATATAACTTTATATAACAACAAATCGATAAAAGAGCTTCCCACAGATGACTGATTGATCATAGCTAGCATAATACTTCACTTATTTGTGAAACCAGACATATAATTACATGCGTGTATCATGGGGTGTGTCACATAATTCTTTGCAGTCGATACACATTGCTACCATTTTTGCATATGAATGTGTTAGGTACCGAAGCTTGGCTCAAAGAAGAAGAACGCAGATTGTAGGGATGAGTCGCCAGGACAAGAAGAAGAACAACTTGAGAAGGAAATATTTGTATTGATTGTTGTTCTCTTGTTTACAAACCTTGAGCCCTTTATATATTGTGAGAGCCGAGTCTAAATCAAGATAGTTTGAATCTGAAACTATTCCTAACTGAGACAGTCCGAATTGTAAACTGCTCTTTCTATCTTGAACCTTCTATAATTGAAACTTGCTATGTATTACTTGTTTCGGCGATGATACTGGAGTCCCTTGAATCTGAAACTATTCCTAATTGAGACAATCCGAATTGTAAACTACTATATCTTGAACCTTCCATATTTGAAACTTGCTATGTATTACTTGTTTCGGCGATGATACTGGAGTCCCACGAAACTATTCGTAACAGAATGCTAAGTGGCAGAAAAAGAAAAAAAACTGAGTTCATAGATGACATGCAGGGACGGATCCACACCCCGGGCAGGGTAGGCTTCAGCCCGGGGTGTGGAAAAATATCTAGTGTATAGTCCCGGTAAATTTAGTTCAGTCTGGGTAACATTTTCATGATCCAGCCCAGATAGTCTAGATCATTCTATCATTGAGCCCGGGGCGTAATCAAATTCTGGCTCCGCCACTGATGACATGCATTTTGCAACACCTTTCAAAGGGCACGGACATCACTTCAACCAAAGCTTGTCAGGATGTGCAAGTGAACAGCAGTAAAAAAACACAAGAAAAAAAGGTTAAAAAAACACAAGAAAAAAAGGTTAACTGAAAAAAGATGTTATATTTCTTCACACACGAAAAACATGCACTGTAACAACGCAAGCCAGAGCAAAGATATCAGAATTGCAGTGCAGAAAGCTTACTTGCAACGGACAATTACAGGAACAGGCTTCAGGGCATTGGGTCCATTCCTCAGAAACACATGCGATTGTATGAATGCATCTTCCATTAGTAACTTCTAGTGGCAACTGCCAGGGACCAAGAATACTACATGCAGAATGTGTTCACAGTATAAAGCAGCTTGCCTTGCAAAAGATTTCAAGGAAGAGCAACGAAAAAGCATGGTTAAACTGGATCGAATACAGTATAAAACAAGGATGTCTGTTCTATCACTACTATCTCTGGTTTATCAGTGCCTTATGATGACTCCACGTGTCATTGAAATGTGGAGAGTAAATCCTCAATTTCCCAACTAAAGGGAGGGTATATGATCCAATCTCCCCTGCTCTCACAACTCACGAGAAATTCAGCGAACACCTGGTGCGCATACGATACGCTACTACAGATCCCCACCCGCATCATACATCGCAATCAGAAAACCATAGCTTAGTGAATAGCACATCCGACGAAATGATTCCATTGAGACGGGAGAGGGGAGCGGACCTTCTTCTTGGGGACGGCCATGAGCTCCATGGCGGCGCCGTGGGCGGGGAGCGCGAAGGTAGGGGCCTCGGAGACCGGAGCAGGTGGAGGGGTCAGTGGGGCGGGGAGCCCGCACGGATACGCGGCAACGTCGCCGACGCCGCTCGCCGGAGCCATCCGCCGCCACCATGGATAGGTTAGGGAAAATTCAATAGAGTAAAGTCCATTACCGGTCCTTAAACTTTTTATGTTGTGTCATTTCGGTCCATAAACTTTTAAAGTATGTCATCTCGGTCCTTAAACTTTCAAAGTGTGGCAATTTCTTTTGAAAATCTATAGACCGGGATGACACAGCATAAAAAGTTCACTGCTACAACTACATAGGATATTGCCACACTTTGAAAGTTTAAGGACCAGGATGACATATTTTAAAAGTTTATAGACCGGGATGACACAGCATAAAAAGTTTAAGGACCGGTAATGGACTTTACTCCAATTGAATATATAGGATCAAGTTGAGAGTGCTTTGATAAAACAGTATCAAGTTTATTGTCCTTGTAAATATAGGACTGAATTGAGCATCTTCTTGCAAATATGATATTTTTTCCATTTTAATTTCATTTTCATTTTTCAGCCTATTTTTCTCTACGTGAAATGACTCTTCTGTCCCGTATCTTTTTGCCCCAAATAAACCATCAGACTGGTTACCGAGGGGGTGCAGATGCCGGCCGTCGGTGGGTTGGCGCCGAGGTTGATGCCGTCACCGTTGTCGCCGAGGGTGATACGGCCGTACCCGGCGATGGCTGGCGACATGGTTAAACTTGGCATCACGGTCGGGCAGGCGGCCGGGTGCGCCATCGATACCGCTGTCGCCGGCATGCAGATGTCGTCGCCTCGCGCCGGCGGGATCAAGCGCAGGTTGTGCCTGCAATCGCCATCCCATACATAGATCTGAACTGATCCAAGGATTCTTCGTTTTGCGTTGCTGCATGCACAGTATCTTGACTAGATAGTTCGTGAGTGATTTTTAGGGAGAGTTGCGCGAGTTCTTTTTTGAGTTTATCTTCTGCTCTTTAATTTGCTGTTCTTCTCTTTTCGTGTTCTGCACTGCTCTTTAATTTATCATCTACACTATGCACAAGTTTTTTTTTTAAAAAAAAAAACTCTTTCTGTCAAGTACTGGTAGCTCACCACTTGCTCGATTAAGGCCTCCTGGAAAATTTTTATACATGTGATATATTAGTTTCTCTTCTCTTAAAAATAAAGGAGTATAAGAAAGTCAGTAAAATCATATCAAGAACATAAAACCGACTTGAATAGCTGTGATTTATTTAGCAAAGCATCCAATCTACGATTTTAACATTTTTTGGCACATAAGCACATCTTAAAGCAAGCACACATACTTAATATTGTTAGTACGTGCAGTACTGGTTGTAATATCAGAACAAGTGACGAAGGTACATGCAGGATGATTCTAACAAATGTTCTTGTTGATTGAAATGAACGATATTCAGAGGGTACTACAGATGCAGTAGCTCAAAAGTCAAAAGGATGCTCAGCACGGTAGCAAGTGGAGCGCAGTCGGACTGAACGTCTGAACCCAATATGCTTGTCATCACCTACACCTCCGAGCACAACCATCCATGGCCGACGCAGCGCAACGCCCTCGCCGGATCAACTCGGTCTCACCACGTCAAGAACAGCAGCAGCAGCTCAGGTTCCAAGAGCTCACAGAATGAGAAGCCACAGAATAGCTGGTTCATTTGGGGCAAAAGATAAGGGGCAAAAGAGTCATTTCACGTAGAGAAAAATGGGCTGAAAAATGAAAATAAAATTAAAATGGGAAAAATACCATATTTGCCAGAAGGTGCTCAACTCAGTCTTATATTTACAAGGACAATAAACTTAGTCCTATTTTCTCAAAGCACTCTCAACATGGTCCTATATATTCAATTTTCCCGATAGGTTACGATAGACGAGAGGGGGGCTGCAGCGTCTTGGTCGGGAAGGCTGATCTCACGGTTCAGTCTTGATCGGACGGCCAGGATCAGACCTGCCCCTATGGGACGCCCAGTATGGCACGTCACAGGCCTAGGGCACGATCCGCTTAGGCCTGGCACGACTGGCCTAAATAAGTTATTATATCGTGCTATGTGGTCTATGTGCCTGCCCTTCGATCCAAACACGAACGAAGAGGGATCAAATTGTGTTGGACCGGCCCAAGCACGCTTAGCTCAACAGGCCACTCTTGATAGCATCGAAAGAGAGGATGAAAATCTACACAATTGATAGCCCAGTTGGAGTTTGAGATGTATTTCTCGTTAGAGGTTCTAGTTTCTATAGAGCTGTAGAAAAAAGAATTGCATATCGAGCATCTATAGTTGTTCTCTCTTCCCAAAAGTGGCTATCCCCTAAGAAAGAAGCACCACTTCTCCCATGAAAACCCCTCGTGTTTTGACCCAAAACTGTGCCGATGGCCCAGTTCGACATTGTCCCAATGTTGCCCTTCCTCAGCCACCGCTGCTGCTCGCGGCCCTGCACCGCCATCACCCACCGTGCCGCTATTGCCGGGAAGGGAGGCTAGTGAGAGGAAGAGCTAGACGGAGGAGGCAACGGCTGACATGGGCAGGGATAGAAGAGGCGGTGGCTAACAGGGAGGAAGGAGGCGGTGGCAACCAGGGAGGAAGAAGAGGAAGCCAATGGGGGTGGTGGAGGTAGCCGGCCCAGTACTCAGGGTGGCACTAGTACAACACAAAGAGTTTACTACTTGACAAAATATGTACCAAAAGTTCCTAGGACAAAAAAATCATGGTGCATGTAGTTGATAAAGAAAGACATGAACATGTCTTAGTCATCTTATCATTGTTGAACGAGGTCATGATATCACAACCTATGGCAAAGGGCAAACCATCGCCGAACTGCAGCAAGACCTCGCTGCATTTGAAAGAAAAAACCGCATGTAAGTCACATCATGGCATATATGATGAAAAGAAACAAACACGCTTATATGGGAGAAAATAAAAGAAGAAAACCTTACCCTTTTAGGCTTTAGTCGTTCAATATAACCTCCCTAGCCTTGATGACCATGTCAATCGGCACAGATAGCCATGTAGCATGTCGATTGAATGGGGAGACCAGCTTCCTAGGAACTCTAGTCATCCTCTTCCCCTTCCTGGTCTACTTGGCAGGCAAAACGATAGCCTGCATACAAATAAACTTTTTACTGTTATAACTATATTGGAATAATACTGCTACACCGTCAAAATCACCTTGCCCACGCCGGTGGTGGCGGTAGTGGCTGGATCAACTGCACGCAACACCTCCCGGTGTTTGCCTGCTTGTGCGGTTGTGAGCTCACGTAGAAACAAACATACAATTTACTGTCATAACATTAAAATTACTATACTCTTATTGTAATATTATTTCATAATAAATAAAAGGAAACTTTTTGAAAATGGTTTTTCTTTTACTACACACATGTAACATTTTACTATAGAGTAAAGAGGGGGCTAGTGCAACATTTTTAAAAATTGTACAAGATTTTACTAATGTACACACTAAAATTTACTATACACTAAGTGAAAAATTAGAGCGACAAAAATAAAAAGAAACTACTGTAATAATGACCTCCTTTCACTAGACATGAGTAAAGTTTTACTGTGAGATAAATAGAACCAGTAAAATATTTTAATATCAGGATTACTCAAAACCACTGCATTTGATAAGAAATTTTACAGTATACATATAAAAAGTGCCATCTAGCTATATGAATGTAATGCTACTACAATCTTGCTTGCAAATTATTGTTAGAAACAATATATCATTATAGCACTCTTGCCTCCATCGTCATCCCAGCATCCGTTGCCTTGCGTTGTGTCCTCATGCACCTTTGGAAATAGAATGGTGGTTATTGGACGAGGGCTCACGGCAGGCTTTAACTCAGAGGCTGCCTTAGGGCTAAAGATGTCAGGGAACATACTCAGGACAATGTCAGACTCAAAAATGAAATAATATTAGCGACAGAAGCTGTGACATCATCCTCAACCTGTTGGTTTGCGTAATTGAAAAATATGCAATTAGTGTCATAAAAATGTTGCCACATTACGCGGGATATAGCTTCATATATTAAATTTCTACATCAATTATGTGATCTTACAGTGTTGAGAATCAATATCTTCATGTAGTTGCTGTGAGGCTATTGCACCTCATACTTCCTCCTTATCGCCTTGAGTGAGTGGGAACAAGAACCTAAATGGCACATATTGTGCATTGGGGCCCAATGCCTCCGTTGCCATCAGCGGCACGTCCTGGAGAGGTGTGGGCTCGGCATCTACTACTTTGGGTGCCAACGCAAACTTGCATCATTTCGCCCTCCTCTCCTCGGTGGACGAGGCAGATGCCGAAGGCTCATTTGGCATGAACAGAGACCTAATCACGTGCACGACCTTGGTCCGCGTGGTCTCAAATCTCTTGTGGGCCTTCTGGATCAGTCTCATGGCCTTCCCCACCTCATCATCAAACTTTTGAAGGGCCTTCATGGTGACCCTTTGTTTGCCCTTGCTCAGCAATCATACAGACTCACTGAGCAAGGCATGCATGCTAGGGAACTGCCCAGCAACGACATGTGGTGCTTCCTCCGACATCTTGGCTTGCATCGTAGTGCTGGCTAGTAGCAAGTGCCCTCCATAGACCTTAGTTGCACAGGAAAAAGAATGTTACAATTACTACATGTGCAAAGCTCATTTATGATATGGAACTGATATCTTACTACATGTGGCATAAACAATTATTGCATGTTTATGAAACATTTACTGCTTATGTAGCTAGGTAGACCTTTCACTACATGTGATACTCAGCAAAATGACATTGATATATTTTACTAGAAATGACATAAATAATAACTGTATCTTGATAAAATATTTATTACTTATATAAGTAGACAGAACTTTTTCTACTTGTAAATGTACATTTACTTCATGTCGTTACATACTTTACTGTCTTCAAATTAACATAGAAATTGATATGGGTTGGTGCACTCACACTAAGCTTGCTGAAGGCCTCCTTCCTGTCGTGGTCCATCATCCTATCAGCCACCATGATCTTGTTGACGAGTGACATCAAGAAGTATGTGGCACGGGGGTCTTGAGAGCGTCGATGCTATGGACGCACCTCAAGTTGTCGAGATAGTAAACTGTGACATATATTTTACTAAGTGTCAAATCAAAAATTATTGTTGATAAATTTCAAGATTACTATCACAAAATGCATATGCCGAGAAAAAACATGTTGTTGGTTACGAGTAGGAAGGTAGCGCATCCACAGATGGACTTTGTGTCCTTCTTCTTCCAAGAGCATGCAACCTCCCTCAGGTGGTCGACAACAGCCTTGCACCAATCGACGTCATCGAAATCGATGACATCCTTTGTCAGCAATGTGTCCTTCCCAATGATGTTGTTGTTGGTCACCAGGAAGAGGAGCTTGCTAAAGGCGACCAGGGGGAAGTACCTGATCGTGAGGATGTTAGTGCCCTTGACTTGAATCCTCTCTAGTAGAACTTTGACCTTGATGTCAATGTTCTGTGACACACCGAGCGAGCACTTCAGCTCGACGAGCTCGACGCTGGCTATGGCATATAAACTCGAAGGGGCATCCCTACTGCCACAAGAGAGAATAGCTAATGGTGTGCATTATGATAGGGAGACCCTTCCCTCGTCGACGCGCAAAACCATGTCGGCGGGGTCAACACCTATCCATGAGGAAGCAGAGGAGGTCCCTACACTCTAGTCCCTCCAAGTTAAACTTTAGGAGGATGCTAAAGCTGAGGTTAAAGACCTCGACACTCTTCTCAAGTATGAGCATGCATCTAGTTTGCACGAATATGGTAGGGGTGCATCAGACGGTAGTCGTATACTGTCTCTTCTTGTTCGCCACTGCAGTCTGCATACAAAGGGGAAATCAAAATCAAAATAATGTTTTTATTGAATATATGTTTAACCTTTAATGCCCAAGGAATATAGTTTTATTGGATTCTAGCATATACACATGCTTTCGCGTTGTTGGCCTATGCTGCCTACGCACGCTTAGATGACGATGCATCTTTGTCGTCTAGGTCCCCACTGAGAATTATTGTGATGACCATAATTCAATGAGTAGAACTGCAACTAGCCAGCAATTAGCGATACTATGATATATTCAGGATGCGCATATCAGTGTTTGATAGGCTGCACGACACTCTTGTTGCCAACTATGGCCTAGAGTCTATTGTAGAAGTTTGCTCTAGAGAAGAACTTGCATTGTTCTTGCGGACATGTGGAGCGCTATTGCCTAACAGACAAGCTGTTAACAGATTTGAGTAGTCAGCAAGAACTATTGGTAGAAAGTTCCCACGTGTCCTAAAGTGCATGAATAGATTGGCTACTGCGAACATTGCACCTGCTGATCCAATATTCCATAGTGTGCATCCTATGCTAATGCAATAAAGATTATATCCATACTTCCGTAACTGCATCGAGACACTCGATAGGACCTATGTGCAAGTCATGGTTCCATTTGAGGAGCACGTTGAACATTTCAACAGACGTAGGTACACCAGTCAGAATGTGCTCGCAGTGTGTGACTTCGATGCTCGGTTCACTTTTATGTGTGCCAAATAGCCCAAATCAATGCATGATCACATGTACTATAGGAAAACTGATGAAATACGAAGACCGGTTTCCGCATCCACCTCTAGGAATGGTGGTTGTATGTACACCTTTCATGTATTGTTGTATTTATATACCAACACAACTAACATTTGTCATATGGTTCTTGTAGGCAAATATTACCTAGTAGACTCGGGTTTCCAAATAGGCCAGGGTACCTAGCTCTGTACCGTAACCAGAGATACCATATGGTATGTGCAAGATGAAGTGATGTAACTGAATAACGTTCCTACCTACGACGTCTAAAAGCAAAAGGCAATAATTATCACGACGATGGCATTCCAAACTTTATTTTGGACAGTGAGTTGCCTAACATAGATTTTGCTAACCTAAGAGGTCAGAATGTAGGTAATGTATGTCATGGGGAAAGTGATGTACCACACGATGCATATGATGCAGACTTTGCCCACATGGACATGGTATGTGATCATATTTCAGCATCTTTGGTGGCTTGACATAGGTAGTGTTCTAGCAATTTCAATTATTGTACTTTGTACACTACAAATATCCATGTGTCACCTGTAATGTTGGTAATCCAATTTATGTTAAGTTCGAACTAGCGTAATTCAATAGTTTCGCTCAGTACCATTTGCTAAAGTGCCAAATACAATGTTTCTCGATTCAGCATATCAAAAAGCCAAAAGCCTAATTGAACACCCCTTAGTTTCAACTGCAGCTTCTTGCAGTCATTACAGTGTCATTTCAGCCAAAAGCTATAAGTCACAAATTGCATCTATTTGGGATAGAGCCAAGGGGAAGAGGCCAAAGCAAGGGCCAGGGGGCAATGACAGTAAGTTTACTGCTAGTCACAAGTAAATTTACTGTTAGTTATAAGTAATTTTACTGCCACTCATAAGTAATTTTACTGTCAGACACAAGTAATCTTACTGCCAGTTGCAATTAATTTTACTACCAATTATAAGTAATTTTACTGCCAGTTGCAATTAATTTTACTACCAATTATAAGTAATTTTACTGCCAGTCATAAGTATTTTTACTGCCAGTCACATGTAATTTTACTGCCAATCGTAAGTAATTTTACTACAAAGTCACATGTCCGTACTTAGAAGAGTGTAGTAACCCTAATACAAGTAATTTTACTATCATTCGTAAATCGTAAGCAATTTTACTGTACTATCATAGAAGAGTTACTGCACTCTTATGAGTAGACTTAGCCTCCTGGGACGGTTGAGGGTAATTAACTTGTCATGCTATTTCTCGGCACGGTATTGTACGTGACGTGTCGAACCATCATACATGAGGTGCCAGTCCAAGCACAGCATGCTCAATCGAGCTAGACCAGTATGGTCCGTTTACTATTTGTATCGACACAGTACTATTAGCATGGTCTATTTGGCCAGGTCAGGCCACATGGACTAGCGGAGGAATCTGAACGAGAAAATTGATCATTTGCCACTTTGAAGAGTGGGCTTCGTAAAATTGCCACTTTCAAAATTGACTTCGCAAAAATGCCATGCAGTACATTTACCTCTTGATTATCATGCCATTTGAGCTATTTAACTCATTTAATATTTTTTTTAATTTCAGATGCTGGAAAAGACATTTCTACCCTTGCTGTCTTGAACGCCTCGGCGAGGAGGAGAAGAGGGAGATCGGCGGCCGTGGTGGGGATGATGGAGCTGGAGATCCTGGGGATGAACTTCGGGTGCGTCCTCGCGGCGCTCGCGGACGCCAAGATCCCGGACAAGGGATGCCTCCTCCCGCTTGCCTCCAAGCTCCTCGGCTACTGCATCGTCGCCGCCTCCACCACCGTCAAGCTTCCGCAGGTTCACCGTTCTTGCCTTAGTTTCTTGCACCCTAATTAGGTTTCTTGAATCACAATTATTCCCTCCCATAGATAGATGTACCACATGCGTCCGAAGATGTGTCCTCTGTGTGTGTTTGTGGAGGATCTGTGAGCTCTCTCCTGGTGGTTTTGGTGGTGGATGTGTGGAGGATCTCGTGTTCTTTCCGTGAGCATGGCGTGCGAAATTGTGCATAAAAAGCTGCTGTGTTCGGTGGCCTGGCCTGGCTTGGCTGTGATCTTGGCGCGGCATGGTAAAGGAACTGAGAAAATAAAAAATTAACAAACCGCCGGTGGATTTCTTTCTTTGTTTGCTGGATGCTTGTGTGATCCTTCTGGTGTTTGTGTGTAGGGCATGAATTCTTGCGATGCTTGCTTGCCCACGAAAAACATAAAAGCTTCCCTGCCTCAGAGACATCAGCAATCCTCAATCTCAGCCCCTTTCCTCAAATCTAGACATTGATTAGCGAACACGATTTCCGGGTTCACCATGCTCTGCTCTGTGATCGCCATTGGCACATTGCAATCCCGGCCAGTACACCAAACTGCATGCTCTACAACCCCTACATATGCTATCCTAAAACTCTCGAGGAAATCCTCATCCTTGATGGCTTGTTGCCGGCGAATGCCTGCGACAAGAACCCAGTCGCTAATTAGGTTGTCTTGAGTTTAGGGTTAGGGTAGAAAGGTCTTTTCCAGCCTCTGAAATTAGAAAAAAATATATTAAATGAGTTAAATAGCTCAAATGACATGGTAATCAAGAAATAAATGTACTGCATGGCATTTTTGCGAAGCCAATTTTGAAAGTGGTAATTTTGCGAAGCCCACTTTTCAAAGTGGCAAATGATCAATTTTCTCGAATCTGAACACAGATACTCAAGTCGTTTTAGCTGCGCGGTCTCATGAGGCGTCTAAGAAACGCTTTGGGACAATGCAACTGGGACTGGTTCAGTCTTGGTCGATTTGGGGTACTTTGTCGATTTTGGAAGCCGGTCGATTTGGGGAACCTTGTTGATTTTGGAAGGCTGATCTCACGGTTCAGTCTTGATCGGACGGCCATGATGAACTAGCGGAGGAATCTGAACGTAGATACACAAGTGGTTTTTGGCTGCCGCGGAATGAAGTGTCTCACTGGACAGGGCAGATAGATTCGGCTAAGAAACACTATGGGACATGCAAGTGGGACCGGTTTCTTAAGACGAAGAAAGTATAAGGGCTGGTCCTTTAGGTTGTAGCTTATATCTTATAGCTGTGGTTTATGACTTTTGGTCTTAGCACAAGTGTTCGTGCAAACAAACTGAAAGTCGATAACCCGTTTCTAAAAGGCCATACCGATAATTCGCTTCGAAACGGCGACGTTGTTTATTCGAGAGAAGTCATAAGGCATAAGCTAAAATAAACTGAAAAGAATATGGGTGGGTTTGGTTTGGCTTCTTGCTTATGCTTTTGGGCTTATGCCACAGTAACTGGCTTTTAAACAGTGCGCTTTTTCAAGACATGGTCTACAGGTATATTGTAATACAAACTGTACCGAATTCAACTATACTGACTAAAATCGCATGCAATTATTTTTCTCTGCGTACTACCTCTCACAAACAGTCCAGAATTCAAAATTATCAGCCATAAATCATAAGTCATTGCCTAAAAGAAACCACATATAGCCATAATCCTGTGGTAATCATGCCCTGTGGCCACAGGATTTTCACGTTACTACATACAATGTTGTGCTCGGTTGGTCGTTAAGTGTCATCGTTGCTACATAGTAATAGGCAGGGAGTTCGAACTCCTGGTATCTTTGGGTGGAATATTTTGCCCACTTTTGAAGCAAAGCCATATTTGCTTGTTTACAATACGAGATTGAAGCAAAGCCATACTTTTACATGTATATGCTCCCATCTTCGCCACGATTGATTGTCCCTGCTATTTCTCTAGATGCACGTAAGTACTACACACGATGTTGTAGCCCTGTCGGCTGTGATTTCATTGTCTCATGGTGTTAGTCTCACCATCTAGCTAGGTGTATGAGACGTTAATCGACCTTGCAGACATGGCCATCGCATTTGCGAGGACTCGTAGCTCAAAGGATGACAGAAGAGAAGAGGGCTGCAGTCGTTGTGGCCTGGTAGGAGGGCTGCAGAGTTTAGCAGTAGTAGTCGTGTGCAAGATATAGGATTCACACGTCACCTTGACTGTGGTCCAATTCTTTTTGATTTTCTATGACTTTTGGCTTTAACTTCTTTCAATGGTCTTAGAGCATCTCCAAGAGATAATCCATAATAAGTAGGCTAAACTTCATATTTAGAGAGTCAAAAGGCTAATCTATACTTCCTATACATCCCCCTCTACAGCAGCCTTTCTATTTTGGATTATCACAATTTCAAATCGGGCCTGGTCCGTTGCTATGACAACTCAAGGTACATATATGTGCCCCTGTATTCAAGTATTGCCGGCACATGCTATGTGCCGCTATGACAATTCAAGGCACATATATATGCCCCTGTATTCAAGGATTGCCGGCACATGATTTATGCCATGATACTTTTTAGTGGCACATAGTTAATCTTTTCACAGCTAATAATATGTGCCATGCATTACTTGCCGGCACATGTTTTTGCCCTCATCGTGCTATAGGACGACATATAGTATGATAGAAGCAGCCTTGAATAATACGATCTCCATCGCCGCCCTGTCCTTCCGCGGTGGCCCCCTGGAAGGCAGCTCCGGCGCCGGCCTGCGGTTCCCTCGGCGGCCCGCCGGAAGGCAGCTCGTCCGCTGCCTGCCTCCTCGATGCAGACCCGGTGGTGCAGCAGAGCGGTGGGGGTGTGCGGGTGGGGGTGCAGGGGTGAGGCGGGGCAGGGGGAAGGCGGCAGCGGAAGGGACTAGCGAGAAGAGCTCGAGCGGGAGCGCGGGAGGTGAATTGGCCCGCGGGAAGGAACGCGGGAGGAGGGCGATTTCGCCGGGAGAGCGCGCGAGGGAGGCAACTGGCGAGCGAAGTCCGTACGCCAGGAATACACTGCGGAACCAAAGGAATAGCGAGCGAGGCAAAAATAGCGAGACATGTACAGCAGCTATTGGAGGACTAATTAGCCCTTAAATAATCTAAAATAGCATTGGAATGATATTTACATTACTTGTTGGACCTGCTCTTAAGCCTAAAATTATATACACCGTTCACGTTAAATGTCTCTGCCCTTCACTGCCGTTTTAAAAAACACTGACAAAGACCATCAACCGCAGCCTAAAAAATTAACAGTTGGGTGACGTGTCTGTTGAAGGTGTCTGTTTCCAGTGCATAGCCTATGGGACGAAAGTTGCAAGCAATCAAAATCAAACGGCCATGCTTTTAAGATGTGATGATCAATTGGACTTACACTTTGTTGTTGATGTGGACCATCAGAAGTCTTTGTTAGCAGTCAATAATGTAGAGGGGAAACAAGATTATAACTGATTTTGAGTTTCACGCACCAAGTACCCTGTTCAGGAACTTTGAGCTATATAGAAAATTTGTGATGATCTCGGAGCTTGGACTTTGTTGATGTCGTGGTCCAACCAAAAGTCTTTGTTTTTAGTCAATAATACAGAGAAGAAGAAAAAATGTGAACATTGATTTTGAATTTCGCGCACCAACCATCCAAGAACTCTGTTCGAGCTATATATACAGAAAAATTGTACGAAACTATAATTTGTATGCCATATCACATCATGAATGATCAACCAAAATCAATAAGAAACGAGCAATTTCGCGAGTACAGCAAGGGGTTAGCCAACGGCTGCAACGAACGAGCCAGTAATGAGCAACGATCACCAGTCCACTACTCCAAATTTTGCGGTGCAGCCTCGGTGAATGATTCGATTCTACTGTTTCTACTTACATGAGCATCAACATGTACAGCAGCAGAATCATGGCGAGGCAAACCACGGCAACCGCACCAGCCCACATCTTCTCCTCCTTCCCCGGACAACCACCGCGGCGCGACGGAGGATGGCGGGACCAAACGCGAGCTCCAGGGTCCCTCATCGCCACCGTGCTCCCAACCAGGACGGAGTTGGTCACCCCCTGCACGTTGTTGTTTACATAGATGTTGATGCAGCAGCAGTTGCTTGCCGCCGCCGCCGCCCGGTGCGTCGCCGACATCGTCGCCCCCGTGCTCACGCACCCCTCCGTGCCCAAACGCCAACTTGACGAGGCGGACCCATCTCCAGCTCCCATCCTGACTCAACCCCTCTGTATTCCTGAAACAAGAAGCCAGCTCCAACACAGCATCAAGCTCTCAACCACACGGGCAGGCCCCAGTCTTCACTTATAAAGCTCTTTTGCCCTAACGCCAAGAAAAGCATAGGGAATAATCACTTTGCCTTGCGGTTGGAGTACACTGCAGGAATCCTGCCCAGTGCTAGATATACACGGCCAACAAAAGCTCTCAAGCTGATGGCGGCATGTTCTTTTTGGCTGAGACTTATGGCTTGTGACTGTGGCTTGTGGTTTTTAGACTATTCGTGCGAGAGATTATAGAGTAACAGAAACTCACGTATGGTTTTTACCGATATAAATGAAGTCAGTACAGTATATACTACAATTAACTAGTAGACCCTATCTTAAAAAGATACTCCGTTTAAAAACTAGTTACTGCAGAAAAGCCAAAAGTAGAAATCAAAAACTGAAAAAGAACATAACCAACATGCCACATATGCTTTACCTTGGCAGCATGACCAAATCTAAGGTTACATAATGGCAGGTACGATTATGTGCCAACGGGATCATACAAAGCTCAGGTTTGAAACTAAACAAGTCTCCGACACATATGAGCATTAACCAAATAAAGTGAATAATTGGTTCCAGACCAACCTAGTTTAATAAGTGGCACAACCACAGCAGACATCAGATGAGCAACATTGTTTCAGTCGATTAATGCAATGCTCAGAATGACTCCAATTCCAATAGCAGCTGTAGCGGAAGAGACGTGTGTGCATCTACGTTGTTGTCCAAATGAAAAGGCTCGTTATGTTAATGTCAGATAGGGAAAGTTTTATATGAGACGTAGGCAACAAGGACAGCTATCTGCCGCATGTGTAGGCAACCAGAACAGCTAGCTGTCTTATCTTTCTTTATCTCTTGGGTGCATCTATATTGCGCGTGTGCGTCCGTTGGTGATTTCTACCATATACCCTCACTTACTATATACAGTGTGATTGTTGATCTGCCCGCAGTGCACACATATCATCTGCTTCTGTCCTCATGTGCCGGAGTTTGTCATCATAAATTACGATATAATGTGAAGCAATTTAGGATAAATTTGAAAAACAAATTATCAAAATTCGAAAGCAAATTAGTATAAATTCAAGAACAAAATCAGTATAAATTTAGAAACAATTCATGATACTATCCAAAACAATTTAGGTGGTGATCGGTTCGGCTGAAAAGCTCGTGGCTTATGGCTGAAAACACTGTAGCTGGCTGAAAAAGCACTGTAGCTGACAGAGGCTTATTTAGCATAATTAAATTTAAAAAATTTAAAAATAAAAAAATATGTTAGGCCATTACGTATAATACAAACAAATACGGGAAAAAAAAGAACCGACAAAAAAGCTCAACAAAAAGCCAAAAGTTCAGAAAAAGACGAAACTTATGAATAGTGAAAAATAAGCCAGAAGCCAGAAGCCGAAACCGAGTTGATCAGGGCCTTATTCTCATCTTGTCTGCCACCACACAATAATCCCCACATCCACCCACCCCTCCAAAAAATCACCAAAATCCAACCAGTTGAACAAATCAAAACCAATGTTGAACTAAATCGGTTGTTTGCTTGCATGCTACTACCACCATACGCTGATCTCCACCCCCAGCAAGCAAATCAGGATAAATCCGAGAGCAAAGTTAGTACAAATTTGGAAGTAATTCAGGATACTATCTAAAGTAAATCCAAAATTATTTAGATACAAATCATGCAAGCAAGCTGAGGATAATTTTCAAATAAAATCAGTATACATTTTAAATCAAATTAGGTGTGCATGTGTCATAAAACATAATAAGAATGGGAAAAGAGAGAAATGCTTAGGGAGAGAGAGAAGATTGAAGAGATAGAGAAGATTGGAATAAGGAAAGACTTGCTGTGTGTTTTCACAACAGAGAGGGGAAGGGAAAAGTGAAGAGGAAGGGAAGAGGTGGGGGCCAAGGCTGTTGTTTTTCTTTGTTGATGAGGTCAAGCATCTATCCACTGGTTGTCTATGCCGTGCGTTCAACAATGTTATCGGACGCACGCGCGGACATGGGCTTTTCCATTATTTCTTTACATACTATCATTAGTTGGGAAGCTGAGTTTTGAGTTCAATTAGGAGAAGTTGTATTAGGAAATAAGAGATTCAGTTAGATACTATTGTTAGAAGTGTTGTCTATTTAAAGGACAGGACATATTGTTGTTGAATCAAGCTAAGAGTTATCTACCTCTTCCTCCTTTGCCTAGTTTTCTCCCTACCTCTTGCTCACACCTTCCTCCTTGCTCTATCTTCCTCCTTGAGATTGAATATCAGCACAGTGGTCTACCTCATGTTAACGCGCACAAACTACAATGACTGGTCCCTCTTGATGATAGTGAACCTGCAGGCACAAGGGCTCTGGGAGGTGACCGAGCCTGGAGATGTTGTTGACTACCGCGATGACCGACTAGCACTATCAGCTATTCTCTGTGTCGTGCCGACCAAAATGTTGGCGACCCTACCGTCAAGGACACAGTGAAACAGGCGACGAACGCCGTGAAGGTGATGCACATGGGCGCTGAGCTTGTGTGCAAGCCAAAGCGCAAACGTTGCGCTCGGAGTTCGAGTCCATGAAGTTCAAGGATGGAGAGACCGTCGACGACTTCATGATGCGGCTCACCAGACTCGTCAACAACCTTAACCTGCTCGGTGACAAGATTAGCAGGTCACAATTTCCATTGAGATGCTTGTCGACCTCAAAACACTCTCCATCAAAGAGCTAACGAGACAACTCAGGGTCGTGGAGGAATGCTACGACCGGGAGGGGGAAGCTGACATCCAAAGAAGCTGGGTACTCCTCATGGAGGAGTGGTTAGCGTGCTAGAAGTGGAAGGAGAATGGCAAAGGCTCCTCTAGCAGCGAGAAGAACGGTGGTGGCGTTGATAATTGGCACCACGGCAAGCAGCATGGTCATGGGCATGGCAACGGTAGCCGAGAAAGCAGAGATTCTATGTTGTTTGCTAGTGGTCGTGATATGATGAAGGTTAAGTGTTACAATTGTAACAACTATGGACACTTCTCAAAGGACTACCGCAAGCCACGTCGTGAGTGCAAGGAAACGACAAACCTAACACAGGTGCAGGACGACACACCGGTGCTGCTGATGGCTAAGCATTGTGAGCTTGCTTCAGGTGGCCATCGACACAACGCAAGCTGTGTGCCTCAACGAAGAAAAGGTGGTGTCGGTCGATGCAAGCAACAACGAGTGGTACCTAGATACGGGTGTGAGAAATGACATGACTGGTGAAAAGAACATGTTCACCTCGCTGGATGATCATGTGAAATGCAAGGTGAAATTCGGTGATGGCTCAACTATGGATATCTGCGAAAAGGGACCTGTATTGTTTCAGTGCAAAAACCAGGAGCACCGAGTACTCACCGTTGTGGCTACATCCATGGGCGGCAGCTCCGACTCGGTAGCCGCCACGGGCGAGGACTCCGCCCCAGCATCATCCACGGGTGGTAACCCCACTTCAGCGACCGCCGCGGGCGACGAGGCTTCTCCCTCCTGGTCGTCCACAATATACTCTTGGTCCCCGGCACCGCCCAGGGACCCTTCGCCTTCATCCTCAACACCCGCCTCCAGGTCCGAGTCGGCGTACTTCACCGAATCGGAATCGGCGTCGGCGTCCGCCGCGTTGGCGGGAGCAACGACAGCCAGTGTAACGGGTGCAACCGTAGAGGACCGATCCCCCCGACGGGACGGCAGTCCTTTCCCCATGCCATCGTCATCTCGGCGGCGAGGCTAGCTCGGGGTCGGAGGGGAGCGCTTCGGCACGCGAATGCCCAAGGCCTCACACACGCGGTTTATGTTGGTGATATGCCCAGAGGCAACATGGAGATGTTGAATATATCACATACTATGTTTATGATACATTGCTTTGTTCCTTGAAATAGACATTATCATTATTGATCAATGAGTATGTGACTTATTCATGAGACTCTTAATGCCAAAATATTGCTATTTCTAAATGATCACTGATTATATATCATATGAGGAACAAATATGATTCAAAGATCAGCATATGTATTGATTGATGATCATGTCTCATGGATCATGGTATGGAGATACCAAATCAATAATATAGACATGTGTTACTGAACATATGTTGGATAGACCCGCCATGAGACACTGCAGAGATTCCGTGTGTCATCAGTTGGTCTCAAAGTAGTGTTTATATAGAATCCTTAGACTTGAGATCATCATGGTTCCCAACATGCATGGTAGCCTATTTTGGGACTACTAACCACTACTCCGTAACTGGGTAGTCATAAAAGTAGTCTTCAGGTTTGCTATAAAACATGTAGTGGGATGTGAATGATCAAGATAGAATTTGCCCCTCCTTATGGGAGAGATATCTCTAGGCCCCTCGATGTAATGGATTATGAAAGTGCATGGCCATGCCAAGGTGATTGAGGAGTCAATCACGAGTTTATAATCCATCACGGAATCGAGAGAGTGATTGAGCTATTAAGAGGATGACACAGGTCTCGCCTTGAGCTCAATCTATATCGTGAGACAAAGGGATTCGTACATGAGAACATTACGAGTTCGATCGATATGATCTTTACGTATACTTTGGGGTTAATATGTCTTACTAGAGGCCGCTATTAACTGGGTGACCGGAAAGGCGTTTCGGGTCACGACCAAGTATACGTGAACCTGCTGGTCGCACACTTAACGGGTTGGAACACTAATTCGAATGTGATTCGAATGTGGGCTCAATTCGGATAGAGATCGGATAGACTCCTATTGGGCCTCGGTCCACGAGGCCCAAGTGAGGAGGTCTATATATGGAGGCGAGCGGTGAGGGTGCATGCATCTGGTAATCCCGAGCTAAACCCTAGCCGCCACCTCCCGAGGCCAAACCCTAGCCGCTCGCGAGTCTTTGGTACACTCACGATCGGCGCCCGGCCTCGGGCGTGTGGATACCGGTGGAGGCGCTGCTCGTTGCGGCGTTGATCGGCATCAACAACCTCTGATTGGATCGCTCGTGGTGTGGTTGATCGCGTGGAGGAGACGATCTGCTGGGACGATCGGCTACTTCCACTACTACCTCGGCGCGCGTGGTTGGATCGGCTTCTTCAACTCTTCTTCCGCTGCGCTGCGCGTCTAGTGGTAACGATCCATGATCCCTCCTTAAGCATGATGTCCTTGTGTGCGCGGTAGAAAAGTTTTGTTTTCTGCTTTCGTAGCCTACGTGCATTCCTTTAGTTTATACGCCCCAGCCCCACCTCTGCAGTCGCGGCCGTGTGCAAATCATGCTCCCTGGTCGTGTATAGCCCGAGGAACATGCCGCCGCGCGTTCCGCGTCTTCCAAGCGAATCTCTATACACGGCAGGAGGCGGAGTTAAAAAGTCGGTTCAATAAGCGGAAGTGGAAATAAGGCTCCGCCAAGGCTTACGAAGACTGGAGGGTCCCGGCAGCGAAGACACAGACGGGCAGACGTTGTCTCTTCGAAGGCCCCCAGCCGTGATGCACCATTCATGGGCGAGCGGTGACACGCTGTACATAACGAACTCCTTGGCGAGGTCGCGCATGTTGAAGCGAGTGGCGATCCCCACGAGTCTCCGCGCTCTCCGCCTGTCCTCGTTGTCAATCGGTATGCCGGGCGTGGTGTTGAACGCCATCGGACGACCTGAGCACTCAAGGCCGCTACCGCTCGCCACACGATGGTAAAACCACCGTCTCATCCAGTTCGGCTCCCACTTCGCCCGGGTCGAGTTGGCAGGGAAGATCTTCCCGCATGACGACCGCAGGACGAAGTTGACGCAGCCGAAGTTGGAAAACGTCCCGTCTTTCCGCCCTTTTGGTTGGCACCGAGCGTCGTGGAAAAAGGCGAAGATTGAGGCGCTGGGCCAGCATGCCTCCGTGCGCAAGGCCTAGCTATGCACAGCAAGGTGGGCCAAAGCATTCGAGGTCAGCTGCGCCAGCTCAAGCCCGAAGGTCCGCAGCACGTCGTTGACAATCATGGCGGCCGGAATGCGAAGCCCGACTTCGAAGTAAGCGACGAAGACGATCGCCTCTTACTTCTCTGGGTGCGGTTCGGTCTCGTCACTGGTGGGTAGCAACACGTCGCGGCGGTCCGACAGTTTTCCCTCGCGCAGCAGCGTGCGGATCGTCTCCTCCGTCGCGAGCGTGGGGCCCAAGACGCGGGAGCACGGCCCTTCCATCCTCTCCGCTGCCACCCACCATTTGTCTGCCAGTGCTGAGTCGTGCCCTTCAAGTGTGTACTCCACCTCAAGCGGCGATGGCCTCCGGGAGATGGCGTTATCGCTGGCCTTCCGGGCGGGTTCTCCTCCATGTGCCATTGCTTTCCGGGAACTGGACGACGACGGGGGCGGCGCGGCGGCAAGGAGGGCAAGAGAGCAGAGCACAAGAAAAGGGGGCAGAAGGCGTGTGGAGGAGACGCAGACGTGATGCCACAGGGGGTATTTAAAGCCCCTTCATCTCCCGCACCGCCGGTAAGCGTAACCGACGAGTGAAGAACCGCTCACCTCCCCACGATTGAAGCCGAAGCGCCGTAGCCGCCCATATGCATCGCGCACGATCGCAGTCGTGCAAGGGCCTGATAGCGCATGACGCGCCAATAGCATCCCGCCACGCGTCTGCTCCCTCAGGAGTAAATACAGGCCGCATAGCGTGGTGCATCCTCCGGCACGTGTCGGCTCGATTCTCGGGGCCATCAGTGCAGCAGCAACAGGCCAAGAGAGCTTTAGCAGCAACTTCGACGGAGTCTCCGCTTCAGCAGGAAGACTCTGGCTCCGACTTCGGCCCCGCACCCGCGAATGGACACCTCGCTACGCCGCCACAGGTCTGTGCGGCAAACCCGAAGACCACCCTGTTGACCACAACTTCGGTGTAGTCACCGCCTCCGTAGAGTGACTCCGGCTCCGATTTCAGCCCCCGCCCTTGCGAAGAACCGCGTTGCGCCTTCAAGTCTACGCGACGAGCCCGTAGACCACCTCGACTTCGGTCGCCCGGGTCGACCGTGACACCTGCACCGGCCTATATTCCTAAGGTCCAGCCAGGCCTCTGACTCGACATTGCGCATGGCGAGCGTGTCTATGATTTCGTCCTTGCAGGCCGCCCCGGGTGGTCGGAGCCCGGAGACGTGCAAATGCCGGGTTAACACTCAACACCAACACAGCCCCGCCCCCCCGTGCCGCGGGACACAAGGTGGCCCTTCGACTCCCAGCCTGAGCAAGGATCCCGGAAACGGCTCCGATCGAACCCGTGGAGCGGCACCGGCGGCCACCTTGGTTTCGAAGTCCGCGCAGCAACTTCGCAGCCCTAGTCGGCACGCGAAGGCCGATTTACGACAAGATTTGACTTGTTTTCATAAATAGGCCACCTTCAGTCCATCAACATTCTTTGATGGTAGCGCCGATCGGCGCGATCAAAGAACGTGGATGAACCCAAGCAGGCCAACTTACGAGAACAGGTCAAACCTTGTTGCCATTCGCAGGAGCACAGCACAATCGGCGGACAAAAGCGCCCGGTGGCGGCTCGAAGATAAGTTGTCCCAAACTCAAAAATAGGCATCCATCAGTTCATCAACATTCTATGACCGCGTCAATCGGCGCTAACCCTGCCATAAAACAGTGCTTTCAAAGAATGCAGATGAACCGAGGCAGCCTATTTTCGAGACCAAGGTTACTTCCACCACACCAAGCCATGGCACAATGAAGGACGACGCCGGAGGGTGACACATATATATACCCGTCACACCCCACATCAGGAAGCGCAACCGACGCAAGCCTAAAAGGCAGTAGCGCAACCACCGGGAGGGCAACCGGCGAGAAACGCAATCGACGGAACCCAAACCGTCGTCGTCGCGCACCAGTACCCGGCGCGATTCTCGGAGACCGCTGGCAGCCCAAAACACGAAATCTCCATAACACGAAACCGTCGGGTCGCCCCTGACAATTTAGGGGTCGGCGTGATTCTTGTCATCATTAAGACGAAATCTCCAGAACACAAAACCGTCGGGTCGCGTCGTGTCGGACGAGCGAGCCCTTACCCCTGTTTGGGCTCTCGGCGCTACCTCGCAGCGGGAACCTTGCTCGCCTCGGCCCGGGGCGCCGTACCATGGGCTGTCTCGCCCGACGACCGACCGCGGCATCTTTGACTCCGCCGGCATCTTCGACTCCGCCGGCATCTTCAGCTTCGCGACTAGACGGGTCCAAGGCCAAAAACACCTTCGACAGCAGGCCCGACCCCATACCCTCAGTGCGACGGCAGGCTGCAACGGCCAGGAACGATCCTGTCCAAAGGCATTGAAGGTCACAGGCTGCAGGGACGGAGGGGGCCAAAGAGCTCGACAACATGGCTTCGGCCTGTGAAGCCCTTCACCATGAGAGGCTCCTGTTGTAAGGATGGCTCCCACCTAAGCCCAGCAGCCTGTTAGAAGGCTGTAAGACCCAAAATAGAACATGTATAAGGACATAAGTGCCCCTGAGAGGGATACTCAAATGTAATGGTACTATTGTAAAAACACTCCCCATGTGGATATATATATACGATACAGGCCATGGGGGAAACCCTAAGCACTTGCTCACCTAACTCCCCACTACCATACTCTCTCTGTGTGTTTGGTCTGTAGCCACAACAATTCCACAGCACCATTGGGCCAGCAAGTTATTTGGCTATGACTTCCATGTTGAATTCAAGCTGGGTCGTTTGAATGTCGTTTCCAATCCTTTGTCTCACCGCGATGCTACAGATGGCGCAGCCTATGCTCTTTCCATGCCGAACTTTACCTGTTTTGAAGATTTGTGTTGGGAGGCTGATGGTGACATAGATTTGGCAGCACTATGCACACAAATTGATGATGGGATTTTGGGGAATCCGTAGAAAGTTTGAGATGGCCTCGTCCTTCATCATAATCGTACCCATGTTGCTCATTCATCTCCATTGCTCTAGTCGATCATGATAGATCATAATCGTGCCCATGTTGCTCATTCATCTCCATTGCTCTAATCGATCTTGATAGTTGCTCACTCAGTCGGCCATAAGGGTGTTTAGAAGACTTTACATCGTCTTCATGTCGATTTCCATATACCACACGGCAACAAGTTGGTGGAAGACTTTGTACACTCATGCCCCATATGTCAACGCAACCAGTCTAAACAAGTCTGAACGCACCATTGGAGGTACCATCTCACATTTGGGACAATATTGCTATGGATTTTGTGGAAGGGGTTGCCCCGTGTCAATGGAAAATCAACCATTCTTAGAGTGGTCGACTCTCCGTGTCAATGGAAAATCAACCATTCTTAGAGTGGTTGACTCTTTTCTAAATACATGCATTTCATACCCTTGGCCAATCCATATACAGCAAGTTCCATGGGCTGAGTTTTCTTCAACGAGGTGGTGCAATTACATGGGATTCCTTGTTCTATTGTAAGTGATCATGATCATGGTTCACAATTTCAATGAAATTTCATGGAAACTTTGGATTTTTCGTTCCATTTGTTACCCTCCGAAATAGGTTCAACTCGGTCGAAAAATTCCGTTTCAGTTCAAAGTTTAAAGTACAAATGAATAAAAATGCCCGTACTAGACAAACCAAAGCTACTAGCCTAGCGGATAAGGTCTTCCCGCGCGGTCTAAGCAGCCAGGGATCGAATCCCACCTCCACCTGCTGATTATGCCCTATTTTCTTGGCTGACACGTGGATCCCACATAAATTCGTCAGCTTCTTCCCACCATGCTAGTGCATGCATATTTATATCTCTCCTAACTTTTAAGAAATTTTGAATCTAATTTGAGCAGTTTGAATGAAATTCGTATGAAATAACTACAATTTCAGTGATTTTATTCCTTTCGCTACCCACCGAATAAAATCCAAAACAAAATAGGTTTCCCTAATTGTGATTCGACTTTCACAAGCAATTTTTGATCGGAGCTTTTTCGTTTGTCTAGCACCAAACTTCATCTCAATTCGGTTTTCCATCCTCAATTCGATGGTCAGACAAAAGTGACAAACATGGTCATTGTCATGTACTTTCGTTGTCTACTAGTGAACGGCCTTGCCAATGGGTTCGTTGGCTACTATAGGCTGAATATTTTACAATACTTCTTTCCAGACTTCCCTCTGTGAGATGCCATTCAAGGTAGTATATGGAAAAGACCCTCCAATGCTTCGGACACTACTACCAAGGCAACTCGTCTATAGGCCATTGATTAGCTTCTCTAAAAGCGTGATCAGTTCCTTGCCGACGTCCACGAGTGCCTACTTCTTGCCCACAGCACCAAAAGAAATGTTACGACGCCAAGCATAGGGCGTTGCAGTTTGATATTGGCCAATGGGTCTGGCTTTGTCTCCACCACAAGCAAGCTTATCTTGGATGGACCATGTTAACCGCAAGTTGGATCCTCATTATTACGGGCCCTAGCAAGTTTTAGAACAACCGGATGATGTCACATATCGTTTATAGTTACCGCATCGGGCTCGTATCGATGATGTTTTTCATGTCAGTCTATTGAAACCGTACCATGGCAAACCTCCAGAGCTTCAAAATGGTCATGTTGCACATATACCTCGTCATGTCGTTCATGCTCATGGCAACAGGGGAATACGTGAGGTACTAGTACAATGGAATGGACTGCCTAACTCCGAGGCCGCATAGGAACCAGTGGAACAGTTTCAGCGCCAATATCCTTTCTTCTAACTCGAGGACGAGCTACTTGTCGAGGAGGGAAAAGGTGTTGGATGGGGAAAGTTTTATATGAGACATAAGCAACAAGGACAGCTAACTGCCACATGTGTAGGCAACCAGGACAGCAAGCTGTCGCATCTTTCTGTATTTCCTTACATAGTATTATTAGTTGGGAAGATGAGTTTGAGTTCAATCAGGAGATAAAGTTGTATTAGGAAAAAAGAGACTGAGTTCGATACTATTATTAGGAGTGCTGTCTATTTAAAGGACAAGCCGTGTTACCTACCTCTTCCTCCTTTGCCTAGTTTTCTCCCTGCCTCTTGCGCACACCTTCCTCCCTGCTCTATCTTCCTCCTCAAGATTGAAACATCAGCACGGCTCCAACCAGAAACTATCGGCCTAAACCACCTGTAGTTCACTCCTACGATCTATTTTCAGGCACCGGCCATGACAGTTAAATATGCCAAAATTTGCATATGCGCTGCGCCACGCATAATCACTACCAGCATGCTGGAACATAAGATGAACAGAAATAAGAAAAAACGTTGGAAGTTTTCACAAGCGCTGTAACAATGACTTCCAAAACACCCCTTTAAATCTTCTAGCATTTAGCTTTACCTAGAATCTTTTAATTGAGCAAAGACAAAAAAAAAATCAATGTTTTATGATGCCAAAAGCAAGGGTCTCTGCTGACCCAAGCAATAATCTTTTTGTAAACTTTGTTACAGGTCTCCTTGTGAACACGACATGATTTTTGTACTGTTTGTGGCATGTTAAGCCAATAAACACTTGAACTGTAATCTTAACATGAACACCACATGTACCAAAGTACCCATCTACAAATACGGCAATTGGGTCACTGGTACTGTCCCGAGAATGAAATTATGCTCTACTAGATCAGCACACATTTTAGATTGTCAAATCTCTTTCTAATTGCTACATTCCAGTGTTGCAATAATAGTAGCCAAACAATTCCTTCCAGCCTTTTCCTTAGGCAAACAATTCCTTCCAGCATTTTCTTTAGGATATAGTGCTTTAGGATATACATAAACCTTAGGAGAGAGTGATTCAGTAAGACTGATAGCTGACCTAACCAACAAGAGCTCAAATCTGCATAATGCACCGTTGGCAATCAGGAGCAAAAACTTTACTGTCCAGATGCAGGATAATTCACTTTGGGCTAGAATTCATGTTAGCTTCAACCTTAGGACAGAGTTGTATCCTTTCTATCGCATTTTGTTCGAGAGATCTCATTTAGCATCTTTGGGTCAGCCTCTTACACTTAAAATGCAAATCGAAGCAGTTTATACTGAACTTAATAATTAACACGGACTTATGATTCTTAGAGTACCATGTAAAATTGAAAAGCTATGCAGTTTTAGTTGAATCCAATTGTATCATCAATAGTTGCTAGGAAGGCTTAACAAGTACTGAAGTATAAAGGATGGATCTATCAAGATTGAGAGCAGTACCAGGAGAGGAAGTTCCTGTCAGGAAAGGCCTCAACTGCTCCCGAAATGAGTAGTACGATATAACTTCAGAAAGGAAAAGATGGCAAAGGTGCTGTATCCGTGTAATGGATACCCTCCTTCCCTGAGAAGTGAGAACTACATGGTTAATTCCCCCACCATTTCTCGAAACACTCCATAGTCAAGGCTCAGCTCTGCCATCGGTGGAATGTTCTCCAATGCAAAGATCACGAGGTACGGGCATGCCAGCAGGGGCGGAGCTGCATGGGTTTGAGGGGTTCTCAGGAACCCAGGTCCAAAAAAATTTTAGTTATTACTAGTAAACATTCACCCTTATGCATCCCTCTTGGCCCAATATAGTGTACCCCTAGCCCAACAAACACCCTCACTCGCCCCTGTCCAGCCCATTGTCCCACCGTCCTATGCTCTCACGCGTGGCCCGTTGCACCCCCCTCCGTTTTGCTCTAGCTCCGCCACTGCATGCCAGGTTGATCAAACAGCACAAATTGGGCAAACACATTGGGAATACAGCTGTGGCTCAGATAGCATGCCACATTCCTTGCACTTGAGACGTCGGCGAGCGCGCCATCGATCCTGTCCTTGTACACCGCAAAGCTCATTCCATTTTTGTTGGGATGAGATGATGATCACTCTGAAGGACATCGCGTTTTTGATGGGTCTCTCTCTCTCGGAGGCGATGCACTTGTTCCAGCCCCTGCACCAACCGACTGGAAGGAGAGGCTGGCGGACCGGTTTGGCCGGCCTATCTCGGAGAGTGCACGTGGCATCCCCCGTACGTGGCTTAACAATTTCAGTGTGTGCCCGTATGTTGCAACGCCATAGGTCGTCAGGATGCACCTCGTTGCATTCCTTATCCAACTCTTTGGTTGGAGCATGTTTCCAATCACACACGGCGATATTTGCAATACTGAATTCATTGGCCCCGTAGAGTCTTTGGTGGACGCAGAGTTCGAAGCGATGCCTTGGTACAGCTGGGGATCAACGGTTCTGTGCGCCATATATCGGGGGTTATGTGACGCTTGCCAACGCGCCACTAGTGATACCCCCAATCTGGCCATCTGCTATGTGCTCCTGCAGCTGTGGAGTTGGGAGCACTTCCCTGTTGGACGTCCGACGAACGTGAAGCCAGTGCACCCATTCGGCGAGTTCGCCAATGACCTGATAGATGGGCCCACTATGGACATGCCGTGGACTGCTGCCCGTCTGCTGTGGGCGAGGGGCAAATCGTCGAGGTGCTACTTGTTGTGGCACAACGAGTTCGAGTCATTGCACGACAGCAACGTCGTATGGACATGCTGGACGATAGATTTCATGCTTCGTGTATCACCGCACGGGCTGTCCCTGCATTGCCTAGAGGACGGGGAGCTATGGATGATGACACACCATCTGGTGTTCCCGTACGTGGTGGAGGCTTACGCGCCACAACAAGTGATGCGACAGTTGGGTTTGCACCAGGCGTGCCCCCTCTGGATGGCAGGTTCCTACCGCATGCCGTGCACCAGTAAGTCAAACTTTATTTGACTATTGTGTACAATTTCATATGTTTTGCTATGTAACATCGATGATTCTAGAAATAAAGGTAATCAAGGGCTGATCACCATGGTACGGACTGGCGTCCAATGCAGCAGCAGTGGACGACGGCATGGGCGGAAAGGACACACGTCAATGTCATCATGGAGCAGCGTCCATACGACGTCCAGACGTACGACGAGTACATGGCGTGGTACGTATCGCGGTCACGCAGCAAACTGACCATTCCTCCACCAGATCGCCCCGAGCACATCACGCACGAGGAACGTCTGGACCGCTCCATCAATCCCCACAATGCTTCACGGTGGCATGACAGCGTAAGACAGTTCAAATATCTTATCGTTCCATTCAATAAATTCGTAATGCTCATTACTAAACCTGTTTCATATGTCACTTCAGTTGAAAAGGGCACAACGCATCGCAAGCTCGTCGGAGACCGCCATCAATAGTCCAGAGACGCCACTGGCCCTGTAGAAGACTATGAAGTTCATCCTAAAGCAGGCCAAAAAATAGTACACAACCTTACCTGCGGCCGTTCCTCAGATCACAGTACGCATATGAGCCACCTAGTGGGGGCACCATGCTCACCCGCTAGGTCATCGTGACCTAACGAGTCCGACTGGCCATCGCAATCTACTGAGTCTGCATGGCGTCGTAATACTAGCCGCCGATCATCTGTGCGTCGTACTAACGAGGAGATAACTTACGTACGAACCTACATGTTTTTTCCTATTACGGCTGGCGTTCCACTAACATCATGGCATTCTCCCACCGCAGGTTTGTCATTGTGATGCATCCCTTTTGTCGTCCGCACCACCTGCACAGACTACCGCTCCCTGTCGTTCATCATCGCTGCACATTCGGGAGGTATGAAATTCACATTGTACATCCAAAATATTTGTTATGAATAATTTTGTTTTGTCTTGCAGCCTCCAATTCAACATGGGGGTGACGACGAGTCCACTGATGACGACACGCCCCTCCCAGATGCTTCTAGAGAGCAGCACACGGCGCCAGGGTTTGCATCGTATGCAGGGCAAGGCTCAGTGTTCTTGGCATACCCAGGGTTTGGACACTTCGGTGGGCAGAGCTCCTCCAGCTTCATTGCCACATCATACAGTCAGGGCGAGAGCTCGTTCACACCACAAGAGGGATTTCTAGAGTCCTTCATACACGATATTATTGAGGGCGGCTTGCAGCTCGGCACGTCTCAGCTGGATGACTTTGACCCTTTTCCGAAGCCAGTGTACTGTATCTCAGCCTACTGGACCACCACCGGCCACTGAGCAGACAGAACGGTCCCCATACCTCCTTTGATCCGATACGCAACCTCCGAACCATCTGACGTACTCAACGGGACATGCTCATGCGCGACGGAAGACAATACCACGTACGGGCAAGCAAGTGCGGCGAGAAAATAGTAGTGGCTCAGAAGAGTGGCCCAAATCGCATCCTGTGATGTATTTTTTTGTAGTACTTTAATTACTTTTAATTATACAAATTCATAATGTATCAAATTATAAAACAGTGAAATATTTGTTAAATTCATGGTTAAATTAATCCGAACAAATGTGGCTGATTCGGATTGCATAAAATTACCAAAAAAATATATAATAACTATTACTAAATTGGAAGGCTTCACATAAAATTTCGTAATTTTTGAAGCTCGTTTGCTATATGTAAAAACTCATAAAAATATCGAAATTGTGTGAATTTTTCAGCAACATTCGCCATGGATAAAATTCTCCAAAAATTACACTGCGAGGAACATTATGTCTGGAGGCTGTAAATAGATTTTTGTAATTTTTTTAGTTCATTAATATGTTTAAAAATTGAAATAAATACTAAACAGAAAAAAAAATTAGGTAGATAATTAGGCCGGCTAATTAGCCGGCCTAATTACTCGCCGCTGGGGTGGCGACAGCTTGCTCGCACCGTGGTGGGCGATAGGCTCGCCGCCTGATCTGCGAGGGTAAAATGACATTTTTGTCAATATGACTCGCATACTGCTATTTCTGTAAATACGGTGCGAAACAGTGCCAAAACTGGCTTTAATTCCTGCATGCCATATACTTAGGCCTGTTTTTTAGCTAATAGTCTATCGGTTTTTTATGATCTTTTCGATTTGGCTTATCAGAATAGTCTTATTGAAGCAGTTTTTCGACTTATCAACATTCGATTCGTTCACACAAGCACTTGCGCTATAGCAAAAAACCATTAGTCGCAACTATAAACCATTAGTCGCAGTCAAAAAGATCCACACTTGGGATTTTTACCCTATGGCGAGTATGGACTGCTTTTAGGCCTCTATTGTGCAATAATAAGAATTCAGCCCAATTCGGTGAACAAACCGAGTTCGGCATGAGCTCATTGTCCACATTTCCAGTGTTTTGTGTTCCTTCCTTGCTTCAAAAGATAGTCCCATACCGGCAGAAAACACCTATAAAGTCGGTGGGGCGCATAGCAACGAAGCAAATCATACCTTTCTCCGCAATTTGGCACCATGTATTTTCTCCGTTCTTTTAAATTTGACTAAGGCCTGCTTTTTTTTCTGTGACTTATAGGTTTTAGCTATAGTTTATGGCTTTTAGGCTATTCATAATAGAGAGAGAGAGTACAAAGTAACAAAAACTCGCTTGCGGTTTTGACCGATATAAATAAAGTTACTACAGTATGTGTTGTGGCTACAGACCAAACAGAGAGAGAGATGGTGGTGGAGAGTGATGATGTCGAGTGTAATGGCCTGGGGGGGGCTCCCCATGGCTTGTATTCATATATATATCCGTGAGGAATGCTTTTACAGTTATATCCTCACATCTGGTTACCCCCTCTGGGGTAGTTATGTCATTACACATGGCCTATTCTAGGCCTTATAGTTTTCCTACCAGGCCTGCTGGGTTCAGGTGGGGGCCACCCCTACGACAGGAGCCTCTCATGGTAAAGGGCTTTCACAAGGCCGAAGCCATGTTGTCGAGTCCTTTGGCCCCCTCCATCCCCGCGGCCTGTGAAACTTTTCCGAACTTCCGGAGCTGCGCTGTAGCCGAAGGAGGAGTGGACGCTGCTGCGACGCTCGGTCTTCCGGACGTCCACGTGGTGCAGCGTGCTTGGCATGGTGCGGGTGTTAAGGCGTCGTGACTATTAATACGGCGGCGGGCATCCGGCAACTGGACCTCTGCCGGTTGGCCTTCCGCCGGTTGGCTCTCCTGGTGACTGGGGTATATATATGGTGCTGGTGAGGCGTTGCTCCTGCTTGCGTTGTGACAGAAGCTGCTCCCCTAAAATGGGCCTCTGCCGTGCATCAACATTCCTTGGTGACGCTGAGCGGCTTGGGGGATGTTGATGCACAGAAGGAGGCCTATTTTTCGTGGGAGCTTAACCAGCGTCGGTTACCGATAGCCAGCCGCACTTCCCGATCCCGCACCGCACTTCCGTGGACGACGGCGAGAAAATGGCAAGGCCTGACTTGCTCTCGTAGACAGATATGCGGTCATCCATACGCTCTGCTCGCGCGAACGAGCCTATGCCGGGGTGGCAGCGCATATCTGCTTACGAGATCATGTCTGCTCTTGCCGCGATTGTGACCTTTGCTTGTTCGAGCTATGGTGGTCGTATGTGCTGTTCTCCGATCTTCGAGCTCGCTCCATCCCTACCCTTCGAACGGGTGGCCGCGAAGCTGCCGCCTAGTCGAAGTAGACGCGCGCTGGCAGCAGCGCCAGCTAACGCCTAAGTCGAAGCAGAGGCGCGCGCGCTCCCCCTACCCTCGAACGGGTGGTCGCGAGGCCGACGCCTAGTCGGAAGACGCGCGCGCGCTGACGGCGAGCAACGCCAGGTCGCAGAGGCGCGCGCCGTCCCCTACCTTCGAGCGGGTGGCCGCGACGCCGCCTGGTCGAAAGACGCGCGCGCAGCGGCGCAGCTAACGCCTAGGTCGAAGTAGAGGCGCGCGCTCCGTCCCCTACCCTTCGAACGGGTGGCCGCGAAGCTGCCGCCTAGTCGAAGTAGACGCGCGCGCTTGACAGCGCAGCGAACGCCTAAGTCGAAGTAGAGGCGCGCGCTCCGTCCCCTACCCTTCGAACGGGTGGCCGCGAAGCTGCCGCCTAGTCGAAGTAGACGCGCGCGCTGAGCCGCAGCCAACGCCTAAGTCGGAAGAGAGCGCGCGCGCCGCCCCTACCTTCGAACGGGTGGCCGCGGCTGCCGCCAGTCGAAAGACGCGCGCGCTGCACGCAATAACGCCTAAGTCGAAGCAGAGGCGTGCGCGCCCGCCCCTACCTTCGAACGGGTGGCCGCGAAGCTGACGCCTAGTCGAAGTAGACGCGCGCGCTTGACAGCGCAGCGAACGCCTAAGTCGAAGTAGAGGCGCGCGCTCCGTCCCCTACCCTTCGAACGGGTGGCCGCGAAGCTGACGCCTAGTCGAAGTAGACGCGCGCGCTTGACAGCGCAGCGAACGCCTAAGTCGAAGTAGAGGCGCGCGCTCCGTCCCCTACCCTTCGAACGGTGGCCGCGGCCGCCGCCTAGTCGGAAGACGCGCGCGCTGACGGCGCAATAACGCCTAAGTCGAAGTAGAGCGCGCGCTCGCCCCTACCCTTCGAGCGGGTGGGCGCGGCCGCCGCCTAGTCGCGCAGACGCGCGTGCTTGACGGCAGCAGTAACGCCAGGTCGAAGCAGAGGCGCGCCCGCCCCTACCTTCGAACGGGTGGCGCGGCCGACGCCTGGTCGAAGTACGCGCGCTGACAGCGCAGCGTAACGCCTAGGTCGAGGCGCGCGCTCCGCCCCTACCCTTCGAGCGGGTGGCCGCGGCCGCCGCCTAGTCGGAAATAGACGCGCGTGCTTGACGGTGCAGCCAACGCCACGCCGCAGAGGCGCGCGCTCCGCCCCTACCTTCGAACGGGTGGCGCGGCCGACGCCAGTCGAAGTAGACGCGCGCGACGCAGCGCAGCGCGCCAGGTCGGTCGAAGAGGCGCGCTCGTCCCCTACCCTTCGAACGGGTGGCCGCAAAGCTGCCGCCTAGTCGAAGTAGACGTGCGCGCACCGCGAACACCGCCTCGCGGGTGGTGACTTGGGGTCTTGCAATATGGTCTTGCGCTGTAAAGGTTCCGTGAACCACGCCGGCCCCTGGTCTGCCAGGGTTAGGTTCCCGTACCCCGCGACCCGATGCGCCCAGGGCGCGTGGCAGCCTATGACCGGTGGGCGGCGGGATGTGGACGGTTGCGTGTTTGCAGCTGCTCGCCTGTTCCCTAGGCCAGGCGGACACGGGCGGCAGCGATGAATGGCGCGGCGCTGAGCGGGTGCTTATGCACCGCGATGCGTGCCGATGCGATCGTCGCGACCCTTCGCGTTCCGCTACGGGGGGATCGCACAGGGCTGGCCTTTACACTGCTGCGGTTGCCTCCGGCACGCAGATTGCTGCGACGCTTGGATAACAGCGGTGCGGGCGGGGCGGCTTGAAATAGCCCCCCGTAACAGCGCCCCCTCGCCTTTACGCACCTTTATGCCCTCTCGCCTGCCCGGTCCAGCTTCAAGACTTTCGCGGCAAGTTCACCGCTGCAATCTTTTCGCGGAAAGCGATGGCGTCGAGTGGCAAGCGCGGCCAGATGGTTGGTGGCGCTGACATTCGCCGACGGCCCTCGGAGTTGAAGGTAAAATACGTGCTCGAAGAGCGTGACCCGACGGCGGCTGAGAAGGAGCGGCTGGCGGTAGAGGAGGGAGGCACGTTCTCCGGCGAGCTAGGCCCCTCGCTGGTGACTGAGAAGACAATCCAGGGGCTTCTTCATGCCGGGAAGTTGTCCGAGCGCCAGGCGGTTCGACTGCCCGCCGCCGACGAGGCGGAGCCGCATCCCGAGGGGTCGGAGGCGGTGGTGTTCGTCGCCTTTTTCGATGCGGGACTCCGCATCCCGGCGGCGGCTGTTGTGGGCGACATACTGCGGACCTTCGGCCGAGCCGCACAATCGACGCCGAATGCGCCGAGTCTCTACTGGCGGTGTCTATACCGGGCCTTGCGCTCGGAGCGTGTTGGCCCAGCGCCGCATTGTTGCCTACCGCACGAGGCACGGCACCACCGGCGACCGGAAGAACGGGCGGTGTCGAGCTTTGGCGGCGTCACCTTTATCCTCCGTCCATCGTGCAAGAGGCTCTTCCCTGCGAACTCGACTCGCGGGAAGTGGGAGTCCTATTGGATGAAGCGGTGGTTCTACCACCGCGTGGAGAGCAGGAGCGGCCTTGAGTGCACAGCCGACCTATCGCGTTCAAGCCCTCGCCGTGGCGCCGACGATGAGGACAAGCAGAGGGTCCGACGGCTCGAGGCTCGCCGCCCGCTTCAACATGCGCGACCTCGCCAAGAGTTCGTGATGTACGGCGTGGCACCGCTTGCTCATGATCGTGTCTCGCCGCGGAAGGCGCCGAGGCGACAATGTCTCGCCTGGTCCGCCGCTTCGGCGCCGGCGATTTTCGTAAGCCTCGCGCGTATCTGTCCTTGGCTAACGCAGAATGCGCTGCATGCTGATAGCCTTCTCCCTTGTTTCAGGGATTCCCTTGGAGGAGGCGGAGCAAGCCGCACGCGTGTTCCTGGGGCCGTACACCGGCCAGGAGCACAAGCAGCGTGCGGCGGCTGTTGCCGAGGCGGGTCTAGGGAGGATCAATCGCGTGTGCGAGGCTCTGGGCCTTGCCGTGCCGGACCGTGCCGTTCCGGACGACGGTGCGGCGAAGGAGAAGAAGAAGAGGAAGACCCCGTCTCGGAAAAGGGGGCGCGGCGGGGCCCCCGCCGCTAGCGTTTCCGAGGGCACTGCGGATGCGGAGTCGGACTCGGCGAGGTATGCCGACCGGTTTGGCGGTGCGGCCGGCGGGGTATCTTCGGCGAGCGCCCCTGACGGCGGGCTTGCCGCGAGCGGCCGAAGGGGGGAGGCCTCACCGCCTGCCGGAGTCGGCGAGGTGGAACCCGAGCGGGCCAGCGATACCAATGTGGAGCTCTCGGTCATAGCCGCTGTGGTGCCGGTGACGCCTCCCGCGGGGCACATGAAGATGTGCTGCCTTCATCGATGGCGACAGAAATTGAGGTGGTCCCTGCGGCTCCCGCCACCATGGAAATTTCTCCGCCGGGCGTGGCAGCGGCGGGGACTGATCTAACCGCGGCTGGAGGGGCTGTGCCGCTGCGGGCTGCCCCGTCTAAACGGCCGTGCGTGCGGCCGGAGCTTCTCCGGACACCGCGGGGATTTGTCGTGGCCACGGGCATCGAAGCTTGCGGGATGCGGCGCAGCGCCGAGGCCCGCGGCGTATCGTATACGCCCCCGCGGCGACGCTGCCGTCCACGCTGGGACGGCGCGGCGTCCCCGAACACGGAGGCTCCCCCTCGCGGCGGAACCCTTCCTTCCGCCCGCGGCGGAACCACACCTTCGGCTACCGAAGGTAAGGTGGCTGAGCGTACCCTAGCGTATGCTCTTATGCCTTGGATTGCTCACTTGTATGCCTGTTCGCAGCGTTGCTCATTCCGGAGGGGGAGCCCTCGACGGAACGCGGGGCCTCCGAGCATGTTAGCGCCGCGGACTTTGTTCCGCCTCCGGAGACGCTGAGGGCGTGGCGCGGGATTGTACATGACGCGGCCACTAGCGTCGACCCGCAGGTGCTGCAGGCTTACGGGGCGGGGCGCTTAGAGGACGCCTTCGAGGTGTCCGGGGTGAGGGTAAGCTTTCCTGCGACCGCGCCTGGGCTTATCGGAGCTTGCTAAGTCTTTGTTTTCTTTTTGTAGACACTTGTGTTGGGGCAGGCCCTGCAAACGGCGTATGCCCGCGGCCAAAAGACGCTTGAGAATAGGCTGCGGGCCGCCGAGGAGGAGCTGCGCGAAGCCTCTGGTGCCCGTGCTGCCCAAGACGCCCGCATCCGCCAACTAGAAGCGGAATGTGCCGAAGCGAGGGCACACGCCGAGGGGCTGGTTTCCTCGGTGCAGGAGTCGGCCACGGCGACTGCGGAGCGGAGGTTCACGGCAGAGCGTGACGGGCTCCTGGCGCAGGTCGCCGTGCTAGAGAAGGAAAAAGGCGAGCTTGCCTTGACTCTAGCGGAGCGCAACCAGGCGCTGGACGAGGCCTCGGTGGTTGCGTGGGACGCCGTGCAGGCGCTGGAGAGCCATCTCCAAGGGTTGGTAACCGAGGTGCCGGAGCGCGGCTTTGGCCTGCAGGAGTTGACTCGGATCGTCCATTGGATTGATGAGGCCGCCACCGCCGCGCGCGATGCGCGCGACGCCCTTGGCACCATTGTGCGTACACTTCGGCCTCCTTGGTGTGCGCGCTCCTGCAGCACCGCGGCTGCACGCATGTCGCCGAGCTGAATGACCCCCGGCTGGAGATGCCTGGCGGGGCCGGTGTAATGTCCGGCGCCGTCCGCTCTGCTCGCCGTGCCCTTGGGCCCTTCTGCGACCGGATTTGGGGTCATGTCGGGGCGGAAGCTGTACGGATCGAGCTCCGGAAGACGCCACGGACGGGAGCCTCGCCAATTCTGGACGGGTCCCCGACACGATGATGGCGGTGCTGGGCCCTCCGAAGGCGCCGGGAACCCGCAGGGCGCTGGGAACCCGCAGGTCTGATGCCGCGGCGCCCATGTGTAGGCGTGCGTTGTATTGTCCTTTGCCTTTGCTAATAAAGTATGTACCTCCTGCTTGTATGCTGACTTTCGCCTCTATCCCGGGCAGCTTCCTTGCTGGGACCAGCTTCGGGCAGCCGACCTTTCAATCCGGCGGCGCCTTCGACGCTGGCGAAGGGTCGAAGAGTCGCGTAATTTCTGGGCGAGCCGGCCTTCTACGAGCGAAGCCCCAACTTTAGCGCGTGTTAAGGACGAGCCCGCGGGGTAGCGGCGTAGAGTGGTCGGGGTGCTGCTGGACCTTTGTACATGTGATTTTTTATGAAGTGTATACTGCCCGGGACTTTACGCAAAGTGGCTGCGCCAAGGTTCCTTAGAACGAACAGTCCGGAGGCTGACGTAGGCGGAGGCGGACCTCCCCGGTCTGCCTTGCCTTATAGTCCGGGGACTCGCGCGTGCGGAGGCGGACCTCAGCGCTCCGTCTTCTTTATAGTCCGGAGACTCGCGCGTGCGGAGCTAGGCTCGACGCTACGTCTTATTTAGAGTCCGTGTACTATTGCGTGCGGAGCTAGGCTCGACGCTACGTCTTCTTTATAGTCCGGAGACTCGCGCGTGCGGAGCTAGGCTCGACGCTACGTCTTATTTAGAGTCCGTGGACTATTGCGTGCGGAGCTAGGCTCGACGCTACGTCTTCTTTATAGTCCGGAGACTCGCGCGTGCGGAGGCGGACCTCAGCGCTCCGTCTTCTTTATAGTCCGGAGACTCGCGCGTGCGGAGCTAGGCTCGACGCTACGTCTTATTTAGAGTCCGTGGACTATTGCGTGTGGAGCTAGGCTCGACGCTACGCCTTCTTTATAGTCCGAGACTCGCGGCGTGCGAGCCAGGCTCGACGCCACGCCTTATTTAGAGTCCGTGGACTGTGCGTGCGGAGCCAGGCTCGACGCCACGTCTTCTTTATAGTTCGGAGACTTGCGCGTGCGAGCTAGGCTCGACGCCACGCCTTATTTAGAGTCCGTGGACTATTGCGTGCGAGCTAGGCTCGACGCCACGTCTTCTTTATAGTCAGGAGACTCGCGCGTGCGAGGCGGACCTCGGCGCACGTCTTCTTTATAGTCGGAGACTCGCGCGTGCGAGCTAGGCTCGACGCCACGCCTTATTTAGAGTCCGTGGACTATTGCGTGCGGAGCTAGGCTCGGCGCCACGTCTTCTTTATAGTCCGAGACTCGCGCGTGCGAGCTGGGCTCGGCGCTTCGTCTTATTTAGAGTCCGTGGACTATTGCGTGCGAGCCAGGCTCGGCGCTTCGCCTTCTTTATAGTCCGGAGACTTGCGCGCGTGCGAGCTGGGCTCGGCGCCACGTCTTATTTAGAGTCCGTGGACTATTGCGTGCGAGCTAGGCTCGACGCCACGTCTTCTTTATAGCCGGAGACTCGCGCGTGCGAGCTAGGCTCGGCGCCACGTCTTATTTAGAGTCCGTGGACTATTGCGTGCGAGCCAGGCTCGACGCCACGTCTTCTTTATAGTCCGGAGACTCGCGCGTGCGGAGGCGGACCTCAGCGCTCCGTCTTCTTTATAGTCCGGAGACTCGCGCGTGCGGAGCTAGGCTCGACGCCACGCCTTATTTAGAGTCCGTGGACTATTGCGTGCGAGCCAGGCTCGGCGCCACGTCTTCTTTATAGTCAGGAGACTCGCGCGCGCGAGCCAGGCTCGGCGCCACGTCTTATTTAGAGTCCGTGGACTATTGCGTGCGAGCCAGGCTCGGCGCCTCGTCTTCTTTATAGTCAGGAGACTCGCGCGTGCGAGCCAGGCTCGACGCCACGTCTTATTTAGAGTCCGTGGACTATTGCGTGCGAGCCAGGCTCGACGCCACGTCTTCTTTATAGTCCGAGACTTGCGGCGTGCGAGCTAGGCTCGGCGCCACGCCTTATTTAGAGTCCGTGGACTATTGTGTGCGAGCTAGGCTCGACGCCACGTCTTCTTTATAGTCGGAGACTTCGCGCGCGCGGGCGTCCCCGGTGCGTATTTTGTTTATACTCGGCCCGTCACCTTTGGCTACGGCGAGTGCACACGCGAACGTCGCGACTTCGATTTATACTCGATCCGCACACAGCTACGGCGAGTGCACACGCGAACGTGCGTCTTTGTTTATACTCAGGCCCGTCACCTTTGGCTACGGCGAGTGCACACGCGAACGTGCGACTTGATTTATACCGATCCGTACCCACAGCTCACGGCGAGTGCACACGCGAACGTCGTCTTTGTTTATACTCAGCCCGTCACCTTTGGCTACGGCGTGCACACGCGAACGCGTCGACTTCGATTATACTCGCCCCGCACACAGCTACGGCGAGTGCACACGCGAACGTGCGTCTTTGTTTATACTGCGGGAACGCGCGCGTTGGCTAAGCCTGCGCGCGCCTTCACCGCGTACTTGCGCGTAATAAGGAAAGATTAGCGACAAACGGCGCTCTTCATTACGTCCCCGTTTGCGCGGGTGCGCCACTACAAAGGAAAAGGATAGATATATTTACCGTTTACCCTTGGTGCGGCCGAAGCCTCTAGTCGCTGGTCGTCTGTAGGGCCCTCCGAGGTACGTGTGAGTGGCCCCACGGACCTCCGCTCGGTGGCGCCAGCTCTAGGGGCGCCATTGGGCTTCGCGACGCAGGCACCTGGTACCTGGCTCAATGCGGCGGGCCATGTCCTGGTCGCCTCGGACGGTGATGATGGTCCGGGGACCCGGGATCTTCATGCACAGGTAGCCGTGGTGTGGGACCGCGCCGAAGGTGTTGAGGATTGGTCGGCCTAGTATGGCATTGTAGGGGTACGGGAGGTCGACCACATCGAAGATGGCGTCTTCGGTCCGCACGTTGTCATCGCGGCCGAAGGAGACCAAGGCCGACGGCCTGGGCCCTCGTGGGCTGCCCAAGCCTGCAGTGGGATTCCCGAGGGCCCCAGGCGGCTTCGAGGGATCCCCATCTGATCGAAGGCCGCCGCAAACAATACGTTCGCGGAGCTACCACCGTCCACCAAGGCGCGCCCACGCCGCATCCGCGATGGTGACCGGATGACCGTGGGGTCACGATGAGGAAGTCCACACCACGGGCATCGTCGGGTGTGAATGTAATCGCATGGTGTGCCCATTCGGCGGTGCTTGCGCTGGGTATGCCGCCACGTGATGCGCCAGCGCGTAGGCCTTCACGCTGCCGTGCGGCGAACTCCAGCGCTGAACCGCAGATATGACGCACGACCCCACGGTAGGTTGCGTTCGGGCCCGCAGCGGCGGGGGCCCTCCCGGGCTGCCAGACGTGGGCTTGGATCCGCAGGGTGCCTTCTTGGGGTGGCATCCCTTGCGCCTGTGCCTGCCCGGGGGCCTCGTATGGGAAGTGGGCGTGGGCCACCGCGGCGCGCGCGCCTCGGGTTCTGTCGGCGGCGACGACTGTCGCGCAGGCGCCGCGATAGAGGTGCAGGTGCGGGTGTCATGGCTGCCGCGGCCGTGGATTATGCACCACAGTCCCTGTTGCTGGTCGTCGTAGTCTCCACGACTCTTATCATCGCGGCCCCTGCCGCGGCCGCGCCCCCGGCCACGACGCCCCCGACCGCCTCGGCCTGCTGAAGCACCTTCGTCGGAACCGCCTTCGACGTCGAGGACGTACCGGTTTCGCCTCGACCTCTGCTGGCCGCGTTTGGGCTGATCGGACGACTCCTTGTGCGAGTTGTCCCGTCGGTCGGGCGCGTCCCTGGACGACTCTTGCTTACGTTTTCCCTTCAAAGAACCCCCCTTCGGCGGATCTTCGGCCTTCGCCAAGGCTCCGGCCTGGTTGGTGTCGGAGTCGTCCCCTTGCCTTCGCCGCGCATCTTCCTCCGCCCTGGCATATTCTTCCATCTTGTCGAAGAGCTTTGCCACCGTCTTGATCGGCTTCCGCGCGTTGTACTCGGCCATTGGGCCCGGACGAAGGCCCTGTATGGCTGCATTGACGATGGTGGTCTCGTTGACGTCCTTCACTTGACATCGAATCTTAGCGAAGCGTTTAAGTAGTCCGGAGCTTCTCAGGGTTTTGCTTCACGGCGAAGAGCTGGTCCGCATCGACCGGCCGACGAGTTTCCTTGGAAGTTGTTGTGGAGGCGGACACGGAGTGCTCCCACGTAGATGGAGCCCGGCTCTATTGTAAAAAACCAAGAGAGCGCCACTCCTTGTAGCGCGAGGGGGAGTCCCTTTGCCTTCGTGGTGTCATCTCCGCCCGCGGCTTCGATCGCGGTTTCGTACACTCGCACGAACTCACGGGGGTCCGTGTCGCCTTTATACGAATCGATGGCGCTAGGGAACTTGAAGTCGTCGGGCCATGCGGCCTGCTGCAACCCCGCCGAGAGCGGGGATTCCGGATCCACGCGTCGCAGCGGCGCGCGGCTGGACGTGGGGGCTTCACGATCGCCCGCCCTTTCGCGCGAGCTCGACGCGCGATTGCGCGCGGCCGGCCGACTCGAGCCTCTTGTATGTCTCGACGGCTCGCGAAGTCCCCAGCTCCCGCTGAACGCGTTGAAGCCGCCGGCAGGCGCTTTCCATCCCGGTCTTTGGCGGGTGGCGGCAGTGCCCGACGGCGGGTTGCGCGGGACGACCGCGTCGCGGGTCCCGAGCTGCCGGCCGCTCCGTCGTGGCTACCTCGGGCCGCCGGTTCGCCTCGCCGGCGAGGCTGCGCGTGAAGCGGCGGGTCGGCTATCGTTGCCCGGCGGGTCGGTTGTCGCTGGACCGCGTCGACGCCTTGGACCGCGGGTCCGTCCTGTAACGCCGCGGCGGGTTGGTCGTCGCCGCGAACGCCAGCGCCGCCACCGCGCGCATCGCCACCGCGTCGCGCGCCGGCGATGGCGGCTCGTACTCATCTGGCGCCCGGCCGGCCGCCTTCTTTCCCTTCGCCGCGGTTGAGGAAGCTTTTTTCGGTGCCATCTTTTTCTTCGGTCCTCAGGCTTGTCTTCGTCCCTCCCCACGGACGGCGCCAACTGTTGTGGCTACAGACCAAACAGAGAGAGATGGTGGTGGAGAGTGATGATGTCGAGTGTAATGGCCTGGGGGGCTCCCCATGGCTTGTATTCATATATATATCCGTGAGGAATGCTTTTACAGTTATATCCTCACATCTGGTTACCCCCTCTGGGGTAGTTATGTCATTACACATGGCCTATTCTAGGCCTTATAGTTTTCCTACCAGGCCTGCTGGGTTCAGGTGGGGGCAACCCCTACGACAGTATGTATTACAATCAACTTATAGACTCAACCTTAAAAAGATACTTCGTTTAAAAGTTAGTTACTGTAGAAAAGACAAAACATTTTTTAGAAACTAAAAAAAAGAGACCCTAAGAATCTGTGCCGTCAAACTTTTTAAAGTTTCACCGTCTATAGATTTAAACTATCTAGATTGTCTATACGAAAATTATATCATTATATTTATTGTTAAAAATATTTTCATAATACTATAATTTTATTAGTATATCTAAATGTAAAGTTATAAAAAATAGTTATCAAAATTGTATCTCAAATATCGTAAAAAGTCAAAAAAAAAATTTAGGGGGAGAGATCACTATGGTAGCTTGCTACTAGCTAGGGCCTTCGAGCGTTGCCAAGGCTGCACATGTATGAGTCGAGTTCTTTTGAGTTTATGATTTGACTTTCTATAATAATTAACTTTTAAATAAAATATTTTTAAGACGAGGTCTATAAGTCGATTGTAGTAGACATTGTTCTGACTTCATCTATATTAGCCAAAATTACATACGAATATCTTTCTCCATACTCTGTCTTGTGAATAACCAGAATTTAAAATTTTAAATTAAAAGCCAAAAGCCACATCTCAACAAAATCCACCAATGGTATCCAAATTCCAATTGCCACGGTTCAGCTTCATACCAAAATAATCAAGATATGTGCATTGGAATAGCGAGCCGGCCTAAGAAGAAGCACAACATTGCCACCCATTCTGCAACTGGTTCGTAGCTAGGGGTGGAAAACGGTAACAGATAATTTGTTTTATCCGATATTCGTATCTGAGAAAACGTGAATGTGGTAAGCAAAAATCCGTATTCGAAAATATTCGTATTCATATTCGACAATATTCGTATCCGTATTTGAGAATATTCGCATTCGTATTCGAGAATATTCGTATCTGTATTCGTATTTGAGAATATTCGTATTCGTATTCGAGAATATTCGTATTCGTATTTAAAAATATTTGTATTTGTATTCGTATTCGTATTGCCGTCAGGCGCCGGCTCGCCAATTCGCCATGGCGCGAATGAAACAGCCCGACACTCCGACAGCCGTATGCCCGCATTGGCGGGCACATGAAAACTAAAGGCGCCAAGGGCCAAGGCACCAAGGTGGGAGTCACGACTCACAACTATTTCACCCAATCGGCCGTCGCTATCGCTCGGATGCGTCGTCTCTCGCGCACAGTCGACCCGACGCTCCTCTCGTGCACGCGCTCTTGCCGCCGCCCTCCTCTCGGCCCCCCATTTGTATCCTCGCGCCGCCTCCGTACTGTAGCCCTAGCTCGCGATAGTCTCAGTGCAGCGTCCGCCTGCTCTCGGCGCCGCGTCGCCGCCGTCACGTAGCCCTAGCTCGCCTGGATCTAGCACCCCCGCTCCGTCTCTTCTGGCCGCCGCCTAGATCTGTCTCTCCACCGCCTAGATCTCGGCCCTACATCGTCGTCGCCTCGCTCATGCACCCCCACTCCGGACCCGTCGCCGGTGTCGTTCCCCGAGCGCTAACTCCAGCGTCCCTTCAAGGTTTGATCTTCTGCCTCCGACTAGTCTACTTGTACACGAACAATACTTATTAGGAAAAGTTTCCGATTTAATTGTTCATGTAGATCTTAGGGAACTCCTACAAATGCCCCCAAATCCAAATAATGCATGTACACCTTGGGGACCATTCTTATGTAATTTTTAAGTTTTGTTCTTTTTCTTGATGTGAATTTTTCTGTTGCGATGTCCAAATCTGCCATTTGTCATTATTGATCCCTGAATTTTTTTTTCATAATTTGTTTTACCGCATTCCATTCTTTATGCATTATCTGGTACTTTTTGAAAAGTGAAAACAATCAACAATATTCATCTGTTAGTGTTAGCAATACGTGATGTGTAATAATCATTGCTTTTCTGGATGATACCTTTGTTAGATTTGATTCGGTGATGGCTGAAGTCAAGAAAATCCCAGATGGTAAAAGCTTCTATTTGGGGAACATGAACTACTACCACAGACCACTTCGGGAAGGAAAATGGGCTGTCTCATATGAGGTGAAGTAGTGAATCACCACAATTTTTTTCCTGTTTTTGAAAATGTCATCAACAAAGGTTATCTTCAATATACACAGACTTCACTCCACTTTTATGTCTATTGATCAAATGTAGCGAAATGCTGCCGTGACATTTATAATGACAAAGAATCTGTCAGAAAGATAAATCAAATTACTTGTTTGTGAGGAGAGCACAGGACAGCTGCATTCAATTTCATTAGAAAGAAGAAATTAAGCTATCAATACTAACTTTTGTTGACTAAGTCAATTGCAAAGGCTTGCCATTTTCTTGAACAGCTTATTGTCTATTGATGTGTTATCATTCTTAAGTACTATTGTTCCTGAATTTAACAAAAAATACTCTGTTCTTGTTCTTAATGTGGGCAACACATCATTTTAACATGGAACTGGCTGTCACTTCATGAGCACAACAAGAGCAATATTTGTTGTCCACATGAATATGTTGTTGTCTCATGTAATCATGTTTGCTAATTGCATGTCGTTAGTGCAATTCGTTTGGTGCACCATGATTGAGTTTCCCCTGTGCCTGTTGAACTCTTTTGTAATATTCTCCATTCAAATTCCAGGAGTGGCCCAGAGAAGCGTACCCACCCTACGCTAATGGTCCTGGCTACATTGTTTCTTCTGACATTGCAAACTTCGTCGTGTCTGAAATGGAGAAGGCCAGACTGAATGTAAGCTCTCTCTCCACTTACCAACTTCCCATTCTTTGTGTTCATTTCATATCAAGTGGTAGAGGATACTATACAGTGGTTGCATACCACATTCCACAAAAGTACTCAAGCTGATTGCATTCCATTATTAGCTATCCAGTTTTGATCGAAGAGCTTCACCTATATGGTTGACTTGTGGTTTTTTTGTAATTATATGGTACGGATTCTAGTAAGCGTTGATGGATACAATTGCTACCGTGTAGGCTACATGTGCGAATAAACAATGGTGCCAGAAATATGAACTGTGGAAATCATATTTTGAGAAAATTTCAAATGTCAAAATTTGAATTTAAAACCGCTAATCGGAAAAACCGGTCGATTACGACATTCGTAGGAGGATATTCGTATTCGACCGAATTAAGCATATATCCGATTCGAATTCGTATTCATTACGACATTCGATTCGTATTCGCATTCGAGAATGTTCGAATTCGTATCCGTATCCGTTTTAAAAACATGAATCCGTATTCGTATTTGAGACTATTCGACCGTATTCGATCCGTTTCCAACCTAACGCCAGCACGCGTGTCAACCTAACGCCAGCACGCAGCTTGTGACGATATTATAGTTTTGTGATTAGTTAATTTTGAGTTACAAAATACACTTTAGCAGATGGGCGATGTGTGTGTTGAAGGTGCACGTCTGGTCTGAGTGCATAACCTATGGGAGGGATGTTGCGAGCCGTCAAAATCAAACGGCGATGCCTTCAATGATGTGATGATCTCGGTGCTTACAAATTGTTGATGACGTGGTCCGATTAGAAGTTTTTGTTTGTAGTGAATAATCCGGAGGAGAAAAAGATTTTCATTGAGTTTCACACACACCAACCAGCCCATCCAGCGTAGAGAACTTGCGCCACGCTACTCATCACACGATGAATGACCAAACCAAAATTAATAAGAAACAAGCAATCTTTTTGGCAGCGGTGGAATCAGGATTAATTGATTACGTTATGGACTCAGTGATGAAATGATCTAGGTTATCTGAACTGGATTATAAAAATATTACCTAAAGTGGACTAAATTTACCTAGGTTATACATTAGATATTTTTTTTCACATCTCAAACTGAAGTTTATCCTGTCCGGGGTGTTATTTCACCCTGCTCTTTGGTGCAGCATGGGGCTAGCCGTTGTCATTTGTTTACTTGATTGAAAAAATATGGTCATGATTCATGAGGCAGCGACAGCCTATCCAACTAGCTGCTCCTTGGGCGAGAATCACCTCGTTTGGTGGGGTGACGAGCATGTCCAACTACATTCACCTGGGTTTAAATTCTAGCGCTCACATTTATACACACATAAGATCTTTATAGGAACTTATGAGGTTATGAATTTATTCTCGGTCTATTTTTTTATCCATGTGCTATGGGAATGCACTTATGTGTATATGGATTGATATGTGTGGGCGTTTGCATTGTAATTGCGGGGAAAAATCTCCTGCATATATACATGGCACTGAATTAAATTCAGTACATACACGTTAGGCTACTGATTAAGGAGCATTACCACTCTTTCTTATTGCAAGACAAACTCACTCACTAGCAGCAGAGCAGAGATAACATGGAACAAGGACCGCGCGCGCGCTCTACAAATCCTTCTTGGCGCTCTCCTCCTGCGCCGCCTTGTTCGCCCGCTCCTTCTCCTCCGGCGCCGGCGCCGGCGCCGGATGGAACGCCGCGACCCTCGCCCCGACGCGCGCGTAGAAGCCCGGGCTCGGTTCGTACCCGCTGACCTTGTGCAACACCTGCAAAAGCAAAACGATGAATAAACATACGCATGCTGGAAACGTCCCCTCCATCATGCCATCGCATTCTTAGCTACCGTATACCTCGAGGAAGACGATGAAGGGCGCCGTGATCAGCGCCTGCAGGCCATGCACGGGGCTGTCGACCAGCACCGGCCGCCGCTTCTGCACCACGCGCGAATCGAACTCCATCAGTCGATCACAAGACCGATGTGCACAGGTGTAAAAACGTACGCATGGACATGGTGTTGGTTTTACCTCGAAGAGCGCGTGGCCGAGGAACTTGGCGGACCAGAGGAGGAGCTGCGCCGGTAGGACGACCCAGCACGCGGCGGCGAGCGACCCGAGGCGGGCGGCGAGGCGGTCGCCGGCGGCCCAGCAGGCGAGGCAGAGCGCGGCTGCCACTGGCCCGGCGCGCCGGTCCATGAGCGCGTAGAAGCCGCCGAAGGCGCACGCGGCGGCGAGGCCGAGGGAGAACCCCACGTCCTCGCCGCAGAGCGGGCAGTGGAACCGGAAGAGCGGCGGCGCGAAGCGGAGCGGCAGGAGCGCCGTGAAGAGGATGGGCCAGACGCAGAGCGTGTGCACTAGCAGGTTGCCCGGGTGGCCGTGGTTCGCCGCGTAGAAGCCGTAGTGCCGCTCCAGGTCGAACACCGCCATGGATCAACCGAAACTCTTCTTGCCCTGCTTAATCTGGAGGCGAAGGGATCGAATCCGCTGCCTTCTTGTAAGGCGAGACCGCGCGGGGATTGCTGCTGACGCGTGCGTCTGCGTACGAGAGGTGGCATGTGATTCAGCTGCGCCTCGCAACGCCAGTGGTTTTTCTTGCGTTGAGCGCTTCGAGTAGCCTGGCCCCCCGTTAGGTTCGGCTGATAAGCTGTGGTTTAGGATTAAAATTGTATTGTAGCAGTTGAAATTATACTGTAGCTAAAGATGATTTATTTAGTGTAATTAAATTTTAAAAAATAAAAAAAATAAAAAATATGTTAGTTTATTACGGATAACACAAACGAATACGGAAAAAAGAACAGACAAAAAAGGTAAAAAAACTAATAGTTCAGAAAAAGACGAAATTTAGAATAGTGAAAAATAAGCCAGAAGTTGAAGCTAAAATGAGCGGGATATGGCTTATTTTATACGTATCATCTTTTAATTTATTCTACATAATTACATATAAAAATAAAATATAATATATTAGTAAGAACAATATAAAAGAATAAAAAATCTAAAATCTAAAAAAAGAAAAATCATAAGTCCACAAGCGAGACAAGCGTCGCGCTGAGACAGCGTGCTGCGTGCGTGAGTACTGGAGCTGACGGAAACCGCTGCGAGCGCGACCGTTGTATATGACTGCAAAGGCGCACGACGTGCCGGCGGCGCGGTCACCTCCCGTGGGCTGCGACTATAACGAGGTTGCCGTGGCATTGGCAACGAGACCTGCCTACTTGCGGCCAACCTTGGAAACTCTGAAAGTATTGCTTTTTGGAAAATATGTATACTGGCCGATTGGCAGCGTAAGATGTTCTTCGTGAACTCGAGATGTAACGGTGAAATTCCTATTTCGCAAACAAAATACGCCTAGAATATTTGCTAATACCCTCCTCCCCCGAGAAGTCAATCGGAGTATGACTTACCAGTCGAAGTTTGATCAGATTTTACTTAAGCAATTTGAATTGATCGTATGTTATAATTAGGATTATCTTCGTGTTTGTAATTAACTCTGCACTAATTGGAGTCAGACGTGGCTACTCGAAGCGTTTTCGACTATAATTCTTCACAGTTATCTTTTGATACTTTTTGAGTGAGGTATTGTTCTTATCTCCGAGAAGTTTACTGTTCCAGTTTTCAAGGAGATTTTTATTTCGTTGCCAACTAGGATTCTATTCCTTTCTTCGTTATGACTCTTGTTTCCTAATATATATATATATATATATATAGGACATTGAAATGGGGCACTATGGTGCCCAGGCACCAAACCCCTCCACCTTTGGATTGCTTTTAGATGCGTGCTAATGCAATAGGAAAGTCCCAATCACAGTAGCACACATCTAAAAGCAATCCAAAGGCAGGGAGACTTGGTGCCCAGACACCATGGTATCCCTGTTATTTATACTATATATATATACACACACACACACACCTTATAGTTGCATGGTTGAAATACGCTGAAGTCTTCTGCTTGTAATTCTCCTCGTATAGTGACTTTCGTTTTCGTGTGTCAATGGTTTTTTCTCGAAAAGGCTTGCACGTTAAATCCTTATCTTCTGCTCTTTTTATCGTCTATTTCTGCCATGCACTTTGTAACAGTGTCCTATACCTACCTACCTGCAAATTACAAAGCTGGATCGTTTTGGAGGATGGCATGTGCTTCCTATCAGGGTTCGGATTACCGCGATTCTGCCGCAGAATCGCCGATAATCGAAATTCCGCGGTGAGCGGAATTAAAAACCTACGAGATGCAAATTTGAAATTTTTGAATTTGTTGATGTTTGAATGGGTTTCAGGGGGCATTGTAGCTATATTTGATTGTTAAGCATATGTTTAGGAACATGTTAGGCCCATGGGCATGATTGCATGAAACTTTTGTCTATTGCATCATTTGCATTATTGGATGCTGCAGCATGTGAGGGGCCCATGAACATGATTACATGAAGAAAGTATTCTCTGCATGTGAGGGGAGAGCAGCAGCAGTGAGAACATTGGATGCTGCAGCAGTGATCGCATTATTTGGTCTCTACATTATTGAGTCTTTGGCTCTCTGCAGCAGAAAATCTCCAAGAGAGGAGAGAGAGCGGCGAAGAAGCGCCATTAGCGACCACCAGCGGCAGAGCAAAGAAGAAGAAGAAGAAGAATGTACCAAAGAAGAAGGCACAACAAAGAAGCGAGCGAGGAGTGAAGCAACGAGAGAGGAGGAGCAGGTGTTTCTTGTTGCTTGTTTGATGTTTCTTGTTTCTTGTTGCTTGTTTCATGTTTGTCAAGACTGGAAAAGTTATGTCCTCCATGTCAAGAATGGAGAAAAAAATAGCAACACAAGTTTGAATAAAATAAACCGTACTCACTCACTGTAATCATGAGCTAGCTAACCATGTAACTATGATGGCATGGAGAACTACAGTGTTATGTCCTCCATGTCGATGTAATTTGCACACTGAGATAGATATATTGGTATTGTGAGCTATCATAGTTTACTTTACCAAAAATTTAAAAATTCCTCCATGGTAAACATGAGATAAGATTCAAGATCCATTTGAAAAGGAAATCTAGAACCGAAAGTAGAAAGATGTGAACTTTCAATACCACGTAACCAGAGCAATAATTAACAACGGTGAATGGATTTAGACAACAATTAAGATGTACACAACAAACTTGTAGCCTCTAGCATGGAAATAAGTTAGCATTCAGAACAAACTATATTTTGTGCCTTATGCACGAAAGTTTTAGATTTGTGCCTTACTAATACATGTTTTTTATTGCTGCATGATATTGTAGTGATGGCTGGTAAAAGTATCAATGTTTGGGACCATGGAGAGAGACTAGGAGGTGCTGGTTGGAAGTGTAGATATTGTAAGCTTACGAAGTCGGGCGGAGGTGTAACACGCCTGAAAGAACATCTTGCTGGGAAGCACGGGGATGTTTGATACGGGGTCACCCGATCTTCTCGACGTAGGATCAAGATACTCACGTGGAATTGATGAATCGTAGTGATCCCCCGTTGCCAATGCAAGAGTTAGCACTCTATAATTCGCCCAATCACACGTGTTGAACTTCACGACCACCAGATGAAGTTCTATCGCGCTCCCAATTCCAAGCGGAAAGGTTGAACGATCTTGATTTTTGACTAACTCCCAATTCCTTCAATGTTGTTCGGCCAACAGAAAGAATAAGAGTTTTTTTTTTATATCAAAAGTGGTTCCCTTTACAATGGGGGGTCTACCCCTCAATATATAGCCTCAGCCTAAGGCTATTCAACACTAAATTTTCCATGTGGTACTATTCACGCGCAAGCCTTTGTAGCACGATGCATCAGTAGCATGGGATGATGCGTTCACGCCCGCAAGCACCGTAGTAGCAGATGCATCGTAGCACCGGCCGGCATCTGTTCACGCATTGCACTATTCATGGGCTGATCATTGTTCATGCCGTGGACTTGTGCTTCCTTGGATGACGACCACATATCCTTGATCTCTATCCATCGCTGACTCTTCAAACCTGAGATTGTAGTTTCTTGGCTCGAGCTCTTGTTATTGGTCCTGTTATTGAAGTCTTATTACTAGCTTTGGCACTACTATTGATGTCCTCATCATATCCGAATCAATGTTATTCCTTGCAGTGGGGTCCCGGCGGAAGTGAGAAGGCTAATGCTAGCAAGTATAGAAGAAACGAAGGCCAAAAGGAAATCTATTAGAGATGAGCGCTTGAGAATGGAGCAAGTTGCTTCAGAGCCTGTAGCGCGTGAAGATGTCTTTCATAATGATGAGGAAAAGCAGATGGAATGGGCTCGGCGAGAGTCGTTGGAGTTGCACCAGCTCGAGCAGAGGGCAAGAGCCCGGGGTGCGACATTTGAACATGGTGGAGGTAGTGGAAGTGCCACAGGAAGGGGTACAGGAAGAAATGCTCTTTCGAAGATGTTTGGTAGGTCGCAGTCTATGAGAGTTGATTCTGATATTTTGCGCAGTCAGGCACCCCTCCAACCCCGCATTGACACAACTCTTAAGAAAGAAGCAAAGTCAAAACTCGGAAAAGTTTGGGCTAAGTGGTTCCATAGTAATGAATGTGAACGTAATTGGAGCACATTTGCTTTAGTGCACACCCAATTGAGGAACCGTCTTGGATACAAGAAATTGTATAAGCTTGTATATGTCCACTACAATCTAAGGCTACGATTGCAGGAGCATGAGATTAGGAATGAAGATAGGGATGTAGATCCTTTTGGAGATCTCATTAATGCCACCATGTATGACAGCGTAAACCCAATCTATGAGTGGCTTGACAGCTCCATGAGCCACTCAGAGCCTCTGCTAGATGAGGAAGGTGAGCCCCCTATGCCATCTACAGTTGTAGTTAATGCCATATCTGAGCATGAACTTGACAAGGCACTTGATGATCAACCGTTGAAGCAATGGACTCAGAAAACTATTGGCAAGTCTCATGTTACAAAAAGAAAAGCTTGTAGACAACCAACTGAAAAATTGGATCGAGACTTTGCCTCGCTTACACAAACAAAGAAACAAGCGGTTGGTAAGAAGAAGAAAAAAGGCATCGATGAGGATATTGTGGGAAGTGATGAAGAGATAGAAACTCCAACATCTGATGCAGTGGAGTACCAAGAGTCTGACGATAGTTCCTCTTCATCATCTGATGATGGTACTGATGGTGGGACATCTCACGATGGGGTACAAGGCCAACAAGACACATGTCAACCATTGGAATTCACCTGTGAGAAAACTTTCACACATGCTACCCAAGATGAAGACCATGGTTGTCACGAATCAAGAAGATTCGAAAAGACCTACACAAGGGGTAAGGACCGCAAACGAGATCATCCTCAATCACAAGACTCTTCTTCCTACGCATCATATGGTAGCTCAACATCTTTGCCGACTAATGAGTGTCGAGATGCCAACTTACTATCTTCTGCTGATGATTCTCATTTATCATCGGACATCTCTTATCCTCTCAATGCAAGATTTGTTTACCAGTGGGTGGAACCTGTATACTACCAACAAATTTATACTCATTGGTTACAACATGCTCATCCCACATACACTTGGGATCAATATAAAGTCCACCTGGCTCATAATGAAGGACTTGTCCTCATTGATAACAATGAGTACATTGCACAACCTTCGCGTTTCTCAACAATGTATTGGTACGAATTGATCCTTCATTAGTGTTTTCACTTTTTAGTATACTACTCAAGTTACCATTTATTACTATTAACTTGTGTTTTTATTATTTCAGATGTAACACAACACTATGACGAGAGGGCTTCACCACATGGTCAACACCAAGTTGAATTTATTCAGATGAAGGCCCTTTTTGACTGAGGTTCAGTTCTTTTTTACCATGGATATGCCAATTTAGAAGGTTTTGTTATATGCTGAAGCATCTCAATTACTTTTGGACTCATAGTTATAAGAAAATACTTCAAGAAGGGATTAGTTTGATGTAGTCTTATACGGGTTTTACTTGTTATAAAAAACTTAAACTTTTGGCAAAATGTCCACCCATAACTTTCAATTTACGGCAACAAAAGTGGAGCTCCAACTTCCATACTCATTCCACCGGTTTTTCGATTTTCTCGCAGTAAAACCAGAACCGCGAGTTACTGGTCTCCTCCGCCCGCCAAAACAAATCCTTTTGCCAAAATTCAACGGTTTAAAACCGGGATTTTTGATTATCGGCGTGTGTAGGCGATTCGTATCGCCCGCGCCGGGATTTGCCCGTGCGGTTATTTGATCCTTGCTTCCTATCGACATGATCTGCAGACATGCCGTTCCAATTCAGTTTTGACATTGTGGTCGTTGGCGGGCGAGGAAAATCTTCGGTGGTTTGGCCTGTTTGGCACTGCTGCAGTCTGGAGGCCACCAAAGTTACGCTTACAGCAATGCCACCACCAAAGTTGCTCTGCACGAAGATTAGATTACGCTTTGTCTTTCGCACCCATGACCATCTTTTGGCATAGTCAGGTTCCCTCCCTCCTGTTGGGCATCTGGCTTTTGGTCAGCGTCGTTCACTGTAACGACCGTCGATCGCTCGCAAAAAGGAAGGCATGCACGCACAGCGTGATCCTAAAGCAAGCCATACATACATACAGGCTGCCTGCCCTGCCCTGCACGCACCTTATCTGATTGTTTTCGCGTCGAACTCGGTCGCTTTTCCCGGTGTGTCTATAGCAGCCTGAACTCGAGGCCAACTACGGTCAGCAGGTTGGTTTTGCCTTGGCCTCTTGGGGACGCGGCGGCGTTCAGGTAAGCTGCACGGTCAGCAGGCCGTCCTTCGACAAGGCATCTGATATCTATATCTATAGCTATGTATGTATGTATGTATCTACATACATACGTATGTACGTACGTACATGAAAGCGTGGAAGAGATTTGGAGAATCACGCAATGATTTCATTGATTGATCACAGGTTGTTATATATACACGCAAGGCCTCAAAAGTAGGCAACAAATATAAGATAAGGAATAGCCAAGAGATAGCCGGTTTGTTGCCTAGAGAAACCGATCTTCTGGAGAATTCGAGACCGAGTATATCTGGACATCCGTCAGGTATACGGCCATATGGTGTTGTAGCACAACACGGCATGCTAACACGCCCCCGTAGTCGGGACGAGAGGAGGCCAGACGTTTAGACTAGCTCAAAATTCGTTGAAGACGGATGTAGGAAGGCCCTTGGTGAAGATGTCGGCAAACTGTGACGTCGTAGGCACGTGCTGAACGCGAATGTGGCCTAAAGCAACATGCTCGCGAACGAAGTGCAGGTCGATCTCCACATGCTTGGTGCGCTGGTGCTGGACGAGGTTGCTGGACAAGTAGACGGCGCTAACGTTATCACAATAGACAATGGCAGCACGGCGCAGAGGAGCCTGCAATTCCATCAACAGCTGACGCAGCCAGGTGGCTTCGGCAACACCATTGGCGACGGCGCGATACTCCGCTTCGGCACTAGAGCGGGACACAGTTTGCTGGCATTTGGAGGACCATGAGATGAGATTGTCGCTGAGGAAAATAGCGTAGCCCGAAGTGGACTTGCGGGTGTCAGGGCAGCCGGCCCAGTTAGCATCAGAATATACCAGCAAGTCGATAGCGATCATCTGATGAAGATGAAGCCCATAATCAAGAGTGCCGTGAAGATAACACAAGATGCGTTTAACCAAGGCGAGGTGAGGCTCTCGTGGGTCATGCATGAAAAGGCAGACTTGCTGCATAGCATAAGCTATATCCAGACGAGTGAAAGTCAAGTACTGGAGAGCACCAGCTAGACTACGATAAGTGGTTGGATCGTCCACAGGAACACCATCACCTGAGAGCTTGGAGTTGGTATCAACGGGTGTGCGGCAAGGTTTGCAATCAGCCATCCCAGCACGATCCAAAATGTCAAGAATATAATGCCATTGAGACAAGAAGAATGAACCATTCTGGCGAGTGACGGAGAGACCCAGAAAATGATGGAGCGGACCTAGATCCTTCATGGAGAACTCAGCACATAACGCTACAATGATGCGCCGAAGAAGAGCAGCTGAGGAGGCAGTCAACACAATGTCATCAACGTATAGGAGGAGATAGGCGGTGTCGGATCCACGACAGAAGATGAACAATGATGTATCGGACTTAGCCTCCGCAAAACCAAGTGAGGAAAGATGGGAGGCAAAACGGATGTACCAAGCCCAAGGTGCCTGCTTTAATCCATAAAGAGACTTGTTGAGGCAGCAAACATAATCTGGGTGAGTGGCGTCCACAAAACCGGAGGGCTGCATGCAGTATACTGTTTCCGAGAGAGTACCGTGTAAAAAGGCATTCTTGACGTCAAGCTGATGGATTGGCTAATCTCTGGAAAGAGCCAGTGTGAGGACAGTGCGAACGATGGCTGGCTTGACCACCGGACTGAAAGTCTCATCAAAATCAATGCCCGAGCGCTGTGTGAATCCGCGAAGTACCCAACAAGCCTTGTACCGCTCAAGTGAACCATCAGGGTTGAATTTGTGGCTATACACCCATTTGCCTGTCACAATGTTGACGCCAGGCGGTCGAGGAACAAGATCCCAAGTACAGTTGGACTGAAGGGCCTCAAATTCTTCGGTCATTGCTGTGCGCCAATGTTGGTCAGCCAGTGCACTGTGAAAGGACTTCAGAATCGGCGACAAAACTGCAGCATGTAGATTCAGTCGGGTTGACTGGATGCGAAAACCAGACTTGGCCCGGGTGACCATTTGATGAGCGTTGCATGTTGGCGCAACAGAAATTGCCAGACGAGCTCCCAGACGCGTGGCCACAACTGGTGGTGGCGCTATCGCAGAAACAGACGTTCCAGGAGCCGGCGCACCAGAGGGCACTTGCGGGGAGAGCTTGGGGTGGTTTGTCCTCATGGACTGTAGTGAGGGGGAGTTTCTGTGCTTTATTGCTCTATCATATATATTATGCTCCTGTTCTCATTTTGCTTGCATTTCATTCGGGTTGCATTTGGGTTAGTTCTCTCAGCATAGATTAGAGTGTTTCTCTCTTGTCTAGTGGTTTAGATTTCTTCCTCTCATCTTGTGATCTAGGGTTCTTCTCTGTTAGCCGCTTCTCCTACTTCACTAGGTTGAGCCTACTCACTACTTTTAGGTTCTAGCAAGGGTCGGGCCACCCTTGGGTAGACATGGTACGTGTTTGCTCCTTAGTGTGCTAGATTACCTGGCCCGATGTTGCTAGAGTCATATGGGGTAGATGAGAGTCAGTCTGAGCCGTAGCATCCTCTATATCTTGTCTATGCTTTAAGGACTACCTTGTTTGATTTCTTTGCCAGCTTCTCATTTTATAGCTTTAGTTCAGGGGGAGTTCATTTGGGAGCTTCTGGAACTTAACATTGACATAACTCAACTTGAACTAAAAGTGCATCTAATGTTGAGGAGGAGTTGGATTTTCTGCATTTCTAGCATTTTGCATAGTAATTGCATGGAGCCTTGATTATTATCCTTAGTTGATATAAGTACAATGCTTTACATCGTGCCATGATTTATGCTTCATTTGCTAGATTTATCATGACTTTACATGTGTCGTCAAGCCTTTGCCATGATGAGTTAATTAAAAAAAAATTTGCACAACTTGAATTAAGACATGTCATGTTACTTCTTGAGATTAGTCTGTCTTTAGTTATCCTCTTATGATTCATGCCATGTCAAATAGGCTAAGTTGAGCTTTGAATCTTTAAATTGAGCTTTAGATTGAGCTATGATAGTTTTTGGATAATTCATGAGTTAGTACAATTGTTTAAAAGCAAAGATCTTTTTATGTGCGAAAAACCGATCTCACCAATTCTTTCTCATGAGGCGCTTGCCATTGCACTCGGCATGAACTCAGGGGGAGTTTTGGATGACCAAGATCATCTCCTTAAGCTTCTCGCTTGGAATGGTCGCATAAGGCTTGAGATCTAGCACATGACAAAATTTTGATTGGAAACGACCATGAGTTTCAAAAGAAAATGTCAATTGTGCCAAATTTGCTTAACTTCCAAAAGAACCAAGTACTTAATGATTAATTCTGAACTCAGTAGCACTATTAAATGGCTCAATTCTAGCTTCTTGGTTCCACTTAGATTATTGACATGGCTTGCATCATCTTTGGATACCTTTAGCTAGACTTTGATCTTGCATGGCTTGACATGTTAAGAAATTCATCTAAATCTCATATTGTTACTTATGTGGCTTGGCTTGATTATGCATATTTTGTTATGATCTTGATAGCATTCATTTGAGTCATGGCTTGGTGTAATACTAAATGGTCACTTTGGATAATCTTCATGGCTCTAGTTGCTTAGTATTGAATAAAATTCAGTCACATCATGTTTTCTTTTCCCTCCAAGTAGCTTGATGTCTTTATTGCCAAAAGGGGGAGAATAGTTGAAAAAGCCCATTTTGGGAGCCTTGAGGAAAACTTCCTTTTTCTTTTGCTCCTTGTGTCATCTTGGTTATTTGCATCACTTCCTTTCTTTGGACCAAGCTTGTCTTGTAAACAAACTCAATTCTTATGCTTTTTCGGTGTTTGTCAATATACTCATCAAGGGGGAGATTGAGAGACCATGTGGAGGTATCCCCATGTTGGTGATGAGTAATTGACGTTGGTTTAGTGAGGTTGAGTTTGTTTAGGGTATTCTAGGATTGAGTACCTTTACTTGCGCTATTATGGATTATGCTGTTTCGTGCGGTGCTATGTGACGGTTTGCTTGCTGTGTGATCGCAGGACTTTGAGCTAGGTCATGGTGAGGCGAGGAGGACCGGGACTAGACACAGGAGGTGTTGAGGTCCAGACGGTCAGTGATGCCGAAGATGATCGATGCTGGTGAGGTGGTTGCGAGTCGGGAGACGAGGAACCGGAGCGGGAGCTACCGGTGACGGACACGACGCAACGCACGGAGAACCGGGACTAGGCTCGTGGATGAGTCGGAGGTCCGAAGCGGTTGGATGTCGGTTGCGGTCGTGACGTGACGGAACGGACCGGACTAGGCTCGTGGAGGAGTCGAGGTCCAGCGATCAAGGTACCGGACGCGGAAGCTTCGGGAAGGTGCTTGAGGGCAAATTGGTAATTTGACTCAAGCATTTGGAAGGAGGTGGCTGTTTGTTTCCCTCCAAAAGAGTGTTGACTAATTGCCTCATATGGTGTGTGAGGTGGTGGAGTGGGCATTGTATGCCACTTCTTGATTTGCTAGTTTGGGGTGAGGCTTTGGCCTTCAAATGGAGAGGAGAAGGCGGTGGCAAGGTATCCACAAAAGCATTCAGGCATTCATGTGTATCATTCAGAGAGCTCATTCCGGTGGAGGAGTGCAGCTCGTGTGGGCAAACTGTAGCATTAGTGGTGTGTGATTGTGCTTCCTTTCTCAAGTATGTAGTGAGAAGGTTGCAATCCTTTGTATTAATCATGTATGGGGACGTAGTTCACCTACTTGTAATCATTCATCTCCATTCCAATTAATACACTTGAGTTCTTGAGGTTTCTAGCTCTTTTCTCGCCGCTACTCTCTCCTCATTTTCTCTCTTTGATGTTTGAGCTGTTTTCTTGAGCATGGAGTAGCAAAATGGATTGCTCGATGATGGGATGATGTTTCTAGACCTTTTGGTTAGACAAATTCCTAGAGATCAAAGCAAAATCCAAAGATTCCTTTTGCTCATTTCCTCTGTTTATTCCTGTAGCTAGGGTTTGCATGCGGGGATGAAGGAATCTTTGATTCCCTTTAGGATTTGACTTGAGATTTAGTTTGCAAAGCCCCGAGGTCATTGCTAAGTAAAATGCAAATGCTCACAAGTAAAGAATGGGAGATTTGGGAGAAATTTGGTTTTGGCCTCTCATCCAAGCTCTCTGCAAATCTAGGGTTTGAGTGCATTTCATGTTTTCCTTCTCAATTTGGGCTAAGATTTTGTCTTAGGAGTCCTGAGGGTATTGCTTTTATGTATGCAAAGTTCCTTGTGCAAAGGCTTTAAGAACAGAAGGGAATTTGATTTTAAATGCAGCTCACTGTATCTTTGAGCATTTGTTCCAAACCCTAAGTTCTTGACTTAAAATTGATTTTATTAAGTCCTGTGTGCTTCTCTTGCTATTTGTTAGGTTATCTCCCTTATCTGGACTAGAATCTCTAGAGTAAAATCTCTACTCTTCTTGTACTTTGAAGTTATTGTCGTTTGTCTGAAAATCTGCTCACTGTGCTCTCTGAAAATCACCTATAGTATTTTTTTTGAGGATCCTGAGAGTTGGTTTCAGTTGACAATTGACCCGTATTTCTTCATAGCACTGATTTCTTCGGAGAAGTTGTAGTGAGTACTGTTTGGGGTTTGTTTTTAAAGTTTCGACATTCACCCCCCCCCCCTCTGTCGCAATTTCGATCCAACAAGTAGCGACGAGAGCTTGCGGTTGCGGTGGACATGGCGACAGTGGGTAAAGGTGGCCAGAACTATTGGACCTGGCGATCACGTTCCCAGTGCGGAGGTCCTTCACAGAAAGGCCAAACGGGTCAAATTCAACGGAACAGTTATTATCAATTGTAAATTGACGGACAGAGATCAAGTTTTTGATAATTTGTGGAGTGACAAGAACGTTCCAAAGGGAAAAACGACCATGTGGAGCAGGTAGGGAAGTGGAACCAACTGATGAAACAGGAAGGATAGAACCGTTACCAACGACGATGGAAGAGTGAGAACGAGAGGGGGGTGGGAAACGGAGATGTTACCGGCGTCCGAAGTCATATGCGAAGTGGCTCCGAAGTCCATATACCATTCCCCGGAGGGGGAGGAGTGAGCGACATGGTATTGAACGAGTTCACCAGAGCTGTTTGATGCCAATTCCCAGCACTGGACAGTGGTGATCTGAGCCCGTCAGGCTGGGAAAGGCCGGCAGGAGGCAGCCCAGCGCCAGGAACCGGAGCGTGGGCCGCGTAGGCTGCTGAGGGACGAACGCTGGAGGTACTCGGTGCTGTTGCGGAGCCGAGTTTGGCCGCGGCCCAAGAATTGAAGATGAGCTGGTGTGAGGCCAGACCTATACCGTTCCAGTCCAAGGATTCCAGAACGAGGGCAGGCCGGCCAGAGCAGTGCCAGACCCACCGCTAGTAGGAGCAGGAGCGTCGCCGCCCCCGCCATTGTAGCCGCTGCCACCGCCGGTGGAGCCGCCGCCCCCGCCATTGTAGCCGCTGCCATCGTCGTTGGAGCTCGCGCCCCCGCCGTTGGAGCGCCCGTCACGGTAGTAGCGGTTTTTGTTGCGATTACCACCGGTGGCATTGTTGCTGCTGGTGGTGTTGCTGCTGTTGGTGTTGCCGCCGGAGCGAGTGCCGCCGCTGCTGGCGGCCAGGAACGCAGAGGAGGTGTCAGTGGGTTTGTGTTTCGCCGTGAGCTCTTCAAGCATGAGGTCCGCGCGAACTTCGACGAAGGACGGAAACGGCTTGGTCTGCTTGAGAAGAGCGGCCATGTAGGAGAACCGTTCGTTCAGGCCACGTAGAACGGCGAGAACGAGAGTGCGGTCGAGAACGGGCTCGCCCAGATCACCGAGAGCGTCAGCCATGCTTTTCACCTTGCTGTAGTAGTCGAAGATGGAGAGATCAACCTGGCAGAAAGTTCGGAACTCCGCGTCGAGATACAGCGCCCGTGTCTCCTTGTTGCCGACGAACTGCTCCTCGAGGCCGAGCCAAACGTGACGTGCGGACGACGTGGACGTCATGATGACCTGGACGAGTTTGCTGGAGATGGTGCGTACAGCCAGCTGAGGACGGTGCACTCCATGCGCACCCAGGATGGAACGTCGGGGTAGGCGCGGTTGGAGAGGACGTGATCAGAGAGCTCGTACTTGCCGACGACGAGGAGGAAGAGGCCGCGCCATGTGGAGTAGTTCGGTGACTCGCCATCGAGGACGACAGGAATGAGTGAGTGGATGTTGACGACGGCCACCACTTGTGCATGAAGGGACGCGATGGTGGCGGCCTCCAGTGTAGCTTGCTGGGCGTTTTGGGCGCGTTCAGCGTCACGAAGGCGCTGAAACTCGGCGTCAAGACGCGCTCGTTCACCTTCAAGGCGTGCACGTTCGGCCGTCAAGTGTGCTCGTTCGGCGTCGGCGGCCTGCTGCAAGCGCTCCGCCTCATCCGCAAGCTGCTCACGGTCTTCGTCGGTGAGAGAGCCGGCCATGGTGCCGGGGAAGATGACGCAGGGGTAGAACGCGTGCGGTGCGAGACGGCCGGCGGCGCGAGGAGGGGAAGGAGTAGCGGCGGGCGATGAGACGCCGGCGGCTAAGATGCGGAAGCGAGGGTCGCAGGATGCGAGCCCTCTGATACCATGAAAGCATGGAAGAGATTTGGAGAATCACGCAATGATTTCATTGATTGATCACAGGTTGTTATATATACACGCAAGGCCTCAAAAGTAGGCAACAAACATAAGATAAGGAATAGCCAAGAGATAGCCGGTTTGTTGCCTAGAGAAACCGATCTTCTGGAGAATTCGAGACCGAGTATATCTGGACATCCGTCAGGTATACGGCCGTATGGTGTTGTAGCACAACACGGCACGCTAACAGTACATACATACATATATCGTTTTCGCGTCGATCTCGATGCTTTGCCCAGTGTGTCTATAGCAACCTGAACTCGAGGCCAACTACGGTCAGCAGGTTAATTGGTTTTGCCTTGGCCTCTTGGGGACGCGGCGGCGTTCGGGTAAGCCGCACGGTCAGCAGGCCGTCCTTCGACAAGGCATCTGACATCTATATCTTTACTGTTATAAAAATATAAGTTGGTAGTCGTCGGTCTATTTTCCTTCTCTTTTCTCAGCCATCCGATTAAAGATCAGCCGTCCAGATCACGAGGTGTGATCAACGGATTCCGACTTACTTGACGGATTTAGAAACTTTTAAAATATGTTTATATGCGTATTCTAAAAATTTTTACCACCTGTGAGTTTTAACATATATAGTATGATAAATTTTAAAAATCTGTAGCAACGCACAGGCATTCAGATTTAGGCCATTGTTGAATGCTCCCAATTTAGGACCACGATCGATCTTCGACCACTGCCAACTTACGACCACCAGCGATGGTCAACTGCTCCCGCCTTACGATCATGTGTGATGGTAAGCGTTCATGTCAGTCTTTTGCAGTGATATATCTTTCATGTAAGCGTTCTAGTGCCTTCTGTAGTTATCGTATTATCAGTGTATCTATTTCATGACAGAATGACTAGTTGGCACTATAATTTCTAATAAAACTTATGTAGGTTTTGTCAATCTTCTTTTTACTTTTTCTTAATTTTGGATTTGCTATTTGCCTGCTTACCTGAATATATGCTGTATGAATCAACAGTTCAACGCTGAACTTTTAAGTCTGAACCACATGTCCACATTCTTTGGTTTACTACTCATGCTTCAGCCCCTGAACCATTTTTGCCCTTTGTCGAAGTGTGATAATTGAACAGTCAGAGTCTCTTTGATTACCTGATGGGATGACATGGAGTGTCAGAATCTTTTTCGTCAAGTTTGTGTGTCCCACTAATTCGTGGTTTGTTGCTGATTGCTTGTTTCATATTAATTCTTAGCAAATCAATCTGCAGTTTCCATCTTACCCATGACAAGCTGATTGCTCATCTTCAGGTCAATGCATGATTTCACTGAATTTACTGACAATGCAGCTTGCTAAATGAGTTCTTCGAAGTTCAAACATAGAATGAACAAAGTATGAACTTCATTCCGACTGATTAGGCCATTACTCTACCAGTTAGTGAAAAGCGTGATGACACATACCCCTGATCTATACAGTGACCAATGTTGCAAATAGAGATGGCAATGGGTACCCGAAACCCGAGTACCCGATGGGTTTTACCCGATAAGGAGGCGGGTATGGAAAGATATCTTCACCCGCGGGTATGCTAATGGGCAAAAATCTCTACCCATCGGGTATGCGGGTGCGGGTGCGGGTGTATACTACCCGTACCGCATACCGCTGGTAAAATATACCCGGCCGGTGTATATTAGATATAGCAACAGTACATATACCGTGGCCCGTATATATATTCAAACGGCCGATGGAAATACCCGCACTCGTATATACTGCGTGCCCGTATATACCCTTATCAATTGGGTATGGGTTACCCGTCGGTATAAATACCCGCGCGGTGCGGGTATGGGTAAGTTTCTATACCCGTGTGCGGTGCGGGGTATTAGCGGTGCGGTGCGGGTATCGGGTACGGGTATGGTTTGGCTATACCCGACGGGTATTTACCCGTTGCCATCTCTAGTTGCAAACATATGCTGAGAAATCTTAAGCCCCTGATTCAAGTGAAGTTACATGTCTCAGTTGCACAAAAGCCACGGGTAGTTGTATCATGTCATGTCAGGTTCTGTACAGTTGGATTTGGTGGCTTCATCCCCTTTTGAGTTCTGTATACCGAATTACGGTGCAAATTTTACAATTATTTACCAAATTGGCAAATGATTTTACGGAATTGCATATGAAAATTTTAGTGCGGCATACCTTTTGGTAAAATCCTGGATCCGTCACTGCTGTGACTATTGGATGAATGAACCCTCTCAGGTGTATTATTACTGGAAATGGAGAAGATGGATATATGTTCCTGGGTCGACCGTGGGGGCCTTTTGGGAGGGTTGTCTTCGCACACACATTTATGGATCGCTGCATTAAGCCTGCTGGCTGGCATAATTGGGACAGATATGAGAATGAACGAACTGCTTGCTTCTATGAGTTCAGGTACTGGGATCATCAGGATTCAGTGGCTTCTCTCATGTGACTTATTAATATCAACCTCACATGATGTTACATTAAAAAGGAAGTTTTATACTGTCTTGCCACTCTCATAGATTGATCCCTCATGAGTAAATAGACTAATGCTTCTGGAGTAGTTCTGATTTTAATGTTCTTCGGGACTCGCTAGCTACCATATTATTATACATGGTATATGTTGATATGAATCTACCATATTCAGTGTGCTACAGTTTTAACACTTGTATCATTATTTTTCTGCAGGTGCTCAGGGCCAGGCTTCCGCCCATCAAACCGAGTGGCTTGGTGCAGACAATTGCTTGATGTTGAAGCAGAGCAGTTCCTTGCACACACTTTCATTGATCCAGACCTTGATAGACCGTGGCTCCTCCAGATGATGGCAATAAGGATACCTGCATCAGCATAGTCTGATCCCAGGATCCTAGTGCGTCCTTCCTAATCTATCAAATAAATAAATTTGTAGGATGTATTATAAGTTTGTAACATTTGGTCAGTTAGTATCTACGTTAATCATATTGAGGAGAGAGATTTTGTTGTGAGCTGTGAGCCAGCCTGTGACTGATTTAGGACTACTCTGAAACACGAAAAGCGTACTATTTACGCTCGCATGAGCTATGTCTCCTTTTGTTCTTCTGAAAATGCATTAACGTAACCGAAATGCCACAATCATTTGGACCTTTATTTTTTGGAATGTGTAATGGTAAGCTTGCATGATGCAAGTTGCAGGTTTGCAGTAACTTCTGGATGCAGTTCATCTACGGCGACCAGTAGACATATTCTTTCCTCTACGGCGACCAGTAGAGATAATTCTTTCAGAAAGTTGTCTACAAAATCAGAGGAGCAAGTTTGAACAAACTTGGAAGAACTGTGTATCAAGTTTGTAACATTTTGTAGACCTTGATAGACCGTGGCTCCTCCAGATGACCCAGAAAGTGTTTTTCCCATACCAATCTTGCGGCATGTAGTACAAATCGTACATACAGAATTACATCGGAAATCCTCCGATCCAAGGTTCCATTTGGAACACTGCAATTTTTCTCGATTTCTACAAAAATTGAACTATTTCTCTCGATTACGTGCCATGCTTCCTGGGACAGTTCGTTGTTCAAAAGATCATAAACTAGCCGCTGGTGAATGCCTAGCTAATCTCTTCGACCTTGATGAAAAGCTGTTAGACAGAGAAACAAGGACGTGATGCCCATGCTTCAACGAACACCAGAGGTTCCTTGCAAGCCATAACAGACAAGACTACGACACGCATTTACGCATTGGAGGCAGATATCAGATAAGAACCGAGCTTTCGTTTTCCATTTATTTTTGAAACAATGGCGGGAGCTCTGTCTCATTCTATCAATAGAAAGGAGAGCTTGCACAGACCACCGATAATGTTTTGCAACGCCGTCGCCTCTCACGCACCAAATTCTTTTCCGCTTCCTTTTCTTCAATATCTCGCAGGAAATGAAAGCTACAGAACCTAACTTAGGGCATGGGCAATGGCGCTGCATGGCCGTTGCTACATCCATGATCCATACCGTTTGGCGTGTGATACCAGCCATAAAGGTGCTTGTATTGACGGCAACTGACGGTTTTTAACTGAAAATAAATAGTAATAGCTAACAGAAGTTGCTTTTACAAAGAGGGGTGAGCGGTGGAAAAAGTGTGAGAAATATATGTACGTGAGACAGAAGCAAGAGGAGTGGGGTGTGTAATATTCCATGACCTCTGTCTTATCCTCGGAATAAGACGAGAGTAAGAGAAGTTGAGAAACTACTTCAAAAAGTCATATGTTCATATTAGTTTCTAGCTTCTTTAAACAGGCCAGAAGCAGAAGTCAATATGAAAACCTCGTGTCTAGTACAGATAAAAATAAAATAAAATCCAATCCGGCCGGGCGGCTTGTTGAGAAGGAGGCATGTGCATGGTCGCCACTCCGGCCGTGGTCGCATTACACGGCTGCTGTGGTGATGGATACGGAATGCAACGTCTCGGCAACGACCACAACGCCCGCGTCGCGTCCGTCGGAATTGTTAACGTCTCGCTTTGATTCTTGCTAGATTTCAGGGAGAACGGCTGGGTAGGAGGATGGATTCGATTGTTGGTTGGAGGGTTGGAGTACATTGCATCAATTGCATCGCAGATCATTGTTATATTTCCATAGATATTTTCACTTGGGTCTGTAAACTTTGAGATTATGATAACTAAGTCGTGGGACTTCATAACATGATAATTAAGTTGTGGGACTTTGTATTAGGTGATTATTTTAGGTTGGTCGACGCAAGTTTAAAAATTCTATGCAATATGTAACATTGGATTAGTTGTGCAAGTTTAGCAACTTAATTTGAGTTCTCAAATCCATATGTCTAGGTAAAGCAAGCGCGTATACAGATTTAAGGATCTGTGGTGCAATTCACTGTACGGGCTGTCTCGTACGCCTGATAAAGTAGTGAACAAGATGGAATGAATGGACAGACGAGCAGAAAGCAACATGTTACGAGGGGCCAGTCTGCGCCTTCTGAAACCCATCGGTGCGCCGCCGCATCGCCACGGCGGCCGGCGCGGGGGGGAACCTGCGCACGGCGGGCATCGCCGACACGTCCACTGCCCTGTGGCTGACGCACCCCGTCAGCAACCCGACCGGGCGATCCCGGTGCTGCGTCACGGCCATCGGGCCCGGCCTGAAGCTACCCGCGGCGCTGCTGGCCCGACCGCCGCGCTCCGACGCGACGGACACGTCCCCGGCGCTCGCCGTCACCACGCTCCACTGGATGCTCGCCTCGCTGGGCTCGTAGGGGCAGTCGTCGATCATGAGACTCTTGATCTCGAACAGGTCCGAGCTCGACTCGCTCCCGACGTCGTCGTCGTCGCCGTTGCCTCCGCCTCTGCCGACGCCGGGGTCGACACCGCCACCGCCGCAGTTCACCGGCACGCTGACTTTGACCGGAGCCAGGAGGGTGAAGCTTCTCCTAAAGCTTGCGCTCGTGTACTCGGCCGCCGTCTCCTCCCTTATCGCCTCCCCCCCTATGGCTGCCACTTTTGCCGTGCCAAGATTCAAATTTGGCGGGCGACCAGCAACCATGCCATGGTTGCCGTCTCCCGCTAGCCCGAGGGCAGCCTTCTCTATCCTCAGGTCTCTGTACCACTCGATCCTACTTGCCGCCGGCTCGCCCGACCCGGCGGCTTCCGTCGCCGCACGGCTGTCGACTCCCACGGCCCGCTTCCCGGAGCACGAGCGCAGGAGAACGCCGAGCTGAAGGCAGCACTGCTTGCCGCGGTATCCCGGCAGGCGGCGGCGAGCGTCCCGGAGGAGCACGGTCTGGCTGTTGGCGCTGGCCCTCGAGCCGGTGCTAGCCGCCGACGCGCGCGTCCACGCCGGCTTGCTCACCTCCACGGCCGGCCTCGCCGCGGTGGCGGCCGTCTCGTCGGGCACCACCACCGCGGCGGCGGCCTCCTTGTAATCGCCGTCCATTGCGCCCTTGAAGTACCGCTCGGCGGCGAACACGTCGAGCTCTCCGTCGGCGTGCGTGCGCCTCCGACTCCCCGTGCTCTGCGGCGGCAATGGCCGCGCCGGGTCGGCGTCGACTGCCTCCTGGACGAGGTCGACGTAGGTGGGGAAGGCGCCGTTCCGGCGCTGGCCAAACAGCGCCTGCTCATACGTCACCTTGGCATCACCATTTCTTGAGTTCTCCATTGCTGGTGCAATCAAACACTAGTACTGGTAGTGCCAAGTATGTGCCACAAAGAAATGGTGTGAATATCCACACTTATATAGGCATCAAAGGAAGATAAGACACACAGATTTCACCAACTTCTAATAAATAAATAAATAAAATGATTTGATTAGTCGACAAAAAAATGTTTAATGCTAATTTGTCCCTGTGAAGCAACTGTGAAGGCAACAGGGAGGAGATAATGAGGTTGTGAACTGATTCAGAGAGAATGGTTGGAGCACTCAGGGCCATGTTTATTTTTGCAGCATTTCTTGAAAATTTTAGACTTGGTGCAATTTTAATTTGCAATGGAGGTGATGGTTGGTGCCTTACCATCCACAAGTCATAGGAGTTGATGCAATAATTTTGATGCACTTGTTGTTAAAACTCCTTAGTTTCAAGGTTTCTGCAGTGCAAGGCAGACAGTGACATGCATGCCAAGGAGACAAGGGAAATTTGAGGAACAATGATGCTTGTTTCATGGTAAAGACATGGATTGAGATGATAAGGTTTGTTGCGTGCATATATATAATACATGCGATATTTGGTGCGGAAAATAATTATCGACGCGTTTCGTTGTATGCACGAACGAAATTAAGAAAACGTCGCATTTTCACGCCAAATGACAGGTAAGGAGACAGGGAAACAATAGGTACTATCTGAATTTTGCTTTTTTTCCCCAGGGAGAATTAGACCCTTTGTTGTTTCATGTACTTACACAACAGCTCAGTTTTAGACTTTCAGGCTTTTTGCATGGAATGATGGCTCTGTTCGTTTTTAGTTTTTGGTTTTTCTAAAGTAATCAGCTTTTAAATAAAATATTTTTTTAAGATAAAGTCTACTAATTAATTGTAGTATATATACTGTACCGACTTCATTTATATTGGCAAAAACCGTACGTGAATTTCTATTACTCTGTAATCTCTCGTATGAACAGCTCAAAAACTATAAGCCACAATCAAAAGTCTCAGCCAAAAAGAACAGGTCCGATGAAAGATGGCATCGACGCGCGCAAAGGGAAGAGCACGAGTGGGAGATGCAAAAGGGGTATGTCTTATGGGGTGAAGTTAATAGTTCTAGTACATTTGACACTTAACAATATGCATCTAGCACAACCATAATTAAGTGTTTCATGCATAGATTCTTCTGATTAGCACTGATGAGTCACTGACTACCAACGATCAAATTAAATGAGCACAAGATTACCAACACATGTATACTGACAATTAAGGGTCTGGTCGGTAGAGTTCTAGATTCTTATTTTCTAACTTTTGCTTCTGATTATATAAGAATTCACTTCTCTAAGAATTTATAACTACTTCTAGAAAGCGTTTGACTAGTAGATTGGCTCCAGAAACAATGAAAGAGAGGATTTGAGGCAAATAAACAATGATACCACTAGTTGTAACATTTTATTTACATCTGTGTCTTACTCATTTGTATTTATATACAATTTATGAAATAAAGTTTTCCAAAATTTTGAAGACTATATATATATACAAATTATGAAATATTTTTAAAATTTTTAAAAACCATATATACACAAATTATAATAGATTTCGCGCGTTGCGTCGTGTGCCACAAGTGGGACGAGGACGACTTGCTCGGCGAAGAGGAGCGAGAGATGGCCACGTCGGGCAATTGCCAATGCGAGAGGCGCAAGCAGTTTGACTACCTTACGATGTCTGTCTTTATCATTGACCAGTACTGGTACAAGTACTGTTTTAGCTGAGATGAGATGATCCAATTATTAGTGGATCAGAGTTTAAGTGCACATGCTTTTCATTTGATGATGTTGTTGTATCTGGAGACTGCATATATCATAATAGATCAATCAAAATTGCTAGAAATTTTTTTAAAATAATTTTTTATTTAAAAATACAAAAGTATACCTGTTTTTTTTTACAAAAGTAACTCCTATAGCCTAACCGTTGGGTGACAGAGTCCAATAGTCCAACGGTTGGGCTATAGGTTTCGTCCAACCGTAGGGTGACTGAAGAACATTTAGATTATTTTTAAAAATTTTGAGTATCGATTAGAACTTTTAAAATAATCTATTTTTATTCAAAAATACAAAATTATCCCCACATTTTTCTTTTTTACAAAAATAACTGGCTACCTAAAATATTTCTAACTATCACACTAATTTATAGTCTAACAACACCATGAGCAGGCGTTGTTCAACCTCAGATTAGTTGTAAGGCTAATTTAGTGTGGCCATCCTACAATAATATATGAATTAACACCTGCATATGTATCAATTTTGATTGATTCTGCAAAAAGCAAAAAGGGTCAACTCTCAGCCACAGTTTTATTGTATATATTAGTACGGCTGAAAATGACAATGGCTAACAGGATCCAATCGCCCAACGATTTGGTTACAATGGTTGCTTTTGTAAAAAATAAAAATATGAGTATAATTTTGTATTTCCGAATAAAAATAGATTATTATTTTAAAAAAATTCTACTCGATACTCATTATTTTTAAATAATCTAAATGTCCTTTAATTGCCCTACTGTTGGACGACAGCAGTTCAGTAGCCCAACCGTTGGGCGATAGCAACCTGTAGCCCAACCATTGGACTATTGGTCTTTGTGTCACTCTGCTGTTGGGCGAGAATGTCCAGTCACTCAACGGTTGGGCTACAAGTGGTTACTTTTGTAAAAAAAAAATTAAAGTGTAGGTATAATTTTGTATTTTTAAATAAAAATTAGATTATTTAAAAAATAAATTCAAAATTGCTACACTATCTAAGCAATTATTAGCGATGGGTGCACCTTGCAATCCATACAATCTAGACACTTGTGGTCCATAAGTCTTGTCCAGTTTTGTTGGCATCCAACTCAACTAAATTGATCATTTGTAATTGCCAACAATGGATTTGCAATTGACTGAATTGTATCTTTGTTCTGATAAAATTCTCCAGTCTAAACAGTTAACAATCCACTAAAAAAACCAAAAACATTAGAAATTCTTTTTTTTTTACCAAAGCCTCGGTGAGGGGGTAACAACAAACAAGCACAGAATAACAGAAATTTTCATATACAATGAACCAGGGAGAAGAACATATTTGAAGCTGTCTCTTTTTTTTTTGTGAAGGATAGCCTTGTCTTTATTCAAATGTGAATAATGGCCTCCTGTACATTTCATAAGGTTATTTTCAGTGGACAAATACATATTTACATATATAATCTGTAAATTGTAACCTGAACTGAAACATCGAGTCAGAAGAAAAATACATACTATAGTGCACACAACACACAAGACTTTGAGACATTAGCAACTGTACATGTTAGAAGCATTGCCAGTTATCTGAAAAATGAAATGCTAAACTATCAGATATCAGTCTACCCCTTGTGAACATCAGTGATTCAATTTCTCACTCTAAAGTAAACAATAATAAAACAAGAATTACTTTGCTAATTCAACTAGAATCAAACTAAACAAGTTCTTTCTATCCATATTAGGCTGTCAATAAGCAGCAACACCACTCTCACATGCATAAGCTCGATTACCTTGTTCCTGATCAAAGCCTACTGCATCCTACTCTCAAACCCAAGCTGGACTGTCAAACAGTAAGAAAAAATTTAGTCAAACACTATTACTCAAATGGCAATTAGCAGCATTACAGAAATCTATTACTCAAATACAAGGTTCATTGCACATCTAGGCTATTATTTGTTACGTTGAGATGAACCTATATACTGTGATAATAGCATCAACTGGCCAACAGTTCATTGCACATCTAGGCATGTAGTAGCACAAAAAATATCAATAGCATGCAGTAGAACAAATCAAAATAAAAGAAATTATTCCAATCAAATTTAGATATCTGTTTATTCCAGAACTAGGCAGCAAGTTACCCCTGTTTCCATCCTCAAAATATAAATTTCAGAAAAAAATGCGATGTATTCAACAAGATCTACAGGTGTTTTTCTAGATCTAGGCAATCCCGGTGAAATAAGAGGATGATGATGGGAGCATACCTGGACAAGAGGAGCGGAGCTCGTTGAATGGCGGCGACGATGGATACAGAGCTCCTGATCTGACAGGGATCTGAGATGGCCGTGAGGGATTTGGGGTGGCGGTGATAGATCCGGTGGTGAGGAGGGCAGGGGCGAGATCTAGGTGAGGTCGAGAGGAGGCAGTGGCAGGGGCGAGCGGAGGCGGAGGTGGGGCCAAGAGGACAGTGGCGGCTGGGGCTAGAGGAGGCTGAGGCAGGGGCGAGAGGAAGTTGGCGGCGAGAGGAGGGCGTGCACGAGAGGAGGTGATGCGATAGAGGAGGGCGTGGGGGTGATAGGGTGCGAGGGTAGATCGATGGCATTTTTGCGGGTAATAAATTCAAACTTTAATAGGTGCTTTGGTTTTAAGTGTGCTGGCTCTCCACAAGAATCCACTATAAGGTTGCTTTTCCTTACTAGTTCATTTTCGACTCTGTCTTTCGCGAGAATTAGAATCTGATAGTTTTGACAAGCTAGGTGTTTGACACAACTCCGCGAGATCCGAAGGAGAAGCTGGGAATAGAAGCTGTACTAAACGCACCCTAAGTTCAGAACCTAACATGATATGGGACACTGGAACTTTTCTAGCTAGTACAATGATGATTTGGCTGCATCCAATTCCGAAGTTTGAAACTGCGAGTCAAAAGGGGGATTTCGATTGACGTTTCTTAGAACAAAAGGAACGAAGAGCGTTCACGCAAATCTTCTCCACGGGAAGTGCGGCATTTGCTCCTTGGCCTCTTGGGCCGAGACAAATCCAGTTTTTCTCCTCCCTTTTGACCTGTATTTTGGAGATGTCTTTGTATGTCGCACCGATCAGATTGTGTGTCCCAAATCTCAATGATGTCCTAAGCGATTCGTTTTTCTTCTTTTGCTCGCAGTCAGGTGAATGCTAGCTGCAGAACTCTGGCTCCAGAGGCAAATCAGGGTCTCATTTGGAACGCAAGATTCCCACAAAAACTTCATAGGAAACCCCCAAATTCAGTGAGTGAATGCTACTTTTACTCAGTAGCAATCGAATCTCCTCATTCTAAAAGGGCAGTGTTCTTGACATGTTTATGCAATTAATGAATTCCAACTCCTATTTCGCAAAGGGAGGGACCTGCGCTAACTGACAGGTGATAATCACAAACATTTTGCTTTAGAAAATCTTTACAAATTTCCACTGACATGTTTGGCTTATGCTTTTGGCTTTTGCCTTTTTTTAGCACTGTTTGGTATTGTTTAAGGTTTTTCACTGTACTTGTTGTAAATTTTTTGACGTAGTTAAATTTAGGAAAAAAAAATAAAAAAAAATACAGGTTTTCTCATCATAAACAATGCAGAGAGATACGAAAAAAGAATACAAAAAAAGTCTCAAAACAACCAAAAAACAAAAAAAATAAAAAGTAAGAAGTTAAAAGCTGAAGCCGAATTGAGTGAGATATATAGCACTAAGTAGGACATGTACCTTTGTGGCAGTTCCCAAATTTTGGTTAAAAAGGGCGTTACGCCCTGTATGGAACACGGGAATATTTTTCGCTTTCTATGGGAATTGAACCGCTTCGTTGAAATTCCTGCGTTCCAAGATTCAAACAGGCACTTGGTAGGCACAACAATTGCCCTGGACAAGTTTTCTTTCTCTCTAAGTAGGATTATACTGTTTGTTTTGACATGTGGGCTCTACTGATCAAATTGTAAGAACCACACCAAATTGCAGTACATAGTATTATCTCTACCATTAATAAAGAACCCAAAAAATCTTGAAAAATATCGCCTATGAGGTTTCATGCAATATTTCAGGTAACAAGGAGACACACGTATAAACTTCTGGACCACATCATGTCTATAATTTCTAATCCTGTAAAGTTCAATTTATGGACCCTACGTTATATAGTACTATACATTGAAAAGAATTGCCAAATATTATTCAGTGATTGCGAAGTTCAATCATCGAACGGGGTCTGATCGAGTGTTTGACCGATAACCCAACATTATTCCTGGCTGCAGTGGCACAGCCGGGATATAGATATATGGGTGGGGCTCAACTTCGGCTTATCACTTTCTATTATAATAACTAGTTTTTAAATGATATTTTTTTAAAACAGAGCCTATAAATCAGTTATAATAGATATTGTACCAAATTCAGCTATACCGGCAAAAATCGCATGTAGCTTTTCCCTCTTCATATTGTTGTCTCTCGCAAACAGTCAATATTCAAGAACTATAAGCCAAAAACTAAAACCACAACTTAAAAGAGCACACCCCTAAGAGGAGCTAGATAAATGCTATTACTTTTTTTATGACATACACTAAACAAGAAATTCAATGCACATACTCGGAAGATGTATACATGCTCCCAAGTTTTAAACACGTAAATTTTGCAAGGGGTCATATGCATGCTTGAAGTTATTTTAGGCTAGAAGTTCGTGGGGGTACTAAAAACACATATGGAAGGATGGGGGCGCTGGTCTCCCTCCTCCGCCACTGGGTGGCTATAATTGAAACAAAATATAATAAAGTTCTTGCCTTTTTTCTTCTTGCTTTCGTAGTCCAGCATCTGGAATACTGGAGATGTCAGACGATGATGACATTGATCAAGATATTATTACACACGTAGGTCATAGCTTAACACATGATCATTGCCACCACAGAAGAATTTGCTTATGTTAACGGGATAACAACTTGATTTCCACTTGATAATTACACCCTTCATTTCATATGACAAGCCAACATCAGATGCATCCTAGTAGAGATAGCCATTGTTGGCAAAACAAAACGCCTTCCGGAATCCAGGTGTTCTCCAACTGGGCTGGATATCCCCCCTGGCTAGTCCCCACAGTCAACATTGTGCAAATCAATCAATTCCCAGTCAGCTTTCAGCGAAAGCTGGGCAAATTGCCCTTTTCATGCATATTTCTCTATGTTCTCAAATAATTGTATGAAAAATCGTGAAAGAAGTTGAAACCAGGAAAAAAAAAACCAGTTGGTGCAAAATTCTCATCCATCACACAAATACATTTTTAATGTACGCTGGTATCGATTACGGAAGCAATATAAGCCGCCTTTTGCGACAACAGATAAATAAAGGATAGCATACATAGTGGAGGGCTGGTTTTCTAAACAACTGAAGGCATAACACTAGATTTTTTTTGGTGGGGGGGGGGGGGGGGTCATTAGGGCTTCTCTCCTTCTTGCTCTTGTTCAACTTCACCCTTGCCAACAAGCTGTTAACATTCAATCAAGCAACAAATTATAAGTTAGCTCTCAAACACAACATCTGATGATCGATGCTTCAGCTGTGTTGGCAAATCATAAAAAGGCATATTCCAATAGTCAACCATATCAAATTATTATATACTCAAATGTCATTAGTTTCAAACAATTCAATCAAACTATAAATGGGACAAAGAACTAGAACACAAACGGGAGGCACAAATAAAGAACTCTCACTAAATAGCTATAATAATTCCAAAAATCAACAGGATCTCAGACTCATGCAGAAGACCATGATGAATAAAAGTAGCACAAGGTAAGAACCATCACGCTGTAAGCCCAATATCACATGATGAACTCTGGGAGATTAGATGTCTAGGCTATACAGTTGCAAGAAATTTCCATATGGTTCGGATGCATCAGAAACTAAATATAACTGTGTATAAACATGTCCAAACTTTGTGTGGAAGCTTCAAACAATTCTCTAAATATTGATGGATGTAGGGGAAAGGGTGTTTTGTGACTGCAAAATTTCATGATCAAACATGATTGCATTGGGGAGAAACAAAAAAAATGGCAAATTAATTGTCAATAGTGATTCACTTTTACTCCATCCGATTCCAAATATAAATCGTTTTAGCCTTCTCAACTCTTCTCTAAATATAAGTCATTCTAAAACTTCGACGCACATTTACCTCTTTTTTCCTATTATGCCCTCATTGAATGAATGCACATGTTCTCATGAATAAATGAGGTCTCTCTCAACATACTTAAAAAAAACTCGACCTGCGGGGGGGAAGACGTCCCCCCGGGTATTATAAGGAGAAGATCTTCTCACACAGATCGAGAAAACCCCCGAACCCCTGCTCCACCCTTACACAGCGGCACCATTGCCCGATTTGTGAGACGACCAGGCGGATCCTTTGGATCAACGCCAACGTCCTGGGCAGGTCCTTAGTCCTGTGCTTTGTTGTGGTAGCAAGCGAGGGGATTTTTTCCCCCAGCCTGAAATTCGCTCCCACTGGGAGTCGAACCCAGGACCTGGGGGGTGCTACTGAGGCGCTTTAACCGCTAGGCTAGAGGCCCGTTCGCCTCTCTCGATATACTTAAGAGTGGAACCATTAAAGTATAGGAATAAATGAAGGGCACCAAGGTCATTTCTCCTGCTCCTTAATTTGTGTGCCCAAAGCTAAAACAACTTATATTTAGAATCAAAGGGAGTATCAGTATCACTTTTTTTAGGATAAGGGATTTCCACATAAATATCACATTCCCCCAAAAATAAGTATGAGCAACTTGAACAGAACCCTGTCCAGGACATTTCAAATCTAATTCATACTTTGTCATAACAAAAAGCCTACCGAGTGCAGAAATTGAACTTTAAGATGACTGAAGGGAAAAGAAAAAAGAATTTGTTTATTCTACACATAAGGTATTCAGTAGGTCTGTACAAGCCCAGTTTTCACGGTTTGGCGGAAACCGGAAGAAAATGCATGTATGCATGCTTCCGAAATTGCAAGCACAAAGATCATGCATATATACAAGCTTCCAAAGCAGCTATAAACGGGTTGAGAAAACTGTTTTGAACACCCAAAGTACTCAGCATTCAGGCATAACAGCATTAACCATGGACATACTAAAAGTTCAGTGTTAATACCAGAGAACCAATCAACTCATATGCTTCCATCACTTTCGGGTCCTCTTCATCTTCATAGCCAACCTGCAATATTCGTGGACCATTGACTGACCAAAAGGCCCTTCGTCCATCATCCTGGCAAAAGAAAAGTAGAGCAACAGTTCTAGATTAGGTAGTAATTTCCTTTGAAACATTAAGATTGTCGTGCTCAGAATTTTATTTCCAAATAGCAAAATTGGAAGCAAATTTGCAGTTTTCATCACTTTAGTTAAGTCATAGTAACAGACAGCACTGTTAAGAGTGTTTTGCAAGTCTTTTGCGAGATAACCAGGCAGTCTCCCATCTTTATTTTGGTTTGTTGGGTTCCACAAGAGATGGTAAAGAAGCAGCTTTAAAAAAGCTAGGGGCATGACGTTTGGCAAAAGTTATCATGTCATAACAAAAAGCCTAGCGGTTAGAGCGCTCTAGTAGCACCCCTCAGGTCCTGGGTTCGACTCCCGCTGGGAGCGAATTTCAGGCTGGGGGAAAAAAATCCCCTCGCTTGCCCCATAAGCCAAAGCACAGGTCTAAGGCTGGCCCAGGTCGTTGGTCGCGCCAGGTTGTTGGTCGAGAGATCACCCTGGATTGGTCGTTCTCACATAGGCTGATGTCGCTGTGTCAGGGTGGGGCAAGGGTTCGGGGATTTTCTCGATCTGCGTGAGAAGATCTTCTTAATATAAGCCCGGGGGGTTTCTTCCCCCAGGTCGAGTTTTTTATATATACTATATTGTAGCTCTGTTGTATTTTAAAATAGCTAGGGGGAAGAAAAAAGTTTATTCAGTTGAGAGACTTCAATGTATGGGAATTTGAATAGTTGGAAGTAGGCATGCAAAATAAAACAAAAGCCATTGCCTTGGAATTCTCACCTGCAACACAATCATATAAATAGCCTCCAGCGCCTGTTGCCGAATTTCAGAATCCTCGACAGCTTCTCGTTCATGTGAGAGTGCATTTGCAAGCTCAAGAGGCATTTTTGATCTATCATCTTCATTATAGATCTGCAATATCAGCCAACAACTGTATAAGTGGTGGGCTTGTTAAGGATAGAATAGGAGATAGATTCCTTAACAGGGCTAACATACAAACATTCATCATTGAACACAAAACAAGATAAAAGCAAGGTCTTTTCATCAATTATTTTACCGGGGAAAACAGATGTGCATCTGGCATAATTCAAATCCGCAGATTTGCCCTTGTCATAATGGATTGCTAGCTACGTTTACGGTTTTGCAAGTGCATTCGCGGATTGAATAAGGGAACGATGCAAAATGCCAATGCATTTCTACATACAAATATAGAACTATCATTCATTTGTCAACAGTTACCAACTGATCACGGGCAAAAAGAAAGTGGTCATCAGAGCCAGTGCAATAGAAATTACCACAACAAAAAAAGAAATGACAGTTACCATTAAAAGGGAAAATATGCTCAAACAAAATTCACATAAACAATACAATTCCACACATGTTCAAAGAATTGTACCTTCTTTCCAGCTACAGGCAAAAGTAGAGCTGGCCAAAGATATTCTGCTACAGAAAGCAAATTTTGTATTTGGGTATCAGCTTCAAAGCAACAGTTGCGGATGGTGCCAGCAACCTGCAAAAATTCACAAAAGGAATTGAGAAGCAGGAACATTAGTGGAAGCACAATAATCCAACAAGATCTTACAGTAAATGAAATACCAATATGTTAGCAATACCAGGCAGATAGACTGACAGAATACACTCAGTAGTCAGCATACGAATATAATTGAAGATACCCATGTGACAGTCAAATCTAGATATTTGCAAAGAACTTGAAAACACTAAAGTTCAAGACAACCATTACTTCTACTGCGATAAGTCTTGAAATGGCAGATGCATAAAAAAAAAAGATTGTGAAGTGTTATGAAATAATGCAATATTCCAATTTACAAATTGAATTGCCATTACTACTTATTTGCTAAGATCCCCTCTATGTGTACTCTTGGACACTATGTAGCAACTCCTCATTAAATTACGATAATATTTGATGGTATGTGACTGTGATAAGTAAAATAATTGAGAAAAAATAAATAGTTAATAACATATATTGTCCAAGTATGCCAAAAATATAAACCAGGACAGCACATGTAATGTACAGATCATGTCACATTAACACCAGCATCGAGATTAAAAATGGGCTGCACGTACCCCTTTCTTTCTAAGTTGGTTTGTTGAATCAAATTGGCGTATAACCTGCTTCAGAAGACCTCTCTTAGGTTCCATCAGTATTCTCCTTCCAGCTTCAACCTTTGAAATGTTCACAAGTATAGAGGCAACATGTTCAAAAATATCTTCCTCTGCGTATAAATGGCAAAAGGAAGTCAATTCACTGGTTAATTGGATGATGACTTCCTCAGTCAAGCCAAACAATCACAGAAGGGATTGCAAAGTTAAAAATGGATCAGTTCACAAATAGATAAATCTAGATATCTTCTTGCCAATGAAATGATAGCCAATAACAAGTAGAAAACATCAGAAGACCAGTCCCAGATAATAGTACATTCTGTCACTGGCATTATTTCTAGGTTGTGATGTTGGGCTGAGACAATTTCAGGAGTTTCAACCTCTAGATTCTAGAAAGTACACAATTGCAGAATTTGACAGCTGAACAACAATAAGATAAAGCAGGAGAAATAACTAAGAAGTAACAAATAAAAGAAAAGGAACACAGCAAATGAAAATAAAGAACATAAGAAAAGAAGAAATTCACCTCCAGACTCACTGGATGACCTACAGAATGACCGCACAAGCTTGGCAACATACAACCCTTGCACCTTTTCATCCCCAACCTTTCAAATAGAAGAAAGCTATATTCAGTAATCTATACATGATATAGTTACAAAGCAGAAAAAAATTAGAAGCAGTATTTATATTCCACATGTTTTCCTGTACATTAGCCTTGCCAGGATTTACTGATCTGAAAACCAGAAATCACTCAAATCAACAAAAGATCATGATTTACCAAAACCAATGTAACAACAATATCATCTTTTGAGAAAACTCAAAACTTAAGGTTTTGATGAAAGAGAGTTTTGTTGCACTCTTAGGGATGATCAAAGGTATGACCGAAACTTAATTATCCGAAACAATGACGCTTGTAACTTCATCAGATGTCAGGACTCAGGAGCCAGGTCATCACCAGCAAATTGAATTAACTGAATAGACGGCAAATTTGCAATGCTTCTGGACTCATTAGGAATAGCATGGATCCTAAAATTGATAATAACTTCATAAGTTGCCTAATTTAAAGATTGACAGCAGCAAGGATTGACTTTAACCAAAAGGATCGAATCATCAAAGTGACGCAACACCAGCTGATGCTGATTCATATGAAATCATTTATTCAAGGTGATGCAACTTTATTAGATATTTAGTCACCAGACCTAAAACCTTTATAATTCTCTTTCTTTTGAGAAAATCAGTGCTCCTAGCCTCCTACATAAATAATAGGATGATCAGAACTTTTAACACTATTTCTCCAAACAAAAAGATTTAAACAGCATCCATCAGCAACAAAAACATGAGTACACTAAAGATAAAAAAGAAAGTAATTCTAACGCCATGAATAGATCAAATTGCCACAAAGGAGTGATAAGAATTGGCATACATAGCAAACACTCGACTCTTTTTTTTAAAAAAAAAAGTAGCAACTTTGCAGCTAATATTAGAGACAGGGAGACGAGAGGCGGGGGCAAACCTGGAGGAGGGCGGCGATGCCGGACTCAACCTGGGTGAGATTGACGAGCAGCATGACGAGGCTGTGGGCGAGGCCCGGCTGCTCACCGCCACGCTTGGCCATCACGTCCATGGCGGCCGGGACGCCGCCGAGCGCGACGAGGCGGGTGGCGAGCGCGTCGTCCTGGCTGAGGTTGACGAGCGAGTCCGCAGCCGCCTCGCCCGCGCTACCCCCCGCGGAGGCGAGCAGCCGAAGCAGCGCCGGCAGCGCGCGGTCGGCGCGCACCGTGAGGGAGCGCAGGCCGTCGCTGTCGCCGGTCAGCCCCCGCACGATGTCGACCGCAGCGCCACGCACCTGGAAGCAAGGAAGAGAAGAAGGAATTGTGGGTTAAGAGTCAGTAGTGGGGGTTAGGATTTCGGGAGGATTGGCTCGGATTTAGGAGGGTATCACGCACCTGAGGGGAGTCATTGGAGAGGAACTCGAGGAGTTCGGCGAGCTCGTCGGCCATGGCGGCGGCGAGGGTTTAGCTTCCTTTTTATGGGGTTCCCCTAAAAACTTTGTAAGGCGATGATGACGCGACGAATACCATGAGACTCCACTTACGCGAACCAAACACGAAGACGTATTCCGCAAACAAGATGCGGCCGAAGCAGACGTGCCATCTGGACAGTGAGAGAAAGGGAGAGGTGCAACAGTGTGGCAAGCAGCCGCAGTCTGCGCAGAAGATCACGACATCCGCACACGTGTCCATATCCTATTGGAACTTGAGGACCAAAAGTGTTGGACGCTGGATCGACTCGTACATGTATTCGCATGTGGGGTCACTCGTGAGTTTGGTAGATTTGGGTCTGTTCTTTTTGTGGCTGCGACTTATGATTTTAGTTGCGGCCAATGGTTTTTGGTTATCCATGTGAGAGATTAAAGAGTAACTGAAATTCACATGCGACTTTTACCAATATAAATGAAGTCGGTATAGTATGCACTACAAATAACTAGTAGACTCTATTATAAAAAGACACTCCGTTTAAAAACTAGTTACTGTAGAAAAACCAAAAGCCACAAAAGAAAAGGCCCTTTATCAACTGCTCGAACGAGCTTCTACTTCTAAGTTATGGCTTCTAGTTTTTCAATTTTATTTTTTTATTTTTACTTTTTTCTTATTTTTATATTATTTATGATTATATAATTTTTTATTTTTAAAATTTAATTATGTAGAAAAAGCTAATAATATTATAATATATTTTTAGTCACTATAATATAAAAAAAATCAAAACATAGATTTATAAACCTTTTGAAGCGCCACGTATAATTGTAGTTCCAGCCCAAACCGCTTAGTCCTGAGCTTTCCCACATAGGACAAGAGACTCCGAGTAAGCTTCACATTTATTTTTCTCACAGTGAAGATAACACTTCTAGTATGGTATCTCGCAAAATCTAGTCGATTGAGATGTGTTTGAAAGGTACATGTTTGCCTTTTGAGATGTTGTACTCATGCTCATTTGGGCTTTTTTTTATAGCTTATGATTTTCTTTTTCACTGTTTTGCGCTGTAACTAGTTACCATAGTTGCTGGTGGTTTTTGTGTAATTAAATTTTAAAATTTTTAAAAATAGAAAAAAAAAGTTAACCCATCACAAACAACGCATAGGAATATGGAAAACAATGCAAAGGAATTCAGATTTTGAATGGTACATGTTTGCCTTTTGAGATGGTGAAGTCATGCTTATTTGGGCTTTTTTGTTGCTTATGATTTATTTTTCACTGTGTGGCACTATAACTGATTACTATAGCTGCTGGTGACTTTTTGTGTAATTAAATTGTAAAAAAATTAAAAATAGAAAAAATAGTTTAACATATCACGGACAATGCAGAGGAATACTGAAAAAAGACCAAAACAACCCAAAAAATAGCCAAAAAACCATAAAAATACAAAATTAAGAAACTACAAGCTAGAAGCCAAAAGACCAATGGAGAAGCTGAAATGAACAGGGCAAGGTCTTCCTGTTAGTAAAGTTACTATCAACTGTCTTATATCTGGATGTGGACAAATGGAAATGAGGTTTCGGGGAAATGGAGATAAAAATAAATCTTCGTAAATCCATTTTCAGTTTTAGTAAATCTAGGGTGGAGAAGAGTTGAGGTAGTGTGAGTAGGCGATTGAGAGTGACCAATGGTGAGATTCGCTGTTGTTGGCATATGTTTCATGGTGATTTTTCAAACTTGGTATCACTCAAGCTGGTTTTTTCTTTGATAAATGTTCCAATAAGTGGAGGGATAGGATCCCATGTCATTCTTTGTTGTTCGATTACTAATCACAGCCATTAACCAACTGTGGTTGCCCGGTTGCATGGTTATGCCATAAATCTCGATTACACTTAGGCTATAGTCTTTGGATGACGTGGAGGAGGGAGAAGAGAAGGAGGTGGTGGGGAGCGGTGGTGGAGTCGAACTAAAGAGAGGATGATATGAGGTTGTTGAGGTAGGCAACAACAGGAGGATGATGACAACACAGAGTTAAACCGAAGAGGATAGCGACAAGGTCGTCGGGGCAGCGGCTGGTCACCCCTCCCCTCACGCATGGGTGTGGCACACAGGAGGAGGGGGATAGGGTCAAGGGGAATGCCCCTCTTACACCTTGGTAGAGGTGGGCAATTAATCCTAACTTCGGTGACAAAAAGTAAAACACAACATGCAAAAAGCTACAAAAGCAAGTCTAGAATATCTCATGGCTTCTAGTTATGTGATGGCTTAGGATTTTCCAAAAGTTCGACTGAAAGTCACCCATTGGCTTAAAATTTGGCTTTTTTTTTTCCTTTTAAGGTCAAGTTTAAGGTAGAGCTCCAACTGGCTTTTAAGCTGAAGCTTCTGGCTTTTCTTGCGCGGTAGTGGTTGGAAATGCACTGCAACGATTGTTAGCAAGAAATTGAGAAAATAAAAAAATTTGAGAGAAAAAAATAAAAACCCCGTTATATCTTCACGAACAATAAAAAAATAAAGAAAAAAAGCCAAAGCTAAAAAGCTAAAAAAAATCAAAATTAAAAAAATCAATATATTTTAAAAGTTAGAATTCAGAAGCAATAGCCATGTAGAGTAGGCCTAAGGGCCTGTTTGGCAACGGCTGCGGCTTATGACTTTTGGTTGAAATTTTTGAATTTTGGCTGTTTACGGTATAGATTACGGAGAAAGATACTCACTTGTGATTTTGGATGGTACAGATGTTGGGTTTTTAAAATGTACATCGTTTAACTTGTAGACCCTGTCTTGAGAAAATACTCCGTTTAAAAGTTAGGTATTATAGAAAAATTAAAAACTGCTAGTTTCAGAGAAAAAGAACATATCCTAAATTTAACCAACCACACAGGGCCTAACTGTGCTTTGGGAAGCTTCAACCTAGAATATTTTAGGTCGTGCAGTCCCGCTCCTGGAATTTTCTGTAACAGGTTCCTCTTCCTGCCTCGTCGCGGCGCTCTAACAACCACCATCCCCGGCTACCACACACACGCACGCATGACTATACAGCGTGCACCCCCCGTTTCAAAACCCAACCCGGAAAGCGGTAAGCGGACACCGCCCATCCTGCTCCCCTCGATCCCTTCCTTCCTCTCCAAGCAAGCCGCACCCCCTCCCTCGAATCCGCATCGCGCCCGCGACCCGCCCATGGCGCCGTGGTGGAGCGCGCGGCTCGCGGCGTCCTCCTCCTCCGGGAACGCGGCGGCGTGGGCGGCGGCGGTGCGGGCGCGCGCGGTGGCGCCGGCGCTGCGGGCGGCGGTGTGGGCGTGCCTCGCCATGTCGGCCATGCTCGTCGTCGAGGCCGCCTGCATGAGCCTCGTCAGCCTCGTCGCCGTCGGGCTGCTGCGGCGGCGGCACGAGCGGAGGTACCGGTGGGAGCCCATGGCCGGGGCCGCGGGGGGCGACGTGGAGGATCCGCCTGCGCCGGCGGCGGATGCCGCGGGGTTCCCGATGGTGCTCGTGCAGATCCCCATGTACAACGAGAAGGAGGTGAGTGAGGCGTCTGGAATCTCTCTCACTATGTAGTTCACGAGGCGCCTCTGCTCTCCATTGTTGATAGTTTTGCCGCGAGATTGCTATTGGAGGTTTTAGAATTACACGGAGGTTTGCATTTGATCAATAGGGAGCGGCGTTAGGAATTTACGAGGTTTCAGATGTGGATTTTTTGTCACTTAGTGCTTGAATCGTACTTGAACGCTCCGCGCTGTTAAGTTTTGGACCATTTGATTGGCGTTGCTGTGGGCGCAGTCTGATTGAGTAAATTGAAGTTTTTTGGGCTCTGAATGAAACGGGGGTGACGACTTGGGGAATTGTAAGGTGGTATACTCTCTAAAGGTGGTATTTGTTTCAGACATTGCTAATTGTTTAATAGCACATTGGCTTTGATTAGTGCATTTGTAATACACTAATACTACGACTTCTGCCATTTTCCTTTTTGGAAGATAACGACCTGTGGTCTTATGTTGTCGAGAACTAAACTACTCTGGTCTATGAAAGAAACATCGGTGATAGATCATGCCTAAGAGTAAGAAATTTCTTACTTTGCATGGAATAGAGGTGGGGGTGGGAAGAATGCGGTGTCATGATGTCAAGTACAGTAGAACTGTTCTACATAATAGGAGGTACCAAGTAAGATGGATAAGTCATATTCTTGATTTGGTTGCTATATCAAAATGACGATAGTTTCGATATATCACATGGCAATATAGGTCTAACATTTTGTTTACATCGCTTGGCAATTGGCTAGCAATGCTAGCTGTTGAATGGCAATAGTTTTTGCTTAGTTTGATAGGTTCTGAACATTGTTCTTGTGTGTCTTGTTGATTCATTGCGTTTGACACCAGAATTGGTGCATATTTTGTTCTTTTGCAGGTGTACAAGCTCTCCATTGGAGCTGCGTGTGCCCTCACATGGCCACCAGACCGTATTATAATCCAAGTCTTGGATGATTCCACTGATCCGATTGTTAAAGTAAGCCTAGATTGCAGTGACAAGGTTTATCTTGATTGGCCACAAATAAATGTTTTTATATTAACTTTGGATCAAAAGGTGGTTGGCGTGATGCTCGTATGAAATTATTCGTACATTGCAATGCTTGTCATAAATAAATGATAAATATATCTGCATTCCAAATGGGATATGTGCACATAAGCAATTTTCTACGCCTAGCTCCAGCAAAGAGTTGTCATATGGTATTTGACTCATTTTTTAAGGAAAATAGTCAGCACCATTTGAAGATGGAGGACAGAAGTGCCAGAAGCATGGAGCTAGAATAATACACCTCGTTCAGTGAATAGGCTATGTACATTGCACATCATGATTCTGTGAACTAATCACCAAACATATTAATCATAGTGTGGACATATGAGTATGACCTGGATTTTGGCCCCATGGACACAGCCATATCACTATGACTGTATGACATCTTGTAGAATAATTGGTATATGTGACACTCATAAACTCCCTTATTTATACGAATATAACCATTTAGGCACTTGCTCAATGCGGAAACGCAAATTCTTGACAGGCTTGTATAGTTCTATTCTATATGATATTCAAGAATTTAGTAATCCATTGATGCCATTCTGTAAGGTATTAATAAGTTTATATTGACAATAGTGTAATGCATAAAAGACAATATGTTAATTTTCTATTAAGTATCCAAGGTGGTTCTGTTTTTCTGTGGAAAGGGCATTACTAAGGACGGCTTAAATCCCACATGCTAAAAAGGATATAGGAGTATATGAAGTTAACAGCATTCATTTCATGGTTTTCTTCAGATTATTATGCCACTGGATGTTTTTTAATCAATCTTCCTTAAATGCAGGAACTAGTGGAGCTTGAATGCCAGGACTGGGCCAGCAAGAAAGTTAATATCAAGTATGAGGTTAGAAATAACAGGAAGGGATACAAAGCTGGAGCTTTGAAGAAAGGCATGGAACATATATATGCTCAACAGTGTGACTTTGTTGCTATCTTCGATGCAGATTTCCAACCTGAATCTGACTTCCTTTTAAAAACTATACCATTTCTTGTGCATAACCCGAAGATTGCACTTGTGCAAACACGCTGGGAGTTTGGTAAGCATAAAGATACCATTTTAGTTTGTGCATGTAGTTGAGAATATCTGATTGTTGCAGTTCTCATTCTCACATGCAAATGATATATTGAGAAATGAAGCAAAGAGAATCTGAATTGTCAAATGCGTACTACAACTGTCAAAGTAATTGGAATTTTGGAACATCAAGAATGAGCAACGGAAAATGTATCGTCAAGTTATGTGGTTTCTCTTTGTTTTTGCATGCTTAATATTTAGTAATGAACATATCTAATGCAAACACATCTCTTGTTATCATGCAAACTCACAAGTGGGCTGTTAGGTGAGATTTGAACGGGTTGGATTTGAAGGATCTTGAGTTGGTGGGATCCCTCACCATTATTTCTTAACTTAGGGGTTATTTGCAAAGTGTTCATTCATTTGGCACTCAAATACCTTTAAATTTAGGCCATCAAAATCTCATCTAATGGCTCGTGTATGTGTTTGCATGATAGTACCTAGAGGTGGGTTTGCATGAGATTTCCGCCGCAAGGAGTATTTAACATAAGGAGTGATTGCTAACAAAGTACTGGACTTACCACGAAATATAGACCTGTCTTGATAAAATATGACACTTGTACTTGAGATGTTTGAAGTGGCTGTTTCACCTCGAAGATCCCATGCTTACTAAAATGGGCATTCATGCTCAAAGTCAGATCAATATCTTCAATATTTTATGATGTTAACCATTTGACATTCGGAATGTTTGTGCCTTATGTAAACAAAAGGACAGTCAGCATTTGAGGTGAGACTGGTTCAAAATACCAACTGTTTTGGGTAAATGCCAACTGTTTTGGGTGAAGTATTTTGAAATTTCTGATCCTTTTGTCCTATAACCAAGAAATATTATGTAGTCTTTTTACTACATAGTGGTGACATAATTTGTGGTACGATTAAATTATGTGTTGTCTCATTAGGATTTCATAGGCCCTCAACAATACGGTTATTTCAATTACAAAAGGTTGAGAGATTTATGACATGCCCAGAGGACCAACAATTCATACACACTTCAGTTTAGGCACTTGATAATATTTAGGGTGATAATCTTAAGCTGTATTTAATTTCTGATTGCTACTGATGTTCTGATGCAAATTCTTCCCCTTCTCTATGACAGTGGTAACATTGATAACTTGAAGTGAGGAGTTTTGTTCATTCTGATTACAGGATGTTCCTGACCTGGTCTTTGCCCGGGCGATTTTGCAGTGAACTACGATGTTTGTCTGATGACAAGGATACAGAAGATGTCACTGGACTATCATTTCAAAGTCGAGCAGGAATCAGGCTCAGTTATGCATGCATTCTTTGGTTTCAACGGTAAGAGCCGATCGCTAAGGATTAAATCTTGCCTGATATTGTTGGTTTCTTGAAGCGGGATATTTTAATCTGATCTGTGTGAAAGTAATATGAATTTTACCCTGTTTATAGGTACAGCTGGTGTGTGGCGTATATCTGCTATTGATCAATCTGGAGGATGGAAAGATCGCACCACTGTGGAAGACATGGACTTGGCTGTACGGGCAAGCCTCAAGGGATGGGAGTTCTTGTATGTTGGTGATATAAGGGCATGTCTACCACTCTCTGCAAACTTGAAACAATTGCTTTTCAATGAGCACGTGGTCATGTCATGTGCTATATTGTGCCCTATTAGCATTACAATTACAAATCTTAAACAGGTCAAGAGTGAACTCCCAAGTACCTTCAAGGCCTACCGTCATCAACAGCATAGGTGGACTTGTGGTGCTGCCAATCTCTTCAGAAAAATGGCATGGGAAATTGTTACAAACAAGGTGTGCCTTCTCGAACCTCACCCCCCCAAAAGACAATATATTGTCATTTAATAATTGTCGTCTACACATGATGCAGGGGGTGTCAATATGGAAGAAATATCATCTTTTATATAGCTTTTTCTTTGTGCGGAAGGTCATTGCTCCGATCCTGACATTCTTGTTCTACTGTGTTGTCATCCCATTGTCTGCCATGGTTCCTGAAGTTAGTATTCCTGTATGGGGGTTGGTCTACATTCCTACAGCGATTACGATTATGAATGCCATCAGAAATCCTGGGTATGTTCGATTCTTCCCTCCAAACTACAGCTTCCTATGTGCTTGTTAATGTTGACATCTTTATACAATCTTATGTAATACGTCAGGTCTATACATCTGATGCCATTCTGGATTCTGTTTGAGAATGTCATGTCCATGCACCGTATGCGTGCAGCTCTATCCGGTTTACTTGAGACTGCACGCTCAAATGATTGGGTAGTGACTGAAAAAGTAGGTGATCAGGTGAAGGACGAGCTTGATGTCCCACTCCTTGAACCGGTGAAGCCCACTGAATGTGTTGAGAGGTACGTGAAGAAACTCATATGATAATAATTTACGTCAAATGATTAGAGAGTAAAGTACATGTCAGAGAATGTGTTTCAGATTTCAACCTTTGCCTTTGCAGGATTTACATTCCTGAGCTCTTGCTCTCACTCTACCTCCTGGTATGTGCCTCGTACGATTTCGTGCTTGGAAGGCATAAATACTACATGTACATCTATCTCCAGGCCTTTGCATTCATCGTGCTGGGGTTCGGTTTTGTTGGAACGACAACTCCGTGTTCATAGCAGAAATGTCTACCATTTCCCATTTCAGAATTTGCTCCTAGGACTGCAACAATATTTTGTGTGCAAGGAAAGGGAAGCTTGATCTGATCTTACGACAGAAGTTTATATGAAATTTGGTCTTGCTTTCTGTGCATGTGTAGGTTTCTAATTTATTCAGAATGCTAGATGGATTTTGGATTTTAGGGTTCCTAGTTGTAGTAGTAGTAGGATGATTGTTTTTTGAGAGAAACTTGTAGCAGGATGATTGGCCAAGTTGTATCCTAGCTGGATTCCGGACTTCCTTTTGGTTATGATTGCCTTGTGCAGAACCCAAGTAACCAAGTAAGGATGTTAGTGACATCATGAAAGACAATGAAAGAGAAATGATGAAATTAGCTTCATTTATTGAGACAGGGCTGCTACCGTTTTCTTTTTTTCCTATTTGCTGTCTCGTGCCAAGCAGTGTGATGTAGGGTTCTACATCGATATTAAAGCATATATCCGTACGATGATCTCTACACCGGATCATCTGCATTACCGGAGAAAATTTGTGGTGCTTAGTGCCATAAATTTCTTCTGTAGACGTCGGATCGTAAAGGAGCGTGCATGATTTTTTTTAGGGGAGCATACGTGATTTGTTTGGGCACCGTTTCTTTCATAATGGAAGTGGACGTTCTGGCATGAATCTCCGTAACTACCTTGTTTGGATTCTACATACTGATCATTTTGCGCTAGAATCAATCTTTTGGACAGAATATTCTCGCTGTGTAGAACATCCTGATGCATTCAGTATTCTTACTGGGGATTGCATTTCCGCCCCATGAATTCAATAGAGATTTGGTTTTATGAACAATGAAGAAACCTAGTTCCTTTTTTCACATAATATATCCAAAACGCATAGTAAAACAATAAATAGGATAAGGTCCATAGCGATCGTGGTCTGTGCACAGCTTAGTGTACTGTTGGTACTGTAGCAATAAATTTAAACCATTACTTTTTAATCAAATGAACAAGGTAACCAGCTGACTACTAGATTTAGTGTACTGTGGGAGAGCAATTTTTACTATTTAACCTTTTTAATTTATTTTTTATTAATAATCTCTTGTCTAATTCATTTACAAATCTGGCTCTTCTGGCTAGGCCACATCACTATCCGTGGTGGCATGGCAAATGAGGTAAGTCCAGCGTCAAGCTAAAAAGTGGCCTGTCAACACTCTGGCAATGTTTGGCTTTGATGATGTTACAAAGGGTTTTGGTCACGCCAAAAATGGATTAAATAAAAAAAACTTACCGCAGGAGCGGTCAATTTTCTTTGCCGCTGTCCAGGACAGGGCCCATGCGAGCCCACAACCATGTGAAATTACCAACCTGTCGTTATGGATGTGATCCAGTCTCCAGAGCACTAGCTTTGCAACCTTTTCCCCGTGGTGTCGCTCTCCCCAACTGCTTCGGCCGCTTATAATGATAACTAGTCTCATAGGCGCGGCGTTATGCTGCGTCAGCCACTGTGTGTACCGAAATAAAAGAGATGATAATTCATGAGGGTTTTTTTTTAAAAAAATTGAAGGCGCATGTGTATTTTCGGAAAAGTCAAAGGTTTTTTCGTAAAAAAACCGAGGGCACATGTGTATTTTCGGAAAAGTTAAAGGTCTTTTTCGTAAAAAAGCAAGGACCTGTACGTAAGTAAACGAGGACCCGTACGTGATTTAGAAAACCGCGGGGGGCTATCCTGCAAAGTGGAGGGGCTAAAAAAAACTGGCAGGGACTTTTTTGCGAGAATCAAGGACCTTTACGTAATTTCAAAAACATGCAGGGACTTTTTTTGCAAAAGGGTCCCCGACCGCACGAGATTCCCCGCCACGCGCCACGAGCGCACAGAGGCGACGTGGGGGGCTCTCGCATGGGAACCCCCGGGAAATAGTAGGGGATGATTTATAATATAATTTTATATTGTCTATAAATAAGATATATATGCTATTTATATAGTTATCAGCAACAGCCTTATACAATTAATATGTTATCTATATAGCTGTCTATATAATAGTATAAACAGTAAAAAATTGTCTATAAAACTATCTGTTAAACAATAGATAAAATTTTTTCTCTCCTCTATATTATTTAAAACTCTACATAAGATATATTTTTAGATAGTTAATATGTATTATTGTATATGCTTCAAGGATATGTAAAATACAAGCGGTTGTTTGAGCTAAAAGATAGTGCCACATAAGCACAAGGCATCACACACTGCAAAATGAAGTCACCATCGGCGGTGGTTTGATTGGACCCACAAGTACATTTAATTCAGCCCTTAATGTTTTGCATTTTAGCCCTAACCTATATTTTTATTCATATTTTACATTGGGAACCTACACACAAGCAATATATTACAAACACAGCCCTTGACACACTTGTTAGCCCCTCACCCTTCGTTTCATCTCCCAGACTCCCACTGCCCGGATCGATTCCCCACCCTCTCCTCTCTTCAACCGCCGGCGCCGCCCGATTTCGCTGGCGATCGTCGCCACGCCCGTGTGGCCTCTTCGCTCCATTTTCTCCGCCAATTGAGGCTCCCGCGCGTCGTCGTCACCCGCCTCTGTCCGTACTCGCTGCCGTCGTCGTCCGCCGCTACTTGTGTCGACCGGATCCGGTCGCCATCGTCGTGGCTGCGTGCCGCTGCCTCGCCCATCCCCGTCGTGGCTCAATTCTTTGCGCTCTAGCCGAAGGAAACACGACACAAGTCGAGAGGCAGGGCAAGCAAAGCAAGGGAAGAACCTTTTGCTTTCTGGAGTGTGAGGAAAAAGAAAATCTAGCAGTCACTTTTACTTTTGGTTTCATCTCTTTATATGTTGACTATTTGCTTAGCTCTTCTGGATCCCAGTTGTTGTCCGGCCGTGCTGGAGATGCATCTGTGGCGTTTTTTTTTTGTCGCTTATGCTTGTTTGAGATGTTTTGCTTTTGATTATTCTTTTTGAACTTATGCGTCTGCCACTAGAGTGGGCTTTCCTTCATAGAAAAGCGAAATATGGATCGTATTCCTGCATTTTGCACTTCACCCATCTTACCATAGCTTTTCGTAAGTATATAGATCGTAAGTGTTCTATGCGACGTGCAGGAATAACGCCGTTTGGAATTTGGGATTTTGTGCATATCCTATGAAAATTGTACCTTTTCTTGCAAAATTCTTGTAAAGGACACGACAAATAATTGCGACATGCAAGGCGAAGTATATAGTGAAAGCTGCTCAAATCAACTTAAAGCACATTTTGCAACCGTCATTCCTGTTGACCTTGTCGACATACTCCATCCCCCTCACATCCCAGCTCAAGGTCAAAGTTAAAAGCCGTACTAGCCACGATGGTGAGATGCTTAAAGTTAAACTCCATAGTCTTTCGTGTTGGTTTCTACTTTTAGCTCCTGTTTACTCTAAATCAAGAGCTAATATAGCACTATTCTTTTAGATTATGGTTGATGGTTTTTTGCTGCGGTTAGTAGCTTTTGTTTACGTTTTTTGAGACAGTGGTGGAGACAAAGACGCAAACGTCGTACATGATTTTGGGCTCTGAAGCCGTTTGGAGAAGCGACTTCGAGAAGCCACTTAGGCTCCGTTTGGCACAGCTCTAGCTCTGAGATCTATGCTAGATCTATAGTTTGTTGACTAAATTAAAGTGATTTAAATATTTTTATTTAATATATAATATAAATGAAATGAGTCATGTAAATGCACTTAACATGTCTGCAACTCTAAATCCAGGATTTCCTAGAGCTACAGATGACCAGCTCTAGGAAATCTACAGATTTTCTAGAGCTAGAGCTCTGCCAAACGGGGCCTTAGAGTGGTACAGTCAATGTTGGACAGTTTGTGGTACACTTCGTATGTGGTATATTCCGTGCACCAGGAGTAGGCTTACTAGGCCAGCATCGCACCGTCCATCAGAGATCATGCACAATGAGACCATAGAGTAGGTCCAAAAACTCACCGGGCGGCACGCTAGGATGAGGTGGTAAGCCTATCTTAGTACAATTTTTTGACGACAGCACATTTCTAGTTCTCGTTTTCCCACAGTACCACTGCGAGGCTGTGATGCTCTGCACCGCAGGAGGAACACTACCGTTAAATGGCTCCTAGGTACGATGCATTCCATCTACAATGATGCAAGGGCGGGACTGAGGTCTGTCAATTACGGTCGGCATAACGATGTTGTCGTGCCACGACTTGGGCACCAAGGACATACTCCACCCCCACCGCCCTCCGCACCTCCATTTGCATGTCCATTGCACTCCAGCAGTCGTCCTAGCTACGGTCGTTCCTCCTCCATGCACTTCGGGGCAGCGGTACGGGAGTTCGCAGATGTTCTCTTTTTTTGTGCACTCCATTGTAAAGCCTCTCACTACCATTTGTTCTTGTAGCATTTGGCAAGGGATAGCACTCTGCTACAACCATCTTCATCACGGAGGGAGATGCGCGAACGGACTTCCTTGCTGGGCCGACGGGAACCGAGCCTAGACAGCGACCCCCACTCTTCACTACGTCACGATGACATGTTGCCCATGTTAGCACATGGGGCTTCGTTCGACCTGCGTGAGGGCGACGCCTGGTTTGCCTAGATGTATGAAGGATACACCTTGCAATACTACAACGATGATTACACTAGGGGATCATCGTCTGCACAGCCACATACACCGGTACGCTGTAACGTACATAACAGGACATATTTCCACATTGCACCACACTAACGCATCGCACAAAAACTGTAGGTTTGGATAGAGTAGCTCGGTCATCAAGGAAAGGGTTCCTCGTCGGCACTTCACACTCCCTAGGTATATGCCTTCCAATATTACCATCTACACCATCGCCTACCCTAACCCACCTATACCATCTGCGTAGGATATTGACCCATCTTCGACCGATTGGCTCTACACTTGGTTTGGCTCTTCGCCGTACCCCTACACACAATCATCCGTAGCCCTGCCTCCAACGTAGGCCTCGCAGTATGAGCTCTGAGACGCATGCCACCCCCTGCTAGGTTTACCTTCTCCAAGGATCACTTATGCCGTCAGAAGCAGCGATGGTTGGGTGAACCATGACTTCATGTATACGATCTACTCAGTACCCACGCATTGTATGTCTGCATAATATAATTTCAATTCAAATAAACCTTGCACAACAATCGGATGTTGAATGTCTCTAAAAAATAATTTGCACGCCACTATATTTTTATCACATCCGAACATTACTACAACCTACATAAAATGATATCATTTGATGTAAATAACATTTTCACTGAAAGAGCCATGATAAAATGTAATTTTTCATGAAATTTGTGAGACAATTTTACAACATACAAAATTTGGCAAAAATTACACAACCAAATACACTGTGTAAGGAGCCTTCAAAATAAATTTCATTATATTTGAGCCTCATTTCCTATATTAAAAAATTCCTTGCAAATAATACAATCATATAAATTTTCCAGACTAATTCATAAATGTTAAATTTGCAAAACAATTATGAAATTTTTATCCCATTTACTAATTGTTTAAAATAACATACTCAAAAAAATGGGGGGCCTCCTCGTGTGCCTAGGGAGCGCCCTACCTTCCTATCGCTTTCCCCGAGCACACCAGCCTGAAATGACATGCGTAATGTTCGATAATTCCAAAAAATTACATAACCAAGTATATTGTGTAAGGAGCACTAAAAAATAAATTCGTAATGTCCGAACTTCATGTCCTACATTAAAAATTTTCTATAAATAATGAGAGACCATGTGGAAGTAACCTCATGTTTGTGATGAGTAATTGACACTTGGTTTAGAGAGATTGAGTTTGATTTTTGAGGCTTGTGCTCATTCTGGAAGGTTTTAAGCCTTTACAACTTGTTCAGTAGCAACTCTTACGATCATGTGGTCGGCAGTAGCTTTTACGACCAACACTGTCGGCAGCGTTGTGGTCGGCAGTGGCATTTACGACCATGTTGTCGCAGTGGCCACAGTCGATTTTACGACCATGTTGTCGTAGTCGATTTTACGACCATGTTGTCGTAATTGATCTTACAACTTTGTAGTCGTAGTTGGTGTCATGGCTTGGTAGTTGTAGGTGTTGTTACGACTTGGTGGTCCACTGGCCGTGAGTAATGGTCGTAGGGCTCTGTCTGTGTGGTCGTAAGTCGTAGCGACCAGGTCTGTCATGGTCGTAGCACTCTGTCCAACGTGAGTGATGGTCGTAGGGCTCTGTCTATGTGGTCGTAAGTCGTAGCGACCAAGTCTGTCATGGTCGTAGCACTCTGTCCAGCGTGAGCGATGGTCGTAGGGCTCTGTCTGTGTGGTCGTAAGTCATAGAGACCAAGTCTGTCATGGTCGTAGCACTCTATCTAGCTTGAGCAATGGTCGTAGCACTCGGTTTGAGTGGTCGTAAGTTATTGCAACCATGTGCGTTAAAGTCGTAGCTACTAGCGATGGTCATATCGTCTGTCTTCATGGTCGTAGCGGCCTGCGTTGTGGTCATAACGACCTGCTGTGTGGTCGTATGCAGCTGGGAAGTCTTCTAGGGCTATGACCACCTCTTGTCCAGAGCATACGAGTAGTCGTAAGGGATTTACGACCAGTTATTTTGCTGTGAATGTTCACTGGAATATGCTGATTGTTGAATCTTGTTTATAGTGCGGTGCTATGTGATGTGTTGCTTGTTTGTGATGGCTGCAGGACTTTGGAGCTAAGTCATGGTGAGGCATGGAAGAGCCGGGACTAGGTATAAGAGGTGTTGAGGTCCAGAACGGTTGGGGAGATGCCAAAGATGACTAGGCTTGCAGGGTGGCTACATGGTTTGGACAGCAAGGAAACAACAAGCTTTCGGGAAGGTGGCAGAGGGGCATTTTGGAGAAATGTCCAAAGTCTGCAAAAGAAGCTGCTCTCTGTTAAAGCTGTTCGAGCACTTTTGTCATATTTGTGTTAACGGGTAAAGCATGTGTGAAAAACTCGGTGTTAGGTGGGGTTAACGAGTTTCCCGTCGGTAACGAGAGGGTATAAATAGAAATGGGGAGCACTAGTCCCGGTGAGGTGGGTATCTAGGGTTTTCTGTTCCTCTTGCGTGAGTTCGTGTTGGAGCGTGTGTGCTCCTGGTCCTCCTGATGGAGTGGCTGTAAACTCTTCTCCAGAAGCTATATATCAACATGTTGATCTATCTGTGTATGCTCATTGCGTGGAGTTGAGTTGATTCTGTTCGTTTGTATGTTTGCTCTCTGTTTTTCGGTTCTGTTCTTTCGCTTCTTGATCTGAGACTTTGCTTTCAGTTGTTCTGTAATTGATCTGACTTGCCTGGTGTTGGGAAATAATACTCGAAGCCTTCGTGACCCTCCTATTCCCACTTGCATGGTCGGATTACCCTCTTCTCTTCTCAGTCTCGATTTTTGTAACATCCCAAAAATTTTATTTGCCTTTTTTTTTGTTTTTCTGGAGTTTATTTGGATTTTCTGAATTTTATTTCAAAGTCTAAGCAAGAAAATGAACTTAAAATATTTTATAAAAGCCAAAAAGAGTTTATTTTATTTTTCCTAGCCTTCCCTAAATTTTTAATTAATTTTTGAGAATTTTCTGGAATTTAAAATCAATTTTAAAGGTTAAAAAGTATTTTATAAAATTATTAATTGGAAATCTGAAATTAAAAATATTTTTACTAAGTCTAAAATGCTTCCAGGAATATTCTTTAATTTTTCTGGAATTTTTAGACATTAAATATTATTTTTCTAAGTATTTGCAAAGCTTCTAGTATTTTCTGAAAATTTAATCCGAAAATAAAAATCAATTTATTCCAAGCCCGCCACGTGTCGCTCTCAGATTAAATCAACCTCTCTCCACGTTTTAATCCTAGCCATACATTGCAACTTACCCTTCATAAAATCCAAAGGACATGAGACATCCACTTGCCACGTGTCAACAATCCGACGGCTGCACCCTTCATTCTCTCTCTCTCTCTATGACACATGGGACCCATATGTCATATCCTTCTTCAACCTCACCTTCTTCCTCCTCCCACCTCTCTCTCTTCCTCCATGAATGCCGAATGAAAGCTTCAATTCCCGGCCGTTACTACCTCTTTAATCGTCGTTTAAAGGTGGAAACGGAAGCCCTCATCACTCCCCACTCACGCCCGCCACCTCCTCCCTTTAATCCCCTAAAATCCGCGGCCGCTTCTTCTCTCACCACCTATAAAAACCTCTCCCATGCCCGGTTCCTCCTCCCATCCGCCTCCTCTCACCGCCGCCTCCTCCCGTTCGGCCGCCTCCCGCCGCTTTTTGCCCCGCCGCCCTCGGCTTTCCCGCCGCCGTGTGCGCCACCACCGCCGCCTCCTGCTGCGCGCCGCCGGCCGCGGTGAGTGCGCGCGCCTCTCTCCTCGCCGCCGCCGCCGCGCCCGCCTCCGGCCGGCGAGGCCGCCGCCGTCGCCTCCCGTCTTGCCATGCGGCGCCGCGTGCCTCCTCGCGTCGGCCGGTCCCCTTCGCGTGGCCGCCACCTCGCGCCCGCATGGCGCCATGTGGTCGGTGTGCCACGTCGACGAACCTCGCGGTCCATGGACTTGGTCCACGGTAGACCGGGCCCACCGGTCATTCAAATCATTTTTCCCGCTCAGAAAATTCGAAATTGCTGACGTCATAAATAGCAATTTTCAGTACAAAAATAATTCCCGAAAACCAGCCTTTTCCTTTTTCCCTCCTGTTAATCTTCCGAAAGCCATAACTTCTTCATTTTAACTCCGATTTAACCCGTTCAAATTTCTAAATTCTTCTAAAATCATAAACTACCCAAATCTAGACTCTTTTTGAATTTTTGAATTTTATTTGAATTTTCTTTTGGTTCTTCGCGTGTAGATTACGACGAATCCGGAGAATATTTCTTCGACGAATCGCAGCAAGACTTCGAGCAAGGCAAGTTACACCTTTGACCATGTTGATCCCAGTAATTTAAATTATTTATGTTGTTTTTAAATTTATATGCATGCGTATTTTTATTCAAATTAGTTCGAATGTGCTTAAAACTTTAGTTACACCCAATTTCCTTTGTATGGCCAATTTCAATATTGAACGAACATACCTTGTCACCATAGATGAAAACCTAGTTGGTACATTAGTATTAACTAGAACACTTTATGGAAGTGCTTAGCCATGCTTAGAATAATTCGGGTGGGAAGATTTGTTTCACATAAAATGATAAAGTTTTCGAGGGTATTCTTGACTTCGGTGAGTCAAGAATGATTATGAGATGTTTTCAAACAAATTATAAAACCTGTTCTTAGACTTGGGCATTGGTATGGTGGTGGGTGCTTGCTTGGCATGCATCGTAGTTTGTTGACTCGTTGTTGACCGCCAGCACAAGGGGTATGCGGTTAGGCCTAAGTCAAGTTAAGGACCTGGTCTGTGAGCTACTATTGCAAAGCCCTATCGTACTACCACAAGTCCGGTATGGGACAGACACTGCTAAGTAATTTGTGAAGTTCCATTTTAGTTTTCGCTATAGGCTGAATGTGAGCGTGGCGTAGGCCATGGGAAGTCTCACATGGCACAAGAGGGGGCTCCAACATGTGGATTCATGTTGTGGTGAAACCTTAGTGGCGGCGTAACTAATTTGGCAATGGAACATTGGAACAGCCTTGTCATGAACTCTCAGCCGCACACCTAAGGCAGTGTGTAAATCGCGTGGCAAAACGAGAGAACATGTCTTGTGGGTAAAGTTGTACACCTCTGCAGAGTAACAAACTATCCTGGATAGCCGTGTCCACGGTCAAGGACATGCTTAGTATGGTTTTTCACGGATTAGACTTTGGTTTTATTAAAATCTGGTTTGTGGAAACTTGTGAAATCTTTTGGAAGGATGGTCCGGGTGGGATGCCCGTGGTTAGGTTAGTGTTTGGTCGGAGCCTGCACTAACGATATTATTTTGTTAAATTCTTGTTTCTATCTATTGTATCAAATTCAGCTTTTGCACTTACTTTACTGTATTTAATTCAATGATACTGTTTATGCAAATAAACCATAATATGCCTTCTTTTGTAACCCCTTATGCATGCATACACTCTGTTATATTTCCCTGGTGTAACTTGCGTAAGCACTTCGTGTGCTTACCTTGGGAGTACTTTATGTGCTCACCTTGCTAAAATCTGTTGCCAGAGGATGACGTCTGCAACTTCGGTGAGGATGGTGACGACTAGGCCACGTCTTACAGTCAATTCGCCTTGTGGGAAGGCAGGATGGGCTGCTCCTTTTAATTATCTTCCGCTGTTTACTTTTATGTTTGGCCATGAAGCCACCCTATTGTAAACCTGGCCATAAGGCCCGTACTCTTGCTTTATAATAAAGTTTGGTTATCGTGCGTGATATGTATCACTGTTCAACCTGTGTGCACTAGCTTTTCCTGGGATAGTGCGATTAACACAGAGGGTTCTGGAGTTGCTGCTCCGGGTCCCGACAATTTTGCGCTCATCTGTTGAAATCTGGTGAAGTTTCTTTTTGTGTTGATAAGTTTTCAATTAAAGTCTAGAGCAACCTCCTGAGATCTTATTCTTGTTGTGTGCAAAGTTTCTTGGTCATCTATTCTTTAAGTCGAAAGTTATTTGAATTCTTGGCTTGGTGGCCGTGCGCCTGACTGACCATCCTCTGTTTTCCCGATAGCGCTTTCGACCACGTGAGTCGTTCGACCACTCGTTGGCTTACGACCACGTAGGTTCGTCCTTGGTCTCAGTGAGTTACGACAGCGTAATTCGTTCGACCATTCGTTGGCTTACTACTTCGTTGTTGATGGCCTCTGTGGTTTTCGATTGGATCAATTTCCGACCCCATAGTTGATTATCGACCATGTAGTCGAGTTGCAACCACATTGTCTGCTCTCGGCTTTGTCTCAGAGTTCGACCATGAAGCCAAAGTCTTATGACCACGTAGTAAGTTTCGACAACGCTCTCTGTTGGTTTTTGCCTGTTGTTCTGGTCTGAGCTTTCTTTGGCTTTCGACTGTGTTGTTGTGACTTACAACCTCGTAATGAGTCTCGACCACGCAATCAAGTGCAGACTTGCTCGACCATGTTGATTTTTTGTTCTGTTTCAGTCTGTTCGCTCGGTCTTTCGGTAAGATTTCAACCCGAGACTTCATAGCTCAGTAGCTATTGGAGACAAAGGGATAAGTGAGTACTTGGAGAGAATTTGAAGGCACCATTCACCCCCTCTGTTGCCTGTTCGGTCCTACAAATAACATACTTACATAAATTATCAATAATTATTCATAAAAGGTACATTTACAAAACAAATTACGCAAGTAAGTACATTGGGTCCGAAGCCTCTACAAATAATTTTATAATTTTTTGAGCCTATTTACTATATTTACAAATTTGTATAAGTAAACAAATAAATAATAAAAATAAATAAACAAAAAAATAATCACATGAGGGGCGGCGGCCATATGAGGGCCTCCTCGCGCGGCCGTAGTGCGCGTCACCTCCCTTGCGCTGTGGGCGGCCGCACCAGGAGACCTCGCGCGGGCGGCCGCACCAGACGCCTCGTGCGGTAGGCATCCGCACCAGCTTGGTCATGCGGTCCGTGGCCATGCTTAGAGACCATACGGAACTCAGTGTGAACAACTGTCACTTCTGGCATTTCGCTGGCAAACTAGGACTAGATAATGCCCAAACTTTCCCATTTCGAGGTCGAAGCAGAGAGAAGAGAATAGTCAACACCACCTACGTCCACGTGTTGAGCCGATGATATGTGGGCCCAACAGCCAGATTTTCAGGACTCATCCAAGAAACACCGGCCACACTCTAGGCAACCGCCACGTGTCTAGCTTTGGAAATAATTTTCTCCGACATTAGAGTCCTTGTGGCACATTATATTAAGCCAACTCTGAAAAGATATCTTCCAGATTTTTAATTCCAAAAGGCTTATCGCCAACATTAGACTTTTGCGCTCTTTTAATTCAACACGTACAGATTAAAAGGTTTATTAAGAAACTCACCAAAACTCCATGTATGACAAACCTCTTGAACCAGATAAGGTTGTTTTAGCTTTAGATAGTTAGAAGCAAGAACTAGGGATGTGTTTGGATTTTTTTTCCCTCATGCAAAATTAAAAAAACCACTAATGTGTTGTTATGTCTAATTGTAGAGAGACAAAACTATGCTAAAAACCAACTCCTATATTGCTTAAACCTACGAAATTAGATTTTTTTTAAAAAAAATGCGCGGAATTGTTTTGTTCATCGTAGGAGTGCATAGTCACGAGTCAAAACAAGCCCCTCAAAACAAAGCTACAAACAATGGTGATTGGGTCTTAAAAAAAAGTGTAGACTTTGGCAGTCTCTTTCAAGCCAGCCTGATCAGAGGTTCTTGTTTATTCCTAATTGTCTTAAGGGGCTCACTAAAGAAACCTAATAAAAAAAGGGATGCGATAAAGGAGGGGGAAGGGAGGGTTTAGGAAGTGTAAACTGATTCTAAAGAAGAAATTTTCAACGGGAAGAACTTTCTAGAAGAGATTCGTGGAGTTGGACACATGTCGATGTTTGACTTGTTCCTGGCTTGGTTTTTAGTACTTTTTAGCCCTCTATGATGTTTACGGTGTCTGTTCTTTGTGGTTGCATCTTATGACTTTTACCTACGGTTTATAAATAGTAAATGAATAGTTGTTATTCATGAGAAAACATATAGAGAGACTCTCGAATGCGATTTTTGTTAATATAGATGAAATCATTATAATGTGTACTTCAATTGACTAGTAGACTATATCTTAAAAAGACATTATATTTAAAAGTTAGTTACTGTAGAAAAGTCGTTTACTGTAGAAAAGCCAAAAGTTAAAACCGTAAAGAACAGACCTGTAGTGGCAGCTGAATACTTTTTAACTTTTCTTTTTGAAGCTCATGGCAAAAGAGTTCAGTTTAGACTTGAGAAATAAGACAGTTGCCATTTTTAAGCTACTTTAATTCATGAATGGCTAAAGGAAACCAAATGAAAAGAGAAGTGCACCATAATGCCCTAGCTCCAAATAGACATAGATCTACCCGCACACCGAATAAACTACACACTCGCACTAACCCAACTTACATTTTTATTTCTGCTTTGCATAAAAGGGTTAACCTAAAGGTTGAAATAAATTTGCCGCTAGGGTTTATATGTTGGTGCAACTTTTGCAAAAACTAGGTAAGACTAAATTGCTAACGCTCATGCTCATGCCCCTACATGGGCGATTCTTTTTGTACGAATATTCAATATTTTATTCAAAATTACAGAAATATATCCGTGGTAATATTTTTTTTTACACAAATAGGCTCCAGTCGCTCAACAGGAGGGCGACTGGAACCAGTCATCCAATAGAGGAGCGACACACAACCAATATAGTAACCGTTGGGTGATTATTGCAGTCGCCCGCCCATTGGGCGACTGGAGCTGCAGTCGCCGAACGGTTGAGTGATTGGAGCTCCAGTCGCCCAACAGGCGGGCGACAGGGGGGATAAAAATGGCGCTCGGCTGCCGCCCCTCACACGCATACAGAGTTTCTATTCGGCCGAGAGGAGAAGAAAAGAGAGGAGAGGAGAAGAGAAGCGGAAGGAGGAGGAAAAGAGAAGAGGAGAGGAAGGATGGGGAGAAGAGAAGAGGAGAGGGAGGGGGGAAGAAGAGGAGAGGGAGGAAGGAGGAGTGGGAGAAGAGAAGAGGAAGAACCAGATCCATGTATTTTTTTATTTGCTATATTGTATTTGCAGTTTATTTTGTATTTAATGTTAGTGTTACTAAAAATTGTAGATGTAGAAAATTTTTAGTATATAAAATGTAGTACAATTTTTAGTATAGAAAATTTAGTTAATGTAGGTGTATGAAATTTAGTAGACGTAGAAACGGAGAGGAGAGGAAGAAGCAGCAGTAGGTGTAGATGTAAATAGAAATAGTTAAATTTGTGGTATACAAAATTTAGTTAAAATGTAGTTTTAGAAAATTAACAGCTGTAGAAGCGTGCAGTGTGTATAAATTAGGGAACATAGTTTTACAAAATTAGCATCGTTATGAAATTTGCATGCGTACGAAATTGTAGTTGTAGAAAATTAAGTCACTATAACGTACACATTAATCGTCCGCTAAATTTGTACGTATTAAAAAATGCAGTAAATAGTTTTGCTAGAATTTAATTAATTCGTATGTAGAAATGTTAGGAAAATGTTGGAAAAATCGATAGGAAGTTCATAGTACGCATTTATTGTAGTGGGTTACGACATGCGAACGATCGGCGAAATGTGAATTACAGTACGTCGGTACTTTGGTATTGTGCGATGCGATTTTGACATGTTGAAAAATTAAAACATATATACAAGCCGACATCAGCAATGCCAATAGCCACTATATTGAGAATGTGTTACAGTGCTGGAATCGTTCGTGAAGGCCCGAATGGTGTGGATTTGAGCGGTTTTCCGCAAGTAACTCTAGTACATCTGGATGGCGAGAATGCTCGGATCTCAGATGTGATGCATTGGCTAACTTGGAGTTTTTCGTTGGACCTCGAGGTGTGCAACGTCGTCGTGCAAGGGCTTTGGAGCCGGTCTCCCACGGACATCAGATGGGAGTTGAGGACATTACTGTGGACTCCTGCGTGGAAGGGCTTTGTGCAAGGGTGCCGGCGCCGTGGATACGAGTGTGTTCTGCTTGTGCAACCGTGCTCATTAGAAGCTGTGCAAGGTCATGCGTCCACGCTTGCTCCGGGAGGTGCTAGCAACTCGAGCGGGCCGTATGTTGGTAAAGATCATCAAGTTGCTCGTGATGAAGCTAATGCGGTACATGGAGGAGAGTTACAATGGTCAAGCCATAGAGAGGGAACTGGATAAGCCGATGAAGGGAAGCATATTGAGTACATCATGTAGCAGATGGATTGTGATGACTAGAGGGCATGGGCTGAAGAGGAAGCTGTACAAGACGACGACGTGGACAGTTCGGATGAGGATGAAGTTCCTATACTACAAGAATGGAACCGATTTAATGCTGAGGGTGTTTCCGCACATGATGAGTATGAATCAGCGTGGGAGTATCATGAGACAGAGGTTCGGTTGCATTCTATGTTTGCTGACAAGGCAGCGCTATAGAATGCCATCAAGCTGTGGGCCCTTTCAATGCAGCAGACTTTTCGGGTCGTGAAATCAAGCCAGGAGCAGTACACCGTGAAGTGCAAGCAGGCTAGTTTTCCTTGGAGGGTGCACTCACGTAGACCCAAGTATGAGACTCACTGGATTGTGTCGAAGGTGGAGCCGCACTCTTGCATTCTCAACAGTGTTTTGGCGAGGCATCGTAACCTAACGTCCGCCTTTATAGCCAATTCGGAGAGATAGTGGAGAAGAAAGACATGGAGGTCACGCATATCGTGGTAGCTATCGAGAAGAAATTTAAGTACAAGATTAGCTACGCGAAGGCGTGGCGTGCCAAGCAGAAGGCGTTGGAAAAATATTTTGGGTCTTTCGAGGTGGCGTACGACAATCTTCCTCGTATGCTTAAGGTGCTGCAGGACAGGAACCCAAGCATGTATATCGCTGTGCAAGACAATCCATCCACAAGTCCACCAGGATATGAGGTGTTGCAGAGGGCCATGTTAGCATTTGGTGCTTGCATCAAGGCATTTAGGCACATGCTGCCGGTGATATTAGTTGATGGGACCTTTCTGACAGGCAAATACAAGGGGCAGATCCTGACGGCTATAGGCATTGACGGCAACAACCAAATATTGCCGCTGGCCATCGCATTCATGGAAATTGAGAATTATGAAAGCTGGTTGTGGTTTCTCAGACATGTTAGGGTTGGAGTTGTCGGCACTCGTCTTGGTGTGTACGTAATCCATGATCGCTACGCCGAGATTGTAAAGGCTATAAGAAAACTTCATGAAGACCCTGAGGAGCCATTTTCTTGGTCGGACATGAGGAACAAGTAGTGCATTCGTCACCTAGAAGCGAACTTTTTCAAGCAGTTTTCGAAACAACCACTGATGAAGCTATTCAAGAGGCTGGATATGCAGAACCAACGGATAAAATTTGATGCTTTATGGGCGTTGTTGGATGAGCATAGCAGGAAACACGTCGACGAGAGGACCAAGGGGCCGGTCATGCCTAGGGCGATACAACCGCAATATTTGCTAGCACTCGATGAGCCTAACCTAGCTGGTCCAAGAAGGAGGAGCTCACGAAACATCAAGTGCTTCTCGTAGTGGATCGAGGGAGAACCATTGAAGAAGTGGTCGCTGTTGCACGACACGGACGGCGCAAGATACGGCATAATGACGACTAACTTTGCCGAGGTGCACAATTGAATTCTCAGGGGCCTCCGTTCTCAGCCTCTTGTCATCATCGTGGAAGGTGTTCATCACAGCACAATCAGCTACTTCAGGGAGAGGCACGCGAATGTTGCACTTCATGCAGCCAATCCCTGAGCACTGTATTCATCGAAAATTACGGCATATATGGAGACGAAGGCACAAAAGGGTCAATTGCACACAGTGCAGGTCATGGGCAACAGGGAGCATCGTTTCGACGTGGTACTCCATGATAGAGCCAGATTTGAGATGGCTCGTTCCCTTATTACCCATGAGGTATGCCTTGAAGATCATGCAAACGAACCTAACTGCACGTGCAACAAGCTAAAGCTGTTACACAAGCCATACTCTCATGTTCTCGCTGCATGCGGGACCGTGGGCTTGGATCCTTCGAACTTCATGTTGGAGTACTTCTTTAAGGAGAGGGTACTGCTTGCTTGGTGTGGGGAGCTCCGGGGGTTCAGGATTGTCGGAAACTTCGCCACTTTGGACATTGTAGTGAGGGCCTGGACACCAGATGTTAACATGCTGAAGGGTGGGAAGGGTCGGCGACAGAGCTGGCGTATTAGAAATGATATGGACGAATCGCAAGCCAGAGCATCTGGTGCACGTTGCGGGTGATGCGGTCAGAAGGGGCACACAACTAGACAATGCAACGCATATGTTGATCAGTTGGCAGAGCGGCATGGCGTGTACTAGTAGTTGTTGGAGACTAGAAATAAATTTACATTGTAAACCGTGTTTGTTTAGTATGCACTTATGATGTGCGGAATGTCGTGTTAAATGTATCGTATATTTCATGTACCATTTGTACAACTTCTATATTACATCCCCCTTTTCTGTAATGTAGTTGGTGTTGTGTTGGTGGTGTAGTATTGCTCTGTTTATTTACTTACAAGTTTTATTTACTGTTAGTTTACATGCGATGTTTTTGGTTCCTTATAAGTGCTAACTTGAACTCTTTTTGCAAGTATGGCTCATGATGGTCGTGACTCGGACTGGCGGTACCTCCTGTTGAACGAGCACGTGGACCGCCTGCATCGCGCTTCCCGTCGAGTGCCGCCTACGAGTGCGGATGAGTTGGCTGAGCTGGGAGTGGTTTGGACACGCACACCTCGCGTGGCCTAAAGACTCGACCCGTGTTGACAGTCAGGTTTGCACTCCGCTAGCGTTTTAGTGTTGCCGTAAGTACGTTCCGTGCTGACCTTCACTTTGTTTGCAGGTTGCGGGATGTCGGGCTACTCCCTCTTGCCCGGATGGTGCAGGCCACGGACGAGGATGGACCCGCCGTGGCCGCGGGCGGGGACGATGTCGTGGATCGATCACAATGCTTCCCTGTTCAACCGTTCCCCGCTGACGACTTTGGTGGACTGCTGGTGGCCCGAGACGCACACTTTCCACCTCCCATTCGGGGAGATGACGCCTACCCTGCAGGATGCCTCCCTGCTGCTTGGCATTTCGATCCCTGCTATAAGCTGATTTTACTGTAGCGTAGTGAATTTTTAAAATTTTGGTTTCTTGATTTCCATAGTTTCTCATAGCTGTTGAACTGAAGAATCAGCAAATATTTAGGTGGAAATTTGAAGGCACTATTCACTCCTCTGTTGCCATAACGATTCTACAATATAAAAATACTAGTAAATAATAGTTGTACCTCTAAAATATCTGTATATATAGCCAGGGGCGGAGCTGGGCCTCGAGCTGCCGGGGCAATGGCCCGAGGCCCAAACAAAAATAACCCACTAATCAACACTGTTGCTAACAAAGAAGTAGGATAGACCTAATGCTCTTTAGTGAATTGGGCATGAGGCCTGGGCCTCCCCTGGCTACGCCCCTGTATATAGCTTACTTCTCGTACGGTCTTTCACGGTGTTATACAGTATCATTTATATGCCTGGTAAAACTCATTTTCATGAAAACTTTGTAGTCTAAGTGTCATTTCTCTTTTTGAGTTTAGCAAATTCGTATGTACACAAGAAAACCAAAAATGGAGCCATCCGTAGTTCTCCATACAGAGAGGGAGCAGCCAACTAGACGTGTCAAGGATACAAGCCGTAGTGACACATAACCGGTCTACATATCAACCTGGTGGACCAGGTTCACCTAGGCTTTTAACGGACCTTATTGGATGATGAGTAGGAAGGAAGCAAACTGAAACACTGAACTCCTTTCTTCGCTCTCTCTTCCACCTGGCAAATCTTTAATAAACACCATAATTCTTTTTTTTAGGAAAACGCTCCAAACTCTTAGAAATCTGTTCCAGGGTTCCCTTGTATTGCCGTTGGTCACTGCATCGGTGGCTCAGAAACGATACAGTGAGCTGAGCCTATAGGCTGGCGACATAAAACTGCTACAAGTAACTTGTGGCCCAGGCCTCCTAGGGTCCCACGGTTTCGCAGCACACGCTCCATCTCTCTTAAGCATCTGTAGTGTATATAACCCAAAGAGTCTTAAGGTGGGTCCCATCTAAACCTTAAGACCAACTATATAGTGTATATAACCCAAGGGGCCTTAAGACGGTCCCACTTGGCAGATAAAAAAAAATTGTATTTTAATGCTTATGACCAGGTCTTTAGCTTGAGGACCAGTCTTAAGGTTTTTTTGCTTAGGGTCTGCTTAAGATCACCCCTGTAATATATAAGGTTGGCCTTAAAGTGACTTAAGACCTCCTCTTTTCATACACTACAGATGCCCTTAAAGTATGGCACCGCTCTACTGCCTTGTAGGTCGTGGATTGTAACTTTTTTTATTATAGCGACTAAAAATATATTAGTAACGGTTAGTTTGTTGAGTAATTAAATTTAAAAAGTAAAAAAAAATTATATCTTCACATATAATCATATAATACAAAAGAATAAGAAAAAAAAAGCAAAAAAGCTTAAAATCTAAAAAGCCAAATTTAAAAAGCTAGAAACTAGAATCTAAAACAGTTTGGAGCGGGGCTCCATCACTTTACAACGTCACAAGGGCAGATGCGATTGCACAGGCTAGCTAGCTTGCATGCGGCCATGCCCAAATGGGTTGTGAGCTTCAGCTTATTTCACTGTGCTGTACTATTTGGAGCTTATTTTTTGTACTATAGCTGTTGTGAATTTTTTCATGTAATTAATTTTTTAAAAAGGGAAAAAGTTACGTAATCATAGACAATGCAAATGAATAAAAGGCAAAAAGATCAAAAAATATCAAAAAACCAAAAAGTCAGAAAAAATTAAGAAGTTATAAGTTAGAAGTTAAAAACTTAAGCTCAATGAATGAATAGTACAAAAATTGCAGCCCATAGAGGTTGTTGGATTAAGCCAGGTGAGACAGTGGGTGAGTGACATGCATTTGACATGCACGCTGTCAAAACCCTTTGCAGAGGAGGACCGATGCAAGCTGCCCATCCAGATTCGATCTCTAGATTAGTCTGGGTGCCTCACGTCACACACATGTATGTGTTAGTGAGAAACTGTGTGTTTACGCTTCGTGTGGTGTTGCGTGAATCTAGGATTTATTCAGCGATCTTCGCTTGAGTCTTAGCGTGTGTTTTAGTAGGATATATTTGTGTCTATGCGTGTGGTATACGGTGTAAGTGTGGTGTGCATGAGTGTCCTCTGTTGTAATAAAAAACCTTTGGAGAGCTAGATGCAATGCAAGAAACCAAATTGTGGGCCTGTTTTTTTGGGTCGCGATTTATTAGTCTAATAAATAAGGGTTATTAAAAGAAGCTAAAGATAAAAGCTAACTAAAAAGTAAAAAAGAACCGACCTGCTAGTTCCAGGACGGTCACTCATCAGTACATTTGTACATACGATGGTCAAGTCCTTTGTGTCCAGACACTGTTGTTGTACGGTTAGGAGTTTACCAAGTAACATTTCCAGAATGAGGCCAGGGCTCCTAAGTTTTGGGCATGAATGCTATTGCAAAAGAGATTCACAAGTGTTGAGAGAAAGATATTGATTCATTCACTTTATTCTAAAGTCTGTACATCAATTTATAGATGATGAGGGGTGGCAGGAAAAGATGTCTATTTGGTAAAGACACTTGTACATAGAGAGACATCTATACATTGGTTACTTCTTGCTTTAACTGGTTTGTAACGCTCCCCCTTAACCAATGTGTCTTCATATGATCACCTTGATTCATCATCTTGATAAACTCCTCTAAAACCCTGTAGGGAAAAATATAAGGAGAACCGATAGAGTAGATATGCCATGAAAAACTCCTTTAAAACCCAGTGGGAAAATTTAAGGAGAAAAATGATATGACATATATTTGATTATATCTCCTTAAAAATCCTTGTGGAAAAATAGAGATACATTTATGATTACGTTGTTATATTGCCTCATTAAAAACCTTTAATGAGAAACCTTAGAGGGAAAACTCATAAAGGGAAAAAGAGTACAATATTGTATTGAACGGGTTAAGTCTTAGGAGATTTCTCCCCTTGACATATGCAAATCACGTAGTCTTCGCATACCAATTCCATGAACACATTTTTGGAATGTGGAAGTTGGTAATGACTTGGTGAATAAGTCTGCGAGATTATTACAAGACTTAGTTTACAGAATATTTATTTCCCTACTCTCTTGCAATTCATGTGGGTAAAATAGTTTAGGTGCAATATGTTTTGTGATATTGCTCTTTATGTAACCCGTTTGCATTTGAACAACGCAAGCAACATTATCTTCGTAGATAATGGTAGGTGATGCAATAGCACCTATACCACATGATTGTTGTACGTGGTTAATCATTCTGCGAAGCCATACACATTCACGTGATACTTCATACAATACAATTATTTCAGAATGATTAGTGGATGTAGCCACTAGAGTCTGTTTCGAAGACTTCCAAGAGATGGCTGTTCCACCGTGTAAAAATACAAAGCATGTTTGAGATCTGACATTATGGGGATCTGATAAATAGCCAGCATCTGTATATCCTATTAAATCCACATTTTTATTCTTCTGGAAGAATAGACCGAGATCTTTAGTGCCTTGAAGATATCTAAGGATATTCTTCACTCCTACCCAATGTCTTTTGGTTGGAGCAGCGCTATATCTAGCAAGTAGATTTACCGCAAATGCAATATCCGGTCGGGTGCAATTTGCAAGGTACATAAGCGCTCCGATGGCACTGAGATATGGAACCTCGGGTCCCAATAGCTCTTCATTGTCATATCGGGGTCTAAATGGATCTTTGTCCCTGTCTAAAGATCGAACAACCATGGGGGTTTTCGATGGATATGCTTTGTCCATATTGAATTTCTCCAATATTTTCAGGACATAGGCTGATTGATGCACTAATGAAGGTGCTCAAGTTGTATACCTAAGCAAAATTTGGTTTTACCCAAATCCTTCATTTCAAATTCCGTCATAAGATGATTACGTGCTTCATCTATATCCTGTGTGTTACCAATGATATTAAGATCATCAACATACACAGATATAATGCAAAATCCTGTTGAGGATCTTTTGATGAGCACGCATGGGCAATCATCATTGTTGGAGTATCTCTTTTTGGTTAGGAACTCACTTAGTCGGTTGTACCACATTCTACCCGACTGTTTCAAGCCGTATAAAGACTTGTTCAATTTTTACACAATACATATTGCAATTTGCGTTCGGATTCGGAATTGAAATTCCATCGGGAACTTTCATGTATATGTCCGAATCAAGTGACCCATAAAGATATGCAGTCACTACATCCATCAACTGAAAAGATAGATGATTTTTAACTGCCAATGAGATTAAGTATCGGAATGTTATTCCACTCATTACTGGAGAATAAGTTTCATTGAAATCAATGCCGGGTCTCTGCGTGAACCCTTGTGCTACAAGCCTTGCTTTGTATCTCACCACCTCATTGTTTTCATTCCGTTTGCGGACGAAAACCCATTTGAAACCGACAAGGAATACTTTGGGAGGTGTATGTATAACATTGGTGAATACATTTCTTTTCTTGAGCGAGGCTAACTCCGCTTGAATTGCATCCTTCCATGAATTCCAGTCCGAGTGTTGTTTGCACTCTGCCATGGTCTTGGGATCTGGATCATTTTGAAGGTTATTTGCAATTGTTGTGGAGAAATAAATGTCGACAATTGTAGTCTTACGATTGTATGATTCTCCAGAATCAGTATAGTTAGTGGAAATTTCTTGGACCCCTGATGACTCAATGTTATTTCCCAAAACATTTGAGTCGAGGTATTCCGATGTCCCAGGATCAGAATTTGAGTGCACTGTTGATATGGATTCAAGGATCCTTTGGTGTCTATCAACTTGAGGTTGATCTGCATTTACATTCTTTTGTTTCCTTTGTCGCTTGTTAGAAGCTGTATCTGCCATTTGTACCGTACTTCTCCCCCTCTTATTTTGAATTGGGAGTTGAGTGGTATTTTGCGGTACCTCCACTCTTTCAGGTACATCTCTAGCAGGATTATAGGATTTTGTGACACCCTTATAATCAGTAAATGCATCTGGCAGGTTATTTGCAATATTTTGCAAATGAATGATTTTCTGAACTTGAAGTTCAGTCTCTCTGGTACGTGGGTCTGAGGCAGGAATGCCTTGTACATTCCAATTAATTTCCTAGCATTCAGTTTGGTACTTATTATCTCCCCCTAATGCCAGAAAATGTTCCTCATTGAATATGCAATCAGCGTACCGGGCCGTAAACAGGTCCCCTGTGAGGGGCTCGAGGTATTTTATAATTGACGAAGATTTATACCCAACATAGATCCCAAGTTTCCTGTGCGGTCCCATTGAGGTACGCTGCGGTGGTGAGATCGGTACGTATGTAGCGCAACCGAACTTTCGCAGATGGGAAATAGCTGGTGGATTTCCACGTACTAATTGTAGCGGGGAAGTGCTATGATATGCAGTTGGACGCAATTGGATTAAGTCAGCAGCGTGTAAAACTGCATGACCCCAACATGATGTTGGTAAGTTGCAATTCTGTAATAATGGTCTTGTAATGAGCTTAATTCTCTTGATAAGAGATTCTGCTAAACCATTTTGTATATGGACATATGGAACAGAGTGTTGAACTTGTATCCCAAGAGCCATACAATAGTCATTGAAGGCATGGGATGAAAATTCAGCAGCATTGTCCATTCAAATTGATTGAATTCGATATTCAGGATAATGTGCTCGTAATTGGATAATTTGACCAATTAACTTAGCAAATGCATGGTTTCGTGTGGATAAAAGACATACATGTGACCATCTAGTAGATGCGTCAATGAGAATCATGAAATATCTAAACGGTCCACACAATGGTTGTATAGGACCACATATATCTCCTTGAATGCGTTTAAGGAATTTAAGTGGTTCAGCTCTGATTTTAAGATAAGAGGGTCTTAAAATCAATTTTCCGGTGGCACATGAAGTGCACACAAAATCTGGGGATTCCGAAAATTTTGTTTTGAGGTATGTATAACCAATTGAATTGCTAATAATTTTCCTCATCATTCCAATGCCTAGATGGCCAAGGCGACTATGCCATGTTTGGAATGTGTTAGTGTTTTGGAAAATTACTTTGTACACAATATGTTGAACGGGTTTGATGTATGTATAGTACAATCCGGAGTTTAAAGATGGAATTTTTTTCTAGTACTTGTTTGCCATATCCGTTGTGTTTGGTTAAGAGGATATATTCCTCTTTGTTGTCATTTCGGGTTTCAACATGGAAACCATTCTGACGGATATCTCTATAACTAAGTAGGGTACATGTTGAATCAGGATACAAGAGTGCATCCTCAATTTCCAATTGTGTACCCATAGGGAGAGTGATAGAGCCGTGACCAGAGCCTACTATTGTTGCATCGCGTCCAGCGATGGTTAAAACATTTTCTTTCCTCCAAGTAAGAGTTAGGAAATATTTTGTGTCGCTAAGTATAGAGTTTGTGGTACCACTATCCACAAGGCATAATTCCTCCTCCATTGGATCGACTCCAAAAATCTATATACACAAAAGAAGAATTTAATGAAATTCTTATAGTATATATAGAATACATACAAACTTTATTTGCAATACCGAATATGTTCGATATATGATTGTAGCATACAAGCTTACAATATAGATGACAACATTATTTATATTACAACACTATAGTACTTATTAGCTATGGAACGAGGAGTCTAACTGAGATCTCCAAACATGTCTTGAGAATGAAATTCTTCAAGGGTGTCCTCGGTGCACATGAGATCATCCTTCTTTGTAGAAGCACATGTGTCTTTGAGTTCTTGAAGGAACTGCTGAGAGCATCCGGCTTCATCATTGTTGGATGTGAGATTGAAGTGTGCTTCAAATCTCTTCTCTTGAGCTTTCTTGCCATGAGCCAAAGACTGGAGGTAGAGGTTCACAAGATGCTTCGGGGTGCGACATTTCTTGGTAGGATGGTTGTAGCAACCACATTTTTGACAAATTTTAGTTTTGTCAACTCGCTTACCAAAATTGCCTTTACCTTTCTTGAATCCACTTGATTTTTGCTTCTTGTTGCGTTTGTTTTTACCTTTAAAGTTCTTTGAGTGATTGTGTGAACCACTGAACTTGTTGTTATTTTGATTAGCATGTACTTTAGGAAGTGGAGCAGCCCCAATGGGACGTTGCTGATTGTTCTTTAAAAGAAGTTTAGCATGCTTTTCTGCCTGAAGCATAACATGCATAAGATCAAAATAAGTTTGGTAATTGGCAGCACACCATTGCTGCTGTAGGACCCTGTCAGATGGGAGCATAGTCGAGAGAGTCTTCTCTATTTTGTCCGCATCCGTTGCTTCCTTGCCACAAAAATGCAATTTGGAACAAATTGTATGAAGGACATGGTTATATTCTCCAACAGATTTGAAATCTTGGAGTTTAAGATGTGCCCATTCATGATTAGCCTCGGGTAATATAATGACTTTCATTGTTCATATCTATTTTGAGGGCTAACCATAATGTGAGTGGATTCTCCTCATACAAATATTCAGCCTTCAAATCTGGATGTATGTGATTCCGTATTATATTCAAAACGGAATATTTCACAATATCCGGAGAAATTTGATCAGCTGGAGGATCAAATATCACCTGTTGCAACCCACGTGTGGCTAGGTTAATCTTTAGGTCCATAGCCCATGTAGGGTAATTGGTACCATCGAGAGCGAGGGGCTCAAAATCTTTGGTAGCCATTTAAAACCTACATGAAAAGTACACCATAAATAATTAATTTACATGAGGTAAATTAATGTGTATGGTATGTTGTAATAAAATGCAAAATATGTGGAAAACAATATGAGTATTGTAATCCAAATGAATATATACCCAAATTAAATATAACATGTGGTTATATTTATAATACCATAATCACAATATTGGTGGTGAACACCAATTTATTGTATGGCATAGCGTACAAATAAATGTAGCAAAGTGCCATAAATTGTGATTTTATGGTATTTATGGTAGGTATAATATTTTGCAAAAAATTCCAAATTATTAAGTACAATGGTACGCACTAAATGGGAATTTTAAATTTTAAATTTGCGAAAGATAGCAAATTTAAATATGGTCGCAATTTATATTGTAAATAAATTGCAATAAAATAATCCTAAATATGTAAAAGTTATAGAAATATGCATGCACATTTATTTGAACAATTACATAAATTTCAGATCCTGTAGGGACTGAAATGCTAATTTATAACAGTATAAATTAACAGGTACAATTATAAATAAGCATAAGGACTATACTGTAAATACTACAACACAAATTTATTTAAAAGAAAATTCTGCATTTTCCATGAACTAGAGGGGGAAAATGCAAATTTTCGAAAACTTGGGCTGAAGCCCTTTCGGCCTTTTGGCCCATGTGGGATGGTGGGCATATTTGGGCCAAAAGCCCATTCATGGGCATCCATATAAAAGGAGCCATATGGGGGGGGGGGGTTAGGGTTTCCCTAACCCAAACCCTAGCCGCCGCATGCCCATGGGGCGCCGCCGCCGCCGGCCGTTGTGCGCCACCGCCGGCCGTCTCCGCCGGCCGCCGCCTCCGCGCCGCGGCCGGCGGCTGCTGCGCCGCCTCCTCCTCGGCTGCGCCGCCGGTCGCCGGAACGCCGCCGGCCGACCGCATCGCCGCGCGCACCGGGCCTTGCCGCGCGCTTTGCGCGCGGCCGCTTTGGCCGCCGGATGCTGCCGTGAGCCGCGCCGCTCGGGCGTGCGGCGTCGTCGCCGCGCGGCCGGGCCGGTTGCTGCCGCCATGGGGCGCTGCTCGAGCTCGGCGCCTCCTCCGCGCGGGCATGTCGCGCCTCGGCGCCGTGCATGCCGTCGCCGTCCACGGCGTCCCCGGCGCGTCGTCGCCGCCTCGGGACTTCAGCGCCGTCATCTCCGGCCCGGCGGGCGCGCGCGCCGGCCGCCGCCGCCGCGCCGCTCGGGCGCCGCCTCGGCGGCACCGCCGCCACGTCGGTCGGGCCGACCGCGGCGCCGGCCGGGCGCGCAGTGCGGTGCAAGCGGCGGGCGGCGGCGATCGCGCGTGAAGGCGCGGAAGGCCTACTGCCGGTGCGGGGACCAAGCGGCGCGCTTCCAGGCGCGTGCGTGGGTGGCGAGGAGGCTCGGGCTGACGGCTCGTGCGGGCAGCCCCGACGACGGCAGTGGGGAAGGCAATCAGCCGGCGGTTTTTGTTTGCATAGTGGCCGAACAGAGAGTCAAATTTTTGTGCCGTACCTTTGTGTTTTTCTTCTCTGTTGTGTGTGAATGTAGTGTGCTGATAACGTATTGCAAGAGAGATTCACAAGTGTTGAGAGAAAGCTATTGATTCATTCACTTTATTCTGAAGTCTGTACATCAATTTATAGATGATGAGGGGTGGCAGGAAAAGATGTCTATTTGGTAAAGACACCTGTACATAGAGAGACATCTATATATTGGTTACTTCTTGCTTTAACTGGTTTGTAACAAATGCAACCTTGTAGGGAGATAAAGCTAGCCTTTGTAATCTCAAAAAAGGTATCCACCAATTGGTTGCCAAGTAAGGCCAGTCTCAGTGGAGGTTTCATGTCCCAGTTTCCAATACACCCATATTTTGGAAACAGTGCAGAAGAGTTTTTATCCCTATGAAACTCTCTCTACTCCCATGAAACTTTTATCATCTCTCTCTTCATCAATACAGTGCCATATCAGCGTATTTAATGCCCATAAAACTCTATAAAACCCCACTGAGACTGGCCTAAAGCATCCAATGAAAAGTTAAGTAACCGAGCTTCGAGGATGGCCACAAACAGACTGCCATGTTAAGCCACGAGAACAATAAATGCCTAATGAAGTTATAAAAATTGATAAGGCAACTACATCATGTATAAACATTTTCGGATAAAGCCGAAGGTCTCTTCTCATAGACCTAATTTCAACACGAGAGGTGGCTTTTGCAACAGCTATATCAAAGACCTTTTACATTTTCCTAGTCGGTACAGTCATAAAACCATGCAACCTACCTAGTCAAAAACAATCAGAATGAAAAACTAGGCCGTCGATCGTTTAACCAGATGACGAAACACATCACAATCATAGCATCATGGAGGTCTCACCCTAAGAGCAAGTTTAATAGAAGAGATGGCTGCCACCTCTAGGATTAGCCACATAAATAAAAAGAGTACAAGTGGCTCATGCGGAGGTAGTTAATACAATAAGTTGAGTAGAGGTTACCTCTATTAAAGCACTCAAACATTTAATACTTACATAAATATATCAGGGGTCACCTCTTGCATGAGGGGCAGCTTGCCTCTCTCTCCTCGTATGATGTGCTAGAGGTCACCTCTTGCATGAGGGGCAGCTTACCTCTCTCTTCCATTTAGGATTGTGTTGACGTGGATTTCGCTAGAGGCGACCTAGTCAGCATTATTGTACTTGCTCTAAGGCTCCGTTTCGAATGCAGGAGTCACTAAAATAGTTTCGTTCAAGCGTAAACCGGGGGAAAAAAATCCCGGGCGTCACCGATGAGGCCTAATTTAGGTCCCGCTCGTTTCGGTTTCAGCTTTTGATTTCTGGCTTATTCTTCACTGTTCATAAATTTCATCTTTTTCTAAACTTTTGGTTTTTCTGACCTTTTTTGCCGGTTCTTTTTTCCCATATTCGTTTGCGTTGTTCGTGATGAGATAACATATTTTTTCTATTTTTAATTTGTTTTAAATTTAATTATACCAAATAAGCTATCTTTAATTATAATGAAATTTTAATATTGCAGTGTAATTTTAGTTATAAATAATAGCTTTTTAATCCAACGGAGGGGGGCTAGAAGCTTGAGCAAGAATTAACAAGGGGGCGTGCTATCTGCAAAAAGGTTACAAAAAGGGTGCGAGCAAGCAGACAAGTTGTACCCACGTGAGATGTGAGCGAGCAGGCGAGCGACGGGAGATGGCGACGGGTGGGAAAAGGCGAGTGGGGAGGAGAATCAAAAACCGCACCCTTGAGGCCACAAGCCCAACATGTGGCTCTCGACCCACTGCGCCCTGCCCACGTGGCCCCCACCCCCGCTCCCCTCTTATACCCATCCCCATGGCAGCGCAGAGCAGCTACTCAAATTGCTTCCTCTCCCTGGTACAATTCCACAACTTCTTGTTCGTTTGTTGCTGCGGTGTAACAGTACTAGCAACAGAAGCAAGAGAGTCTGGAGCTTTTTTGCTGGGTCCTTGGGGTGTGAGAGTGAGAGAGAGAGAGAGAGAGTAGAGAGGTCGAAGAAGGTTCAGAGATGGGGGAGTGCAAAGGAGGAGGAGGAGGAGGGGGAGACTGCTTGATCAAGCTGTTCGGGAAGACGATCCCCGTGCCGGAGGCCGGCGACGTCGCCAAGGTTGGTTTCGCTAGATTCGATCTAGTCTGAATTGGATTGGTTGTAGGAGCGGTTCTCGGTGTTTCTTGATGGGGTTCTTGGACCAGAAGTTGGGAGGGAATTCGATTGGTCTTGCTGATCTGAGATGTTCAGAGATGATTGGGTTGTAGCTGGGAAAATTTGTTTGGTTAAAGGTGCCTCCTTGCTTCCTTGGAGATTGGCCTCCGGGGAACTTTTGTTTCTAAATGGATTAGAGTAGCTCCTTTGATCTTCAAGTGGTGTAGTTCGACTGGATTTGAGTGTGAATGCCTTAAAGGTGTCATCTTTGAGCCTTTGAGGTGAAATAGTAAAAGTTTTCCTGCTTAGTTTCAGTATTAGTAGAAATTGAAGGAATCTTTCCCCCCCTTACTTCCCTTGAAGGAAGTACCCTTCATGGTTAACTGTCCGAGGGGGAAGCTATGGTTTATTCTCTTAAAATATGATATAAGGATTAATTTACTGCAAATTGGAGTTCTGAAGCTGTTTGTAGGACATGTTAGCCTCTTCACTTAAGAGACTTATCCTCTAGCCTCCTGATCTTTGTCAAACTATTTCCTTTCTTGAGCTCGAAAAATCATTTTCTCCCTTTTAAGGCAGAGTTGAGTAACAGAAACCAATACCAAATTTAAAGCAACAATATCTGATACCTGGGGAAATGGAAACTGAATTAGTACTATAATAAACAATGGGAAAAATCTTTTTTCCTCCAAATTTGCACTCATGGAAAGCATACTTGTTCTTTCCTCTTCTTTTCATATTACAAATAAAACCGGTGGAGTTGTAGCCTTATAATTCAGGCAAAGAAAGCTAAAAATTTAGAACTGTTTGTCAAGAACTACAGTAATTCTTAGAGCTGATCAGGTGTTTGTCTGTATCATTCCAGGATCTTCAGCACAGTGGCAGCAGCTCAATTGAATCCGATGTCCAAGAGAACACGCATCAAGACAACGCAGACCCCTCTCCGCAGCCGGAGGTCGTGGACGCCGAGGACCCCACAGCCGCGGACAAGAGCTCGCCGTCACAGTCCGGCGACGCGGCCAGCCAGAAGGAGAAGCTGAAGAAGCCCGACAAGATCCTGCCGTGCCCCCGGTGCAACAGCATGGACACCAAGTTCTGCTACTTCAACAACTACAACGTCAAACAGCCGCGCCACTTCTGCAAGAACTGCCAGCGGTACTGGACCGCCGGCGGCGCCATGCGGAACGTGCCCGTGGGGGCCGGCCGGCGCAAGAACAAGAACGCCGTCGCCGCCTCCCACTTCCTCCAGAGGGTCCGGGCCGCCCTGCCCGGTGATCCGCTCTGCGGCCCACCGGTGAAGACCAACGGCACGGTGCTCAGCTTCGGCGACGACGCGTCCGGTTTGGCCCTCGCGGAGCAGATGACCCACCTGAGGGAGAAGCTCATCCCGATCGGCGCCCGAGCTGGGAATACCGGCGACAACCCGTCGATGGGCTCTTGCAGCGAGGTATCAAGCAACAGAGACGACAAGAACCAGAGCAACAGCAATGAGAAGGTTACTGTAGAGAAATCTGCAAATGGAGTGCAGCATCCAAGCATGAACGGGGGAACCATGTGGCCGTACAGTTGTGCTCCATCTCCTGCCTACTACACCTCCGGCATAGCAATCCCGATATACCCGGCTGCGCCGGCTTACTGGGGCTGCATGGTTCCCGGAGCTTGGAGCCTTCCATGGCCGGTCCAGTCCCAGTCGCAGGCCCTCTCGTCACCTACCAGTGCTCCTTCAGTCTCCTCAGGGCCTAACTCCCTCACACTCGGCAAGCACTCCAGGGAAGGTGATGAGGGAAGAGTCCATGGCAAAGGAAAGGTGTGGGTGCCAAAGATTATCCGGATCGACAACGCCGATGAGGTGGCCAGGAGCTCAATCCGGTCGCTCATCGGGATCAACGGCGACAAGGAGAAAGACACCGGCGAGCATAAATTCGCGACGGTGTTTGAGCCAAAGCGCGAGGCGAAGATGGCGAAACACGCAGTGATCACGAGCTTGCCACACTTGCACGCGAACCCTGTCGCGCTTACGCACTCAGTGACCTTCCAGGAGGGATCTTGAGAGCCATCTGCAAGATTTTTCTCATGCCGCCTTCTGATCTAAACGTGAGCTTAGCCTGACAGTACTGAAATTTTGTGCATCAGAGGATTGTAAACTAGGTATTGGGGGGAAATGGAGTGTATAACATAGCTACTTGCAAGACTTGTAATAGGTAGCATGTAAATAGAAATAGCTATTTGCGTTGGAGAAAGACCAGGAGATAAGGCCCCTGGTTGTAGATAAATAAAGATGTAGATGGAATATTTGGGTTGAGGTATTTCATTCTTCAGCAGCTTGTTAACAGTATGTTGCTATAATAGATTCTCTTTAGTACATACACTAGTCCACTGGATTCATGGTATGTGTAGGATATTGTGATGCCCCGTGTTATTATCCTCAGAGTATAATGCTAGGCAATGGATTATTACTCTCTAAGATCAACGTCTTAGGAAATAATAAATTGTACTAGAGTTACACAACAAAACAATAAAAACTTTGCATTATTACAATAACCAGCCATACATATTGTTTATATATTTTAACTCTAAGACGAGGTTCTAAAGGTTGCCTACTCGTCCCAATTGCTGAATAGGATGTCCATCTCACCCTAGTCCTCGATACAATCACTCTTGTCCCACGCGTCATCCTCTAGGCTTATAAACACCACGTCCCACTCAAGGTATTCCCTGATCGGGGTTAGGATATAACAAAGGAATTTAATAGTAAGAGTGAGTACAACATAATCAACAAGCATTATTAGCAACAAATATAATGGTATGATTCATCTCTTCATAATCAAATCTCATATTTCATCTCTTCTTCAATAAAAAAATAGGCTACTAAGTTAAAGAAAAAATTGCATATTTTAGTATTCCAAACACTACTAATCACCCTGGTGAAGAGAAAAAAAAACTCAAATTGATCTCCGCAACCTCCAGTCCAGTGCGCAAACTTGTGTCACTTTACCCATAGCTGCTCCAAGCTCTTTGTACTTGGGTCATCCACATTGCCTTAGATGCAGGGCCGAGTTAGAGTATATAATGTTTTCTCTAGTTCTGTTATTATATCTCCACCTAACTATTCATAGTTGGTGGTTCGGGACGGGCTTTTACCCTAACTCGACACCCTTCCAATTGTGAACTAGTCGTTGGTTGGGCGGTCTAACCTTCACCTGACACTCTACAATGCTAAATATATGTGCATAGCCTTACCACTTCTAGGCTCTATACCGGTTCTAGCTCTGCTTGCTTTGGATCCACTACTTCTGGGCTCTATACCGGTTCTGGTTTCCTCTACCTGGTTATACTACATACCCACATGGAGAAATATAATAACGTTGTAGGGTAGCATTTTCTGCTCGTCGAAATGAGAATATGGTTGATGCTAGAAGATAAGGCTCTATACCCTAGTGAGAGTTGTTTAGTCATTATATTATAATCATATATAGAGGGTCTCAAACCTGCCCTTTTTTTTACCTGACTAGGGCATCTTCTACCCTCTTATTATACATAGCTTATAGTCCAACTGCTCCTTCAGCTGGAGTTGCCCTTCTCTAATCACTTTTCTTTCCTCATTCTCCATTATTTCTTTGCAAAAGTCATTTTAATGCAACATGTGATAATATATACTTTAAAAAGAAATAGTTTTCTTAAGTAACATAAACTACTCAAAGTGATCAAAGGTAAGCTTGCCATGGTACATGTAGAATGCCTCGGTTTCAACCATGGCTTGTTCAGTTCTCTCTTCTTTCCCTGATTCATCCTATATATTATATAGAGGATTTTATGGTTTTAGAAACCTGATATAATATATCACTGGCACTTCCGTGTTAGGTTTTTTGTGAAAGCTTTTTAGGTTCTATATTTTACTTAGATGGTTTTTGTGGAAGCTTCTTAGGTTCTGGATTTTACTTAGATGGTGGGCTTAGTTTGTTTGTGACATCCTAAGTGTTCTAGCCTAGAAACATTTTCAACCCACTCCCTCTCTCTTCTCTCAGCCTAGAGGCGTTTCCCCCCTTTGGTCTAGCTTGGCCTCCCAGATCTGGCCCGTATCGACACCCACACACCTACACGCGTGTTCCTACCCTCTAATCTTCCTCCCATTGCATGTTCCCCTCCCTTTTCTCGGTCTTCCTCTCTCCCTCCTTACCCTGCCGATGCACTTGCTAGTGCTTTCTCTTGGCTATGGCCCCCGTGGTACTCTTCGTCTACCGTCACCCAAGGGAGCCAGCTATGGGTCATCGGAGTGCGGACCCAAAGAATTGGTGCTCCAATCATCTCTATAATACTCCCTTCCACAACTACTCTATGATACTTGCTCGTCTTCTTCGCCTCTGACCGGTTTAGTGTTGGTGGAGGCGGATTTGGGCTCAGGTTTGCCTAATCCAGTTTTTCCCAACTAATCCTGAGTAAAACCCTTTATCCTCCTTCTCGTATTTGATTTATCAAGGTTTATTTTTTATTTGTTCTTTACGAGTAGGATTTGTTCGGGGTTTTTCAGGTGGTGGTGCTTTTCCCGGTTGAGCAGGCTATGACGAGGCTTAGTGTAAGGTCGATGTGGCCAACTAGGGGGTGAATAGGCACTTTTAAAATTCTCTTTTTGGCTAAAACTGAGTTTATATGTGAAAGAGTAAATCAAATCAATTTTGCACAATTAAGACATAAATCAACTAGTCTCACTAAGTGTACTAATAACCTAAGTCTATGTTAAGGTTTGCAATTTTAGGGTGACAAGCAATCAATTTAATTCGAAGAATATAAAATGATTCAATATAAATTGAGCACAAGAAAGCAAACCAAAATGATACGGCTTCTTTTTACTGTGGTGTTTAGAGACTTGCTAATCTCCCCTAGTTTACGTTAAGTCTAAATGAATTGAATCAGCTGCACCAATTAAGCCAAATACTTAAAATCCACTTGTGGTAACTCTTTTTCGCTCTAAGTAGGTGAGCTCCGACCTTCACAACACGCCGAGCCTCTTCACAATCTTCTTTGAAGAGATCACCGGACATGACACCTCCAATGCTGTCTAGGTAAAAAGTCAAGCCCCTTACTTGACTCTTATCACATGCAACGAATGTACAAGTTCAAAGTAGATACGAAATTCACCTCTAGATGCAATACATGCAACTAGAGACTTCTCTACTTGCTTACAAAGTGCAACACATGCACAATTGAAAGAAAAAACTCATACGAGCTCAAAAGAATGAAAATAGGTGCAGCAACTAACTCTTCAACCGGCCACAGGGGATATTTATACCCCCACACAAAAAAACTAGTCAATGGTAGCAAAAATCAGGAGGATCGGTAGTACTGCAATTTACATAGCAAAAATCAGGAGACTTCTCTTTTTGGATGGTTGTCCCTAGTTTTTTGGTTTATTTTACCAATGTAGGTCCTCGGCGTTGACTCACTCCTCACGACATCTACAACTTACCTTGCCAAATAAAGTTGTAACTAAATGTGTATTCTATGCAGCTGAGAATGTATGATGTATTTTGATAATTGTTGTATCCTTGTAATTTTATGTCATAATGCAATGATTCCCTTGGTAATATGGTTTAATCTTGCCACTATGTTTTCCTTTTTAATATTCGAATGCTGTAAGATTTCCCCCATCGCTTGGTAATTAATGTAATTGAATTTGTTATAATTGTGTCGGTTGTTTCATAAGTAAATTCTTGGTTAAATTTAAATATGGTGTTTAAGTCCAGTAAAAGTGAGGGTCATTTTAGATATATTCTGGTACACTTTCTATTTGTCTATTTTCTTCATAATATACCAGGATTGGCGGGGACAGCAGAAATAGTATCTGATTTCTTTGTTGTTTTCTCTGCATCATTCCTTTTTCATTTTTCTTTCTTTATTTTTTCCCTTTTGGTTGAGATAATTGGACCATGAAAGTGGTGCAAAAAGTGGAGGCAGGGATGGCCCAAAGAAGGGAAAGTGACAAGCAACTGCTTGTCCAATTGCCCCACTGACCTTAAAAGTGAAAGCTGAATATTTAGCTCCTTTACATTCTTCCAGCTCTGTCCTACAAACAGTCCAATCAATAAGAAACGGATACAGAAAAGAAAGCAAACAGTATACAGAAATGCTAGATCTAGTAATAGATTGGAGAGGGACTTTTTTTTTGAGGGACAGGGGACATATGGATAAACTGTTTACTAATCCTAATTGGGGTACTGATAACCTCATGAATAAAGTGACAATATGATTGAATATTATTCCACAGAAAACAACAGATTTCAAGAAAAGAAAAACTATTTTTGAATCACCGATATTAGTTATTGGTTATGCTCTCCATGCGTTTGATATGACACGATCAAGAAAGCTTATTTTTTACAATATATATTACATTTATAAGAAAAAGCATGACTGCTAGACAAAAATCACTTTGTAAACAATCAGAAAAGAGACGGTAAGACATTTAGTGGTTAACAAAACTTCCTCTTTGTTAGGTAATTACCCAGCTTTGAAATGCTTCAAAACATCAATAATTACCACCATTCATACTGCTTTTTGCCCGTTTTCATTTGGCTGGTGCCATCTCCACTAACACCACTGTCAACCAATTTAATACAGTATTACATTTGACCTAAACTCAGACCCCCAAACTCCATCTAGATGTCAAATTGTCAATATATTGATCAGAACCAATGTTCTAAAAGTGATAAGCAGAAACTAGATGCTCACACAATACTGCTGAAGTGCTGAGCACTTCATGCCTTAATGGTAAGCATGCTTATCTAAAAGTCAATTCCGAAGAGGTGTGCTTACGTGCCACTTAAACAGCCTTTTGTGACATTGTTTAGTGCATGCACATTTCACCCGCAACTCAGAGCGTGATTGAAAACAAACCTTCAAAAGAGAACTGAACTATAAAGTTGAACACTTGAACAGTGTATTAAGCATATCTCCTGACAAGATAAAGGGTCTGTTTTGTTACAGTACCTAACTTTTAAATGAAGTATTTTCTCAAGACGGAGTCTACAAGTTAAAACGGTCTACACGTTAAAAGCTGCCTAACATCTGTACCAGCTAAAATCGTAAGTAAGTATCTGTCTCTCCGTAATCTGTACCGTAAATAGCCAAAATTCAAAATTTTCAGCCAAAAGTTATAAGCCGTAGCCGAAAAAAACAGGTCCAAATCTTTTGGCCTTCCTGCTTCACTGCTTGTCTGAGCTGTGTTTGAGCTGATGGCACAAAAATATTAAACATATGTTTGGTGCGCCGCACACCAAAAATTTTCAAATACAGTGTGACTTAAGAAAACAGCCATGCTTTCTCATGCGATGTCTATCCTCAGTACCTTTCGGCCATGTTATAAAACAAGTGAAAATTACCGTTTTTAACATTTGGAGGTCAAGCCCAATAAGAAGTCGCCAAGTGCTGCCAATACATCATTAGCACCTCCTCGCAACTTTTTCAAAGTGATGCGCAAAAAAAAATACTTAAGAAAACTATCAACTTTGCAAAAGCTTTGAGTGCACTTTCCCATCAAAGGCAAGTAAAGGAAAAGCAGCCATAGATTGGCCAAAGCGGACTCACGAGTCACTAGGAGAATTCTAACTTCCTAGTTCACAGCAAATGTTAAACAATCTTATCATCCTTGGTTTGAATGGTATTTTTATATGAAGTCAAGGTTAAATAAGAAAAGAGCATAACAAAAGAGAGGAGACAGTGAAATCCCAACCAACCCACTATAGACACGAAGAGATTTTTGAGCACGTCGTTCTCAAAAAAGGGGAAATTTTTACAAAGGTAAAGGTAAGCATGCCCTGTAAATGACGCATAATTGATGTGCACAAGTGAGTAGTTAGCAATCACACAAGCTGCTTCAGTGTTTGCTAATAGGCAGTTATCTAAAAGGTGGAATTGGTCAAGATTTTAAATAGTCTGCGCATGAAAAACTTGCACGCAAATAAATTGCCATGCTCGTCTTTCATATGATTTTTCAAGTGAAAATTTCACTAGAAGTCAAAGCTTCGATCTGGTCCTCAAAAACACACGCACAAGTCAAATTGGAACGTTGAATTCAGATATAGAAAAGCAAATACATGCACATGGAATGAAACGTTAAAAAAGTGGTTACTTTTGATTTTGATCTCATTTGTTTTTCCACACCAACCATAAACATCCAAACAATGCATTATGACTTAGCTATGACTGTCAGGTGCAAGCCAATCATGGAATAACAGCATATTCGTGTATTTGAAATATATCAACATATAGGTTGCTTACAATATTCTCCAACTCAGTTGATGGCATCAGAACAATTTTGAAGATTGAAGTTTCCACGCATCAAGATGACAAGAAATGCTGAAAAGGAAAGCTCTCAGGATAGTACCAGTCGTTCTCTTTGATGGCAGCATTATACAGCTAAGGCCTGGCTTTTGCATCCTTTTCATGTCGGGAGTTAAGATGACGATACACCTCCATACACCTTTGGATACAAGGAAGAGTTCATATTGGCTTCTACTCGAAGAAGCCAAAAGATAATATGAATATCTAACTTTTTGAAGCGGCTTTTCTACTCATCTTGTTAGATCATGTGGCTAGGTTTAGGATATTTTGGTGATGAATAATTGACAATGGTTAATTTGTTATGATGAATAATTGGTGATTTTGTTTAGCGATGTTATGTGAGGTGTGTGGTGCGTGCGTGAACTGATGTTGGTCAAGTTGGGACGAACTTGTGCCGGAAAAATATTCTTTGGTCTTTGCATGTGCAGGTTGAGCATGGAGAAGATCATGGTCGGTGACGAGGTGGACCGGGACTAGGATGGGGAGATCCGAGGTTCGGACGGTCAAAAAGGTCACGAGATGGTCGAGCTCATGCTTGGGGCGCATGGAGATCAAAGGTGGATGATATGTGGAGAAGCTAAGGGAGGTGTGGTCCTGGAGGTTTCGACACGTGATGCGTTAGAAAAGTCGTGAGTGTGAAAAACCCGTGTTAGGAAAGGTTTCGGGTTTCTTGAAAATTAGTGGGCCAAAAGTCTATTTGAGGTAAAAAGACTAGGTCTAATTGGATGAGTTGGATTAGGATTCTAAGTAAAGATTGAATAGAATTCTGAGTTGGATTAGGATTCTAAATTGAGATTGAATAGGATTCGTAGTTGGCTGAATAAAAAGAACAGAGCAGCCGAGTTGAAGAAAAAGAAAAAGGGTGTGCGGCGGCGTGAGCGAACAGAAAAAGAAAAGGAAAAGTTTGCGGCGGATGGATATAAGGTTGAGGCTGATGGATGAATAGTGTCCGCGGTTTTTGAATAAAGTTTGTGAGTTTTTAATTCGCATCTATTATCTTTTTCTTGGTTTTTTATTCCTATAGATTCTTCATTCATTGATCTATGTCTAGGTATTTTTGTTGCTTACATATATGAATTAGTTTTAATTAAAAATTGATTAGAAGATTAAGCAAAAAAAAAACGTGCACGTTTTGCTGATTGATCGAAAGTTTTCGCTGCTACAGTACGCTACAGTACTTTGTTACAGTGCGCTATAGTATTGCTGCAGTGAAATCAGAAAAAATCTGTTTTTTGTTATTTCTGGTTTTTAAACAATTAAAAGACAGAAAATTTAAAATTTAAAAAAGTTTCCGCTATGTGTTGCAATTATTCACCCCCTCTGATTGCTATGAACGATCCTACAAGTGGTATCAGAGCAGGTTTATTTTTCTAATTGATCTTAGCCGGTGATTAGAAAACATGTTGACGGATAGGTATTCCACAAAACCTTGTGTTTTCGATGGTGTTGATTTTCAGTATTGGAAAGCGAAGATAGAGGCATACATTCAAGCTCAAGACTTTGCAATATGGGAGAAGGTCTACAAGCCTTATCAAGTGCCCGAGAACGATGCTGTGTCAGCAGCAAATATGGCACAAGTGGAGGCAAATAGCAAGGCAAGGAACCTGATAATTCAAGGATTAGGAAGGAGTGATTTTGATCGTGTTGTGCATCTTAAATCCGCATATGAGGTATGAAAAGCATTATGTGATTATCATGAGAGTTCATCTACTATTAAAGAGGTACGTCAAGATATGTACAAAAAGGATTACATGCGTTTTGAAATGAAACTTGGTGAATCAATAGATGATTTCTTTGCCCGTTTTAATAAAATTTTTAGTAACCTACGTGCTGTTAATGTTACTTATACTGATGCTGAAAATACACGTCAATTTTTTTGGAGCATTAGATATGTCTATATGGGAGATGAATGTTATATCTATTAGAGAATCTACTGTCATGAGTACACTTACATTAGATGTACTTTATTCTAAATTGAAAACACTGTCATGAGAAACCATACTGGCAATCCTGATGTATTGTGATAATCAAACGGTGTTGGCTAAAGTTACGAGTATTAATGATAATATAAGTCATCCAAACATGTGAAACGTATACTTAAATCTGTCAGAAAATTGAGAAACTTTGAAGTGATTAGCAATGGGGAAAACAAGTTGATGTGGTAACAAGAGAGTACATATTCATTATACTCATGTCCTAATAGATAAAGTATTCTCAATTGTATGAAAGGTTAGCATAAAGCCTTAATGTATTTTGCTATCCAAATAAGGACAAATATATTAACCTACAAGATACCTAGAGAGAATACTTCTACTTGAGCCTAACTGTGTGATTGCAGTTCACGAGAACGGGGCATTCTCTAAAAAGCTCATAAGAAGATCATGGAGCATGACCTTTTAACGCTCTATTTAGATGTGGTTCATTGGCAACCTAGTATTAGTTGAGATTTCGAGTGAAGTCTGGCCACAAAAAGCTGTGAATTCAAGGCATAGTCCGTTTATCAGTCATGGGAAGATTAATCTTATCATTTTATATACAAGTTCAACTCGTATGGGACTTACATTAAAAGACCGATATATTAACAATACTTTAGCACAATATCTTTGACATTTTTCTGCTACTTGCTTTAGAATTGATGGGGGATTGTTAGAAATTAGGCTCACATAATTGTGAGGCACATTTCCTATAATTCTAAAGTTAGTATGGTTTAGTACCATTTTATTAAGACAAGTTAGAGTAGATCAATTTATAAGGTGAGATTCTTGCCATTCCCTATAAGCTTGAGGCACATGACATGAGAGGGTGGCTATACACACACGGGCGCACACGCGCGTGCATATTCCTATGGTAAATTATGTGACTTGCGACGTGCGACCGTGCCATGGCGTGGCGTGCCACTTAACATACCAAGTCCACCTTATTACCGTGCATCTCTCTATTTGAATGCGAATTCAAACGTCTGAATTAATTCGATAAATGATGAGTTGCTAGATTAATTTGATTTAATTGCATTGGTTACTGGAAATGTCTATAAAGATCTAGAGACGTCCAGGCCAGAGTGACTGAAATCCTTCTTCCTTTCTTTCTATTTTCTCCTTTGCTAATCTGTGTTGGTGTGCTGCGTGCCTGCGTGGTCAAATCTCACCGGCATTCTTTCTCGGCGCGTACCGGAAGGAGGGAGAGCGGGATCTCTGAACTATTGCCTCAGAAGGTTCCTGCACAGGGCGGTGCCAATAAGGTTTCTAGGCAGCACATTTACATGACCGCTCCTGCTCTACTACTTCTACGCCATACACTGCATTGAGTCTGCACTGCTTTCTATTCTTTATTAAGCTCTACTGTAAATCATTCGTGCGATAGATCACCCCTATTATAATTCTTGTCTTGTGTATTTTTGAAGTACAATAAGTTGCTTGTGGTTAGTTATAAATTTTACATCACTAGTATTTTATTGAATTTGTCTCGTACTAAAAAATAGAATTAAAATATTGCTCATCTTTCACACACTCCAGTCTTGCTGGCTTGTCACCGTCGTCACTGCTTGCACCGAAGGTCGGGAGGTTTCACTCGGATGAATCACAAAAGTACCATATTACAGTTAAAATAAATGGATATATTTTGGACAACTGCAGCCATCAATGAAAGTTTTCCTTGTCAGATAAGAATCTGGTACATGAAACTAAGTCATTCTTTCAACGCAACACATAAATTCGAAACAGACATTTCTACACACATTTAGTTCAATACTCGAAACCCCTTCATGAATCGGGGTAACCAATTTATTTTCTTACTCATTCTACGAAGTACAGGTAGGGGTGCAAATGGGTTGGGTTAATCCCGACCGAACCGGTCGGTACCGGATTCGGGAAGGGAATTTGGTATCCCGTCAGATTCGGATTCGGATAATTCATGTCGGATTCGGATTCGGGAGGGTTGTTATCCGACCGAATAGTATCGGTATTCAGATACTGGATAATTATCCGGTCGGATATCTGGTAAGAGCTAAGAATTCACCTTTTATTTTGCTAGTATTTGTTTTTTTGTCATGTTGGTTGGTTGAGGTGTGCAGTGTATAGAAAGTTTTCCTGGATCGTGCAAGCTTAAGTTCTCTAAAAGGAATATGACATTCAGTTGTGGCAACTATAAATATACAATACTAAAATAATGTTTTATTTCTAATTCTGCTGCTTGTGCAATTGGAATCCTAAACTTTCTCATTAAGATCACTCTTCCTAGGTAATGGAATAAAAAGCATGTAATCAGAGTATTATTAAACGATGAACTTTGGCATGCTTCAGTAAATGAACATGTAAATTTGTCAAAAGTCTATTATCCCCAATTGTCTACTGTCTCTACCTTAATTTAGTAAAAATTCTTTAGCCTAGAAAAAGAAAATGCTGTCCATCAAGAATCAAGATTCATCTTGAAACGCCACACCTCAATGGGCAATTTTGGGGGAAACGCCACACCATCTTTGGCTGATGAATTATAATCACTATAATGTACTTATGTCTAACAGATTAAGGTTTGAAGTGATGGTGGTATGATTTAGCATATGTTCCTTTCCGTATGCACGTACTATCCGTCTACATTATCCGTTTTTGATCCGAAACCGTCAAGTATCCATTCCGGCGGCACCATATTCGAAATTCCGAATACTCCGAATTCGTATTTGTTTTCAGTTTTACCGTATCCGGCCCCGAATCTGAGAAAAAAATATGGGTTAGGATACGGTATGAGCAATATTCGTCCGAATCCGACCCGATTGCACCCCTAAGTACAGGTTCGAGTTTCCCTGAAGAAAGAAATCTGCTCAAAATGTGCACAATGGACACTGTAAACGAGGAAATAGATGAATCCTCAATACCTCACCCCTAAACCCTACATTTGACATGTTTAGGCAAAGAATTAGAGAGTGATGGAATGATCGAGCAAGGGAATACCTACTAGCAAGGCACATCTGCACATGCAAAATTTGGCAGTGATCCAATCTGCTCTTAATCTGAAAGAAAGAACATGCGTATATGAGAAGCTCTCCATACAATCCCCAAGAATTCAGGAAACTGGAAACATAGCAGCATTTCTAGCTACTGTCTTTACTGGTCTAATGGCCGTGGCAGAGGCAGCCGGGTGGCCAACGAGCTCGCCTGGAGTGAAGTCGCGGTGCGACCTATTAGTCTTGATCTAAGTCTAACATTAAAATTAAGGTTTAATCCCTAGGTCTAACTAGTACACATGACTAAAACTTTAGTGCGGAAACTTTAATAGATGTACCCGAACTTGAGGAGGCCATGGGGTCAATGCTCGGTGATGCAGATGCAGAGGTAGCCGGCGTCGGTGAAGGGGTCGGCCAAGATTGCGGTTGTCACCGTGGACGGGAAGAGCTCCGGCCTTCGTTCACCGCAGCGCACAATTAGTAGATTGGGTCTTGTTAGGGTTTTCGTGGTCTAGCTCAACTGCTGTAAACTAGCCTTGCCGAAACCCTCGTTTTTTATATGCACTGGGTGACCGGGACCGAAATCAAACGTTGTTGGTAGCGCTTCTGATCATTGCGCAGATGGAGGTTGAGGCCTTGCTGAAATCTCGGAAGACGTTAGCCGAGAGATCAACCCAACATTCTCCCCTTTGATCGTAAGGTTAACATCATAAGCCCATTCTTGATAAAACAGCATACCAAGGCAATGTGTTGCATAGCCAATAAAGTGCCATACAACCCCAGTACGTATAGTGTACTATCTTATCTCGAAATGGATATTCATTATACTTAATGGGAGTTGGTTTGCTTTAAGATCCTTTTATCCAGAATCAGAGGCTTTCCAATAAACCCATGCCGGCAACATGATCACGAAAGATATTGGGTAGTAAGCCTTTAGTAAGCGGATTCACAAGCATTAACTTAGTACTAATATGATTGATACTTATGATTTGATCCTGGATTCTATCTTTCACAACATGATACTTAATGTCAATGTGTTTGGCAGCACCACTTGACTTGTTGTTATTTGCATAAAAGACTGCGGGTTCATTATCGCAGTATAAAGTGAGTGGTTTGGAAATGCTGTCTACCACTCTAAGTTCCGGGATAAAGTTCTTGAGCCATACAGCCTGCCCGGTAGCCTCATAACATGCCACAAACTCAGCTTGCATCGTTGAAGATGCCGTAAGGGTTTGTTTGGAGCTTTTCCACGAGATAGCTCCTCCAGCGAGTGTTAAGATATAACCTGACGTGTATTTCTTAGTATTAACTCATCCCGCAAAGTCTGAGTCTGAATAACCAATAACTTCAAGGTTATCAGAAAACTTATATGTGAGCATGAAATGCTTAGTAGATTGCATATAACGCAAAGCTTTCTTAACGGCTTTCAGTGGTCGATCCTGGATTTGGTGATATCGCCAAGCATCCGGTTACAAAAGCTAAATCGGGCGTGTACATACTTGAGCATACACAATGCTTCCGACGGTGAAGCATAAGGAACCGACTTCATCGATCGACTTCATATTGGTTCCTTGGACATTGAAATGTCCCAAACTTATCGCCCTTAACAATAGGAGCAGGCGAGCCAGAGCACTTATGCATATTGTATCTCTTCAGTACTCTGTCAATGTATGCCTTCTGAGATAAACCTAATATTCCTTTAGACCTATTTCGGTGAATTTCAATGCCAAGAACATAAGAGGTATCACCGAGATCCTTCATATCAAAATTAGATGAAAGAAATTTCTTGGTCTCAAATAGCATGTCCTTATCGCTGCTGGCCAATAAGATATCATCCACATAAAGTAGTAAGATGGTGAATTTACTCCCCTTGAACTTAACATATATGCAGTTATCAACTTCATTTTCTTTGAAGCCAAAACTTCTTATAATCTTATCGAATTTGAGGTACCACTGCCTCGACGCTTATTTCAAGCCATAAATGGATTTCTCAAGTTGACATCCCATATGCTCATTGCCTTCCACGACAAAACCTTCCGGTTGAGCCATGTAAACATTCTATTGCAAGTCACCATTAAGAAATGCCGTCTTAACATCCATCTTATGCAGCTCTAAATCATAATGAGCTACAAGTGCCATAACAATTCTGAACGAATCTTTAGTTGAGACAGGAGAAAAAGTGTCATTATAGTCAATCCCCTCTCTTTGGGAGAAGCCTTTTGCTACGAGCCTTGTTTTGAACCTTTCGATATCTCCCTTAGAGTCATGCTTGGTTTTGTAGACCCATTTGCAGCCTACTGTTTTGACTCCGTCAGGAATTTCTACTAAGTCCCATACATCATTAATGCTCATAGACTTTAGCTCATCCTCCATGGCTTCAAGCCATTTAGAAGAATGTTCACTCATTATGGCCTCCTTATAAAAGGTGGGATCATCTACCTTCCCTATATCATTAATATCCTCATTCATATAGACAACATAATCATTTGGGATGGCAGACCTTCTCTCCCGCTATGATCTTCTAAGAGGTTCATTAGTTATTTCAGGAGGCTGCTGAGGCTCTTCATTAGGTATAAAATCAGGAATTTCAGAGACCTCAACAGTGGGCGCAACAACAGTATTCTCTACTAGAGGTGCAACCGCCTGAGGCACAGGAATAAAGATCTCTGGGATGAGCGGTATAGGAACATAAACCCGCTTCTCCTCAAGATCTATTTTCCTGGGCTCTAGGTCCCGTTATTTTCTAAGAACACAGCATGCATTGTTTCTACAAACTTAGTTATCCTATCAGGACAATAAAACCAATACCCTTTAGATCTGTCAGGGTACCCAATAAAATGTCAACTTACTGTCTTAGGATCTAATTTCCCAATGTGTGGATTAAATAACTTAGCTTCAGCACGACAACCCCACACTCGTAAATATTTCATACTCGGTTTTCTCGGTCCATAATTCATAAGGTGTTTTGATCTTGATTTCTGGGAACCCGATTAAGAATATGTGCGGCTGTCTTTAGTGCTTCCATCCACAACTCAATTGGTAAACTAGAATGGCTAAGCATGCTCCGTACCATATCCATGAGTGTACGGTTGCGTCTTTCAACTACACCATTCTCACGAGGTTCGCGGCATAGAATCTTGGGCAACGATGCCATTTTCTGAAGGAACTTAGCAAAGGGCAGAATTTGCCCATAAGAGGCATGTCTTCCATAATATTCTCCCCCACGATCCGATCTTACCACTTTAATTTTTAGGTTGTGCTGATTTTCAACTTCAGCCTTAAATATCTTAAATTTATCAAGTGATTCAGATCGGTCTTCAATGGGAAAGATATAACCATAACGGGAGAAATCATCAGTGAATGTAATGAATGTATCAAAACCATCCACTGATGTCACAGGAAACGGACCACAAATATCAGTATGAATTAATTCTAAGAGTCCTGTGCTGCGAGTAGCTCCCTTCTTTATTTGCTTAACATATTTTCCTTTAATGCAATCAATGCAGTGGTCTGAATCAAAGAAATCTAATGGGTGGAGAATTTCTTCTTTAATGAGACGCTCCATTCTCCCCCTCGAAATGTGGCCTAGCAGCGAGTGCCACGATTTGAAAAAGTCTCATCATTATTTTTACGCTTAGCATCACAAACATTCAAGGATACAGGAGATTCATTAAGGGAAAGCATATAGAGCTTGTCTTGTCGAAAGGCAAGACCAATATTATTTGAATTAAACTTAATAATACATTTATTGTCTCCAAAAATACATTTAAAACCTTCATTGTCCAATAAAGAAACTGAAATCAAATTCCTCCTGATGGAAGGAACATAAACTACATTATTAAGACGAAGAATGAAGCCGCTATCTAAAGCTAATGAAACAGATCCAACTGATTCAACTTCGGCTTCCTTTCCATCCGCGACTCTAAGACTTCGCTCCCCCTTTCTTAGTGTTTTCGCGGTAAGGAATCCATGTAAAGAGTTGGTAACGTGCACAGTTGCACCTGAGTCAATCCACCAAGAACTAAGCGAAAAATCAGCATAAAGAGTTTCATCAATAAACGTTATTGTATCATTACCCCTTTTGGCGAGCCACTTTAGGAAACCAGCACAATCCTTCTGGAAATGCCCTGACTGCTTGCAGAAGTGGCATTCTCCCCCTTTAGATGCTCCGACGGGAGCAACAGGAGGCTTAGGTACATTGTGCACTTTAGGCCCCGACTTGTCTGAGTTAGGGGAGAAATGCAGCTTCTTCTTTGATTTGAAGTCCCCTTGGAACTTCCTTTTGTTAGAGCCGCCCACATGAAAATCAAAATCCTTCTTTTCTGTTCTTATTCTCTCTTCCTCCTGGACACACATAGCGATTAAATCGCTTATGCTCCATTTCTCTTTCTGAGTATTGTAATTAATCTTAAAAGCTGTATACTCAGAAGGAAGATAGGTCATAATGAAATGGACAAGAAAACCATCAGATATTTCCATGTAAAACACCGGTAAAGTTTGATGGTGCAAGCTATAATAATTTACCCTTGTCCTACCCTTTTCAAAAGAGGGGATAGCTTGTACTCGCTATAATAGCTTGTACTCGCTATGCTGCGTGTCATTTAGTCGGACAATGCAATTCACATCGATTGCACTTACTAACAGTTGGCTTACGTCTCGCTCATTTCGATTTGACCTTTTGATTTCTAGCTTATTTGTTACTATTTATAAATTTTATTTTTTCTATCTTTTTAGCTTTTTTTTGAGCTTTTTTGCCATTTCTTTTTTCCTATATTTACTTGCATTATACGAGATGGACTAACATGTTTTTTTATTTTTTACATTTTTTAAATTTAATTATGCTAAATAAGTCACCATCAGCTACAGTAAAAATAAGCCAACTACAGTAAAAATAAGCCATAAGCCAGGCTTATTCAGCCCAAATGAGCACCCTAGCTATTTGAACTATAGGTGGTGCTTAGTTTGATGAGGACTTATGGTTTTTTTTCCGATTTTTTTCCACTGTAGTTGATTTATTTTTCATTGTAGTTAATGGTGACTTATTTGGCGTAATTAAATTAAAAAAATAAAAATAAAAAATAGATTAGTCCATCATGGACAATGCGAAGGAATACGCAGGGGTGGACCTAGAATTTTGTCATGCCCCAGACTAGGTAGGGTCAGATGCCACTATTATCTAGCTGAAAGGGGAAGTTGTGCACTTGACTTACTTGGAGTTACCTGGACTTTACACTGATAAATATCGCACACTCCGGACTAGAGCTTAGGCTGCTCGAGGCGTGGATCCGGCGCTGGGAATACAGGAAAAAAGAAAAAGGTAAAAAAACTCAAAAAAGTTAAATAGCTAGAAAAAGATGAAATAAAGAAATAGTAAATTAAAAGACAGAAGTTAGAAACTAAAGCTGAAACCAGCATAGTCTAATTGCACCGAGCGTGACACATAGGAGGAGAAGGCAAAAAAGAAAAAAGAAAAAGAAAAGGACATGAATGCTACTTCAAGTCCTCTCGATGGGGGACGTAGAAACATCTTTCTTTTCTCCATCTTACTCTGAAAAAGATGACAGAAAGTAAATCACCGGTAAAAAGAGAGAGCTTTCTTTAGCAAAATAAAAAAGTACAACAAGAAAGACCTTTGGTGCTAAGTCCAGGCTAACCCTAATTGCTAAGCAAAGGTCCATTATGCTTAAGCTAGGTTAGAGAAATTTTTTAAGAGGCTAGGCCACTTTTTACTCAAGTCTTCAATAAAACTTTTTATATCATTTAAAAAAAAATCTAATTTTTGTTACACAGCAAGTTTAGGGAAATTCAAAGCCTATCTTCCTAATAAAACTGTTGGATAGATTTTTTTTTTCTGAATCGGTTGGATAGATTTTGCAAGCTCTCTATTAGCACGTTTATTGGAAAAATGTTTTGTCACTATATAATACCTCTTTATTGCATATATCAAATGATGGTTTATTCAAAGTCTCTCTACCTAAAAAAAATGGCCGCTTATTTATATATCACATATGTTCAGTACAGTGGAAACCTTTAACTGAAAAATATTCGTTACGTCGAAACCATTTCTTTTTCATGAATCAGATTTATAGATAGGGAATATATAGTATATACTTATCCTTATGGTGTATTCGCCGTGTACTCAAACTAAAAATTTCACAAAAAAATTCTAATTTTTTAATATACTTCATGGCTTACTTCACATATGCATACATTTTTAAGTTCAAATTCATTTCAAGAAATTTTTTTTGATAGATTTGAACTCTTAACTTTTACCTAAATTTTCTCCTTTTTGGTAATTTTAATATAGAATAAATTTTAACTTAGAATTTTATACATAGATGGAGTAAACTATGAAGTGCATTTAGAAATTTTTTAAAATTTTTCATGACTTTTTAGTTTGAGTGGATGGTACCATAAGGATGAGTGCATCCTATATATTCCTTATAGATATTACATGAATACTTAGAAAAAAACAAGTGATGGCAAGAATCATGGATTCATGATAGGTCCAAAATAAAAGGAGGAGAAATTGCAGGAAGGGGAAAAGAACACAGGGAGAAATGAAGGAAAAAAGAAAACAAAATGGAAAAAAAAAACCCCCACCCGCTCCTCTTGCTGCTACCACCAAACTCCGCTCCTTGGAGCCCTCCGCCCCACTACTGGGCACTCCCGAGCTGTAAGTTTTCGTCTCATTCCCCCCATCTTCTCCCCCAATTTCTCAACCTTCTCGAGAATTTGGTTCCTTTTCTCTCAACTCGGCCGGAAATGTGGTCCTTTTAGGTGCTAATTGGGTCGAAATTTGTTGTCTTCTTTTAATCGAGAAAATTGTATTTTTGCCATCCGAAACAGTGGGCTTCGCAACTTTACCCTCCCAATGGTTGGTTTCGCAAAAATGCCATCCAAAACATTTGCTTCTTGTTTTCTTTGCCATTTTCTCTATTTCTCTCCTTTTCTTTTCTCTCTTATAATCAGCTACGCAAAAGGACAAATCTACCCATGGGCAATTCCCTAACTTGGCCTGTGATTGGATCGGAGCATAAACTTCAGTAAAGTATGCTTTTTGATGAAGCCTCCTGTTTGTTCCAGGATGCTCTTCTGAGCTCTGCTTTCTCTGAGACGTGCAGTTTATTAGCTTGCTGAAGTTCCACTAGTGCTTGTTGTCGCTGGCCTTTTGACCCTTTGCCTTTCTCTTTTTAGTTTTTCTTGTTATCTTCTTGCACAATTGACCTTTCTGCTCTTTATGAGTTTCATAGAATCGATTGGTTGGTGGGTTCGACTTGCTTTGCTATCTACTTTTGTATGGTATTATGCTATTAGCATGGTATTTTGAGGATATTACTAATCCCAATCTTTGATATTTTGCCCTTCTCAGTTTTTGAGTTATACAGGATTTTTGGGACATTATGATTTCTTGTTTTTCTCTTTGTTTCCGTGGACTGTACTTTCTGAGGGGATCATTTGTTTGTAGTTGGAATTCAGATTTGGAGAATTTAGGCTGTCTTGGTGCACTGTCTTCCTTTCGAGATAGTTGCAGATCGTCTTGTCTGAAAGTAGCATGGGAGCACACCATCGAGATGGGTAGATTTGTCCTTTTGCATGGCTGATTATAGGAAAGAAATAGAGAAAATGGCAAAGAAAACAAGAAGCAAATGTTTTGGATGGTATTTTTGCGAAATCAATGATTGGGAGGGTAAAGTTGCGAAGCCCACTGTTTCGGATGGCAAAAATACAATTTTCTCCTTTTAATCTGGTGTCTCTTTGGAGCAAATTATTCCCAATAAAGTTTACGGTTTGTGTAAGCCTAACTTCGACTGTACCTGGTCCATCGAGAATATGGGTTCTTGCTTTGCTGTTATGCCCATTTTCCGGGGAAAAAATTCGGTTTTGGCGCACCAGTTTGGACTTGGATTTCGGTTCCTAGTTCCAAAGGCGTAGTCTTGGAATCAAATTTCCAGGAAATATGCGAGCTTATGTGGTTTCTGTTATACTCGTCCATTTGTTTCTTTCGTTGCTTTATAGATTTGTTCATGTAGTGTTTTCTTTATGCATTATCGCCTTCTGAATTTTCGAAGTAAATCAGGTTAGCTTTGCCTTTTTTCAGGTAGGTACCTTGAGGCATTTGTTCTTGTAAGGATTTCTGTGAACTTAATAACTTATGGTTCCCAAAGATTGAAGTATCCACAAGGGCACTTCAGGCTGGCTGAATAGTGAATAGGCTGGTGTATATTCGCACTTTGCAGCAAGAAGATGTGGGAATGAGTGGGATGTAGAGCATGGTAGTCACGGTGTTACCTAGGCGACGCCAAATCGTCCTGGCGGCCGAAGGGCAATGCCGAGGCTGTTCGCCTAGACTGCTTTTGCCGCCGGCGCCTATCTTCGGCCTACTCCCACTACCGGTGTCGATCTCCAGCCTAGTTACACTGTCGGCTTCCCTCTCTAGCCTGCTCTCGCCGCCGACGCCCCTCTCCGCTACGATTGCCATGCCAGCCCTCTCCGCGGCTCCGCCAATGCGTAGGGAGGCCGGATGCACAGCAGAGGGAGGCCAGAGGCGAGCTGGCCGATGCAACAGGCAGGGGGGGCCAAGAGCTAGAGGTAGGAGGCTGGGAGGGGAGGTGGCGGCAGGGAGGGGAGGCGGTGGGGAGAGGAGGTGCCAGGCGGGGGGAGGAGGTGCCGTGGAGGGGAGGCGCCGGGGAGAGAGCAGGAGAGAGGAGTCGGGAGAGAGATTATAGGGGGGGACAGCGGGAGAGAGGAGTTGTGATTTACTCATCATGTTTATGTACGTATGTCTCGCTGTGCCCTCGCCTTGGCGTCGCCATGGTGTCTCGGCGCCTCTTAGTAGCCGTGGTTACCAATTACGCCATGACAACCATGATGTAGAGGTTACTAGGGGTTCTGTGTTAGAGGTTAACGGGAATGGGGTCACTGTGCTGTGTGGTGGCACGATCCCATGGAACTAGCACAGCCAGCTGAGAGTGGTCCTCGATTGGCCGGAATGATCCACTCTAGTGGTCCTGTCCAAGAGATCGCGTTGGGTTTCTCGTCGAATTGTCTGTACTGGAGATTCACCGGTTGCTGGTGTGCTTCCATGCTGCCATGTCTACCATGCTGAGTGCTTGGAGCGGACCACTCCCAAGGGCCAGAAGCATGGTCCTCCTTGCCCTGTGTGCGACAAGCTGGCTGGTAAAGATACTGAGCATTGGTCGATTCGCAGGTTAAAAAATGGATCCCCAAGATTAAGGTCACTAGGGGAAGGGCCTTCAAGAGTCTGGAGCTGTGCTCAGGCCGGAGATTGTGTCGCTGGGGCTGTCCAGACACCAAGATCAAGTGGCTTTGCGCTGTTGAGTCGGAGTGGTCACAAGAGGCATGCCTCTTCGAAGGGAGAATCCGGCAAAGACTGGGCTGAGACATCAAGAAGTGCTTGCATGTAGCTCACTAGTGCCTTGCCGTAGGTATTGGTCATGGCGTTGCATTATGGTCTTGTTATCGTCGCAAGGTCGATGTGTATCATGGTTCAACGGTCTGGCTAGAAGATGATATGGATGTGCCTATGTAGCTGACTAAACTTTACCGTTATCAATTATCAGGGTTGCCACTTGTGCATAAAGGTCGTAGATCGTTACATATTCTTGTGTATGCGCTCAAATTCTTCCTGATGAAGTTGTATGTGCTGGAAATGTTAAGAGATAATCAGCAGACGTACTGATTTCTGTAACTATTCACGAGGATCTACGAAATTACCACAATTATCTCTCCGTGATCGCGTTTTTGTATGGTTGTAATGCTGTAGGTTGTTAAGTAGTGTATGAAGTGTATATTGGCCCATTAGGGCCAATAGAGTTAGGATTGAGTTGTGTGTGTGTATATATAAAAACATGTATCTCATATAGTTTGCCATTAGCTTGCTACGCGTCGCTAATTCTCTCCAGTCCTAGTTCGACCGAATCACGGCTCACTTGGCATGTGCAAGCTGCATGGTGTCATCCCATCGTTCAAACTTGCATTTAATATTTTTCTGCCTTTCTCGTGCTATGCTTGAGCTCACCGTCTCACCCTGGCATTCTAAATTGTTCTGGGCCTCAACTCCTCAATGAGTCTAGCCTTGATCATCACCATTGACCACAATTGACTCCAAGTAATCTTGTACATCCAAAGACAAAAAAATCGTTTTTAAGCACAAGTTCTTCACAACTTAACCTACATTAGCCAAGATAAGCATCATGCACCCTTAATCCAATGACCCAGGTCAATTCAACTTAATCCATGACTCAATTTTCCAAAACTCTGTTTTTCTGGGAAGATCAAAAGTACCGCATTTACCATACCGGTACTACCACTCCCCAAAACGGTATTTTCACATGTTGAAAATCTCACCTAGACTTCTCTGGAAAAAACATACTGCAACTCAACCCGGTACTTCCACCAAGCGGTACTACCGTACTTATGCCTGCGGTACTTCCGAAAAGTGGAACTACCGCACTAATGCCTGCGGTACTTCTGATTTTCCTAACACTTCCAGAAAACAGTCTAAATCAAATAGAATCTTTGCAAAACCAATTGACCACTCCACAAACATTGCAATGGTTCATCCCAATAGTATTATGGACCTTCTCACGTGATCCTTCAATCTCTCCCTTGATGAACCCATTGTCAATTCTTCAAAAATACAAATTGGAGGTGGTTTTAGAAAACAAAGGAAAAATTTTGCAAAGAGAACTCCAAATGGTCAAAGAAAGATTGCAAAGAGCCAAACATGACCATTTGAGACAGAAATGGATAGAAACTACTGAAAATGACAATTTTTTAACAAAAAGCTTCATATTCACCAAATGAGTCGGGAAATCTCACTCTAATTCCATGTAAAAGAATAATTGTTTGATTTGACCCTGATCATGGTGAGATGAGATCAAAAGCTCCTAAAATAGCAAAATTTGCACAAAACCTAAATCATGCTCTAGATATGCATTTTTACCAATCTTTCTCCCCCTTTGATAATGGAGTCATCAAGATGCATGAAAGACGATAGAGTATGAATAGAATTGAAGTGGGTACAATTTATTTAGTTTTAGCATTTAGGAGACTTGAAGATTATCCAAAGTGACTTTTCAAGTATTACACCAATCTATAAAAGTGAAAGTGCTATCTAGATCATGTCAAAACATATATATAGCTAAGCTCAAGCCAAATAAGCAATGATTCTGAAATTAAGTGGATTTTTAGTATGTCAATATATCCAGAAATGAGCTAAGCCATGTCAAGATACTAAATGGAGCCAAGAAACTATAATTGAGTCATATTAGATTGCTACAAGTTTAAAATTGAAATATTTTGTTCAAGCACTTGATAATATTTATAATTGAGCAAGTTTTAGTTTATGCAAATTTTTATTTTCGTATGTCTTGTAGAGCATCTCTTATATTAGTTCAACCACTTTTAGTGCATCCAATTTGTTTAACTAGTCGGATACAGGAATACCACTAGTCGAAGTCTCTCCTCTCTACATGTGGTCCCGCCCACTAAAAGGAGCTTCCTAGTGTCAAACTGTTCCTAACTTTTGCAACCAGCATGCACCAATTGTGTTGCCTACGAACATGTTGAACGACTATAATAAAAGGCAATCTGAGTGTTTATCCTTTGATCGTTCATGTCTTCGATTTGTTTCAACCTAGTCGAAAGGATGTAACATCACTAGTCAGAGTCACTCCTCTCTGCATGTAGTCCTATCCACTAGAAGGAGCTTCCTAGCCTTGACTCATTCCTCACTTTTGCTGCCAGTACATGACAATCGAATTCGACAATGATGGTCGGATACATTACTCTGCTCTCTGTATACTTCACTTTGCACTATTTGCTTTGTTTCTTTGCATGAACAAAGTAAATAGTCAGGGGCTAGGATAGAGTTATCAGAATAACTTTATTTCTTTGTCATAATTTCATTTCTCTTTCATTTTTTGTTTTTTGTTTTACGAGTACTAATTGCTCAACGAGACAAGATAAAGGGAAAGAAAGAAGTTCATTCATCATCCAAAGGTAAGTTTTTACAGAATTACTTCTATTTATAAACTACTCTACTTTGGAGGAGAGGAAGAGCCAAGTTCCATTTCTTCAAACACTTTTCGTCCAAATGGTTCTACTTCTTTGATCAGGTGAGACACCTCCTCCAAAGAGCAAGTGAAGTCATGCTCGATAGGATGTAAGTTCAGGTTCCGGTCATATGCCTTGAGTTTTGCCAAGCACATCTCACAGCGCCCCTGACTACACCCCTGATTGACTCCGTCTAATCAGCCTTCAGAGTAGCAAAGTACTTTTCCAAAGTCTTGGCATGTAGTGCAATCGTACTCATGTGTGCGGATGTAGTCTCCTTAGTGGGGATTATCTTTTCCGCACCAAACTCATCGAGTAGATTGTTCAGTAGAATACCGCAGTCTTGAAGGTTTGCCTTCATCAACTTCGTTTCTTCCTTTCTACAAGTCATTGCTTCAGAAGAATGCTTCTTTTCGACCATGGACTCTGCAAAAGAGTTAAAGTTGGTTAAGGCAATACTCGTTACACTCGTAAGCTCTTCTACGACCATATGGTCGTAAGTCCTTCTACGACCACGTAGTCAAAAGTCTTACTACGACTACCCCTTGATCGTAAGTCCTTCTATGACCACGTAGTTGTACGTCCTACAAGACTTGTTTCCAAAAACTGGTCGATGGTGAAGTTTTTCTTACCTAATAGCTGAGTATCAAGTAGCCTTATCTTCTTGCCTTTTTCTTTGCTAATGCGAGTAAGTTCTCTGATCACTTTAGTTTTCTCTTTGACCTCAGTGAGCAACTTACTCAATTCAGTCTCTCTTTCTGTTAAAAAGAGAAAGGTAAAAGAAAGGCCAAGACGATGCAAAGATAAACAGACTTAAGCTTCAGGGCTTACTGTTTTTTCTTCCAGGGTTATGGCTACGGAGTTGGTTTTTATGAGGTTTATTGATAAATTAGTATTTTCTTCTTTTAGCCTCTATGCATGCAGCCAAGAACTCTGCATCTAGTTTAGACCTGTAAAAGTTAAAGGTAGACCTGAAATTCTGGTTGTGTGGTCAAGACATAATTTGACTACATAAGTCAAGTGACTTACGATGACATTGCCTTCTTGGAGAGCTCAATGTTCTCTTGTTGTAGGAGCATAAGCTATCTGTGGTACTCAGCCACAATTGCCATGTCTTCTAATGCTCTCTGGATAAGGAAGGGTAGTGAGAAATAAGAAGAGGCAAAGTATGAATATTTGAGTTGTCAATACTTGCATTCATACTCTACGAGCAAAATTTTTGAGCACCCATCCGGAATCTCTAAGTTGGTCGAGCTCTTCAACCCTGGTCCACCACACCTTCTTAAGACATTCGTCATGTAGGAGACAAGAAGAATGATGAAACATCCTTGATGGTGATGCCAACAAGCCCCCTTTTCTTAGAGGACACAACATCGTCGGAGTAGAAGTCGGTCTTCAATATGGTCTTTGTTTTTGCCATCTTTTTGAAGCTTTTTGAAAAGCTTCTCTTTGCCATTGAAGTCCTTATTCTTGGATGACTTGCCCTTGTCATCCTTCTTTGTTAGGCAATGAGAGGCAATGTGCCCCTTCTCATCGCACTCATAGCAACGAATATTGCTATAGTCCTTATTGCTGTTGTAGGAGCGCCCTTTCTTGCCCTTTTCATGGCTAGCACTTCGATTTAAGTGCTTTCTCATGGACTTTATTTTTCTCACAAGCAGAGCCAATTCCTTTTCAGAATCATCCTCTTTGTCTTCTGACTCATCGCAAGATGCCGCTTTAGCTTTGAAAGTGGTAACCTTCTTGCTTTGGAGGATACTTGCTCCAAAAGCTTCTCCTTGTCCTTCCTGTATAACTCATTGGTTATGACGTTGCCCAAGAGTTGTGTCGACTTCATCTTTGGCAACTTGGGTGAGTTGAGAAAAAGTATCACCAATGTTTTGTACTTCTCCGATAAAGCCCTAAGTATTTTCTCATAATATCAACATTGATTAGTGAGGTGCTTAGGCCCTTAAGTTCATTTACAATATTGTTGAGTCATGAAAACATTTCATTAATATCCTCATGAGGCAACATTGCAAATGTCTTATATTTTATCTAGAGTCTATGCAATTTGGCCTCTTTGACTGTGGATATTCTCTCATGGTTTTCTGAGAGGTTTGTCCATATCTCATGAGTGGTTTTAAAATTGCTCACTCGATTGAACTCATCCACGTTCAAAGCTCTAAAAAGAGTGTTCATCGCTTGAGCATTTAAATTAGCATTGCGCTCCTTAAGTTCCATGGGGTGGTGTGGATCAAGAGGTATAATACAACCCTCATTTACGATTCTCCATATACTCGGGCACATGGCTTTTAAATAAATAGACATTCTAATTTTTCAATATGCATAATTTGAGCCATCAAATAGAGCTACCTTTTATATAGCAACTCTCTCACTAGCCATTATTTTCTCTCTTAGATAGTTAAGTCTAAATCAATGAGAAACTAAGTTTTGATACCACTTGTAGGATCAAGAATAATCGACTAGAGGGGTGAATAGGAGGTTCTAAATTTTTTCACTCTAATTCTAACTATATAAAAACAAGGATCAATAAATAAACCTAGCACAAGTCAAGAGCGAATTTTTTAAGTTTCTACGGCACCATAAGTTATGTCTCTACCAAGTATAATTCTAGCTACATAAGATATGGCAATTTAATAACTAGGAAAGTAAATGCGGAAGAGTAAAGACAAGAGATGACCACGATGGAGACACACAATGTTTTCCTATGTACCAAAGATTTACCGGTCTTCACTAATCCATGTTGAGGTAAGTCCAAACAAATTAGACTGGCTCTATGAATTAAGCCTAATGACCTCAATCCACTAAGGTTGCTCATCCTCTGCTCCGGAGGTGGCGAGCACTACCCCATTCACAATCGATGTAGGACCTCTTCACAAGCTTCTTGAAAAGATCACCATGTAAACTCCTTCCAAACCATCTAGGTGTCGGTAAACACCAAAAGTAATAAATCATAGTGTTTGCTTTCGGAGAAACAAGTGCCAATATGATCAACGAATGACTCAATGGACTTAAATGCTCTTCAACTACTCAAAAATGGGAAATATAAGCAAATGAGTAGAGAAGAGTTCACACAAGGCTCTAGCGTATTCAATGAGGTCTTAGAATAATGCCCTTGTGCTGGTGAGATGGTATGTATAATCTCCAACTATAAATTCGATCGTTTGGAATAAATCCTAGAGAAATTAAGTAGGTGTGGTACTATCACCTTGTTTGGCCGGTACTACCGTATCTATTGTTCAACGGCTATTTTGGGTGCATTTAATTCATCTTAGCTAGCCGTTGAACAGACATTGCGGTAGTACTGCCAACTAGGATTGGTACTACCGCATTGCGGTAGTACCGCACCTTTAGATCGGTACTACTGATTTTCAAAGCTTCAAGATTTGTCTAAAATTATGCTTTTAAAAAAAGCGTACCGCAAGAAAAGTCGGTACTACCATCATCGAGTAGTACCGCTCCATAACGGTGGTATTATTGTCGATCGGTAGTACCGGGTAGTACTGCAGGTCTTTGCCGGTACTACCATTTTTCCAAATAGAAGATTCTAAAAATAGAGTTTAGATGCATGCATTGCTCTTTGTTGATCAAGATGACATAAAATTAATTCTCAAACTACTAGTCATGATCCCCCTTTATAGTACAGTGTCTAGCCTACCAATCTGGTCTTTTCTCCAAACTTGGAGACCAGCCAAATATAAAAGGGGTCCTAAAGCTAATTTTCACCTTTGTCTTAAGCCAAGTCGATCCTTCCTAGTCCTTGCATGCCATTGTTGCTTTGTCATCTGTGCTCTAGGACTAAATCTTTTTAACACATCTTAGCACATATATTAGTCTCAAATAAATATTGTCATTAATTAACAAAACTAATTTTTAGGGGCCTAGATACTTTCACAAATCCTGGTTCCGCCACTGCCATAGCCCGAGGGATACATGGTACTGTCACGAGGAAGTAGTGGCAACTGTGGTTGGCAAGGGAGGTGGCCGTCGATGATGTTGCCGACGTCACGTGGGGTTAGGGGTGGCATCAAGATGGGGTTGTATACAAGGAGAAGATAGTAGGAGAGGCCAGTTGCTAGGGTTGGAAATTCAAAGGATTACGGTAGCATAACCATCCCCAAATTCAATTTATCTCTATTGATGGTGAGGATGTACAGCAAGTGATTAACTTTTTTTAAGTACATTGACTTTGGAATCATATTATGCCTTCTAAGAAATTATTACTTTGATTTGATCATGCGATTTCACAAAAAAATTATTAAGATTCCACTAAGTTGATATCCTAAGTAAGATTCTATTTATTTTTTTTAAAAAAAGGCTGCGCCACAATCTCATGAGTTGGAGCGTGATAAGATGGTCCGAGCAGGCTGATCGCATACTCAAGTCTAGTTCTTTTCAGGTTATGACTTCCCTAAAACAAATAAAGTAAAAGCTTCTCTACCGCCGTTTCGAAGGAGTTTATCAAGACAGTCTTTTCGAAGTAACTTATCGGTTTATTGACATTTAGTTCGTTTACACAAGTGCTCGTGCTGGAACAAAAAACCAGTGTGTGTGTTTCTGTGCCTCGGCCAACTGCTTATTTGCTCCCTCCCTGAGTGACAATTTACTGGGCCGGCGGGATTGCATTGGAGGTTGCTTGGGCTGGCTTCTCCTTATTGTAGTTTGGATTGCGGCCTATCTGGAAAGGAGCCCAGAAACAAGAAGGGTGATCCGAGGCTTCGAAACTGTTCTTTTATGATACAATTGATGGTATTTGCCTGTTTTTTTTGGATATAGTAGCGAACAACAGAGACAGCACACACGATTTTAAATTTAAGAAGTCGTTTATAGAACCCATTTCAAAAATCTGTCTATTTTTTATACTTTTAAAGAAACTAAAAACCAAAAAATATGGCTTTCTTCGCTGCTTGCTTCTCATGAACGTGCTACACGTCTCTCCACCTCCCAGAAAATCATCCCTGAGGCCCTTATCGAAAACATGAAAACACATGATGCATTCCACCCGGTTGAGACTTACGTTTCCTTTGGCATCCACAACAACAATTATGCTTCATGTGTTGGTGACCAAGCCATGTCAAAATGTTTTTTGCGGGCCATTTTTAACTGCGGCTGTTGGCTAAAATAGATATTGTAGCTAGGGGTGTAAACGGATCGAATTCGGTCGGATATTGCTTAAACCGTATCCTAACCCATATTTTTTTTTCGGATTCGGAGTCGAATACGGTAAGACCGGATACGAATACGAATTCGGAATATTCGGAGTTTCGAATACGGTACCATCGGGACGGATATATAGCAGTTCGGCTCGGAAGCAGATAATATAGGCGGATAACATAGGCTCGGAGTTTCATATGGCTGAACCTTTTTAGCTTATCTTCTTTTTTCTTGATGGAATATCCCGTATTTTATTGGATTTGTTGAAATTTATTTGGATTTTCTAGATTTTATTTGAAAGCCAAGAGCAAAAAACTTATTTTAACTATTTTCTAAAAGCTAAAAATAGTTTATGTTATTTCCTAAGTTCTCCTAGATTTATAATATTTTTGTGCATTTTCTGGAATTTTTGGAGTTATTTGCATTTATTGGATTTGTGGGAATTTATTTGGATTTGCTAATGGGTGATGGGCTGAAAATGATGATTTGGTGATGGGCGGATATCCGAAAAATATATCCGGGTATTATCCGATAAAATTCCGGATAGTATCCGTATCCGTCGGATAGTCCGCTCCCGAATCCGAATCCGTATCCGAAGGCAACTATCCGAATCCGACTCCGAATCCGATAATTATCCGATATGACTATCCGAATTCGATCCGACTCGGATTCGGCGGTCGGTCGGTCGGGAAATATCCGATCCGTTTTCACCCCTAATTGTAGCAGTTGTTATCTTTTAGCCGAGGTATCCAATCAAAAGAAAATAAAGAAAGAATAAGGAAAAAATGAAAAAACTATTATATCTTCACAAAAAAGAAAAAAGCCATGTTAAAAAGCCAAACAAAAAAACTATGTTAACAATCAACAGTTCAAAATAAGTTCTGTCTTCCAGAAAAGCCGTTTTGAATAGCCCCAAAGCAAACTAGCACTACTTCTTTTGAAACTACCCCCGCTGGTCGAATTGGGAGATCCGGTTTTGCCCCCCAAATTGTTTTCACTTCGTCAATTCATTCTCCTTGTTCTTGCTGCTTCCGCCTCCTACTCCTGCGAGAGTTCGAGTTCGATTCTTCTTCCTTGTAGAGGGAAAAAGGATTCCAAGAAACCGAGACGGAGGCATCAATGCGCCTCGTCGGCTTCCTTTCCCCCTTTATAATAGGTCGCCTCGGCCACCACTTCCTCCTCTGTTCCTCGATGTCAAATCCCCGATTTGGGAATCCGAACGAGAGGAAAGTTGGGCGACGCCAGACAAGAACCCTAGCTACTGAGAGTCTGAGACTAAGATTTGGGCATAATTCGCAAGCTATTTCTTATTTCAGCCCAGAGAGTTATAGGTGGTGATCGGTTCGGCTGAAAAGCTCATGGCTTATGGCTGAAAATACTGTAGCTGCCTGAAAAAAGCACTGTAGTTGACAAAGACTTATTTAGCATAATTAAATTTAAAAAAATTTAAAAATATAAAAAATATGTTAGCCCATTACGTATAATACAAACAAATACGGGAAAAAAGAACTGGCAAAAAAGCTCAACAAAAAGTCAAAAGTTCAAAAAAAGATGAAACTTATGAATAGTGAAAAATAAGCCAGAAACCGAAGCCGAGTTGATCAGGGCTATATGAGTCTTACAACTGGGTTTAAGGTAACAAGAGATATTACATCTCAGAAATCAGAAATTAACATTTCTCAGCATCGTTGTTCACTGTAAGCTGATTTTCATGATGTCAACAGTGTATACTCGAGCACTCGTCAGCTGTAGACCTCCTTCTGGAAAGGTAAGGAGCAATGCCATCCATCCATGTCCACTTAACACTTCGGCAATTCAGAAAACAGCGTGAATCTTCAGGATTCAATTTTCGGACCGATCTGACAAGTGGTCGTAACGCCAAGGAGGAGTGGTCGTAACTCACAACGCGGTCATAACTCAATTGGATCTTCAGGATTCAATTTCAGACTGATCTGACACTTGACCGTTTCGCTCGTGCCGCGCGCTCTCCTCCGGTGCCTGCGTAGAGTCGAGGAGAGGTGCGTTTCTTGCGATTCTGTCGTGGTGATTTCCGTTTGGTTCGATTTGCTGCAGCGTGCAGGTTCGCTCGTGGTTGGTTGGGTGTATCTGTTTTATTTTGTAGTAGTTCTTGTAACTACCATAGGTTCACATGTTAATATTGTACAGTTGTTCTGTTGTAGCTTAATCCAGACAAATTTGAATTCCAAAATTCTTGGAGCATGTGCATATACACCTTGTTCAAAAAGAACAGAAGAAAAAAACTTGGACCAAAACCTTGAGCTGATTACTTTGGTCCCCTGTAGTGAAGGGATATTCTTGCCTTTTCTTTTTTCCTCTTTGATAGCTTTCATACAGTTCAGAGGTAACAATTGAAGTGGCTGTTGGAAAATTTGTGAATATACTCATGCATTTACCATCAACTGATACTGATAGCAAGATGGAACCTGTCTCACAGGGTTTTGCATGCTGAGCAATCTAAAGAATGGCCCTAGCATCAACGGTGGACTATGCTGGTGCAATCACTCCAGGTCAGAAGCACCTCAGTTGTTTTGGAGTGCCTGGCTGCAATCGCTTGCGATGCATGGGATATGATAAGAAATCAAGAGCAGCAAGTCAGTCGGTCATCAGAGCCGTATCCGTGGATCGCCCGCAACTAGACTTCTCAAATATGGATTGGAAGAAGCAATTCCAAGAGGATCTCGATTGGCGGTTCAGTTTGCCGCACTTGAGAGACGTAATCGATGTGGAACCGAGACCAACAGCATTTTCCCTCAAGAGCAGGTGACATATGTTGTCTTCCTTTTCTGTTTAATTCATCTGTCCTAGTCTACATTGTTGGTGATTGAAGCTTCTCTTTAGGATTTGTTATGTGTGTAACATGCTTGCTTTGTTCACAACAGGACTCCTCTGGAGAATGTTAATGGTTCTATGCAAGAATCATGGAATGGCTATGTGAATGACGATGATAGAGCACTTTTGAAGGTATGCTTCAGCATTGAGTGATCAGGTTTACCTAGACATGGAACGTCTCCACAGCAATTACTTCAATAGATTCTGTGGCTATCTGAATATAATTTGAACTGTTGACCTAAATATATTCTGTGCCATTTCTTTTTGCACTTTGGGAATACAGTGCATGCATATGAATGACTTGAACTTTAATGTTTATGTGTGCAGACTCACTTCTGTAGTAAATTTAAATTTCTTTAAATGAAGTAAAAGTTGTCACTACAAATTTGTTGCCTCTTCAGGTTATTAAGTTTGCCTCTCCAACATCTGCTGGAGCTGACTGCATTGACCCTGATTGCAGCTGGGTTGAACAATGGTAATGACATTGTGCACAAATTCAAATGTTGAATTGTGGAAAATCATCCTTCTTTCCCTAACCACAAGTTCTTATCTTTTCTAGGGTGCACCGTGCTGGCCCACGTAAACAAGAGAAATTTGATGATTTACCCCACCTTTCTTTGCAAACAGCTGATTTGCCCCATCTTTGATATGAATTGATTATTGACCCCATCTTTGAATTTTTATTTGATTATTTGCCTTCTTTGCATTTATAAACCATTTCCTATTTTTATAATGCTAATTTATATTGAAAAATTACCAAATTGCCCACGCCATTCGATTTTCCCCATCCCGTGACGCCGAGCCGAGTCCTTCTCTATCAAACGCCATCTCCCGATTTTCCCCATCCAATTCTTCTCTATGCCGTTGCCTAGCTAGGGTTTTGAGCGTGCCCGCCGGCCGCGCCGCGCCTCTCCACGGCGTGGCGCCGCTCTCCTCCCTCTTTCCTCGCTGGCCGTCCCCTCCACCCCCCACAAGCCGCCTCCCTTTTCTTCTTCCTTCCGCAGGCAGGCCGTCGCCCCTCCCTGCCGCCCAGGAACATCGGCTCGTCACCGGTGGAATCCGCCTGTCGCCCCTCCCCGCCGCTTGGGAACGCCAGCTTCTCCCCACCACCCGGGAACGCCAGCTGCCTCCCTCTTCTCGTCACCGGTGGAAGCCACCCCCCACAAGCCGCCTCATGTCCTCCTCCCCCCGCAAGCCAGCAGTCGGCCCTCCACCGCGCGGCGACGCCTCCGTCTCCTCCGTCGGCTCCTCCACCCTCCCACAAGTTGCCTCCTCCAGCAAGCAGGGATGGACCAAGACCCGCCACCTCCTGTTGGGTAAGATGTTTTCAGTCCATCTCTTGCTGAATCATTGCATTGCATATAAAAAGGATTGATCTAGATTACATTTATTATTGTATCTGATTAGGATTGATCCAGAAAATATATTTGAAGTATGCGTAAGAGTTGCGCAGTATGTCGTGAGGCTTGACGACGGAACACAACACAACTTTGGTAGCATGGATGTGGACTTAAAAATTAATCTGACAGGGTTTACACTAGAGAAATTTGTGGAATTAATGCATGAGAGAATCTTGTGGGGCTCTGGACAGGAACTACATGTATTTTGCAATGATAAGTGTACTGGGGAGATCGATAGAATTCACCATACCTTGGATTTGTTTAGAGCATTTCATGACCGTTGGACAGCCATGTTAAGGATATTAGAGATAAGGGTATTAGAGATAGAATAGGATTCGGCATATTCCCTGTAATATCCCTTTGTACTCTCTATATATATTGCCAATTGGGCCTCTTCAATATATGCACAATATTCATAGCATGGTATCAGAGGTTAGGTTGAAACCCTAACCTCGATCTACTTCCGCTGTTGCAGCTGCCCCCGGGAGGATCAATCTTCGCTCCTGGGGGCGGCCACCTCTCCCGGCCGCCGTGCATGCGCTGTTCGTCGGCCGTACGCCACTAGATCGTCGGATCTCGCCGTAGTCGTCGTTGTCTGGCCGCCGCCCTCCTCGTGCTCTCACTCCATCCAGATCCGATCTGGATGGACCGCCCGGATCCGGCCTTCTCGGCGGCGCGCCGCCGGATCTAGCGCGCCGATGCAGCACCGCACGGATCCGGCCGCCTTCGGGCCAGATCCGATCTGGATTGGGCGCTGCCGTCTCGGGGGACTCCGCGTCAAGCTCGATCTGGCCACTCGTGGTCGTCGCGGTCACCGTGGTCGCCGTCCCCAATCGGCCGCCGTCTCCCTCCCGAGGTTGCCCGAGGCCGCCGAAGGTCGCGCGCGCCAGATCCGGCTCTCCCCCGCCCATCCGGTGGCTGCGCCCGCCTCTACACCGGCCGCGCCGACCGACGCCCACCCCGAATCATCTCCTCCATCAGGCCGTCGTCCCCCACACTGGATCTGGCCTTCTTGCTCGTGGATCCAGCGATCAGGCCCCCCGACGCCGCCTCCCTGTCATCGCACTGCCCCAGCCCGGATCCGTCAGATCTGACCGCCTCCACGCTGGATCCGGCCGCCGCACGGCCGCCGCCTGGCCTTGGCCGCTCGAAGCCGCCACCGCCTGAGGCCGCCCATCGCCTCCATGATCGAGGCCCCGCTCGGATTCACCGCCGCCCCGCGCGCGCGCCGGATGCCGCCTCCCGGCCTCCGCGCCCGCGCCGCCGCCTCCTTCCGCCGCAGGCTTCTCCCTCCGCCTTCTCCCTCCTCCGGCAGAGAGAGAGACGAGAGGGGTGAGAGGCTAGAGAGGAGTGAGAGATCGGGGACGGGAGTGAGGGAGGAGGCGTGAAGAGACAGAGGGGAGGGGGTTTTGAGAGAGAGAGAAGGGGTTTTGAGGGAGTGGGATTTTCTACTGCTGATTTCTTTTAGTCAGTCTTTGGTTATTTTTCGTGAGTCTTCTGTTGCGTCCATCTAAATCCGTAGTCTCTAATTTTTAGTTCGTTCAAGCCGTGTGAGTCCACAAATTTATTGTCAGTCATAGAAGTGTAGGCATTTTCTTTTGTATGGCAGCAGCCGCCGCTCTACTCTCTGAGCCGCGTGCAGATTGTAGAAGTCGTTATGATGCCGCCGCCCCGAGCTTCTAAGGCTGACGCACATTTTCTGCACCTTATGCACTGCGCCGTCGCCTCTTGGGCTTCGATCTGCGCCGTCATGCTTCTATCTATTCCTCTTCGGTTTGATTTGACAGTTTATTCAAAAACTGCATGCAACGACGATATTATCAAGACTTGGACGTCGGATATTTCTTGTTTTAGTATTAACCCTTTTTCAAATGCAATGCTATTGCATACGCCTTGCATTTGAGGGGGGTGTTAAGGATATTAGAGATAAGGGTATTAGAGATAGAATAGGATTCAGCATATTCCCCTGTAATATCCCTTTGTACTCCCTATATATATTGCCCATTGGACCTCTTCAATATATGCACAATATTCATAACAAGCCAAACGTGTGTTTTTCTTATGTGAAATTGTAGACAATGTGCTCCGCATCGAGTACCCAAAGTAGTGGAATCCCTTTCATCCCTCCAGAAGAGTTATGTCAACAAAATGGGGTTTCAAAGCCTCCTATCTATGGCAAAGTGCGAACTACCCAAGGAGTTGACAGTATGGCTGATAAAGAATGTGAATTGTGACAAGGGTACGCTAGAGGTCGGTGGCAAGTCAATACCAATCAAGCAGTTGACAAAGAAGCTTCTTGGGGTTCCTTGCGGTACCATGCAAGTACCAATGCCGATGGATGTGGAGGATACATTGAAAGATAGATTCTCGAACAGAGGGAGGGGAAAGTCTGTGGATGTGGTTATACATGACATGATTAACGAAACAGACGAGGAGATATTTTGCAAATCTTTCATGCTCGTCATGTTTTGTCTATATTTAGCACCCAACACAACTCAATATGTCAACAGATCTTTACTGAGTACAGTCATCGATATAAAGAACATAAAGGAAATGAACTGGTGCGACTTCATCAGTGATTATTTGCTTCAAGGCATCAGGGAATACAAAGCATCCCAAGCATCTAATGTGCAAGTGAGTGGGGAATTTATCTGAAACCTTGTATGCTGTGCCGAATGGGGATTAAACGCATGGGTTTGTTGGTGATATGTATAAGGAAACCTCAGTCAGTAAAGAGGTTAGTAGTATATTTTATTTTTCATAAATTTGTTTTATTCTTTTTGTCCATGCGCAAAATCATGATCCATTTTTTTCGCTCTTATTTTGTGTATGTTTTTGTATCTATGCTCTAGAATTTGTCCAAGCCTTATCAAAACGATGTGCATATCAAAACGATAAGGCTTGGACAAATTCTAGAGCATAGATACAAAAACATACATAAAATAAGAGCGAAAAATGGATCATGATTTTGCTCATGGACAAAAAGAATAAAACAAATTTATGAAAAATAAAATAAACTACTAACCTCTTTACTACTGAGGTTTCCTTATACATATCACCAACAAACCCATGTGTTTCATCCCCATTCGGCACAGCATACAAGGTTTCAGATAAATTCCGCACCTTCAACCGACCATATTGAGTCTCTGTGCGGTTCCTCGTTGAAGACTTGACATCAAGTGAGCTCAAAGACTTGAGATGTGCAGTCGTAATATGTTCCAGACGCGGGATGCCTCGCGGAGTCAATATGCTCGGTGCATGTACAAAGTCGACATATATCAGCTGCACATAAAAAGGGATGCAATAAAAAAACAAAGAGAAAAGGTTGTGTTAGTACAACACACACATATGATACTCACATGCTTCAAAACACAAAGAACCAAAAGAAAATGTGACTTACATCAAGAATATGGACGCACCCACTCACTTGCACATTAGATGCTTGGGATGCTTTGTATTCCCTGATGCCTTGAAGCAAATAATCACAGATGAAGTCGCACCAGTTCATTTCCTTTATGTTCTTTATATCGATTGTTGTACTCGAGAAAGATCATTGACATATTGAGTTGTGTTGGGTGCTAAATATAGACAAAACATGACGAGCATGAAAGATTTGCAAAATATCTCCTCGTCTGTTTCGTTAATCATGTCATGTATAACCACATCCACAGACGTTCCCCTCCCTCTGTTCGAGAATCTATCTTTCAATGTATCCTCCACATCCATCGGCGTTGGTACTCGCATGGTACCGCAAGGAACCCCAAGAAGCTTCTTTGTCAACTGCTTGATTGGTATTGACTTGACACCGACCTCTAGCATTCCCTTGTCACAATTCACATTCTTTATCAGCCATACTGTCAACCCCTTGGGTAGTTCGCACTTTGCCATGGACAGGAGGTTTTGAAACCCCATTTTGTTGACATAACTCTTCTGGAGGGATGAAAGGGATTCCACTACTTTGGGTACTCGATGCGGAGCACATTGTCTACAATTTCACATAAGAAAAATACACGTTTGGCTGTCCAACGGTCATGAAAGGCTCTAAACAAATCCAAGGTATGATGAATTCTATCGATCTCCCCGGTACACTTATCATTGCAAAATACATGTAGTTCCTGTCCAGAGCCCCACAAGATTCTCTCATGCATTAATTCTACAAATTTCTCTAGTGTAAACCCTGTCAGATTAATTTTCAAGTCCACATCCATGCTACCAAAGTTGTGTTGTGTTCCGTCGTCAAGCCTCGCGACATACTGCGCAACTCTTACGCATACTTCAAATATATTTTCTGGATCAATCCTAATGGGATACAATAATAAATGTAATCTGGATCAATCCTTTTTTATACGCAATGCAATGATTCAACAAGACATGGACTGAAATCATCTTACCCAACAGGAGGTGGCGGCTCTGGGTCCATCCCTGCTTGCTGGAGGACACAGCTTGTGGGAGGGTGGAGGAGGAGACGGAGGCGTCACCGCGTGGTGGAGGGCCGACTGCTGGCTTGCGGGGGGGAGGAGGACAGGAGGCGGCTTGCGGGGGGTGGATTCCACCGGTGATAAGGAGAGGGAGGCAGCCGGCATTCCCGGGTGGTGGGGAGAAGCTGGCGTTCCCAAGCGGCGGGGAGGGGCGACAGGCGGATTCCACCGGTGACGAGCCGATTTTCCCAAGCGGCAGGGAGGGGCGACGGCCTGCCTGCGGGAGGAAGAAGAAAAGGGAGGCGGCTTGTGGGGGGTGGAGGAGACGGCCGGCGAGGAAAGAGGGAGGAGAGCGGCGCCACGCCATGGAGAGGCGCGGCGTGGCCGGCGGGCACGCTCAAAACCCTAGCTGGGCAGCAGCATAGAGAAGAACTGGATGGGGAAAATCGGGAGATGGCGTTTGACAGAGAAGGACTTGGCTCGGCGTCACGGGATGGGGAAAATCGAATGGCGTGGGTAATTTGGTAATTTTTAAATATAAATTAGCATTATAAAAATAGGAAATGGTTTATAAATGCAAAGAGGGCAAATGATCAAATAAAAACTCAAAGATGAGGCCAATAATCAATTCATATCAAAGATGGGGCAAATCAGCTATTTGCAAATAAAGGTGGGGGCAAATCATCAAATTTCTCCGTAAACAAATATATTTTGAGCCTCAATATGTAAAGGCTGGAATAGTCACCTGCGGTGGACTTTGCCTTGGTCTCAATGATGTTATTAGGCAGGTATAATAGAGCTGGACAAGTTGATGTCTCACTCTCTGTACAGAAAAATAGAAGTTGATTAGGCTATCTTATGATTATAAATTCTGAAAATTCTCTTCTAGAAAACACCATTCCCAATTTTTAAATGTATTGTGCTTTTACTCTTGTAGATTGTGCTTACACTTGAAAAATATGGAGTGAAAAACATTGTTGGGATACAGCATGGTTTCCATGGATTTTTTGAGGATCATTTATCAGAAATGCTAGTACCGACTTGTTAACTAAAGAAGGGCGGCGTATACTGGTGCAGCATGTACTTACATCCATGGTGGTCTATATTGCTATGGCCATTGATCTTCCTCCCTGGGCCATCAAGGCTATTGACAGATTAAGGAGAGGTTTTCTGTGGAGAGGAAGGAAAGAGGCCAAAGGGGGCCATTGTATAGTGGCGTGGACCAAAGTATGCCTCCCCAAAGAGCTTGGTGGTCTTGGAATTTACAACCTCCAAAACCTTGGCTGGGCTCTTCGGATGAGATGGTTGTGGTTGAAGAAAACAGATCCTACTCGTCCTTGGACGAATTTTCATGTGCCGGTCCATAAGTGTGTCCAAGCTTTCTTCTCTATTGCAGTAGTTTCAGAGATTGGTAATGGGTCTGCAACTTTGTTTTGGACTGACAGGTGGATTTACGGCCAGAGTATAGCTGATCTTGCCCCTCAAGTCTTGGCTTTAGTTTCCAAAAGGAAAAGGAACAAGAGAACAGTTCTGGAAGCTTTAACTAACCTTACCTGGGTTAGGGATATTCAGGGCGCCTTATTTGCTGCGTTTTTCATAGAGTATTTTGCCCTTTGGGATATCATCTCAGAAGTGGTGCTACAACCAGAGGTGGAAGACACTCATGTTTGGAGGTTCTCTGGTGATGGGCATTATTCAGCAAAATCCGCCTATGAAAGCCTGTTTCTTGGTACGGTAATTTTCAGATCTTATGAGAGGATTTGGAAAACTTGGGCACCCGGGAAATGCTGTTTTTTCATGTGGCTAGTGATCCGTGAAAGGTGTTGGACGGCTGATCGGCTGGCACGAAGGGGGCTTCCTCACCCTTCCTGTTGCCCACTTTGTGACCAAGAGGAGGAAAATATTAACCATTTGCTGTCGACATGCGTCTTTGCACGAGAATTTTGGTTTTTCCTTCTGCGCGAATTGGACTACAGTCTCACTCCCTATCGACGAGATCTCCTTTGATGATTGGTGGGATAAAAGCTCAAGAAGGGTGCCCGATCATTTAAAAAAGGGTTTCAATTCCATCATCACCTTAGGGGCTTGGACTTTGTGGAATCTTCGTAATCGTTGTGTGTTTGATGGTGAACCTCCTAACCTAGCTAGAGCACTTTTGCTTGCTAGTGAGGAGCTTCATTTTTGGGGTTTTGCTGGGGCGAGAGGCATAAATCATCTCCTTGCCCAGGGGCTGTTCGTGTATTGAGTGTGGTAGTGTTTTGAGTGTGGTAGCGGTCGTCTCCAACTCTTGTTAAGGGCGTGACTGTTTGTTTAGGTTCCTAGTGGTTTTGTGTTTTGCGTGTGTTTGGTTTCTTGTTTGGGTTCTTGCCCCTTTTTTCTTCTTAATATAATGATACGTAGCTCTCCTGCGTGTTCGATAAAAAAAGAGCTATTTGTACTTCATCAAGTATCTGGAAACACTGATAATCATATTGATGGTAACTTGATGGGCTCTTTTCCTTCATTCAGCTCAATAGACATGTCGTCCAAAATATCAATCTTGCTGGTGGCAGCTTCTTAGGAGTTTCTCGTGGTGGGGGAAACATTTCAGACATTGTCGACAACATCCAGGTATGTATATGTCATTCTAGTACTCTGCAAAAATATGTTTGCAATAAGTTGGTATATGAAACTTATCAACTTGATTGCTGCAAACCCCATTCAGGCCAGGAGGCTTGACATGCTCTTTGTACTAGGTGGAAATGGTACTCATGCTGGAGCTAAAGTTATACATGAGAAGGTATGTTAAATTCTGTCTTCATTGCGTCAGAACAAAACCTATCTTATCTTGTGCTCCTAGATTGTAATAAACAGATAAATTATCTGACCTCCACTCATTTATGACATTCCAGTCTGGAATTATGTACTAATATAGCATGAGTGAATGGCTGCCTACTTACATATCTTTGTCTTTGGCAAAATTTTTAATCCAGTGCCGCAAGAGAAAACTGAAAGTGTCGATTGTGGGCGTCCCAAAAACCATTGATAATGACATACTACTGATGGACAAGACATTTGGATTTGACATTGCAGTGGAAGCAGCACAAAGAGCTATCAACTCTGCATATATTGAGGTGATCCATTTGACTGAGCAACCTCTCAAGCTGGCAAGCATACATATCTGACAGCAAAACTATGTAATATATCCTCATATAGTTGACACCCAAAAAGATGATTGTGGTTAACATTTCATATTTTAGGCGCATTCTGCATTTCATGGCATCGGATTGGTCAAGCTGATGGGAGGAAGCAGCGGCTTTATCACAATGCATGCTTCCCTGTCAAGTGGCCAAGTAGATATCTGCTTGATACCTGAGGTATCGGGCTTGTTTGGTAACGGCTGTGGCTTATGGCTTTTGGTTGAAATTTTTGAATTTTGGCTATTTACGGTACAGATTACGGAGAGATAGATACTCACTTGCGATTTTGGCTGGTACAGATGTTGGGTTTTTAACGTGTAGACTAGGGCTGAAAACGGTCGGAAACGATCGGTAGGAGGTCAAATCACTTTCAGTTTCACGTTATTTTTTCGAAAACGAAATCAATACGATATTGTCGGAAACGAGAACGACATCGATATTCCGGTAAATTCGGAAACGAAACTATTCGATCAAAAGTGCATCGATAACGATCGAAAATCATGAAAGCGATAGCTAAGATACGATATTCTCCATATCTAAGGAATGGAGGCGGCGGCGGCTGGAGATGCGGGAGACGCCGAGACGGCCTCAGCAAGTCTTTGAAATAACGCAAATATAGATGCAAGGCTAAATAATAAAAGGCATATATGACTCTTTTAATTTCAAATACCATAATAATAATTTAAAAATACGGTTTTATGGTAGTGTTCAGCTTGAGCATAAGTGATACTATGTGGAGGAATATGGAGGAGGACGGAGACAGGGAAGCCGTTCGTAGTCTAAAGGCAACAAAGATAAAGCGATTCGGCTTCATTTTCCTCGGTGGGATCCGCTGTCTGTTGTGCGAAGCACACTCCACCCCTGCCATCTTCACGTGAAGGGCATAGCACAAGTCACGAAGCCTCACGTGGCGGCCACGCAACCGCTCTGTATTGCTTTTCTCGATGCGGGTGTGGGAGACGCCGAGACGAGTCGATCGTCCACCGCTGGGCCGAGACGCCGATAGCCGAGACGGAATGGGCCAATGGGAGACTAATGGGCCTGGCCGCCTGGGCCTGGGTGCTCTGATCGGTAATTACCGACGGTAATTACCGATTAAATATGGTATTTTTCGAAAACGATCGGAAGAGAGCTAAATCGTTTTCGTTTTCGTTATCGGATATTTTTACCGTTCTCGTTTCCGTTTTATCGGTTACCGTCACCGTTTCCGTTTAGGGGAAAAATCGATAATTTCTCGAAAATGATTTTCGGTAACCGAGAATTACCATTTTCGTTTTCAGCCCTAGTGTAGACGTTTAACTTGTAGACCCCGTATTGAGAAAATACTCCGTTTGAAAGTTAGGTACTGTAGCAAAAGCCAAAAGCCGCTAGCTTCGAAGAAAAAGAACAGGCCCATCAACTGCTCAAAATCTTCTGTTGTTTATGCACCCCCTACTTACTGCACCACTACGGTTAATCTAACTCATCGATAATCCAAATGATGGTACCATTCACTCTTGATGGACCAAACATAATTCTTCGACACCTTGAGCACTTGATAGAGACCAAGGGAGTTGTTCTGGTTTGTGTTGGGGAAAATTGCTCTCATGCCACAAATTTACATGCCATCCTCTTATTTGCCACATACTTAAGTGGCTTTGTTATTATGCCACAAACTTGAGTGTTTTGTCCTTTGTTTTACCATTTTCTCCCTTTAATGTCTATTTTAATTTTATTTTGCATTTTTAGGGACTTGAACTGACCCTTTTTGTATCTTTTTTGCATCGGTCCCTTGCATCTTTTTTGTACCCATGTTAGGATTGGTCCTCAAAATACAAAAAAGGGTCAGTTTAAATCTCTGAAAATGCAAAATGAAATTAAAATAGACATTAAAGGGAGAAAATGGCAAAACAAAGGACAAAACACTCAAGTTTGTGGCATAATAACAAAGCCACTTAAGTATGTGGCAAATGAGAGGATGGCATATAAGTTTGTGGCATGAGAGCAATTTTCCCTTTGTGTTGCCGAAGGAGCTGGGCAGGTAAGAGTACATTCAGATAGAGAATAAATTTTCTTAGGAACCTCACTGCCAGTACGAGCGATTTTGCATGTCATTACCAGGGATGTCTTGAATTTAGGCATAGTCTTGTTTGTATATCAAATGGAAAATTGTTTGGTCTATTCTATATGTTGTTAGAAGAAATGTGTATGAAATACCATGATGTACCCCAGGAACATCTGCAAAAGTCAAACGCAACTGATGCTTCAGGAAACATGGTTCTTAGTGATATCGGTGTGCACCTTCAACAGAAGGTTTGTTCATGGCTTTGAATGATTTTCATCTCAATGAATGTACTGTGAATGAACAATATTTAACGCAAGTCATTCCATGCCACAGATCGTCTCATTTCAAGGAAATAGGTGTCCATTCTGATGTGAAGTATATCGATCCTACGTACATGGTCCGCGCCGTGCGTGCCAATGCATCTGATGCCATCCTATGCACAGTGCTCGGTCAGAATGCTGTAAGACACCGTTTCTCCTCACTGCCTGTCTGCCTCGTAACAAATCCTGGTATTTTCTGTTGTCTGAGCATTAGCCTCTGACGAAAACTTGTAGGCTCATGGCGCCTTTGCAGGGTTCAACGGCATCGCAACCGGAGTATGCAACACGCACAACGTCTACTTGCCGATACCGGAGGTCATCAAGTCGATGAGGTTTGTCGATCCAAATAGCCGGATGTGGCATCGATGCTTGACGTCAACAGGGCAACCAGACTTCCATTGATCAGTTCTTGATGACGAAATTAGTAGCGCCTGATGCTAAAAGTATAGGTGGTGTATAGTAAAACTAGTACCTCCAATGTCAGTATCACCCGTTTGATGGTTTTTTGTCCTCCATCAGAAGAAAACATCCTTCCACATGCAAGATGGCTACAATAAGCATCTTGCTAACAGAGAAATTCTTTTGGTAGGCTAGCGATATACTATATATATGTAGAACCATGCAGAATTAGAGATTTCTCATTGCAGTTCTGGGATCGGCAAGGGAGATGGTTCCCATTTTGCATGTACGGTTGCAGAACCATTTGTATACAGACATACATAGTGCTGAAATAATGCAGAGAACATTGCCCTCTCGTTTCTTCTGGTTCGAGCATTAAATCATGCCAAATACGACATCAGTCGACAGTGTTCTCCCTGCACAGCTCCCCTCCTGGCTGGCCCCCATCTGGCCCTCCCTGCACTAGCCCCCTCCAGGCGCGGTGGCGCCCCTGCGGCCCTCCCTGCGCCGCCCCACTCCCGGCCTGGCCCCCTCCCTGCGCGGCTGCGCCGCCCCCCTCCCGGTATGCGCGAAGAAATTTTCATTCCTGATTCCTCAATCCTCATTGTTCTATTTATTTATTTTGTGAATAGAAATAGATGATCTTGGCAGAGGGATCTTTAATGAAGTTCCCATTGGGTCTGACCTCAACATTGGATGCTCCATTTCAAAAGACTTGCCCTGATGGCTGATGATATGAGTCAAGTTGGTATTGTTACAAATCTAGCCCTTGAATTCTAATCTTTATTTCTCGCAAATATTGCAATGCATAAACTGGTTACAAGCCTCTCAATTTATATGCTTATAACTCCTACTAACATACGACTAGGACTTCAAATTGGACACTACTTCAACTCGAATTACACACGAAATCGAACTCGATTACGACTAGGACTCTAAGTCAAGATTAAATCTAACAATCTCCCCCTTAATCTTGACTTTCTAACTTCTTTCCATCTTGTTTGAGTTTGGACGGCGACACATCTCAAACGTCCCTGACTCAACTCATCTTCAGAGCACTTCATCTTCGCTGAGCGCTTCGGCAACAAACGATTTCTTCGTCTTCGACTTTTGGCATTCTGAAGCAAAGTGTCCATAATCATTGCAGTTATAACACCTCACTTTTGCCTTATCAAACCTCCGACCTTTACGGCCTTGGCCATCACCTCTGGAAGTGTTCTTGCCTTCACGCTTCGATGATTGAGCCTCCCACTCGTCGCGAGTCAACAAGAGCTGTCCTTCACCTTTGTTGCTAGTGTCATGGATGCGTTCCTCATACGCCTTAAGACGACCGATGACCTCTTCTATGGTCATTGCCTTTAAGTCTCCAAATTGCTCTATGACTGAAGCAATCGGGAGAAACTGTGAGGGAATAGCACGGAGGAATTTCTTTACCACATACAACTCTTCCACCTTCTCGCCAAGGGCCCGTATCTTGTTGACGATGACCGTCAACCGGACGGCGAAGTCATTGATTGACTCCGTTTCCTTCATACGTAGCACCTCGAATTCGATCTTGAGAGTTTGTACCTTTGCTTCCTTCACACGATCTGCGCCAAGATGCATCGCTTTCAACGCCTCCCACGCGGCTTTGGCCGTCTCCTTTTCGGCCAGTAGGAAGAGCGTCTCCTCTGGGATACCCTGATAGATGGCCGCCAATGCCATCTGATCTTTGCGCATATCGATGTTGCCGTTCTCGATCGCATCCCACACACCTTGAGCCTTCATGTATACCTTCATCTTGATTGCCCATGCTGCATAATTGCTCTCCGTGAGCATCGGATAATGCAGCGAGATAGCGGAACTCTCCTTAGCCATCGCACCGGATGATGCCTCGTTGCCGTCGAGACCGCTTCCCAAATCACGCGACATAATCTTGGGCACAGATCAAGAAACTCCAGCTACTTTGAAGTCTCTTGGACCGAGAGAAACGGAAGAAAAAATTACTGTTTTCCTTTTCCTCTTTTTCTTGAATTTTGCTCCTGTTCTTCAGCTCTCTGTTTCTGCGCCTTGATCTACGGTTGGGTCCTGACTCTGATGGTTGGGGTCTCCTTTTATGAAGTGGTGGAGGCAGTCGTCTCCGAAGTCAACTCCACTGGACCGGTTCCGACACGGATATACGCCTGGCGACTTCGGATTGGGATCACCGAAACTGAGCCCGGGTCTCTCTCTCTCAACCCATCCACCGCCGCACGTTTTTTTTCTTTTTTCTTCCTCCTTCGTGACTCCCCCATCTCCTCTACCACTTGACGTGTCCTCCTCCACCAGCCACCGCTCCACATCTTCTTCGGCGCCGGCCCCCAGGCGTCGCGCCCCTCCCCCTCCCGACCTTCTTCCTCCCCTTCTTCACCATCTCCGCCACATTGCCCGTCGGCGGAGCCGGAAACCTCCGGGTCGGACGCAGAGAGACGGAGCACGGGGCGGCCGAGCGGGGCCTCTTCGGAGGGCGTGAGGTGCACGGGCGCCGCCGCCTTGTAGGGGAGCGAGACGCGGAGGCGCCACGCGACGGGGCGGCCGTCGGAGCCGTAGGAGGCGATGGACTCGCAGATCGAGCCCGGCGACGGTGAGGGTGGCCGGATCCGGCCGGATCCGGTCTCCTCCTTCTCTGCAACAGCGGCGGCGGCCTTTCTCTACCGCGGCTTGCAGCACGGCGGCGGCGGCTCCAGGGCGTCCCGTGGCGGCGGCGGCCTCGGCTGATCTGCGCTCGGCGACGGCGGATTCGGCCGGATCCAGGTGGATCTACTGACGAAGGAGCCGACTTCTCCTTCTACAGCGGCGGCGCGCAACGGTGGCCACCCCCGGGAGCGTAGATTGCTCCTCCCGGGGGCAGCAGCAGAAGAAATCAAGGGTTGGCTCTGATACCAATTGTTACAAATCTAGCCCTTGAATTCTAATCTTTATTTCTCGCAAATATTGCAATGCATAAACTGGTTACAAGCCTCTCAATTTATATGCTTATAACTCCTACTAACATACGACTAGGACTTCGAATTGGACACTACTTCAACTCGAATTACACACGAAATCGAACTCGATTACGACTAGGACTCTAAGTCAAGATTAAATCTAACAGGTATCATGTACAACTAACTACCATTTAGCCTTAGGCGATGTGCCGATGTCAGTATGGGAATTTAGGTCCAAAGCATGCCATTTTCATGTTTCTGATAACACCATGTTAGATTCTACTGGTCGACTGAGTGAGTGACATGAGCTTGATGCCACTTAGCTTGTATTTGTTGGATGATGGCCTAGGTCAGTTCTGAGGAAAATCTAGATTCCATCTCCTGTCTGTACTCAAATGATGATGTTAAATCTTTGGGGTAGTATTTCATTGCTTCGGATTAAGATTTTAGAGGTGCATCTTGATGTTGAAACCTAAAGTTGTTAACAACTAACAACTCGCAGATTTCACGTGATGCTGATACTGGAATTAGTCGAGGATGTGGTTTTGTTACAATGCGTTCTCTCGCAGAAGCTAGAACAGGCAGTAGGAGTATATATCGACATGTTGTCGTTGGTTTAATAATGATTATTGATGTTTTACCTTAAATTATTGTTGGTTGGTTAGAAATTTAGAATCATTCAGTTGTTCAGTGCATGATCTGCCACTCATCCCATTTTCTTTAATGCTACATTGTTAGTTTACATTGTTGATGACCGTTTCATATTTTGTTTGTGTTCGTTATATGGTGGAATCCAGAGATATCTAGAGCAATTCCCAGATGGTGGCTATTTTGAAGGAAAGAATTTTGTATTTGACCATAGGTTGATAGTCAGTAACTTTGGGTAAGCCAACACCTCTATCAACAAGGATCGCCCTTTGTTCTTCATGTGATGGTGCATGTCTCCCATCTGCATCCTGAGGCATAAATTAGGTGGTTTGCTGTTGAGTTGTGAATATGGTCCCATCCCAGGAGTCCAGGACTGACTGGTAATGCTTGGGCATTGTGATGGACTGATGGCAGTTGGTTATTTTGAAGGCGTCGCCTTTATTCGAGTTCCTTTTATTTCTTTGTTACTGTTAAGCACCCTAAATGTTCTATCTGTTATGTAACGTGATTTTTGTCATTATGTGACCCTTTTATTGTCTTTTCACAAAGTGTCCTGCACCTTCATTATCTGTTGGGATGCTCATATTGCATAAACTTTGGGTGCACCTATAGTTTGATCTACATTTCTTTGTCTTTTTGATTGGGATTTGGGACAATTGGTTAATCCAAGTATCCAACTATTTCAAATCATAGCAATTTTATCCTTTTATTTTTACTACATGGCAGTAAAAGAATTGACAATTTATATGAAGAAGTAACCTCTTTAAAAGACCATGGTAATGCTGTCAATCTCCACCCCATACTTCACTAGCATGTCAAGTTTATTATATTTTGGTTCAGCAGCAGGAGGAAGAGCCATGAACACTAGCATATAATGAATTGCATCAGTCACATCTGAAGAGAGCAGCATATTTTGCATTGTATACTAATCTGTTTATTGGAATTATTATTTCCATTGCCTTTGACATATATGTGGTATGATCTTCAAGTTATCTATGAGGCGCTTCTTGAACATTGCTTGGCACGTGATCAACAGCATTCAAGAATTGATTACAAGATGACTGTCATAGTAGTTCAATTCAAGAAGCCTATATCTGAACTTGATGGTCCTGTTTCAGTTCAAGCATCCGTATTAGATTGTCTATACAGAGTTTTGAATTTGTATCAAGAGAAAATTTAAATCTCTAGAGCTTGAAAGGTCACGATGTGATGCGGATACGCACATGCTTAGCACTTTTAAGTCAAATACATTATTTCACTGGAAAGAAGTATTGAGCCGCATTAAATATTGTCAGGTGAATTTGTTTCTTAATGAATTTCCTTTTATTCGTGGGAACGATATACTACCTTATGCCAAATTCTTGTTTATTATTAGATTTGAATATTGTGATGATTCCGGCGTCAAAGCAATGGAGAAGCCCATGCAGCTGATCAAGGAGGAAAGAAGTCCATGCAGTGGGAGAGCAAAAAGGGAGGAGCCTAAGGACTTAAACCACAAGTTTTGGATAAGATTTTCAAGCCAAATTCGGACTTCCCACATGCTCAATCCAATTCAAACTCGGATTCAACTCAGAATTCAATTCGGATTCGGTTCGGGACAGCCTGACAGACAGTTACTAAAAAGGCCATAACTTTCACAAACAGAGTCCGATTCAGGTGTCCTTGTACTCGTTCGAAAGATAATTTCAAGGGCTACGCAATGGATCTGGTCCCACCTTCAAATTCATCACGGATAAAAAGTTATGACCGAAACAATATGACAGGTGGAAATATAGTTTCCTTTTTGTGAGAGTTCGTATCTAAAACCATATAGGGTTGAGTTGTACTTGGTTTGGAGACCACATGGACGTCCCAAGGGGCTATAAAAGCCTTGTATTGGCAGCCTTTAGGGCAAATCACGTTTGATAATAAAATACTCTTGTTCTTTTTTATGGCCGACCCAACTTGAGGGAATTGGAAGTTTGCTAAAATCAAGATCGTTCAACCTTTCCGTTGGGAATTGGGAGCGTGATGGAACTTCATCGGTGGTCGTGAAGTTCAACACGTGTGGTTGGACGAATTATAGAGTGCTAACTCTTGTATTGGCAACGAGAGATCACTACGATTCGTCGAATGCTCGTGAGTATCCAGATCCTACGTCGAGAAGATCGGGCGACCCCGTATCACGATGTTTGTCGTATTACTTAGTGCTTGGAGCGAAGGAGATTTGGTTTGCGAACCATTTGAACTTTACAAACTTTTCTCTTTCTCTAAGATGCTTCTGAAGTCAAGTCAGCTTTGTGTAGGATCGTCGATGACAATCAGAAGGGGTGAATGAATACAGTATGCAGCAAAAACTTTTTCGTACAATCGTGTCTTCTGCTCTTTTAACCTGCCAATCACAGTAAAAACACAAAAACAAAAAGACAGCAAAAACTAATTTGCTTTTCCTTGGGTGACCGTAGAAACCTATGTGTGGCAACTAAACTAAAGTAGAGACCTCGCAGAGAAAAAATAATTTATTTTGGGTACTGTAGCGACTTCGATTAAACACAAAAATTGAAGGCACCGATTTTCAAACCGCACGGTCAGGCGAACTTAATTAATGATGCTAATCACCTTGATTAAATATAAATACTAGATTAACCTATGATGACTTGGAACCATAGCCAGACTTCACATACTACTGAGAACAATGAAAGCACTACTGAAAGAAGAAAGATCTTCACGTGAGAGAATAGTACTACTATCTTGCTTTTGATTCTCCATGTGATGCCCTTAACTGTTCAATCTGCTAGCCCTAAATTACATGTGCATGCAACACTTTTTCTAGTGGGCTTGTCTACGTAACCCATGCAACTACTAATCACAAAACCACTCAACCAAATCGTCCCAATGCAGATAACACTCAGCAGGCACGGCTGACCGATCAATACATGCACCTCTCCAGATCACGCAAATCCAAAATCAAGCATGCACAAGAAAAACCAGAGAAGCCACAGTGAAGACCCTCGGCCAGGCGTCACCCGACGTCACCAAAAGCAGGTGCGACGTCCCGTCGCTCTGTCCTAGTAGCAGCCGCCGTCGCTTTTTTTCACACGAGAAAAAAAAACTACTTAGCCTCATCAACCATCCATCAACGAGTGCTCAACTAAAAGCACGGCTGCCGCTCTCCTTTTTTTTTTTTTTTGTCAGAGTCGGCCGCCGCACACATTCGTATTGTTTATATAGTAAATTCTCACCTATTTAATCTCTACTTAAAATCCTAATACAACTCGTTCAACTAGGCCTAGACCCTTTTACCTTAACTAGGTTTTTAGCCCACTAATTTTTAAGGGACCCGAAACCCTTCCTAACACAGGGTTTCCTTAATTCCAACTTTCCAACTCGTTACGTGTCAAAGCCTCCAGGACCACATCTCCCGTAGCTTCTCCACGCATCATCCACCACATGTCGTAGCCTCCGAACCGTACCTCCGTAGCTCCAATATATATCATCCATCTCTGATCTCCATGCGCCTCAAGCATGAGCCGACCATCTCGTGACCTCCTTGACCGTCTGAACCTCGGATCTCCTATCTTAGTCCCGGTCCACCTCGTCACTGACTATGATCATCTGCATGCTCAACCTGCAAATGCAAAGATCAAAGAACATTTTCCGGCATAAATTCGTTCCAACTTGACCAACATCAGTCCACATACGCGATACAACTCGCAAAACATCAATAAGCAATATTATCAAATATTCATCATCATAAATTAACTATTGTCAATTATTCATCACCAAAATATTCTAAATCTAGCTACATGGTCTAACAATTTGTTATGCATTAGCTGAAAACTGGGTTAGTGTCCTCCCAAATATTAGTTGTTTTCTTGGAGCACCGTGCCTCAGCTAAGACTTTAAAGTTCTTTTTGTTCTTGAATCCAGTTGACTAGGCATGCTTAACATGCATGAATTTAGACTGTACAAGTAAATTTGTGATCTACCTTTCTTATGAGTTATGACTAGCCGCTAAGCAGTCCATTAATTTGTTGTATGCATTTCTCATGTGATGAAACTGACATAAGTTGTATGGTAGCCTAGTACATATGATTTCCCCCCTTGAATTGTTATGATAAATTGCTCCAAATTATTCTGAATATCTCTTATTTCCCTTGAATATTGTTGAAACTTTCGAATTTATTTGATTTTTATGGAATATTTACGATTTTCCTATTTTTCTCAGCATTTTCGTGAATTTTTTAAAGTTTGCTTATTTTCCTTGAAGATTTCTTTGAATATTTTGGAATTTTTCGTTTGTTTCTTGACTTCCTGGGATTTGTTCCTTGTCTTGCCAAACAGTGGCCGGGATAATTTCCTATGAGGGAATATTTTCCATGGGGTGGAGGGGGATTCCAAGTGCCCCATGAAATCCCCGTGGGGATTTATTTCCCTAGGTTTTGTCCCCTAGTATCCAAACAAGCCCCAAATGAGTCCATTTGATTTTTCAACTGTCACGTTCGTATGACCAAATCCAATCGAAGCATTTGCACTGCATCTTTTCATTATAAAAACTCGTTGTTCTAACTGTCTTGTTCCAGCTTCTTTACATTATAAAAAAAATCAGTCATGAACAGGTGAGCTTTTGATCGAGAAGGCATCGCTGGGGTTTGATAATTGCGTTTCCCTTAACTTCTGGACCTCCACAATTTTGGTTTCTGCATCATTGAGCTGAGAACCTACTGTTTTCTCAGCATCTGCGAGGAGCTTCTTGTGTGACGCTTCTGTTGATGCAATCATAAAAGGAAAACCATGGTTCAGTGTCAATGGTAATTCAGATGGCCAATGGTTAGAAAAACGGAGCACGTTAAAGTATAAACCGATTCCTTGGAATGGATCTGATATTAACCACTCCATAATTCGCATCTTAAGTGTGATAACAAAGGACTAAAACTATAATTTTTTTCACTGGTCAATATTTTTTACAATAACCAATAATGTGACATGCAGATTGGACTATCATTCTTTTCAGTTAAACACGTGATTTAACTATATTGTTCGGAAATAAACTTTAAGCAGAATACAATTTTAGAAGGATACCATACATGCCATATATCACAGTGCTCTCAATTCGTAAGTAGAGCATTCCAATGGTGATGCCTACAACTATCTCTAGTTCATGAGGCTCACTTTTCAGTTTTCACAAAGGTTAACATGGTTTCACAATTTTGGTAATTGGTACAATGTCCATGGGTAAGAAATGGTCCATCATGTGAATGCTTGAATTGCATTGCTCCAGTGTTAGATACTTTGCTTTGCTTGTCAGCCACTCCCTTAAGTTCTGCATGATAGGCTTCAAAATCCTCGACAGAGCTCCTGCAGCCGACCAACTGCTGATTGACCTCCTCCTTGAACTTCTCATGAAGAATCCTAAGTTTTCTTGTTGCTCTACGAATCGGAAGACATAGGTTCGGATTACATCATCTGAGTAGTTAACGTCATTCAAGAAAAACAACAAAAGACATGCAGGAAAACAAGGTAAATATAAAAGATTAACAAGTTTTGTGATTTACCTCCATATGTAATACAAGGTCCAAAAAGATCCAAATAACAAAGATAAAGACCAAACCAAACTGGATAATTGCAGGCGGATTTAAAGAAATGCTACATTAGCTTTTCTCAAACTAATCTTTCATGGCATTGACTTTATGCTTCAATGCGCAGATGACGAATTCTTGCAAAGAAGCATCATTTAGAAATCATGGTTACAGCAAAGGTGAAAACCGCGCGGGAGTTCGAGGGTCGGGTGATACGTCTTGCATGGAAGCAAGGACTGCCACTGATCCTTACCTAGGCTGTGTTTGGAACCGCTTTTTTTTGCGGTGCGGTCGAGGGAATCGGAGAATCCCGCAAAATCTCCTCAAATGCGCTGGGTCAGATTCGCTTTTGCTCACCGCAACAGACACACCACCGCGAGAATTGAACTGCATGGCCGATTCTTCGTATCGCAGCTCCGCTCCCGCGGTACCGACACCGCACCGCGCGGTCCCGATACGCGGTCCCAAACACGGCCCTAGCCGACCAAATAAAAGCAACAAAAGTATCAACTTAACAGAATCATTAAAACATTTATGGACATACGATATGAATCATGCCCAAAAGAGTAGTTAGCACTGAACATTAACACCGAACTGCGTCATATATATTTGTCAGTAAAAATTGCTACTGTGGTAGAGCTGCATTATATATGCGGTGGCTGAAATTACTCAATACCACAGTCCACAACCTGATTTTGATTGACCACTGCAGTACTAAACTTGGCTCAAATTAAACATACTGCAGACTAAGAGCAACTCCAGCAGGGTCTCTACTTGAGCCCTCATCCTACTTTTGAGGGCCGAGGGGCAAAAAACTCACTCCAGCAGGGCCCCTACTTAAACCCTCAAAAGTAGAGGCCCTCAAATCTCCCCCTCGAGCCCTCATTCCTGGGGTCTGGAGGGAGCCCCTACTTTTGAGGGCTCAAGTAGGGGCCCTGCTGGAGTGAGTTTTTTGCCCCTCGGCCCTCAAAAGTAGGATGAGAATGAGGGTGGGTCCTATGTGTCATCCCCTCTAAGAATGAATTTGAGGGTCCTGTTTTGAGGGCTCCTGCTGGAGTGTAGCCCAAAAAACAGAGCCCTCAAAAGTAGGGAGAGTCCTCAAATAAAAAGTAGGGGTCCTGTTTTGAGGGCTACTGCTGGAGTTGCTCTAACAGGTCGACTTAGCCTACTCGGTGAAATACTGGGACCAGTCCCTCCCTTGTAAGCATATTAAATCAGAAAGCGTAATTGACTAGCTACATCACATAGCAACATACTAAACGTGGCCTCAGGCCTCAGCATTCAGAGATTGTCTTCCACAAGCAACACACCCCAGGTCGAACACACTACCTCAAAGAACCCAACTCGGTGAAATACTGGGACAAAGCAATAGTGGCACAATCTAACACTTGCGGCAGCTAATCACAAGTTGGGAACACAATCCAACAGAGATCCATGGACGAAACAAGCACCTGATTGGAACCAACTGGAACCGACGGTACCTCTGCGACAGGTAGAATGTACAATTCCACCACGGGAGAGGAGTAAAACCCCCAGCGAAATCAGAAGACGTAAGCCAAAATTTGCCCCGACAAGCGTGCAATTCAGGCGAAATGCACAGGTGGGTTGCCTATCAAAAATTTAATTTCAGCGTGCTACTACTTTCTTTCTCGCAAAAATTTATGTCAGACCACCACATCTAATTAGAACCAGGGTAGCAGCGACGGTAGCAAAGATGGGGCAGCATAAGACGTTAATCCATTTCAGCTTTGGGATGGCTGATTTCCACGGTATAATGGTGCCAGCTAACGGTTAATGTATTAGTGATTGTTAATTTATGGCTATATTCAGAACGTATGTACACGTGAAGTTAATTATAAGCATGTTATTTTGCGAATGCTAGGATTTTTTATGCTACATCATTACTAGAACTTGCGTTAGTATTATTGCATTAGTACTACATAATTTGGCGCTAAGATTTTGTATGCTACATCATTACTAGAACTTGCGTTAGTATTATTGCATTAGTACTACATAATTTGGCTGTCTAGTATTCAATTTTTATGATATTTCGAACTTATTTTACATTTATTCGCTGCATATAAACTGATGTATCTGTGCTGTCCTATTTTCCCAAACCGTAGTAACATAGGAAAATCTAGTGTAGACATTAGAGATTAGAATAACTTAGGAGTGGACCATGCTCAAAGACCTTTTATCTTTTCACTCTCACAACTAAATAAACTCGTCAGGTCTCAAAAATTAAGTAGAGGCAAGTAAGGAAAGATAAAAAGCATAACTTCTAATGACGACAGATGACCTAAAAGTGACTTATCTCACTTCTACATAAGAGATTTTCTGGTGGAGTGGTCCGTGGCATTCCCGGGCGCGGTGCTCGGGCATACCCAGAAACGAAGTCCTAGGGATACTCAGGAATAAACCCTGAGCGTTTCCCAAACACGTAATTTGGGCAGTCTCGAGCTGGACTCTCGAGCATGCCTGGGTGTGTGGATCCAGGGTAGTGTGGAAATTTGCACTCAGAGGGAAGCACCGAGTGTTTCCCTAAATGCGTGGTTTGGGGCTTCTCAAGCCGGATTCTCGAATATGCCTGGACGTGTGGATTCAGGGTAGTATAGGATTTGGTTTTTATTGAATCTCCTTATTTACTTGGGTGTTATTTGCCAATGTATGATATAATGATGAGCATAAAGGAAAAGACGTACAATGATCTCTTATCACTAAACATGAATAAATTCTCATCTCACACTATACTGAACAATAATGAAGTGTTATCCTTTAAAGGATGAATCATTTCACGTGTGAAAGGTAGGGAAGCCATACTGAGTATAGATGGGGTATCTACTAATGACATAAAATGGGACGGTGAAATTAGGAAGTGCATTCATTAAGGTGAAGGATCAGCACGAGACCTACCGTAACATCCCAAGTTAGTCTCGATTTCAGGGATGAAACCATTTTTAAAGAGAGGAGGCTATAATGCCCCGTGTTTCAATTAACCTTAAGTGATAAGTTATGAAGCTAAACAAAATTAATTAAATAGCTAATAAATAAATTGCAAGGTAATTAAGCATTTCCCATGCATCAGGCCAAATTGAAACATAAGAATAGTAAATAAATAGAATGCATTCACAAATCTGATCTTCAGGAAATAATACAATCTAAGCACACCGGATTAAGAAATACAGTTAATCAAGCAAGCAAACATATTAATCAAGTGACAAAACTAACTTTCAAATCTAATGAAAATATAGCAGTCTATATTACAACAATTAATTAATTATAGTTCGATTACATTAATTTACAAATCTCGACCTTAATCAAGACAATTGTCTCCAGAATATAAATAATTATATCATAATATAAATTACATCAATATTTGCTAAGCTAGAGTAACTAGCATCTATTTAATTGCAAGTAGAACCAATAATAAGACACCAAAAAAGACTGAACAAAAGAAGTAATTGAAAGCCAAATTGCTATCAGAACCCTCGTTTGGTTATCGAAATAGGGGATTCGCTCATCAAGTTATCAAACCGTCCGAGGCTAGTCGGCATATCTCACAGCCATAGAATTTCATCATTCAGTGTTAACAACAAACCTGAATCCATTCCCAATTCTTTTTCAGAACAAACCAACCTAGTAAAAATGATTTGTAACGAAGCACCAAAACTAACCCTCACTGTTATAGTGAAAATCACATACAACACAATCCTAGCACAGAGAAGAAGGGATAAGGCCAAGAGAGGGAGAGCAACTAGAGGGAGAGAGAGAGTCCATTTTCACCCACAAACGCAACCAGCACAACCATAGCTGAACCACAGCCAACAAGACACCATCCCACCAGATCCATTCCTTTTCCCCCCAAATCCCCCAAGCCAACCAAGAAGAAGATGGAATGAAGCTCAGTAACCAAGCCAAAGGAGAGCGGCGCCAGGAGGACGAGGAGGAGGAGCTAATGAAGAAGACGAGGACGGCAACCCTAGGAGGAGGCAACAACCGAACTACATGCCAGCCAACCAGAGAATAACCGAGCCAAGCACAAGCCTCCAGGGAGACCGAACCTCGGTTCAACCCCAAATCGAGCCTAACATCATCCAACAAGATATCCCCCACAACCCATTTTCGATCCTTGCCATCACCATCATGAGCCCACATCACACACATCATCACATTCACAAGCACCTCACCGAAGCCATAACATCCATACAAGTAGGCTAGAGTAGTAGGAGAAGAGAAGCTAGGGAGGGGAGTAGAGTATACTAGAGGAGAGCCAAGCTGCAGCGATGGCGTGTTCACCACCAGCCACTGCTCGTGCCTATTGGCCATAGGAGAAGAGAAGCTAGGGAGGGGAGTAGAGTATACTAGAGGAGAGCCAAGCTGTAGCGATGGCGTGTTCACCACCAGCCACTGCTTGTGCCTACTGGCCACCCCGTGCTCCTCGACGCACCAGAAGGCCATGATCCCCGTCATGACAAACCAACCAGATCCACCACTGTCACTACCTAAACCTCATTCTTTGTCAAAAATAACTCCAAATCAAAGAGTAAATTGTATGTAATGCCAAGAACTAGAGGTAAATCAAAAGCGAAAAGCGTGAGTTAGAGGGAGGGGCTTCGGATCTCGATGGCTGGAATTGAATCAATAGCACCATGTGCCAAATCTAGCCGGTGGAGAGCCAAGGGGGTGCCTAGAAAATTAGCAATAGATAAGCTGCATAGGGGCAGCAACCGGGTAGGAGGGGAGTCGAGACACAATAGAAGAGAGGGAGAGGGAATCAGTCAGGGGAGCGGGTCAGCAGCACGACGCTAAGGGCTAGCGGCTAGGGAGCCAGCTCAAGAGGGAGGCGGTGATTTTGGCGAGGAGCGGTCAATGCGACAGAGAGAGAGAGAGCCTGAGAAGGGAGGAGTCGAGTCAAGGATGGAGTGAATGGGAGAGAGAGAGAGAACAAGAGAAGAGGAGCTAAGAGTAATGGGCTGAGGCCCAGTCGGCTGGTCGAGTGGGGAGAGAGAGGAAAGAGAGTTTATGTTCATGTATTTATGTATTGAGTACTCTACACATATAATTGCATCCGTAATTAGTTAGGTGATATTTAACTTGCAAAACTTAGGCAATAATTATTCGTAGATACTAAATTGAAATAATTGTTATTAGTAAACTAACTTCATGTGGCGGTATAAAATAACTTTTATTAATAAGTTCCGCAATTGGCTAAATTGACCTAGAAAATCGCATAGGAACTCATCAACCTAGTGTATCGTTTATATCTGCAAATTGAACCATAGCATACGTAATAAATGCAGAAAATGAGCCAGGTTAGGAGGAAGGGTTTCACTTGAGTGCACCTGAAATTGGGAACTACTGCCAAATCCTAGACAAGCATGCCTTTGATCATTAGATTAGAGTAATTTCACTTAAAAGTTATTTTTATGCTAGATTAATATCACTCCTTGCATAAAAATGATAATTTGGAAGAAATCACATACTTGATTATAACAATGATGAATATATGCTTGAGATTAATGATGATGAATATGCAAGGTTGACGGTTGGAGAAGCCACTGTCCTACAGGTAAATAATATATGGGTGGAGAATGCCTGAGGAAAGAAAAGATAGTGGTAGGTGTGGGGCTCTCCACACATGGAAATGATATAAGTATAAACCAACTCTCACTTGTGTAACGAGCTACATTTATCATATTGATTATGGTCTTGTTAAAGATGGGCATACCTCAATTACCTTATTAAGTTATTATACACTCTATATGGGTAAGGAGTATATAATTGTGAGGTTGGGGTAAGGTCAGAGAGGGCAAAAACCAGGCGCCTATAAGTAGCACAATGGAGTGTCGGTGAAGGTGAGTCTAGCCCAACAAAAGACTAGCTTATAGTCTGGTAGGTGTCAGACCAGAGTGAAAAACCGCCTTGAGACAACAACTATGACTAGCCGGGTGGAGGCATAGCATACGAAAATAAAGGAAACGACTCTGAACTTTGAATTGAGCATCGCATCTAAGAAAATGCGAACGAACCTATTGCAATCAGAGCCAGGGCTGCTATGGGAAAAGCAATACAAGCCTGTGCAACACTAAATAGATTATGAATTCATGTCTGTCTCCTAAACTAGAGGCTACGTATGCCTACATGGGATCTTTTATCTAAATACGAGTGACTAGTAGCTTTACAAACAAGAAGCCTAACAATTTTGAAGCTCAAAATTTTATTTTAAGAATGATGATGAGGAGAGATGAATTTTGATCCAAGGATGTTTTGCATAAAGTTGCATATTTGTGATTACTAATTGCTGAGTACTTTTATGCTCACCCTTGCTATTAATCATCCATGTTAGAGGTGAGTCAATACGATGATCTACCCGATTATGCTAAGGTCAACGCGGAGTATAGCTATACTGAGGGGAGCGAGATCAGTCCAGGATATGATGCATATGAGATGGATGTCCCTTCTGGAGGTTGGGAGGAGTAGGCGGTGGCCAGTGGTCGTCTATGTGAACTCTAGTATTTTAGCCGTTGCTATCTTGTAGCTTCAATACCTGTATAATTATTAACCAGTACTATGTTTATCTCCCAGTGTTATAATATTTAGGCAAAACTTGTTAAGCTCTGTTAATGCTATTGTAAGAATATTGTACCGTCTCTAGCTAACTATTCCGTTGTAGTACTCTGATGTGGCTTATTATCGATAAAACAAGAATTTATTCTATTTTATTGGGTAAGAACCACAGACTGGTACCATTACCTAAGGGAGTGACGGTATGGGTCGGTCACACCTTGCCTTGAAACCTACGAGCTTTAGTGATTGGGGTTTCGAGCTTCTCCTATGTTCGAAAACTCCGAAGCGAAAAGGGAGTGGTGGTGAAAAGGAAACTTTTGAAGGGAGCATGATTTTGAATTTTTGGGGAATAGAGCCAAAAGATTTGGTCACATACTATGGCTCTACTCACCAATATCTAGTGTCTCGCTAACATCTGGGACAACCCCAACGTGGCCTGTGTGTCGGTGCATGGCAATAGAAGCACACGCCTAGATGGATGGGAATGAGAAATAGTTGTCCAATGACGCTTCTACCCCCAACACCCAGAGCCAGTTCTCGGTGAGCTAATCTCTCTGACTTGGTCCCACTGTCTACAGACCCACCTGTCAAAAGAGCAGCACTTGACATCGAATCGGGCTGAGGCCGAGTTTCATATAGCTAGCCAAAACATGTAGGCTCGGTCCACTTGTTGGTTTACATATCCTCTTTATTCACATGACTAAAATGTATGAATAAAAAATAGAAATATGATAGAAATGTACGTACAAAATAGAGGTTTTGATGGTATTTTTCCTATGGTTTTTCTCTGGAATACTAGAGATAGGAAACTTACATAAGTTTTTCCTTTGATCCATTCTTTGAATAAAAAGATGAACAGTTGCTATTCCTATGGAATTCATATTCCTCTATTTTTTCCCCATGAATGACATGAACATACATGCGTGCTCCCGATGAGTTCCGTGGCAACAACAATGGCATCCACATCATCACGACTGTACCACGGTGAGTTCCTAGAGCCTGACGGCCGGTGGTCGGCCCACATCGCCGTGGGCAGGGAGCACCACCCACATCACCGTGCACTTTGAGGAGGAGGCACAATGTCGCTATCACGCTAGCCGAGTGACACATGCGCATGTCAACTTCCCACCAGTGTTTATCCTCTCGGAGCGTCAGTTCCTAGACCAATGCATGGCGGTGTTCATGCTTTGCACCATACTCGATGACACATATGACATCGAGTATAGCAGGCTCCAGGATTGCAAGTTCTTCAATGGCTCGTGTGGTTGGCCATGGATGTGTTGCCACCACGGGAGCCTCGAAGACGTAACAGTGAAGTGTAGGTTCATTGTTGCGCACATAAACTCAGACGTGACTTATGTCGATATGTTTCACTGACATGGAGGGGTTATTTGGTTTGTGTCCTGGGGGTTGTTTGGATGATGGCTAAAATGAGCCAAACTAAAATTTTGACATAGTCAAAATCTAGGCAAAGCCAAATACTAACAAATAGAATGTTGTTTTGATCACGACCAAGCCAAATCTTAGTGCTACCAAATTTTTTATGAGCAATTTTCTTGCCCTTGGATTGCCCGTGTGTGACATTAGATTAGTTACCAAATCGTGGACATTACCACACTTTGGTAGCATTACCAAAAGTTGGCTGTGACCAAAACCATGGCATTACTAAAATGTTGGTAAAGTAGAAGTGTTTGGATTGCAACCATGCCAAAATTTGATTTGAAGCCAAACAGATAGCTAAAATTGTGCTATGTGTGACTATGACAAATGGCCCCACAAGACATTACTATTATGCACATGAAAAATGGGCCCCACAAGACGTTACTATTATGCAACATCAAAATATAGTCAACATGATATTATTATGTTGATATCGTCACATGGAATTCGATGATTCTAGTGGACTATACTCAGTTTAGAAGGTACGGCTATTTGAAACTTCTAACCAAACAAAATAGCAGATTTAATGCAACATCCAGCAATCGTCACATCAGCAAAAGATGGGACAACACTTGTCACACCATAGCAATGTTTAAATCCTTTCACGACCAACTGAGCCTTGTACCGTTCAAGAGAGCCATCTGTCTTATGCTTGAGTTTGTAAACCCATTCACAGTAAATTACATTCTGCCCTAGACATGTCGGTACTAACTGCTATGTATTATTTCTCATCAAGGCATCATACTCCACCAATGTGGATGAGCTAATGCTACAGCATGAGATGATGTCTCCATTTCTTCTAGATAGACACTAGCTGTAAGTTCTCTCTTTCATGCTGTCGAAACTGATACAATATTGTTAGTGCATATGCTGTTAGCGCGTAGCTCAACAGGAGATGATGACTCCGTTTCTTCTGGACAAGCGCTAGCTACAAATGCTCACCTGTGAGTTGCCAGAAGTGGTATAGTGCTGTCAGTGCAAACTTTTGGTTGCCAGATGTTATTCTGCAGTTGAGTAACAGGTCGCTGCTGCTGTGATGTTTGTGCTTGTTCACTTGAAGTAGCATCTGCAACCTCCTCCACAACATCACATGCAAGATCAAAAGTAGTTAGTGCAGAGACATCTAATAGAGCATTATTGCCAATGTTTTCATGGTGATCATGCTCTGGTGGAGATACTAAACCAGAAGTTGGACTGAGAAGGAGTTGTGGCAAAATGACTAAAGGAGTAGATGGAGTATCAAAGGAAGAGGTTTGTGATTGCTATTGGAATGGGAAGATGTTCTCATCAAAGATGAGATATATACACACCCACTAGGTATATGTAAACATTGATATTCTTTGTGCAAACTGCTGTAACCAAGGAACATGCACCAAGGAGTGAAACTGAAGCTTATGCTAATTATAAGGATGTAGGTGAGGCCAACATGTTCGGCCAAAATTTTTTAAGAGAGAATAATTAGGTTCACTCTCAAACAAGCACTAAAGTGGTGTTTTATTACCGATAACCCTGCTCGGCAAGCGGTTGATAAGATAACATGTAGTGATAAAAGCATCTATCCAGAAGAGAAGAGGAAGAATGTGCTAACAAAGCAAGGCCTACTTCAACTATATGCTTGTGCTTCCTTTCCATAGTGTCATTCTGCTGATGAGTATGGGGGCAGGAAGCTCTATGAGCAATGCTGACACGAGTTAGGAAAGTGTGAAGCTTTTGATATTCTCCTCCCCAATCACTCTGGACACAAAGGATTTTTCTGTTAAGGAGTTGTTCAACATGACTCTTGAATTGAAGAAAGAAGTGTTCAACTTCAGATTTATATTTGAGAGGATAAGTCCATGTAAATCTGCTAAAGTCATCAACAAAACTTACATAGTATTTGAAATCTCTCATAGAATTTCTAGCTGGACCCCAAATATCAGTGTGCACAACTTCTAATGGAAAAGATGTTTTATTCATAGAGTTTGAGAAATGTAGATAATGACTTTTTGCCATCTGACAAGCTTCACAAACCAATGAAGTACTAGAACTAGGAGAACAAGATAAACTATTTTTCTGGATAACATGTTGAACGACAACTGAAGATGGATGTCCAAGGCTGCCATGTCACAATTCTTGAGACAGCTTGATACTTTTACTAAGGAGAGCAGTCTTGGGTATATCTGGTGTGATAAGATATAATCTTCCTTCACACCTGCCTTGAAACAAAAGTTTCTTTGTGGTACGATCATTCACAAGAAAGAAAGTAGGATGAAATTCAAAGAATAAATTATTATCTCTAGTGAGGTGATGTACTAATACGAGATGTTTGGAGGCATTAGGAACATGAATAACTTGTTTAAGGTTAAGATCTTTTGTGGGTGTAGAAAGGAAAGCATGACCAACATGATGTATTGACAAACCTGATCCATTCACCGCCTGCACTTGATTCTTGCCTATGTACCTCTCCTTGATTGTAAGCATATCCAATCACTAGTAATGTGATCTGTAGCTCCTGTGTTGCTGTACCAGTTGGTATCAATTTGATATGATAAAGTAGCAGCATACCCAGCAACATGATTCTCCTCGGCTTGGTATAAATGATCAAAGCGATGGTAGCATTTCAATGCTACATGTCTTGGCTTCCCGCAAACCTGACAAATTGGATGATTAGATCTATATTGTTATTACCTCTATTTGCATATTGGTTCTAAAATTCCTGAAGATGGTTTTGATGGTTTCACGCCCATGGCCATGCTCTCACTACTACTGCTAGTGCCCTCCTCGGTTGCTATTATTCCCATGCGAGGAAAAGTTAGCAACATGTTGCTCTTCAAAGCCATCATTGTGTTGTTTTAGATGCAGCTCATGATTCAGTAGATAGGCAAAGGCATCATTGAGAGAAATTATATATGATCAGGTAGTGACAGAAGACACAACTACATCATAATTTGAGTCAAGGCTGTCAAGGATGAATAAGATGGCCTCCTCATCTTGAAGTGGCTACCCTATGGCTTCCAAGGTATCTGCCAAGGATTTCATCTTATTGAAGAACTCGGTGACTAACTGTTAAACCATGTGGCTAGGTCTAGGATTGATATTACTTGTGGTGTGTTGCATGTGTGTGGACTGATATTGGTTAAGTCAGAGACAACTTGTGTCAGGAAAACGTTCTTTGGTCTTTGTAGGTGTAGGTTGGGTGTGGAGACGGTTATGGTCGATGACGAGGAGGACCGGGACAAGGAGGGGGAAATCTGTGGTCCAGGTGGTCGAGAATGTCACGGGGTGGTCGGGCTCATGCTCGAGCACGTGGAGATCAAAGGTGGACGATGTGTAGAGAAGCTGTGGGAGGTGCGAACATGTAGGCTTCCACACATGATGAGTTGAAAAGTTGGAATTTTGGCAAAATCCGTATTAGGAAGGGTTTCGGGTCCCTTATTTATTGAAATTGGATTAGAACTCGTGGGTTTAGGATAAGCCCAGGTTTTGGGCCCTAGACTATAAATAGATATGGGGTTAGAGGCTAACCCTATGGCTTTTAGAGATATTAATTTCGTGGTAGGGTTTAAGGGTGCCAAAAGGGCACTTTGTTACCACCATGATTCAGAAATAAAATCATAGATCGGTTCCAAGCAAAAATTCTAGCGGCGCTCTCGCTTCGATTAACTTCGCCTAAGGCTGTCATGCAGCGCCACGTAAACCATCGTCTCTTTGTCTGTGCAATGCACAAAAGAGCAATGTCACCTCTGTAGCCACAGGATAAACGTTGCCCATATGCTTCAATTGCCGTGCAATTCATCGCTTGTTCATCCAGAGCACAACGCAAAGCCGAAGGCAACGGTGTTTGTCTCTTCTCCTTACCTTGATCTGCGTGCATGCAAGGAAGCATTAACTCATCTGTTCAGCGTTTAGAGAAAGGTATACAATGGCAGTACGTATTATCTTGCTTTAGCTTTTCAGTTGGACGATGCTACACAGGTATCAATAGTAAAAACATAGAGAGTAAGTCGTGGCTTGCTTTTTGGTTCTATGATTAGACAGTAAGTATACTTCTTTTGTTTGCATGTGCTCATGCAAATATTATTTTATACATTGTTTTCTCTGGCTGTGACTTTTAATGATTAGGGAGGAGATTAGATAAGATACTAATTGGGCTTAGAAGAGTGCTAATTAGATTGTCGCATGAGTAGTACAATTGTCTCGTGTTTCCTCTGATCTGTAAATTACTACAATAGCAAATTATTATTTTCCTTGTCCTTTTTGGTTTTGGTTTGTTTTCTGGTTTTTATGGATAGGTCAAAAAAATCAGGAAATAGTGAATTTCAGAAAAAGTTTTCGCTGCGCATTATAATCATTCACCCCCCTCTAATTGCCATCGAGGTCATACAAGTAGTATTAGAGTGGGTTGCTATGGCATCAGAGAGGCAGCTGTGTCAAGCTCTTGGTCTTGGTAAAAAGAAGAATGACGACTTCATGGGCATGTGCTTCACAGCAAGCAACACGACGATGGCATTGATCCCGATGAGGTAGGACTGTCGTATGATGAGCTTGAAGATGGTTTGATTAAGCTTGCTATTGAAATGAAAAGGAGAAAAAAGAAATTGAAAGAAAGTAATTATCTTGTTGAAAGCTTAACTTCTGAGATTGATAGACTTAGAGCTTTTATTCCTGATAATGAATCATGTGAGTCTTGCCAAGTTTTACATTCTGAGTTGGAGACTACTAGATCAATTAATGTATCAAATTTGGTTCAACTTAGTGATGTAATTGCTAAACTTGATGAATTAAAATTGGCACATGACTTTGTGGTGATAAGTTAAAACTTGCAAATGATGAAATTGAAAGGCTCAGATCTAGTTCTTCTATATGTTTAGAGTCAAGTATTTCAAATACTCAATCTAAAGCTTGCTCTAATTGTGAATTGCTAGAAGTTAGACTTAATTCATCTTAGGAGTCAATTCAACAAATGCATTATTATGAGACTCTTTCTTGCTCTAATTGTCCTAAGCTTAATGTTAAAACAAAAGCATTAACTAGACAACTTAATGATTTTACTAAAAAAGATAGATTGGCTCAGTCTAGTGCTTCTAAGCATCTAGTCAATGATCATGCTAAATGCACAACTTGTCTCTCATTGGCTAAAGAAAATGAGTACCTTAAGGACATTTTAGAGAGATTTTCTTTTGACAAGAAAATTTTGAATATGATCCTAGACAAATTAAAAATAAGTATGAAAAATCATGATCTAGGATTTAATTTTGTTGAGCATGCTAAGAATAATCCTCCTAAGATTGTTAAGCTTCTTAAACTTAGAAAATTTAAAATAAAATCTAAACCAAAACAAATTGGTTTTAAATATGCTGGTTTTGTGCAAAGTTTATTGAATAATTTTGTAGGTGCTAGCTCATCATCTCAAAAGAATTCTGGTTATGTTAAATTTCATTGCACCTACTATGGAAGACATGGACACTTGTATGAATTTTGCTTTAGGCGTGCTAAGAAAGAGAAGTAAGACAAATTGAATGCTTTAAAACAAAAAATATACAACCTCTTTTGTTCCTAGAACTATTGCAAAAGCTAGGTTCATAGAGAACTTTTATGATGGTTTTAAATATACTTCACGTGTTGGATTGGAATATAATTCAAATAATTCACATTCTTTTTGGTGTTCTGATTGCTCTCATGCACGTGATTTTGGTTCTAACTTTGTTGTTATTTCTCCACATTGTGTGTCTCAGTACTGAATTCCTAAATTTTATTTCACTAACCCAGTATTGTGAGATCGATGTTTTCTGTGATGTAAGAACAGCTAACGTGGGATGGAGAACGTGCGCTTGATTGAGTTCCGATCTTTTATGTCATTGCTTGGTTGGAACATTTGATGATTCTTCACTCCTTTTGATAGCTTTCAAGAAATTGCACTTTTTGAGAGACCATGTGGAAAAGGTGATATTGTCCTACACCTTATTTGAGTTAGATTCTCATATTGCTGATATTCTTTCAAAACCGCTTGATTCATCATGTTTTGATTTTTATGAAGTGAGTTGGGTGTATTGCATCCTATATAATTATTCTGAGGGGGAGCTTGTTGTTTAAAGATTTAGAAAGTTTTGTTTATTATACTTGTCAAATAAATCAACAAATCCAAGCCGTTAAAGTTAAATGAGTTATAGAGCTTTCTTTATCATATTTACTTATATGTTGTGTAGTTTTGATCATAACTGGTTATAATTAATTTGTTGTACTTGAACTAAAATATGACATGGTGGAATACTTTGAGTAGATTGATTATAGATAGTATTATACGATGTTCATCAAAAGGGATTAGCTTGATTGTGAGTTTTATCTTAAATCTTGGCTATGAGGCTCACATATTTCACCTTTAAGCTTTGACTTTTCGTTGTGATATCTCATTGTGCTTTTTATAATTAGTTTGGTCACTGTTGAGAAGCTTGTCATTAATATAAATTGCTTAATCATGTTGAAAACCTTATTTTAATGTTGCTAGATGGTATATGAGTTTATATTATCTAGGTAGCTCTGCTTAGAAAGATAGCTTGGTTAAATTGTTAAATCAATGTAAAATGACTTGAATAATCTACAGAGTTTCTTGATTTTTACTCTCATTGCTCCTTCTTAGAATTATTTTTTTCCTGAAGTTTCTTGAAAATTGCATGTGCTCACACAAATATTATTTTATGCATTGTTTTCTCTGGCTCTGACTTTTGGTGATTAGGGAGGAGATTAGACAAGATACTAATTGGGCTTAGGGGAGTGCTAATTAGATTGTCACAAGAGTAGTACTATTGTCTCATGTTTTCGTCTGATCTGTAAATTACTACAATAGCAAATTATTATTTTCCTTATCCTTTTTGGATTTGGTTTGTTTTCTAGTTTTTGTGGACAGGTCAAAAATCAACAAATAGAGAATTTTAGAAAATTATTCACCCCCCCTCTCTGATTGCCATCAACGATCCTATACTAACGAACCTCCTTTCTTCATGTTTGCATCTGCACACAAATTTACATTAACCGTGCATGTGACTGGGAGGAGTATGACTGCTCGAGTGCAGTCCACACTTTCTGGACAAGGTCATGAACAAGTCTTGTCATAGAACTCCTTCTGATAGAGAAGATAGAAGAGCACTTAAGACAAGTTGATCTTGTTGAATCCAGATGGCATATGCAGGATTTGGAACCTGCATGGCTGCTGTGCCTTCACCTTGGGTAATCATCGCTTCTGGAGATAGGTTAGTGCCATCAACAAACCCAAGAAGTTGTTGCATGTGAAGATAGGGCAGGAATTGAGCTTTCCACAACAAGTAGTTGCGCAAGTGAGTTTAAGGTTGATCAATGGCCAAAGGAAGGAGATGGCGACAGGAGCAACCCAGCAACATAGAAGAGTTGGACACCATGGTGGTGGAAGCAAGAGAGGAAGTAGTAGATGGAGAAGTCATGGTGTTGTGGAAAGATAGCTATGATACCATATCAAAATACTATGAGATGTGTAAAAATTCTCATCATGTATATATGTATACGGTGTGTGGTATAACACCTAGATTACATGTGGATTACATGCATGTATAAATATAAGGAGATCATATACAACCATATACATCTTGAAGTACACATTAAGCTAAGTATTAGACATAGGAAACAAATCTTATCTCTTAACACTTGGCAGTTGCCGCAATAGTGGCACGTTGATATGCCATATCATTGATGAGATGAGGTGGATGAACGCCATCACGCCAGGGATTGCATGCCTTGACACATTAAGAGTCTCGCGATTGTCGACACATGTGGTCATGTGTTCGCTACGAGCTGTCGGCCTTACCGACTGTGGCACCGGTCGTGGTTTCGCTAGTGCCTTTGGTGACCATGCAGCCAGCCTGGCCATGGCATTGCTATTTGGCAAAGCCAAGTGGCTGATCGAGACCACGATGCAGGTGATGGCTGATGCCATCTGCCACAGGGGCGTACCCAATGGTGGGTCAACCGGGGCTAGAGCCCACCCTACCGTTGGTCGGAACGTGAATACCCTCCATAGCATCGTCATCCATTCATAAAGGGAGTGGGTCATTTGGTTTGGAGGTAGAAGAAGACCTCCATGAGCCCCTCCTCCATTTAAGTCCTACGTCCACCACTGATATGGCACCAGCAGATTAAAGTGACTTTACGAACATTGTCCATGGAGAAACACATCACAGTCTAACAACTAATAATGAGTTGGCGCGAGATGTGAAGAATAAACAAATGGTGCTTTCCCAATTAAAAGGGTGGTTGGTGTTTCCTTCCTTGCCCATTTTTGTTGTTAGGATCCACGGCTTCTCAGGGCCAACAATGCCGGTTGGTTCATCAGTATTGGGCTATTTATGGTTTGGCAACCTAGTCTAACAGCTCTCAGCTAGCTCCATTTTTTCCAATGGCAGTGTTTGTTTTGGGCTAGGAGAGTTTCCATTGTTTTTTCTTTTTTTTCCTTTTCTTTTTTGTGAGAATGATCCCCATTGAGTTAGGATGACTCATATATAGCCTTTTAGGATTTAGAAAGGTGTGCTATAAATAGTCCTAGATGAATTCTACTAGGATTAGAACTATTACTCCAATTTGGATTAAGATTCCTACTCTAAATTAGAAAATGGCTAGGAGGGACTATATAAACTATGGGGTGACCATGGAGAAGAACCAAGCCACAACCAAGCAATCAAGCCTACTTATCCAAAGCAGAGGGCACACGAGAGGATTAGAGGTTAGGATATTATTTAGCACTAGATTCTTATATAGGACAAGGATACGATGGTCTTAAAAAATTTAAGAGGGTTATGAGTGAGCAACAATCTATTGTACTCTTTTGAGATTATGCTTAAAGAACTTGCCGTTGGTTTCACCAAATCTTCTCTCTCATCATGGTTGCATCAACATTGTAATTTGATTCTCTACGAGGTTCATTTTATTGGTTCTTGATACCTGCACATTCGTATCATATCTCACAAACTCTGATCCGATCCAGGCACTAGTGCACATAAGAAGGGGTATCAGAGTGTAACAAGTGGTATCAAAGCTAAGGTTGGATTAATCTAATTTGTGAGAAGGTCGGTAAAGTGTCAGGCGGAACAAAATCAAGATCAATGTTGATGATGTGGAATCAAATAGAAAATTTTGATGGTGGGAAAATTTCAATGTGTGGCAAGTGTGGTGAAGGATATCCTTGACCAGCAGGGGCTAATCGATACTCTAGAATGGGACAAACCGGAAAAGACATCTGATAAAGACTAGAAGGTAATGGAGTGGAAGACTGTCATTATAATCCATTTATGTCTCTTCGATGAGGTAAAGTACTTGGTGAGCAAGGAGAATTCGTCAAAGAAATTATGAAAGGACTTAGAACAATTGTATATGGCAAAGTTATTGACAAACTAGTGGGTTTTGAAGCGACAACTGTACAGGTTGCGCATAAAAAAAAGGTACATGGTTTATTGACCATCTTATGTCTTCAACAAGCATATCACACAACTAGCTAGTGTGGATGAGAAAATTAAGGAGAATAACAAGATCATCATACTGGTATCATCTCTACCACCATCATAAGAGCAATTGGTGATGAATATTCTCATTAAAAAATCACTCTCAACTTCAATAAGGCAGTTGCATATCTATTGGAGGCGGAGTCCTTGAAAAAGCCATCGGAATCTTCATCCTCGGGTGATCAAGCATTGATTACAGTAGGTATTTGCAAGTAGAAGTAAAGGTCATATGAAGAAGACGAAGAGCAAAACTAATAGCACATGTCTATGATATCTATGTGATGAGAGATGCCATGTGATAAAAGTCTATTCGAGTTTAAAGCAAATGAATGGTGTATGCTTAACGGCAATAGCAAAGGATGATTTGGACATACTAGTCGTCAGTTAATTAGGTACTTATCATGGATGAATATTAGATTCAAGTTGTTGCTTTCATATATGTTCAACGAGGAAAATGTTTGAAGAAGGATCACTATGCTCGGCACATGAAACTGTTCAATTAGCGGATTGCAAAGAGTATGTAATTACTAAGGTGGGAACGTTATATTGGAGATATATGATGGAGCATATCACACATTGATGGGAGTTCGGTATGTTCCTGGCTTAAAGAAGAGTCTAATATCTGTGAGGACATTTGTACTCGAGGTTGTTAGGTATTATTTCTAGGTAGAGTCATACGAGTTGATTGCAAAGGTCAAATAATCACGAAAAGTATTTGAAACAATAGAGGATACCAATTAAAGGGCAATTTTAAAGGAAGTGCAACCAATGGGATGTCTGATAAAAATCCTGGTCAGGAGAAGTAAACCATGTCATCAACGATACGTACTCAAATATTATCTACAGTTATGTGAGGAACTGCAAAGACGGTTGTAAAATCTAATAGATGCAAAGACAAAGGTGCAAGCTGTTGGAAGAAGGAAGACGTGGTAGGACCAACCACGTGATACCGGTGTGCTAGTGGAGCTCAGAGGCGGTACAAATCTATAGCATGGAAGACTGTAGGAATAGGAGGTGTGGTTAACTAAACAACACAACGAAGGAGCTCTCAAGTGGAGGGTCTGGGCAGATTAGCTCGAACACTGATACGCACATTGTGGTGATGTGCATAAGCTCTTGTGATAGGGGCACTTCCAAAGGTGGTGGGAAAACAAAGGAAAAAAGAAGAAAAAAAAGGTGGAGCGACTTGGAGTGTGTTCCTTGAAGAAGCACAATGACTTCAACGGAATTAGGTCTTTTAATATTTAAAAATATGTGCTATAAAGAGTTCTAATCAACTAGATGAATCCTACAGAATTAGGTCTTCTACTCCTATTTGGATTAAGATTCCTACTCTAAATTGAAGAAGGGTTAGGAAGGTCTATATAAACCATGAGGGTGATCACAGAGAGGAACCAAGCCACAAGCAACCAAGCACTCAAGTCTACTCATCCAAAGTAGAGAGCATACGGGAGGATTAGAAGTTAAAATATTCTGTAGCTCTAGATTTTTATATAGGGCAAGAATATGAGGGTCCTAAAAAATTCGAGAGGGTTGTGAGTGAGCGACAACCCATGTACTCTTTTGAGGTTGTGTTTAAATAATTTGTGGTCAGTTTCATCAAATCTTTTCTCTCTCATCGTGATTGCTTTAATATTGTTATTTTGGTTCTCTCTACGAGATTTATCTTCTTCATTTTTGAAACCATGCACGCTTGTACCGTATCTTACAAACTCTGATATGATTTGAGAGCACTGCATATAAAAAGAGATATTAGAATGTAACAGCCACAATCTTTTGTTAACTTGTTCTCGATAATGATGGAAGGTGCCCACAGCATCAGTTCAAGAAGCCAGCAAATAGACTGGCAGACTAGACACAACAACTGCTCCATCATTCAGCTGTCCGAGCGAGTCCTTTGCTCCTATCTATAGTTTCCACTTGCACTATGAAACAAGGCACATGATGCCCTAGGCTTTCCTCCATTTCAGGGTATCAAGCATGGACACAGTGACGCAGATCTTGTCCTCCATACCGGTTCCAGATGCCATGGATCCTTACCTACCACCTACCTGCAGGTCCTTTTCTGTCAACAGCTGCTGACTACTTACATCAGAAGAGATCCAAACATCACCTGAAACTTCTGCATCCAACTCACCAGAACACTGCCAGATGAACGAGAGCCTGCCATTGGATGGAGAATCGACGATCAGGGTAGAACAACAGGGGCAGTTTCCACTAAGAGTTTTGGTTCAATACATTCAGTTGTTCTCAACCGTTAAATATAGCCCATCCAACGACTGTCATGGCCTTGACACCTCCAGTGTCATTGAGTGGTGCGAAGAAGTGGTGCTAGCGAAGTGGGCAAAAAAGTAAAAGAAGTGGACGGAACTGAACGGGGAGAGTTTCATTTCCTTCCTTTTTTTTGGTAACTAACTGTCCAAAAAAGAGAGGCTCTTGGAGTGATTGTACAATTTTGCCCTTGATTAATTAACGGTAAGCTGCGGTGGAGGTGCTAACACCTCCTACACCTCTACATGAACTGAACCAAGACTCTTCCACTAAACGAAGATCTTGCCACTGAAGAGCTGTTGGTTTATATATGCTTATTGGATTACTTAGCTATGGTGGTGGTAGACAGATCTTCATACAAGATGTGTTTAAATATTCTTTAGACTGGACCTGCGTATACCTTGATCAGAGATCATTTCTTTATTACTGCTGTTCACATCAGATGTCCTGAACATCAGATCATATATTCCATCAACATGTTCCAAAGATCAGCAGTGGTATTATTCAAACCTGCATATTACCAAGTTGACGTATTTTCAACTACTATTTTATATACACTGTTGGCATGTACCGGAAAACAAGAATGCATGCAAAACACACCGAAAACTTAAGAGCAGATGAGATGACCACACACAGTGCAGTCTCATATTCTGCCTACTTCCGTTGGCATGTACCGGAAAACAAGAATGCATGCAACAAAACACACTGATAACTTAGAGCAGATGAGATGACCACACACAGTGCAGACTTCCAAGATTCCAGCTCAAAAAGTCCCTTTCTTGTGGGCACAAACAAGGAAAACTTGTGATAATGGCCCAGCAAGCTCATCTTGTTCATCTTTTTTCACATGGAAAGAGCTGTGTTTAGTTGTCAAAGTTGTTGCTTCTACGGCAGGCAGCCGACTCCAGGGACAATACTGTAGACAAAGATACATTCCAGAATCCACAACAAAAACAAATTACTAGAACAGAGAGAACAGGAACAATCATTCAGTATCAAACCAACATATCATCAGAGGTGCAGATTATGTTCTCCAACCAACAACCCAAATCAATCATACACCTTCAGATTCAATCCTCCCTCAAAAGATGAACAAATTGCACTAGAAGTTGCAAACCATTTGCAAATAAAAGCATGAATAAATGAGCCTTTCATCCCTCACAATTTGTCCTTTCTCTCTCAACGGAGCAGCAGGATTACAGAGCAGGAGGAGATTACACATTATGCAAACTTTACAATACCCAAGAAACCTAAAAGCTATTTGCGCAGCAGTTATGCGCTGTTACACAGGCAGGGTTCACAATCCTTCAGGCTCTGATACAGCACTGGAAATAGCTCAGGAACTTCTTCCTTCCCTACATCAATAGGTTAGTGTATGGTAAGTTGGTAACATTGGTCAACTATGTACAACTAAGTGCATGACGCCAAATGATGAAAGTCACTAACAATGGTCAATCATATGCAACGGAATACATGATGCACAGAGAAGGAAAAGTTTGGCATGCAATTTCTTCTCTATAAGAGTACTTCCAAATTGTCACCCTGATAATCTGCCTCTAGCCTAACGGTTAGAGCGCTCTAGTGGCACCCCTCAGGTCCTGTGTTCGACTCCCAGTGGGAGCGAATTTCAGGCTGAGGGTAAAAAAAACCCCCTCGCCTGCCCCACAAGCCAAAGCACAGGTTAAGGTCCCGCCCTGGTCGTGGTCGTTCTCACAAGGGCTACGGTGCCCCTGTGTCAGGGTGTGGGCAGGGGTTCGGAGGTTTTCTAGATCTACGTGAGAAGATCTTCTTTCAGAGATAATGCCCGGGGTGGCTCTTCCCCCCATAGGTCCAGTTATAATCTACCTAAAAAGAATGTTGCCCTGATGGGTACGTGGCCGAAAGTCTCAGGTCATATGTCAAACTATGACTCATAAATATAACTGTCTGATGTATTAACATCAACTTTATGATTAGTTAATCACTGCTTAATTCTTCATGACGTAGGACATAAATAGAATAGTAAACCCATCAAGATGCCACCAACCAGATACATGTAATCACGCCATCACGGCCAACTAAACACTAGCTTAACCTAAAAGAATACTTACATAACCACCTGTCAGTCACAATCTTTCCACATATTTAGCGCTAAGGCTGCTTACTCTCTACTTGATTTCCACCTCATTTTTTAGCTCAGCAGGGCTGCACATACAAATTTATCTTTATTATGAATGTCGTAACACATACTGGTAAGACAGGCTAAAACTGCAGAGGAAGGGGCTATCTATATGCATTGGAATGTCCTGCTAGGTCCGCAGTGGACCAGCTCTCCTAATGCCGATTGGACTATCATCTCACGGATGGACCCCTTGAATTCTCCTCGCGCATGTAAACCCACATATCAACAGATGTCACAGTTTCGCAACAAAATTAAGTTTCATACACAGCTGTGTTCTCCTTCACAGTTCTGCTCCCCAATGAGCCAGCTCTTGTGTCTTAATGCAACTGGGACAACATCATGCTGAAGCTACTCAAACCTGCCACTGATGGACGATGACGTTGTACGCCTTCAAGTACCACTATAAATCTAATTTATTTGCCCCTCAAAGCCTTCTCACCTCTCTAATGGACAATGACGTTCCCATAGATCAGCACAGCTAACAATTAAGAGGAATGCATATTTGGAGGCTGCGAAAAAACTTACGGGCCTGTCCTTATCATCCAAGTTGTGACAAGCACTACTACTACTGTCCACTGCATGTGCATAATTGGATGCATTAGCCTGTGCCATCTGCAATGCCAGCCTCCCCATCTCCCTCATCACACATCAGGTCGTTACACTGCTACTCCGAGTTCTTTCTTTACTTGACGTTTTTTATTTTTTACTGCCTTTGAGATACGACTTTAACCGTTACTTTTTATAACTTTACACTAAGATATAGTAATAAAATTATAATATTATGAAAATATTTTTAACGAAAAATCTAATGATATAATTTTCGTATAACTAATGATAGTTTTAAATCTATTGATGATCAAATTTTTTTAAATTTAAAAAGTTTGACGGTACAGATTCTAGAAAATCAATTAAAAAAGAAGGAAGGGATTACTGAAGTGCTGATTATAATTCTATGGACTGCGATGTTTACTCAGAAGGGCCCCGCGCATGCACTGCCATATAAAATTTACATGAATATATACTATGTTTCTCATTTCTATAAAATTGAGCAGACCCTAGAACAATTGGTGTTGTCTAGGTGTTACTCTCCCCTTAACCAAACCAACTCACTAGCCCAGGATCGTCTTTCTGTGGTGCAGTTCAAACGGCATACGCCTCTCATTTCGCCTCAATTTTCTGATCAAAATTTTCTAAGGTTCATCCTAGATTCAGGCACGAAATTCCAATTCCCTGAGCAGAATTGAGGCACGAAATTCCAACAAGTAGCAACACACAAGCCATGCACGATGTATGATAAGAGTTAAAAGGGCTACCGTGGGTGAGTCGTCGTGGGCGGCGGGGGCGAAGTCGGCCTTGGCGGGCTGGACCTGCGCCTGCGCCTGCCCCGCCGCCTTCTGCTGCTGGGCGAGGAGGTCGTCGTCGCCGCCGAGGCTGGCCCTGGAGAGCTCGCGCTTGTTCTGTTTGCGCATCTCGCGGATCTTGGAAAAGTCCATGGAGTAGTCCGGCACGGCGCCGTTCTTCATGTCCCACTCCCCGAACGCCGGCACCGTCATCCACCCCACCGCTCCCCCCTGCTGCTCCTGCAGGAAAACAGCCATCGACACCTTCTCAGAACTGATCTAGCCATGAACATCTTCTTTGCAAATTAAGCCTAGCTAGCCAAGCAGCCATTGCCAAGAACTGCTTGGTTTCTTGGCGGTTTAGCTAAAGGAATCAAAATCAGTGAGCCCCGTGTGATTTCTGCTCCACTTGTCGGTGCACTTAACTGTCAGACTAGAGACGGCCAAAGATTGACTAAAACCTTTGCATCTTCTTCTTATCAGATTAAGCAAGGATTCTGGACGGAAAGAGAAGCCCGTGCTCCCCCTTCTTGTGTGTCCGTGTTCACGTGAATCCCCCGTTGTTGTACGACAACAAAAAAAAGCACTAGTTCCCTTCTTTTCCCAGCTGAAATTTGCAGCGACAAGAAACAAAACCACTCCAGAATCCAAGTGAAATTTCTTCAAGAAACAGAGGAAACTTGGATCCTTTGCTAGTTCAGGGAAGGAAAGAGGGGGAACGGGAAGAAGCTGCTCACACATACCTCCTTGCGGTTCTCCATCTCTCTCTCTCCTTCTCCCCCCTTGCTGTAGCTGTGTCAAACTTGCCCTCTTCTCGCTGCGACTTCGCTGCTTCCGCTGGAGAGAGGATTCTTGCGAGTGGTGTTAGCGCCCGGGGACAGGGTCAGGGAGAGGCATGCTTATAAAGGTCGAGCAGCTGCGCCTGTTGCTAATCACTGCTGCTAATCGTGTTTCGCTCGTGATTAAGGGGGAGCAAGGCACAGCTGTGGCCACTGGGGAGCGGGGCCCACACCGCATCGGGGTGCGTGACCCGTTGGATCTTCTCTTCCCTGCTCTTGCTTGGGATTCTGTGATTGTTTTTTTTTTTGGGAGATGGTTGAGCTGAGCAGAAAGTGAGCCGGGTCGAGCGAGGAAGGTCGGCGACTAGTGGGTAGTGGCCGACGAAACGGCGTGGGCCCGGCCGCCGTCCACGGTGCATCCGTCATCGGTCAACCGCCATTGGTCTACCGCCTACGACCCTTTACCATAGCAAGTCCTGCGAATTGCTGAATAACGGACGCCCCAAGGAACGGGGTGTTTGTAGCAATTGCTGAATAACGGACGCCCCTAGGAACGGGGTGTTTGGGCTCCTACAAGTAGTTTTGGTAACTTAGGATGTTTTATAGGTTTAAATCCTAACTTATGGATGACAATATAAAAATAGCATGCAAGAACGATATGGCCCAAAATTAAGGTATCATGAAGCATAAGGATCCTTTTATAATTTTTATCGATCTCGGTGATTGGTAAAAATATCGGATTTATAGGTTAGATGCCGTACTGTAAAGAGGATCATGGGTAGTGACTTGAAGATTTTATTTTGTGCTATCTTGATCAACTAAGACATGCATGCATCTTGAATTGCATCTAAAAATACCTGTTGTCAGAAAAATTGATATGACTGCAAGTAAAACAGTGGTACTACCAGCGAGTGGTATGACCGCACCTGAGGTGCCGTAAGACCAATTTCAAGTCGGTAGTATGTTATTTCCAAATATGTTGTTTTTGAGACTTTTGTCTCATCTCGAAATCGGTAAAACCGATTGAGCTATGCGGTAGCACCGTGCTATGTAAGTACAGTAGTACCGCACCAAACTGTAACGGTTAGTTCAAAAGCATTAATTATGCTACATATAATTGTTGAACCCTAGGTACAGTAGTATCAGTCGATCAATGGCGGTAGTACCACACCTGCTAAAATTTTAGGGAATTTTAACTCAACGGTCGAATTTGTGGATGGGAGTTATAAATACCCCCTCATCAGCACCATACTTATAATTCTTTATCTCATTGAATACATTAGAGACATTGGTACACTCTCTACTACTCATTTACTTACATTTTACATTTTGAGATAGTTGAGAGTATTCAAGTGTATATGCATCGTTAGTTGAATTTTTTGGCACTTGATAACCTCCAAGAGTTGTGATTTATTACTCTTGATATTTGTCAACACGTAGATGGCTTGGAGAAAGATTGTGCGATGATCTTTTTAAGAAGATTGTGAAGAAATCCGATATCATTGTGAGTGGTTTTGTGCTTACTATCTCTAGAGTGGAGAAAAAGCAACTCCAGTAGATTCGAGATTCATACGGCTTAATTCGTGGAGTCGGTCCAATCCATTTGGGTTTACCTCAATGTGAACTAGTGAAGACCGGCAATTTTTCGATACCACGGGAAAACTTCACATGTCTCCATTATAGTTATTCCTTTGTCTTTACTCTTCCACATCTACATTCCTAGCTCTTGAAATTGAATTAATTTGTGTAGCTAGAATTGTATTTAGTAGAGACATTGCTTATGGTGCCTTAATAAGACTTATATTTTTAGCTCTTGATTTGTGCTAGAAACTTGGATTTGCTTATACTTGCTAAAAATTGTTAATTAGAGCAATAAAATTTTAAAACCTCCTATTCACCCCCTCTAATCGATTATCCTTGATCCTACAGCGTCGCCCTTGTCCGCCACTGTGTCTACGCGCGTGTAGAGAAAGCACTTTGTGCTGCTATTCTCTTGTTCTCCCACTGAGTGCTAGGGTTAGGACTCGCTGTAGGCTTCGCTCACCACCTTGATGCCCCTAGCTCGCCGCTCGTGTCTATCCGTTGTCCGTCGCATGCAATCGACATTGTCGCCCGCCCACCGTTCCGACCGAGCCACACACTAGTTTGAAAGTCTAGCGTAATTGTCAACTCCGCCTCGCCCGGTCCCATCGTCTCGGCGCCCTCACGATGTTGTTTTGTCCCCTTCGCTTGTGATAATCTAGAATATTTACTCATAATATCATTACTTATGTCTTAAGAAATGTGATTACGACATTAGAACATAAATATTCCAACATATGTTGTCTTAAGGGAGAGCACATATGCTAAACTTTGATCATCATACTTTATACTATGAAAATCTTAGTTTTGATTTACCTAGGAAGAATCAATTTGATAATTACTATCTAAAGTTACCTTGAAGATTCTACCACTTAGATAAGTGCAAAATTCAGGAGGTACATTTCCTTGAATAATCACCCGTATGTTTTAAAGCTAGAAGATCAAATACTGTGAATGAAGGATAGTAATCCAGAAGATTATCGAAGCAGATCAAATGATTGTACGATTTTTTCCTTAGTGAGTTTTTACTAGAAATTTTCCTATGAAAATTTTTAACAAAGCAACTAGTGCAATACATCTTGCGTGTGCAGTGTACTCTTTTCTCCATTCTTTTCCCCCACTGATTTTTAGTAGGAGTTTTTTGATGAAGCATGTGCATATCACGGTATCCACCCAAGTGGGTGTTGAATAACCGACGTCCCCCCGAGGGGTTCATGTTGGCTTTGGTGGGCCCCACGGTTTCGACTTCATCTTCTAGACGAGATGTGAGTATATACCAAATGGATTATAAACTATAAATATAGGGAAATGCTATCTATTTTATACACATCGATCATTCGAATAAAGAAGTTGATAGATTGCTCTCTCTCATCTCTTGTGTCAATTGTTCATCTACTTTTTTTTTCTCTTGCTAATTGTTGTGATTACTCTCATTTCTAGTTGTGATAGTCGGTTGTATGGATCGCTCGACGGTGCTAGCTATTTAACAGGAATAAATTTTGATGGGCAGAAAGAAGGCCTTAAGAGATTCGCGGGTGTCGTGGACTTGGCACACCGTACACGTACTAAGATTTTGAACCTTCAAATTAGCGCATATTTTCTACCTGTGTTTTTTTTTTAAAAAAGAGAGGCTATATTTTGAACTCTTGGATGGTCTTCGTGATTCGTGCGCCTGGTCCTGCTGCTCTGGTAGTCTCCGCCACCATCCCAGCCAAGAGATCAAAGTTCTAACTATGTATGCGGAGCTCGCAAAGCCATGAAGCTCGAAGACGCGTTCGACTGGCAAATTTGTGTCTAATGAGTGAGATAGGTCCGTCCCCAAGCGATCAAAGTTCTAACTATGTATTTCAAGAATGATATTTTTTAGGAAATTGATATGGGCCGACGCGTCCGAACAGCCTATTCTCACTAGCTTCCTGCCTGTTATCTTATCCATGAAAGCTTCGTTCTCTCGTTCCCACCATCTCTCGTCCTTCCTACCATTTCTCGTTCTTTCCTCTTAGGAGCCGTCGAGCTCGCCGTTCCATATCCACACCCTGTAAAGACCACCGCTAGCCACCCTCCCCGCCTCCTCGACTTTACCTTCTCCTCTACGCTGCCAATCCTGGTGCTCCAATTCAAGCTCCCACTCCCGGCTCTACCACCCTACCCCGCCGCCAGCCTCGAATCCCGCATGGGGGAGCGCTGGCCAGGGCCGTCTTAGAGGGGAGGGCAGCAAGTGCGACGGCCGAGGGCCCATACCACAGAGGGGCCCATGAGTATATATATGTATATAGTACTTAGTATATGTATTTGGCATATTGAAATGAAAATTTAAAGGCCCATACACTTAGCACAAGTCCAGCAATCAATCAGGAATTAGCTTGCCGTCGCTTCCTATTCTGATATTCGGCTATTCTCGATCGCCGACCGATGATCGTTCGCCTCCCTATCGCCCACCAATCGCGGACGCGCGACGCGCTCCATGAGGCGCGACACCGTGAAGCCACGACACGCCGATGTCGCTCGTCGCATGCGACGAGGATGGGCCCACGCCTCACGAGCGGACGGGACGGTGGACAGATCATCCATCACCGATCGATTTCTTAAAAAGCACTGAAGCATTATTTTTTTATTTGAGGTAATCATAATAGTTATTTTACCGTTCTTTTAGTTTGTTTATTGTACTACCGTTATCTTTTATGAACTAAACATATGCTGTAAGTTAACTCTTATTAAGTAGTACTATATACTTTATTAAAAAATTAGATTGTTGGGCCCTTGCCGTCTTGCTTGCCCAAGGGCCCTTGAAATTGTTGAGACGGCCCTGGCGCTGCCTTCATAGCTGCGACTGCCACCTAAGATCCACACTGCATAAGCTCCGCCGCCTTCTCCTCCGGAGCCGAATCCAAGCCGCGCACACGTAGCTTCCTATCGCCCGCCGCCGCCGTGCCCAAGGGCCTTGTCGCCACCTACCATAGGATAAGTGTTTGTCTTTTGCTGCAACATTCTGAGTTCATGTATGCAATAATAAGCAATAGCCGCTGCAACATTGCGGTTTTTGTTAAAATATTTTGTTGTATACATGATCAAAAATTATTACATATATAAGGGATAAATATTACGACCGACCGTATAGCGCTATTGTCTGAATCAGATACCCAAGTTCTAGCAACTCCCTATTTTTTATATACCAAAGCCATATCTATCCATCATTTTCTAGTTACAGTGCATTATTATTCTCCTACTTTAAGCGCAGTTCTTGTCACATCCGTTTGTTAACTGTGATTGGTTCCAAAAGCAAGTTTTATAAGTACGCATAACGAAACCAGAGGCCACAGGTCTACAACTTGCACATGCCCCCGTGCTGTGTCGTAATACCCGGAAACTAGCGGTGACTGGGGCAAGACCATCTCTGCTTGAACAAGTGTTAGCTCTTGTCAGGGATAAAAATGTATGTTCAAAAATTTTATCCGAGGATACCGATATGACTGGTAACTACCGAAATTTTTGAATGAAAATTTTGAATTTTTTTGTTTTTTCAAATTTTTAGATGAATTTTGATGAATCCAATTTTTTTACCAGTCTAAAATTTCACTGATACCTCACCGATAAGACTAGTAACCACCAGTTATCGATGCAATTTCGGTAATAGAAATTTGCCTGGTTCTTGTTGCATGTTTGATTGCAGAGTAGTTAGGAATAATCCCGATGCTAATAAAGCCGTTTGGAACGAAGAGTTCAGATGTGATCGTGTAGTTGTTAGGAATAATCAACCACGTCCGTTCTTAGCACAGGACAGACTGCACAATTCCCGTGCTAAAAGTGATCGTGTAGTTAGTGTACGTTGTGACGGCGGCGATGAAATGAGCTCACAGTTTACTGTACGGCGTACGTACGGGTACGCATCTACGCACAGGGCGGGGAGGGATACATTGTGCATAATACCAGTACTTGGTTTTCTCTACCTGAATTAACACTCGTGTACACTTCTTTCTTTCCAGCGAGTTTCGCACGTCATATCTAGTTACGTACTGGTGTACCAGCTTGATTCTTGTAAGAAGAAAGTGAAACGTCTAGTACAAGGTAGAGACTAGCGAGAGCTTACGAAGTGACCAAGAGAAAAAAATCTCAATCCTCCTGTTAAGTACATCAATGCATCGTCACCACCATTCATCGGTATCGGCAAACTCGATCCTCTCCATGTCATGATGCCGAGACGCGTCGACAACTGCATGTCCTACTATTATATGTGTCCTCTTAATAGCCTGCAATGCTTTCAATCATCCAAAGTTATCATGGCAACTTTAGGACAGTATCACACTGTTACCCAACCGACCTCTACTAGCAGCAACGATTGGGACTTGGGAGCCCTTTCGGCGCAGATCGCCGTACTACTGCTAAGAAAGATAAACTTCACGGTAAACTTTCTTGTGTACTAATCATCCTAGCTAATCATATATCAATAGTTCTTTGTGTTTGCATAAGCAGCAATCAGGTGAGGCAAGCTATGTTATGCTGAGTTGCTGACAAAGGCAGGGCTGTGTTGTGTCTAGGGGTGCAAACGGGAGGATATTTTTCGACCGTCCGTCCGAATTAATTCGGATACAATTCGAAACATATTTTTGGATATCCGGCGGTATTTTCTGGATACGAAAACAGAGTCAGATATTTTTCTCGGATACAGAAACAAATTTGGAAAAGGAATTATCTGACGAATACGTAACTATCCGAAAATTTTGTCGGCTAGTTACCGAAAAATCCGAAAATTATCCGGATTCTCAGAACCCGCGTGCGCGGAATTCCCAAGTGGCCAAGCCCATCCAGAGCAAAGTATTGAAAAGTAAAAACCCTAACCCCAGTCAGTCCTCCCATGCACCCCAGTCAGACTCAACATGGTCCACTCCACGTCTCTCGACAACCTCCAGATCATCGGCAGCCGGGCACTGCTAGGGTCTCGCTTCCCCCTCCTGCCTTCCCTCCCACGCCGTCGCCAAGGATTCCCTTCCTCCCGCCTTCCCCAATCCCCCTGACTCCTCGAGGCCCCGACTGTGAAACCCCACCGCCCTCCCACGATGGCCTCCGAATCGCCGCAGGTCAGCCGCCACCAGGGTCTCCCTCCCTCCCTCCTGCCTTTCCTCCCACGCCACCACCAGGGACTCCCTCCCTCCCTTCCTCCTGCCTACCTCCACGCCGCCACGTAGTCGTACGCTTCACCTCAACCACAATCACCAGAAATCTTTGACAAATCATGAACCAGATTGATTCAAGATGATCTCTATTGATGAATTTTTTGTGGATTTACAAAGTGCCTTCGCAAGCACCCCTAAAAGCCTTCCCAATAAAAGCCTTTAAACCAAGTCTTTCTCAAAACCCTTACGTTAACCTATAGTCTCTCTCTGCTTTTATAGGTTAACATCACAAACTGTGTCTACTTCAAATATAGACTCCTAACTCTATCCATTATGAAAAATTAGGGATCCAAAACCCTCCCGAACGTGGGTTTTACTCAATCTCTAACTCTTTCCAGTTGTGGACTCCTTTCATAATTTCTAACTCATCGCATGACAAAGCCTCTAGGAACGCATCGCCTGTAGTTTCTCCACGAATCACCACCTTTGATCCCCACATGTTCCAGCGTTAGCCCGACCACCTCGCGTGATATCTTCGACCGTCTGGACCTTAGATCTCTCTATTCTAATCCCGGTCCTCCTCATCACCAATCATGACTGTCTCCATGCCCACCTGCATATGCAAAGACCAAAGCATATTTTCCCTTGCATAAGTTCTTCCCAACTTGATCGTCAACAGTCCACACACAAACCACACCTTTAACCATCACTTAGCATCAAACAGGTCATCCATGACCACAAATTCCATCGCTTTCTAGAATACCAATATCAGACCATTCATTACGATCGGTTACGACCACTATGCACAAACTGGTAGCCCATCGAGTACTCGAAACCACAAGTACTCGGAAAAAACTATTGCTCTGAACACTTGAGAATAACAAGCATCGCTACCGACCATAGAACCATCGAGTACCGACTACCGAGTACCGATCGCTACGACTAAGATACTAGATCGCTAAGTCTATGACTATCGATCACCAACCAATCACTGAACTATCGATCACCGAGTATCACCGACAACCGCTACACACAGATCCTAAGAATTAAAGCACTCGTACCGACCACGAAATCTATGAGTACCGACCGTGAAGTCTACGGCAACCGATCGCGAAAGCCTAAGACTACCAACCAGCAAAGTCTAAGACCACCGGTCAACAAAGTCTACGACTACGGCAAAACACTATAACTACGATCATTGAAAATTATTATAGCTACGATCACTGACCAGTCACTATAGCTTACGATCGGTTCACTATTGCATACAACTGGTTCACTTATCGTGGTCGAAGCCGACCGATTACCTGGCTCGATCGTTTTGCCGTGATTAAAATGCCATAGTCGAAGACTGTAATTGTCAACATACCGTGGTCGAAGTCTGAACATGGTCAAAATGTCGTGATCAAAGCTGAATGTGGTCGAAATGTCATGGTCGTTCAACCTTGCTCGTCTGCCGTGGTCGATGGCCATCTTAAAAACTCAAGCATAAAAGCGCATTGTTTAGAACTTTTTTTATCAAAATATCATTATTCATTATCAATAAAATACATGACCACTATATGATGTAGCACTCGCCCTGAAGTTCACCGAGTTCAGAGCATTCTACAGCGTGGACCTAAAAAATGTATACTGTAAGTTCACCGAGTTCAGAGCATTCTGCAGCTTGGGCCTAAAAAATGTGTACTGTAAGTCGGTATCTGCGTGTCGTACTTCTTTCTGGAAGGATTACTTCTTAGCCTTGGCCATTGAACCAAGAACTGCTAAAGTCCCGGTTGGGCGCAAGAAATTTTCCCAAATTTTTGCAGGAAACAAACTATTTCTTATATGAAACTCGTGCAGAATCTTTGCGTTCCAAGCAGGCACACAAGTGCTTGCACCAGGGATTACGGGCGTGTTTGGATGCTGCCTGGCAGGCAGCTCAACAGTCAGGCAGCAATCCTGGCCCCAGGCAGAGGAAAATGAGCGCCTGGGATCAGTTGCCTGGGCCAGGCAAGTTTTCAGACCGTAAACCAAACAGGCCCTACCACTGTACCTGGTAGCTTGTTTCTGAAAGCCAAATAGCCAAATCCTGTAAGGCCTGTCTCTGGTAACTTAGCTGTTTTAGCCTCATTCAAAAGTACCGTAGCTTTTAACTTTTGATTAAAATAACACTATATTAACGATTAACTTTTTTAAGGTATTTAATTAAAAATAAATAAAAATAAAAAACACCATTATATCTCTATAGATAATGCAAAAAAAAAAAGAAGAGAAAAAAACAGCGTTAAAAAGTTAATGTGTTGGTTTTTGGCTTCTGAAGCCTGGAGCTGTTTAGAACGGGCTTTAACTGGGAAAGATGCTAGATTGAATCAAAATATGCTTGGATGGCAATTCCTGAATGTTGCAGGGTACCTCTTCCTCAAGGAAAACATTCACAGATCACGATGATCGCATAGCATTGCAGGCAGAACCATGCACAACAGCACAAATGAAAACACCTACGGTTCGAGAGGAAGAACTGACTGGTGACCAGCACATCCTCACTCAGAAATCAGCATCAACTAGCTCAAGAAAACAACAAAAATGATGATCGCTACAGAATGGCGCAGTCATGCTCCGTGCCACACACATCAGAGTCTACGATACATTCACCCTCACAAAGAAAAAAAAATAGTAGTGATTGGGCACACAACCAAATATACAGCTACAGGGAACTATCAGCTACAACATACGCGTTACCTTCCATCCCAGGTTGCACACGAGCGCATCTAGTGCACTTGTGCAATCCTACAAGCCGGCAGTGGGGAGCCTGCCGCTGGCAACGGGGAAGCTGAACCCGACAGCCGCCGTGGTGACGGTTGCGACCTCATCGGTGACCTAGGGACTGAACCCGACGACGTCCTCCGGGTGTCGACTTGCATCGATGAGGTCACGTTATACTTAGGATCCTGCAGCTCCTCCAGCTTTTCCAGGACCTCGGACATCTGGGGCCGCATCTTGGAATCGTTGCGGATGCACTGCAGGGCGATGCTCGCAATGGCATGGGCACCTTTCTTTGGGTACTGGCCGCCGAGCTTCATGTCCATGATGCGGTACAGCCTGCGCTTGTCACCCAAGTAAGGCCTTGTCCAGTCAACTAGGTTCTGTTCTGATACTGGTTTCGATTTATCCAAGGCTCGCCTTCCTGTCAGCAGCTCGAGCAGCACTACACCAAAGCTGTAGACGTCTGCCTTTACTGAGAGGCGACCTGCATCATTTTTGAACAATGTGAGAAACAATGGTACCAAATGTACTGTATAGTTCAGCAGTTTCATGGGATTCACACCTTTATCATTCATTCTGTTATGCCTAATATTCAAGAATGGATCTTGCACATATAATATTCTCTGTTTAATATATAATTATATGCTATGGGCGACTTCCCTGCTGTTTTCAAAAAAAAAAATATTCAAGAATGGACGTGCACCTTTGGCACAGGTTGGTTTGAACTGGAACGAAACATTTGGTGAAGCAATATTTTGTGATGCAACGGTGAAATCATGGTCATTTAGAACAGGGCATTCAAAACAAATAGCAAATAAAACCACTTCTTGGTGCTCAAATCAGACAATGTGTTTTAATCAAATATACACCGTAGTGCTGAATTCTGTACTGGCAAGTTACTTAGTTGGTACCAAGAACCCTAAGTGCTTCATTGTCAAAAAAAGAGTGCATAATTCAGGACCATGAAACAAATAAGCCTGCATAATAGGCAAAAGGATGATTTAGCTGAAGTTCCAGTGCGCTTTACCTAACATAAAGCAGGAGCTTACCTTGAACACTGAGGCTATATAAATGAACTCTAGTTCTAGTTGATTGTATATAATATTGAAGAAATGGCAAACATTATGGCGAGTAAGCTGACCTCAAATCAAACAGAATAGGACACCGCTGTTTGGTACATCCGTACATTAGAAATTCATGACTATGAAATATGCAAACTCAAAAGTGAGATTATTTTCTAACCTGTTGCAACGTATTCTGGAGCTGCATAACCTCGAGTACCCATGACTTGTGTAGAAACATGGGTTCTATCCCCGGTTGGACCTGCTTTTGCCAAGCCAAAGTCTGAAAGTTTTGCATTGAAATCCTGCATTGATGAAACAAAACAAATGTTAAAAAAAAAGAACTCGCAAAAGTCAAACTTTCTTCAGAACAGTGAGCAGCAAGTTTCCATCCATACTGAGTCGAGGAGGATGTTTGATGCCTTGAAATCACGGTATATAACTTGATTTTCAGCATCGTGCAAAAATGATAAACCCTTAGCAGCCCCAATAGCAACTTTGAGCCTTCTTCCCCAGGGTAAAGGATCTGCGCCTCCTACAAGAACAGAAAATCTTCATTGAGAAATTTTAAGATTGTAAATCCGAATGCAGATTTTTTGCAAGTGCACATAAAACTATATGTATTATATATCCATAAATATTTTGTTATTTGGAATAGTGCAAAGCTGTCATCTGGTATAAGGGAGCGTATGCTCCTTGCTTGTCCAAACATTTTCCTATTAAACACATGGATTTCACAAAACAGTCGAAGTAGAATCAAATACATACGCCTAAATAGATGATTCTCCAAACTTCCTTTAGGCATGAACTCATACACCAGAAGTCGGTTATCACCATCTGAACAATAACCAATGAGCTTAACAAGATTCTGGTGGTGAAGTTGTCCAAGGTAGTTGACCTCCGTCTGCAGCAGGACTATCGCAGTCAAGAAATTTCAGAAAAAAAGTATCTGAGAAACTTGGAATGGGTAAGAAAACTACCAGCCATTCTTTGTGCCCCTGGAAACCTTCTGGTTTTAGCTTCTTGACGGCCACAACCATGCCACTTCCTGGCCTTGAAGGAGCAAGAGTTTGTTCATCCATCCAACCTTTATAGACATAGCCAAATCCTCCTTCCCCAATAAGGCTATCTGGTCGGAAGTTCTTTGTTGCATTTTTGAGATCACTGAATGGAAAGGCCTTCAAATGCGGTGATGACAGAATTTCCCCTTCTGTCCTAGGAGTAGGAAGCTCGCTGCGATCTTTAGAGGAAGGCAGAGTCAAAGATGACGGAGTCGAACCACTTTTGGTAGTTGAAGGGTTTGACAATAGACTTGTTTTGCTAACTCCTTTCGACGGATCTGATGTCGCAACAAGAAAGAGAGAAATATGCATAAGGACAATTAGCACATATTGAATCAATTCAATTACAATGTGATGCTAGTGCCTATTACTAACAAATACCAATGTTTTGTCAAAGTTCGTTTTTGCAAATACTTGAGTCAAGGCTCGAGAATCAAGACACATGACTAGGTAACAAAAAAGGCTCAGCCAGCAAGATGCAACCGCCGCAAGAATTTCTAATTTCTAACTGTCAAGCTGAATGTCTGAAACTCTGCCATCTCGCAAATAGACAAACTATGGGAACAAAATTCCATTTCCGTAGGGCAAACATATGCTAATTGAAACTGGATTGAACTCTGATGCCGAGTTCTACATGTTACGCAGGTTAGTAATTAGTCCAACCAGGCATTAATTGACAAGGCTACCTACATGGGACTTCCCCAAATTCCATCATATTAAAGAACATGAATTTATCACTTACGATAAAACCATAGGCCATAAGCAGACCAATTACTACTGCAATTACCTACAAAGTCAACCTAATTCATACCTTATCTGTGCGACCATCAATATAAAGTAAATCTTGAAACAGAGTTGCTTCTTTTCACTCTTTTATGAAACAAAAGCCTATCCAATATCAGTTAAACAAATGAGGAAAAGAACAAAGTGAGGGCACCCAAAGGAGCAAGCACAACAATTGTAAAAGAGTGAAAAGATGCTCCCATCTGAAACCACTCACCTCACAGAACAGACACAAAAGCATGCATCTAAAATCTCTAAACCAAACAAGAACAAAATCCACAAGATTCAGGAACCCAACCACCCCCAAGCAGCCAACCATTACCAAATCCACAACTACACAAGGAAGCCGACAAGCACGGAGCAAGCAAGCTGCTGGTATGACAGAAAGCGTATGAAAGCTAGGCACACTCACATGCGGTGTTGTTGTCCACCCGCGCCGCCCTGTCCATGCAATTCCCCATCTCTCCTCCAACTCTCTTTCTCTCTCTTCTCAGGCCAATCTACCGAGCACCCATCTCCAAGAAGCTGAAACCAAAGCAAGAAACGGGGCAACCTCCAAAGACCCGATCTTCAAAAGATCTGAGCCGAGCCGAATCCGACCACCACCCAATTCACGGCAAGAGAAGCTCACAAGGACTAGCAGCACTATACCACCAGGCACAAGAGCCAGGAAACTTACTGTCCTGAACAGTGAGGTCAGGTCAGGTCAGGTCAACTCGGCCGGGCCAGGAACCTGCCCGCTGGCGCCGGCAGCTTGCCGTATGTGAGGGTGAAACGAACGCCCGAGAAGTTTGGATGGGATTCGGGAGGCCGCTTCGGTAGTTCGGCTCCGAGATTGGGAGGAAGGAGGCGAGGAGGGGAGGGAGAGCCAAGGACAGTGATCTACTCTGGGGGCGCATGTAGCGGCGGCAGCCACCGACCTCTGCCGGGACGGAGGAGGCTGTGAGGGTGGTGGTGGCCTACGCGTCGCTGTCTTGTGGGGTCGCCGCGGTCGTACCATTTTGAGAAATGAAGGATTTTTGAAAAATAAATAGTAATGGTAAAAAAAGTGGATTTTACAAGAAGAACGTTAATGATGAAAAAAGTGAGAGATATGCATGTGTATGATAGGAGCAAGAGGAGTGAAGTACATGATGTGTCTATAACTCTCTGTCTTATCTCCAGAGTAAGACGATAGCAAGACGAGTAAAAAAATTGCTTTCGAGAAGCTAAATATTCATATTAGCTTTTAACTTTTATAAACAAAAGGTAATATAATCAGAATCATTAGGCTACCAGTAGCTAAATCACTTTGAGGAAAAAGAACTTTACTATGACGAATTTAAACTCTTTTTTTTTTGGGGAAAGATGATGGATTTGTATTGAGTTACATGCACTAGCCAGTTCACTTAAAAATGTAATCAGATGAGAAAAGATAGATAATTTTTTTTATAATTCAAACACTTTCCCCTTACGTGTAAGCTGTCACAGGCCTATAACGTGGAATAAAAATAGGCTACAATTATTTGTTTAATTGGTCTTAAACTCAAGACCTCTTCGTTCTGATACTGCATTGAGTTGCATGCACCAATTAATTCACTCAAAAGGTTAAACAAATAAGAAACACCGAAAAATTCACTTATAATCCAACAATTTAATCTCGTTGCAGCGTTGTCAAGGTGAAAATGATTAGGTTCTCTAATGTACCTAATTGTTACAGCGAGTATTAGTAGATTAGGCCCCGATCGTTTCGTCTTCGGCTTCTGGCTTATTTTTCACTATTCCTAAATTTCATCTTTTTCTGCAATTTTTTTTGGATTTTTTGAGTTTTTTTACCGGTTCTTTTTTTCCTGTATTCGTTTACATTACACGTGATGGGCTAACCCATTTTTTCTATTTTTAAAATTTTTTAAATTTAATTATACCAAATAAGCCACCTTCAACTACAGTGCAATTTCAGCCAGCTACAGTGAAATAAGCCATAAGCCACAGCCCAACCGATCATGTTTTTTTTTTTGTATAATATGATGCCTTGCTTAATTTTTTAGGCCTAGAAGCTATATATGGAAGTTTGATGAGTGGTTTTAACCGCGAAAACATGACATGTTATATAATTCTCTGTAATATATGTTTCATAGGCTATGTAAAACCATCTAACGTAAACAAGACAACCGACTTTACACGCTTATTACTATGTCAATCATCCAATGGCATTTTTGAACAACGGAAACTTTTCTGAAGACCGGTTGGGAACCTAGGATTTCATCCTAATTCGCAAGAGAACCTAAAAATATCCCTGTATGCCAAACGTAGCACCACGCACCAGGGGCGGATTTACAGTGGGTCAAGAGTGTTCAGCTGAACACCCAAAATTTTTGACAAAAAACCTAGTATATAGAGGGTATATTACATATGTATATATATAACTAGGTCAGTTTTTCTATTTAACTGTCCAGATCTGTTTGCGGTGGCCGCCAACCGCGAGGATTCAGCGTGCGCGCGTCGGAAAGCACCTGACCCATGTCTGCGCGGTGTGCGTGTGACGCTTCCCGCCCCATTTCCCACCGTTTCCCAGACCCGATTCCCGAATCCGGCCCCATTTTCTTACCGACGCGGCGACGCAGAGCTAAACCCTAATCGGCGTGCGAGACGGCGACTTCGCGCCGGCCGCGCCTCGCGACGCCGCGCGCGTCGATCGAGCTCGCTCGACGCTCCAGCCCTCGACGCGCGCTCCGCGGCTCGCGCCTCGATCACTTCGGCTCGCGCTCGCTCCGGCTCTCCGCTCCATTGGCGCCGGCGCGCGCGAGGCTCATTGTCGGCCGTCGCGACCCGCCAGTGCAGCCGCAGATCCCAGATCGCCGTCCGGTCGAGCCCGCCGCTCGCCGCACCTCGACGGCGGGCCCGACCGCGTCATCACACTCATCACCCGGCTCTCCGGAGTCCGCTCTGCCGCTCCGGCCGACCGGCCCTCTTCTCCGCGCGACCGCGCCTCCGCCACCGTCTGTTGCCTAGTCGGCCAATGACAGTTAGTACTTGAGCAGTTGAGCATGATGTATTGATGTTGAATTGTTGATTACTTGATTGTTAAGTTGAATTGTTGAAATGTTGAATTGATGAATGTTGATGAATGATGACTGAATTGTATGTTAACTATTACTACTGTAAATCTTTATGTTTTGTACTGCAAAATATTTTTACAACTTTGAATACCCATTCTAAAAATCCTGCGTCCGCCACTGCCACGCACCAGCTCATTTGGGACGCAAGTTTTCTCATGACTTGCGAATTCGATTTCTTCTCCACATCTGCCTATCGTATCCGTCCTACATCAAACGTCGCTGAAAATCATGTGCCGATTGGATCTCAAGATGCACCAGAGAAATTCTGAAAAGTGTAGTCATGCTAATAATTCTGAGAAATAAACAAATCTTTTCAGGTTAGGACCGCTTTAAATAAAGTGATTTTTCAACACAAGTATTTTTTACTTTTTTAATCTTTTTGCGATCAGCCAAAAGCTAAAAAAAACTATAAGCTAAAAGTAAAAAAATCATGGTAATTTTGAACAGGACATGGATCACGGGGCTAAAAGCGACAAGGAAAATTCCATGAAACGTGGTCAATGCGGCAATCCGCCATGGGTCCTGGAATCACGCGTGTGCCCAAGGCGTGTTTTGTTGTTTTGCGGGTGTTTTTAAATGCAAAGTGGCACAAAGCGAAAGAAAACCACAAGGTAGCAAAGCATCGTCCCAGCCAGCCGCAGCGTGGGCCCCATGAAATTGGCCCTATTAGATAAGAAATGAGCTGGAAATTTCGCTTGCTTCATTTATGATAACGATCGGAATCTTCCATAAAGGAATATTGAGCATGCTTTTAAGCAACCTTTTCTTCTGTTACAGATGTATGGTGCTGCTTATTTCGGCTTATTTTCCATTATTTGGTATTATGGCTAACTTATTTTGTACTGTACCTATTGATAGTTTTTATGTAATTAAATTTAAAAATAGAGAAACAGTTTAGCCTATCACGAACAATGCCAAAGAATACGAAAAAAGATAAAAAAAAACCCCAAAGAAAGCTAAAAAATCAGAAAAAAGAAATTAAGTTATTAGAAATCAGAAGCCAAAAGCAAATGTTCCAATTATTCAGTTGATGGCTAAAATGCTAGAGATCCGCTCTGTTTATAGGGAAAAACTCCGCTCTGTTTTTACAGTAAAACTCTTCTTTTTTTTAATAAGTCACTCCCCTCCTCCTTCGAGCAGGAGAGCCCTCGGTCGTTATATTAGGAGGAGACACTCACTTTATGCGGATTTTCTTTATGAAAATATCACCATCATCATTCATTCGAGGTTCCTACAGATTTCAGAAAGATTTAAATGACCCTAGTATGAAATTTCTCCGTTTATTTCAGGTTAAGCTTTTGACTTCTGACTTATTTTTTATTATATCTAAATTTCATTTTTTCCTAATTATTTGGTTTTTTAGTTTTTTTGCTGGTTTTTTCGTATTCGTTTGTATTTTTCATGATGGGCTAACATTTTTTTAATTTAGTTACGTCAAATAAATCACTATCAGTTATAATATAATTTCAGTCATCTATAGTATAGTTTTACCTATAATTTAATTTATTTCAATCGAACCAACCAGTACGAGTTAGAATCCTTGCCGGTCTACTCACCGGGTACAGTTTGGTTTGTTGTTTAGAACAGGAGGTGCAGTTCAGTTGACTAGTGTATTAATAGCTGCTGCTGTGGCCGCAATTAATTTCTTTCTCGTACTGTCTTCGTCAGGCCTGGAGAAATAAGGCCTAGTTCGGTCACAAGTAAAACCGCGTTCGTCTCGTGTAGAAACAAGAATGGCCTTTCCCCCGTGAAAATAAAGAAGAATGGTGCTTTTTTTTTTATTCCTTTTTGTCCGGCCTGTACATTGGACAGATTATACTTATACCATCTCCAAATTAATTATCTGAATACCTGTTTCGTTACCATAGTGTTTCGGTCGGTGCGTATTTTACAGGTAGATGGCGTAATATTGGCCCTGTTTTTGTAGGACCATCATAATAGTAGAGGGAATAAATGATGTTTTAAAATTTTTTCCTTAGTATTTATTGGTCTTCACTCTAATAATTATGAGAGGTTATGAAGATAAGAGACTAATCATCACATGAAGAATCCAAACTAAAAACCGATCAAAACAGCATTCGTTTTGCCTAGCTGTCTGACTGCTACAGTGATTTCCGGGCAGACCGGTGAATAGTAGCGCTCAGACCGTTGCTACAGTGCTTTCAGCCCAAGAACATTATTTTTAGCATTATTGCGAATCCAAAAATCTATATATCTTTTAATCCGATGATCTAAAAGTCATGAAACTTTGCGCATACCTTGTTCAAGATCTTAGGAACCTATTATATCCGTGGATCGTAGAAATCTATATCAAAGTTCAAACCTTTTAGAGATTGAGACAAGATTGCGCAAAAAAGGGCAAAATACGAAAATGATGAATACAACTTGCTCGTAGGTAGAAAATGGCCAAGATGGCTCTAGATGCATTAGGTAGAAGATGGCCAAGATGGCTCTAGATGCATTCTCACATGTCAAAGCAAGCAAGAACAAAAAAAAATCAAGTCAAAAACCATTGGATCACGAAATCACACGTTGAGACCAAAATCAAGCAAAACTGGGTTTTTTTCATGAACTTGCTAGCAAAATGTGTAGATGGGTGGAGATTGATTTCCAGAGGTTGTCTCCATCTCTTATACGTCCTTGTTACAATAAGATCAATAAGAGAGAAGAGAAGGAGAAAAACCAATCACGACAAGTGCAAATCAATCAACACAGGAAATAGTCATGGATATAGACAAATATTGATGTATTGCTATTTGAGAAGAAAAATTTTACAGCTACTTTACCTTGGAGGATAAAGAGCACACCACAACACTTCTCTCAAACCCTAACACTAACATTTATTCTCAAGAGAGGATGGTTGAATGGTTAACTACAAGTCTCCATCTCAACTTGTTAAATAGATGGACTAACTAGCCACATCTAACTCTTAATGGATACTATCCACTTAACACAATGAAGAAATCCGATAACCCTACACATATGAGTTTTAACTTACACAATTCAATTATGCATGCTTTTCAAAGCACATAAATACGTATGCGCTAAGTCCTAAGTTTTGATCCAACTTGGTTATGCCAACTTCTCTATAACTTAAACTATCTTCCCAAGCGCTGCTCATATGCCATGGTTTTCTTCCAAAGTCATTTTTGGTATTTTGGTCAAACTACCAAAATACTCTTCCATTGATCCGGTCATCTCCTTCCATTGCAAGCAACCACCATGCTTGCCACGTGTAGATGCTTAACTGGTTTGTCACATATCGACAAGTCTTTCCCGTTCCGATGTCATTAGATCGTGCCTCACTTGGATCGACCAAGCCACATAGTACAATCCCACCGTTCGAACTTTTTTCAACATTTCTTGCATTTCTCGTGGTATGCTTGAGCTCACCATCTCACCCGGTATTCTTGATCATTTGGGCCTCGGTTTCTCTATGAGCATAGCCTCGATTCTCACATTGATCGTGGTTGACTCTGTGACTTTACACATATAAAGACAAAAAAAATCAATTTTGAAAATAAGTTCTTCACACCTTACTTCAAGTTAGCAATAATATGTTTTATACAACATATAACTACTGACTTTGATATCAAAAACTTATCCCACAGCTTAAAAGCACAAAAACCAAAATATAGCCAAAAACTCACAGTCCAGCGGTCGCTGCCATGTCCTGGTTGAACCGGAAAACAACATCGGTTCAACCTCTGGGAACTCGTAGCAATCAATCACCTCTGCTGATTCTTAATTTCTGTATGGCTAATTAATGCAATTAACCGACATGCTAGGCTTTTGACAGTTACTGACCTCACAATGAAACTACCTCGTCAATGCTACTCAGCAGACGTGCATAGCATGAGGCATGCATGGACAGAGAACAGAAGTTAATTTTTTCTAATCCGTTATTGTACATTCTTTTAACCTATACCTATTACTAATACATCATATACATGCACGGCATAACTAATATTTAATTATATTGGTTCATCACAACAAACCCCAGGACCCTCTTACATGCATGGTCCTTTATGTTCTTTTTGCCTCTTTTTTTTTTTTTGGTGAGTTTTAACTTCAATTTCTCCAAAAATTGAAATAAACAAGATAGCTTCTCCAAGTGACTTCTTGAATTTGTTTCTCCAAACAGTTTCCTGAGTTTAAAACCATATGCGTCATCTGTGTCGACGGATTCACCATCCGCTGTTGTCTCAAAAAACGTAGATAAAAACTATCAGCCACAGCTAAAAGCTATCAAATATAGCCTAAAAGAACAGGGCAATTGGCAATTGTATCTAGTGGTCAACTTGTGTTTTCCATATTTTAGAATACTGTCCAATAAGGGGGAGTACGTCCTTAATTTGGAGGAAGATAGGGATACACAACTCTCCTACGTGTTTTAAAGAAAATGATGGCATGTTGGCATGTTATTCTTATTGTCCGACCTGTACATCTAGCGGCTTATATGAAACCCAATGGAGTTATCTTGTTAACATAGTATACAGGAAAATATTTTACTAGATTAGATGGCATATTGTATTTAGTGGTCAACTTGTGTTTCATATTTTAACTGCTGGGAGTCCATAGGAGTTGGGAGGAAAGATAGATAGCATATCCACTGACCACTGTGGACCTGTGGTTGTCCTTAAAAAAAAACCATTGCAAGCTCCAACAACGGAAAAGCCATTGTCTATTACTTGGTTACTCTAAGACTGGTAGAATTTTATTTTTAGAAGCACCATCTGTACTGGTTAGCTACTTTGCCTTATTCGTTAGCTTACCCAACCTAAGTACTTGTGGTAATCTAAGACCATGAGAATTGAGATGATCATTCCATGAGGATCGGGAAACATCTGTGATTTATTTACATTTTACAGTTATGATGCTTCCATGCTAGTCCAATAACTGTATGAATGATCTCTTAAAGCAGTGGTGGCCAAATTATCATTTGTGGAACATTACTTCTCTTTACTTAACTATTCACATGTACAATGCCGCACTACTATAAAAAAAGGCTAAACTGGATATTTACATCATAGACGGTTCCTAGGAACCGTCTGTGCTGTAAGTATCACAGACTATTTATACAAATAACCGTCTATGATATTGTCACAGATGGTTATTTATACGAACCGTCTATGATAATACAAGACATCACAAACGGTTCTTACTAATACCCGTATGCGATAATGACAGATATCACAGGCAGTTTTTTTTATTTAAACCGTCTGTGATACTTCACAGATGGTTTGTATTTAAAAACCGTCTATGATATATTTCCCACCTCGTAATCCCCCAAAATTTCATAATCTCCTGTCTGAGTCCGAGTAGGATTCAGTTTTAAAACACCTTTAGTACAACGGGCATAACTTTTGCATACAGTGTCCGTTTTCGACGTTTTTGTACTAATTGGAAAGCTAACAACGAGCCCGATTTAAAAAATTACCCGAATTACCAGTCGCTCTCTAAGACCCTCAAAATCAGCCATCTTTAGCCCTAAATTTGTGTCTTAAGCTTTCAGTTTCCGTTTTTCCAAAATTTTTGATCTTCCCTTTCAAATTTGGGTTTCGCCTCAACTGCAAAGTTGTAAATTTTATTGAAACCTTTCAAACGAGCATATATAAGCCATATAAAATTTTGCTATTTTATCTTTTGAGACTAGCTGTTTATATTGTATCAATATATTGTCTTTGTGACGCCATTATCATTGACTATTTTTGTTATGAACTGTCTATGATATCTCCTGTTATCATAGACGATTTTTATTATAAACCATCTGTGATGTCTCTATCATAGACGGTTTGTAATTCAAACTACCTGTGATGTTCTGCCACGTCACTGATTCGCGGCATTTCCCCCAGGATCCCGATCTCACCCGTCCATTCTCTCCGCATCGAATGGCAAGCACCGTTCTCCTCCCCACCTCTTGCCTCTTATTAACCCCGTTTCTCCACTCGAAGAACCAATACCACTAATACTACTCCAACTCGTTTGTGTGCAGCAAGGGTGGGAAGGGGTTCGGCAAGAGCGACTGAAATTTCGCTTGAAGTAGGATTGAAAGGAAGCAGGCAATGGTAAATCTACATTATTCTAGGTCGCCGGTATAGAAGCTGTTAATTTTGGCATAGAAGCTGAAAATGGTGTTTGTTGCCTTTTTATTTCTGCTACTTAAAAATTTTCCCGCACCACTTGTTTTAGATTGTAGTTTAATGAAAGATGTGTAAGTCTAGTTTGCATTAGCATGAAGTTTCTTGTAGTGTAAGTATTTTTCTAAATTTGTAACCGTGAAGCTTATTTTTGTAAAATTGTAAGTGTCCTCTTATGTATACAGTGCTATGGGTAACCTACTCGATATCTTGTGATGTTGTAATGGTGGATTTTAATCTCAATGCAAATAAAATGTGTTGCTGTGTTTGTTGCTGTATTTGCTTATTTTCAGATGATATAGCAAACATTTCCTGAGGCTAGCCAAAAATAGAAAAAAATTAAGTATAGAATGAACTATTACATACGGTTTTGTGGTATAAACCGTCTGTGAAGAATTATCACAGACGGCTCGAACCAGAAATCGCCTGTGATGGGAAAGTATCACAGATGATTCTATATACCAACCATATGTGATACTCACCATCATAGACGATTGGTAACTAGAACTGTCTGTGATGTGTGAGTATCATAGACAGGTTTTGGTCTGTGTATGATAGTGTTTTTACAGACGGTTCTAGTTGCAAACCATCTATGATGTATTTATCACAGATGGCTCATAAACCATTTGTAATAACCTCTGATTATCACTAACGTATAAATTCAGACAGTTCCAAAAACCGTCTGTGATGACAGTTTTGAATTGTCTATGATGACCCTTTTTATGATAGTACCAGTAGAGCGACTTGTATTCAGGTTACGAGTTGATCGCATATGTGACATTGTAGCAATTTTTTTTCAAATATCCCCTCACCCTCTGACATATAAATTTTCAATTTTAGCCATCTCTATGACTGTGGAAGCAGCGGCAGGTGATATATGTCACCTCATCACCACTTGCTGAGCTACATGAGCTCAGCAGCCATCTACACATCAATTAGTGCTTAACATAAGCTTGCAATTAGTGCTTAAGCATGCAATTAGTGTTAACATAAGCATGCAATTAGTGCTTAAGCATGCAACTAGTGTTTAACTAAGCATGCATTACCTCCAACCGCGGCCGCCTAATGCGGCAGGTGCTCCCCTAACCAGCCACATCGTAAGAGCTCGATAGGTAACACATGTTACCTACCATTGCTTCTATGGTTATAGAAAGGGCTAAAATTGAAAATTCGTATGTGAGGAGACCAGATTTGAAAAAAGAATTGTGAAAGTGCCTACATATGCAATCAATTCTTTAGGTTGCGGTGTCAACAAAGCATAGTATTAGCTAGAAATCTTCCCCTTTGTCCCGACAAAGTCCATTGATATAATATATGGACAAAATGCTTTTGAAAAGAATATTATATGTTGTTATCGACAAAACATTGACCTTTGGAAATGCGACATGGATGACCTTTAAATAATAAATTCCTAGTCTGTTCTTTACTTCTTGTGTTGACTTCATGGACACCAGGGGCCCTGACCTCGATTGCAACCACATGTTCCACATACTGATAATATCTGTTCATAAACTAATGAAGAAAAAAAAATCAATGGCCGGTGGAAGAATTGAACCTCAACCATGTCATTTTTCCAGCTTCAACACTACAACTTGCCTTTAGGTTACGGTGCAACGGCTAAATATAACATCATGTATCACTTACAGACAGGCCCAGACTGTCTTGGTCGCATACGGAAGTTTCTCCTATGGCTAGAAGAAGTTCACCTATCACACCAAAAATTTTCAGCTTGACGCACCTTGTATTTTTGAAGGGGGAAACCAGAACAATTGCAAAATGAAATATTAACAGTGAGGGCAGTATTTTAATTTTTTAGAGGGAGCGCAGTATTTTAATTACACATATCCTTTTGAAACCAAACTGTACGCCTCTTTAAAGTTGAAAATGATGAAAATTGAGACAAAAGGTAGTCAGAAAAAAAGAGAGAAAAAGATCCCAAGTAACAGTTGATTCCACATCTGTCAGAAAAAGCAAGGTGCAAAGTTGATCTGCCAAAAAGAAAAAGAACAGAGAGATGCCCTCTGAACTTTGCACAATCTCCTGCCCCCCTACATTTTGAGCGCCTCTGTCTAGAGAGAGAAGAAGGTCACCATGTTTTGGAAGCCTCCTCATGGCAGCCTAGCTATTTTTTAATTTTAGTTCCTAGACATCCATTTTGAGCGTTTCTATTTGTATAAATTTATTCTTCTTTATAAATCTACGAAGCTCGACAGTTACTTACCGAGTTAGAAAAGCTTACAGGTATTTGTCAAGCTACAGTAGTTTGGCAGGCTGTCTGCCGAGCAACCCATGTGCGGTAGCATTAAATGGAGACAATTAGCGTTTAATTAAGTCATGATTGGCACTAATTTAAATATGATTAGCACTAATTAAAAACATTAATTAAGATACACAGTGGCCGGCTGTGATCTACCATAGTGGGGCTTGGACGGTCTCCTATCGGGCTTAGTAAGTCTACGGAGGATACTAGATTTATAAAAATAAATATTTAAAGATTAAAATTAAAACATAATCACAATGTCATTTATATAAACAGTTTCATATTTTGATATTTTTAGCTGCGGCGTTGGTTGTACAGATAATCTTTTTTTTATTTGAAATTACAGAAATATACCTGCGGGAAATTTTTTTTACAAAAATAGGCTCCAGTCGCCCAATGGTTGGGCGACTGGAGCCTTTCGCCCAACCCGCTCGCGACACAATATCTGTCGCGGAGCGACTACATCCAGTCGCTTTTCCGTGTGGCGACTTCCATGCAGTCGCCCTCCCATTAGGCGACTGCATGAAAACTGTTTATGTAAATTTCTTTATGAATGATTGACTATAAATGGATCAGTACATACACTGTTAAGTGATATACGATGATAATTCCTTTGCGGAGAACCGGTATGTTAATATTTTTAGATGACTTGATATATGAATAATTGCATGCGAAAAGAAGAGATGATAGACTTGTTTGAATTTAAATAAACATCATAATATAGCTGTGAGTAACATGCCGCGTATTTTCTTATTACATGTATAACATATAGCATCGGTAGCACCCCTCACTCGCCACCCTAGTGTGCCCCGTCACCGCGGCCTCGTCCTCCCATACGGCCCCGCTTGGCCGTCCTCCGGTGCAACGGGTTACGATGCTCCGAAAAAGTAAAACGAGCAGGAGGGTGTCGCACCGCGCCGCTTGGTGGAGTCACCGCACCTCGCCGTGTGCCCTCCGTGCACCGGGAAGGCACTCGCCGAGAGAACCTCCGGCTACGCCGAGAACCGCCGAGCCAGTCCGCAAAAAACTGGTCCACATCGTCATGGGTCGGGGAGACGCTGTGCTGCTGGTAAGTACCTGCAATAGTAATATCGTTAGTTCATTGCATGTCGTCTTGGGATAAAAACGAGATCGGACTATATTTCTAAACTAAAATTTTTAAACTAAAATTTGTAAACTAAAATTTCTAAACAAAATTTCTAAACTAAATTTGTAAACTAAATTTTCTAAACTCAATTTCTAAACTAAAATTTCTAAACTAAATTTTGTAAACTAAATTTCTAAACTAAAATTTCTAAACTAAATTTCTAAACTAAATTTTCTACACTAACTCTTCTACACTAAATTTTCTAAACTAAATTTTCTATATCTAAATTTCTAAACTATATTTTCTACATCTAAAATTTTAAACTAAATTTTCTAAACTAAACTAAATTTGTAAACTAATTTCTAAACTAAATTTCTAACAATAACAAAAAATACCTGAAAATCGCGCTTTCCCTCTCCTCTTCTCCTCCTCTCCCTCTCCTTTTCTCTTTTCCCCCTTCTTCCTCTCCTCTTCTCCTCTCTTTTCTCTTCTCTCGCTCGGTCTCTCGCGGTTGCAGAACAGTGCCCGGCGGCGACCGAGCGCAGCCTTTTAACCCCCCACAGTCGCCACACGGTTAGGCGACAGGATTGCAGTCGCCCAACCGTGAGGCGACTGGATTCCAATCGCTCCACCGTTGGGCGACTGCATTTAATCGCCCAACGGTTCGCATATAGTCGCTGGGTCGCCGCCTGGTTGGGCGAAAGGCTCCAGTCGCCCAACCATTGGGCGACTGGAGCCTATTTTTGTAAAAACATTTCCTGCGGTATATTTCTGTAATTTTGAATAAAAAAAGATTATCCGTACAAAAATTCTTTAGCTGCGCACGTTGATCGCAGGGATGCCCCTATCGGCCTGTCCATAGCGATGTGAAACTGTCGTCCTCTGACTTTTTGGTGGTGTGATTAGAGATGGCAATGGGTACCCGATACCCGAATACCCGACGGGTTTTACCCGATAAAGAGACGGGTATGAAAAATTTTATGTACCCATGGGTATGTTATTGGGCAAAATCCTCTACCCGCCGGGTAGGCGGGTGCGGGTGTGGGTATATACTGCCCATACCCGCCTACCCGCTGGTAATGAATACCCGCATTAGACAACTAGACATCCCACTCAAATGTTAATTTTATTATCTACTTGTTGTTGATTGTTTATTTGTTTGTCATATGTTGATATGGTCATGTCAAGTATGTTTATGTGATGTACTAATTTTGATCATTAGACGTTTTTGTGCTTGGCATGTATGATTAATGAATGTCTAAATTGATGATATTCTTATGTGTTGAACCGGTTATGCTTGCGGGTACGGGTTACCCGTCGGGTAGTAATACCCGTGCGGGTACGGGTATGGGTAAATTTTCCTACCCGCGTGCGGATACGGGTAACCCGACGGGTAAATTTACACCTAGCGAGTACGGGTATGAAATGGAAATACCCGATGGGTATTTACCCGTTGCCATCTCTAGGTGTGATGCTTTGCCGCCTCCTTTACCCTTTTGCCTTTTGTGCAGGCAGCCCCAATTGATTTCGGTCACGAGTTGCCTGAGAAGCAGAAAAGTTGGCGGTTTTCCCAAAGCTCGCCATGATGGGACTTGCGGAATGAAACACTTTACATGCTACTGTGTGATTAGAGAGTAACTAAAGAGAGCTATGCCTGCATTGCCATACTGTTTGTTCTAGATGCACTGGGAGGCCAACCTGCTTAGATCATAATTCTACCTCCTACAATTCTACCAACATATATGTATTTCTGGAGCTAGCATTCTCCGGAAAATCTCTGAACTTCTCGTCTATGTGGAAAAGAAAATGAGAATACGTAAGAGTACCTGCATATATAATTCTACGCCTATCGTGAAGGACATTATGCATATTCCTAGAGTCATGCTTCTCCGAAAAACCTCTAAAAACCTTACGCCCAGGGGCGGACGTACAGTGTGAGCAGTGGGGGCCTTGGCCCCCACTCAATTTTGTTAATTACGTATACCTCCTGGATATAATCTATGTAGACCCCAGTCCACAACTCAGCAGGTCCCCAATGGCCCAGTGCGGCAGTTGGCAGGACGGGCCTTCTCAGCTACGCGTAGCAGCATGCCCCCACTCAATTTTAGTCCTAGGTCCGCCCCTGCTTACGCCTATGTACATACTGAACCCGTCATAACCATTATTATGTGATTCACTGATTGGTCAGCCGACGAACACCGATGCGCTCTGTTAAAAGAAAAAACACTAATATGCGCTCATAGACAAGCAAAGCATGATGCAGAGAAGAAACCAAAAGGCGTACAATGAGCAAGAGTTTTCTTGATCTATGTAAATATTAATAGGACCGATGAATCACAAAACCATAATGCATGTCCACTTGTTAAGTTGGCACCACTCGAAGAGCTCAGCTAATTAGTGGATTAGCTAGTCTTATAAAATGCAAGGTAGAAACAGAGGATCGAAAAAAGGGGAGATATGAATTTAACATAAAAAACCCTTTAAAAAAACAACGAATGTATGAAAATAGATTTTATCATAGAGAAATTTGATGATTTGCCCTACCTTTGTTTGCAAACAGCTCATTTACCCCATAATTCATATTAATTGATTATTTGCCCCATCTTTCAATTTCTAGTTGATCATTTGCCCTCTTTGTATTTTCAGACCATTTTCTATTTTGGCAAAGGTAAATTACTATGAGAAATGACCAAACTACCCTATTTTTTGAACGGCCAAAATGTCGCCCCTTCAAATTTCGTCCTCATGTGCCAAGATTTGTAGATTCGGTTCTTGAAATGCTGAGAATCTTTGCCTCATGTCACTCGGCACCTTAGAATAGCTGTTCCCGTGTGTGTTATTGTATTGTTTCGTGTTAGATGTTTCGTTGCCGAGGAGCAAGTCACCTTTTCATTCTCCTGTGATGTCAATTTTCTACACACTCGTGTTCAATGTGCTTCCTTTGCTTGTTTTTTTGGTGCAGACTTCTGTCAACATGGTGGCACGTAGTAACAATTCTCTTGATCAGAATATTTAATTAAAGGAACGACCTTGTGTGTTAGGTTTATTATGATCAGAATTCTCCTAACACAAGTTTTCTTTGCGATTACCAGGGTAATGTAAGTAAGGGCCAAGGAGCATCAGAAGAGCACCATAGTGGAGTGGTGGATGTTGAAGAGATTGTTGCCTCTGTTGCATTAAAAGATGCAACTGCAGCATCTTTGGATGCCAACAAAGCAATGTGCAACAGTGCTCTCCTCGACATTTCAGTCTCGGAGAAGTTTGCCTCCTTGTGTGATTTGCTAGTTGGAACTTTCCATGTGAACAAGCCTGATATGGCCATTGATTTGGAAAGGGTTGATTCCAAGATGAGAAATGGAGATTATGCGCAGAACCCTGCGCTGTTTGACGACGATATCCAGCAGGTAGCTGTTTCTTTATTACACCAATTCCTTGGGGGGAAGTAGCTAGTGTTTATTACTGTGTTTATCTAATAGAGATACATAAACAACACTTTTAGGCCCTGTTTCAAATAGCTTTTGGCTTTTGGTTTTAGAAACCAGCTTTTGAACATAGCGGCTTCTTAAGGTGGTTTCTATAAGCCGTTTGTAGGAGTCACTATAGGAGTTCTTTTGAACGGAGTGGCTTCTCAATACGAGTATCCCTTATTTCCTCAATCTCTCTCGCAATTAGCAACCTAGAGGGGACCTTTCACCTTTGTACATTATAAGCTTGAAAATGGTCCATGTCTTTTGTCCCGTTTGACCGCATAAATTCAAAGGGTGAGATGTTCTGGATATATCCGGTTGATGTAATGATTCTGTTGATGTTCCACTGCCTGTTTGGGTTTATTTTTCAGCGGATAGCTCGGTCTTCCAAATTGTTTTTGAGTCATCCAAACAATAGATTCGAAGGGAGGATGCTTGTTTTCTGAACTGCGCCTTTGCTGTTGTAGTTACTAATTAGGATAGGAGCAGTGCTCAACCAAAAGGGCATATATGTAACCGCACAACCATGTTTCTCTATTGTCTTGAGGCAAAACTGGGATCTACTTCCTTTGTTTTCAAGAAGGGGGTAGTTTGGTCATTTCTCATAGTAATTTACGTTTGCCAAAATAGAAAATGGCCTGAAAATACAAAGAGGGTAAATGATCAACTAGAAATTGAAAGATAGGGCAAATAATCAATTAATATGAACTATGAGGCAAATAAGCTGTTTGTAAACAAAGGTAGGACAAATCATCAAATTTCTCTTTATTATATGAGGAGATATTATAAGTATGGGTAACTTTGGTGTGTCTCAACTTTGTGGCCATAGGAGAGTGTGTGTGTATATAAACTAGGGAATAAGAGTTCTAAGATATTATAAAATCAAGATGAGGTCGACGTATGTGACCACTTGGCCACATATACGAATTCGTATCATATTTTAACAATCTCTACCTTAAGATGAATTCGGGTCACACACTCAACAATCTTCAACTTGAGGTGAATTTGCTCTTGTAGCCTGAATTCCCTCCTGTAGCCAAATGCAATCAATCTTCTCAAATCATAATCCAACATTAATGATCCTTATGTGTTAAAAGTCTATAGGACTAATTAATAAATAAGACTAAATCAATGTTCTTCATATACTTCTCCTATGGCGCTGGATAACTATAGTGATAAACTCATCTCATAGATATTCTACATTGTTCACTTGGAACATATAACTAGGCAAACAAACCTCATTGAAGAGCAACTTACATGTATGACCATGACGTATATCAAACTGTCAACGGTAAAAGTAACTGAATTCCATGACATGGTTGAAAATTGCTCCTTTAGAAGAACATCTGGATGAAAGTAACCTTTGTGTCATCAATATAGCATAAACAATCTCTGCAATAGACCCTTAAATTGAGTTGTGGCAACTAGAACATATTGCACTTACAATAACAAACATTGTAGTATCTATGCAGATAATTAGCTCATTCTTGCACTTTAAATCCTTCATTTCAAATTGAAATTGGAGTAAAACCTTCACTTTTGAATAGTAAAACTCCGAAGAGCATTATGCTAGCTGTTATCAGGGTGTCATCAAACTTTTGAAATTGAATGTTGCCAATGCCTCTATAATGGTTGTGCAGTCGATCCAAATTGTAACATATCTAAATGATAAGTAAAACACCAAATTCAGTTATCCCCATAACTAACATTGATTTACTCCTTTTATCTCTTTTTTTCTTTTCTCTATCACTCTTTTTATTTTTTTTAAAAGTCGCTTCAATCAAACGTAGCCTAAATTAACTCATTTTGTTAAAAGACCTACAAATGCACCTTAGATTCTATATGTGTGGATCTTGCCGCAGTAACTTGTAGTAGATAATGAATCATCGAAGAAATTGCACATGATTAATACTACATAGTTGCCACACATAATAGGCACAACGTCCTGAATTGCAATGAATTCCATCTCCAACAAAAGCCTGAAGAGCTGACAACATAACTTCTTCATGAAAGATGATGATTGACTAAGGCAGAAGATCATCGACGAAGATGGCATAGTACGACACTATAGTATATCTTTGGGAGACGTGGGCAATGGTGCTAGTGGAATTGGTGCTGGAACAATTGCCGAGGTAGAGCGTGGATCAACGCTTAATATAGAGTCGAGTTGTGGAACGGAGTTAAGTTTTGGTACACTGATGTGTAGGTGTTTTGGTACATTGATGTGTACATGAAGCAACAAAATAGAGACTCTTTGGTATGTTTGCTGGTGTACATGTAGCAGTGTAGGGCCTTGAGAACTTCCTAGTAGCCTTCTATGTACACAAAGCAAAAAAACCTCCAAATTGGTATATCACCAAGGAATCGAGGCTCTGCACAAGTGCACTACACATCGGGAATTGATGCTTGCTAGACGCGATGTTGTTCCTCGGGTTCAGTTGCTACTCGATGATTTATGATTGTTTTTTTGCTAGTAATGCTTCTCGTGACGTGCACTTTTGCCTCCAAACTGACGCTACTATGCTCTTGCGTGTTTCGGGCTCTAGTGCATGTGGACTGCTTTGGCTGCATTAGCCCTTTCACGCAACGAGCAGACAGGCTCCGTGTCCGATAATACAAGGAAGCCTGCCTCGCTTCGGATTTGACGAATAGTTTTGCTTTCGACCTGAACATGCAAGCTTCTTGACAAAACTAAGTCGCTTTGGATTAGGCAGTTCTGCAAATGAAATGCCTGATTCACCGAAATGACAAAGGATGAAATCGCTGAACAGATGATCTCCTTTCTTTTTTTCTTTTGCCGTAAGACTGCTACGATGAGTGTCGCCCTTGGTTCCTCTCTTGACGTCGTGTGATGGTTTTTGTGCCAGGACTAGAATTCTGAATTCGAACCCACATGTGTAGTATTAGTTTTAGATTAAAACTAGTACATACAATCAAGCAGTAATTATTACATAACCAATGATGATTTACTATAATAATAGAGTACTAGCCTTATGGCCATGTAGTACCAATAAGGTTACAAAACCTCACAGAAAATACAAATTCAGCGGAATCAAAAGAAATTTAACTCCAAAAGGAGGCCCATCAATTTGTCACAGGCAATTGACTGAGAAAAATGCAACCTAGACTTCCGAAAAGCCCTCATCGAAGCCACAAACAAATTAGTCGTAGTCTCATTTAGCGTCTTCGTACTCCTTTTAGATGGTTTTGTAGATTGCAAGGTGAGCATATAGAGTACTCCGCAAGTCTTAGGAAAAATGCAATTATATGCAAGGCGTAAGAAATGAAGGATAACATGGTTCTTTTACATAAAGCAGCATTCATTATTACAAAACAAGCTATACTAGACGCCTCATCACAAATAGTTAACCAAAACTGTCGGTATTAAGTACAATCACAGACTATTTTAATACAAACCGTCTGTGAAGAGAAATATCACAAATGGTTCATGGTGAAAACAGTCTGTGAAGTTCACAGACGGTTCTTACCAAGAATTGTTTGTGATATTGCCAAATATCACAGATGATTTTTTATTTAAACCGTCTGTGATACTTCATAAACGGTTTGTATTAAAAACCATCTGTGATATTACCTCATCACAAATGATTTAACCATCTGTGATATTTTGCCGCCCAATTTTGCCACCCTCTGTATTCAAACTTTCAAACTAAAGCGTCGTGACCTCTCAGTTCCGCTACCTAAATGCCCTTATATATGCCTCCCCCAAACACACTCCAAACCAATCCGCCTGCTAGCTCCCCCAAGCTGCTGATCGAAGCGCCAGCCGACTCCCCCGTGCTCCTCCGCATCTAGTTGTGACACAATGGTTTACTGCACAAGGCACTCTTATCGTAAGAGTGATAAGAGTGCCTTTTGCAGTGTCACTGTCATGACAAACGGTGACACTGCCGCCTCCTCTCCTTCATCGGCACCAGTAATTTGTCATACCACTATCCGATCCCCTCCCCTCTCTTCCTTGATGTTTGGATGGATATGATGCATGTGAAAATTATTTTTTGATGTCTTAGTTCTTACATGTGATGCTTAGATGGATATGGCTAGGATGATCTTGTTCTCAGAAATAGGCCTGTTTTGATTCATCTGCATTCTTTGAATATGTTATAGCGCAAACAACACAATCAGAGAATGTTGATGAACTGAAGGAGGCCTAATTTTGAGTTCGATCGAAACTTATCACAAATAATTCTATTCAGGAACTGTCTATGATAATATACTATCACAGACAGTTTGTAGTAAGAATCGTCTGTGATAATATACTATCACAAATAGTTCATAGTAAGAACCGTCTGTGATAATATACTATCACAGATGGTTCCTAATAAGAACTGTCTGTAATAATCATTCTCACAGATGGTTCTATTTAGGAACTGTCTATAATACACTTAGGGTATTACGGACCCATAAGCACATACGGTTCAAAAACTATTTGCGATGACGTTTTCGAACCGTTTGTGATGAGCTTTTTTGTAGTAGTAATTTTTAGTTCAATTACCATTATAGATTTTAAAAGCATCAATTTAACAAAGTAATTGCAATAACTAAAACTAGATTAATTTTTTAGTGAAGGTTCCAACCACCTACACTAGTAGATAGACTCTAACCGCCAGGATTCAAAACTACTGGTTTCATCCACCCATACTGGCTCTATTCGCTGAACACACTCATGAGAATTTCAACCACTCCCGAGTTCCCAAAAGATTTTACTTTGAAACCAAAACCAAAGATCTACCATGTGAAAGCGCATATTGCCCGCTGTTGACAGCGAGCACGGCCATTCAAATAATTTTACACTTCGTAGAGATTATACAACTTTACACATAAAAGATAATCAACTTATGTTGTTGGCCAATACACGTTTCCTTAGGCGTGGTACTAAGTAATCATTAAAAGGCCTTTACAATGCGCCAGCCTAACTAGACTCCACTCGAGTCAGAAACCCCCTCTTGTGCCATGTGGGGCAACTTTCTCAATTCGACACCCACCTATACCAGTGGTGGATTCTAAGCTAAGCCATTACAAATTAATTAGTTAGGTCATATACATATAAACTTGTGGTTGTATGGTAGTGCTCAGTTTGTACAATTACAATCGTCGGTTCTTAATTGACTAGGGCTGTACATTCATGATACATGATCACGTGCTCCATTCGTGCCAACCCAATCTTACCATTTGCCCATGTCTAAAATAATTTTTATCATTTTATTTTTATTTTATAAATAGCAGCAACACCTATTGCCACAAAGTTGTTAGAATGATATCAATTTTCCACCACTATGGTTATAATAATCCAAATAACTTGTCTAAGCAATCCTACCATTCTAAAATTATCAAACAGTATTATAATATCAATACTAAGACAAGGGTAGCCTAAGTTGACAATGGTACATAGACATTAAAATCAAATGAGGGTATAACAATGTCGGATTACCTAATACCATCAAGACAGAAGTTAATATTTTATGTAAAATAGCAATGCATGTAAATTTAAAATAGTAAATTCATTTAACACAACTAGGATCAACATGGTCAAGGAAAACTTGCCTTTTTTGGCTGGAGTCTCTTCTTGTTGGTTAGGAACTTCTTTGACAATGTCAGGTTCTACATGCAAAATGAGAAAGCACAAATAAATAAATACAAACAAAATCACAAAAATATAAAATCTATACTGGAAAGTATATTAGGATCTTAGATGAATTTAGGAACTTTAATCACTAGATTCAAATTTTGGACAATGAAGAATGAACAATTGGAAGATCGATTGGAATGGAAAATGTTGAAATTATAAAACAAAAGAATATTCCGGGGAATCTTCTTTTTGCTAGAATTTTGGAATTACGTGTGTGTATGGCCGATGGTGCCCGACTGTCATCGGCTTGAGGCACATCAAAGAAGAAGGAACAGAGGGAGTCACTAGGAAGAATAGAGCAACACAGGGCTACTCTGGCCTTGGTTGACACTGGCGTCGGGCGGATAGGGGAGGTCTGGCCAGGGCCAAAACGGTTGCAAGGGGTCCCAGGGATGGTTGGCCAGGGCAGCGCAGACCGGCGTGGCCAGTGGCAGCAGCAGCTGCGCCATGGGCAACGGGCGGCACGTTGATGAGGGCAACGATGTAGGTGCGATCGGGTCGGCCAAAGGATGGCTAGAATGGGCTAGCAACGGTGACAATCACTGGAAACATGGGTGCTATAGTGGTAGACCTCCTCGACTATTCAATTGATGAACCAAGGTATATAACATGTAGAATAGGTGATAGTGATCATGCAGTAGCAAAGAATTGGATTTTGGGTCACCAGAGGCGACGAATCCATGACTAGGATGATGTAGATTAGTTTTGGAAAAAACTCAATTTCCGTCAAACAGCTGCATAAAAATCAAACTTTACATGAGGGTACAAGATACTCGAAAACATGATGTGACGTGAAAGGAATTCGAAGAAATTTAGCAGAGTGCTTGGAAGGCGAGTCGGGGTGACGAACAATTTCGGGAACGATGGGCTCTCAGTGAAGACGGTGTTCTGGGTTTGGAGAGGTTCAACCGAGATTAGAAGAGGTTGAGAGAGGTCATAGGGTCGTATATAAGGGATCGGAAGAGATAGAAATGGACTCAAATTCGTTGGCTTTTGGTTTTCAGTCGGTGTGGGAATGGACGAGATAAAAAGAAAACGGGAAAACGAATTGTAAAGAAACTGAAAAGAATGGATTCCTTGTGTGATTTAGGACATTTTCCATTTTGGCATGAGGTGGAGATGAGGTCTGGCGTGAGACTTGGCTTGGGGAGGTGGTGGCGCCATGGCCATGTTTGGCTGGCTGTCTGGCTTGAGACTTGGCTTGGGGAGGTGGTGGCGCCATGGCCCTATTTGGCTGGTTGTTTGGCTTGATCGAACCAAGAAGATGAACGTGAGCCAGGAAGAGAGAGAAAGAAAGAAGAAAAGAGGGAAAAAGAAATGGAAGGAAAAGAAAAATGGGTCAAGAAAAGTAGGTTCGACCCAGAAAAAATAGAACTAATATTTTTCTATAGATTTGAATTTGAATTTTGAATTCTAGAATTTGAATTTGGGAATTGAAACTGAAATTGGAATTTGGAATTTCATACTTGGAATAGAGATTGCCTCTAGGATTACCAATAAAATCCAAGTAAAATCTAGATAATTTAAAATTAAATTTAAAAAAAGCGAATATTGAGATGTTACATCTCGGGAGTCGCCTCCTCCTGGGGTAGTAGCTAGGATCTTGAACCATAAGCTCTGATACCACATGTCATAAAACGTAGGGTAGAAGTAGAGGATCAAAAGAACGGGAGACATGGATTTAACGCGAATAACCCTTTTGGGAAAAACACGAACGCACGAAGACGGATTTCATTATATGAGGAGATAGCAACTTCGGCGTGTCTTAACCATGTGATTGTAGAGATATAGATATAGGTTAGAGAACAAAAGTCCTAAAAGATTACAAAACCAAGATAGAATTGATGCATATGTTTAACACATATACATGAATTCATATCATATTTTAACAGCCACCTTGTTCTCATCATTTTGTTTCGAAATATTGGACACAAGAGAGTTGTGTTAGGCAATCACCGCGAGGTCCGCGACATACGCCACTATCTCGCCACTGTTAGCTAGGACCGGCCTGTACTTTTTGTTTGTTCTGAAAATTTGCAACTCCAGAGGAATCGTAATAAGTGGTTTCTGTTTAGCACTTCAGCTTGTACCGGCCCGACATTGACAGCAATCAGGCAGCAAGGCAATAGACAAGCATAAGCATCTCTAGTACTAGCCAAATGTTGTCCTCCTTTCACATCTATCCATATAAGTAAACATAACTATCAGCCTTAGCTTACTTGTGCAAGCAGAATCATCATCAGCTGTTGTTACAAAGCTGCACGCCTTTCTTTTTTTAATTTACATATATTGTTCCAAGAATCAAATGCCAATCCGAGTTCACCGGCCATAAGCGGCTAGCTTTGTGTAGCTTAAAAATCAGGAGGAAAAAAAAAAGACCATCTTTAAAAGAAAAGGAGGAAAACAAGACATGTGGTCATTTGTCAATGTCCACTCCTGCCTAGTGCTTATCTTCATTGTACGATTTTAGTTAAACGATCCCATAGTTAAGGACACTGAAAGTGATTTCTTAAACAAACACCAACTTCTCTTTTTCTAAAAAGGACAATCAAGCTGGTAAGCCCCCAACTAAACAATGCCCATATTTGAGAGGTGCACAAGAAATTAACGTGAAAAAAAAAATTCTCTGATGTGAAAACCAGAGGCAATAGTTTCTAGAAATGCCAGTAGGTCCGGCCACTATAATGGAGTTGACAAAAAAGATGGAACTTTATTGTCTTCTAGTGTTGTGCATCAGGCACCATGATTAACCACAGTTGGTATGATTTAAATATGGAGAAATTAACCAGGAGATGTCAACGCCAGCCACAAGTAGGTTTTAGATTTGCCAACCAATTGTTAGTGTGGCGTATGATCAGGGCACATCGACTCTTCGCAACACGCAAATGCCTCTAGCAGTGTAGAAATTTCCTAGAATTTTCAATGAAAGAAAACACTCACTACTGGATGTCTCCTTTTCTTTGGAATTTCCTGTGGAATCCTCTACTTGCAAACGAGATCTTTCGTCTTTTTTCCTCGTGAGTTTACGCAATCATACTCGTCTGCACTTGTATTAGCAAGGTCGTCGGGATCAGGACCTGTATGATGCATCAGTATAGCATCGGAGCTACAGAGCCATGATCCTAACAATCATAAGCTTCGGATTACTATTTTGTACAGTGTAATCTAGTTTGGACTATACCTTGGATTGGTTGGTGATTTCGGTAAGCTTTTGGGAGTGCCAATGTGAAATTGCTTGAGATCTTAAGTGGTACAGGGGTGAATGGCACTCGTACACTATATTGCAGAATGAAATTTATCGCCAGATATACCACAAAAGCACGGCATGAGTTGAAGAAATCGGCATACAGGTCTTCGTCATCCCCTTTCAGCTTGCTCCCTTCAGTAACAACCAGAGGTGACAAACATAGCTGAGATGATAAATAATAGCTCTATCTAATGCTGTGAAGTGGAGTAACCATGCAATGATTATGTAATGTCATGCGAAAACAAAATTCGTTGGAAAATAAATAGACTGTGCCACACATTTCATATTCAACATTACACAATTGGATAAGTGTAAACAAACATACTCCCCAAGTTGATTGGATGTGATAAACAAAATATACATTGCCCTCTTGAGGAAAAAAAATAATTTAGATATAATAGTATAGTTCAAAACTTTGCTATGTGTATGTGCACTAGCTCTGGTTATTTCAAAACTTACCTGTTCAGGGGCAACGATGGTGCTAATGCATCCTTAACATATGCCATACCTCACAGATACAAAAATATAAAAAAGTTGTCAGAAAAAATGACATTTATTTTACTGCAACATATCAGTAGGATTTGGTTAACATGATTTCAGTCGATAGGATGCAATAAACGAAACAGGCATTGCCCTTTTGACAAAATATTTACATATAATGCAAAATATTTTCAATGAAACCTTCTACACCAAGCTTTTGCTATCCCCAACCTTAATGTTCAGGCACAAATTGGTCACGCGACATGCACACATTTGGGGGTTCGCAGCGACAGGATGCAGTCGCCCAACAGTTCGGCGTTTGAAACCTGTCGTCGAACAGTCGGGCGACTGGAAGTCTAGTTGCCCGACTGTTCGGTGATTGCAACTCAGCCCATTTTTCGCAACTGCCCCCTAGACCGCGCATAGGGGTAAATGACAATTGTTGTAGGTAGGTAACATTTATCAAATTTTGTCTATTAGATGTATATTTTGGAAAAAAGGGAGATAATGTCGGTTGATCCATTTGTGATTTTCATAGATTATGAGTGGTACAAAATCTGTTAGATTTATAATAACATTTTGCGATCCTCGTATGTTGTTGCAGTGCAAGAAGTTTTCAGAAATTTTTTGTGAGGACGATTGAGATAGCAACAATTAGTAAGTATGAAGGTAAGTGATATTGTGATGCAACTGGGAATTCGTACATGGAGGAGAACTTATTTTTTTTATGTTGTTGGGTGCCTTGCTATGCGAAGAATTGAATGCGAAAAGATGAGTAGATGTGCTTTTGCGAATTAAAATAAACTTCATAATAAAAATGGGAATAACATGGCGTGCAGGGTTTAGTTACATGCGCAAGAAAAAGCATCATGAATGATGTAACAAAACCAAAGTACTTCTACGATACATATGCGCTTTTTTGGAATAGAAATAAATTTGATATTCTAGGGACTAGTGCAGAACGACCCGACCTACCGCGTAGACTGGGGCCATTTTTTTCTTCCTTGTGAGCTCGATGTTGAACTCTCAGCGGCCTCTTTGGCCTTGGCTTCCATTTTTCTCTTTTTCTCGCGCTCCCTCTCATGAGCCTTGCGCTCCCTGTATTGCATGCCTCGAGATGAGCTTTCATCTCCCGACGTATATGCTCAGTTTGCTTGTCGTTTTGGCACTCCTCCTCCCGGATCTTGCAGGCCCTTTTGACATCTCACTCATTGAAGTCGAGAGTCTACTGGTTATGTGGGTGGATCTCTAGGTTGATCCACTTGCGATAAACATATAGCGGTTCCGGGGACTACGGGTAGAAGGGAGAGGTTGTTAGTGCGTACTTTGAAAGAGAAATAGTATGGAAACACATTGTAACTAGTCCTTACCGGCTACCGATAGTTGTTTGTGTCCCGAGGGCGATTGAGATAGTCATAGGAGTAGTTTACGCAACTCCAGTAATGCATGCCCAGGCTGAATCGCTGCTTAGACTTGAAGAACTTGCATGGGCCCCTGCAGTAGCAGAGGGGCGACGTCTCCCCCTTGGACAGGTGTCGCGGCAAACGCTTGGATGGAACGTTCGAGATGGGGTTGCTGCTACGGGGGATGTCATTGGGGGGAGCTGATCTCCTGGCACACTTTGCTTGTTCGGCCTGGGCTGCAGTAACCCTTGCTTGTTTGTTGCGGGCCACAACAGACCTTGCTAGTTTGCAGGTCTCCTCCTATTGCTTCATAATTTTGTCCTATTGATTCTTCTAGCTCTTGTCAATCCCGATGTGGTGAAGCAAGCTCTGGTATAGTGTTGGGTTTGGTTGTATAGTGTTCTCTCCTAAATCTCTTCCCCATCCTTTTATAAGCCAAAGGGTTGGCATGGTGTGGTTAATTTTATATGAGTAGCTGCGAGACAGAGTGCTGTCATGTCTTTTGAAAAGTTACTGGTGAAAAGCTGCCCTGTCTTGTCTTCTTATTGCGTAAAGCTGCACCCTTTAGTCTGGTCACTACGCAAAGCTGCCTCGTTTGGTCTTGTCATTGTGCAAAGTTGCCCCGTCTGGCCTTCTCACTGTGTGAAGCTGCACCCTTTGGTGTTCTTATTGCACAAAGCTAGCCTGTCTGGTCTTGCCACTATGCAAAGCTACACCCTTTAGTCTTGTCACTACACAAAACTACCAGTCTGGTCTTCTCACTGCGCAAAGATGCCCCGTGTGGTCTTGTCACTACACAAAGCTGGCTCGTCTGGTATAGTGACTTCACAAAGATGCTCCATCTGGTCTTGTCACTGTGCAAAACTGCCTCGTCTGGTACGGTGACTGTGCAAAGATGCCCCATTTGGTCTGGTCACTGTGCAAAGCTGCCCCGACTGGTCTTCTCACTACGTGAGGCTACACTCTTTGGTCTTCCTAGTGCACAAAGTTGGCCCGTCAGGTCTGGAGGCCAGTTTTCTCTAGGGCAAAGCTGCACAAATGTAGCACATGACACGGTTTGTCATAAAGCATGCTGCCTCCCCCCACAGGCTATAAAATGCATGACCCACCCTCTGATCCACATGAGAAGCACTTGATGTCTTAGGCTCAGCCAGCGCTGTGAGGCTTTTGGGTTGTGCCTGAAGTTTTCTTAGGGCCTTCACCATCTTGGCGTGGTGATCATGGATTACGCAGACACTAGGATGAGCACCTACAACTCCAGCCCGCACATATCAAAGGAACCACAACCTGTTGTTGTAATTCCCACTTTCTACGAATGCGATGGCTAGGGGTAGAATTTGATTGTTGCTATCAACGCCAATGGCCATAAGGATCTGGCCCATGTATTTGCTGATCAAAAGGGTCCCATCAACTGAGATCACGGGAAGCATATGCCTGATTACCTCATTGCATGCACCAAAGGCTAAGAAGGCCCTATGCAACACTCAAAACCTAGTGGCTTTGTAGATGGATTGTCCTTCACAACTGTGTACGTGCCCGGGTTCTTGTCTTGTAGCACCTGAAGCATACAAGGAAGGTTGTTGCACGTCGGCTCGAAAGACCTGAACTATTTTTTCAAAGCCTTCTGCTTCGCACGCCATGCCTTTGCATAGCTAATCTTGTACTTGAATTTTTTCTCGATAGCCACCATGATGTGTGTAGCCTCCATATCCTTCTTCTTCACTATCTCTCCATACATCAAATTGGCTATAAAGGTGGACATTAGATTACGATGCCTCGGGAAAACACTGTTGAGAATGCAGGAGTGTGGCTCCACTTTCGAGATAATCTAGTGAGTCTCATACTTATGTCTACATGCATGTACCGTCCAAGGACAACCGGCCTACTCGCACTTCATGGTGTACTGCTTCTGGCTATATTTCACAACCCACAAAGTCCGATGCATGGATAGGGCCCACAACATGATGGCGTCCTGCAATGATAGCTTGTCAGCAAACATTGAATGCAACAAGTCTCTATGCCATGATACTCCCACAGTGATTCGTGTTCGTCATGCATAGCAACACCCTCAGTATCAAACTGGTTCCATTCCTGCGGGATAGGAGCTTCGTCCTTATCGGAACAGTCCTCGTCATCCTCCTGTACAGCGTCCTCTTTAGCCTAGGCTATTTGGTCGTTGCTTTTCATTTGATGCACTTTGTACTCCATATGCTCTGCTTCATCAGCCTGTCCTATAGGCTCACCATGTCATGACCCTTCTTCTCCTCTATGTACCGCATCGACCTCATCACGAGTCACTTCCTTCGTAACCTCTGTGACACCGGCCTCCGGGTGCTCCTCTTGACCAACATGCTGGACACCCGAGCTGCTTATAACACCCGGATGATAGCTGTCAGTATGGCCTTGTACAACTTCTATTGGGCATGGTTGTACAAGTAGCACACACTCATATCCATGGTGCTGGCAACCTTGCACAAGCCCCTTCCACACAACAGTGTGCATCAATGTTCTCAATCCCCATCTAACGTCCATTGGAGATCGGCTCCAAAGCCCTTATATGATGACGCTGTACACCTCAGGGTCGAAGGAGAAGCTGCGGGTGAGCCAGTGCATCACATCTGTGATTGAAGCATTCTCGCCGTTCGGGTGTACCAGAGTGGCATGCGTAAACTACTCAAGTCAACATTATTCGGACCTTCACGAATGGTGCCGACACCATAATGTACTTTTAATGTAGTAGGTATCGGCATTAATGATGTTTGCCTACAAATATTTTCAATGTTGCAACTAGTCAAATCGCATCGCACATTATGAAAGTACTGTTGTACTATAATTTACATTTCTACGACTGTTTGCCTATCATGACCGACTACACTACCCTCATAGCATAACCCATCCTCATTCGCATTGGCACCACTCCCCTTACTCTGATCCAATATGCATCAACTCTCTATTGGCTCCCACGCGCACCGACACCACTCTTCTTTCGCTACTTGAGCTCTCTCCTACTATAAATAATTGCTAATGGGTTTCAACAATTTATATGAGATACTGATTTAAATGCCAATATACCAGTTCTAGTGGTATGTGTGAATTTTCAATGTACAAACGACATTATATTCATTTGTAATTAATCATAAATGTTAGGTAATAATGTTTTGCACAAAGCAAACTATTTACTGCATACAAATGTATTAACTAAAATTTGAACAACTATAATTTTCTACGCATGCTTATTTTGTACATAATGTTGACTAAATTTTGTACAACTACAGTTTTCTACGGATGCTAATTTTCTACAACTATAATTCTCTATGGATGCTAATTTTCTACAACTACAAGTTCCTACGGATGCTAATTTTCTATAATTACATTGACTAAATTTTCTACGACTATGTACTTCATACCAAAGTTGTACTCTTCTTTTCTACAGCTTTAATTTTCTATGAATCCTAATTATACTCTAAATAAACTATTTACTTCATACAAAAAATATTGACTAGAACATACAAAACATTTTACCTCGCAGAAGTAGTGAAACCTTTCCTTCTTCCTCTCCCTCTGCCTCTCCTCTCCTTTTCTTCCCTCTCCTCTCCTCTCATCTTCTTTCTTTCCTTTCTCGTTTTCTCTTCGCGGCACAGCGTCGGTAGATGCAAATGGCTGGGCACTGAATGGTTGGGCGACTGGAACTTGCAGTTGCCTAACCATTGGGCGACTGGTCCCAGTCGCATGACTGTTTGGCGACTGTAATTATGTCGCCCAACGGCCCACCGATTGCATGTGTGTCACATGGCCATTGGGCGACAGGTTCCAGCCGCCCAACTGTTGGGCGACTGGAGGCCATTCTTGTAAAAAAATTGCACTGGTATATTTCTATTATTTTGTATAAAAATATATTATTTTATAAAAATCCTAGACTATATGCATGGCACACACCTCACAAGCACTAAAACTAACAAAGAGTGAGTCGATTGTTAGTTGTTACTATTCAGGCAAGCCAATATATTACAACGTATACATTTGCTACCAATTATCAAGAACATTGCATGCTACTCTTTGTAAATTGATACATAACCAAACTTTTTCATTTGAAAGGAGCGTGCATGGAACATTTAGGTTTTTGTTTTTAGTATAGCATTCAGGTATTAATCCTAGTAGCAGCAGCAACAACAGAGGAAGAAGTGTTGGACCAGATATGGCAATCAGAGGGGGTGAATGATGTTTTCAAATTCAATTTCTCAAAAGATATTTCAAAACTTTTACTCCACTAGCTACTGGAAGCTAAAAAGATTAGATTTGCTCACTAACAAAGCGCGAAAGCAAATGGAATTCAACTCATCAGGGCCGATCAGACTACTATGAGGATGCGGTTGGACCAGTCGAATGGTTTGATTACTGGATATGGCTGATTTGACCAGCCTCTAGTCAGACCGCAGGCCTGGGGACGGTCAGACCAGATTCCTATTCCCAGAACTGAAAATCAGCTCAAGCCAAAGCCAAAAAATGGTGCAATCCTCAAGATACATCTCTAAATGAATTGAAACTTGGCACATACCTTACTGAGGATTTCAGAAACCTAATCGATCTAAGGATCGCATGGATCTTGGCTAAAGTCCTAACATTGCCTCAAGACAAGCAAGATTGCTCTAAAACCAAGCAAAACTCAAGAACTTGAGATACGATTTGCTCGTTGATTGAATATGACCAAGATATCTCTAAATGAATTCCCACGTGTCACAATAAGTAAGAATATCTAAAGATTTGAGGCCAAAACCCAAGAAACAAGATATCACTAGAAGAGTTCCAAATCGAACCAAATCAAGCATCCTTCAAGATTTTATTATAGCTGATCCCTAGATGGATAGAATATGATCATCATAAGGCATTTCCATCACTTACATATCCTTGGAACCCAGTGAGATCAAGAGGGAAGGAGAGAGGGAAAAATATTAACCAAAACAAGTGCAAAATCAACAAGAGTAAGAACACACCATGTAGGATGAACAAGATTAATCTATTACAACTTGAAGATAAAATTTTTATACCCACGTCACCATAGAGTCCAGAGCTCTCATAAGAGCACTCACGTAAAGCTTCCACCACAAGAAAGTCTCTCTCACAAACCCTAATGATTGGATGGTTTATTCATGCCTGCCACCTCTCACTCAAGTAGATGAAGCAACCAGCCTACATCTAATCCTAATGGATACTATCCATTAGCACAAACAGGAAAACCACAAAGAGCTCTCACTTATGCATGCTTCTTAAAGCACATAAACCCATACCCATTAAGGAGCAAGTTTCCCATCCACTTGGCCTCCTCAGCGTTTCCTTAACCAAAAACCACTCTTTCAACACACTCCAAGTGCCGTGGTTTTGGTCCCATTGTTATTTCTAGTATTTAGGCTTCCCCGACAAAACACCCTCACTTTGACCATAGACCTCACTTCTTTCCCGAGCCTAGTCCATGATCATCTTCTCATTTGCAAGAAATCATCATGCCTACAATGTGTAGGTTCACCAATAGTTCACGCATCGGTAAATCTCTTCGTGTTGGTTCCCCCTGACCACCCCTCACATGCACTAACTGCACTATTTGATGAACTATTACTCGAACATTCCCTTCAACATCACTTGTTCTCTGTGCCATGCTTGAGCTCATTTATCCCGCTCAACTTTCTTGACTGTACCTCAACTCATCCCCAAGCCTTGCCTCCAAGTTTCCTACGCATCAAAGACCAGGAAATCATTTTTGGGTATAAGTTCTTCACAACTTGACCCATGTTAGTTCAACATGCTTCATACACTATGAATGCAATGATCTAGAACTTCAAAACTCAATGTATGACCAATTCCCACAAATATCAAAACCCTTTTAGATATTTTTCAGACAAAACCGATCTGATCACCGTTGAGTGGCTGGTCGGACCACGCTAGTCAAACCTTGTAACAGGGGAGCCGGTCAAATCACAACAACTATGTTGGTCTGACCGCTTGGCTGACCTCAATCGAACCACTGCCCATTGGCCGGTCAAACCAGTCACATTTTCTCTCACCACACAAGTGAGCACCTTTATGAAAAAAGTAACCACCAACTAAAAACCGGTTGCACCACACCAGTAATCCAACCATCCCCAAAATTCAGTCACATCGGACTTGCGATCAGATTACCCCCATGGCCGGTTAGACCGCCCTAGTCTGACAGCAAAAAACAACTTGTGAACTTTCACAAATTCAAATTTCAATTTGACACAATTGCCAATTATTCAACACAAATGAACCATAGACATTCGTAACATGGTCTACAATAAGATTTACCCTACAATGGCGAGCACTTTCAATCAAGTCATCTTTTTGGAATTCCAATGGAGGACACTGACTTTGCCTCACTATCGTATGTAGAGAACTAGGGACTAAGGATGTGAGTTGTCACGAACAATTCTGGAGGTCAGGTAGTGCTTGTTCGAAGGGAGATGATTGCCAGACAGTAGGGTTTTTGTGCGCGTATCCACACAAAGAATGTACTTCCCTCTGGTCAGCGATAAGCCCTCATCCAGGTTGCTATCACTGAGTAAGAGGCATTCCACTTTAGAAGATCTGGCGTTAGGGTCCAGGACCTTATGACCACATTGAGTGGCTTGGTGCACTCATGAATAGAGGCAAAGCTTAATAGGCCCACCTGTTGTCATAGGACACTAGGTCCAAAATAATTTTAAACATTAATCAGCCTATATATACCATTTGTGCATTCCCTGACCCAAAATGTATGAGCCTTCATCGCAGGCCTGCAAAAATCTTTCCATCCCACTAGCACCAGACCAAGCCAACCAATAGCTCAGGACTCCATGTCTCCACTAGGCAGCCCATACCTACAGGCTGCAACCCATGAAACTTGCCTCTAGCCTCCACCTTCTTGAGCAGTCCAAAAAGAACTAAGGGAGTAGAGAGAACGATGCATACGACATAGCTCGCCTCTAGCCTCTTGACTCACATGCGACGTGCATAAGTATGTCGCTCTGGACTTTGGTGTCTCGGCTCTCTCTTTCTCTCTCTCTCGCCTTCCTATGTTGCCTCGCACAAGTTTCGTGCTTGCCACATGTGGCGCACCCCTAGCCTCACCTACTCATAGTCATCGATGTTGAAGCCCTTCCTAGAGCCTCCACCCATCCATTACCGCCCATTGCTCCTTGCTCATCTACCTCACTGTGCACTTGGAGATTAACCCACAAATCGGGTAATCATCAATCGACATAGGATATTTATAATTTTCTTCAAATGCTTCTGATTATTTTTAGGAAAAGAGACTAAATTTGTGATTTATGGTTTTAATGTGATGATTGTTGTTTGTTTTTTTTTCAAATTGTACAGTTACACCTAGGGTTTCAATTAGGGTTTTTAGAATACCAGCCTAGTATGTTGCAAATCGCTAAATAGGAGGAAAATTGCAAGTGATCATGACCCATGTGCTCAAATTTCACACAACTTTGGATTTGACTACAATGTCAAGTAAGCAACCTTCTAAATATGTGTTTACCCTTTTATTTTTTGAACATGACAACATCTAATTGAGTTTTTGAATACTCGGTAAATGGCAGGTAAATTTATGAAGAAGTTTTTTTAAAAGAAAAGCACCAGATAGTGCCGCTAATGCCAAGAATTCACCTCGAGGAAAGGAATAGATGATTACCATCCTAATAAGAAAGATGTGGTAAGAAGAAAGTACTTAGATAATGGGCCTTGCCAACCTTACATTTATGATTTTCCATATACACAATTTGGGGATAAAAATAGAAGGTCTAATCCTAAATGGTTTAATGAGTGTGAGAATTGGCTTAACTATAGCACGTCTAAAGATACAACATATTGATGTTGTTGCTTCTTGTTTAGGGACCGCAACAAGAAGGAAGTTGGGTATGATGCATTTGTTGTAAATGGTTAGTCTAGTTGGAACAAAAAAAATCTAGAATAGAATAACATGTAGGTGGTGTGAATAGCGTCCACAACCAAGCACTGAAAAATTATGATGTTGTTAAAAAGAGAACAATACATTGATGTTACTATCCATACACAAAGTGAAGCTACTAAGATTGCTTAGTTTACTTTACTAAGGGCCTTAATTGATGCTGCTAGACTGCTATTGAAGCAATGATTACCTTTCTAAGGCCGTGATGAGTTGAATGAGTCCTATAACAAAGAAAACTTCTTGGAAATTCATAAGTGGTATGCAAAGAAACATCTAGCTATGAAAGAGCGAACTCTATTTAAATTGGTTTCAGTGATAATGACAAATACTATTATGAAGTTTTGATAATAATGACAAGTGCATTTGTGAGACTAACTTTGTTTGTTGATTATGATATTACTTAGTCTCATGTAGATAAAAAATGTGATATCATTGAGGTTTGCATTTAATATCTTTCTTATAATCTTGTTACATTCCTCACATCTAAATATATGATTAAATGATAAATCTATATGTGTGACTAATATATTTGTTTAAGTATATTATTGTTTAGTCTCATTTGGATAAAAAGGTGAAATCAAATAGGTATGCATTCGAAATCATATTTTATATATTAGTGAATTACTTGGATCCAAAATATAGATTGAACTTCACAGATAGTCCAAAATGAATATGTGCATATGTCTTCATTGCACATATTTGTATGCACATATTTAGATGGAATTCATTCTATGTTTTGAGGTTTCATAAGTATTGATTCATGTTTCCTTTAATACACATATTTAGGATCTTTACTTTGAAACACATCCTTTGAGTGTATATAGCTTGCATAGTTCATATATACTCATTTGTAATTGGGTTGTCATCTAACTTCTCCATTATGTGTTAATGGTTAGATGATTGATGACAACCGGATAAGTAAGATTTGCTTTGAAAGCTTATCTTAGAGTATACAATTATTGTGTACATGTTGTATGCTCAAAATACAATCTTTATCTCATTATTTGTTAAGATTGTCCTGAATTACCAAAAAGGGAATATTGTAGAATCTAGTTCCTCCATTATGTGTTAATAGTGAAGTTTGGTAATTGATGGTAATTGGTTTGTGGACTAATATTTTTCATGAGTTGGATGAATAGATTAGATTCCATAATGAGGATGACTTCATGTATTGAAGATCATCAAGTCAAGATGTATGATGAAAAATGGCTTCATCTGTTGAAGACCATTAAGAAGAAGATGCATCATGAATTGATACATGTTCAAGAGGAGATGATCATGTGTTGATCATCAAGTCAAGTAAAGACCCATCATATATTGATAGATCTCAAGTGAAGGATGCATCATGGGTTGATGCATATCAAGACGATAACCTAGACTTGAAGTGATGATGTGCGTTATCAAGCTTCAAGAGGATACTCAAGGCAAATGTATGACTAACTAGGGCTAAGGATGTGTTCATAATCTTTTACCGGTTTTTGTGTTTGGTTGGAAAACCGGTTTGCTAGTATAGGTTTCCATACTATTAAGATGAGTTATGTCTAGTAGCTTGAGTCTCATGAAGTATTGATAGCTCAACCTCACTTACTCTAGCTCTTTTTACTGTGATGCTTGTATTTGCGAATATACTTTGCAAATAGTTAAAACTCATGTGTTGAATCCCTATAACATGGGACTATACATTGCAAATATGTTTTGTAGGTGTTCGAAGTCCATGTTTCCTATTACTTGTGGTATGAGGCTTATATTTGCAAATGCGTTTTGCAAATAGTTGAAGCTCATATACAATCCTTGTAGCATGTGACATTGATTTGCGAATGTGTTTTGCAAATGCGTTAAATCCATATGCCTATTCCTTGAGTCATGATTTCAAAAATGTGCAAATGTGTTTTGCAACTTGTTGGGAATCATGTTTAATCCTTGTGTGCATGATACTATAGCTTGCAAATGTGTTTTGTAAAATCTGTTGAAGTATCTGTACTTGTTATGAAAATTGGAACTACCACTGTGTATGTAGCGGTACTACTGGAGGTCGAAAGTACCGGCTCTGTGTAAGTGGTACTACTAGACATCAGAAGTATCAACATGTGTTGCGCGGTACTATGAGATGAGCTGTCCGAACGGCTCTGTGTGAGTGGTCCAATCGGCCGATGGAAATATTGGCTCTCTGTGAGCGGTACTACTGGAAGGCGAAAGTACCAGCGTGTGTTGCACGTTGCTACTGAACCCCAAAGTTCTGGATTTTCTTACGATACGTTTTTTCCAGATAGATACCTGTGTGGTAATCTTCTCCCCGCGTGAGCAGTAGTTCCGCATATGTGGAGTGATACTTTCAATGATCGGAAGTACCGGAAAATAAATGACAGAACTTCCGATTTCGACTATAACAACTAGTTTTTCTAACCGTTGTAAGGGGAGTAGAAGTAATAGTGTTTTGCCTGTGGTACTTCCTATTTCCCTGATTTTTCAGGGATTTGGCTCCAACGGCTAGTTTTCTTGTGTGGGGTATAAATACCTCCTTGTGGCCGGTTGGAGATGTGGTTGCTTGACTCATTTCTATTCCCCCTGAGCTAGTGTGAGGTCCTTCTCTCAGTTGTGCATGTGTTGCACTTTGTAAGTAAGGAGAAGTGATCTAGATTAGATGTGTTGTATCTAGGGTTGGACTTAGTGTCCATTTGAACTTGTGCATTCGTTGCATGTGGTGAGAGTCAAGTGAGGGACTTGACTTATTACTCTTGGAGTTTGGCAACACTCAAACGGCGTTGGAGGTGTCGTGCGTGGTGAGCTTCTTAAAGAAGATTGTGAGAAGTCCCAGCGTATTGTGAGTGGTGTGGTGCTCACCATATCTGGAGTAGAGGAAGAGCAACCTTAGTGGATTGAGGTGTTTTGGCTTAATTCGTGGTGTTGATCCAATTCATTTGGGCTAATCTCAACGTGGACTAGAGGAGACCGATAAGTCTCCAAACACCATGGTAAAAAGAAACTATGTCAATTGTGGTTTGTTTTCTTGTACTCAATTTACATTCATGCAATTTGCATTCAAAGAATTAAATTAATTGCTTGTCTTTTGAGAAATGCAAACCTTTGACATAAACTTAAGTTATTGGTGCATTTAGGTGAAATATTGCATTCTATTCTCAAAGAAATTGGACATAATGTGTTTTGCTCGCTAGTTGATGAGTCTAGGGATGTCTCTTGCAAAGAACAAATGACGGTGATCTTGCGATATATTGATAATTATGGAATTATGAACGAAAGATTTGTTCATCTTGTTTATTTGAAATAGACAAACTTCTTCCTACTTCAATATTTCTATTGATTCTCTATTTGTAGAATATAAGCTAAGCTTGAAGCAAGTTAGAGGCCAAGGATGCAATGATGCTAGCAATATACGAGGTGAGTTCAATAACTGCAATCATTGATCGTAAGACAAAGTAGTACAACATATTACATCCATTGTTTTGCTCATAAACTTCAATTAGTTGTTGTGGCTATTATAAGAAGCATAAAGACATTACTAATTTCTGTAGTATGATTTCCCTCTTGTTGAATGTGGTGGGTGGATCTTCAAAGAGAAGGGACATGGTTCGAGATATCAATCACGAACAAGTGCATAAAGTCTTAGGTTGTGGGATACTTTAAACTAGGATATGGTTAAACTAAAGCAATGTTTTCAATGACCTGAAAATACTCATTGGAGTTCTCATTATAAAACTCTTAAGAGTATGGTTGACTTGTTCTTAATAGTTGTTAAAGTGTTAGAATTTATGGAAGAAGATGACAAGGGTAGAACAAATAGAGATTAAGCATGAAGTCTTCTAGTGTATTTTTAGTCATTTGATTTTATCTTTTATTTGCATTTCATGTCGATTATTTTAATAATCACAAACACTTTGTCATTAGCACTACAATGAAAGGATCAAGGCATTGTGAATGCCATTAAATGTGTGAAATTAACTAAATTGCATTTGGATGATCTTAGAAGAGATGGGTGGGAATCTTTCATAGGTAAAGTGTATGTCTTTTGTGAGAAACATGATATTCTCGAGTTGAAAATGGGAGAAGCTTACATCAATTCAAAGAAGAAATGGCAAAAACTAGAATTAAGAATAAGCATCATTATAAAGTGGATTTTTTTAATGATGTTCTTGATTGGCTACTTCAAGAGCTTGATAGTCACTTCAAGGAGACAACCTCTAACTTGCTTGTTTGGTCGGTTGCTTTGAGTGTAAGAGACTTATTTTATGATTTTAATTTGGAGAATTTGATGTGTCTACCTAAAATTTATCCCAATGGTTTGATTACGGGGAATTGAGGGACCTTAACCATAATCTTTACCTCTACATTGCCGATGTGCGAGCAGATAGTAGATTCTCTAACATACAGACTATTGGCCAGCTTTCTCATACAAGGTGGAAACCAGGAAACATCTTTGCTATCCTTTGGTTTGTCGACTTTTGAAGATAGTATTAGTATTGTCTGTTGCCATTGCTACAGTTGAGAGGTGCTTTTCAGCCATGAAAATTGTGAAAACATATCTGCGCAATCGCATCGATGATAATTTCATGAGTAATAGTCTAATTTGCTATGTAGAGAAAGAAGAAATGAAGAAAGTTACCAATGATGTTGTGATTCATCACTTTATGAATTTGAAAGAATGTAAATACTAAAAGGTAATACATTTACTTTCATTTGGTCTCCACTATTTGTTGAAAACTTTAATTTAATTTGTTCTCTTTTTATAGGCCAAGGTCGGATGATGTATTTTGCTATCTTTTGTCCGTGATTTCACTCTTACTTCCTTCACTTTGATACAAGTAATCAATATTATTAGTTGGTTTCTTCATTTTGGTAAGTATTTAGAGCACTACTTCTTGATCATTGTACATTGACATCAGTTATGTTAAATTATTGATACTAAAACTTATCGAACACATTATAATTTAGTACAATGTTTCTTGAAAATTTTATATGTTGTTATATGTATGATGAAGTGGTGAACCTCGATCATTTTTATTCTAGTTCCGCCTCTACTTGTGAATGCTATAGAAGAATTGGTGCATGAAGGAGCCATCTATGGAGACAAACTTGGCAGAGTGCCTGACACGGCCCATGGTCCGGTGCTCCTCTTGCAGCATATTATGTATAAGTGGGCCATCGGGCACCCTGGGGCAAGCCGATGAACTCAGAGTCTGAACGGCTGCCAGAGAGGATGGTGGTCAGGTTGTAGAACAAGGCGCCGCCTAGGGGTGAACCCAAAAGGCCTTGCCTTTGAACGAGAAGGACACCCTCGGTTGCTAGCTATCACGGCGGCCAAGCATCTTTGAGGGAAAGCACATAGCCTTGGGTCGCCACGATTTAGATGAGTAGGGAAAACATTTTTGGGAATTTTTTCGCCCTCCTTGAAATTACCGAAATTTCAAAATTTCACTAATTTTTGAAAAAAAACTTTGTTCAAAATTTTTAAATTTTAAATCTGAATTTTTTTGTGTAGAAATGAAAAACAAAACATAGTGTTATTTTTGGGGTTTGAACTCGAGCTACTGCTCACCAACCACCATCTTTACTAGTAGGCTAGTTAGATACTTCATATCTTATATTGGTTAAGGAATTTAACTAAACTCTAAATTTTGAACTGAAATTGACCATTTTTCAAATTTTGGATCCCTCCCAAATTACCGAAATTAGGCAAAATTTGCCGAAAATTTATTCCTGCAGACGACAACGACGATGCACTTCAAATGCAAGCGCCATATCGCCCAGGACGTAGGAGGACTCATCGCCGTGGCGTGGCAGGACGACAGGTCGGGCCGCAAACCCGAGGACATCCAAGTCGTAGATACCAACGCCTTCGGGTGGGATCCGCCGGCCGGTCAGCACGCGGAAGAGGGGGGGGGGGGGGGGGAGGGAGAGAGAGCTCCCGACAACACAACATTGGCAATCTCAGGAAGCCTATTACTGTGGCTGGATCTCATTCCACCCAAGTACTTTGTGTTTTGGGGCTTAAGATAAGCTAATTATCTCCAACGATTAAGATAAGCTCTCCACATGACATTGTGCATAGAATTATTCATATTATTCGATTACTGTATTTGATAGTATACAAATACGATAGATATTTTTCACCCGATTAATAATTTCTCCCATTTATATTTGTATTCGCATAAAAAATATGGATACAAATATGGTATGGACTTTTACCATCCGTAATGTTATTTTATCCAGATTATTCGTATCCGTATTCATATTCAGCAAAAAAAATATATTTTAATGCAATATGACTAATTAGTTGGACAAGTTTTTTTAATTTAATGTGTTGTAGAGGTGGCCCCCACCTAAGCCCAGCAGGCCTGTTAGGAGGTTATAAGAACCAGAGTAACATGTGTAATGACATAAGTGCCCCTAATGGGGATGTACGGATGTAAGGGCATAAGCTGAAAAGCATACTCCATGTGAATATATATATCGGGATGAGGGGAGGTGAGGCGAACACTCCCACCTCTCCACTACCATCTCTCTCTCTGTTTGGTCAGTAACCACAACAGTTGGCGCCGTCCGTGGGGAGGACAAGTACAAGCCTGAAGACCGAAAAAGAAGGATGGCACCGAAAAAAGCTTCATCAGCGGCGGCGAAGGGAAGGAAGACGGCTGGGTCGGAGCGCGCGTGAATACTGGGCCGGCGCCGGCCGTCGAAGGAGCCGGCGGCGGCGTGGCGTAGCGGTCGCGGCGTCGACGCCTCGCGCTACAACGCATCGACCCGCCGGCGCCGCTACAACGACATCCAACCTCGACGCTCGCGCTACAACGACCGACCCCGCCAGCGCCGCTACAACGACATCCAACCTCGACGCTCGCGCTACAACGACCGACCCCGCCAGCGCTGCTACAACGACATCCAACCTCGACGCTCGCGCTACAACGACCGACCCCGCCAGCGCCACTACAACGACATCCAACCCCATCGCTGGCACTGCAACGACAGCCCCCGCCACCCTCGCCGGCAGTGCGGATCAGGCGGCTGGGGGTAGCCGCAATGAAGCACCCGGCGGATCTGGAGATCGTGAGGCGATGGTCCCTGCACCGACCCGTTCGCTAGGAGTTCCGGCGGCCCCGACAGTACCTGCGGTGGAAAGCGCCCTACTAGCAGCCCTCAACGCGTTCGGCGGGAACTAGGGACCTTCGCGAGCCGCCCGAGATATGCAAGAGGCTCGAGCCAGCAGCGCGCGCCGATGTCGCGCCCGAGCCCACGCCGGAGAGGCGGACGATCGCGAAGCCCCACGTCTAGCCGCGTGTCGCCGCGGCGCGTAGATCCGAGTCCCCTTTGGCGGGCTGCAGCAGCGGCATGGCCCGAAGACTTCAAGTTTCCTAGCGTCATCGACCCCATACAAAGCGACACGGACCCCGCGAGTTTGTGCGTGTGTACGAAACCGCGATCGAGGCGCGGGCGGAGACGACACCACGGCGAAGGACTCCTCTCGCGGCGCAAGGAGTGGCGCTCTCTTGGTTCTTTACCATAGAGCCGGGCTCCATCTACGCGTGGGAGCAGCCTCGCGACCGCCTTCACAACAACTTCCAAGGAAACTATGTCGAGCGAGTTGGCGCGACCAACTCTTATTTGTGAAGCAAAACCCTGAGAAGCTCCGGGACTACTTCAAGCGCTTCGCCAAGATTCGATGCCAAGTGAAAGACGTTAATGAAACCACCGTCGTTAATGCAGCCATACAGGGCCTTCGTCCGGGCCCGATGGCCGAGTACAATGCGCGAAAGCCAATCAAGACGGTGGCGAAACTCTTCGACAAAATTGAGGAGTACGCCAGGGCGGAAGAAGACGCTCGCCGAAGGCGAGGAGATGACTCCGACGCCAACCAGGTCGGTGGCTCGGCAAAAACCGAAGATCCGTCACAGGACGGCCCCTCGAGGGGCAAACGCAAGCCGGAGTCGTCTAAAGCCGCGCCCTAACGCAGGGAAGCCCCGCACAAGGAGCCGTCCAATGGGCCTAAGCGCGGCTAGCAGAAGTCGCGCCGAGGCCGGTTCGTCCTCGACATCGAAGGCGCTTCCGAAGAAGGCGCTTTCGCTGGTTGTGGCGGTCGGGGGCGTCGAGGCCGAGGACGCGGCCGCGGCCGCGATGATAAAAGTCGTGGAGATTATGATGACCAGCACCAGGGACTGTGGTGCGAAGTCCACGGCCGAGGCACCCACGATACACGCTCGTGTGTCTCCATCGCGGCGCTCCGCCAAAGCGTCGCTAGGGACAGGAACCCGGAGACGCGTCCGCCTGCGGTGGCCCACGTCCAATTCCCGTACGAGGCCCCCATGCAGGTACAGGCGCAAGGGATGCAGCCCGGAAGGCCCTTACGGATCCAAACTCACGTCTGGCAGCCTCGGGAGGGCCTCTCGCCGCTGCGCAGCCTCGGAGGCAACCCACCGCAGGTCATTGCGTCATATCCGGAGGCTCTGCGCTGGAATTCGCCTCGGACGGCAGCGAAGGCCTATGCGCGAAGACTACATCACGTGGCGGCCTACCCAGCGCAAGCACCGCGGATCGGGCGCAGCGACGGTTACATTCACACCGACGGCGCCCAAGGCGTGGACTTCCTCATCGGACCCCGGTCATCCGGTCACTATCGCGGGATGCGACGTGGGCGTGCCTTGGTGGACGGCGGTAGCTCGCGAATGTATTGTTTGCGCGCCTTCGACCAGATGGGGATCCCTCGAAGCCGCCTAGGGCCCTCGGGAATCCCACTGCAGGGCTTCGGGGGACAGCCCCTGCGGGCGCTGGGCCAAATAGGTCTTCAAGTCTCGTTCGGCCAAGATGACAATGTGCGGGCCGAAGATGCCACCTTCGACGTGGTCGACCTTCCGTACCCCTACAATGCCATACTAGGGCGCCCAATCCTCAACTCCTTCGGCGCGGTACCACATCACGGCTATCTATGCATGAAGATCCCGGGTCCCCGGACCATCATCACTGTCCGAGGCAACCAGGATATGGCCCGGCGCATCGAGCCAGGTACCAGGTATCCGCATCGCGAAGCCCAACGGCGCTCTTAGAGCTGGCGTCACAGCGCGGGGGTCCACGGGGCCATTTAGAGGCGCCTTGGCGGGCCCTGCAGATGTCTAGCGAGTAGAGGCTTCGACCGCACCAAGGACAAACGGTTAGTATATCCACCCCTTGTAATTGCTTACCCGCGCAAACGGGGATGTAATGAAGATCGCCGTTTGTCGCCAATCTTTCTTCATCACGCGCAAGTACGCGGCGGAGGCGCGCACAGGCTTGGCCAGCGCACGCGTTCTCGCAGTATAAACAAAGACGCACATTCGCGTGTGCACTCGCCGTAGCCAGGAGTACGGGACCGAGTATAAATCGAAGTCGCACATTCGCGTGTGCACTCGCCGTAGCCAAAGGTGACGGGCCGAGTATAAACAAAGACGCGCGTTCGCGTGTGCACTCGCCGTAGCGGTATGGGGTGAGTATAAATCGAAGTCGACGTTCGCGTGTGCACTCGCCGTAGCCAAAGGTGACGGGCACGAGTATAAACAAAGACGACGTTCGCGTGTGCACTCGCCGTGAGCAGTGGGTACGGGTGAGTATAATCGAAGTCGACGTCGCGTGTGCACTCGCCGTAGCCAAGGGTGACGGGCACGAGTATAAACAAAAGGCGTGTGAGGGGCGCGCCGCACGCACTCTGAGTATAAATAAGACGCGGATGTTCTCCTGCGCACTCTACGAGTCTAAACAAAGCGCGAACTCGCGCATGCCGTGGACCTCGTCCTGTGCATACTCTGCGGAGTATAAATAGGACGTGAATGTTGACCCCACGCACTCTGCGGAATATAAATAAGACGCGGATGTTCTCCCTGCGCACTCTACGGAGTCTAAACAAGACGTGAACTCCGTGCATGCCAGGGACCTCGTCCCTGTGCATACTCTGCGGAGTATAAATAGGACGTGGATGTTGACCCCACGCACTCTGCGGAGTATAAATAAAACTACGGAGGCCCCCCACGCGTTTAGCAACGCGGGCGGAGGACACGAATATTAATCGCAGCGGAGCGAGGCTCACCCTCGCGTACTGCGGGAGGTGAGCGCAGCGCGCGTTGCCGAAGACACAGCACGCCAGAGGCTACCCCCGCCATGAGGAGCAAGAGGAATGGAACGTGCACGCACTTCCACCTCGCCCGTGCGATCACGGACTATAAAAAGCGGCGCCGAGTCGCCTCGCACCCGCCGATCCACGGACTATAAAAAGCGGCGCCGAGGTCGCCTCGCACCCGCCGATCCACGGACTATAAAGGCGAAGTGCGAGGTGCGCCTCCGCACTCCGCGATCTACGGACTATAAAAAGCGGCGTCGAGTCCGCCTCGCACCCGCCGCCACGGACTATAAAAAGCGGCGCCGAGGTCGCCTCCGCACACGCCAGTCTACGGACTATAAAAAGGCGAAGTGTCGAGGTCCGCCTCCGCACCCGCCCGTCTACGGCTTTGTAAAGGGAGGCGCCAGGATCGCCCGCAAGCGCCGTTCTAGGGAACCTTGCGCAACTACTTCGCCAGCGGTGCGCGTCGGCGCGGAGATCCGCCCCGCGCAGCATGTGGCGTACCGGTGAACCCGAAGTGGCATCAACACACAGCGCATATCCTAAAATGCCAGAAAATCTGCATACCGAAAAAATCACACAAGTACAAAGGTCCAGCAACATCCTTGCCGTTCTAAGCCGCTATCCCGCGGGCTCGTCCTTAACACGCGCTAAAGCTCGGGCCTCGCTCGAAGAAGGTCGGCCTGCCCAAAAGTTCAACGACTCCTCGGCCCTTTGCCAGCGTCGAAGGCGTCACCGGGTCGCAAGGCAAGACGCGAGCAGTCGCCCCCAGCAAGGAAGCTGCCCGGGATGAAGGCAAGTAATCAATTCGTGAAACAAGCACGCACTTTATTCATTCAATTAAGGGGCAGACGTTACAACGCACGCCCACACCTAGCCACGTTGGCACCGCACCTGTGAGCCTTCGGCATCTCCGGAGGCCTCGGCGCCACCCTCGTCGCGCCGCGGACCGTCTAGAAATTGGCGAGGCTCCTCCCATGAAGGGACTTCGAAGCTCGACCCACGCGGCGCTATCCGGCATAGTCCCGGATCCACTCGTAGAAGAATTTGTGGGGTGGCGAGCGGCACGTATTTCACCGGACATCACCCGGCCACGGGCATCTCCGGTGAGGTTCTCGGCCCGGCGATGTGCGTGCAACCACGGTGCGAAGGAGGCGCACACGTGCACACAGCCACATAGGCACAAGTGGTCACCAAAGTTAAATCGCAGCCCGCGCGCAAGCGTCGGCGGCATCATGGATCAGCGATGGGCCCGCGGCAACTCCTCCGGGCGGCGTGGTCCGCATCGCACCCACAAGTCTTTGGAGGTGGACTTCCAGCATTTGCAGGGCGTCCCACGCAATGACCGAAGCCTCGCCAAGCGTCTGGTTGCGCTCTGCTAGAGTCGAGGCAAGCTCGCCCTTTTCCTTCTCCAGCAAGGCGACTTGCTACAGAAGGCCGTCCCGCTCCGCCGCGAACTTTATCCGCGACGCCTCGGTGGCCGACTCCCGCGCCGACGCGGCAGCCCCCTCGGCGTGTGCCTTCGCCTCGGCGCACTCCGCCTGAAGCTGGCGGATTCAGGCATCCTGGGCGGCCTGCAGCCTATCTTCCAGCGCCCTTTGCGCATGAACATAAGCCGTCTGCAGGGCCTGCCCCAGCACCAGGGTCTGTAGGGCAAAAAGCGATTCAGCAAGCGCAGCATGGCCGGGTGTTATCATATAACTACGTACTTACCCGCACCCCCGACACCTCGAAGCCGTCCCTCAGACGGTCCACCCCGTACGTGGGTAGCGCCTGCTGCCTGACGCTGGCAGCCGCGTCATCCACAATGCCATGCCATGCCCTCGGCATCTCGGCGGGGACGAAGTCCGCGGGGCGGAGCGCGAACGCTTCGTGCCAGCGACCGGAACCCTCGCGTTACGGCAAAGGCTCCTCCTCGGGATAAGCGGCGCTGCGCAGCAAAAGTGCGTGTGAGCACACCACAAGGAGCAACAAAACGTTCGGGATAACCCATGCCAATTTACCCTCGGTGGCAGCCGCGGAGTTTGGGAGCCTTCCCTAGTCGTGAGCGGGAGCGATGGCGCAAGCCCTTCCGAGGTGCGGTTCCGCAAGGAGCAGAGGCTTCGCGTTTGGCGTCGCCGCGATCGCTCGGCAAGGTGGGCGGCGTGGTCCGAGGCGTAGGAGGAACACGCGCCGTAGGGACCTCGGCATGGGTGTCGAGTCCCACAAACTCCCGGCGCCCGTCACCACGGTGAACCCCTCGACGTTTGGTGGAGCCACGACCGCAGGCATGGCCGTTTGGCCGGAATGGGGGGGCGGCGCCCGCCTCAAAGCAACCATCGGGGAACAGGCCCCGCGGCTGCAACACCCGGGGGCAAAAGGCCCTCGACGGCTACCTCTGCGGGCGACGGCTCAGCTCCGGCCGCCGCCATGGCGCTAAGCTCAGCCACGCCCCGAAGAGGAGGCCGGAGGCTGCGCCTCCGGCGTCGTGGCGACCACGACCGAAGATTGCCTCTCCGGCATCGCGGCGGCCATGGCCGAAGGCTGCGTCTCCGGCGTCGAGCCGGTCGTCACCGAAGGTTGCGCCTCCGGCGTCGTGGCGACCACGACAGAAGATTGCCTCTCCGGCATCGCGGCGGCCATGGCCGAAGGCTGCGTCTCCGGCGTCGAGACGGTCGTCACCGAAGGTTGCGCCTCCGACGTCGCAGCCGCCACAACCGGGCGCCCCACTTCAACACTGTCGGCCGGCTCGGGTCCCGTCTCGACGACCGCAAGGGGATGCAAGACTTCCTCCCTCTGGCGGGCTGTCGTGAGCCCGTCGTCCGGGACGCCCCCGGAGGACACTTCGCCCCCGGCGTCCCCAGCCTCCAAGCCTGAGTCGGCATATCTCGCCGAATCTGACTCCGTGTCGGCCGCGCCGGGGCAGCAGCAGGCGCGGCTGCGATGCCAAGAACGACAGGCGCTCCGCCTCGGCCCCTTTTGCGAGACGGCGCCTTCGTCTTCGCAGCACCGGCATCTTGAGGTTGCGAAGACGGACAAGGGTGGTCCGGCACGGCAAGGCCCAAGGCCTCGCACACACGATTTATCTGCCCTAGCCCCGCCGACGCAGTTGCGGACGAGCGCTGCTCGTGTTCCCTGCCGGTATATGATGTGCGTCATTTTTATATATATTTAGCCGTCATTTTACCCTCATATTCTTCGCATTTTGGGACCATTTATCGTCATTTACATACTTTTTCCATATTTAATTGCTCAAAATGGACCATTTTACATTTTTAAATACTTTTCCGCAGGCTGGCGCGATCAAGGCACATGAACGACAAATCTGGACTTTCGGGACTGCTCCATACAAATGTGCGCATCGTCACGAGTGTGTAGGATCTTTTCGTGATGAAATCGGAGTTTCCAAGGGCCAGAACAGAAGAAATGAAATGGGATAAGGACCTAGTTGTAAATCCTAGAAAGTTTGAGAGCTAATCTGCAAAATGGAAAATCCCCATCTCCTTCTTTTCGATCAGCCGTCGCCTGGGAATCTTGAGCCTGGCATTGCTTCTATACAAAAACCCCATTTGCTCCCCTCCTTCTCTAGCTCCGGCCGGCGGCGAGGCCAGGCCGGCTCGCCACCGCGCCACCAAGCGCCGCCTCTTCCTCTCCTCCACCAGATCCTCCTCATCCCGTGCGCCGTCGTCCTCACCTGCTCCTCCACCAGATCCGCCTCTCCGGTCGCCTTCCCCACAGCTCGGCGCTGCCACCTCTCCTCCTTCTTCTTCACATCCGGCCGCCCCTCTACTCCCTTCTCTCCACCTCCGGCCGCGCCCACTGCTCCAACTCCTCCTCTCCCCTTCCCTTTTTCTTCTCTACCGCCATCTCTTCATCCCCCACAGAGCTCCATCCATGCCTCCTCTTCCTCTACTCCGGCCGGCGCGCCTCCGCTCTTCTTTCTCTACCGCCGCCCCTCTACTTCTTCTCCGCCGCGCCTCCATCTTCCCTCTGCGCTCCTCCGGCGTGCCACCTTCTCTCCCTACCTTCTCCACAGCACCACCTCTCTCCGTCGCGGCCTGTCCTCGGCTCCACCTCAACTCCCTCCGGCAGCTCTCCCCTCTGCGCCACCGCTCCCTTCACCGGCCGCCACCTTCATCGGCGCCGCCACCCGACTTCTTCCTCATCGCCGCAGCCCGCACCGCACCTCCTCCGCGCCTCGGCGCAGCCTCCGTGCACCGCCGACGCTTCAACCTCTCCACCGACGGCGGCGACTCCGCTGCGATACCAGCCCCCTCCTTCCTCGGCTCTACATCTTCACCAACCACGCCGGCCCTGCTTCCTCTTCACCGAGCTTGACGGCATCGACGGCCACTTCTTCCTCTACGGCGCCGCCTGCCACCATTTCCCTCTGCCACCCGTTCGAAGGGTAGACGACGGAGCGCACGCGCGTCTACCTCGAACTAGGCGCCAGCCTCCACTGCCACCCGGTCGAAGGGTAGGGAACGGAGCGCGCGCGCCTCGGCTTCGACTTAGGCGCCAGCCTCCGCTGCCACCCATTCGAAGGGTAGGGGACGGAGCGCGCGCACCTCGGTTTCGACTTAGGCGCCAGCCTCCGCTGCCACCAGTTCGAAGGGTAGGGGACGGAGCACGCGCGCGTCTACTTCAACCAGGCGCCAGCCTCCGCTGCCACCCGTTCGAAGGGTAGGGGACGGCGCGCGCGCGTCTACTTCAACTAGGCGCCAGCCTCCGCTGCCACCCGGTCGAAGGGTAGGGAACGGAGCGCGCGCGCCTCGGCTTCGACTTAGGCGCCAGCCTCCGCTGCCACCCGGTCGAAGGGTAGGGAACGGAGCGCGCGCGCCTCGGCTTCGACTTAGGCGCCAGCCTCCGCTGCCACCCGTTCGAAGGGTAGGGGACGGAGCGCGCGCGCGTCTACTTCGAGCTGGCGCCAGCCTCCGCTGCCACCCGTTCGAAGGGTAGGGGACGGAGCGCGCGCGCGTCTGCCGAACTGGCGCCACCTCGCGCCACCGGATCGAAGGTAGGGCACGGAGCGCGCGCGCCTCGGCTTCGACTTAGGCGCCAGCCTCCGCTGCCACCCGTTCGAAGGGTAGGGGCGGCGCGCGCGCGTCTGGTTCGAACAGGCGCTAGCCTCCGCGCCACCGGTCGAAGGGTAGGGAGCGGAGCGCGCGCGCCTCGGCCGACTTAGCGCGCGGCCTCGCGCCACCGGTCGAAGGGTAGGGAACGGAGCGCGCGCGCCTCGGCTTCGACTTAGGCGCCAGCCTCCGCTGCCACCCGTTCGAAGGGTAGGGGACGGCGCGCGCGCGTCTACTTCCACTAGGCGCCAGCCTCCGCTGCCACCTGTTCGAAGGGTAGGGGACGGAGCGCGCGCACGTCTACTTCAACTAGGCGCCAGCCTCCTCTGCCACCCGTTCGAAGGGTAGGGGACGGAGCGCGCGCGTCTACTTCAACCAGGCGCCAGCCTCCGCTGCCACCCGGTCGAAGGGTAGGGAACGGAGCGCGCGCCTCGGCTTCGACTTAGGCGCCAGCCTCCGCTGCCACCCGGTCGAAGGGTAGGGAACGGAGCGCGCGCTCGGCCGACTTAGCGCGCGGCCTCGCGCCACCCGTTCAAGGGTAGGGGCGGCGCGCGCGCGTCTGCCGAGCAGGCGCCCGCCTCGCGCCACCCGCTCGAAGGGTAGGGGCGGGCGCGCGCGCGTCTGCCGAACCAGGCGCCGCCTCTGCGCCACCCGGTCGGCGGTAGGGACCGGCGCGCGCGCCTCGGCCAATTGGCGCCGGCCTCGCGCCACCCGTTCGAAGGGTAGGGGCGGGCGCGCGCGTCTGCCGAACCAGGCGCCGACCTCGCGCCACCGGTCGAAGGTAGGGGGCGGAGCGGCGCCGGCCGACTTAGGCGCCGGCCTCGCCGCCATCCGGTCGAAGGGTAGGGAACGGAGCGCGCGCCTCGGCCGACTTAGGCGCCCGCCTCGCGCCACCCGTTCGAAGGGTAGGGGCGGGGCGCGCGCGCGTCTACTTCCACTGGCGCCCGCCTCGCGCCACCCGTTCGAAGGGTAGGGGCGGAGCGCGCGCGTCTACTTCAACCAGGCGCCGGCCTCGCGCCACCCGTTCGAAGGGTAGGGGCGGGCGCGCGCGCGCCTACTTCAACTAGACGCCGCCCGACCTCACCTGCGACCGGAAGGTAGGGAACGGAGCGCGCGCGCTCGGCCGACTTAGCGCCACCTCTGCGCCACCCGGTCGAAGGGTAGGGAACGAGGCGCGCGCACTCGGCCGACTTAGGCGCCCGCCTCCGCCACCCGTTCGAAGGGTAGGGGACGGAGCGCGCGCGTCTACTTCAACCAGCGCTAGCCTCCGCGCCACCCGTTCGAAGGGTAGGGGCGGGAGCGCGCGCGTTTACTTCAACTAGGCACCTTCCATTCCGGACCTCGGGCTCCCCAACCACAAGCTTGGAGAAATTCAGCGCGCAGGGACGGAGGGCGAAGGACTCGCGACATGGCCGGCCTGTGAAGCCCTTCACCATGAGAGGCTCTGTTGTAGGGGTGACCCTCACCTAAGCCAGAGCTTGTTAGGAGGTTATAAGAACGAGTAACATGTGTAATGACATAAGTGCCCCTAATGGGGATGTACGGATGTAAGGGCATAACTGTAAAAGCATACTCCATGTGAATATATATATCAGGATGAGGGGAAGGGTGAGGCAGAACACTCCCACCTCTCCACTACCATCTCTCTCTGTTTGGTCAGTAACCACAACATAATGTGAATTGGTGTTTCTTTAGGTGAAGCAAATGAATTAAAATAACTAAGCGTAACTGTACGAGGATAAAATGTCACTAATATCTTCATACTACATAAGTTACAAGGATATCCGCATCCGATCGAATTGAATAGATATTCGATTTGAATTGATATTCTTTATAATATTTGATTCATATTCATATTTGAGAATATTCGAATTTGTATTCGTATTCATTTATAAAATGATTTATATTCGAACCATTTTGAACCCTAATGGCATATGCCTGTGAGTTTCCATTTTAACGAACAGCACATATGAAATTAAGATGAAACAACTCAACATTTCGACGACCTTAATTAATTAGCGCTGAAATTAAAGGTTGCGAAAGATCGAAGAATATACATGAGCAGTTGGCAACACATGCCGTGAGAAATCTCCTAGTCATATTTCCCACTTGGCATGTCAGGGAGGACACCTGCCTTCTCCTACATGCCTTGAAAATGGCGATCGATTAGTCAGGAACTCGTCGTGCGGATTTCGTTACTTGATTTATGAGCTGACTTTTGGCTGCCATCGCATGCATGTGCTAGCTCGATCGATCCTTTGATTAGTTGGTTAGTTGCTGAACTACCCCGGCCACCACCTCTCCGTTAGAAAGAGGTTCCTTTTGGTATCACGGTGGATTAGGATTAAGCTCGATCGATCGTTCGGTGGAACCGTTTTAAAATTTTCCGATGTCTGGCTTGGTGATTTTTTCTGAAACATGTTGCCAACGGGATGCTCCATGTGGTAGAAGACATCGGAGTAGTTAATAAGAAAAAAAATCAATACGAGGGAAATTATGGAAGAATTAACTATTGGATAACTTTGTTAAGCTATAATCTAATTCGCGAAAGAAGGTGCTAGATTTTTCGTAACTGTTTTCGTTACCATAGCTTTAAAGAAATAGGAATAACGCACAGTAGAGTTCAACACAATAATCACAAATTGGTCCTAAGTGGATCTGTTCAATCCAACTGGGCTTATGTCTTTTGGCTTTCAAAAACTGGAATGAATACGTCGACTTCTTAATTTTAGCTTTTTTACTTTTTTGGCTTTTACTTTTTTATTGTTTTTGAGATATAATAGTGTTTTCTTATTTTTATTTTTTAATTGAATAATTCAGAAAAAGTTAACTGTTAGTATAATATAATTTTAATCAAAACACAATAGCTAAAAGCCGGATTGAACGGCCCATAAACTAACTCGTGCGTGAGATGCTTAGCACAACCAAATCAGTATGCGTTGTACGTACACGACATATCTCTATCTCCAGCTCTATACGCATGGTCCAAAATCCTCGGTTTTCTCCGTGAAATTGTCACGGGTAGTCACTGGTGTTTACGAAAAGGTAACAGCTACTGCACACTATACTATACCGTGAGAATATAGCTTTGAACTGTTGGCACAAATATCACTATAAATATTTTTTTTTCAAATTTAGCATCTGAACACCTATTTTTACAAATTTAACCGCCTCTATGGACCCACCGAGCTCGACAGGCGACAGACACCTATCAAGCTAGAGGAATTCGATAGGTGACCTATCGAGCCATCTGCACCATAGGAGCCAACCGGCATTGTGCAGTCGTATATTAGCACAAAGCGTATTTAATTAGTATTAATTAAATTTAATTAGTACTAATCATAATTAATTAGTACAAATTGTATTTATTTAGTGGTAATTAAAGCACTAAATTAATTATATTTATTTAGTGCTTTAATTAGTGTTAATCATATTTAATTAGTATTAATCACTGTTTATTAACACTAATCATGTCATTAATTAATCATGTATAGTATTTTATTGCACTTGCAAGGTGGTGCCCAATCTTGTGAACCTTTCACATCACAGGTTGCACAATGATTTTTTAATTAGATTTGAAATCATTTTATAGTGATTGAACAAATGAGTACTACTATGTGAAAATCGCAGTTCACATATGCACTTTTAATATTTCTTTTAAGAATTGACTTCTAATGTTAGTGATTTACTACTGTGGTTTTTTAATATATATATATATATATATATATATATATATATATATAGGAAAATTACATAAGGCACCATGGTGCCTAGGCACCAACATCCGATACACGTGTATGATTAATAATTTTTTTGAGTTTGGGTATGAAAATGTTTTATACCCTTGATATATTTATGGTAAGTAAGTTTTGAACTCAGTTCAAATTAGTTTGAACTACTTTTGAGTTCAATGCAACTACAGTGAGTATATACCATAAAAATAGTTCAAACTAATTAAACTGAAGTTGAATTTAAATTTTTTCGGAGTTTGACATCTCAAATATACTTTTTTATGGGTATATGAAGATACCCACATCAAACGTTACGAATCTCGAAGCAAATCAACGGGTATTGATATTGGTGCCTAGGCACCATGGTGCATGAAACACTCGTCCTATATATATATATATATATATATGGGCATTGATATGTTATTCGCATAAAATTTAAAAGTATTTTGTGGGATAAAATTCAGGATTTACTTCGCTTACTACCGTCTCGCTCCGAGGATAAGACAGAGGGTCACGTGTGCATCACGCACCCCACTCCTCTCATTCTCATCATGTGCATGCATCTCTCTCACTTTTTGAATCGCTCACCCTCTCCTTCTAAAAGCCGCTTCTTTCAGCTATTACTATTTATTTTCAGTCAAAAGACATCAGTAAAAGTCAATACAAATGCCTCCATAATAGGACAAGAACTAGAGCTAAACTGATTCATGTTGTAACTTGTTGGCATAAATCAACAAGTAGATGAGGTCTTTTCAACGCTAGTCACGAATTTAATGAATCAAATTGCATGCAGTTAGTTAATAAGGCAGACTACCTTATCTTAATATAAAGATTTGTTTAACCGTTGTACTGGTTAGGTACTTACTTGTTGCAAACTTACTAGCTGAATATTTAGAGGCAAGCACATACATATATTAAACAACAAATGATTTTAACATTTTTAAAGTGCGTTATTATTATTAGTAACAATCTTCCTTAGATGATTTTGTTATAAGGCAACTGCAGGTTTCACACTTAGAAGCCTCGGAGCGATAAAATAAAATGTAATAATTAGGGGTTTTAAAAATTGCAAAAGTAACATGGCTTGTATGATTGAGGGCCTGTTTGTTTGACACAGCATTTGCGACTACTCTCGAATCTGCGGCTCCCCAAACGATCCAGATTTGCATCCAGATTCTAAGTAGCGGAAGCTACAGAGTCCGAGAAAATGAACTAGTAGCCAGAAGCTGGGGTTATCTAGCTTCTCCAGATTCTGACTAGCTGGATACTCACCAGCTACTTCTCAGAATCTACAGCTGAAACAAACAGGCCCTGAATCTTGTGAATAATAACATAGCTTATATGACTGAATCTTGTGAATAATACTATGTAATTAAATACAACAATCATGCACATGATTGACGATTAATTAAGCTCACTTTTAGTGCTAATTAATTATGATTAGTACTAATTAAATGTAATTAGCAGTAATTAAAGCACTAAATAAAATAAAATTAATTTAGTGTTTTAATTATCACTAAACATATGATTAGTACTAATTAATCACAATTAGTATTAATTAAAACACTAATTAAAGCCTCTATAAAGCTGACGGCCTATTGCCACGCATGGGGGCTCGGTAGGTTGTCCGAGTTCAATAAATCTACGAAAGAGACTAGATTTAGAAAAAATAAATATTCAAAAATTAAATTAAAAATGTAACTACTGTATAAAAAATTGGATCTATAGTTTCTCTCCTGCTCCTCCTCCCTCTTTTCACCTTAGCTGCAATGCGCGAACAGTCCCTATTCTTTACAAAAATCATCAGCAACAATATGTGGTCCACATGGACCCGGACGACATTTTCCCATGCTCAGGCCCCACGCATGCTAGACGTCACTGTGCGAATAAATCTTTAGCGCCCGTGCAAAATGCGGTGTAAAAATATAGGGATCGGATGGATACATGGAATAGTTTTAAATACGAATATAAATCTATATTTTTAAAATAAATATAAATATAAATTAAAATATTTTTAAATATGAATACGAATCAAATGTCATAATAGATACAAATTCAAATCAAATATGTACTTAATTCTGTCGAATATGAATATCCTCCTATAATTTCTGTAATAAATCTCGGTAGAGCAAATTTCTAGCGGTTTTGCTGGTTTTTCACTGGTTTTTGATCGGTTACCGATGATAGGCATAGGAAATAGATTGAATACGAATCAAATAGTCTCGAATACGAATACGAATATTATCAAATATGGATACGAATATTCTCGAATACGAACATTTTTGAATGCAGATTTTGCTTACCACATTCGCGTTTTCTCAGTTACGAATATTGAATAAAACATATTATCCATTACTGTTTCTCACCCCTATAAAAATATGAATGTACGACATGCATTCCCATGGATGTTAATGTTACTACAATTACTACGGTGTTAGTGATATGCTTTACAAGCAATCACGAAGATGATTGTATTATTTCTATGCTTGTGATCTTTTGAATAACATATTATTTTGTTTCTTAAATAAACATCTTTCGTATTGATCAATAAGTATATGACTTGTTTGTGAAACTCTTTATTTTAGTTTTGATGTTATTTTAAATTATCTCTGATCTTGTATCATTATGTGGGACAATTATGATTTGTAGATCAACACATATATTGATTCATGGTCATGTTTTATGGATCATGAATATGAAGATATCAAATCAATAATGTGGACATATATTAGAGAATATGGTGTTGGACTGACCTACCTTGAGACATTGTTGAGATTGTAATGTTTTATGTCTTATGAGTTGGTCTCAAGTAATGATGATGTATAATTCTTGTACCTGAGATCATTCTAGTTTTCTACATGTGTAATATTGCATTTAGGGGTTGCCAAATGCTACTCCCAAACTGGTTAGTTATAAAGATAGTTTTCGGGTATACTATAAAACATATGAAGGAAAGTGACTAGCTGGATATGGGATTTGCTCCTCCTACAAAACAAGAAAGATGTCACTGTACCTCTTGATGTGGTTGGATAAAGAAAGCGTATGGCCATACCACGAGTGGTCGAAGAGTCAACCACATAAATTTATTCATCATTAGGCCAGAAAAAGATTGAACAGTCTACGGATAACACATTTTTCACCTAGAATTTGATCAGCTATTGTGAGGCAAAAGAAGAATATGCAACCAGATCATTGATATGAACTTGTTATATTGATACGACATAAATTAAAGGAATCCTAATTTCTACACGAATTGCTGGGCCGACCTCCACGGCACGTCCCCAAACAGCCGGAAATCAATTCTTATTTATGCACAATAATAATCCAATCGACCAACAAGCAGGCAGTAAGATAGTGTGCCACAAAATAACAGTCCTAGCATTCGGTCGAAATTAATCCAAACAACACCCAAGTGACCTCCAATCAATCGGCAGCAATAAAGCAGTAGTAAAGTTGCAGGTGAAGACCTCTTCATTCACGAACAGCAGCAGCAGCAGCAGCAGGAGATGTCTGTGCCTATCCTCCATGTCCCACCAACTGAACGGCATTTCTGTACCAGTTCTTCACGCAATAGTAGCACCAATCCTTGGCAACACACGTTCATATCGTAGCAGCGATTGAATTTGGGAGCTCACATGCCCAGGCAACGCTCAAGACCACATGTTCCTCCAGTCCTTGCCGCACGGACGGAACCAGCATCAGCAAAGATAGGTAGATATCTCCTGCCCAAGCGCACCACAATGCAAGAACTGAAGAACAGATCACAGGATTAGCACCAAAGTTTAAGCACCACGGCAAAAACCTTCAAGCCTAGATGAATTCTTAGGAAAAAAACAAAAGAACATAAGAAAATTTTGCCATCAAACATAACGATCTTCTGATTTTTCCACACTTGATAGAACTTAGACTAACCAACCGACTTAAGACCCTGATTAGGATCGAACCCACAAGGCAAAGGAACTCGTGCGTAGACGGTGCTCGCTGGCCGCATGGCTCCTTGCTGCGCACCGCCTTGGACTCAAACAATGCACGCACTGCGTCGTCATGGACCAAAACTCGTGCACTGATCCCCTTGCCGCATGCCCGCGTTGCACATGCTAGCTCCAGCTCGCGCCCACATGACCAACTCGCGCCTTTCCTCGCACACGCCCGCATCGCGGCGCGCGCGCACGCACACACACCCGCGTCACGGCGCACACACATGCTTCTCATGCTGCTCACGCCGGTATGCGCTCATATGACCTAAGTCACGCACATATGCGTATACACCCGTTTGTCCTCTTTGACCTTCCTCCTTCTTTATCCACCATAGATGTAGTAGTAATGGTACTTAGCACCGTATCACGTATCACTACTACAGAAAAGGACATCACAGACGGTTTTGTGAACCGTCTGAATTTATGGGTCAGTGATAATCAAAGGTTATCACAGACGGTTCGACGAATCGTCTGTGATATTTCAATATCACAGACGGTTTTTAACTGAAAATCATCTGTGATATATGATTATCACAGATGGTTTTTAGTTAAAAACCGTCTGTGATATTGATATATCACAGACGGTTTTTATTTACAAACCGTCTGTGATATGTCACCTATCACAGACGGCTTGTAACTAAAAACCGTATGTGATGTTCTTTTCTACCCCTAAATCTATTTCTGTTTATTGGCTGGCCTCAGAAAAATGCTAGCCATGCCCTCTGAAACAAGCAGATAAACAAGTATATGTATACATACAATTCACATCTCAATTCATTTGACAAACATAAAACATCCAATTCACATTACATTTCATTCACAGACATAAGCCATCCATTTTGCAAATGAATTAATTGAAATAAAATAAAATATCCATTAGCAAATTCACAATTACAGAGTGATAAGAGCAATAAAAAATCATTCTGCGCAGTGGAACTCTCCATCTGATCTTATGACTTTAGTCCACAAAAACCAAATGAACTCTCCTCAAATTTTTGCAAAGTCCGACTGTTTCAATGCAGATGTAGAGATGGCCGCAGCCTGTCGATAGGAATATCAACACGTATACATATAAAACCTGACATGTATGAAATAAATGTGGGAAGATTGACAAACCTTAGAATTGGTGATCTTGGTGGAATCGAGGAGTAGTCTCATATGGTGGCACACGTAGTATCCACACGTGTTGCCCTTCCGCCGTGGCACCGCAAAAATAGAATGTGTTAAATCAAGAGGCATTACTACTAAGTATTGTATATGATTAATTAATGTGTAGCTAGCGAATACCCAAAAATTGCGAGAATGTTTCAAGGGTTTGGCCTCTGTCGTCGAGCCACGTGTTTGTTGAACGTATGTGACGAACGACCTTCGTTATTCAGAAGGAAAGAAAGAGTACAATGTACAATATACTTACCTATCGAGTATTCGGGCGATAGCTGTGTACTTGGATTTGTTCTTACTTAGAGAATCAAGGTATATAGCCTTGTTCCATTTTGGTATAATTACAATTAAAATCCAATGGAAGTGCTCATTGTATGGTATAAGAACATATTCCTTATCGCGGTGAGCCAGCAGTGCTTTTGTAATATAGTCCTCGACGAAGGATGCATCCTCATTGATGGTATCAATGGCGACCAAGCGTGGGTCCAGGAAACCAATTGGTGATTTCGATGATCTAGCTTCGGTCAGCATGAATCTATATGTATACACAGAAAAGTAACAAATTGTGACATATGTCGTTATTACGTGAACAGAGACTGTGATTGTACAGACTTACATCGTCCAGCATCGAACGAGTGAGGCGTCGAGAGCGTTGAGCGTGAAAAGACCAAATATATCGTCAAAGGTCACCGCGAAGACACATTCCTAAGCTTTGCGCAGGAAATCTTCTGGCTTGAATTTGATAGTGATACCTGAGCGCCGTTCTGCCTCTGGCCTATTGGACTGTTCCATATACCAAGTGTGGAATCTTTGGCAACCAAGTCCTAGGTTTAAGAGCTCTTCCGGGAATATCATCGGCTCGCCTAGCACGAATTTGCGGGCCAATGGCAGGTACGGGATATCGTCATCATCCTTCGTCTTTGATTTGCCCTGGCCACTGCCTTGACTGTAGGTCGACTTTATATTAGTTGACTGTAATGGTACATACGGTGCAAGTTGCTTTGGCGAGAATAGCACCCGTGGAGATAGCACCGGTTCAGGTAGCTCTGCTTTGCACTGCCCTTGTGGAGATAGCACCAGTGCATGTTCCTCTGGTTCGCGCTGCCCTTCTGGTTCTGCCACCGGTGAAGAAGCCTCCAGGGAGATGTCGCATTTGGGCCACTGGATGAATGTTCCAATGGCCTGCCCTAGAGTCACGATCTCGTCATTGGGGGGCTTCGGTAACGGGACGACCTCAAAATTGACATGCACACCATCCACATTAACTTTGCGAAGCTGGCGCTAAAGCTTGGCCGCAAAGCATGGCCCGATACTAGACGGATATGCACGGCCCCAAGTAGCGTGCAGGGAAGCAGAGACATATCTAACTTGGAGCACGCACCGAGGCTCCTACATAACGATACAGAATTAGCTAGTCGAATAGGCCTATCAATGGAGCAAGCATTCGAGAGATAATAATTATTACCAGGATATCGTCCACAGAAAATCTGGCATTGATTTGCGTCGGATTGGACGCGCAACTACTCGGACGGTTGTGCGGGCTAGCTAGCACAGGAGCGGTGGCGGCGGCCTGCTGACTTTCTGTATGTTTCCGCACCTCATCTCTAACTACATGAGCCAGCTCACCCATTAGCTCCTCTCTAAGAGATGCCTTGATCTCTTCTCGTAGCCGTGCGTCACGCTCGGCTTTGTTTCTCTTCCTGCGCCGATACATGTCGGAGTCATCTTGGAAACCATGTTTCCAAGGAACGTAAAGGCCAATGCCTCTCGTACGGCCCAGGTGCTCCTTGTTTCCCAGGGCCGCGGAGAGCATATCATGCTCCCTTGTTCTCTGGAATGATCCCAGGGTAGTTTCAAAACTCATCTCTTCCTGCAAGAGCATGACATGTCATTTCACTTCGTACGAAGTTGTGGAGTAATTACAAGCTACGTAGTTCGATCGATATCTTACCAGGCGCTGGGACACTTGCTGGTCTGCAGGGTTTTGAAAGGAGACGTCCCCCGATGTCGTTGTGGATGACCTTGCTCTAATCTAATTTTGAGCGCGCTCATCCAGGATATTGGCAAATGGCGGGGCGATGTCCTGCAGGGCTGCCTGATCGTCCTCGCTCCTCCACTACGGGATTTTACCCACATACCCAGTTGTGCTAAGTCTGTGGGGGTGTGTGTTTTTTGCCTGGAGGGCCTTGTGCGCCGCACTTGTACTTTTGAAATCTTCGGTCGTCTTCAAAACCTTGAACTCTTCCCATTGTGGTTCCAGGAATGGGTATTTATGAAAGGGCGTTTTGTCCTCCTCCACGTAGCCCTTGACAAGCTTGCTCTTGAAGTTCTTCCATGCTTTGCACGCCCCTAGCAAGGCTTGTCGTTGCACGGTGTCTTGATGTTCTTCAGGGATCTCGAACGATGCTAAAATTTTGGTCTACAGCTCACGTTTCCGAGTCGCAGGCACGTCCTTCCATGAATTGAATGTGATCTCAATTCGTTCTCGTGCAACTATTCCGATCATGCTTTTCCATGCGCTTATTGCTTTGCGAGGAAGGAGAGGGACCCCAGATACATCGACTTGTGTGATGGTAAATTGGCCCTCGTGCCCTCATGCTTCTTCGATAGCCCTCTTCCTTGGCGTCTTGATGTTGGAGTGGACGCCTCCGGCGATGGTGTTGAAAAATGCGCGGATGACATGTTGCTCAATTTGTGGGTCTATTAGGATAAGATACGAAAGTGCCATACCATAAGATAAGAAAGTGCAATATCTATCTATTTCGCTCAATATAGGTGGTTACAATACATATATATGTGTATATACATACATACATATACATATATATACCTACATATATACATATATAATGGTAGCAATATGAAGCAACAAACAACAAGCATCAATAATAGAATCAATAACATTCTAAACATGAATATGTATGCCAAATAATAAACTCGGTCTTTTGAGCTCTAGATACAAACTCTACAATCTCAAGATTAAAGTATATTCAGCATGCATGTATTCAGATTGCAGTATTCAAAAAAGCAAGACCAACCAAATTAACTTTGCACAATAATTTATGTTTCAACTTAACAAAATTCCCAACAGATCAACATATGAATATGCTAATATTTGAAACAGCATGAACCGATTGAATGACAGCTATATCCCATAAGCAATCTATGTTTCCAGAGTCACAAGACAACAAGACTCACTGACAAGCATATATATCAAAGTCTAGAGAGCGCCTTCGAGTCACAAGACAACAATCACCGAAGAACAGGTCTAGGGAGGCGGCGGTGACGACGGGCTCGGGAGGCGGCCGCGAGGGCTCGGGAGGCGGCGGCGGCACGGGGGGAGGCGGCGGCGAGGGCTCGGGAGGCGGCCGACGAGGGCTCGAGGAGGCGCCGGCGACGGCTCGAGGGAAGCGGCCGGGGAGGGCTCGAGGGAGGCGGCGGCGACGGCTCGAGGGAAGCGGCCGGGGAGGGCTGGAGGGAGGCGGCGGCGAGGGCTCGGGGGAGGCAGATCGGGATTTAGATATAGAATAACTGCAGAATACACGAAAAACCCTAGCCAGAGGGTATATATAGGGGATTATTACAGACGGTTCTACACTTAGAACCGTCTGTGATATCAATATCACAGACGGTTCTAAGTGTAGAACCGTCTGTGATAAGCCTTTGCCCGACTGTAGTCATTCATGATCAACCACCTACCAGCTGCATTCATGATCAACCACCGACCAGCTGCATTCATTTACACATTTTCTCAATCTGCATTCATATATACAACACCAACCACCAACACAGTGTATTTCTTTACACATTTTCCCAATCTCAAAATTGACTACATTTTCTCAATCTCAAAATTGACTACATCACACATTTTCACATATACATAAATGCAAATTCACAAATACATCACACTGCAGCATTGTTCTATACATAAATGCCAATTCACATATACATCATACACATGCATTGTTGTATACATAAATGGCAATTCACATATACATCACACAAATGTATTGTTATATACATATATGCAAATGCCCACATATATGTCGCACATTCTCATTGTACTTGCTTATTTCCTTTAAAAATTAGCCCTTCATCATGATCAATGTGTACGTAACAAGTTTCGTCACATTGTTCGTCATCGACCCTTATGCCATTTTCAAAAGGAGGTAACTCGTCAAATTGATTGTATTCTTCCTCGTCCATTACATTCTCTACTCCGACAATTCTCCTTTTTCCATGAAGAACTACATGGCGTTTCTTATTTGCCGGGTCGGTTACATAGAAAACTTGAACAACTTGATTGGCGAGTACGAATGGTTCGTCTTTGTACCTGACACGTTGGAGGTCCACGGTAGTGACACCGTACTTGTCAACCTTCACCTGTGGGAGATGCACCCAACGGCAGCGGAATAAGGGGAACTTGAAAACCACATAGTCGAGCTCCCAAATCTCTTCTATGAAGCCATCGTACGAGTTTCTCGACCCATCAGTATTGAACGCATCTATGCGGACACCGCTGTTCTGGTTAGTGCTCTTGACATCCTGAGACTGCGTATAGAATTTGTACCCATTTATGTCATAGCCTTGCCATGTCACAACTGTAAATGTCGGCCCTTTTACCAACCATGTTAGCGTCTCACTTGGCGAGCTCCTAGCGATTTGCTCCTTCAACCATTGGTTGAACCGACTGTTGTGTTGCCTCATGATCCAAACATTCGGCTGCTCGGATTCATTGCGAAGCACATCCTTGTCTTTGGTCGACATAAGGTGCCACTTCAGTCATGTGTTGCAACACCGTGAAATGGGCTTGAGTATACGTGTCCATATCTGGAGTGATTGCTTTCCTTCTGATAGTTCCGAGACCTTTCAGCCTCCCCACATGACGAGATTGAGGCACACTTATCAGTTGAATCTGAGCCATATAATCGACACAAAACTCAATGACCTCTTCGCTTGCATAACCTTCGACGATGCTGCCCTCCGGCCGAGAATGATTCCGTACGTAGGACTTGAGAATTCCCATGAACCTCTCAAATGGGTACATGCTACGTAGGAATACGGGCCCGCACATTTTTATCTCCCACACAACATGAACAATGAGATGGACCATGATATCAAAAAACGAAGGAGGGAAATACATTTCAAGGTGACATAGAGTCATCACCACCTCATCCTGCAGAGCATCTAGTCCTTCGGGATCGATGACCTTCTGAGCAATTGTGTTAAAGAAATAACATAGCCTCATGATTGTCTCTCGGACTTTGATCGGCAAAATATTTCTAATTGCAATAGGGAGCATCTGTGTCATCAGCACATGACAATCATGAGACTTCATGTCATTTAACTTCAAATCTTGCATCAAAACAAGTTTCTTCACGTTGGCGGAGTAACCAGACAGAACTTTGACACCATGCAAGGACTGGCACAGTGCTGTTTTCTCAGCCTTGGACAGAGTGTAACACGCAGGGGGAAGGTACGTTCATCCTTTATCAGTGCTTGTCGGTGCTAACTCAGGCCTGATATCCATATCAGCCAAGTCAAGCCGTGCGTTGACGCCGTCCTTTGTTTTATCACGAATGTTTAGTAAGAGACCAATCAAGCTATCGCATACATTCTTTTGTACGTGCATGACGTCGATGCAGTGTCGAACATCTAGGTACTCCCAATAAGGTAAGTCCCAAAATATTGATGTCTTCTTCCAGGTGTTCTTCTCATGAGCCCTCAATTTACGTCCCTTTCCGAGGACAACATCTAAATCCTTAACCATATCATAAACCTCGTGTCCCCTTAAATGCCTTGGAGCTGAACCGTCTTCCTTCTCTTCGTCAAATTGTTTCTTCATCTTGCGGTATGGGTGAGCCCTCCGATGGAGCCGGCGGTGACGCATGTAGACGATTTTGCGTGAGTGTCTCAGCCACACACTCTCGGTACCATCTAAACAGTGAGTACAAGCTTTGGCACCTTTTGTACTATGGCCCGATAGGTTACCAAGGGCAGGATAATCATTTATGGTGCAGAACAATAAGGAGCGTAGAGTGAAGTTCTCTCGTTTGTATGCATCCCATACATGTACCCCTTCATTCCACAATACTTTTAGATCTTCCACCAACGGTTCTAGGAACACATCAATATCATTCCCAGGTTGTTTTGGCCCTTGGATAAGTATCGACAGCAAAATATATTTTCGCTTCATACACAACCAAGGAGGAAGGTTATAGATGCAGAGTCACGGGCCATGTGCTATGTCGTTGCTCATGCTCTGAAAGGATTCATTCCATCCGTACTCACCCAAACCTTATATTCCTTGTTTCTGCACAAGTCAGAAACTCCTATCGATGTTTCTCCACTGCGCGGAATCAGCAAGGTGTCTTAGCATTCCATCCTTCTTGCGCTCCTCCGAGTGCCAACGCAGCAGTTTTGCCTCCTTTGGATTTGCAAAAAACCTTTTCAAACGGGGAATTATAGGAAAATACAATGCCACCTTAGCAGGAGGTCCTTTCTTCGCCTCTGTTCCATCGCCATCATCTGATTGATTGTTACATTTGTATCGAGATGCGTTGCACACCGGACATACATGCATGTTTGCATACTCTTTACGGTAGAGGATACAGTCGTTCGGATATGCATGTATTCTTTCTACTTCCATTCCCAACGGACAAAGAACCTTCTTGGCTTTATACGTGGTTTTAGGCAACTCATTTCCCTCTGGAAGCATATCCGGTAAAAGACCTAGCAGCACCGTGAAACTCTTGTCGGACCAACCGTTGCTTGCTTTCAATTTCAACAGTTCAAGCACGGCCAACAACCTCGTGTACTTGCAGCACGTGAACAAAGGTTTCTCCGAGTCCTCCATCAAGCCCCGGAATTTAACATACTCTCTCTCATCATAATCCTCTTCTACATCGCGAAGCATCTGATCCAGATTATCATCATGCAACCTATCCAAATCCGAACCACAATCGACATCATCCGGCGACATGTCATTCACTTCACCGGCGATGTCATCCGGTGGCATATCATTCACTTCACCGGTGATGTCATCCGGCGGCATTTGATCATTGACTTCGCCATGACTGGTCCAACACGTATAACCCTTTTTGAAACCCCTCCGGATCAAGTGCGCTTCAATTTGCCCTCGGTTCTTAAACATCTTTAAATTCTCGCGATTGCATGGACAAGTACATATATTCCACCTTATTCAACATATCCTCCTCGCAGCTCTTGTAAAAGCAGACACGCCATTAATGTCTTGTTCACTCACACGGCTCGTGGCATACATCCAGCTTCGATCCTACGTTACGTACATATATAACAACTTAGTATTAAAAATTAAATTAACTAATTATTACTACATATATATATACCGGCCACATGTATTATATTGAGGCTTAATTTGCTACCTCAATTCATATTATAAACACAATGACTATTATATAACCAACAATTTTGCAAACCATCTTCAATTAATAACACTCACCAATTACTTACATCTAAATTGTAATGCATGCAAAGAAAAAATAAAATTCATTACTAACCATATCTAGAGCAACCAGGAAAGTATAAATTTCAAAGCTCAATATCCGCCTCCTCCCACCAAATTAATCGCTGAAATCGCCAAGCTTGCCTCCGAGCGAAAGAGTAAAGCACCAGCTAGATCGGATCGAAATGAAGACAGATGCGGTCGAGCGGCACAATAAATGCCTCATCGCCATTATCACGAGCGGTCTTTAATAAAAACCGCGTGCGTGAATTATCCTGACGGTTTTAATACGCATCGTCAGGATATCAAGTATCACTGAGCGGTTCATCGGTAAGAACCGTCTGTGATACTCGTTTTCCCCGACGCCGCCAACATAGACGGTGTCCAAATTAAAACCGTCTGTGTTAGTGTTGTTCACAGACGGTTTTGTCAAACCGTCTGTGATTGGCCGTCTAGTATTAGCCTTTCTGTAGTAGTGTATGGGTATATTGACTGGCCGTAAGCTGATTGGACATACACTACTACAAAAAGGGTAATTATAGATGGTTCAAATTAGTCATTAAACCGTCTGAATTTATGTGTTTGTGATAATAGATGTTTATCACAGACGGCTCTTGAACTGTCTGTGAAAATTACAACATAGACAGTTTTTCAAAATAACCGTCTGTGATATATCAGGTATCACAGACAGTTCTTAAATATAGCCGTCTATAATATCTGAATATCACAGACGACTAATACTAAAAACCATCTATGATATGTCATATATCGCATACGGTTCTCAAACAAAGCCGTTTGTGATATCTTATATATATCACAGATGGGTAATACTAAAAACCATCTGTTATATTCATATATCACAGACGGTTTGTATTGTTGTTACAAACCGTCTATGATAGCTATTTGAATACCCATATTATTTACTGTTTTTCGGCTAGTCTTAAAAAATGCTAGCTATGCCTTTTGAAAACAAGCAAACAGATAACATATATAACACACGACAATCATTACACAGATCTCACAAATGAATTAAATAACTGAATGAAGTATAATTGAATGAATTATTTGATTAAGCACAATTGAATGATTACAATTGTATCCAATGTTTCAACATTTAATCATTATCACTAGGGTGGAACTCTCTAGTCTTGTTTATGACCTTCGCTACCAAAAATTGAGAGAGCTTTTCTCGAATTCCACGTGCTGTCGCTAGGAGTGTTAAAGTCATTAGCATGCGCGCGCACACACACATACACACACAAACACACACACACACACACACACATATATATATATATATATGTATATATATACACACATACATACATATATACACATACACATACATATATACATACACACACACACACATACACATACATACACAGGCACTGGAAGGAAAGATGTCAAGGCCTTCACTATTGATAGCTACAGTAAAATAGTAAGGATCTTCTCAGCTGGGCCTCGGGCCATTGCCCCAGCGGCCCGAGGTCCAACTCCACCCCTCTAGATACATATATACATATATGTACATATATACATATATGTACATATATATATATGTATGTATGTATATATGTGTGTGTACATATATATGTATATGTCTATGTATATATATGTATATAGTATAAATAACAGGGGCACCATAGTGCTCAGGCTCTATGATTAAGACTTTCCATCCATGATTTCAACATGCTAAATCAATGACTTCCTTTTCAAATCGATACTTTTTTGAATTAATGAATGTTAACGGGTTTGCCTGATATATTATATATCATTGCACTTGCACGCATCTAAAGGCAATTCAAAGGCAGAGAGGCTTAGTGCCAGACACCATGGTGTCCTATTTCATCGTCCTATATATGTATATGTATATGTATATGTGTATATATATATATATATATATATATATATATATATATATATATATATATATATATATATATATATATATATATATATATATATTGACAATCATAAAATAATTATTGGCAGGTTGACAAATCTCTGGATCATTCGTCCTAGCCTCTATGATTTTCTCCATATGGCAGCAAACGTAGAATCCATATACATCGCCCTGTAGCTGCTGGTGGCTCTGCAAAAATAGAATTACATACATATGTATTGTCAATTCTAGAGGCATTATAACAAAATGTGATATAAGATTGTTGTGTTGTAGCGGGTACCAAAAATCACGTCCTGTGTCACAGTGTGGCACTAGATTCCTTATGTCTCCCTCTCTGGGTAACGTAAGTGTTGAACGACCTACGTGATTCTAAAAAGTTAGTCTTGGCCATTGCTAACGAAGGGAAGACTACAATAGAGTTATGTATGGAGGAAATGAGTTTACCTGTCAATTTCTTACTGCACACGGATAAAGTCGTGGTTGCTCCTAAGTAGGGAATCAATGTATATTACTTTGCTCCACTTTAGTACAATCATAATCAGAATCTAGTGAGATCTAGTTATGTATGTTGCAATAGTGATTAATCCTAAGTTCATGTTGCGCATAAAGTACAAATGAAATTTGTATGGTAACTAGTGAAGCATTTACCCTTGGTTGAAGGGTACCATGATATACTCTTGTCACTCTAAGCAAGCAATCCCCTCACTATTTAATCTTGGACGAAGTATACATTATTGTTGATGGATTGCTCAGAGACCAAGTGTGGGTTGAGAAAACCAATTGGTTCTCACTATCGCCGGACTTGTTGGATCATGGATCTATACGTAAGCAATGGGTTATGACGTTTATCGTTATTATGTGAATGTAGAACATGATTGTACAATACACTTACAGTGTCCAGCATTGTAGTAGTGAGGCGTTGAGTTCGTCGAGGTTGAATAGTAAGAATAAGTCTTCAAATGTCACAACAAAGTAGCCCAAGTCATGGAGGAAATGCACCTTCGTGTATCTCATAATGAATCCACTTTGCTGGTTTGACTTCATGTTGGATCTCTGCATGTACTAGGTATACAAAGTCCTGTAAGCTAGTCCAAGTTGGGTAATTGTGACTTGGGGACCAACAACACATCGAGAATGAACTTTCATTGCCTAGTATGCACTTTAATCTTCTTTAGTTGGACCATAGTGTCTCGCTTGCGATATATTTTCAACGTCGTCTCCATGGGAGCCGATGTGATGAGCTTTTGAAGTGGGGCTTGAGGTGGAGCCACGGGAGCCGATGTGATGGGTCAAGGGCGATGTCCCTCTTGGGCCACTAGATGAATGTGTGGACAACATCCCCTAATATCATAATCTCTTTGTTTGGGGGCTTTTCAAGAGGGACAATCCTGAAAACATCATTAATCATGTCCAGTTGGACCTTCGAAACTAGTCTCTAGTTGGGTACCATGCACTAGCGTCCCTAACAGGCATAGATATGCCATACTGCCTAGCATCAGTGGGAATGGAGCCAACAAGTCTAACTCTGAGGATGCACGGCATGGGCTCCTACATAATGATACACGATGAGCTAAGCTATCCACCAGGTCTATCTACTAGCATTCTAGAGAGGTATATTACCTGGATATTGTTGATAGATAAGTGGGCGTCACTACATTTAGAAATTGGCATGGACACGCAGCTACTCCGACGTTGAGGAGGACTGCGTACTGCATTAACGGGGGTGGTTGCGATTGGTTGTAGACTTGTCATAGTTCTTCCCTCAATGAATCTATCTCTACTCAAAGTGAGGTAGTTATCTTCTCTCGAAGTGAGGCTGATAGTTGTTCCTCAAGTTGTGCATGAAACTCCTGTTTCATTTGTTTCTCGTGATATGCCTTGGATCTCTTCCTACTCCTATATGCCTCGGAGTCGTTTGGGAATCTGTGCCTCCAAGTATGCAAACCCCTAGGCCTCATGTGCAACCTAGCCACCTAGGTGCTCCTTGTTTCCTAGAGCCTGTGATAGTATATCCCTCTCCCTGTCTTCTTAAAAGGAGCCTTGGAAAGATTCAGTAGTCAATGCTTACTACAAGAGGCAATCATGTTATTTTAGACCCCATGAAGTTCAAGAGCTATTAAAAACTAGGTAGTTTAATATATCTTGCTAGGTAGTGGGTCACTTCTTCGTTTGTGGGGTTTTTGAAAGAGGAGACACCCAAAGTCGTGGTTGATGACCTGACTTTGAACCAGTTTCGAGCGCACTTGTTTGCAATCCTGGCAAATAGCGGGGAGGCCTTCGATTGGATTGCGACCTCATCTTGCATCCTCCATTGAGGTATTTTACCCGCATACCCAGTGCTGCCGAGTCTGTGAGGGTGAGTGTTTTTTTGCCTGGAGAGCCTTGTGCACCACACTTTATTGTTGAAATTCATCTTCATCTGCACAAAAATTGGCCTTCTTCCACTCTTGTCAATTTTTCAATCATCACAATGACATACCTTCAAAGATTCTGCTAGTTTAACTAATTGAATATTATATAGCTCACTGTAGTATCAATGTCAAGAGCATGCATAACCAACAGATTTTGAAAGAAATCAGGCACTAGTAACCGAGTAGAGTGACTGCAGACTTAACATATATTTTTAGCAATTGCAGATTCAACATATATATATTTTTAGCAAAGCCTAACAGCAGCAGTAAGCAATACTAAGCAGGGAACTGAGCATAAGCAATTGACAGAGCTATGCACAGACTACACTCCACAGAAATAAACAACTAGCATATGAGAGATCAAACTAGCAGAATAAATCTAGATTGTCACTGTGGCTTCAATTTTGACAAAAATCCTCATCGAGCAATCAAAAGCCCAAAATCTATCATGCAATAGTTCTCCCAGTTCCGCTGCTTACTGGCTCCCTCCTCATGTGCAGAGCCACCACATCTCCACTCATATACCAAACTCACCATGATCTACCTCCAAAATAAGTAGGATTTGAGATTCATACCTTAGGGAGGAGAGGCGGCGTAGGGAAGGAGAGGTGACATCAGGAGGAGAGGGGCGTCGGGAAGGAGAGGCGGTGTCGGGAGGGAGAGGTGGTGTCAGGTGCACGAGTGAGCAGTGAGATCAAGCAAAACCTAGCAGGGGCGGCAGAGACAGAGGAGTGCGTGAGTGAGAGTACAAAACCTAGCAGAGCCTATTTATAGAGGAATAATCACAGATGGTTCCATGTTGGAACCGTCTATGATAATACTATCACAGACGGTTCCATAATGACACTGTCTGTGATATGCCACATATCGCAGACGGTTCTATTATAGAACCATTTGTGATATGCAACATATCACAGATGGTATCATAGTAGTATCATCACAGACAGTTTGTTCTGCTAAACCGTCTGTGATAGTTCCAACAAATCTTGTTTTTCAACTAGCCTCAGGAAATGCTAGCCATGCCCTATGAAAAAGCAAGCATAATCATAAATGTAATTATTTCTTAATTACTTAATCAATTACAATAGAATAGTTTTATAATTACATGCTGAGTTTCTTAATTATGATTACATTGCAATAATTTTCAAATAGGTGTTCACGTGTAGGGTCATTGATTACACTTGGCTATTTCCTTTTTTTTGCTTGCTTCATCTCACTGCTTGCTTGATGCCGTCTCCGAATGGAGGCAACTCGTCAAATTGATTGTACTCTTCCTCATCCACAACATTCTCAACTCTGACAATCCTTCTTTTTCCATGAAAAACTACGTGGCACTTCTTATTTGCTGGGTCGGTTACATAAAAAACTTGAATAACTTGCTTCATCACTATGAATGGTTTATATTTGTATCCTACACGTTCGAGGTCTACAGTAGTGGTGCCATACTTGTCGACCTTTACATCCCGTGGGAGTTGGACCCAACAGCACCAAATAGAGGGATCTTGAAAATTACTTAGTCAAACTCCTAAATCTCCTCTACAAGCCTGCAGTATGAGCTTGGGCCAGTAGTATTGAATTGTGCATGAAATGCATCTATGCGGATACCTGAGTTCTGCACTGTGCTCTTTTTTCTTGATCTGTTGTATAAAATGTGTATCCATTAATGTTGTATTCTTTCCATGTCACAATTGTAAATTTTGGCCCTTTTACCAACCATTGTAGCATTTCACTTGACCTCCTAGTGAATCGCACCTTCAACCATTTGTTGAGTCGATGGTTGTGTTGTCTCATGATCCAAACCTCTAACTGGCATGGCTTCTCTTGGCGTAGCATGTCCTTGTGCTCTTCAATATACAGGGCCACTTCAGTCATGTGTTGTAAAATCATGAAATGGGCTTGAGCATATGTATCTAGATTTGGAGTTATTGCTTTCTTTCCGATGGTCCCAATACCCTCTAGTCTCCCCTCGTGATGAGATAAAGGTACACCTATCGATTCGACCTGAGCCATATAATCAATGTAGAACCCAATAACCTCTTCAGTTGTATAACTTTCGATGATGCTACCCTCTACCCGAGATCGATTGTGTACATAGGACTTGAGAATTCCTATATACCTCTCGAACTAGTACATATGACATAGAAATACAGGGCTACATATCTTCATCTCTTTCATAAGGTGGACAATGAGATGGACCATGATATCAAAAAATGACGGAGGAAAATACATCTCAAGATGACATAGAGTCATCACCTTCAGTTTGCAGAGCATCTAGTCCATCGGGATCGATGACCTTCTGAGCAATTGCATTAAAGAAATAACACAGCCTCATGATTGTCACTTGAACCTTGTTCGGCAAAATACTTCTAATTGCAATAGGAAGCAATTGTGTCATTAGCACATAACAGTCATGAGAATTCATGCCAATTAATTTTAAATCTTCCATAGAAACAAGTTTCTTCATGCTTCCAGAGTGACCAGAGAAACTTTCACAACATGCAAGCACTAGCGTAGTTCAGTTGTCTTGGACTTAGACAGAGTGTAGCAAGCTAGGGGAAGGTACGTTTGGTATTTAACGGTCTCTATCGGTGCTAACTTGGTTCTGATGTTCATAGCGACCAAGTCACACTGTACGTTGACACCATCTTTGTTTTGTCATGGATATTTAGTAAGAGACCAATCAAGCTATCACATATATTCTTCTCTACGTGCATACCATCGATGCAATTATGAACTTCTAAGTACTCACAATAAGGCAAGTTCCAAAATATTGACCTCTTCTTCTACATGTTCTTATGACTGCTTCACAACTTACCTCCCTTTGCAAGCACATCATCGATATCCTTGACCATACCAGTGACCTCTTTCCCGCTAAAAGGTCTTGGTGCTGAGTCATCCTCTTTTTTTCGTCAATTTGTTTCTTTATCTTGCGGTATGGGTAATACCTTGGAAGGAACGTATGGTGACACATGTACATAGTTTTATGTGAATTGTTCAACAACACACTCTCGATATAATCTAAGCAGTGCAGACAGGCTTTGGCTCCTTTTGTACTCAACCCCGACAGGTTACCAAGGGTAGAAAAATCGTTGATGGTGTAGAACAACATGGTGCACAGAGTGAAGTTCTCTCTCATTTGTTCGCATCTCATACCAGTACCCCTTTGCTCCACAATATTATAAGACCTTCTACCAATGGTGCTAGGTACACATCAAGATCGTTCCCAGGTTGCTTCGGCCCTTGGATAAGTAGTGGCATCAAAATGTATTTCCACTTCATACACAATTAAGGAGGAAGGTTGTACATGCATAGTCACATGCCAGGTGCTATGTTGGTTGCTCATGTTGCCAAAAGGATTCATTCCATCTATACTCAACCCAAATCTTATATTCCTCAGTTTTGCACTGAAGTCTACAAACATTCTATTGATGTTCCTCCACTAGGTAGAATCATCAGCGTGTCTTATCATTTTATCTTTCTTACGCTGTTCCGAGTGCAAATGTAGCAATCTTGCATCCTTTCGGCTTGCAAATAAATGCTTCAAACGGAGAATTATAGGCATATACCACAACATTTTAGCAGGAGGCTCTTGCTTCACCTCGATGCCCTCCCCATCATCGGAGGCATTTTTACGCTTGTATCGGGATGCTTTGCACACTGGACAAACATGTAAGCTTGCATACCCTTTATGATAGAGGATACACTCATTCGGACATGTATGTATTCTTTCTACTTCCATTCTCAATGGATAAAGAACCTTCTTAGCTTAGTAGGTGGTTCTCGGCAATACATTTCCCTCTAGAAAGATGTTCGCTAGGAGACCTAACAATGTTGTGGAACTCTTGTCGGACGAACCATTGTTTGCCTTCAATTTTAGTAATTTAAGAACGGATGATAACCTTATGTATTGTGGTTTGCAGCCCGGGAACAAAGGTTTCTTCGAGTGCTCTATCAAGCCCTCGAATTTATCAAACTCTCTCTCACTATAGTTGCCTTCTGTATCACGTAGCATCTGATCTAGATTGTCATCACATGATCTATCCTCATTGAAAGCACAGCCTTGTATAATCTTCTCTTCACCGTGGCTGGTCCAACATGAATACCCCATTTTGAAACCCCTTCGAATCAAGTAAGTTTCGATCTATGCTGAGTTGGTAAACATATTCAGATTATCGCAATCAATGCATGGATAGTACATATATTCCATCCCCTTCTTCAACATATCCCACTCGGCCACTCTTTGAAAAGTAGACATGCCATTAATGTGCTCTTCACTCACATGGTGAAGGATCGGAAAATGGCAACAGAGGGGGGGGTGAATGGTGCCTTTAAAATGCCTCCCCAAGTATTCACACAAATTTTCTCCTCCGATAGCTAGAGAGCTATGTAGAAGAAAATAGAATGCTCACTAGAAGAAAGAAGCAAGTCGGCCCATCACATAGAGAAAAACAATCGGTGTAACTCAGCCAAGAGCAGTCGTACAATCGAGACCAGTCAAACGACAAACAGCAATTGAAGCCTGGTCGAGTGGTCGAATGACTTGAAAGAGTCTCAGCTAAGAACGGTCGAAATCAATTGTGTGGTCGTACGGCTCCCTGCTGTGGTCAAAAATACTGAGCAGTTTCAGAGCAGCCGAGACCCCTCAGTGTGAAGTCGACCGCAAAGGTAGAGCATAGAAATGATTGAGAACCGAGTAAGCAATTTTCTGAGACAGAGAACTCGATCGCCAATTCGTGGTCGATCGACTTACCAAAACTAAGACCGCAGACAAAAACAGACCGACAACAGAGATAGAGCTTACGACCGTTTAAGACAAAAAAAATGAGAACCAGAGAATAACAAGTCGATTTCCCAGAGGCCTTTATCCACGAATTCGGAAGGATCTTGCAACTGGAAAACCAAATCGGTTGAAAATCGAGAAGAACGCACAACCACAGAGCATTTGACTTCAGAGAACTTTTGACTCGTGATTCAAATGCATGCGAGAAGTTAATCACAGAGAGTCAACATCCTCTGGAAGAAAAATTTCCAGGAAAACCAAAAGTATTTTCTACGGATGGAAAGATCAGTATGGTCGTACATAGAACAGAGCACTCTAGAGGTGCACAACCACTCAGCAAGAAAACTCCTCCGACCACTTGCTGTTCTTGGGAAGTACTAGCCAAATGGCCTTAAGATTGATTCCCTAGATCAGAGCAGAAGAAACCGAAGCTATTACAGCAAGGAACTCAACTCAAAAGATTGAGAGCACAAAAACCAAAGCATCGTAAAGAAAACAAACTGAACTGAGAAGAATAGACACAAGAAAGAAAGAAAGACTTAAGTAAACAAGCCATCTCAGACAAAACAGACTTAAGTAAGCGCAGGCTTTGAGTATTTCTCCAAAATGCCACTCTCGCACCTTCTCGGAAACTTCCTCTGTTGCCTTGTCGTCCACGCTTACAACCACCTCGCAAGACTAGGTCTCCTTCGGCCTCACCCGGTCATTCTGGACCCCGACACCGCCCGTGTCTCGTCCCGACTATCCCAGCCTCGCCAGACCTACCTCAAAGATCCTGCAAGCATCACAGACACCAAAGCATCCATAGCACCGCACTACACAAGGGTAACAAACCTTAGTATCAGTAAACATGCACTTGACACAACCTCATCAAAGTCGTAAACCATACTCCATCGGTCGAAATGATGAAACAGTGAATGCAAAGATTAACGACTTCACCAGGAGGCCAAACGACCAAAGAAAACGAAGCTACGACCATGGCAGACGTCCTTGCGAAGTCGAACGGACTTCCGACCGTGTCTCGCTGCGTTCGAACCGCGTCTGATCGCTCCCCGTGCCCGTCCGACTGTATACGAGAACGTTCAAACCGCATACGATCGCTTTCATTCAACGTGGTCGTGGGCTGAAGTCGCCAGCGATGTCGTGGGCCTCGACACTGAAGTCATAAGGTGCCGACTCCTCGTGTGGTCGAAGACTCCGAGCGCCGACTTCCGACTTCGAAGTCGTAAAAGGCGCGGAGAGCACCCGACTACGGCCAGTGAAGTCTAAGCCATCTCGTCTGCCTCCGACACTCGATTTTGAGGTCGAAACATGTTTGAATGCCTTCCGACTTTGGCCAAACGTGGTCGTAAGAGCTCGATTTGCTTCCGACAACATCCAGAGACTTGCGACATGGCACAGAAGGCTACGACTTAGCTGGAAATCACCCGAGGAAGTCGTAAACCAACCAGAGAACGCCCAACATCTCCAACAATGCTCAGAAAGCTCGAATCAAACTCAAATATCCCAAAACAAGAGTCAATTACTCATCACAAAAATGGAGGTACCTCCACATGGTCTCTCACATGGTTCTCAACATACATACAACTTCGATCCATCTACGATACACATGTAACAAATTAGTGTCAAATTAGATAATTAATGCTGCTATAGCTAACCAGCCTAGCTAATTACACACATAATTGTCATTCACCTTATAATAAATTGTCCATATCTAAATTAAGTAGCTAGCCATGTATTCATGAAGCTATATATATATATATATCAAGCAAGAATATATTGAAATAACTACCATCTCTCACTAAACCTAGCTAGATCTGAAAACCTAGCATCATCTCTCTCTATTACTGTAACATCCCAAATTTTGGAATGTTCGAAAATTTTGAATAATTTAAAAATTCTATTTGCATCTTATTAGCACTTGACGTTTTTGCCGAACCTTTATTTGGACTTTCCCAAGTGTTGTGCTAAACAAAACAAAAACCGGAAATAATTCTCAAATACAAATAAGAATTTCGATGATAAAAGATACAAAGTAGTTTAAAACGTGAGTTAAAAATACCAAGAACCAAAATCTAGGAAATCTCAAATCTACATGGGGATCCTAAACTCAAAATATAATAAATTGAAATCCGAATATTCAAAAAGAAATTATATATATACACAATTCAAAATAAAATAATATCAAAATCGAAATTCCAAGGCAGACTAAATAATATCGAAAATAGAGGAATATTATATTTTGATACCCAGATATTTGAATCAAAAGTTGAATTAAAAATCCGAAATTTGCTAGACCCCTTCATTTTCTCTCATTCTTTTTCCTATTTTCCTTCTCTCTTACACGTGGGCCCTCACCTTTTATCTCTCTTCCTCCCTCCCTCTCTTTTTTTCCCTCCCGGCCGCTGGCCCTTTTTCCTGCCCTTGCCTTCTTTCTTTTTCATTCTTCTCCCTCCTCCCCTCTTTCCTCTCGTGGACGAGCTCGCACCGCGTCACCCCCTTTCTCCTTTTCTGTGCTCCCTGCCCTGCGTCACCCTGCTCGCACGGCGCAAAGTTGCCCGCTGCACCGCCATCATCACCGCATGCCGACTCGTCTTGTCACCGCCGAACCACGCCTGCCAGAGCCTCGTCACCTCACCTCAACCACGCCATGAGCCGCCCACTATCTCCGCAGTCCCCCTACCGTGCCCATAAGTACCCTCGCGCCACTCCTTTCTCCCTTGTCCTCTCTTCCGCCGGCACCCGAGAGCCCGCCTCTACCCATGCGCTGGCTGCAGCGCCTCCATGCCACTCTCGGCCTTCCGGCGACGTCCAACCACCTCAAGTGCGTCAAAGTGTGTCCCTGCTCCTGTGTACCTCCTCGCCGCATCGGACTCGGCGCCGGAGCTCGCGACGCCCATCTTCCCCAACACCGCCGCCGCCATCCACACCGCCACCTCCTCCCGGGCTATCTCTTTTCGATTCCGCGCAGTGGGAGCAACTACTTGGCACCCCGAAGCTGTCCCAACCCTCGGCCGGAGCTCTTTGCCGCCCGAGCTCCCCGGCCACGGCGACCTCCCCGTGCCGCCCAAGACCTCCGCCGCCGGCCCGCCACAGACCCTCTCCTGCCCGAGCAACCGTAAGGTGAGCATCCCTAGTACCTTATAATGCTTGTGCGCACGTTGGATTCTCCCCTTCACCTCGCCGGCGCCGGCGCCCCATTTCATCCCCGCCTCCGGCCATTCAAGCCACCGTCGACCACTTCCGACACCACCACTAACCGCGTAGACATTTCCAGGAGCTTCCTCATTCTTGCGGGGACCCATTTTGCTGGTCTCCGACGTCTTCACGGCGGCCCCTCGCCGGCGACGCCGCCGCCTGCCGCCCGCCGCACCATCCCCTGTTCTCAGCTGGCAGTGTCCTCTGTTTTTCCCTCAGCTGCTGTTCAGCTCTTCTAAGTTGAAACCTCATGTATATCACAACACGCCCACTGCCCGGTTGGTTAGCCCAGTTTAGCTGCGGGTTAAGATAGTAGGTCCCGAGTTCAATTCCAGAGAAGGCACCTTTTGCCATTTCTCTTTTTGATTCGATTTTGCAGTCCATTTTAGGTAAGAAAAATTTTATAAAATCAGAGAATAATTTAGTGAAGCTACTAAGTTTAATTAGGATATAAAATAAGGCTACTTAAGAATTAATATTTGGTTATTGGTTGTATGAACAACTAATATAGCTCAAATATTATTTGAGGTCTAATTACCAACTAAAGGCATTAATAAAGTATGGTTTTGTTTAATGTCCAAATAAGGATCCTAGCTAAAATATAATCAAGTTAAGTTAAAGGAAATAATTTAAGAAAAGCCAAAGAAAATAGAGGTATACACAAATAGAATTTAAGTATACATCCGAGTATAGGGTTATATGTAGATAATCAAGTGGCTAATGGAAAATAATTAGTAACACATCAAACGTAATGCAGCATTAATTGTACCTTTAGAACCTGAGTTTATGAACGTCCAAAAACGTTTAAAGACCAAATCCGGACTAGCTACCTGTAAGAAAGGATTTATGTACATCATAATAACAACCTCGAGTATGACCAATTAGTCAAAGCCATACTAGCATGTATATTGACTTAAAATAGTTAGGGAATGATTTAATACGAGACCCCTAACCTTTTACCATAAGTATTAACATAAGAATGGAAGATTTCATGGTGAATAGCAAAATAAATCATATATATGCATATACATACATACATGTGTGTATATATATATAGTTCACCAGCTGTCAATATTTTCCTAGACTCAGATTTTAATTAAAGACAACCTTAGCATACTATTGATAAATAAAATCTTAGCAGGAGATCAGTAAAATATTATAATTTGAGGCAACCAGCCAGACTTTACATAAATGGATTTATTTTTAGAATTAAATCGCTCTGAATAATAACTAAAATACGTAGGCTAAAGATGAGGGTTAAGTCAAAGGGGATCTTTAACTGAAAATTTTGTTGGCACATCTACTAGAACCTTAGGGGTCATCAATCATTAGAATAACCTTGCCAAATTGCATTTTAGTGGACACAGTGCTACTAGAACCACATAAATTGATACGTCTCAAATTATTAGTAGTATAAACAAATTCAACAAGCTAAAATTCATATACAACGTCTATGAAATCCCTACTCATGAATGGCAACACTCGACCAATAAAGTAAACCCTAGTTAGATTTATACATTTGTGCATAGGTCTAAACTGGCTCGTGGAATTTCCTTGATAAATACAAAACTAATAAAATAAATAAAAAGATCAAGTCATCGTATTCTACCACCAGCCATGCCTCAAATCACTCGAAACACCCATTAACTCATAATAAAACTAAATTGAGTTTATTCGAATTTATTTGAATCTTTTGAGTTATTTGCTTTTATTTGAAATCAGTCGTTTGCCGCGTAATTAGAAACTGGGGTCCTGAAGATTATGTGGATCACGTGAGACCGAGATCGATGAAGACCAGGAATTAAAGATCATCGCATGAGACAACTTTGTGCGAGCTCAAGACCGTGGTAAACCGCGCTAGGCGAGTCAATACTTTGATCATGTTGAACCTACATTTTCTGCAAATTACTTTGGTTTAAATTATCAAATTGCATGCTGTTACTTTATATGCAAATACATGTTTAATTTAATATTCTAGTTATGTGCCCATTGTTTACCTTGAATAATATTACCCCTCCTTTGGAATATTTGAATGTGTGATCCTTGTCGCCCTAGCAAAAATTATAATAGTAACCTTTCGAAAGTAAGTCCATAATTATATGCCATGCTTAGTATTGTTTAGATACTCATGGGCGCGAGAGCGCCCAACATCACTTTTAATCCTGAGAAAAATTGGTTGGGCAGTCATGGTGGTAATGACTGGTGTATGTTGGATATGGTTATTTTATATTCCCAAAAACCTCGAATTGCTTACTTATCTGGGCGGATGGTTCGGGGGTATGGTGCAGGTGTGCACGAGAGTGTGGTTTGTGGTAGAACCGCCCAGGTAACCACTAAAGACTGAATCTTGTCATGACCTCCTGTGTAAAACAGTACAACCACAAGTCTGTAAAGTACAACTTGGCTAAGTAAATTTATCGAAACCCCCGGACTCATCTCACTGGTAGTGGATGGAAGTGGATACGCAAAGGGCAATGGGAGGCCTAAAGGGACACCGAGTTGGAGGGTGAGGTAACTAGCCGTACTAGCGTTGCTGGAAGTGGAGCCTGTGTCTTCGCTAGTAGACGTGGTTACATCCCGTGCATAGATGGGACCCACCGCAAGTGGGTAGGTTCCCATAAGGTGAGATGATAAAAGGGGCTAGATACTTAGAAAAGTCACTGTGATGGTCTACTCAACCACGTGGGTAAGGAATCATGTGGGGCAACGAGCAGATTGTCTCTTGTGGTGAAAGTGTACAAACTCTGCAGAGTCAAAACTATTCGAATAGCTGTGCCCACGGTCAAGGGCGGACATGAGAACTTAACTAGATATAGTTCTATTTAAAAATGTTTGGAAAATGGGAATGGAAAAGTGGAGGGCAGTGGAAAGCCCTGATTTGAGTTGTCTTGGGTGTCGCCCCAGTGGTAAGATAAGCGGCTATAACGCTGAAAGATGTTATACGGTGTAATGCCGTATATATGGATAATCATGTTAATATTCTTTGAACATTATGTTTTGTTCCAAAGCTGCTAGGTCTCAGGGAATTTTTGTATTGTATTACAATTAGTGGCATTTCTATTCTTACAAAATAAAATATGGGAAGAATAAATGGAGTCATAAGAAAAGAAGATGGCTGGTTATGGGAAGTGCATAAAGAAGTTGGTGGAGTCATGTTGATCATTATAGGGATAATGGTAGTGTAGATTCTGGGAAAAACAAATTGGTGGAGCCAAAATGAATATATAGGCTAGATAGATGATTTAAATGATCTTTGGAGAATTAAGGAATATAAAGGTAATTGTTGGATCACAACACTGATAATTAGTATAAATTCTTGGAAGATGTTGACGATAATGGGATTAATGGACTTTGATCAAATATTGGAGGAAGGAATCGGATATTTGGGAATTTGGAGGTATGAAAATAACTATGAGAGTTTAATCTTGATCAATGACATTCTTGGTGGATACATATATTAGTGAATCGTGGTCCTGATCAATGATATTCTTGGTGAATATTTATTAGGGAATCCTAGATCTGATCAGTGATATGTTTGGTGGATGTATACTAGCGATTCGTAGACTTGATCAATGATATTCTTGGTGGAGGTACAATAGTGAAGTAGTTAGATATGGATAATGGATAATAAGGTGATAATTAGAAGAGCAAATTACGGTTGTGGACCAATAACAAAAAGATTGGATTGATAGGAATTTAGAATACAAAAGATATTGATGGATTAATTAAGTGATATTATATAAATTAGGATACTCGCGTTTGGGGATTAGGCAGCATTTGATTGGTGGATGGAATAATTGATGATATTCACTGATTGGAGTTTTAGACAGCAAACCATATAGAGAGTGAATGATCGGTGGATTAATTAAATGATGTTGTTCACTGTTTCGAGTATTAGATAGTAATCAATATAGAAAGAAAGAGATCGGTGGATTAGTTAAATGATGTCACTCGCTGTTTGGAGTTTTAGACAGCAGTCAATAATTAAAGGGGTATTTTGGTGGATTAAGTCAATTATGGCAAATGTTGTGTGGAGTTTAGGTAGCAACAATAATACTATAATTAAATCATGATAATGCTGCTAAAGGCTATTTTTGGCAAATAAAATAAACCGAGCCTCTCCTTTGTTAAGCCATGCATACTATTTATTTGCATTTTGTGTATTGGCTCGCGGAGCACGGGATTGGAGTGCTCACACTCGCTTTTGCGACAAAATTCAGAATCAGGAATCAAATCACCTCGCCTCAGCAACAAGATTGGACAAGCTGGCCGAGAAGATGAAGATGTCAAGGGTTAGGTCGCGAACCTCCAGTTAGCTGCCTGTGGGCATGTCTTGAAGGTCCCACCTGTGTGCTTCGTTCTTTTGCTGCTGTAGTTTATTGATTTCGGCCTACACAGCCCATGTGTAAGTTTACTATTATATTTACGCTTCCGCATGATATGTACTTTGATATTCAGAACTGTAATCTGTGAGCACTATCTACTGATCCAGGGAATAGTGCGGTGGAATCACAGAGGAATCCGGATGTTAATATCTGGGCTCCTACAATTACAACGCATATAAGTTATTAGAAGCAAATAGTAACCTCTAATCACCAAGAACAACTCGATCTGTAAGCTAGATCTACAAGTGGTATGTTTTCACCAAACTCCCTAAAGCCGGTCACCTCTTTCAATGCAACGCAATGAAGATAGATATGTTAAGACCATGCTGGCTATTTAAAAATGCGGTGTATTCCAGATGGTTCCAACCACAAACCGTCTGTGATATGAAACTATCATAGACAGTTTGTATTAATAACCGTCTGTGAACTATCACAGATGGTTACTCATACAAACTGTCGGTAATGTATGCCATTAGCATAGACAGTTTGTATAAATAACCGTCTGTGAATTATCGCAGACGGTTATTAATAAGAACCATTTGTGATGTCTTGCATTATCATGGATGATTCGTATGAATAACTGTCTATGAATAGATCACAAACGGTTATTCATATGAACTGTCTATGATACTTGCGTATCACAGACAGTATACGGTCACATTTGTAAAATCGTATGTTATAATTATAGCACAGACGGTTCTCTATGAACCGTTTGTGATATAACCGTCCAATATAGCCTCTTTTGTAGTAGTGATATCGCAAACTGGTCTACGACCTGATCATATGGAGATACAGACTTGTGGTAATCATATATAAACTGGTCATAAAGAGTTATTAACAGATCGTGAGTGACTAGGTCCTAATTGCTGATAATATTACATGAGGTTCATCCAGATTGATCTTTGTGTATATTTGGGGTCGGTACGTCCTACTAGGAACTGCTACCAACTAGTGATTGGAAAGGTGTTTTTGGGTTACAACCAAGTATATATGAACGAACAGGATCACATACTTAACGGGTTGGAATAGTAAATGATCTAGTCAGAGGTTTTTCAAGTGGGATATGATATCTACTCGTGTTAGATAAGGATTCGCTTAGAGGCTCTATGTAAAGGGGAGCATTGTGGCTATGGGTTGATATGTGTGTGAGAGAGATTGCACCACCCACTGAAACCCTAGCCACCTCCTTTTGAAGACCCTGTTGTGCGTGCTGGACCCTGTTGTGCGTGCTGGTGCTAGCACATCGGTACACGGCGTTCTATCCTTGGACGTGTGGATTTCGGTAGAGGCGCTACTACACCTACGGTGCTGAACAGGACTATCTGAGGAGAAGGCTATCAGCTCATGGAGATCGACTACAGCTAGAGGATGATTGGCTTCAAAAGATCATTTTTTCGGAGATATTGGACAATCGACTACTTCCACTATGTCATCGCCTGCTATGTTGAACCAGGCTGCTTCAACTCTTCTTCTGCTAAACTACGCGTCTAGTGGTAATAATCTATGATTTCTTACTAGATTAGCTTCCTAGTTTATGCATTAGAAATTTTAATGTGCACTTGTGTAGCCTACTGTAAGTTAAGGTTTATTAAATTGGTTTTGGTGATTAATGACAAATTTAAATGAGAGACTAACTCATTTATTGAGTATGATATTGTTTAGTCTCATTTAGATGAAAATGTGAAAATCATGTAGGTATGCATTCGATGTCATATTCTTATATCTTGTTTTATTCCTCGAATCCTAAATATAAGTTGAACTCCACCATTGAATGTGTGCATATGTTTTTATTACACATTCTTACATACACACATTTTTGGGGCGTTCACTAAATATTTTGAGGTTTCATTAGTATTGGTCCTTGTGCTTCATCCACATATATTGAGAATCTTTACTTTGAAGCATATCTCTCGAGTATATAAAATTTGTGTAGTTTATACATGTTGATTTAAATTCACTCATTTGCAATCAGGTTGACATCAATCACCAAAAGGGGGAGATTGAAATATCTAGTCCCCCGATTATGTGTTAATGGAACAACTATGTGTAAAGGGAATGTTTTAGATTTTAATGACAACTAGATGTGTGGCATTGCTAGAAATTAATTTATAAGTCAAACACTCCCATGCTTATCCTAGAGTATATAATTATTGTGTATATGATGTATACTCATAAATCAACTTATTATCTCATTATTTATTTAGATTGTTGTCAATTGCCAAAAAGGGGAGATTTAAGAATCTAATCCCTCTATTATGTGTTAATGGCAAGTTTTAGTAATTAATCACAATCGATTTGTGGGACTAACATTTTCATGAGTTGGTGAAATAGGTTAGTTCCCATGATAAGAATGACTTGAAAAGGCATCATGAGTTGATCGTCATCAAGTTAAGGTTCAGGATGAATGATGGCATCATGTATTAATGGTAATCAAGTCGAGATCCCGAAGTGATAGATGGCTTCATGTGTTGTAGGCCATCAAGTCAAGAGAATGCAACATGTGTTAATGCACATCAAGACAAGGACATACACTTGAAGTGAAAATGTTTGTCATCAAGCTTTAAGAGGATGCTTAAGGAAAATGTATAACTAGTTAGGGCTAAGGATGTGTTCCTAGTATTTTACCGATCTTGGTGTTTGGTTAAAAGACCAGATCGCTAGCATATGTCTAGTAGCCTGAGTCTCATCGTATGTTGATAGCTGAATCTTACTTGCTTTACCTCTCTTTCGTATAATTCTAGTATTTGCGAATGTGTTTTGCAAATAGTTGTAGCTCATGCATAATCTTTGTGACATGTGACTAGAGTTTTGTCGGATCCTGGAGCAACAATTCCAGAACTGAAAGATCAAGCTCCGTTTAAGTTGGTTTTGGAATTAATGACAAATGCCATTATGAGATTTTGATATTAATGACAAATACTTTTATAATGTTTTGGTGATAATGACAAATGTATATATATGAGACTAATATGTTTGTTCAAGTATATTATAGCTTAGTCTCATTTGGATGAAAAGGTGAAATGAAAGAGGTATGCATTCAAAATCACTTTCTCATATGCTAATGCATCTCTTAGATCCAAATATAGATTGAACTCCTCGATTAGTTCAAAATGAATATGTGCATATGTCTTCATCATATATGCTTGTATGCACACATTTAGGGGGAGCTCTCTCTCTATGTTTTGGAGTTTCATTAGTATTGATCCATGTTTTCTTTTTCCATATACATTGGGATCAAACTAGGATCATGCATTCATTAAAAATCTATTTTAAAACCAAAACTGTGCTCTGTCTAGAAGAGCGGTAGTACCGCAGATTTCAACGTCGGAACTACCGCAGAGCGGAAGTTCCGCGCCCAGAATCGGTACTACCGGCGACCGGAAGCTCCGGATAGCGAGCGGAGTCTTTTTTCCAGAGAACACCCTCCGGATGCATTTGAGTTTTCGCGGGATCGGAAGTACCGGCGATTTGAACGCCGGAACTACCGCAGGTTGCGGTAGTTCCGTAGTATAGAGCGGTACTTCCGGAGTCCGGAAGCTCCGGAGGTAGAGCGGAAGCTTTTTTCCAGAGAGCGCCAAGTTTGGTTCTGGCTCAAGCGGAACTACAGCGCCGACTTTGCGGAACTACCGTAGAGCGGTAGTACCGGAAGTTACAACGGCGGTAGTACCGCACATTGAATTCAAATGATTTTATATTCAATTCATTATCTCATTATTTGTTGAGATTGTCATCAATTACCAAAAGGGAAAGATTGATAATCTAGTCCCTCCATTATGAGTTAATGGTGAGTTTTGGTAATTAATGACAATCGATTTGTGGACTAACATTTTCCATGAGTTGGATGAATAGGTTAGGTTCCACAAGTGAGGATAACTTGGGATGACTTCATGTGTTGAAGATCATCAAGTCAAGATTGAGAAGAAGATAGCTTCGTGAGTTGAAGTCTATCAAAGAAGAAGAAGATGTGTCATGAGTTGATGCATGATGTTCATGTGTTGATCAAGTCAAGAAAGACCATCATGTGTTGATGGAGTTGATGAGAAGGATGCATCATGAGTTGATGCGTATCGAGATGATGACCCAAGGCAAAGGTATACTAGCTAGGGCTAAGGATGTATTCCTAGTCTTTTACCGGTCTTGGTGTTTGGTTGAAAGACCGAATTGCTAGTATAGATTGCCGTACTATTAAGATGGGTCATGTCTAGTAGTTCGAGTCTCATCATGTGTTGATGGCTCAACCTCACTTGCTCTAGCTCATTTTGGCATGAGGCTTGCATTTGCGAATGTGTTTTGCAAATGGTTGAAGCTCATGTGGCAAATCCTTGTAACATGTGACTATAATTTGCAAATGTGTTTTGCAAAAGGTTGAAGTCCATGTATCTATTCCTTGTGACATGATCTAAGTTTGCAAATGTGTTTTACAAAAGTTGTAGATCATGTATAATCCCTTGGCATGGTCTAAGATTGTTTATTGCTATTTCCTTTGGACATTAGACCATGGGAGTGACTCTTTTGGATCTCTTTTGATTTCTGCATTGATCTAATGTTTTTGAGATCATTCAAATAGATGGGTTGTGTAGCCCTCTGAATAAGCTTTCCATAGAGTCCAAGATCACTCAATTCCGATATCGGAGTCAAAAGTTATGACCGTTTTTCTAAGTGTTGTCTGTGCTAAAACCCGAGAGCGGTAGTACCGCATTTTATAACTGTGGTAGTACCGCAAATGACTGACTAACGGCTATTTTTCTAGCCGTTATGATGGGGAGCGGTAGTACCGCACCTATAACGGCGGTAGTACCGCAGAATCCTGTTTTTGACTCCAACGGCTAGTTTCGAGGTGTGGGTTATAAATACTCCCTTGTGGCCGGTTGGGGTAAGGTTTTTGTGACTCCATTTCACTCTTTTGAGCTAGTGTGAGGCTCTCCACTCAATTGTGCATATGTTGCACTTTGTGAGAGAGGAGAGGTGATCTAGAGTGCATGTGTTGCATCTAGAGGAGGACTTTGTGTCCGGATTGAGCTTGTGCATTCGTTGCACGTGGTGAGAGTCAAGTGAGAGACTTGACTTGTTACTCTTGGAGTTTGCCGACTCCTAGACGGCGTGAGAGGCGTCGTGCCCAGTGATCTTCTCAAAGAAGCTTGTGAGAAGGCCCGGCGTATGTGAAGGTTGGAGCTCACCTACCCGGAGCGGGGAAGAGCTACCACCAGTGGATTTGAGGTAGAAGGCTTAATTCGTGGAGCCGGTCCAATTCGTTTGGGCTAACCTCAACGTGGACTAGGGGAGACTGGCAAGTCTCCGAACACCACGGTAAAAAGAGAACGTGTCATTTGTGGTTTGCTTTCTTGTGCTCTTTTTACATTCAAGCAATTTACTTACTCAGCATTATTTTGATTGCTTGTAAATCTAGAATTGCAAACATTGACCTAGGCTAGAATTGTTGGTGCACGTAGGCGAATTCATTTGACTTAGGCACTATTTGTACTAAACCAACTTGAATTTTGCTTCCGCATTGTATACTTGGTTTAGGCAAATAGAAAAGCTCTTTAATTGTTAATTTTAATTTGAAGAAAATTTTTAGACTGCCTATTCACCCCCCTCTAGTCGGCCTCCTCGATCTTACAAGAACCCTCTGTGTAAATCACACTATCCCAGGAAATGTTAGTGCACACAGGGTTAACAGAGATATATATCATGCATAATAATGAATCTTTATTATAAAGCAAAGTGTACGGGCCTTATGGCCAAGTTTACAATAAGATGGCTCATGGCCAAACATAAAGGTAAACATTGGAAGATAAAATAAAAGGAGCAGCCCATCCTGCCTGCCCACAGGCAAATGACTGTAAGACGTGCCTAGTCGCAGTCCTCACCAAAGTCGATGTAGTCGTCCTCTGGCAACAGAGTTAAGCAAGGTGAGCACATAAAGTACTCCACAAGTTACACTAGGAGGTTTAACAGAGTTAATGCATGCATAAGGATTTTCCAAGGAAGGCATATCATGGTTATTTACACAAAAAGCAATATTGGAGTAAATATCGTAAAGTAAGTGCAAAAGTTGAATTTGATACAGTATGTAAAAACAGTCTTCTTAATTGAAATAATACCGTTAGTGCAGACACCAACCTCACACCATCCTATCCACGGGTATCCCACCCGGACCCTCTTTCCAAAAGATTTCACAAGTTTCCACAAACCAGATTTTATTAAAAACCAAAGTCTAATCCGTGAAAAACCATACTCAGCTTGTCCTTGACCATGGATACGACTATCTAGGATAGTTTGTTACTCTGCAGAGGTGTACAACTTTACCCACAAAACATGTCATCTCGTTTTGCCATGTGATTAATATACTGCCTTAGGTGTGCGGCTGAGAGTTCATGACAAGGCTGTTACAATGTTCCATTGCCAAAATAGTTACGTCGCCACTAAGGTTTCACCACAACATGAATCCACATGTTGGAGCCCCCTCTTGTGCCATGTGAGACTTCTCATGGCCTACGCCACGCTCACATTCAGCCTATAGCAAAACAAAGATGGAACTTCATAAATTACTTAGCCAGGTTTGTCCCATACCAAACTTGTGGTAGTACGGTGTGACTTGTAATAGTAGTTCACAGACTGGTCCTTAATTTGAGTTAGGCTCGACCACATACCCCTTGTGCCTAGCAATCGATATTGTGTCACCAATGCATGCCAGCAAACACCCACCACCATACCAATGCCTAAGTCTAAACCAGATTTTATAATTTTATTTTATCAAAATTTCATAGACTCTCTTGACTCACCGAAGCCAAGAGTAGATTTCATAAATCATCATTGTATGTGAAACAAATCTTCCCACCTAAATTATTCTAAGCATGGCTAAGCAATTCTATAAAATTCCTAGTTAATCCTAATAATACTAATGTACAAACTAGGTTTTCATCTAGGGTGACAAGTCATGATTGACCAGAGTCAAATTTGGCTATACACAAAGGAATTAGGTATAACTAGAATTTTAAATCAGATTTAAACTAGGTTTGAATAAAAGTACGCATGCATAATAATTTTAAAAACAACATAATTAATTTAAATTACTAGAAATAACATGATCAAAGGTGCAACTTGCCTTGCTCAAAGTCTTGATGCTGCGAATCGTCGAAATCGAACTCTCCAGAGTCATCATAGTCTATACGTGAAGAACCAAAGAAAATAAATTCAAATAAAATCCAAATAAAATCCGAAAATTATAAAATATATATTGAGGGATAGATTATGATTTTAGATGAATTTAGGAGAAAGACTCGATGGATTCGGAGTTCAGACAACGAAGAACGAGTCATCGGAAGATCGGTTGGAAAGCAAATTGCTGAAAAATATCAAACGAAGGAATTGTTCTTGAAATCTTCTTTTTGGCTGGATTTCTGGTTTGCTAGTATGCATCAAAAGTGGGGGAATGAGGAGAGGAGGTTGTGGTTCAATTTATAGGCGAAGAGGAGGAAAGCAATGGCCAGAAGTGATTGCCGAAGTAAAGACTGGAATAAATGAAATGTCGGTTTTCAAAGCTTGAATGAAAGAAACTAAATAATTGATGAGTTAATGGCCGAGAAATTGAAAAGGAATTGGAGACCTTTCTACTGCATGCCATTTAATTTTCTTAGTGGGAAGAATTGATTCCGCAAACAAGTAATATCTCAAAATGGAGCTCTATTATTGAAGGAGTGGAGGAGAGAGTAGCAGGTTCTGCAGTTGGAGAATAAGCATGGGGAAGAAAAGAAATAAAGAGAAAGGGAAGTGTTGTCTATACATAAGAAAGAAAGTGGTGAGATGGCAATTGAATTAATAGAATTTTGGAAGTTAAGTGAGGGAGAGGAGTAATTTTAAGATGGGTGGCCTGGGAAGGCAATCTCATTATTTCTAGAAAAAGAGAACTGCCAAGAAAAAATATTTAGACCCAGAAAAATAGAATCGATTTCATAGAGATTTTGAAAGATTTGAATTTGAATTTTAGAAGTGCACAGAAAATTTTGAATGGAACTGAGGCTTGGAAAAAGACCTAGGTTTTAGAATTTGAAATTTAAATTTTTGGAATACGAAATAAACTTCAAATATTTAAAAAATGGCATAAATGGATAGATTGGAATTTTTGAGGAATTTAGAAATTTGAATGGGCTCAATTGGAGTTAAAATGAAGAAATACGGCCTCCCGGAAGTTTAAAACCAAAGAAAAAGAAAAAGACTGGTTTTCAGAATTATTTTTATACTGAAAATCAATTTATGACATCAGCATGTAATTTCATTTTTAGGCTGAATTACTTTTACATTGAAAATAATGTTATTTGACTGACAGGTGGGGCTAGAAATGGTGGACTGGGTTCATGCACTCGGGAGGCGGCTGAGGTGGTAGGGAGGGTGGCATGGCTGTTGACCGTGCAAGCGGTCACTGGCCTGGCACCCACGTCGGCTGCCACATCACCTTGGCCGCTGACAGGGCAGCGCTCGGGGCTCGAGGGCTCGTCGGAGCTCCGGTAGACGGCGGCGGCCGGCGTCGGGTGCAAAAAAGAGAGGAGGGGATGGGGATTCCGCTGTACCTTGGTGTGATGCTTGGGATGCTCGGTGGCGGCCGGTAACAAGTAGGATGCGGCGGTGGTGCTCGGTTCTAGTGGCGAGGGCTTTTTCGGCGGCGGCTTGCTCGGTGAAAGGGTGGCAGAGCTTCACATGGGGTCGAGGAAGGTGTAGGTGACATCGGCAAGGTGCGATAGTAACCGGGACAGCGGTGATTTCTCGTCGGAGTTCAGTGCGATGGCGAGGACAGAGAAGCACGATGCCAAGGCTCTCGAGCACTCGGAGAGAGAAATTGGCAGAGGGAAAGGGGAGGGGGCACATGGGGATCCTCGGGGAGGGTTTTGTATAGGGTGGGAGAGGACGAACGGTCACTGGTTACTCATCGAATTAATGCAGCCGAAAGTGGCATGAAACAGCAAGGATAAAGAGGCTTAAAGGAGGGGGAAACGAGCGGGATTAATTGAGGAGTGGGGGGCATTAAAAGGTGCACTAGCTCTGGACATAAAGGAAGAGAAATGGCCGATTAAAAGCTTGGGGAGGTCGGCAATGGCAGCTCGGCTCGCTGGGGACGAAGGGGGAGGTGGAAGAAGGATATGATAGGTGGGTCCCGTGAGTCGGCGAGAGAGGAGGAGGAGGGGAGTGGACGGCCAGATGAGCGACACGTCATGGGATTTAATCCCGATCATCAAATGGAAGGGGAGGGGGTTAAGTTGCAATGAACGGATGAGATTGTATCGAGTGATGGTAGATTAAATCTGGACCGTCGGCTAAGGAACGAAGGGGAAAGTGGATGAGAGCGGCTGAGATTAAATCGGGCAAGGATGGATTGAACCAGGGAGCGACACGTGTCGGCCGAGGAGAGAGGTTTAGTTTCAAATTACATTTTAATTTTTAGGAACTTTCAAAAACACTTAGAAAATAGGAAATAAAGTCTAGAAATTCCAAAAAAATTCACAAAAATTCCTGGAGATGTTTTAGACTTTAGGGAAAATATTTCCAACTTAAAATTGGTCTATTACTTTTTACAAAAATACTTTTTAGCTTTGAAATTGTTTTTTAAATCCTGAAAAGCACAGAAAATCCGAATAAAAGCCAAATGCTTTAAAATAATTAATTTGGACTTGGATTTTATAAAAATTTAAAATACTCTTTATTTTTATTAAATTACATTTTAAGAAAAGCCCTTTTTTAAAGCTAAAAATAGGCAAATAAAATCTCCAAAATTCAAGCAACTAAACAAATAGCTGGGCTGTTACACAAAACAACCATGTCTAGTTTCGACCACGGACGGTAGTCCGATTGGCCTTGTGATGGCTTGTCGAATCAGCCTTGTGATGGATGGTCCTATCTGTTTGATCTGGTCAGAAGGTCTGAAAGGCAGACTTTGATCACGGCAGACTTCGACCATGGCAGACTTCAATCACGGTAGACTTTGACTACATTTGACTTTGACCATGTTTGGTTTCGAGCATGTCTGACTTTGACCTCATCCGAATTTGACCACGGCAGGTAATTGTCAATTTCGACCTCGAACAGTGAAATGGTCATAAGCAACATTTAACTGATCATAAGCGACAGTGAACTGGTCTTAGCTATAGTGAACCGGTTAGAGGTCATAAGGTCTTAGCTATAGTAACCAGTCGATGCTCCTAGCTATAGTATTTTTCCATGGTTATAGATACAGTACCTAGTTGATACTCGATAGTCATAGATTTTATGGTCGATACTCGATACTCATAGACTTTATTGGTTGATACTCAATACTCGTAGACTTTGTAGTCTGCTATCGTTGTCTTCGGCTTTTCGATAGGTTGTTGTAGACCTCGCGATCGGTAGTCAAAGGCTTTGCGATCGGTTGTCGTAGGCTTCACGATCAGTACTCGTAGGCTTCACGATCAGCACTTCTAGTATGTGATTGGTACTCATAGGCTTCGAGTAAGCGTTGGGATAGTGGTCTGACTAATTATGTTCGGCAGTTGGACCGGTCGTGCTGATTGGTAGGAAGATGGATTTCTAGAGAGCATGGATATTGTGGTCGTGGACGACATGGTTAGTGTTTGTGATGGTTTGGTTCTTGTATATGGATAGACAAGGGTGTGTTTTGATAGTGTGGGATAATGACGGTCAAGTTGGGAAGAACGTGTCGGGAAAATCATTTCTTTGATCTTTGCATGTGTAGGTGGGCGTGGATACGATCATGCTCGGTGATAAGAAGAACTGGGACTAGGATGGGGAAGTCTGAGGTCCAGGCAGCAGAGGATGTCATGCGAGGTGGTCGGGCTAACACTGGAGCACGTGGAGATCAAAGGTGGTGATTCGTGAAGAAGCTACGGGTGGTGTGGTCCTAGAGGCTCCGACACGTGAGATAGATGATAAGAGATGAAGCTACGGGAGTTGCATTCTTGGAGGTTTTGTCACTTGTTTAGTTAGGAATTCTGGATGTAGTCCATAACTTGGAAAAGGTAGAGTTTGGTTAAAACCCATGTTTGGATACGTTTTGGGTCCCTTAACTTTCAGAAGAGATAGGGTTGTGTTTTCATAGTTGAGGCAGACATGGTTGGACGTTAGCCTATAAAAGTAGGGAGAGACTAAGAGCTAACGTGTGGCTTTTGAAAAAAGTTTTAGTGTGGTTTTGAGAGGGCTTTCATTGAGAAAGTTTTTAAGGGTGCTTGAGAGGGCACTTTGTAAATCCAGAAAATTCCAGTAATAAAAATAGTCTTGAATCAATCTGGTTCTTGATTCGGTTGAAGTGCGCTAGTGACTGCTGGTGGTTTGGATCATACAACAGTGAGCAAAGCGCTCAAATGAAGTGGTCAAATAGATTGGTAGATCAAGCGGATGGTCAAGCAGAATAGTTGATCAAGAGGTCGTACGCTGGGCATTGATTAGGTGATTGATCACTAAGTGGTCGAAAGCATCATCGACCATCTGGAGACTTCAAAACGGTGGTGACAATCATTCAAACCTCTCTGATTGCAGTAATCGATCCTACAAGTGGTATTAGTGTAGGTAGCGATGGAATCAGAGAAGTATGCGAATCATCCCCTGTGCTAGATGGTATTGATTTTGCTTTTTAGAAGTGTCATATTGTCGAGAACTGAATATGCAAATTCGGACTCTCTTGTGTATTTTGCACTAGTTCATGATCACGCTAGTGCACATAGTGCAAGCATAGTTGAAATATTGACCACATCATGATTTACTAAGAAAAGACTCAAATATTATTAATTATAAGAGTTGTGACCTTATGGTTAAGTTTACACTTTAATAGCTAGAAGGCTAACAAAACTAGCAGTGGAAAACATAACGAAGATGAAGTGGCCATTCAACATGCCCATAGGCAATCGACAGGGGAGTGAAGTCATAATCTGAGAAGTTGTTGTGCATCCTCCTTCACACACCTCTGGTTGGTATGGTTCTTCTTCTTCAATTGAGCAAATATGGATATAGCTGTGAGTACATAGAGTACTCAGCATGTCGTTTGCAACAAGAATACAATATAGTATGCAAGGCTTACCAAATGATGGCTGAGTGGTTATTTTACAAAAAAAAATAATTTGAAGTAAATGCAATAAAGGTTGAAAGCGAACTTTGAAAATGATTAATAAGTAAATAAACAAAGGAATTGAGAGTAACCACAAGTGAACTGACTATTCACTCCATTGAACCACTTTGAACTAATCATTCACGTAATGAACCACCAATGAACTAACTATTCACTTCCCAATTAAATCCAACTAAGTTTTTATAAAAACTCTACCCCTCGTGTGAAATCACCGAGTATTGTCCATAACTGGGGACATGACTATTCGAATAGTTTTACACTCTACAGAGGTTGCACATCTTTACCTACAAAGACATGATTATCTCATATGCCATGTGATTAACATATTTATTTTGGGGTACGGTAGAGAGTTCATGACAAGGCAATTACAAAGCTCAATCTCAATACAATTTCACCCATTAAGATTTCACGATCGAGTAGACTAACCACCTAGTCGACGGATCCCTCTTATTCCCATAGAGAGGTCTAATCAACGCCCTCCAACATACCAACGGTGAAACCAAAATTGAAACATTACAAATTAATTATCTAGGTCTATCCCATTCTAGACATGTGGTTGCACGATAGGGCTTAGATCAATGGTGCACAAAGTTAAGTCCTTAGACATTACCTAGGTGAAACATCTACATCCCTGAAGTGCTAACCACACTTCCCCCCTTTACTGCACGATCATTCGTCCAAGTGAAAACTATTTTGTATAACCACCACCAATGACACTACTCATGCCAAGGTGCATAAATTTTATAATTGTGGCTAACCACCATGATTTAATATCTCATTAAGTTAAAATTAATTAATTGATCACATGTGATGATAACCCAACGTACTACAAGCACAGCTAAGCATACTAAATGTGCAACCAATGTGAGAACTAAACGTACAACCCATGTGGGAACTAATATTATATCACTAGATAAATACCCATCCTATGGTGACAATGGAACCATAGCATTCAAATTATCAAGGAGAAATTAATCAAATAGGTCATTAACTACCAATACAAAGGTTTTATAACAAAATAGCGATGCATGATAATTTAAAACAAAAGAATACATAATAGATTTAAAAACTAGGTTCAACAAGATCAAAGGACAAGACTTGTCTTGGCCTTGCTTAGTTAGCAATTTCTTGATCGTCTGATCCTGCTTTTGCGCCTTCAAAGATGTTATCTAACGAGAGAAAAAACGAGCGTGGCACAAATAAAATCAAATAAAATTCAAATAAACTCCAAAAACCTCAAAACTAGAAACAAAATATAGAGCTCAATTTTAGATGAATTTAGAAAAAAAGAATTAGGTCAATTGGAGCTAGGACGGAGGAGAACGGATACATGGAAAATCTAATCTAAAGAAAATACTAAAAATTAGAAAATCTTACTGTGTTGTGGACTTGGTGCATGGAATGACTAGTCTATGGTGGACTCTACTCATGGAACTGTGCACTGGCAACTAGGCTTGTTGATGTGGCAGATAGGGCTAACATAGCAGTGATGTGGCATCTAGGACAACTCGATTTAATGACGTGGAGCCCACATGGATGGACACGTTGACTGGGCTGACGTGGTTGATTACGTGGCTGCTGACTCAGCTCGACTTGGCTCACGGGTTCATGGTATAGTACGGCTGACATGGGGTCCTATGTGTTAGGGTGATGGTGCATAGTGGACTCGGTTTATACGGAAGCTGAAGTGTCAGGTGAGCGGGTGAGACGGCGTGGTGTGCACGTGGTCTGAGGTGGTGGGCAGCACTTGCGAGACAGCGGTTGTCCGACAGGGAGACGGCGATGGGAAGCAGCGGTGAGGTTCGACAGGGAGACGGCGATGGGGAAGCAGCGGCAAGGTTGGCCGACAAAGTGGAACGATGAAGCGGGCTGGAAGAGGAGGACGGCTCGGCGGTGCACTCACAGGTGGCAATGGTGACTCGACAAGCGACGGCGGATGGCTATCCAATGAGGACGATGAACGATAGCCAGAGTAGAAAGTGATGGTGACGACAGCGAACATGACAACGGTGCATGGCCGAACTCAATGGGAGCGAGCAGCTACAGGGATGTGGGAACCGAGGGAAGGTGGCACGGCTTTTATACACAGATGCCAAGGAGGCATATGCGGACACGGCATGGAGTCCATGGTGGCCGGTAACACATGCAGAATGGATGCAGATGCCTAGGCGTAGCCAGCTCGGACACGAGAGGGACAGTCCTGACAAGTCAGGCCCATCCGTCGGCGGCATGGAGAGATCAGACGGCCTGGGTATGGTGCGGGCAAACACGTCGCCTAGATGGTCGACACATGTCACAGCTTGGCAGGCTAGGTGGACTGGCCAAATTAAGCTCATATTGCTTCTACCCACTTAATTTGGAAAAATCTTTTACGATTATCGTGAAGGAACGATTAAGATTAAGAAAGAGTGTAAGAATCTTTATCAAAAAGAATACTCGGATTTTGCTATGAAACCTGGTGAATCTATTAATGATCTTTTTGCTTGTTTTGAGAAGATTCTGAGTAACTTGCATGGAGTTAGTATTATACTTGTTGATGGAGATAATGCAACTAAAATTTTGAGGTCTTTAGGTTCAGAGTGGTTGATGGTTGTCACGACTATTAATCAAATCATCGATCTAGATACTCTTACCATAGATGATCCGTACTCTAGATTGAAAACATATGAGATGGAAGCTTTGCCATGTAAGACTGATAAATCTTCATCTTTAGCTCTTGTGACTAACTCCATATAGACTGCTTTGTTGAGTGCTTTATCTTGTGTTTCCTTGTCTGCTTTGTCCACTTTTCCAGAAGATCAGTTCAGCAGCTCCCTAAAGAGGAATTGGTCTTAATCTCCTGATGAGCATACAAGGCTCTCAACAACCTAAGGATGAGAAAGTGAGGTGGTGCTCCAGGTCCGATCAGGTGCTTCGAGTATGGCGAGCCAGGCCACATTAAGATGGATTGCCCCAAGCTCAAAAGAAAAGTGGTCAAGGAAGACCGAAACTATCATCGTCGATCTTCCAAGAATAACATCAAGAGTGGAAATTTCCATCGCAAGGTTGATGAAAAGGTTTTGTTAGCTATCGAGTGCCTTGATCTGAGTGATGGTTATTTTGAGAGCTGCGACAACGATAACCACGATGAGGATGATGTCAAAGGTAAGAAGAAGAACACTGATGACTTCACAGGCACGTGTTTCATGGCAAGCAACAATAGTGAAAATGACTACAGTGATCCCGATGAGGTGAGACTATCATATGATCAGCTTAAAGATGGTTTGATTAAACTTTCTATTGAATTGAAAAAGACTAAAAAGAAATTGAAGGAAAATAATTTTTCAGTTGAAAGCTTGAATTCTGAGATTTATAGACCATCTATCCCTAAAGATGATCCTTGTGAAGCTTGTCAAGTCTTACATGTTGAGCTACAGATTGCTAGATCAGTTAGTGCAACAAATCTGGTTCAACATAGAGATATAACTGCTAAACTTGAAAAATTAAATTTGACACATGATTCTTGTGACGGAAAACTTAAACTTGCTAATGATGAAATTGATAAGTTTATGTCTAATTCTTCTAGAACATGTTTTAAGTGTGATTTACTGCAAGCTAGACTTAACTCATCTCAACAAATGTTGTATCATAAAGCTCTTTCTTGCTCTAACTACCCTAAACTTAACACTACAATAGAAGTTTTAACTAGATAACTTAATGATTTTGCTAAAAAGGAGAGATTGGTTCAATCTAGTGCTTCTAAGAATCTTGATAATGAATATGTTAAGTGCACATTATGTTCCTCATTGGCTAAGAAAAATGAGTACCTTAAGAACACTATAGAGAGGTTTTCTTTTGGAAAGAAGAATTTGATTATGATCTTAGACAAGTTAAAAACTAGTGTGAAAAATCATTATCAAGGATTCAATTTCATTGTGCATGCTAAGAAACATCTTCCTAAAGTTGTCAAGGCAATCGAACCATGAGTGTTTGAAGTAGAATGTAAACCAAAACAAATCATCTTTAGATCTACAGGTATTGCAAAAGAATTCTCTACCAAACTAAGTGCTATGACAGTGGATACGATCACTCATCAAATTAAGTATCAATGTACTCATTGTGGTAAAGGCGGTCATTTGGTTCAATTCTGCTTTAGAAAAGTAAAGAAAGAAAAGGACATGATGAGGAAGAATCTTTGACCACCTACCTTCTGTGGTTGAACAAGAGAGGCTGGACTAAACATTCGACCAGTTGTGTCTCGTGGTTGAACCTGCGTGGTCGAACGAGATTTTTGACAAGCTATTTTTGGCGGTCAGACCAGCTTCTCAAGAGACTTTCGATCAGCAGTCTCTGCTTGTTTAGAATGATCGGGAGTCAGACCAGCTTTACAAATGTAGCCAGATAATTTTCAACCAACTTTTGCTGGTAGATTAGATTGGCTGACGATCAGACCAGCTCGACTGAGGAGGTTAGACCGCCTTGTGGTCAAACCGAGGTCTCATCGACTGTCTGGATGAAATTTGTTAAATGATAATGCTTCACTTAAATCTTTATCAGTGCATGCTTTTTCTCCTGTTCGTCAAGTATCTCACTACTAGATACCTAAATCTTTATTGTACCGATGATTGTTTGTGCTCTGTAGGCAAGAGGAAAGAAAACATATGGTTCATTGACTCCGGTTGCGCTCGCCACATGACCAGAGACTCACGATGGTTCTCCTCCCTCACTCGTGCCCCTGGAGATGAGATGATCACTTTTGGAAACAACTCTCAAGGATGAATTCTTGTTAAAGGCATCATGCGCATCAAGGACAAGTTCATCCTTAAGGACGTCGCTCTCATAAGTAAGTTGAGCTATAACTTGCTTTTAGTTTCACAGTTGGTAGACAATAATCTCAAGATAAACTTTAAAAAGTGTTCATGCTATATTTGGATTAATCTAGTGATCTTGTATGCAAAATTAGTCGAGTTGGTTGATTGTTTAAGGGTTACTTTTCGTATTTAGCTTCTTTTGATCTTAGGTGTCTTATCTCTTTGGACTCTAAATATTTGTGCTTCTGGCACCATAGATTAGGTTATATTGGCTTTGATCATCTTGCTCGACTTAGTAATATGAACATGGTTAGAGGAATTCCTAGTCTTAAGATTGAAAGGTCAATGGATCTAATTTGTTCACCCTGTCGACATTGTAAGATGGTCTCATCATCTAATCCTCCACTCACTATCGTCATGACTGATTCTCCTGGTCAATTATTGCATATGGATACAGTAGGTCCTGCTAAGGTTCAGTCGATTGGAGGTAAATGGTATGTTCTTATTATTGTTGACGATTACTCTAGATACTCTTTGGTGTATGTTATGGCCTCTAAGGATGAAGCCTTCGGTTACTTTTGAGAGCTAGCCCTTAGACTTTCTAATGAACTTCCATGAGCACTTAGAGCAATTAGAAGTGATAATGGAACTAAATTCAAGAACACATCATTTACTTCTTTTTGTGCTAAAAACGGTTTGGACCATTAATTTTCATCAGTTCAAGTGTCTCAACAAGACGGTGTGGTCGAACGTAAGAATAGAACCTTAGTCAAAATGGCTAGAATAATGTTAGATGAACATGCTACTCCTAGGAAGTATTGGGCTAAAGATATTTCGACTGCCTGTTACATTTCAAATAGAGTATTCTTGTGAGCTAAATATGAGCTTCGGTTTGATCATCCTCCTAATGTCTCTCACCTGAGGGTGTTTAGTTGTCGATGCTTCATATTTAAACATGGCAATCTTAATAAATTTGAATCTAGATCATCAGATGGCATCTTTTTTGGTTGTGCCATTCATACTCAAGGCTATCGTTTACTCAACTTAGAGACTAACAAAATCGTTTACTCGAGCCTCACTTTTGATGAGGCTAGTCCTAGTACTAGACCTAACAATGCAAAAATACAGGTCTCTGATGCACTCAAAGACATCTTCTATGACTCCAATGGCAACAACAGGGAGTTCCCGGGCCACTCTACGACCACTTCCATAACCACTCCTTGAAAGGTTATTCCTACGACCACTCATGAGGTAAAGGTTGCTATGACCATTACGACCTCGTCAAGTACATCTACGACCACTTCACAGACACCTCTACATATTCAACGAAGCCATCCCTTTGAACAAGTGATCGGTGAGTTAAATGAGAGAGTTTTGCGCAGCAGGTATAACTCCAATGCTTCATATGCTCATTCTATCTTCGTCTCCTCTTTTGAGCCCCAAGAGGTAAGTCATGCTTTATCTGATGAGTCTTTGATTAATGCTATGCATGAGGAATTAGAAAACTTTGAGCGTAATAAAGTCTGATCTTTGGTTTATCCTCCTCATGGTCATAATGTTATTGGAACTAAATGGGTCTTTAAGAACAAACATGTAGGGACCCAGATTTTACAATTCGGATTCCTCTGTGATTTTACAATCAGTAGATAGTGCTCACAGTTTACAGTTCTGAATATCAAATTACATATCATGCGGAAACGTAAATATAATAGTAGACTTACTCATGGGCCGATTAGGCCGAAATCATTAAATTGCAGCAGAGGAAGAACGAAGCACGCAGATGGGACCTTCAGGATATGCCCACAGGCAGCCAACTGGAGGTTCGCGACCTAGCCCTTGACGACTCCATCTTCTCCTCCATCATAACCAAAAGTGTTGCTGAAGCGTAGTGATCTGATTCCTGCTTCTGGATTTGTTTTGAGAGCGAGTGTGAGCACACTAACCACCGTGCTCCACGAGCCAATACACATAATGCAAATAAATAGTATGCATGGCTTATCAAAGGAGAGGCTCGGGTTATTTTATTTGCCAAAAATCGTTTTTAGTAGCATTATTACTTAATCATAGTGTTATTGTTGCTACCTACACTTCACATAACGATTGCCATAATTGACTTAATCCACCGAAAATACACTTTCTTTATTGACTGCTGTCTAAGACTCCAAACCGCGAGTGACATCATTTGATTAGTCCACCGATATCTTTTGTATTTTAAATTCCTAACAATATAATCTTGTGATTGCTAATCATCAACTCTTCATTTCTAAATTCCAATGATTAGCTAACACCATTGCTTTTAAATCCACCGAAATCATTCGTATTCAATCCTTTTGTTATTGATCCAAAACCATAATTCATTCTTCCAATAATCAATCTCATTTTCCATTATGTATCGCTATCTAATTCACTAGTATACCTCCACCAAAAATATCAATGATCAAGTCTACGACTCACTAGTATACATCCACCGAGAATACACTTTATCAAGTTTGTAATCCAATAATTGTTATTATTCCTCCAATATTCTCAGAAATTCAATTCATCTATCTAGTATTTGATCCAATCCTATTAATCCCACTATCGCCAACATCTTCTAAGAATATACATTAATTATCAGTGTTGTAATCCAGCAATTACCTTTGCACTCCCTAAATCTCCGAAAATCATTTAAATCATCTTTCTAGCTTATATATTCATTTAGGCTCCACCAATTTATTTCTCCCAGAATCCGTACTATCATTTTCACCTTTATGATTGACATGAATCCACCAACATCTTTATACGGTTAACACAATCAACCATCTACTTTTCTTGCAACTCCATCCATTCTTTCTGACATTCTACTTTGTGAGATGTATTATCATTATTCAGAAATATAATACATAGAAATTTTCTGAGACTTAGCAATTTTGAACAAAAACATAATGTGTAAGAGAATGCAGTAATAATAGCGATCCAGATTCCATCCACCGTTACATGGCGTCCGCACCACATGGCATCTTTCAGCGTTATAGCCGCTTAACTTACCACTGGGACAACACCCAGGACAATTCAAACCAGGACCATCTGCAGCCCTTCACTTTACCAATACCACCCACAAAGTTGTTTTTGAAACAGAACTATATCTGGTTAAGTTCCTATGTCCGCCCTTGACCGTGGTCACGGCTATTCAAATAGTTTTGACTCTGCAGAGTTTGTACACTTTCATTACAAGAGACAATCAACTCGTTGCCCCCACACGATTCCTTAGTCATGTGGTTGAGCAGACCATCACAGTGACTTTTTAAAGTATCTAGTCCCTTTTGTCATCTCACCTCATGGAAAACTGCCCACTTGCGGTGGGTCCCATCTATGCACGGGATGTTCCCCACAGTTACGAACGCAGCCGGGCTCCACTTCCCGCAACGTTAGAACAGCTGGGAAACTTCACCCTCCACTGGTGTCCCTTAGGGCCTCCCTTGCCCTTGCGTATCCACTTCTATCCACTACCAGTGAGATGAGTCTAGGGTTTTGTACTTTACAGACTTGTGATTGTACTATTTTACACAGGAGGTCATGACAAGATTCAGACCTTAGTGGTATCTAGGCGGTTCTACCACTTACCCACTTTGTGCTTCCACTGAACCACACACACACCCTCGAACCATCCGCCCAGATATTTAAGCAAGTGGGGTTTTTAGGGACATAAAATAATCATACCAACATATACCAGTCATTACCACCACGACTTCCCAAACCAGTTTCTCATGATTGAAAATGATAATGATGCTTGGGGCATTTCAGCGCCCCCGAGTATCTATGCAGTACTAAGCATGGCGTATAATTACAGACTTATTTTTGAAAGGTTACTGATATAATTTTGCTAGGGTGACAAGGTTCACATATTCAAACATTCCAAAGGAGGTGTATTATTAATCAAGTTAATAGTGGGCATATAACTAAAATCTTAAATTAATCATGTATTTGCATATAAAATAATAGCATGCAATTTGATAATTTAAACAAAACTAATTTGCAGAAAATGTAGGTTCAACATGATCAAAGTATTGACTCGCCTGGCACGGTTTACCACGGTCTTGAGCTCACACGATGCGTTCTTGAGCTTGTGGTCTTTATCTTTACTTTGCTCTTGATCACGCTTGATCAGTTGATTCTTCGGGACTCCAGTTTCTATTTACGCGATAAGCGACTGAATCCACATTAAAGGAAGTAACTCAAAAGATCCAAATAAATTCGATTAAACTCAATTTAGATTTATTATAAGTTGATAGGTGATTCGAATGATTGAGGCAAGGCCAGTGGTAGAATACGATGACTTGATCTTTTTATTAATATTCTCTTTTATTATTTTTATATTTATCAGGGAAGTTCCATGAGTTAGGTTAGACGTAAAGCATTATTTTGTCGAGCGTTAATACTCAGGGCATGTGATGTTTATATTTAAGTTCTATATTATTATTCATTAAATCTAATATTAATGTTTAATTTATGGCACATTATCATTTTGTCTATTCCTCATTTATAATTAGGCTTAGCTTTATTTTTAACTTTAAATTTATTTATTTGGGCCGAGCTTGCCCTAACAGGTTATATATTTTTATATCAATATTTGATTAAATCTACGGTCTAGATTTATTTATCGATGACACGCTAATGGTGGCTACTATGCACAAAGCCTCATTGGATAAATTAGTTTTAATCATCCCATGACCTAGGGGTTACTTTATTATAATTGTCACACACGCATATATATATATATATATATATATATATATATATATATATATATATATATATATATATATATATATATATTTCTAACACGATGTCGGGACCCCTGATTTCGAACCGGACCCTCTGTGTATTCTGCACTAGTCCCGGATCAAAGCTAGTGCACTGCTTAATGTAAATGAATACATCACCAGCATTGTATTATTACAATAATTGAGAGTATCTTGTGAAGGGTCTCATTATTACAATTGAGGTTTCAAGACCTCGCACTCACGAAAAACAATGGAAGCAAAAGATAACTCGATGAAGACCCATCAACACGCCACGTGCAATTGGTGGGAAACGCGACCTAGTTCTCGGGAAGAATCCATCATAGCCGCAAGCGAAGCGAAGAGTCGTAGTCACCTTCTTGAGCTTCATAATCTTCTGAGATTTATTTTTAAGTGTAGTATGTTAGTACATAAAGTACTCCGCAAGTCTTGGGAAAAATGCAATAGATGCAAGGCTTAACAAAGAAAGGCTATATGCTTCTTTTGCACAAAGCAAGGTTTTATAACATTAAGTAATTTCGAAGGCATCATTTTAACCAATTAATTGTTTTATCTGAAACTAATAAGCACTGCATAGTGAAGGTTCCAACCACCAACACTAGCTAACCAACAAAGTTTAATACTGCGGGTTACATCCACCCTCTCTGGCTCCAACTGCCAGGATTCCCTTCCAAGAGTTCCCTCCACTCTCGGAATACAAACTTTTAATTTTAAAACCAAAACCAGAAAGCTACCATGTGAAGGCATTCCTTGCCCACCCTTGACCGTGGGCACGGCTATTCGAATAGTTTTACACTCTGCAGAGGTTGTACAACTTTACCCACAAGAGATAAATTATCCTAAAAGTCAACACGCTTGCTGGCATGAGACCCGATAAAATATCACAAAGCCTTTACCTTACTCTAATCTAGCTAGATACCACCCACGAGGTTTCACCGCAGTAGGCTAACTGCCGAACCAAGCCCCTCTTGCGCCATGTAAGTCGATAAATCCACTGTCCCATCGTGAATAACCAGTCCATCCCTGGCACCCACTTTCCTCTGGTGGTACCTAAACTAGACTATCATAAGTTAGTCAGCTAGGTCGTACCCATATAGACTTTTGGTTGTACGGTTAATGCTCAGTCTGGACAAACACAAGCGTCGGTCCTTAGTTGACTAGGGTGGAACATACACTTTACAAGATCTCGTGCTTCCTGCACCAACCCAAGCTAGCCATCCACCATCTTTCTCATTTTATTTTATTTTAAAATAACAGTGGCAATTCCAATCACCACTAACTTTGTAAAAACAAGTTTATCATAATTTCCCAGTTTCAAGGTTTCAAAGGTATTAAGTAGCATGACTAAGCATTATACTACCATTCTATTATCTATCAAAGGTTTAACAGTATTCTCCTTATTGAGACAAAGGAATTTCTAGGGTTACAAAGGTACAAGGTATTCAATTTCAAATGAGGGCATAACAAGTTGGATTAACTAATACCTAAAGATTTGAACTAATATTTTATATAAATAGCAATGCACATAATTTAAAATAATTAAAACATTTCAAATCATAGGTTCAAGATGATCAAAGGAGACTTGCCTTCTTGCACGTTCTCGGAGTCTTCCTGCTGAGGAGTGGAGAGGTCTTCGACAACGCTGGATTCTACGCACGAAAAGACAGAGCAACAAAACAAATAAATACAAATAAAAATTCAATTAAACTAAAAAATTCAAATAGAGGCCATTGTTGGATAGATCATGATTTTAGATGAATTTAGAAATTTGAATGGCTGAATTTGGAGTTAAAATGGCAAAGTTATGCTCGTTTGAAGTTTTCAGTTTGAATAAATCCAGAAATTATGAAATTTCTGACAGGTGGGGCCCACTGGAATAATTAAATTTTTAATCTTTTATTTTAATTCCAAGAGCCTGACAGGTGGGACCCACTGAACAGTAAACCCTCTGACGGTCGCTGACATGTGGGACCCCTCTGTCGCTGACCACCTTGACAGTGGGACCCATCGATCCGGACCCACTTGTCGAGGTCGACGCAGACGGGTGGGACCCAGCGCGGTGGCGGGCGTGAGCCGCGGCGTCCGACGGGTGGGACCCACTTGTCGCCATGAAAATGAAAGAAAGGCTCGACCTCGGCGTGCGGGCCGGGGCTCGAACGCCGCCGAGGAGCCGGGAAAGGAAGAGATCGCACGATAACCAGACGGGCGGGAGGCTTTGCCTACCCATATAGGGCAACAAATCCTTTTGAGGTACTGCCGAGGAGGAGGGGGAAGGTGGCCGAGGCGCGGCGCGCGGCGAGGGAAGGCCGGATGGCCGGCGATCCGTGAAATGCAACCACGGCGAGTGGATCCGGTTGGAGGGGTCGGTGAGGCTCGAGGATGAACGGAGGTGACCGGCGACGAGGAAGGGCGACGGTGCGGTTCGGTCTTCCGGTGCGACGGTGCTCCGGCGACGGTGAGGGACGACCAAGGTGTCAGGGAGGATAGCGTGGACGTGAGGAAGCTCGGGGTGGCGTCGGCGGGCACCGGGGTGACCGAGGCGGCGGCGATTGCTCGCCGGAGTTCTTACCGTGCGCACGGGGAGCTCGCGGTGCGGCGGCGCTCGGGGCTCAGAGAGATGGGCGGAGAGCGCTGGGAGGTCGTGCGGAAGGAGGCGGAGACCGAGGGGCTATTTATAGAGCTCGGGGAGGCATGAGGCGGCGGGGATTCCTTGCTGAAGTCATCTGCCGGCAATCCTTTTCAACCGGGGATAAGCCGACGGAGGCGACGCGGAGTCCGAATTTTTAGGGGATAAGGAGCTTATCTCCCTGGGAGTTCAAATCCCCGCACGAATCAAAGAAAGAGATAGAGTTCGGGTAGGATTCGGTCACCGGGTTCTTCGGGAGTGAGGGGAAGGAGAGAGAGAGGTCGGCGTCCGCGCGGAGACGAAGGTCTCCGGCAGCGGACCAGGCGTGATCGAGAGAGAGAGGAGCGGGTGCGAGCGGCGCGGATTGCAGCCACGTGGTCCGGCGGATCGGCGGCGCGCGCTAAGTGGGAAGGATGGCGGATGGATCTGCGCGCGCGGCGTGGCGCACATCGGCCGACGACAGTGTCAAGCGAGGAGAAGGGAAGGCGGGGCGGCGACGGCCAGCCTACTCGGCAGAGGGAGAGAGAGAGAAGCGGCTGGGATGGGCCCGGCGGCGGCGTAGGCGGATCTGGGCCATCCACGCGTCGGCCGGAGGGAGGGAATTGATTTTTAATTTTGGAATTCGGTTTTTAATCTTCAGAAAAAGCTAGAAAATTATTTAGGCCTCAGAAAAATATGAAAATACCTCCAAAAATTCCAGAAAAATTCACAAAAGCTCCTGGACATACTTTGGACTTAATAAAATTATTTCCAGCTACTATTGGTATTTAATTTTCATATTTTAAATTACTTTTTAACTTTTAAAAATAGGTTTTAAACTCCAGAAAATTCCAGAAAAGCAAACAAAAGCCAAATAAAATCCAATTACTTTAAAGTAATTAATTTAAATTTAAATTTTCCAGAAAGCAAATTTAGGGATGTTACACACGATATTTCTGCTTAAACATCCTTCTGATTAAAAGTTGTTATCAATTTATGTATTTTTAGTTGTTGTTTGGTGCAGATTAATTTTCAAAGAAAAGATCGTATATATGTACATTAGGTGACTGCCTAGCTATTTATAGTTACATTTCACTATTGTTATCAACTAGTCCTACAGCTGAGATTCAATTTACCGATAGAATGCTAGATGTTAGGACATATATTATAATTGGGTAATCTTTCATTTAAATCCTTATTTTTATGTTAGTTAAGGTTTTTGTGGTGCATTGATATTTATACTGAAACCATATCTTATTAATGTCCTTTTATCAATTTTCAGATTTAAAACAATTAATAAAGGCACAATAATTATTCATGTATGGTAACTAAACAAATATTAACTTTTAAATAATTTCATTTACATCCTAATAAAAATTTGTTGACTTCCATAGACTAATTTCATATTTATACATTCTTTTTTTTTATTATTGTCCATATGCACATAACTCTGTATTTGAGGTATAGATAAATTTTATTTGAATCTAAACTAATTTTCTTAGCTTCCTGGGGTTATTTTCTAATTATCTTCTTTAGCTTTTCCTGAGTTAAAATGATTAGCAAAACAAAGTTAAGGAAGAAAGAAATGCGCCAGAGAGGGATCAAACTCAGGACCTGGGGGTTCTGTGTGCTTAAGTGCGCTCGGTTAGCCAGTTGGGCCGTCGGCCTGGGCTGACTAAACTGAGGCTTTGAACCAGCAAATACTTAGTAGCCACTGGGGCCAAAACAGAGCATCCCGCCGCCGGAGGAGAGCGGCCTCGTCGATAGTGAGCGGCAGCCGGAGAGGAAGTGGGGATGCGAAAAATGAGTTGTTCGGTGCCGGAGGATGCTAGGGGTGGTGGCGCGGCGACCGGAGCGGGGCGAGGTGGGCAGGCGGCGGAGCCAAGCGGCCGGCGGTGAGGGGAAATGAGGCGCCGACGGCCGAGAGAAGATGGGGTAAAATTTGGATAGGCATAAGCTTATTGGGGCCGGGAGGAGCTCACCAGGGGGTCGGCTGAGCGGGGAAGGTAGTTGTGGTGGATTGGTGACGATGGCTTATGGTGGCGCGGAAGGGCCCTCGCCGCCGGCTAGGTACAGACAATGGGAGGCGCAAGCGACGGTGCGGCCAGCGTTGCGGTGTTACGGGGAAGCTACGGTGCGGAGGAATCGACCGGGGATGGCCCTAATTGGCCGGGCTCCGGATGCCGGTGATGAAGAAGAAGGAGGGGCGTCCGGCAAGCTGAGGCACGGGGGTCCCATTCCGCAAGAGAGGGAAATGAGGCGTCCGGCGGTGCGGGTGGGGCCTCAGACGGGGGTTTTAAAGGCCGAGCGGCGGACATTTGGCCAGATTTCACGCGGCGGCCATGGCGTGGGCACAGCAGAGCAGGGCATGAGTGTCACGATCCTCGGGTCGGCAGGATTCGTGCTGAGGCGGCAGGGCATGGGCGGGGGGCGGCTCGGCAACATGCGGTGTTGGGCGCAAGGACGGAGGGAGCCGGCGCGCACTGCAGAGGACAACGTGGGCTCACAGCAGCCACGCAAGGAGAGAAGGGAGAAAAGAGCAGGCTGCGGGGGAAGAAAGAAAGGGGAGAAGGCGGGGGCAGGAGCCGGGGCCCACGCGCAGAGGAAAAGAAGGCGAAGAGAGGGAGGGGTGTGGGGCCCGCGCGGAAGAGAGTGGGGAAGAGGAGAAAAAGTCAGAAAAGAAAGGAAGGGCTAGGCATATTTTAAAATCTGAGTTTTTAATTTTAATTTTAATTTTAATTTTAATTTACAGTTTAATTTATATATTAGGGTTTATTGATTTTAATTTTTGAAGTGCATTTAAAATTTGAATCTTAATCTGCGCTTCGATTATTATTATTATTATTATTATTATTATTATTATTATTATTAATTTGAGACTTAAGCTGGGAATATTCTTTTTGCCATTTTTCTTTTACCTAGGTAAATTGAAATTCAAATTCTTATTGTCATTATTTAATACTTAACTTTAATTTGTGTGCAGATGCTTAGATTTTTCCCTTTCTCTTGTTACACCTTCATTGATTATAAAATTTGGGTATTATTTCTCAACATTTTACTTTGCCTGCCACAAAACTCCAGGAATTTCAAATAAATGTTCAAAAGGAATTTTGAACACCAGCAAAATGCAAGAAAAGTTTTAAAAACTCCCTATTTTTTTAATCCTTGAAATTTAGGATGTTACAAAACAAAGTGGGGATGGTTTTGTTATTCAAAATAAGGTTAGACTTCTTGCTCAAGGATTCACCCAAGTACAAGGTCTTGACTTTGGTGAAATACTTGCTCCTATTGTTTGATAAAAGCCATTAGAATTCTGTTAGCTTTTGCTATATCAAAGGGTTTTAGACTATATCAAATGGATGTAAAAAAATACTTTTCTTAATAGCTATATTAAGGAGGAGGTTTATATTAGACAATCTCCTGGTTTTGAGAATCCCAAGTTTTCTGATCATGTTTACAATTGGTCAAAGCATTATATGGTCTGAAACAAGCACCCAGAGCATGGTATGTTAGGCTTAAATTATATTTACTAAAAAATGACTTTCAAATGGGCGAGGTTTATTAGACTTTGTTTACTCTCAAGCATGGCAATGATCTTTTATTCATTCATATTTATGTGGATGATATCATCTTTACTGGTTCTTCTCATACTCTTATTCCCATGTTGTCAGATGCTATGAGCAGCGAATTCAAGATGAGCATGATGGGAGAACTCACATTCTTCCTAGGCTTTCAAATCAAGCAATCAAAGTTGGGTACTTTTATTCATCAAACTAAGTACATCAAGGATCTACTTGTCGCTTTGACATGGGGACAGTCAAACCAATATCACCACCCATGGGATCTACGGCGGCATTGGATCCTGACAAAGATCAAGAGCCTGTTGATCAAAAGAAATACAGAAGCATAATTGGTTCCCTTTTGTATCTCTCTGCTTCAAGGCCGGACATGCACTTTGCTGTATGTGTGTGTGTGTGTGTGCTCACTTTCAAGCTTCCCCATGTGCTTCACATCGTCAAGCGATAAAGCAAATCTTCAGGTATCTTTAGTCAACTTTGTAATTTGGCTTATGGTACTCTTCTTCCTCATGTCTTACCCTTAGAGCTTATTCAGATGCAATTTTGAAGGTTGTCGAATTGATAGAAAGAGTACTTCTGGCACTTGTCACTTTTTAGGCACATCTGTTGTTTCATGGGCTTCTAGGAAACAGGTGTCTGTTGCACCTTGAACTGCTGAGGCAGAATATGTAGCTACTGCTTCTTGTTGCTCTCAATTGTTTTGGATGACAACTACTCTTAAGGATTTTGGCTTAAAATATGATAGTGTTCCACTTTTCTTTGATAACACTAGTTCGATTAGTATCGCTAAAAATCCTGTGCAACACTCAAGGACCAAACACATTGATATTTGCTATCATTTGCTTGGAGACCATGTGGAAAAGGGAGATATTGTCTTGCATTTCATTGATTCCAATTCTCAAGTTGTTGATATTCTCACCAAACCACTTGATACTACTCATTTTGCTCAGTTGAGAAGCGAGTTGGGTGTGTTGCATCCTATGGGATTATTCCAAGGGGGAGCTTGGTGTTTAAATGTTAGAGAAGCTTTGTTTATTATAATTGTCAAATAATATATCGGGTTCAAGTCTTTGAGATCAAATAATGAGAAGTAGAGCTGTCTTTATCATATTTACTTATTTACTTTATAGTCATATTTGTAACATGTGTAATCAATTTGCCATACTAAAACATGATATGGCTGAGGACTTGATGAAATTAGATGAAAGGGGGAGAATTGAATTGACAATTTCCTGCGAATTTGGGGAGAAGGATTTTTTTAAAAAAAATCGCTCTCTCAATTTTTTTAAAAGAAATCTTTCTCTGGAGTTGAGGGGGAGTTTTTTTTTTGAGTTTTCTTCTGCGTGGTCTATGCTCTATTCTCTTTTGGTTGTGGATGGTTCCTTTCACAAATTCTCTCGTAATTTCTCATTCAAGAGTTTTTGAGGTGTTGTCAATGTATTCATCAAGGGGGAGATTGTTATATCATGTGATGGTCATGCATTTTGTTGTTGATGATTAATTAACACTTGGTTTTATGGGAACTTGCATTCGTGAAAGTTTTGGCTGATGTGCTTTTGTGCTTGAGTTTTCAAGATGGCAATATGACCACGTTTGGTTTTGATCATGGATGGTAGTCCGATCGGCCTTATGATGGCTGGTCCGATTGGCCCTGTAATGGATGGCCCGATCCGTTCGATCCAATCGGTCGATTACAGTAGACTTTGACCACATTAGACTTTGACCACGTTGGACTTCAACCACGTCTGTTTTCGACAATGTCCGACTTCAACCTCGTCCAGCATCGATCAGGACAGGTAATCGTAGATTTCAACCACAAATAGTGAAACGGTCATAGGCAATATTTGACCGGTCGTAAGCGACAGTGAACTAGTCTTAGTACAGTGAATCAGTTAGAGGTCATAAGGTTATCGGCTACAGTAACCAGTCAATGGTCATAGCTACAATATTTTTCATGGTCGTAGCTACAATACCTGGTCGATACTCGATAGTCATAGACTTTACAGGTTGATATTCGATACTCGTAGACTTTGCCCGTCGATCGTAGACTTTGCGATCTACTATCATTGTCTTTGGCTTTTTGATCGGTTATCATAAACCTCGCAATTGTTGGTTGAAGGCTTTGCGTCGGTTGATGTAGCCTTCATGATTGGTACTTGTAGACTTCATGATCGATTCGAGTGCATCAATTCTTGCTATCTTCGAGTACCTCGAGTACTCATGTTAGGCCAGCGGTATGACCGTGTGACATCCCAAAATTTCTGAAATTTATTCAGTTTTATTTGGATTTTACTGGAATTTAAATCCCTCTTTCATTTGTGCCTAGATTAAAAGTTATTAAAGTTCAAAAGCAATTAGGGTCAAAATGTGTTTATTTAAATTTGTTTGGGTTCCTTGCATGTTATTAGAATTGTTAGGATTTATTTGGAATTTATTTGGATTTTTCTGCTATTTTCTAGGCATTATTTTCCTTTCTCGGGATTTTTGAAAATTGAAAACAAAATTAAAATTTTAAATCTCGCGCCCATCCCTCCAAGCGACGCATGGATGGCCCAGATCCACCCACGACATTGACGGCTAGCCCATCTTCCCCGTCCACCCTTTTCTCCATCTCTCCCCGTGGACAGCTCAGATCAATCCATGCCGCCATGCGGCCCCATCCCAACTGCAAATGTGATGTGCCTTCCTTCCACGCTGACAGCCCGGCCCCACCTGTCATCCCTCTCCTTCCTCTCTTCTCGCCCAACCGCCGGCATGGTCGTTGGCTTGCTCTGCCCAACCTCTCTCCTTTCGTGCCCCGCACTACCCATGCCCACCTCCCTCACTCCCACATGTTCTCCCCACAACGGCCATTGCCGCCATTTTCGCATGACAGTTAGCTCTCCAGCACCGCCCCCTCCCCTATAAATACCACCCGAAGCATCGCCCCACTCCACTCTACCTCACCCTACCTCCCATTCTCACTCTCGAGCTCCGAGGAGTTCCAACACCGTCTTCCCCCTCTCCGCGTTGACGAACGCCTTCGGTGAAGCATTCCCGACACGCCGGCGCCACTCGAGCCCCACTGATCCAGTCTTCGGCAATGCTTAGCCTCCGCCGACCTTGACCGTCGTTCCGTCAAGCCCACGACCCACTGGAAGGCTCTCCTCACTGGAGCCACCGTCTGTACCGCCGCCTCCTTTATCGCTGATCGCTCTCTAGCCACCCTCGGTAAAATCCGCGAGCACCATCGCATTCCCCTTACTCTCCCCTCTCTTTTGCACTGCTCACCAACCACCGCCGCCTACTGAAACACCAATGACCATTGGGTCCCATGTGCTGCCCTCGCTGATGTGGCCACCTCAAACAGCACAGCCCACGTGGCATGCCACGCAACGCCATGTGCCGTTCCATGCAAGCATCTAGCCGCCTAGTCAACTCAACCATGTAGTGTCAACGTCTTTGCCTTGTCATCCACCATGTGTCAGACACCTGTCAGCCACATCAACAAAATAGGCCCAGTCACCTGCCAACTAGATGCCACACAATCCCCCTTGCCACCTCAACCACTCTCTGGTCTATGGACTCGGTCCACATAGATTGGGCCCACTAGTCAGTCTTAGTCAATCCAGGGTAGACGTCAGCATAACGTTATAAAACTGATTTTCCTAAGAAAAATAATTCCATTAATTCTTGCTGACATCATAAATCGAATCCCAGTAAAAAATAATTCCAAAAAATCAGATTTATTCTTTTTCTCTCTTTTCAAACTTCCCAGAGCCCGTTATCCTTCATCCTAACTCTGATCGAACCCATTCAAATTCCTAAATTCATCAGAAATTTTAATCTATTCATTTCTATCCTCTTTTTAATTATTTAGAGTTATTTAAATTTATTTAGGTATTATTTGAGTTTCCTTGGTTATTTTCACGTGTAGACTGCGACGATTCGGAAGAATTCTTTGACGATGACTCGCACTAGACTGCAGAGCAAGGCAAGTCACACTCTTTGATCATGTTGATCCAAGATTAGAAAATAAAATTATGTTGATTCAAATTATATTGCATGCATATGTTTATTCAAGTATTTCAATTCTAGTTTTAAACTTAGTAATTTCCAATTGTTATTGACACCTTTGATCTTGTGCAACATTGTACCTTGTTACTCTGGAATAAAACTCTAGTTAGTACACTATTATGACTAGAGAATTTTTGTAGCAAATGCTTAGACATGCATAGTTATACCTTTAGGTTGGGATAACCTTTTCACATCAAATGATGAGCTTTTCAAATGTATCCTTGACTTTGGTGAGTCAAGAAGGGTTTTAAAATATTTCAAAATAAAATATAAAATCTGGTTTAGACTTAGGCTAATGGTTAGGTGGTGGGTGTAGGCATGCACTGTTGTTCGGTGACACAGTGTTGATTGTCAGGCACAAGGGGCATGTGGTTTGAGCCTAAGTCAAGTTAAGGACCGGTCTGTGAGCTACTGTTATAAAGCCCTATCATACTACCACAAGCTGGTATGGGACAGTCCTAGCTAACTAATTTGCGGGTCTCAACCTGAGTCTCGTCGTAGGTTGAAAGTGAGCATGGCGTAGGCCATAAGAAGTCTCACTCGACTCAAGAGGGGGTCCTGGTCTGTGGATTCTTTACTGGGGTGAAACCTTAGTGTTGGCTTGACCAAGTTGAAGGCTTTGTATTGTAAAGGCCTTGTCATGATCTCTCCGCCGCACACCTAAGAAAGTGTGCTAATCACGTGGCAATATGAGTTGATCATGTCTTGTGGGTAAAGCTATACAATCTCTGCAGAATGTATAATCTATCCTAGATAGCCATACTCATGGTCATGGACACGTTGAGTAAAGTTTTTCATGGATTAGACTTTGTTTTTTGAAATGGTTTATGAAAAACATATGGATGGATGGAATCCATGAGAGATTGGAAGCGTATGGATGGATAGAATCCATATGAGTTCTTTTGGAAAAGATGGGCCAGGTGGGATGCCCGTGGTTAGGTAGTGTGGGGGATGGACCTGCACTAACGGTATTAATTTCATTTACAATTACTGTTTTTACTTATTGTATTAAATTCAGTAATTTCCAATCTATTTGTGCTATAACATATAGTATTAATACTTCCAAATCCAGAAAATGAATTTCAGATATACTGTGATGCTACAAGACAGGGATTAGGGTGTGTACTAATGCAAGATAGAATGGTTGTAGCTTATGCTTCAAGACAACTATGATCCCATGAAGATAATTATCCAACCCATGATCTGGAATTAGTATATGTAGTACATTCATTGAAGATCTAGAGGTATTATCTATTGGGCAATCATTGTGAAATATTCTCATATCACAAAAGCTTGAAGTACATATTCACACAGCAGAGTTAAATTCGAGGCAGCGAAGATGGCTGGAATTAATTAAAGACTATGATGTGGACCTTCAATATCATCTAGGGAGGGCTAATATTGTGGCAGATGTACTCAGCAGAAAAATCTATCAAGGCATATCCAGAGAGACAGACTATCCACCTCAGCTACAGAAAGACTTGTAGAGACTGAACTTGACAATAGCTGAACGGGGATTTGTGGTAGCATTAGAGATCCAACTGATCAAGCAATAGCTCAAGATGAAGATGAAGAGATACAATAGCTCAAGAAAAATAGTCAGGAAAGGAGTTCAACTGAATTTACTGAAGATGAACAAGGATTTTTAAAATTCTGCAGTCGTTATTGTATACCCAAAAAGAAGGAATCAAAAGATTTGATATTAGCATAAGCCCATTCAACACAACTTTCAATACATCCTGGAGGCACAAAAATGTATCAAGACTTGAAGATAAGTTTTGGTGGAATGCTATGAAGAAAGAAACAGCAGAGTATGTTGCAAAAAGTGATGTGTATTAGAAAATAAAGATAGATCATCAGAGACCGTCAGGATTGTTACAACCACTGTGAGTTCCAGAATGGAAGTGGGAGGATATCATAATAGACTTCATTACAGGACTACCCAAAACTCAAGAAGGGTTTGATGCTATCTAGGTAATTGATGATAGATTAACCAAAGTGGTACATTTTCTGTTGATTAAGCAAATATATGGAAAAGACAAATTGGAATAGTTATATCTAACAAAAAGTATAGTGTTGCATGGAGTTCCTAAAAGAATTGTTTCAGAGAGGGGCACAATTTACATCAAAATTCTGGAAGAAGTTACATGAGGCAATGGGCACTGATTTAGCTTTTAGTATAGCCCACCATCCTCAGACTGGGGGATAAATAGAAATAACAAATCAGATTTTAGAAGACATGTTACGAGCTTGTGCACTTGTATATAGAGCAGCATGGAGTACTTGCTTACAATTTGCATAGTTGTTAGACCATGTGATGGTCGTGCATTTTATTGATGATGAATAATTGATATTTGATTTTATTGGAATTTGCATTCATGAAAGTTCTGGTCGATGTGCTTCTATGCATGAGTTTTCATGATAGCAAAACAGCCACGTCTGGTAGTCCGATCGGCCTTATGATGGATGGTCTGATCGGCAGGTCTAAATGACAGACTTTGACCATGATAGACCTCAATCACGTCTGACTTTGACCACGTCCAGTTTCAATCACATCAAACTTCAACCATGTCTGACTTTGATCACATCCGGCTTCGACCACAGTAAATCGACCATGGTATTTTGACTCAGAAGATACTCGGAAGAGTACTATAGCAGTGGTCGATACTCAAAAGTTGGTGGGCGAAAGGACTTAATACTTGATAGTAAGAAGAACTAGGTACTCAAAGTCAGAAAAACTCGATACTCGGAAATTAGTAGGGCTCGACACTACTAGTCGGAAGGACTCGGTAGTCATAGACTTTGCTAGCTGGTAGTCAAAGCCTTTGCAGTCGTGGGTTTCACAACTGTGGTCGGTGATCGGTGGTCGAAGGCACTGTGATTTGTACTGTGTAGTCGATACTCGATGATTCTGTGGTCGGTAGCGATGCTTATTATTCCCAAGTGTTCTGAGCGATAGTATTTCCCGAGTACTTGTGTTCAAGTACTTGATGAGCTAGTGACCGGTCTTGCAAAGCAGTTGTAACTGGTCATAATGAGGGTGATTTTTGGGTAGTGATAGAAATTATGGTCGTGGATGGTGTGGTTTGTGTGTGTGGATTGATGACGGTCAAGTTGTGATGAACTTGTGCTGAGAAAATATTCTTTGGTTTTGATGTGCATGTTGGCGTGGAGACGATCATGGTCGATGATGAGTAGGACCGGTGTAACAGCCCAGGTTTTTATAAAAATAATAATAATAATAAAAATAATTTAAAATAAAAATAAGTGTTTTGCTTGCCTAAATTTTATTTTTGATTTTCCCTGATTTTCTGTTTTAAAAAACGCTGGATTTGAAAGTAATTTAGGTAAAAACATAAAAATAATATTAAATAAAATGATATTTTAATTTTCAGTAAAAACTCATACTTCAAATTAATTATTTGGAAGCATTTGGCGTTTATCTGGATTTCCTGTATTTTTCTGGTTTTAAAAATCAATTTCAAAGCTAAAGAGTATTTTTGTAAAATTAAAAGACCAACTTTAAGTTGGAAATATTTTTCCTAAGTCTAAATCATCTTCAAGAATTTCTGTGAATTTTTCTGGAATTGTTAGACTTTATTTTCTAAGTGTTTTGGAAATCCCTCTCTCTTCTCGGGCTGACAAGTGTCACGTCTAAATCCTATCTTCCGCACCCGATTAAATATCGACCCTCCATCTTCACTTAACCCACTCCATCTTCATTCGACGCCCTGGATTCAATCTACGACGCTAGATTTGATCCCACGTCATAATCTTTCTTTTCCAGTACAAAAATAATTCAGAAAATCTCTTTATTGTAACAGCCCAGGTTTTTATAAAAAAATAATAATATTAAAAATAATTTAAAATAAAAATAAGTGTTTTGGTTGCCTAAATTTTATTTTTGATTTGCCCTGATTTTATGTTTTTACCTAAATTACTTTCAAATCTAGCGTTTTTTTAAAACAGAAAATCAGGGCAAATCAAAAATAAAATTTAGGCAACCAAAACACTTATTTTTATTTTAAATTATTTTTAATATTATAATTTTTTTTATAAAAACCTGGGTTGTTACAACCGGTACTAGGATAGGGAAATCTGAGGTCCAAGCAGTCGAGGATGTCACGCGAGGTGGTCGGACTCACGCTAGAGCATGTAGAGATCAAAGGTTGCAATTCGTGGACAAGCACAGGTAGTGCGGTCTAGGAGGTTTCGAGACAAAAGGTGATGGTGCGAGATGAAGATACAGGAAGAGCTATCCTAGAGGCTTTGTCACGTGTTGGGTTAGGAGTTGGCTAACGTGTGGCTTTTGAGAAAGTTTTAGTGTGGTTTTGAGAGGGCTTTCGTCGAGAAGGCTTTTAGGGGTGCTTGTGAGGGCAATTTGTAAATCCATGAAATTTCAGCAATAAAGATAGTGTTGAATCAATCTAGTTCTTGATTTGCTTGAAGCGCATTGGTGATTGCTGGTGGTTTAGATCATACAACAATGAGCAAAGCGATTGAGCAAAGCAATCGAATATATCGGTGGATCGAGTGGGCGGTCGAGAGCAGAACGATTGATCAAGCGCCCATACACTGGGCATTTGATCAAACGATTGATCATCGAGCGATCGAAAGCATCACCGATCGTTAGGAGACTCCAGAAGTGGCGGCAATCATTCACCCCCTCTGATTGTAGTAGTCGATCCTATAACAGTTTTCTTACAACAACATCTATTAAGCCAGTATTAAAATGGCACCATTTAAAGTATTATATGGTAGAGAATGCATGACCCCACTAAATGGATAGAGACCGGGGAACAACAATTTCATGGTCCTCAAATTGCTCAAGATGCAGAAACCCATGTGAAGATCATTAGAGACAAAATAAAGATTTCACAAGACCGTCAGAAGAGTTATGTAGACACCCGCCAAAAGGACCTAAGCGTTGAAATAGGAGATTATGTATATCTCAAAGTCGCTCCCTTCAAGATCGTTAAGAGATTGCAAATAAAAGGAAAATTAGCTCCAAGATATATTGGTCCATTTAAAATTACAAAAAGAGTTGGGGAAGTGGCATATGAGTTACGGTTAACACCAGGCTTGGCCAGAATACATAAGGTGTTTCATGTGTCACAACTCAGAAAATGTCTGCGGCAGCCTACAGAAGAAATCCCAATAGAAGATATTGATTTACAAGATGATTTGACCTACCCAGAAGAACCCCTGCAAATACTTGAGACAACAAAACGGCAGCTCAGAAACAGATATTCTCATTTCCATCCCAAATTTGGCAATTCACCTCTAATTCTTGCTTTTCTTTTTCCCCATATCCTTCATTCATTGGCGCCCTCCTGGAAGCCGCCTCTCTGCTGCCTCTCTGTTCCTCCCTACCCATGTAGCCGCTTGCCATCATCTGAAATGGCGGCCGCTCCTCCCTAGCAGTTCACACTAGCCCCAACAAGCTACTAACTCTGCGGTCCCACCAGCCAGTCACCTAACTCTTTGCCCTCTCCCTCGCTTCGCACACCATTTGACCCGAGCTCGCTTCTGCCATAGCTTTTGGTCTTCCCCGCTCGACACACATGCCCTCACCATACTAGCTACCATCATCACTCTCCAACCTCTACAGACACTGTACGCCACCTCACCTGCACTCCCACTGCCCCAGTGAGCTCCCGCCATTTCTCCCCTCCACGCGTCGGCGTCACCTGAGCCGCTCTACTGCTCCCATTGCCTCTCCATGGCTTTAAAACTCGATTGCTTTCACAGAGAGCCCCACACCACTCCCAATTACATATCAAAGCCATCCAATTGAGCTCAACCACACCACAACTCCTCCCCCAACCCCCCTTGAGTTCGGTGAGCCCCAAATGCAATTTTTCTCCTCCCTCCATTAAAATCCATTTGCATTCACCCATACCATTTCCCTTGCATCCCGAACTCATTGGTGAACTCACATGGACACGAGCATTTCATATAGCTCCACTACCAAAAGCCACTACTGGCTAGAACACCCTCACCGTGGATAGCTTGACCCAATCCTTCTCAACCAAAACTGCCATTGCCTTGATGTTGCTTATGCCCCATAGATGGCCAAACCACCCTTAATCATGCCAAGGATTCGTCGAAGAACCCTTAAGTCTCAGTGGAACCCGTAGCCTTCTCTCCTACCGCTGGTTGCCACCACCCGCCTAAACACCTCTCAAAGCCCAAAAACAGAACCGCCATGTTGAGTGAAGGCTGCCTATTGTAACATCCCAAAATTCGGGTGTTTAGAAATATGAAATTTTTAAAACTTTTTCTTGCATTTTGCTGGCATTCAAATGTCTTCTGGATATTTATTTGAAATCTTATCAAGTTTTGTGGCATGCAAATTAATAATCAAGAATAATCCCAAGTGCAAATAATGATAATGTAAATAATAAAAATGGAAAATGACATTACAGATCATGAATTCAAAATACCAAAATCTTGAATTCAAATTCAAGTCAATAAAATGAAACCAAAAAGAATATTAAAATATATCTCTAAATGATTAAACTGAAAATTCCTTCTTATAATTTAATTAGCATACAAAACCCAAGGTTGGATAATCAAAAATTTATATCCACAATTCAAAACAAAATAATATCAAAAATTAAAATCCAAGGGCAAACTAAATAAAATCAAAAATAGAGGAATATTAGATTTTGTATCTAGATATTTGAACCAAGATTTGAATTAAAAATCCAAACCAAAATTTAGAATTTTAAACTCAAACGAAGAATCACACACTCGCATATGTGCGTACCACTACAACGATGGCTAGCCACGTCTGAGGTGCCCCCCTCTGCAACACTCCATGTGGATAGCACGAGGCACCTTCTACCAATAGCCACGATGGAGAAGCTTGTACCACGGTACTCTCCCCTATTGTTTGTGGTTATGTTCAATCTTGTAAAGTATGTAACTGAATGGTGTGCGCATCATTGTCACTGCACAAGGTTGTCTTGTTTGATCTTGTCACTTTGCAAGGCTGACAAATAAAGTTAAAGTTTGTTGTCGACATACTCCCCTGCGTCTGCCTGTCTAGTGGGTTCAACTTGCACCGTGCGATGTGCGATATTCCAGTTCTACCGATACAACATCGCCCACCGCGTCCTCTTGATGAACCGCATGCTGCGCATCCGAGCTGCTCCCAACAACCGGACCTCCTGTGACTTCCTTAGGACATAGTTGCATGAGTAGCACGCACTCATAACCACGTCGCCGACAGCCATCCACAAAGCCCTTTCACGCAACCGTGTGTATGATCCTCAACTCCCACCTAATGTCTGTGGCAGACCTACTCCAAAGCCCATGTAGGACGACACCACACACCTCAAGGGTCCAAGTAGAAGCTGTGTGTGAGCTAGTCCAGGACATCTTCGATTTGAGCATTCTCCGCATCTAGAAATACCATACTGATTTGTGAAAAACTGATCAGGTCAACATCGTATGGACCTTCATGAATGGTACTAACACCGTAATGCACTTTCAATGTTGTGGGTTCTGAAATGACTGATTTCTCACTGCAAATATTACCATTTGTCAACATGTATTCACTAAATATGTGCTAAACAAATACGTAGTTACACATTGCCTACATTCGGATGACAACAAGAACGGATGAGACTATTACCTTCATGCGAAGACCTTTTCTTCTTATCAATAATCTTTCTTCGTCTTCCTCTCTAACATCACGAGCTCTTCTCCACTTCTTCTCTTCTTCTCCCGAGCTGCTCTCCCCTCCTTCACTCCCTCTTCCAAGCTCCCCTCCTCTCCTCACTCTCTCTCCAGAGCTCCTCTACTTCTCCCGCTCTCCTTCTCTTCCTCTCCTGAGCTTCTTTGTGACCTTCCCCTCCTCTTCACTTCCCCTCTCCTTCTCTCCCTCTTTTTTCTCCTCTCTCTAGAGCTCATCTCATTTTCCTGTGAGAGAAATAGCGAGAGTGCCTGTGAGAGGCGGGTCAAAGAGAAAGGATGAGCTGGCAGTAAATAGTCGCTCTATCATTGAGCGACTAGTACTAGTCACCGAACGATTGGGCGACTAAAGCCACTAGTCGTCGTACGGTTGGACATGTCGCCTAACCATTAGGTGACCTAGCCTCGTGTCACCTAACCGTTGAGCGACTTGCCTAGGTCACCCAACTGTAGAGCAATAGATGATCATTTTTGTAAAATAAAAAATACAGGTATAATATTGTTATTCAAAATTAAAAATTGATTATTCAAAAAAAATTCTGGTTCTAGGCTTCCAGAAACGACGCTGAGCGCCTGAGCCAAAGCCAGAGCACAACACCGTGTGGTGTGCTGTACATTGACACTGATCAAGTAGGCCCGGCCGGCCGGTCTCCCATGACACTCCTTTACAAAATAACCAGTTAGACGTTACAGTGGCATATGTGCAAGTTTCTGAAAGAAAGAAGAATCATTATTTGGTAATTTTCCCTTCGTTTCTATAACTTTTTTTTCATCAAACCCTCCATTTTGTGCAGTAGACTACGAGTACATGTTGTGCGGTGACATGGTGATCACGCAGAAGCCTACTGCATGTACGTAGTCCTTGTGTACCACTGAGTTTCGCCATTGTTGATGTTGATGCTGTGCTAAAGGCAGGCAGCTTTTGTCAGTACAGAAGCTTTTACTGATAGCCTGGTCTGACAAGCATTATATTGTTTTCATGTTACAGTTAAAAATCCGGGTTGGACCGGGCTAGGCTGGTTTACTTGCGGGCCTAAAAAATGATAACCCAGGCCCAGCCCTAAGTCGTGAGGTATGGGCTGGTTTTGCTTGAGCCTAATCTCACTTGGCGTGGTTCATCTATGTGGAAACTATATCGGCCTACAATACAGTGCAAGATATTGGGTCAATTTGGACATGGTCGGTCTAGCCCGAACCGGCTAGGCCGAACAAGCCCAACTATACATGTACATATATATCACGAATACTAGCTGAATGGCCGCATGTTGTTGTGAAATATAAAAGAAACATTTCAAATAATAGCAAAGAAGTATAAAGAGGAACGTGAGGGAGCAACGAAGCAGGAGGAAATCGTGCAAGAATCATCACAGGGCTGCAGGGGTGTGGGCATGGTTGGTTTTGACCGACTATGAGAGTACCTGAGTAGATTTTTCAGATCTATATTGGAGGAAAAACGAAACGACAGGAGCTGCTAAAACAATTGTGCAAGAGAAAAGAGTTCTCACATGGGCGCTCGGTTTTCTATAGGTGGGATGGTGCGAGACTCACCAATTCCCTCTAGATGGCATTGCGGATAATTATCTCTGATTTTAAGAGATATTTTTCTATGGAAAGAACGAACAATGATCGAACAGACAACAACCTCTAACTTATATTTTATAATAGTAAAGATATGGGCAAGCTGGGGCATGCTGGGGTAGACTCGAAGAAATCAAAAGGGAAGAATTACTACTGTTTTACCCTCACAAATTTTATTTTAGTTTCTATTACTATGTTTGCCAACAAACACTTTAAAAGGAAACATTGTCTTGTTTAATCAATTGTAGCAGCTATCCTTTTCCTTCTTTTTTACTTGTCTTTTTTTACTTTTTACGGTTTTCGAGATACAATTTTGACTACTACTTTTTATAACTTTATTCTAAGATATACTAATAATATTATAATATTATAAAAGTATTTTTAACGATAAATTTAATGATATAATTTTCGTATGACCAACCTAAATAGTTTTAAATTTACTGATAGTCATGTTTTAGAAGGTAACAAAGAATGGTGGGATAGATGGGTGACAAGAGAGCCAATGTACGACTGGTAGTGGCAGGTGAGAGGTGAACACTGTACTCGACATGAGCATGTTTTTGTAGGCCTCAACATTCCCTTCCACTATTTAACCAACCATGAACCTGCTTTTTCATTTAGTTTTAACGAAATTTAATTAATTCTAAAGCAACAAGTGTTTCATCTACTAGTAACAACATGCATTTGTAAAAAAAATGGTGTTGGGGAAATATCTAGCTTGAAAAGAAACTATGTACATTTCTTATATCTCTCTCGCTGATTAATGAGTACCCAACAATGATTTATTTCATAACAAGAAATTGATAGATTAAATGGCCACAACACAACAACCTGTATCTGTACAAGCTGTCTGTTTCGTAGACTCTAAGATCAGGTCCACATGCCAAACACCAACCGCACACCACACTACCACAGTACAACATATCGAGCTAGCCAGTTCTGATCCACAAGTGTAGTGACCGATGCACTAAAAAAAGGAATTTTAGCCATTCTTACGACCAGAGATATTGTTACTTATGTATGTCAATTTCACAGCAGATCCACACAAATTGGAGACAAGGTTAATTTAAGTGCCATACTTGAATTACTACAATATAATCCTATACATAACAGCCACACCGCCTCACAAATTTAATGCCTATATGAAACAACAAAAAAAACTAGTAATTAAGGTAGAAAGAATAAAGGAGAAAAAAACACTTGCTACTCAACCCCAAAATCTACATACATTGATCCAACATACCCAATCGCTCTTAGGACTTATTCTTCCTCTCCTTAACTGAAATCGGACCATATCACCTCACACATATAGTTCTTAATTATCTCGTCCATCATGCACACACAAATTTAATTCCCAAATTGATCGATCGTCTTTTAATCTGTCTAGGATTAACTCATCATCGTGTAGTCTGATCTCCTCGATCCGGCCTCAATGCCAAGAAATGCACAGCCACTGTGCAAGATCATAATTAATGTGCATGCATGCACGCGGTCGATCAGTGGAAGTGGTGGTGGCCGTCGGCCCACGGCCAGAACGGCGGCGGCTCGTCGACGGCGCCGCAGAGCAGGCTGCCGAAGTTGGTGGCTGTGGCGGCCGTGTCCGCGTTGCCGCCATTGCCACACCCGAGCTCCATCTTGGGTGGCGGCGCCACCGCCGGGGACATGGAGTGGCTGTGCAGCAGCTGGTCGATGTCGACGCCGGGGCCCGGGCGGCCGACGGAGGCGTAGAACGGGATGGCGCCGCCGCGGTTCATGGGACTCTCAACCGCGGCTGGGTTGATCTCGGAGCTGTTCTCGCTGCGGTTGCTGCACGACGCCTCCGTCTCCTTGACGTTGAGGTTGATCAGCTCCGACGCCGCCTCCTGCCTCCCCCCTCCTCCCTTGAGCGCCACAATCTGCATGCACCGAGCGAATGAAAAGCGACGCGTGCCATGAGTGGCCGAGAAGGGAGATCGATGGAGATTGGCAGATGGAATGGCTAATCATGCGGAGAGGGAGAAGAGAGAGGCGCAGTGCTCATATGGCCGGCACCGATCCCGACACATACTTTCTGCAGACGCTGAAACCCACATGGATCGTCCTACCATCAACTAGCTAGCTACTAGTATCTATCCACCACCTCAATCATTAAGCTAGCACCAAGAACAACCAAGATTAATTCCAAGAACCAATCTTGGAATGCAAATTAAGCTACCAATCACGATCCAAGAAGCTAGGATCGACCGAGATGATCTGGATCTTGCCGGTTTATGGTAGATGGGCGCGTGCGTGCATGGAGAGAGATGATGGACATGGGTGGGTACCTCGGCCTGAAGCTTGTTGTTGTGGGCGAGGAGGGCGTCGTTCTCGGCGCGGGCGGCGTCGAGCTGGCGGCGGAGGGCGTCGTAGTCCTTCTCGAGCTGCTTCGTCTTCCACCGGGCGCGGCGGTTCTGGAACCAGATGGCCACCTGCCGCGGCTGCAGCCCCAGCGCGCGCGCCAGCTGGAGCTTCCGCTCCGGCTCCAGCTTGTTCCCGCGCTCGAAGTTCTTCTCCAGCGTCCGCACCTGCTCCACGCTCAGCCGCCGCTTCTTCTCCGCCCCGCCGCACCCAGCCGCGGAGCCCTCCTCGTCGTCCGAGGCCACCGCCCCGTCCTGCAGCTGCTCCGCCTGCACCCCTAGCTCGTGGTGGTGGTGGTTGCTCGCGTTGTCGTCGCCGTCGGGGTACAGCTGCGGCGGCGGGCGCTTCCCTCCGCCCAGCATTGGCGGCGGCGCCATGGCTCCCGTGCCGCCGAAGTCTTGCAGGAAGGGGTTGAGCTGGGCGGGAGGAGGGGGATGGAGGAGGTGTTGCTCGTGCGGGTGGTGGTGGCCATGGCCGTGGAGGTCTTGCTGGGGATGGTGGTGAGGGAAGGGTTGCTGCATTTGGAGGAGGAAGTTTGGGGGGTAGAAGGGGGAGGCCATTGGCTTCATCAATGGAGGAGCAGGAGCTAGTGGAGCACGGGGAGGAGTATATATGACAGGCTATTTTCTTTGTTAGAAAAAAAGATATGAATAATAAAGAAATAGGGCCTATAGGCGTGTAAAATTTGAAAGAAATAACATTTTTTTAAGCATGAGCTATTAAAGTTGTGCAACATGGGCAAAGTCAAGTTGTTAACATAATGTCATACTGGCGTTCTAATAGTTGGGTGAGAAAATATATTGGGGTAAGATTCTTGGCGATGCCATTGTCAAAAGTCACCCATAAAATGAGTAAAATCACGATTATTTCTTGGAGAACGGAAGTGAAGATGCATGGTGACGACGACGATGGAAAAGGAGTTTATGTTACTACTACTGACAAACAAGAGGGGTGCGTGGGCCCCACCGTAGTTGTGCCGCTGCAGCGTGTGCTGCGCCTGCAATCTCTCTCTCTCTCTCTCTCTCTCTCTGTACAAAACCACGACTACTGTTGTACTACGATTTCAGCACTGCGACTGTATACAGCGAAGTGAGAGTTCCTACAGTACTTGCCTTCGCTTTTAACTCTTCCTCCTGATCCTGACGCCAACGCCAACTCACTGCGCGGCAGTTAAAAAAAAACCTGGTACATATCGTCCAAATGTATATCTTGCGCTTTGCGAGTAATGGATAATTCGCCTAACAAAATATGTTGTCTCGTCTCCGATCAAAACGGCTTTTACTTATATATTTTTGTTACGGCTGCTATCTTTTGGTTTAAATGGGCATTATACAGGTTGTTAACTTTAGCTACGCCATTTAATTAAAGGAAAATAAAACAAGGGTTATATTTCTACGGACATACAAAGAAAAATGATACTTTAAAAAACCAACATGTTAAAATGATTTTCGACTTGTAGAAGTTAAAAACCAAAAGCCAAAAGTGAACTAACCTTAATCCTAAGCACGACACAGATACTCTAATCACTGCAACATGGACCGGGACGACTTAAGTGTGAATTCACACCAGGTGCTTATCTTAGTGTCACCTAATAAGAAATCCACGGCGTATATCTTGGTTCAGGGCGTGCGTAAATACGAAGGCACACACATGAGCCAACTACTAACACTACTATAAAAGAGATTATACTAGACGTTTATATCACAGACGATTTTTAAGAACCATCTGTGTTGTAATTATCACAGACGATTCATATGAATAACCGTCTGTGGTATTTTCACATACGGTTATTTATACGAACCGTCTGTGATAATGCAAGTCATCACACACGGTTCTTACTAATACATGTCTGTAATAATTCACAGATAATTATTGATAAACATTATATGTGATAATGGCAGACACCACAGACAGTTATTCATTTAAACCATCTGTAATATTTCATAGACGGTTTATATTATAAACCGTCTGTGATAATGAAGTTATCACACATGGTTTATATAAAAAAACCATCTATGATATGTTTCCTGCCTCCCAATCCCTTAAATTTTCATAATCTCCCACGTGAGATGAATTCGAGTCCGAGTAGAATTTCGTTCCGAGACATCTTTACTAAAACGGGCATAACTTTTGCATATGGTATCCATTTTCAATGTTCTTGTACTTATTGAAAAGCTAACGACGAGCCCGATCCAAAAAATAATTGGATTGCACCTGTCGCCCTCTAAGACCCCCAAAATTGGTCATCTTTAGTTTCAAATTTGCATCACAAGTTTTCGGTTTCTATTTTTGCCAAAATTTATTATCTTTCCTTTGGAATTTGGGGTTCGCCTCAACTACAAAGTTGTAGATCTCATCGAAACCTTTTAAATGAGTATATATAAACCATATAAAATTTTGTTATTTCATCTTTTAGGACCAGTTGCTTACATTGTACCGATATATATGTATATATATATATATATATATATATATATATATATATATATATATATATATATATATATATATATATATATATATATATATATATATATATATATATATATATATATATATATATATATATATATATGTATATGTATGTATGTATGTATGTATGTATGTATGTATGTATGTATGTATGTATGTATGTATGTATGTATATATGTATATATTGCAATTATGTATCACAGACAGTTTTTGTTCAAACCATCTGTGATAATTATATATCACAGAAGGTTTATAATTTAAATCATCTGTGATAATTATATATCATAGACGGTTTGTGGTTCAAACCATCTGTAGTAATTATGTCCCTGACCGCTGGGCCCGTCAATTCTCCGCAACCCAATCCTAGCCAACAGAAGCCCCCATCCCCTACCTCACAGATCGTAGCTCCACCTCTCCGTCCCATGCCAAAAAATTTCACTCCTGCCTCTTCCTCACCTATAAATACTCACCCAAACCTAGCCTCCTCGCCGTCCTGTACGAAGCAGACAACGCGCAAGTCTACAGAGGCAAGGCGCCACGGAAGTAGTTGGCACCAAGGCAACGCGCAAGTCTATAGAAGGCAAGACACCGCGAAAGCAGCTGGCTACCAAGACGACACTCAAGTCAGCATCAGCGATGGTGAGCGTCAATGACATCTAGCTCGCACGCTGCATTAAGGGCGAGAGGGCCTTGGTATAGAGGTCGCGTCGGTGCGATTGAGCTTCTCCTAGGTATAGAGGTCGATCTCATCGGCGCGATTGAGCTTCTACTGCCTACTAGGATCTCTGCTTTTTCTTTGTTCTTACTATGTTTAAGAGTTAGGTTCATAGGATTAGGAAATGTGTTCTTTTCATGTTCTTGCTGTGTTAGCTAGATGGGTAAGTTACTCGTTATCTTATGATGTTGTAATAGTGGATTCTAATCTCCCAACTGTTTGTGATGGGAAAATATCACAGACGTTTCTATATGCTAGCCGTCTGTGATACTCGCCCATCACAGATGGTGGGTAGCTAGAACTGTCTGTGATGAGCGAGTATCACAGATAGTTTTTGGTTCGAACCGTCTATGATAGTGTTCTTCACAGATGGTTCTAGTTACAAACCGTCTATATTGTGATTATCACAGATGGCTTACAAACCGTTTGTGATAACCTCCGATTATCACAGACATATAAATTCAGATGGTTCAGAAAACCATTTGTGATGACAGTTCTGAGCCGTCTATGATAATCTTTTTTGTAATAGTGTGGTGACCGTTCGATCAGATATATCCACTGCCCACATTGTTTTGTCGCTTTCCTAATTGACACAAATATTGGACCACCGGATCATTTCGTCTCTTTTACCGCACGAGATAACACTGTTCACGAGCCGATGAAATCAAGGTAATTACTTGCTTAATTAATTAGGAAGGAAGTCGTATTGGAGTCTAATCACATTGACGGTAACTCGAGCTTGATGAGAAGGACCCGTTCATGTGTGGGTTTTTTCGGTTGCGATTTATATTTTTTGTCCTAACATGAGCGTTTATGTGAATGAACTAAATGACAATAAGCCGATAAGCTATTTCGAAAAGACTGTCTAAATAAATTGCTTTAAAACGGTGACAGAGAAGTCATTTCGATTGTTTGTTCAAAGGAAGCCATAAGACATAAACCAAAAAGAACAGGACAGATGTCTTTTTTTGGACACTGTTTCGTTTACCTTGCATGAATTATTGATGCATAGAGGAGTGATAAATAATCTCAAAATATCAGGGCGAAAAGAGAGAAAAAAAGGTGTCCACTTGGAGATTGGTTCCTCTCCCATTAATGACATATATAGCTCCCTAGGAGAAAATTATTTCAACCCTAAAAAAGAAAACCAATTTGATCTTATTTTTTATGGAAAGGAAAAGAGAACTATTTTCATAAGTGTCTTTTTTTCACAAAGCAGAATCACAAGAACAGTTCTGGATTCAAGTTAGGAGGCATGTGTTTTCAAAGTAGAGAATATTAAGTTGATACCACTTGTAATTTTTTTTTTTAGATTTGGGGTGAGATGGTAAATTTTTTTTCTGTACTACGTAAAAAAAAGTAGAGATATATAGCAACAATACCAATACCTAAAACAAATGTTGGAATATAGGAAAAACACAACAAAATTTATTGAGTACTCATATTTTCATTAGAATATAGGAAAAACACAAAAACAAATTATTGAGTACTCATATTTTCATTATGGTTGATAATTAAATTTCATAACAGGTCCATAGAAATGACATTGCAGAACATGTGCCCAAGCTAGTCCCTATTGGAGATTTATCCTCTTGCACACGATATATAAATACTAGCCCTGGTCATTCTCTGCCAGAGTAAATCCATACCATATCACAGGATGTTCCAAACTAGGATGATTACCATTGCACCATTGACGACGATGATGAGACAATCATACATACATAAGAAGGTCGCTGAAAAGCTTATCATTCTTCTTGGGAACAGAGCCTTTCTTATGATTAGCTGTTAATAACTATCCTAAGTACTGAACCTGCAATTTAAAATCCTCGATCACCTTTCGCTTAATCTGGAGGAGCTTAAACTAATGCCCCATGATCCTTCCAAAGGTGTGCTCGGAGATTCTTGCATGTGTTCAGCTGTTGGCACCTACACTTGCGAATATTTTTGTGTATGCGCCATGCGGCTGAGGGAGGAAGAAGCTGGCCGTCATGTGGAGGGGAGAAGCTGCAGCATCGTTTTGGAGAACCTTCTTGCTAGTTTATTCTCCTACTCACTTGACATGTGACTTAGTTTAATGCATTCCATTAAAAAACCTCAAACTGATAATTACATATGAGTTTTGTAAAAAAAAAAAAGACATTCTATAACGGCAACATTTTGAAGTCGTAGGGCTGGTTTAGAATGCAGGAGTTTTTCTATATTTTTAGGGGACATAAATTGTTTCCTGTTAAATTTTTGGCAATATATATGGAGTTCTTATGATTTCTTGGTAGGTGATGAGAAACAATTTCTTTAGGGTGAAAAGTGTGATACGTATGTAGATAAATACTTCTTTTTTCTGGAGATTTTGGAACATGCAAGATGTTGGAAGGGGAGGCGGATAGGGATACTACAAAAGGGAATTGGAGGAATGAGCTGGCTAGAGAGAGAATCACACAGAGAAAATAAGGAATAGGTTTTTTTTACAAAAAGAGGGAGGGTCTGTTCATTTGATGTTTTTTTAAGAGGAGGAAAGCTGAAGGAATCTAGGGGAGGATGGGAATGGGGCCCTATGGCGGTGCAGAGATTGCTACCTAACTCAGGTACAGGTATCATGCGTCTGGCAACTTGGCCCCCACCATCCCACCCCTTGCTATGCGGAGGGTGGCAAAACAACTGGTTAGTGGGTTTATTAGCTCAATTCAAAATTATTTTAATTATATTTTTTAATTTATTAAACAATGAAATGAGTTGATTTTAAATGAATTTGAATTTTGCTCTAACTCGGCTCGTTAGCTCGTTTCTAAAAATACTTCTAAATTATACGTAAAATGATATTAAATCAAACTATATCAATTTTGAGAAAAGCTCGTTAAGACAAGAACTAAGCTCGATATCCACCCCTACGTGGAGTGGTGGAGATCACACATAGGCCTTGTTGTTTCGGTTTTTCTATTGGTTTTGTATTTTATTTTTTTTTAATAATTCGTGGAGTGGTGGAGATCGCATATAGGCCTTGTTGTTTCGGTTTTTCAATTGGTTTTTTATTTTAATTTTTTAATAATTATTTTATTAGACTAATAAGCCATAGTTCAAAAAAGGCCCTATATAATTCTATGTTTTTCATTTTTCTAGGTGATATTTGTATTGAAGCCATGCTTGTAATACATGAAGTTCATAGAGATTATGTGGAAATTATACTATTTTTGTGGATTTCTTGCAAAATCATTCGAAACTCATGTGCTCCAATAAGACTCGAGTTAGCTTTAACGTGAAAGTTAGAATTGAGTTTTACCATACATTTATATAAAAGGGTTGCCATTCTCGTAGATCAAATTGGCTCCTATCCCCGCCACTTTCATTAGTAAAATGATGCAACACTACCACAGAAATGATCATCACAAACGGCTCGAAACCGTCATCACTCCATAAACCATCTGACTTCATGGGTTAGTGATAATAGGAGTAATTCACAGACGGTTTTTGAACCATCTATGAAAATTGTATCATAGATTATTTAGAACTAGAATCGTCTATGATCGTCCGTTATCACAGATGGTTCGAAACTAGAACCGTCTGTAATAGTCTATTATCATAGATGGTTCTTGGTAAAAATCGTCTGTGATGTGGAAGTATCACAGACTCTTGGTATATAGAACTATCCGTGATACTTTCCCATTATAAACGGTTCATAGATAGAACTGTCTGTGATGTGCAAGTATTACAGACGGTTTTTGGTTCGAGCCGTCTGTGATAGTCCTTCACAGACGATTTACCGTATGTGATAGTTCATTCTATATCTAATTTTTTTTATTTTTCAGTTAGCCTTAGAAAATATTAGTTATGCCCTTTGAAAACAAGCAAATGCAGCAACAAACACAGTAGCACATTCTATATTCATTAAGATTAGAATCCACCATTACAGCATCACCAGATAACGAGCAGGTTACCCATCAGACACAGCAAGAATATAGCAATAACACAACTATGCCTAGCCTATGCCCTCTTGCGATGCAGCGCGCAGAAGGTTCAAGATGCAGCGCATGAGTTAGATGTCCTTGATGCTCACTGTTGCTGACTTGAGTGCTGTCTTGATAGCCATCTGCTTCCGCAACGCCTTATCGCCTGTAGACTTGCGTGCTGTTTACTTTGTAAGGGCCATCAGGGTTAGGGTCGAGGAGAACGATGGTGAGGAGGCTGGAGAGATTTTGAGCGATAGTAGGTAGGGGATGGATTTAGGTGAGTATTTATAAAGGAGAGAGAGGCGAGAGTGGGAAAATTTTTGGTGGAATCAGCACGGAGACAGAGAAGTGGAGCTATGATCCGTGGGGTGACGGCTGGTGGGTTTCTATTGGCTAGGATTGGGTTGGAGTGGTTCGACGGGCTCGGCAGTCATAAACATAATTATCACAGATAGTTCTATATAACAACCATCTGTGAATTTTGATATAGATCACAAAGGCTATATGTATGTATGTATGTATGTATGTATGTATGTATGTATGTATGTATGTATGTATGTATGTATGTATGTATGTATGTATGTATGTATGTATGTATGTATGTATGTATGTATGTATGTATGTGTGTGTGTGTGTGTGTATATAATATATATATATATATATCGATGCAATGTAAACAACTAGTCTCAAAAGATAAAATAGCAAAGTTTTATATGGCTTATATATGCTTTTTTGAAATGTTTCGATGAGATCTACAACTTTGCAGTGGAGGTGAACCCAAAATTCCAAAGGGAAGATAGGAAATTTTGGCAAAATAGAAACAAAAAACTTGTAACACAAATTCAGGGCGGAATATGGTTGATTTTAGTGGTCTTAGAAGGCAAATGGCACAAGCTAGTCATTTTTTCTACATCGGGCTCGTCGTTAGCTTTCCAACAAGTATAAGAACATCGAAAACGGACACCATATGCAAAAGTTATACCCGTTTTACTAAAGGTGTCTCACAACAGAATCCTACTCGGACTCGAATTCGTCTTGGGTTCAAATTGAAATTGCTATATCTTTCAATCTCATGGGCCAATATTGTTGAATTTTTTTGTGAAAGTTTTGACTATATGTAGAAGGACTCCACCAATTTTCACTAGATTTGGCATAAATTTGGCATGCTTTTTAATCTTTGGAAAAGTAGACACTTTTTGGGAAGTTCTACATGGCAAAATTGAAAAAATAGCCTCACCAGATTTGAATTTTAGGAGATCTAACAACTCAAGCAAGGTAAGAGGATTTGGATTTTCAAACAGTTTTTAATTGCAATGTTACATACGGTTTTTCATCTAAACCATTTGTGATAATTCTAGACATCACATACGGTTCTTATTAAGAACCACTTGTGAGTTATCACAGACGGTTCTTATTAAGAACCATATATTATAATTGCAGATATCACAGACAGTTTAAATTCAAACCATTTGTGATAATCCACAGACCGTTCTAGCCATCACTAGTAATATAGACGGTCACGCTTGTGAAATTGTCTGTGATAATTATAATACAGACAGTTTCAGAGAATCGTCTGTGATGAGATGTCTAGTATAGCGTTTTTTCTTTTGTAGCAGTGCAAGATGTTAAGGTGGCCGGGTTGCTTGTGGCAAGTTTACGGAGGGTCGGGGGAGGAAGTGTTAACAATTTAATGACAGAAACAATGATGAGAGAAACGTCCTGCCAATCTTCAAAATGAGAGAAACGTCCTGCCAATCTTCAAAATCTATTATGTATAATTGTTTTGATACACGCTCTTAGAGCACTTAATTGTCAAACATTGTAGCTCGCAAACTGTTTAGGATCTGTTCATAATTCGTTTACACATTACCACATCCAGTTTTTTCAACAGAAGTAAAAAAAAAAGAGTAGGACTATCAAAATATTTGAAAAATCAGGGATTTCAGTTTTTCCAATATTTCTTTTTAAATGCAGCGCCTCCTTCTTTTGTTCTAACTTGTCTAATTAATTATATATATAATATAGAAAATCGTGGCACATGGAAACCTATTTACTATTGAACATGTAGTAAACTTATCAAGAGGGATAAATACACAGGAGGTCACAAGTTTGATTTTCTTGGCATCAACTAGGTTTGGGGATTTCTAAAAACAGTAGTTTCTTCAGCTCAAAAATCTAAACCAGCCCAAACCCACAGACCCACTCAATGCACCCCCTTTTCCTATTTTCAAACTTGCAGCCAATGGGGGCACAAGTGCATGCAGTGTACTGCAAATTGAAGGACCATATATACAACCCAAACCTAACTGCCAAGATAAGTAGGACCACAAGCTCCACATTTCCACCTTTATTTTTCTTTATGCAGAGTATCTACCCTTATTGTTGCCCACTTTTTCAGAACCTTTTTCAAGTTCCTTCTCTTAAAAACAAGTATACAATGTGAAACTAAAACCTAGTTGTGCCCCCATCTGGCCTACATTTATATGTAATAATCCCATGAAACCTATTTATTTGTATCTGAAAAATGATTAGCCCATGCACATGTTCTGCTCATCACTTGACAAATTGTACCTTCATTTTAGCTTCCCCTATAAAATCGTAATTTATTGTTCTAAATGGCGCCAAGATGCTGCATGGTGAAAAGACAAGTACAATCCATGCATGCAAATAATTGTTTGTTTTCAACTATGTAGTGTCATATCTAGCTAGCTAGTACACAACTCAATTAATTTGGAAAGCTCTTTCCTTGCACTCAAATAGTCAAATTACAGAAGTTTGGCTTATTCAGGCCTTGATTGCAACATCCTATGAAATCAACATTACAGATCTCTCAAGACGAGCAACTTAGAGGGTATTCGTATTTGCTGCGGCTGATGGCTTTTGGTTGAAAAAAGTGGCTTTTAGAAGAAGGTGACGAGCGATAGGAAAAGTGAGAGAGAGATAATTGTTTGGTTCCAACTATGTAGTTTCATGTCTAGCTAGCTAGTATACAACTCAATTAATTGGGAAAGTTCTTTCCTTGCACTCAAATAGTCAAATTACAGAGTTTGACTTATTCAGGCCTTGATTGCAACATCATGTGGAATCAACATTACATATCTCTCAAGACGAGCAACTTAGGGTGCATTCGTATTGACCACAATTGATGGGTTTTAACTACGACTAATGGCTTTTGGCTGAAAGAAGTGGCTTTAGAAGAATATGGCGAGCAGTAGGAAAAGTAAAAGAGAGATGCGTGCATGAGAAGGGAGCAGAAAGAGTGGGGTACGTGATGCGCCTGTGACCCCATACCTTATCCTCGAAGCGAGATGAAAGTGAGAGGAGTAGAGAAGCTACTTCAAGAAGTCAGGTGTTCATATTAGCTTGTACAAGCACCCCCTTAAATCGAGATAAAGAGAGGGAGAGGGGGGAGGGTATAGACAAGGGCATGTCTTGTGCATATCATGTTCCCACATTTACGTGCTCTCCTATGCACCCTTTTCGAAACACGGTGCAAATAATCATGAATTTTTTTTGATAATATTGAAACAAAATTAATCTATTGTGCCATAAAATTTCTAGTCTAAATCCAATATAATCTACGCATGGAGAAACAAAAAAAGACAAATCCATCAGAAAAGGAAATTAAAAATCAAAAGAAAAAAGAGACAAAGATAAAGCTACTATCCAATAAATTTTGCTTTTTTTGTGTGGGGGCGGGGGTGTGGTGTCTCCCAATTAATATACATTGTGTTTTCAGTTGAACGTTTGCAGGATCCTTAATTGCATCATGAACGATTTAACTAATTTTTTTCAAAAAAAAATTCGTGATTATTTGCATTGTATTTCAAAGAGGATACACGGGGTGCACTTAACGGTAGGATGCATTAATTGGATATGCCCTCGGGTATGGATGCCTCGTATGGATGCCTCCAAGTGCGAAGAGAGAAATCATCCTTATCACACGTCATCACACTTTTTTGCACATTATGTACATGCATGAATCATGATCGATGCACCTGCAGGGTGTAGCCCCAGTTCTGCACATTTCCTAGGCAACCGGCCGTTCGATCGAGCTTTACGGGCTCATGTGGCTGATGTAAGCTAAGTCAAGTGCTGGACTAGTGGCCCTGGCCCTAGTTGGCCTTTGTGAAAGGTGAGCACATGGCTTTGTTATACTAGTTGGAGGAAGCGAGAGCGAGAGAGAGAGAGAGAGAGAGAGAGAGAGAGAGAGAGAGAGAGAGAGAGAGAGAGAGAGAGATCCATCTCTCATTGTCATCGTGCACATCCTTCACCTTGGAGCGAGCGAGCGAGAGAGAGAGAGAGAGAGAGAGAGAGAGCTCCATCTCTCATTGTCATCGTGCACATCCTTCACCTTGGAGCCTTCGCCATGGATGCTGGATTGGATATATGCACCATTCGCTCCTCTATATCTAGCCGGTAGATTTTCTTTAGAACATTTTAAACTTCCAGACCGGATTTTTCAACTTAGCTAGTTTAAAATGTATTTGCCCCTTCTTATGTATAAGATCCTGTTCGACTGCAATTAGTTGTTAACTTTGTATGGCTCAGTCGAAGGACACATTGATCTCAAGCTAGTGCATTTAGATTAGGCAGAGTTGTAACTCGTGCTTTGCTACGATTAAGAAAAACAATATGATCTTAGCATATTGAGTCGATATTGTCGAGATCAGTCTGTCTGGCCCATGCACTCGGTCTCGTCGTAGCTTCTCGCCTTCGGCTCTACCATGCACCTAATAGAGCTCTATTTTTTTTTGTTAAAGAATTTTTAGGCGTGTACGGTAGAGCTCTATTATTTGTTGTTAGAGAATTTTTAAGTGATGAAATTTGTTTTTAGTGGATTGTTTTTTATGTTTTGGTTAGAGATATTTTAAGTAGGCATAAGAAGAGTTAGGAGGAGCAGATAACCATTACTACTAACTCGCTTTTCTAAGTCGCAGAGACATTCCTGAGCCAGATATCATAGTTAAGCGCTTAGAGGGCAACCTCCACTTCACTTATCTAGCCATGATCTTTGCCTCTGGGGCCAATCTGAGCCAGGATTTTTGTCGGCCCAAAGCATCGTTTTTTTCTCTTGGGAAGGCCTGGCCCAAACTAACGCGTCATGCTCGTCCGCGCCGGCTCCATGCAAAGGTCATACTGGCCAGTATCCATCATTATCTTGCTACTGTGTATTTTGCTTTGAAAAAAAGAAAAAAAGGTTTCTGTCTGGTATTTGCAGTCTAAGTTGTTTGGTTTGCTAGGTAAGTGCCGGTACGTTACTACAGAACAACAAAGATCCGGCAAAATCAAGTACATAGGAGAACCGATCCATATCAGTTTCAATTCATATGATACTCAATATATCAATAAAGAAACATATCACATTTTCACTTATCAAATTTCACCAGGATGTAGGAACATATTAATTCAATTAATCTCAGGAAGTCAATATGCTATAGTACACAATTTAATCTTCTCTACAACCATGTCAACAGGTGATCGGGGTATCTCTCTTTCAACTGATGAATCTAAGGTGAGGGTACTATTTTTTCCCTTCTAGCCTCTGCTTTTCCCCTTTTCAACCCTTGTTTTTCCATTGTTGCCTTGTGCTTCATACGATACAATTACCAAATCCTCTATAGGTGATCTGGAACTCTCTTTCAACTGATGGGCTTGAGGTGACAGTCTCATTTCCAGGCATGGAACTCCCTGACATTCTGCATGTGCTAGATCAAAAGGACATATCAGATCATATCAGCCGCACAAGGCAAAATTACAGAGTGAAACTTTAAATGTCGGGAATGAGGCTGAGTCACAAAAGGAGACGATGTGGTGCACAAAGTTCACCACAATGCCGTTGTTTGTGACTTCTTTGTTCTTGACCTTGACATTCCAGATTTTGATGTATTCTCCGGATTAGCAACATCAATGGATGGTATCAAGAGCTAGATAGAAGTGGCATATTTCATGCATAAAGCTTTCAACCTCTCAACTGTCTGCACATAAATGGATAATAAGCATTAATTCTTCTATAATTTTGTAATGTTATATGAGATCAAGAAGGAGATTGTCCCGATGATCAAATCTAGTTCCGACCATCAGAAGGGACAAGAAAAGGAAAGAACATTAATTCTTGCTGTAAATCTTCGACCAGACGTGGTCGAAGGGGCTCAAGATTCTCGACCAGATGTGGTCAAGAAGGTCCCCATTCCTCTACAGCCAGACGTGGTTGTGGAAAAGAAGTTGAAGAAACCACTCCTTAGGATTCCAAATTTGAGCTAAAAGCGATGACTCAAAGGTATAAAAATGCGAGTATGTATACTGTATTTTACCTTTGTCTTTCCAACTGCTGACTTATTTCTTACGATTGTAGTTTGGCCTCTCCATCGCCTAAACTTCTTACAACTCTACCTGCTATCAAAAAGACGATGGAGAAGGTGGTCGAAGAAACGACCACTGCAGCGACAAAAGCTGCAGCCGAAACTGCAAAGACTACGACAACTGGAGTGGTCATAGTGAAAGATGGTGCTAGAGGACAAGAAGATCCTAACTTCTTCTCTTCGTTTTTTAATCCACCCTTTGTGGTAGGATCTTCTTCTGGTCATACTCGGAACCTAGTCCCACACCCCAACGATCTTCCCAATAAGGAGTACATCTTCGATGATGAACGTCTCAAGAAGGTATGGCAGACTAGGGTCAAAGAGCTCGACGAACTAAGAGATTCTGGGCGGATGCTCAAAAATTTTGCTTGTAGGAGTATGAATGTGAGTATTGATAACTCGAATATTCATACTTTGTCTCTTCTTATTTCTCACTGCCTTTCCTTATCCAGAGAGCCTTAGAATACATGGCGATTGTGGCTGAGTACCACAGGCAGCTGATGCTCCTACAAAAAGTAAATGTCAAACTCTCCAAGAAAGCAGCAGCATCGTAAGTCTCTTACCTTATGTAGTCGCATTATATCTTGATCACACAACCAGAATTTTAGGTTTACCTTTAACCTTTGTAGATCTTGGCTAGATGCAGAGATCTTGGCTTCTGCACTCGAAAATGAGAAGGCTAATGCACAGAGGCTAAAGAAAGAAAATGCTAATTTATCGATAAGCCTCATAAAAGCCAACTCCACTGCCAGAACTTTGGAGGAGAAAATAAACAGTAAGCCCTAAAGCTTGAGTTTGTTTATCTATGTCTCTTTCTAGCCTTTCTTTTATCTTTCTCTTTTTAACAAAAATAAAGATGGAATCGTGTGAGCTGCTCATTGAAGTCGAAGACAAGACTAAAGTGATCAGAGAGCTTACTCGTATCAGCAAAGAGAAAGGCAAGAGGATAAAGCTACTTGATACTCAGCTATCAGGTAAGAAAAACTTTACCTACGACTAGTTTTTTGAAAACTGTAGGACTTACGACTACGTGGTCGTAGAAAGATTTACGACCAAGGGATAGTCGCTGTTAGACTTTTGATTACATGGTTGTAGAAGGACTTACGACTATATTGTCGTAGAGGAGCTTACGACTACGTGGTCGTAATAGGACTTACGACCATATGGTCGTAGAAGAGCTTACGACTGTAATGAGTATTGCCTTGACCAATTTTAACTCTTTTTGTAGAGTCCATGGCCGAAAATAAACATCTTTCTGAAGCAATGACTCATAGAGAGGAACAAGCGAAAGCAATGAAGGCAAGCCTTCAAGACTGCGGTACTCTTCTGAACAATTTACTCAGTGAGTTTGGTGTGGAAAAGATGATTCCCTCTAAGGAGACTACATCCGCTCATACGAGGATTATTGTACTACAAGCCAAACCTTTGGAAAAGTACTTTGCTACCCTGAGGGCTAATCAGACGGAGTCGATTAGGGATGCAGTTAGGGGTGTAGTGAGTTATGCATTGGCAAAACTCAAGGCATGCAACCAAAACCTGAACCTACATCCCATCGAGCATGACTTTGCCTACTCTTTGGAGGAGGCGTCTCGCCTAATCGAAGAAGTAGGCCAATTGGATGAAAGGTGTCCAAAGAAATACAACTTGGCTTTTCCTCTCCTCCAAAATAGAGTAATTTGTAAATAAATACAATTTTGTAAGGACTTACCTTTGGGAGATGAATGAACTTTCTTTTTCCTGTAATTTATCTTGTTGAGCAGTTAGTACTCTTAAGATAAAAAATGAAATGAAAAGAGAAACAAAATTATGACTAAGAAATAAAGTTATATGAATAACTCCATCCTAGCCCCCAACTATTTACTTGGTTTATACGAATAAACTAAGAAAATAGTATAGAGTGAAGTATGCTGAGAGTAGAGTAATGTATCTGATCATCGTTGCTGAATTTGATTTATCACGTACTGGCAACAAAAATGAGGGACGAGTCAACGCTAGGGAGCTCCTTCTAGTGGGCAGGACCACATGCAGAGAGGAGTGACTCCGACTAGGTGATGTTACCTCCTTTTGACCAGGTTTAAATAAATCGAAGACATGAACAATCAAAGGATAAATACTCAGATTGCCTTCTATTATATTTGTTCAACATATTTGTAGGCAACACAATTATTGTATGATGATAGCAAGAGTTAGGAATAGACTGACACTAGGAAGCTCTTTCTAGTGGGCAGAACCACATGCAGATAGGAGAGATTTCAACTAGTGGTATTCCTGTATCTGACCAGTTAAACAAGTTGGATGCGCTAGAAGTGGTCAAACTAATATAAGAGAAGCTCTACAAGACATACGACAATAATAATTTTCATAAACTAAAATTGTTATTGAAAGGGGGGTAGAAATATTTATACATAGAATTTGCATAATTGGTCAATATTTCAAGAGCTCAAGAGAATCTGGCCATTTTTCATAGCAAGTCGCACAGAGCCAGGGCGTGTGACTTCGACCACGGTGTAAGGACCTTCCCACCTGGAGGAAGTTTGTTCCGATTAGACTAGGATTGTATTTTCTTCAATACCAAGTCGCCTACAGCAAGGCTGTGAGGCTGGACCTTATGATCGTAGTACTTACTGATGGCTTGCTGATAAACTGCTGATCAGATTAAGGTTTGATTCCTTAATCAGCTAGTTAAAGACTCAGGTTTTGATTCCTAGCATTATTTGGCCATCGCACGCTCGACTGCCCTATTCCTCTAAGGATGGGCGACCAAAGCGAAACATAACTTGGTACCTAATTCGTCACAAAATTCTTGAAATTTTACGCTTGAAAATTGCTTACCATTATTCATAATTATCCGACTTGGGACTCCAAATCAAGTAATTACACCTTTCATCAAGAACCTTTTTGCGGCTTCCGTTATTATCCCAGCGACTGGTTCAGCTTCGATCCACTTCATGAATGTATCAATAGCTATGAAGAGAAACTCAAAACCCTCGGCGCTCTTAGGAACAGCCCCAGGATATGAAGACCCCAGGTTGCAAAAGGCTAAAATAAAGGAATCATCTGAAGAGCCTGACCTGGTTGGTGTATTTGCCGGCTATGAAACTGACATTGTACACATTTCTTAACCATATCTCTAGTATCACTAACGGTTGTTGGCCAATAGAAACCTTGTCAAAAGGCCATACCAACCAGCGTTTTGTAGGAAGCATGTGCCCCACAGATGCCCCTGTGTATGTCATAAAGGAGTTTTAACCCTTCTTTCTACGATATACATTGCATGAGAACTCCCTGAGTACCCTTTTTATAGAATACTTCATCAACCAAGGTATACATCCTGGCCTTGTGGATAAGACAATCTGCTACAGGATCGTCATCGGGTATTGAACCCTTTTGAAGGTAGTCGTAGATGGGAGCCATCCACGTCTCTTCGTACTCTAGAGAGATTGACTCATTGGGATTGTCTCTAGTGCTTCGAACAGAGATAGCTTCCGGAGCTGTTCCAAGAAGACCCCCGGTGGTACTTGCGATCTGGAAGAAACTATTCAAGCCAACTGGTCTACGAGAAAGTTATTTTTCAAAGGGAAATACTGTAACTTGAAATCAAAAAAATGCTTTTCAAGCTTGCGTACTTCCGACAAGTGCTGAGACATGATCATACTTGAGCATTGATACTCATTTCTGACCTGATTCACAACTAGTTGAGAGTCTCCTCTCACGAGTAGTTATCGAATCCCGAGCGCTTTACCGGCTCGTATGCCAGCCAACAAACCTTCATACTCAATGACATTATTAGTCGCTGGAAAGAGCAATTGGATGACATACTTTAAGATCTCTCCCATGAGAGATTCTAGGACTACCCCAGCCCCCGAGCCACTTCATGTAAGCGACCCATCAAAGTACATTGTTCACAAGTCGTGGGAATCGTACTGTTGGGGATCCTAAATAGGTTCAGAGTTTGTCCATTTGGTGACAAAGTCTATTAAGATATGGGATTTAATGGCCATTCGGGACATGAAATGGAGGTCAAATGCCCCAAGTTCGACCGACCATTTGGCCATGCGCCCCACTGTTTCCTTATTCTAGAGGATCTCTCCTAAAGGAAACTCAGATGGCACAATTATCTTGTGCGCCTAAAAATAAAGCCTCAACTTCCTCGAACCCATGAGGAGGGCATAGAGAAGTTTTTGGATTTGAGGATAGCGCTCCTTAGGACCGTGTAAAACTTTACTTGCAGAGTATACTGGTCTTTAAACGCACTTGCACTCTGCAACCAATACAGCACTTGTTGCCTGTGGCATGGCGGATAGATACACTAAGACAACAATACATTGGTCTTTAAACACACTCGCGCTCTGCAACCAATACAGGAGCACTCGTAAGGCATCTCTTGACATCTTCGAAAGTGTCATTGGCCTCTTTTGACCACTCAAAATCTTCATATTTCCTCAAAAGCTTAAAGAAAGGAAGGTATTTTTCTCCTAGTTGTGCGATGAAACGACTTAGAGCCACCATGCACCTAGTGAGTTTCTGGACCTCTTTCTTCATGGTCGGAGGGTGCACCTGCTTGATGGCCTTGATCTTCTCAAGATTTTCTTCAATACCTCTTGCCTAAATAAGGAATTCGAGCAATTTTCTTGAGAAAACTCCAAACACACACTTTTAGGATTGAGTTTGAAACGATACTTTCTCAGATTGTCAAAGGTCTACTATAGGTCTGAAATGTGATTAAGCAGTTTGATACTTTTTACGACCACATCATCGACACAGGCTTCCAAGTTTAAGCCCATTTAATGTATGAAGGTTAATTGCATCAAACGCTGAAAAGTTGGACCAGCATTTTTCAAATCGAATGGCATTTTGACATAGCAAAATACTCCAAACGGGGTGATAAAAGCGATTTTCTCTTCATCTTCTGAAGACATACTGATATAGTGATAACCAAAGTATGCGTCTAGAAATCTTAACATTTCACAACCCATGATATGACCACGCCACCAATACATATGACCATAGCGGCCAATATCAAGATTGAACTAAAGGTGAATTCGTTTCAACTTTAACATATTTTAAATGAGAATATGATGCTACCTAATGATGAAAATATATATATTTTTATGGCACCACATCACTTTGGAACCAATTGAAGTAAGGGTTCAAGTTGGACAGGTTTTGGAATCCAATTCGGCCTCCAGATCAATTCGGATTCAGCCTGACAGACCCAACTTCAAATGTGCATAACTTTCACATACAGAGTCCGTTTGAGCTCCACGAGTACTTGTTGGAAAGCTTTTCTCGTTCTCTTTCCAATGAATCTAGCCTCAACTTCAAATTTCTCCTGTGCAAACCGTAATCATCAAAATAAGGTGCTGCATCACCTGTTTGGGCCAAATTGTGCCTTGTAATGCTTGGGCCCAAAGGAGAGGCGCCCCCTCGCCAGGCCCGTACTGTTCACATATTACTGTTCACATAAATAGTACTATGAATAGTACCACCCTATTTTCCTTATTTTTGTGCGGCTTTCCCACCCCTATTTAAGGAGGCTGCACCCTTCTAGTTTGCTTGGATTTCGTTTGCTTAGTTTTTCCATTGTGAAAACTCTTGTTCTTCGCTTGTGTCCACTAGACCAACCGTAAATAACCTCTACGGAATCCCACCTTTTGAACTCAATATAAATATTTGCAATTTCAGATTGCTTGTTATCTTGTTCTTGCATGTTCTTCGATTGCATGCAGGAATAGACCTTCGTGGTCAGGTCAACCGCGTTCTTGGCACGGTTTATAATGACTCAGAGTGTGGTTTAGCGATTGCTTGGTGTTCTGGTCGTGGCCGGTTAGAAGCCTGCATCGTCAAATTCATTCTCCTCCAAATCGAAGTTATCGTCCTATCAGAAGATCGGGACCCCATCGCCTCATCAACCCATAGTCGAATCTACCAATTGATTAATACGAGGAAGCGAAAAGTCATCTTTAGGACAAACTTTATTTAAATCGGTATAATCTATACACATATGCCACTTATCGTTAGACTTTTTTACCATTACAGGATTAGCCAACCACTCTATGTGATCGACTTCTCTTATGAAGCCTGCTTTAAGTAGCTTGTCTAATTCTGACTTGATAGCTTCTCATCGATCTGGTACAAATCCCCGTAATTTTTGTTTTACAAGCTTCTTATCAGGCTGTAGAGCTAGCCCATGCTCGATCACTTCCCTAGGGACCCTGGGTATGTCGGATGGCTACCACGTGAACACATTTGCGTTTGCCTAGAGGAAAGCAATGAGGGCATCTTCCTACGTAGAGTTGGAAGTAACCCTAATACAAACTGTCTTCGAAGGTTCCTCTGGGTCTAAAGGGACTTCTTTGACTTCTTTGCTCAGCTTTGACGCAGCTTTAAGCTTCGAGTGCTTGCTCGAAGGCCGCACCTTGGTGGCTTCTTGAGTTGGTAGCTGTCTGACCATCTCGAGGGACTTGTGATCACACGTTGGTGCCATCTTCTTATCACAATAGACCGTAATGACTCCCTTGGGACCTAGCAACTTAAGGCATTGATATGCATAATGAACAACTATCAAAAATCATGCCAGAGTTAGTCATCCAAGTATGGCATTGTATGCGAGTCAAAGTCGACCACATCAAAGGAGAGTTTCTCGGAGAACCGAATGTAATAGGTAGAGAAACCTGGCCAATGAGCTTAGCCAAGAAACTCGGTATGATTCCATTAAATGAAAATCACATAGGCTTTATTCTGGTACGAGGAATTTGCATCTCGTCCAAGGCACTAAAAAATAAAATATTTAAAGAACTACCACCATCAATCAACACGCGATTTTACTCGATAGTTGTTGATGGTGAGCTTGACTATGATCAGAAACCGACTAGGTCGAGTTGAGGGGATCAGACAATCACCCTTCACGAAAGAGATGGTGACTTCTAACCACTTCGGCAAATTATTGACAAGGGAAGGATCGATAGAGTTTACCTCGCACTCAATAGCCTTATACTGTCGCTTGGACTCGTATGCAGACGAACCTCAGATGTGCTCAATGGTGTGCTTCAGATCCTAGAATAGCATGTCCCCATCCTCGTCCGAGTGCTTCCAACTGCTTGATTGTCCCAACTCCTCAATTGTTGGAGCGGGCCCTTGCCTGAATAGTAATCCTCGAGTCTTCGTAGGAAGACTCAGCAATTGCGAAGATTGTGCCCCTCTTTCTTATGAAGAGGGCACCATCTAGGCTTGTTTTTCTTCCTCATAGGTGCCTTGCCATTGCCCCGATTGGAGTATTGTTTGGAGTTACATGGCTTCTTATTGTCCATAGGCAAGACCTCCTTTGACCCTACGGCACAAGGCTTGTGGCCCTAGGCCTTGTCTCCAGGTTTCTTGGCCTTCTCCTTCGTTTTGCCACTATCACCTTGCTCCTTAGTACGGTGGCCAACTTGGTCAATGGTTCTGGTCCATTCGATTGCTTCGATAGCAGTTGCATACCGATCGACCATCTCAAAGAGCTCGACAATGGTGGTTGGAGGGTTCACGGTGATGTCCTCTGCGAATCTCTAATTTCTCACCCCTGTCTGAATGCTCTAATAACAGAAGCATCAGAGACCTCCAAAATAGAGTTTTGAATCTGACTAAAATACCGAATGAATTGCCCTAAGGTCTCATCGCTGCCTTGGCACATTTGATGCAGGTCATCTTCTTTCCTAAGGCGATTGTATGTACCCTAGAAGTTGGCTATCAGAAGGTCGCAGAGGTGCTACCATGAGTAGATCAACTCGAAAGGCTGGTTGAGCAACTAGGATCAAGCGGGTCCTTCGAGCACCGTCGGAAGGTAATTGGCCATGATGTGCTCGCCTCCTCCTGCTGCCCGAACTGTAGTCGTGCAAATCTAAAGGAGCTCGATGGGATTCTCAAACCCATCGAATTTCTCCATGCTCACCAGTCGAAACCGTAGCGGCCAGCGCACTGCTCGGAGCTCAGGCATGAATGCTTGACATCCAGTAACAATCTCCTAACATCTCCTTTGTAGAAATGGGTAGTTAGCATCGCCAGACGAACGCACTCGGCGATGCTCGACAGTAAGTGGACCAGACCTATAATAGGTCTCGTCCACTTGTGGATGACACTCGTAGACCATCTATTGCTACAGGTTCCTTGCTCGAAGTGGCAATCGAGTATCGACTTGCCAATCCAATGCAGTCTGGGGCATTCTCCTCTGGCTGGTGTTGCAATCGGGAGTGCGACGTGCCCCGTCACCATACCGACTCTTGCAAGGCAAGGTTCGTGAATAACTAGATATGGTTGTACCTTGTCGACTCTCGGAGGGACATCGACGAGGTTGCTCAAGTCGAGCCATCACGTCGTGAAGCCTTCGTGCAATGTCTTCAGCGAAGCGGTCATAGCCCAGTGCTCAAACAAGCTCATGAGTCAGGTTCTCGAGCAAACCGTTGATCCGTTGAAGCTCTCGTGCCTCTTTGGACTGGTACTAGGCCTACCCAGGCAAAGCACTCTAGGCGGCAAGTCACCTTTGTCGATCAATCTAGGGATCGCGCTGTGAGACCCGGATTTTTCAATCCAGAATCTACTGTGTCTACTGCACTATTCCCTGGATCAGTAGTTTGTGCACACAGGAACATTGCTGAATCATTCCATACATCGCATAATCATTCATTATATTACATGAATTGAAATACACCACATCGGGTGATAGAGTTTACAAAAGGGCCGATTAGGCCAAATGTCTTTTTTACAAACATGCAGCGGAAACATTAGCAAAAGTGAACCCAAAATCCACAGGCAAGCGACTGGAAGGGTATTGTGTGCATTATATGTCGCCAGTTAACCAGTAACATACGTGCACACAAAGCCGGAAGTACACTTGTCTATGTTTAATCAACGGGGCCTACGCCTTAGTCTCTTTCGTTATCCTTCTCCTCCGTAGCGGGAGCATCCTCGTAGGCATAATGATCTTGTGTTCCTGTTTCTGAATTTTGTCGCAAAAGCGAGAGTGAGCACTCCAACCCCGTGCTCCGCGATCCAACACATAGAATGCAATATTTAACATGTATGGTTAATCAAAGGAAAGGTTGAGGCTCATTTTAGTTTTGCGTAGAGTGCTTTTGAATACAATTACTTAAAAATCCCTAATACCTAGCATTTTGAACAAAAGCATAATGTTCAAGAATATGCAATAATAATAGCGATCCAGATTCCATCCACCGTTACATGGCATCTGTACCATATAGCAATTCTTCAGCGTTATAGCCGCTTACATTACCACTGGGACGACACCCAGGTCAATTCCAAACTAGGGCAGTCCTTCGCCCTTCAAGTCTTTTCATACCCAGTTTTCAATATTTTAAAACAGAACTATATCCAGTTAAGTTCCCATGTCCGCCCTTGACCGTGGGCACGGCTATTCGAATAGTTTTGACTCTGCAGAGTTTGTACACTTTCACCACAAGAGACAATCAACTCGTTGCCCCACACGATTCCTTAGACGTGTGGTTGAGCAGACTATCACAGTGACTTTTCAAAGTATCTAGACCCTTTTTGTCATCTCACCTTATGGGAAACTGCCCACTTGCGGTGGGTCCCATCTATGCGCGGGATGTTTCCCACAGCCACTACGCAGCTCGGGCTTCTCCTCTCCGCAACGTAGGACAGCTGGGAAACTTCACCCCCCCCCACTGGTGTCCCTTCAGGCCCCCTTGCCATAGCGTAACCCCTTCAATCCCCTACCAGTGAGATGAGTCCGGAGTTTCGATAAATTTACTTAGCCAAGTTGTATTTTACAGACTTGTGGTTGTACTATTTTACACAGGAGGTCGTGACAAGATTCGGTCCTTAGTGGTATCTGGGCGATGTACCACTAACCCACTTTGTGCATCCACTGCACCACACTCACACCCTCAAACCAATCCATTCCGCCCAGATATTTAAGCAAGTTGGGAATTTTGGGAGCATAAAATAATCTTATCAAAATATGCCAGTCATTCCCACTATGACTGCCCAAATCAACTTCTCATGATTAAAATGACAATGATGTTTGGGGCATTTTAGCGCCCCCTGAGTATCTATGCAGTACTAGGCATAGCATATCATTAGGGACTTATTTTTGAAATGATACTATTATATTTTTGCTAGGGCTACAAGGTTCACATATTCAAATATTCCAAAGGAGGGGTGATATTATTCAAGGTAAACAATGGGCACATAACTAGAGTATTAAACTAAGCATGTATTTGCATATAAAATAACAGCATGCAGTTTAATAATTTAAAATAAAGTAATTTGCAGAAAATGTAGGTTCAACATGATCAAAGTATTGACTCGCCTTGGTTACAGTAATCTGGTGCTCGATTATCTGGAGCTTCTAGGGCTGCAGCTTCTACGTCTTCCTCCTGAGTCTCGCACGCTATTTTAACATGCGCGAAAATTTGGATAAAAAGAAAATATCAAATCAACAAAATATCACCAGAAATTCAAATAAACTCTAAAAATTATGATTTCAGTTCCATTGGACAGATCTTGATTTTAGATGAATTTAAAAATTTGTCTCATCCAATTTGGAATTAAAATGAGTAAGTTATGCCTATTTGAATATTTTAGTTCAGTTAAATCCCAAAAATTAGTAAATTTCTGACAGTGGGTCCCACATGTCATATATTTCCTTTTTATTTATTTATTTTCTTATTTGCTTATTCTTGTGTCTATGGTCAGTGGGGTCCACATGTCGGCATGCATTAGTCACTGACAAGTGGGACCCTCCCTGTCAGTGGCCATGGTTGTGCTGAGCCACTGACAGGTGGGACCCTGGGGCCCTGGTCCATCTGTCAGCTGGTAACACCGACAGGTGGGGCCCAGAAGGCAGCTGGCCCACCGGCCGACAGGCGGGGCCCAGCTGTCAGCGGAGAAAATAAAAGAAATGCTCGACCGCAACGCGCGGAGCCGGAGGCTCGAACGCGCGCCGCGGGAGCAGGAGGGAGGAAGAGACGAGCGGTGGTAACCAAGTGAGAGGGGAGGTGTTGCCTACCCTATATGGGGAATAAACCCTTTTGGAGTATGCCGTGGAGGAGGCCGGGCAGAGGAAGAAGAAGGCGGTGGCGACGGCGGCGAGCGGTGGCCGGAGAGGTTCAGGAGCTTCGTGGAATGCAGCCCCCGGGTGATGGTGGAGCTGCTGGTGGAGTTGGCGGAGATGAAGGGGCACGGTGGCGGGCCGGCGGCGTGTGATGGCGGCGGTTCGGGCGGGAGCTCCGGTGATGGCGAGGTACAAGCTTCGGGAGGTGCGGGTGAGATCGGGGATAGCTTCGCGACGCTCCGGAGATGGTTTAAAAGCGGGGAATCGGACTCTGGTGGCTCAGTTTGACGGATTGGTGATCGCCGGAGTTGGGGAAGGAAGTAGGCTCGCCGTCGATTTAAGGGCTCTCGGTTCAATTGCTTGCAGGGAAGGGGAGAGGGAAGTATTGCGGCGCGATTGCGGCTCCCAGGCGGGGCTTTTATAGCCAGAGAAGAGGGAGGTACGTGGCGAGGCAGCGTCGGCCTCCGCCCTGTTCACGCTGGCGGGGGGAATGGACCCGATCTTCTTCGGGATTGCGCGGGAGAGAGAGGTGACGAGGTTCTTTGAACTTGCCCGCGAGATGTGAGAGAGAGAGAGAGGAGGAGGAGGATTTGCTGCGGCAGAGGAGCAAGCGCGAGGGGAAGCCGCGACGCGTGCGCGTGGAGAAGAAGGAGCTAGGGGAGAAGAGAGCGCGACGCGGGAGGGCCACCGGCCAGAGGGAGAGAGGCGCAAGCGGGGGTGCGGGCCCGCGGCGCAGTGAGGTGAGGGGGCGCGGCTGCTGGCGGGGCGCGCGCGGGGTTGGGCTGCGGGGGTAGAAGCGGGGTGACTGGGCCGGAGGTAATGGCCGGCCCGACTTCCCTTTTTTTTAATTTCCTTTTTCCCTTTTTGCTCTTATTCTCCTTAATGCCCTTGTACACTATTTCTCCCCTTGTTCACCTACATTTGTATTTATATTTTTGGCACATATTTGTAGATACAGAAATTTAATATGTCTTTTCATACACACACACACACACACACATATATATATATACCCCCATATAGGTTAGCATTTTAATTGTTCACCTCCTTGTCATTCATGCCATTATGTGTAGAGATGGGATTTCATGTTTACACCCAATTCTCTTTTGGTATTTTATGGATCATCTTTTCAGGTTCTTACTTTAGATTTTAATTTTCTAATATTTAGACATGCTTGTTTCCCCTTGGTCCTTTTGACTTTTTGGAACCTTCATTAAATTATTCAGAAAAATACCATAAACTCCAAATTCAAATAAACCACATTTACAAAAGAAATTCAAAAACTTTATATTGTCAGATTTTAAATTTTCAGGATGTTACAATCCTCGACCCTTGATGCAAACTAGGGCTGCCTCAGAGGAGAGCGATTATTTCTAGGATTTCTCCCATGCTCATCAGAGTATTGATCAAGCTCATCATTGGAGGTCTTGTCACCATCCCCACCAGAGGAGGGAGAGTGTGATCGACGGGGAGCATCCTCAAGTCTTCCTCTGAGAGGGTGATGAGAATTTGAGGGCAGGGCAAAAACCTCCTATCTAGAATCTCCACTTCAGAGGGATGCCCTCTCATCCGAAGAATCATCGAGTGAGACTGTCTGGTAGCTTGGAGTAAACTCTGCAAGGTAGGGGAAGTATGGGTTATAACCGTCCCCAGCCTGATCTATTCCCTGCGAGAATACGGATGAACATAGAGTGTGCCTGCCCATGGCCTTCGCCGGGTTGTCTAAAGAGTCGCCACTAGGAATTGGCGATGTTCTCCTCGATCATCAGAGTCTGGGGCTCTCCGAAACTGTGTGGGGCAACGGCGTGGGACTTGAATGCTTGAGAACGGACCCATCATCATGCTGCGAGCCCTCATCATGGTCGGATTGGCCCTTGCCACTTGGGGGAGATGAGTCATCCATTGGGTGTACTGCTGTGGGGGACTCTGATCCCTCATTAGCCTATTCGGTGGCGTCATCTCTAGGATCACTGGAGGAATCTCCAGGGAGACATTCACCATCGGAAGCAAGCAAGGTTTGCTCGTAGTCGTAGTAGGCCTCCATATCGATACTCGTGTAGTCGGCCAAGTCAAACCAGTTCTCCTCATTCCATTCATCTGCCATGAGGACATCAGCAAGAAAGAAAGGAGAATCTGATGACAAGGCAATTACGGGAGTCTTCAATGAAGGTCTTAGAATGGGTTCCCCATGAACGACTCTAACTGTCGATGTTTTAATATCGATCTTAAGTATGATTTGTTTAGATTCAGGGGAACTATTAGAAGACCCGATGTATTCGCATGCGGAGTAAAGACACAGGAAATTTTATCCTGGTTCGAGCCTTCTCACTGAGAGAATAATAGCCCTACATCCAGTGTGATTGCTAATTGTTAGAAAGAGGAATTATAGGAGAGAATTATATCAATGGCTAACACTGTCTTCTCCTTCGATCAAAATCACCCCTTCTCTCTTTGACGTTAACCTTTAAATAGCCAACGAAGCAACGTTAGTTGTCCCGCACTAGAAGACACCTCAACGCTTCAGATGATAACCGCGCCTGACTAAAGTTACTGTTAAAGAGACATATAAGGCCGTTCTCCATGTAGCAGTTGTTGTCAGAGAGAGATCGTGTGCGGTTATGGGATAAACGCATGTTCTAACTTCCTTATCAGATGAACCCACGATGCAGTTACTTATCATAGACAAGTTAGTCGGAGATAGGTTAGTCTCGGGAAAACCCACGATCATAAGGTTGTCGCAAGACAACTTACGACTACGTGGTTGTAGTAGGACTTATGACCAGATAGTAGTCGCAGTAAGACTTACAACTACGTGGTCATAGAACTTACAACCAGGGAATAATCGCAGTAAGACTTACGACTACGTGGTCATAGAAGGACTTACGACCAGGGAGTAATCACAATAAGACTTACGACTATATGGCCATGGAAGGATTTATGACCAAGGAGTAGTCGCAGTAAGACTTACGGCTACATGGTCGTAGAAGGATATACAACCATATGGAGTAGCTGCAGTAAGACTTCCGACTATCCTAAGGGACTTCTCCCGTACTAATAAGGGGTATACTCAAGGAATATAATGACTTAATAATTTGAGGATTATTTTATCCTCATCAATTAGATGCACACACAACAGAGAGAAAAGGATTGTTGAAATACAATAGAATGAAATCCTGGGGCTTACGAGAGCTCATCATCGAGTTTGTCCCGGGGTCACCCAATTCGTCTTGCAGAGACTGGATGCAAATGAAAAACAGAAAAGGACTAAACCAAAACTTTTGGGGGCAAATCAAAATCGGAGGGCTAGGGTTTTGGGATGTTCGCACCTAGAGCTCGCTAGGGGTGGAGGACATGAACTCAGGGATAGTCGAAGGGCATGTGAAGGGAGCAGCGGTGGCGGGGGCACCAAGAGAGGAGATGGGGAGGACGTAAGGACTCCACCGCCCACACGATGGGAATGAGGGGAAGAGGTGAGGATGGCGTGCGGCTGGAGGTGTTTCAGTAGGGGTGGAGGCGCGGGGGTGGGAGGAGATGGGAAGGAAGCGAGGTGAGAGGAGTGGTGGAGGAGTGAGGAAGGAGGAGGCAATGCGAGCTGGGGAGGAGGCAGCAGTGGCACGGGGTGGGAGGAGGAGGCGACTAGTGGGCGGAGCAGAGGAGAGGGGGAGGAGGAGGCGGCACAGGGTAGGGAGGAGGAGGCAACCGGAGCGGAGGAGTGGGGGGAGGGGGTGGTGCGGGGTGGGAGGAGGAGGCAGCGACGCGGAGTTGTGGGGAGAGGAGAAGGTGGTGCGGGATGGGGAGAAGGAGGCGATGCGATGCTGTTGGGAGTTGAGGAGAGGATGGACAGTTTGAGGACAACACTGAGTTGAGCGAGGTGGGAGCCAAAGCAAAAAGAAAGCAGGAATTCCAGTGCCACCTGTAGGCGTAAATCGTTACGTGAAGAGGGGATGGAAAGTAGAAGAATGAAGTACTAACACTAACTTCTCTTTTTAAGTAGTAAAGATTATCGATGGTATTTTTGGATTAAGGGGATAGAGCATCTAAGTAAGGTCTAAATTGAATCCCACTTAAGGCATCAGGCATTGCGGTAGTACTTCAAGCCCACTTGAGTTTTGTCCGAGCCGAGCTCGAGCCCACCTACAAGCTCGATTGCCAACTTAAGCATATATAGGTTAGTTCTTCAAATGTTGGTGATTAATTTGAGAACTCTTGTCATCTGATGTTGGCTATAGAGCTAGTGGCATGATGCAAATGAAGTCGCATAATGAACAAAATGTCAAAGGGTATTTCTGTCTCAAACACAAAGCACAAAAAGTTATCTGATAACGGAGATTAACTTAAGAGTCAGCCACTAATCAGAGGGATATATATGTATCAGATTCTGCAGAGGAATTATTATTGCCATATCATATTTTCATCTTTAAGCACCCATGATCAGTGGCCGCCGCCCATGCTGACGGACCGGAAGTTGCTCCTGGACATCTTGGGCAGCATCATCACGCCGGCGACGGCCGCGGTGAACGCGAACACCGAGGCGGCGGCGAACGCCGGGATGTTCCCCTTGCCGAACAGCGCGTCCCACGGCCCGGCGCCGATGGCGATGATCATCTGGGGCACCACTATAGCGATGTTCAGGACCCCCGTGCACAGCCCTGCCACACAACACAAGTCGCTCTCGCCGTCAGTTCATTGCCACCTGCTTGGACATCGACTATGAACTTCAGTGCTCAGAGCAGCTCACCTTGCCCGCCGCCTTTGCTCGCCGCCAGCTGCGCCGTCACGGCGAACGGAACGCTGCACAGAACCTGCAGCATTGCACGCAAAACTAGCCATCAGAGACAAGATCAAGTCTGGGCTTTGCATGACGATGGCGATGCTCACCGCGAAGGGGAAGCCGAGGAAGACGAAGAGGGCGAGAGCCGAGCCCTTGAGGCCCTTCTCGGTGGCGGCGACGTCCTGCACCGAGCCACCGAAGTCTCCGAGCGACCACGCGCTGAGGACGGACACCGTGGCCATGACGACGCAGACGATGACGCTGCTCATCACCCACACGGTCCGCGCGCCCAGCTTCCGGCACATGGGCTCGATGAGGAACGAGCTGATCCCGAGGACGACCGAGTTGAGCAGCAGGCCGAAGGCGCCTTGCCGGACGCCCTCCTGGAAGGCGGTGACCTCGGCGGGGTTCCCGTCCGGCCTGCCGTGGTAAATCTCGCGGCCCATCCAGTCGGTGTCGAAGAGGATGAACGGGAACCACGACAGCTGCATGCACGCGGAGAAGTATCACGAGGGGGCAGAACCGTCAATTACCTGGCTCGACTACTAGTACTACTACAAGGATTGAAATCTCGGTTGGAACAAACAAAACCCGCGGTAACCGGAAATCTTGGCAAGGCAACCGATCAAAATTTGAAAACTTGTGAAAATTTTAAAGTTCGGTGAAAAAGATACAAGAAAACGGTGGGTATGAACTAGAGTCTAGACATCTAAAAGTACGGGAAATACGATGAAAATGCAGATACAATTTAGTGAACTTTCAAATTTGAAACATTAATTGGCCGAACTCCACAAAACAGGGATATTTTGGCTGTTCACTATGTAATCGGCCCCAACTGAGAAACCTGGTTACCGGCGGTTACCGGGCCAGATTTCCATCTCTGACAGTCTAATTCATGGTTATGAAAATCGGTTAAAAATTATCGAAAATCGGTTTTAATGGCCATCTCTGTTTAGACTATAAACCAGTCTCAAATATTTTGTTTTACACCGAGTAAATCTGATTTACTATAATTTATGACCGATTTTAGCTGATTTTATTTTCATTTGAATTTTTCAGCCTAAAAATGACCGAAAATTTTCAAAAATCAGTCTTATCGGTTCTACCGGCTACCTTTGATAAAAATTTAAAACCGGTTTTGATAACCATGAGCCTGATTAGTACTGCTGCGCCACTAGTACTGAATTACACATTGCATATGTAGTGTGCGTACCCATGTGAGGCCGGTGACGATGAGGACGGACAGCATCCCGGGCGGCAGGTTCTTCAAGCCCTTGAACACTGCCAGCGGCCCCGTCGGCTCCCCCTCGCGCTGCTTCGCGACGGCAGGGTCCAGCGGCACCTCCTTGGCGAAGATTATCGTCACCATCGTCGACAAGCCCAGGAATATCTGAAAATCAAACGCATAGAAAATGTCCATCAACCCAAGATCAACTAGGAGCCATGCATACAACTCAGAGTTAATCAGGTATGATGTTTATATTGCAGCTTACCACTGCCACCAAGAACGCGGCCTTGAGATTCGCGCAAGCTTCGCAGCACGCCCTTGATTGGAGGAAGGGGAACCACCTACGTGTGCATCAAAATGATAAGCTCAGCAGCAGATTCATGTACTAGTATTCAGTAAAAATAGCCTTCTCATCATTAGTAATTTGTACTAGGGTATGTATACTGATCATGATCAGATGAGACTCACTTGTGCCAGTTATTTGTGGAGCCAGAGGAGTATCCCAGGATGTTCCCCAATGCCATCCAAGAGCAGAAGATCGCATTGGCTGCACTGGGACCATGGCTACCTGCCCATCCAGGCACAAGCTTCAGAATTCAGAAACCAACAACTGACGATTAAATCAACCAAGAAACTAACCTGCCAGTGTATTGCACATGAAATAACTCATCACCTGATAAATCTGCCATTAAAGCGCGTGCTGGACCCTAGAGAAACACGCATTGCATGCATACACGCACAAGTCAAGAGAGTTGTCACAGGGCACTGAAACTACTGAAAACTACTGCACTCACTTGCACGGTGTTGTTGGAGAAGTCAAGCAGCCAAAACCCCAAGATGAACGCCGCGGCAGCATGGTACCGAGGCCCCGTGTAAACCCTGGAGTAATTTCGGCATCAGATTTCAGGTCGATGGCTAGCTTCAGCTTTCTGAATTATTAATTCAGAAAGCTGAAGCTAGCCATTAAGAACAAATGGATACTATGCAATATGAGCAGCTTACTTGCAGTCTTCAGTTGTGTCACCAAGAGCATACCCGATGTCTGATGAGAACCCAATGACTATAACCTGTGGAGCACACAAATGATTAAGCTCTTTTAATCAGGAAACATCAGAAAATTTAGCTGGGACCGCATGAGACGGAAATTCAGGGGGCCCACATGTCAGTCAGTGTTGGCAAGAGGTGATTAATTAATTAATTAGTTCTCACAGAGAAACAGATGATGATGCAGCCTGAAAGGATAAACGGCCTTCGCCTTCCGAGCTTGGAAGTGCACTTGTCACTGTAGAGACCAACGCAGGGTTGCACCTGCATGCATGATGGGAGCACAAACGTTAAAAGTATTCAACTCAGTAAACTAAAATCTCACAAGTAAATCACTTGAAGATAGGAGGACCTATGTCATGAATGTACTATTTAAGTATCACATTTCTATGAACAAGTAAAAAACTATACAAATCACTTCTATAGTTTGATGCACATTTATATCGGTTTGCCCTTAACCATTGTCTTTCTGTTCTTGGATCTTTGCAGTTTTATTTCGAACATCATGAAAGAACTTCTTAAGAGTCCATAGTCGTAGTTACTTACAATTAAGCCAGCAATAGGGCCACATAGCCACATAACTGAAGTAAGAGCATGAGGAATCCCCAATGTCTGTTCCAAACAAATGTAAAACTCAGATTAAGTTAGTGAAATCCAGGCATGTATGCTAATGCTGGTATGAAGCTAGTTTAGTTTTCTGGCATGTAAACAAGGTAAAAACTATTATGCACTCGCCCTTACGGCGCACTTATTATGCACTTAAACTAAAAAATGCAAAAAATTCCAAAAAAAATTTTACATGTATTTCTAAACACATTCTACCTATGTACAAAATTTCAAGTTCAAATTCATTCTAGTTAAGAGTAACAAAAAAGAGAAAAATCTGATAAATGTTAAGAGTTCAAATTTATCTGAATTTTCTCTTTTTTAGTACTCTTAACATAGAAGGAATTTAAACTTCAAATTTTATATATAGGAGGAGTAAACCATAAACTATATTCAAAAAATTTTGAAATATTCCACGATTTTTTTAATTTGAATATATGCACGATGAGTGCACTGTAAGAATGAGTGTATAGCAGTTTTTGCCTATAAACAATTCAATGCAAACAAAGTTTCCCTTGGTAGGATAACATTCAATTGTGAAATTATTGTACATCATAAAGGCTACAGTTCTTCCAGGGAGATTAGACCATCAGTTACTTGTGATCTTTATTTGGAATTTACTATTATTGGATTTAGTCATTTTTTTTGGAATTGACACAAAAATGCCATTTGTCCAAGGTTACCTTGTTATCTAGTGCCATGCTTCAGTCAGAAGAAAATGAAACAATTTGTGCCACTCAATTACTCACAACTTACAATCCAATACCATGCAGTCTATATACTCCTTCATTAAAATTGATTCCTATCACTATTTCATCCATGTTAAATGGAAAACAACATTTACAAAAAAAAAAAACTCGCATTGATTACCAAGATATATCACAGTACCAAATTAATATATGAAGGAAATTAGTTCATGGATAAAAAGAATCTTATCTAAACTGTAATAAACAACTTATTTTCTTGAAACAGTGGTAAATAACTTCTCATGAAATAAATGACTGCATGTTAATCCATACAAAAACTATATAACCTGTTGCACAATAAACGCCTCAAATAAATGAAACTACTCCCAAAATTGATTAAAATTTTGATAATATAGGACCACAATATTGGTGGCAAGAAATCAAATCTGGAATTCAAAAATGCGAAAAGAAGAGATCCAAAATACGTATCAAAGAGGAAATTTGGCCAAAAAAAAAGATATCTGGCACACTATAAGAGTTTCTCCAAATTTGCCCAAACAAAATTGACATACTCAACACTCTTAAATGTCTTCATAAAAAAGATTAGTTCTTATTGCAACAGTAATAATATCTCCACACCATAAAGAAACAAAAGAAAAGAATCAGAATAAAAAGGCCCTTGGGGAAAATAACAAACATGCACACACCCACAAATAGCTAGAAACGTATATAACGCGCGCACACATGTGTATGCGTATACGCACCTGGACATAGGGGGTGAGGAGGGAGAGCTGCAGCGCCCAGCCGTACTGCACGCCGCCGGCAACCATGCACGAGAGGAACAGGTTCACCAGGCTGATCTGCTGTGCTCGTGGGGGCTTGCCGCCGCCGCTCCCCTCCGCGGAGAGCTCCATCTCGACGGCCATCGGATCTGGCTCGCCCAATAGAGGGGGCCTGTAGAAACGAAAAGGGTGGAGGGCTGAGCTCGTGGATGCATGTAATGGAGGGAAAGGAGGAGGAGGGCGTGGCGAGGCATTTTAAGGTCAGGGCAGCGCAGCGCGGTGGCTGACACGTGGGGTCAAGCGATTTCAATTGATATGGGGCCTCAGGGAACGAGGGGCTTGTTTTAGGCACGAGTTTTCTAGTTCTATTCATAGCAGGGTTACCTTCGTATGCACTGTATTTAAGGATAGACCTCATGTGATTTATGAGTGTTCAACTGAATATCTAAAAAATTTAACAAAAAATCTAGTATATATTAGACATAATATACATGCATACTCTTAATTAGATCAGATTCATCATATTTATACCTTTATCAGCCTAATTCCACTCTATTTCCCTAATTTCCCCTTAGACATGTGAGCAGTGAGCCCAACTCACATCCTCTCTAGCTAGCGCCAATTCATATTAGCCTATTCGACCATCTCCCAATCCTAAACACCTAGCCTCCATATTCTCTCTCTGTACATGTAGGTCAACTCACTCGACGGCTCAAGCACTTGGCCACACGTACGGTGCACATAAGCAACAAGCGGCTAGCGACGACAAGGGTGCGAGCCCACACCCTATATGCCACAATGGCCATGTGGCCTCCTAGCCTAAGAGGTTGAAGAAGGGCCGAAGTGCGAAGGGAGAGTGCGATAGCATGCGAAGGGTCAAGGCCGGTCGGGCACCATCGACGACACCAAAACTGCCATAGGTGAATTCCAAATTCCTAATTTTAGATCTTAGCACTTTGAAAAATGAAGAAATATGTTGATTTGAAAAATAAAGAAGATGCCTTAACGCAATTGCAAGCATGCGGCACTAGAAGCAAAGTGACTGCCCGAGGCAGCATGAGCGAGCAAGGAGGTAGCAAGTAGCCGGTGTTATGACAAGGTCTCATCCTAAGCTAAGTTGCGTTCATTTTCTCACTCCCCCTCTCAATTTCAAAGTCGGCAAATCCTAAATAATTGATTAAATTGTTGTGTTTTTGTGAAATGTAGATCATATAGTCTTCAAAAATGAAGAATAAGTTTGGAGATTTAAAATTTTTTGAGATAATGTTGGTTAGATTCACGCAATAAAAGAAATTTTCTTGAACTTTTAAAGTTTGAAGTTAGCAATGTGATCCTAAGGAACAATGAAATGAAATAATTGCCCCTAAGATTGCATGAAGAGCCACAGAGTTACAATTATATTTTTCTTAATTATTTTATAATTTTCTATATTATTTTGGGATATTTTTAGTGGGAACAATTTGTACCTTGGTTTTTGCCAGTGATAACAAAAAGAGCAATATTTTCTTTAACTCCAAACGCTTATCCTGGAAATACTAGGATCGCGACTGTATTTCATTTCTCTCAATCATATCAATGGGTATTTGCTCTTGTTTGTAGGTTTTGCCTTGTTTGTATTAACAGACTCTGGTCTCGGTTTCTATTGTCAGCTCTTATTTATCTTTTCTTGACATGCAAAGGATAAGTTGCTAGATTTTAATTCTTCGCCCGCGGAGTACCTGCCATCTTTTCCATGAAAAGTTTGGGCGATGCATTATAACATTTTGCTAGACTAAATGATTAGATGTCCTGCCCTTAAGCCACAAAAGAGCGACTCATTTTGACAATTGATACACTCTCCAAAACACAATATTCGTTGACCATTAATTTCTATTGTGGCACATTTCTATATAAAAATTAAATTGTAATATTGTAAAAATTATAATATTTTTTGAAGATGTACTACCCTTAAGTCACAAAAGAGCAACGTTTTAAAAATTGATATGCTTTTCCAAAACACAACGTTCGTTCGCCACCAATTTCTATTGTGGTATATTTCTATACAAAAATGAAACTGTAATATTACGAAAGTTATAATATTTTTTTTTTGAAATTGAAAGTATTATAATTTGATATCTTAGGAGGTCAATTTTAGCATTCCTTTGTCTAGACTTTTATTTACACTATCGCTCCGGTGCGTGTGCATAGATGCAAATGTGGTAGCAATAAGAAATCATTCTGTTTAGTTATTCAAAGGAACCGAAAAGAACATATCATGAAAACTATAATCTCATGACGCAAAAACAAATTAAGCAGTGTGGGATAGCTTGGCCTTGTGCATGTACCTTAATGGGCTTCTTGCCTAAATGGCAGAGCCATCCAGTTACCCTGGGCTCCTTCTTCACAGTGGACCCTCAGCTCGTTTGTTCCTCTGAAACCGGGAAACACTGCCGACTACCAGTCTGGCAGTCTCCTACGCAAGATCGACGCAAGCTCACATGTCCAATTAGTTGCCACTAGTATAGTGTCCGTGCTAACGCCACGACGGCATTTTAGGGATGCACACGAAATCAACCAAACGAATTTTTGAATGGTCATACATGTTTTGTTCCCTGCTTTCAAAGCCAAAGTATAGTTTAATTTTCGATCTTTTGATTCTAGGTTCCTTAGGTCTTTGAATTAATTAACAAATAATGGTTTGTCAGTTGAGTTCACTTAAAAGTTAGATACCAAACTTTTCTCAGAATAGCTCGGCCTCAAGCTCAACCATAGACAACTTACTGAGAAAACAGTACAACGTAAAGACATCTCTTCAGAGTTGGAGTGTTGTCTATATTTCAGAGTACTTTTATACTATGGGCAAGACATTATTTAGAAAATTGTGTATGCATGTGCTTGGTAGTCCTCAAACTTACTAAAGTAATGCATGTTATAGGTCCTCATTTGCGTCAAAGAATGTACAGTGTGAAAAAAATATATACTATGAAGAGAACATGACAGTTGTCTCTACAATTAACTGAAAGAGTTGTACTTGAGTTAATGTCTGAAGCAAACATGTAAATGTTGTTATAGTGATTAATATATCTGTGAAACTTAATTCGATAGTAGTGTGCCTGTGCTAACGCTACGGTAAAATACAAAACAAGATAAAATTTGTAAAAAATAAAACAAACAATCAGATTCATTAAGATTCACGTCTCATATATTGTATAACCAAATATTTTTGTCACATAATGAATGCCACATAACGACTGATCTTTTGAGGAGGCGACAAATCTGATCAGACAAGAAGCACAGCGATCTCAGCCAACCTTCCGGTGGTTCGCCTGTGGCGAGTAGGTGAAATCGTTGGTGAGCAACCCGATCACAGCCGATATCTTGTCGTGCTCCCCGGTCGTCGCCAGCTGCTTCACGTGTGCCCGTGCGTTGCAACGGAAACCCAAACCATATAAACAAGTCAAATAAATCATTTTGAAGCCCTTTTGATCACATATGAAGAAAAGAAACATGACTAAATAAGATTAACTTAGGAGTCATTTTACATCCTGATAAAAATTTATGATGCATTCTATTACCGAAGGTAGTTCAAACCTTACATAACAAAATAATATATAGTAAAGAACAAACAAATGCAATCATTTTTTATGACCACATGTGCCTTTCAAAGCCTACTCCCCTATAGAAACCTTGTGTCTATGTGTTTGGTCTCCACGGAAACAGGTGGATCACCAATATACATATCGAAGAAAGCCCCTGTTCATAACGTCAGGGTTTAATAAACAACGATTGATCAGAATAACTCTAAAGCTTAAGAATTCTAGCTATCAATGATATATAATTCTGTAAGAAAATTTTCTGGAAACTGAAGTGAATGCATAATACACAATGTCTTGACTTTAGAAAGCATTCACTTACTGCAAAGATCTTTGCTCTGGACAGCGCCAATTTGTTTGCCATCAACTGCAGACAGATGTTCTTTGTCAAGGTATGTTCTAGTGGAAAGAATTCAAAGCACCAGAAAGGATCAGTCATGTGGTACTAACTTTCAGTTATTAGCTGGCCATCAGATGTCTGACGGAAGTCGATCTTTGTACCCTGCAGTTATACAGACCTTAATGTCTTACACCCAAAAGTACTGTTTTGTAGAGACCAGATGTAACTTAGAAACTTACTGCAGGTATACGGATGTCTTCACTGAAATAAGAACCAAATGTCTTCAAGCAACGATAATCAGTATTAGGATTCGTCTGGTTTGAGAAAGTAAACACAAAAGCTCAGTTAAGTCTTATAGTTAGCAGTTAGCGAAGAATATTAGCGAAGAATATTAAACTACTTGCTGAATTAACAACAAGCTACCTTTTGCAATCGGAAGCAAAGAGACTTCTCAAATGCACTGAAAAGTATGCTAAATACAAATAATTAACTTCAATCTTGCATAGATCATATCTTTTGAACCACAGATAAAAATAAGAATGTGTTATTGTAAGCGAATAAGAATACTTACTCTAGCACTGTGCCAATGCTAAGGCCATTGTAGCTAACCACCAGCCTTACTGTCATATGAATATTTTCCCTGGACAACAGAACAAGTATAATGGAAATTATATTAGCATCAGAGGCAAATGGAATGCAGATGGGGAACAATGAAGGTTGCTATTGTAGTATCAGACAAAAAGAAATATCCTATACAGTATCAAAAGCCTACAAATAGAAATAGTCCTAAAAAGATAAAAAAAAATGGTTGCACGTTTGGAGTGGTTCCAGAAAACTTCTATATATAACTCCACCTATATTTTTGGATGACCCCTACAGTCCTGCCAGATTACTCAACGAGCACCAGATCTTACACAATTGTTACATGTAGAGGCAAATTAAGTGACAGAATTAAGGAAAGATCTTAATAGAAGGAATTTTGTGAACACAAGTAAATGATCAGTAGAGCATGCACACCTCAGAAGATCTTCATAGAAATCTGGGTGATCCTTCAGCTGGGCAACCGGAACAGAAGCATACTTCGGACCCAGCTTCTTGCAAATAGAATCTGGTTGTATATCTATGAGAATACAACATCAGTAAACTAAAGGAATATCCTTTAAGCAGTACCTCAGCATGTTAACAGTCTCTAAGTTATAGCAGCAAACATGAGAATTACTTTACTCACATAATCCAAATGCATAGAGATTCAAATTTTTGACCCTCATTATCCGCATGCTTCTGAAACCCATCCCGACAAGCACCTGTAAAGTTAACCGTTAGTTGAACTTATCAAATGGAGTGGTCAAGGCCTAAATAACATTATAGATTTGGTATAAAACACTGTGATACACTGATATTGTATCAAAACAATAAGATGCAAACAAAGGATACACTGATACTGTATCAAAACAATAAGATGCAAACAGTGTTGAGTTAATTATCAACAGTACAACTGCTAACATGCGCATAGTCGGTTTATCATATAGGTACTATTTTAGGGTTTTTACAGAATGATATAGAAAAGAAACATGACTAAATAAGATTAACTTGGGAGTCATTTTACATCCTGATAAAAATTTATGAAGCATTCTATTACCGAAGGTAGTTCAAACCTTACATAACAAAATAATATATAGTAAAGAACAAACAAATGCAATCATTTTTTATGACCACATGTGCCTTTCAAAGCCTACTCCCCTATAGAAACATTGTGTCTATGTGTTACAAAGGAATTGCAATGTACAGCGAAATCAAGCAAATGCACTAAAACTATACAATTAAGAGCAAAATTCGAATGACGGCAACAATAATATGACAACAAGTTAAATTAAGAAAGAAACAACATCGATGATTGATGATTACATGAGCAACAGGAAATGGGCACACGAACTATGTACACATGAGCTGTAATATGCAAAAATGCTAATAAACAAGTCTATGTACGCATTTTTTTTTTACAGTTTAAGTCAATGTATCTATCCAAAATTTCTTGAAGTCCAGTTCTTTCGAGTCAATCGGTTGTTTTGCATCACTTCTATATGCTTCCATACTGAGCCTCTACATAAGTAGATGTGGCACTGCTAGATATTACAAAAATAAGTGCACTATCTAGCCTGGAGAGACATCTTCCACCTGTAAGAACAGCGAGAACAAATCAAGTAACACCATATGATTAATAATGAATTCAAGCTTTTCTTTGTTGTATGCACAATACAGAGGCGGAATGTAAAAGTAGCATCACATATAGGCCAGAAGACCTCACTGAAGTGGAGAACAATTTTGTTCTCCACTCCAAGTGATAGTTCTCTTATTGCTTCCTCCTTCCACTCTGGCAGCCTTGGCTCAAATTTAATGGTGTTTGCCTTCAGAACTCCCAAGGGAACAGCAACGACTGCAGCATCCGCAACAAATGTTCTACCACTGCTTACAGTAACCTCCACCCTATTCCTGTGGCGAACAATTTCAACAACCCTAAAGAAAACAAGTTGGATCAGTACTCAGGCATGGCAGATCGAACCATGCTTGTTCCTTCACCAAGTGGAAAGAGAAATCGTAGATATACATACCTGTGACCAAGGCGTATATCAAGGCCTTTTGCCAGAGTATTTATAACCGGACGATATCCACAAACCATGAGGCCATGGCCACCAGGGAGCAGCACCTCCTACACTTGATAACACGGAATATGGTCATACATAAGGCATAGCAATCAAACAATTGCCTGTGTACATCATGAGCAAGACATTGGCCATTGTAGTACGTAATGAGGGCAAATTCCGTACCTGGTCCCACCCCTGAAGTGAGATTGCATCTGCATCAGTAGCAAACCAACCCTCCATGCGGCACAAATACCCCTGAAGAACATCATGAGCAACCCCTTATTGCCTGTTGTGAACATGAGGTCAGGTCAGATAAAATGACCAGTATGTTTATGATAACCTATGCACAAAAGGTAGAAATTGGATGGTACAAACTTCAAGTGTGGATTTCTCTCCATAACAATTGCAATGGCCTTTGCAATAGAAATATCTTCAACTGCATAAGGAAAAACACATCATTTTTTTGGGGACAATGAACATGGAGAAATTCATTGCAGTATTTGGTGCATACCAAAAATTGCTAGAGATGATCTACATGTGTATCACTACTATTGCTAAGTATGTTTTGTACCAGTAGCCTTTAAGAAATCAGACAGATCATGGGGATTTTGGACATTATGGTAATAAATCTTCAAACAATACAAATGTCATTCCTTCCCTATAAGTAGGCATGAAAGTAAGTAGCAAGTTAATCGGTACTACAAAGTAATACACACAGTTTCATAATCAAGACCCTGATTGTCCTCCGGAGAGTAATCTTTCAAGCTTATGTCAACAAACTTTATAGCTCCATATGATTTGTTTCTTTCCTTCAGCATGTTCACCTGTAGACACAAGAGTTAGCACAAGAAAATTAGTTGCTGCAGATCACTACAGACAGACAGTCTCTATTGTTTTGCCCAGATAATGCAATTCACCAATTGTACTCAACCCAGTTCAAATTGGCATTACGGCCACAAATCCACCAAGATAAGAGGGTGTATTGTACTGCTATGGAAAGAAACATGCATGGAGTTTACAATGTACATCATTCCCAGCAACCTCTATAGGTTAAACCAGCATCATACATCAAAACTATCAGAATGGAACAATTAGTCTGTGCTCAGGACAGAAGGAAAAGTACCCAACAATATGAACACAAAGAACACAGCATATGCACCATGGGAAGTTATAGTTTAATAACAAAAAAAAGGTAGATAGCTTGAATCATATTATTAAAGGCAAGAGAATACCTTCCAGTCTCAGAAATGGTAGCTTTATATACACTGATGATACAACTACCCTGCAAATTATAATGAATTAAGCCGAAAATAGGAATGAAAGAATACGAGCAAACAAGATAGTAAAAATCAATGTAGATAACACATAAATAACTACCTATACTTGAATCACACAGCTGAGGAGTGTTCTACTGGCAACAGATTGAAAATGAATTGATTGAAATGTCTCCAACGGAAACAGGTTCAAAAACAGTTGCCTACTAAATGACCTCAGGCAGGAGTAGACTTGAAAAACATCGAGAACAGGGAGACCTTCCAATCCAAACCCTGCGATGACGGTGGCAGCTCTGGCTTTGGTGGCAGCCTCTACATCCCTCGCGACCGACTGATACCGACCACTCCCATTTGCACACCGACGTTTCCTCCCGGACTGCTGCGAAATAGCAGAAGCCGTAGCCTCAGCCTCAGCCACCGCAGCCGCAGCAGCAGCCTCCATCTCAGCCGCCAGCGCTGCCGCCTTCGCTTGCCGCGCGCTCCGACGATGAGGCCTAGCAGAATCTGGCCCGGGGCTGACCCTCTGCTTCTTCTGCGCCATCACCTCCCCTTTAGCTTCAGCCCGGATGGTCTCCGCCGGCGTCGTGGGCCCAGCGCTGTTCGACAACCCACCTCCCGCGGCAGCCTCCACCACCACCACGCCGTCCGCCTGCGGGGACTCCTCGTCCGCGCGTCGCTGCTTCTTAGGCCGCCGCCCGACAGCCTCCCACGGCTGCTGCGGCAGAGGCAGCCATGGGCGAAGCTACAGGGTGGTCCCTGTGGGCCGCGGACCACCCTGTGCTCGTCCAAACTCCAAAGCCCCTGCGCAGCGCTCGTCCAAACTCCAAAGCCCAGATACTTCAGGACTTCGCGTAAAAGTTCGCGTGGCCGGCTCCAAAGTTCGCGTGGACTCTTATTGGAGGGTGGCCCAGAGACTTCAGGAGTTCGCGACTTCACGTGGCCGCTCGCGTCAGAGTTCAAACTGCGCCCGACGGCCGACGCCCGTTCCGCCGTTCGTATTCTATTTCTTCTCTGTGCGCCCGAGTCCAAACGGCGACGTCCGACGTTGCGACGGCGCGAGCATCGGCGTGGCCGCGGCAACTCCATGAGCATCGGCGCGGTACAGGTACGTACATCAAATTTTTTAGTTGGAGATCATTCAATCACAGTGATCGGATTTGATTTATTTGACATCCGACAAGAAGAACATTAATCTGAATAGAAGAAACATTATATAATTGGTTTGGTAAATCTGAATAGAAGAAACATTATATAATTGATTTGATTTACAGGTACGTACGTATATGTTTTTTTGCAGTATTAGATTATTGGTTTGGTAAATTGAAACTTTATATAATTCTCTTATAGATTTGTTAATGCAGTATTAGATTATTGGTTTGGTAAATTGAAACTTTATATAATTTCTTGCAGATTTTTTAAAACATGAAGAGGAGTGGTGATATTGCCTCTCTTTTTCAGAAATATGCATCAAAGAAGAAGGCTTCTTCTCCATCTCCTTCCGTGGCTGCAGCTGTTCCAGAAGAGCAAATTGAAGAACAAGAAGGTGGATCGGATCAAGATAGAGTGATTGAAGAAAATATGACTCCAACTCCAATGCCTCCAAGTCCACCTCCAGTCGCTGAAAAAGAATCGGTTTATGATATCAGTCGGCTTCCACTTGATCCAGGGGAGAGGCAATCCATTGCAAATTATCCCGTCAATGATTGTCTAGTCACTTTTATTGAGCGGGATATCTTCTTACAATTGAGTGAAGAAGAGATCATCAACACTTTCATGGCTATTAGAAGGCGCAGGCCTGACAAGAAGAAGAAGTAGTGACGTACTGTTCTTCAACTACTATGGGTAGTAATATTTCAATTCTATATTAAGAAAGCTATATTCGTCTATTTTATGAAGTTCGTATGTCCTTTTTACCTTAATTGTATTTCGTAATTCATATACTTATGTACCGATAAGTTAAATTTATAGCGGTTAAATAAATTTTAGACAATGGACCACCATAGCAACAAATCCTGGCTACGCCACTGGAGGCAGCATAGGGGGGCCAACAAGGATGGCGGCCAACTCGCCCAGGTCGACCTCCTCCGAGTCGCCGTCCTCGTAGAGCACACGGAAGTACCCCACCTCGGCGTCGTACGACTCCACAACATCGCGAACACCCGAAGCCGAACGCTTCTTCACCGCCTCCTCGGCCCCACCAACTCCTCCATCCCGCCGCGAATTCCTAGGGTTTGGGGCGGAGGGTCGGGCTGTGGCAGATCGGGGATTGAGGGGTTTAGGTGGATCGGCCGGGATTTGGGATTCGGTGCGGGGTGGGAGGGGAGGGAGGCGCGGCAGAGCGGAGGAGGGAGGCGGCGGCGGCAGCGCGGGGCGGAGCGAGGTCGCGGAGGAATCGAGGCGAGGCGGAGCGGGGTGGGGCGAGGAGGAGGCGGCCTCGAGCGCGGGTGGGAGGTGGGAGGCGGCGCGGGTGGGAGGAGGAGGAGGCGGCGGCGGAGCGGACGGGTGGGGAGGAGGAGACGGCGGCGGGGCGGGGAGGAGGAGCGAGGGCGGAGTGCGGCGGAGGAGTGGGAGGTGGAGGCGGCGGCGCGGTGCGGGGTTGGGGCGGGGTGAGCAGAATTTTCGCGAGCTGGGGATCAGAGAGCGGGTGGGGAGGGCGGTTCGGGAGGAGGGAGGGTGGGGAGGGTACTGCAGATACATCGAAGGATGGCCGTCGGATATAGTTGAGTAAGGAGAGAGAATAGAGGAGAATTAATCTGGTGCGCATGTTTTTAGGATGGTGTATTTCTGGGTGCATATTGTGGTGTGGACGTAGTTAAGGTTATGACTGTGGAGCAGGTAATTGTTGGGTGGATGTAGGATAATTTGAACTGGTGGATTATAGGGGTAGAGATAAGAGAGAAATCGTGTACTTAGGTAGAGTGGACTGCATAGGTCCAAACGCGGTCTAGAACACGTGTACTATCGATGGGACAATCAGAGAAGATTTTTGAAACTTTTTCTAACTGTAATTAAAATCATTACGTAAATGATTATGAGTCGCTAAGTTTAGTTTACACTAACCATGTTTAACAAAACAAAATTAGAGACCGAAAATAACAAATTCAGCAACCTTCAGTATAAGGCTGGTCAAACCGTCACAGATGGGCCGGTTTGACTACTAGACCAAACTACTCGCAGGTCCAGGGCTGATTTGATTGGTCCCTATTTTCAGACTTAAAAATCTCTCGGATCAAAACTCAAATATCAAAAATTTGCTCAAACTCATCTAAGCACTTTAAAATTTTGTATCAGACATGCTCAAAGTATTAGGAATCTAAACCAATCAAGAATAAAAGGTTTTTAGACTCGGGTTCACTAAATTAAAGAAAATCTAATTTAGATCTCAAGAATACAAAAAAACCCCATAAAACTCAAATTACTTCTTACTTGTGGGAACTTATAACATGAGGTTTTCTATATCTACTCTCACATATCCTAGCAATGTAATCAAGGAAAATATTCAGGCAAAAACCACCTAGATCACACATTTGAATTTCTTACTAAAGAACACGAAAAACCAAGCAAAGAACAAGTGAAATACTAAGAATGAATTAAAGAGTTGATCTATTACAACTAAAGTAGGTGATTCACGAGTATATAGATGGTTACAACGTGCCACTAATTTTTATTGTTATAATTTCTATATAAAAATGAAATAATAAAAATGGATCGTTGGCCAAGCAAAGAATGGATAATAATTGTTGTTACACCAAGCAAAGAATGGATCGTTGGCCACTAATTTCTATTATTATAATTTCTATACAAAAATGAAACTATAATATTATGAAAGTTATACTAATTTTTTGAGCTTGAAAGTATAATAACTTGGCTGCAAGTATCTTAGGAGGTCAATTTTAGCATTTCTTTGTCTAAGCTTTCATTTACACTATCACTCCAGTGCGTGTGCATGGATGCTGACGTGGCAGGAACAAGAATATATATAGCGCAAGAAAACTAGAACCTCATGGCGCAACACAAATTAAGCAGTGTGGGCTAGCTCGGCCTTGTGCCTGTAAATCGGCTTCTTGCCTAAATGGCAGAGTGATCAAGTTTCTTTGGGCTTGTTCTTTACAGTGGACCCTCAGCTCGTTTCTTCCCCTGAAACTGGGAAACGCTGCCGAGTGCCGACTACCAGTCTGGCTGTCTCCTACACAAGATCGACGCAAGCTCACATGTCCAATTAGTTCCCAGTTAGTTCCAATAAGAGAGAAATCGTGTACTTAGGCAGTGGACAGGATAGGTCCAAACGTGGACAGGATGGCGACAATCAGAGGAGGATAAATAATTCTTGAGACTTTTCTTTCAACGATATTTAAAATTTTCATTCAAATAACTACGAGAGTCATCAAGTTTAGATTTCTCTCACACCATCTATGCGTAACAAAAGAAAACTAGAGACTGAAACCAATAAATCCAGGAATCTTTAGCACAAGGCCGGTCAAACTTGGATGGGTCAATGTGACTGCCAGACTAGACTAACAGCAAGTCCAGGGCTAGTCTGACTGGTCTCCTATTCACAGACTTAAAAACCTATTGGGTCAAAACTTAAATCTTAAAACTTGCTCAAATCTTATCCAAATACTTCTAAATTTTGCATGAGATATGTTCAAGGCATTAGGAACATAAACCAATTAAGAACAAAAGGTTCTTGGGTTCGAGTTCACTAATTTGAAGAAAATCTAATTTAGGTCTCAAGAACACCAAGAAAATCCTGAAACCAAAATTACTTATTGCTCATGGGAATCTATGACATGAGGTCTTCCAGATCTACTCCTACATGTCCTAGCAATATAATTAAAGAAAGATTTAGGCAAAAACACCTAGATCATGATGTTGAATTTCTGTCTCAAAAACAAAAAAAACAAGTAAAAAAAGTTAAATACTAAGAATGAATCAAAGAGTTGATATATTACTAGCAGAGTAGATGATTCACGAGTATATAGATGGTTATAAGGAGCTCCTAAAGCACCACCCTTACTCCCTGAAGTTTTCTCATATAGGGAGAGAGAAGAAATTACTCAAGACCTAGACAATCTCTCTATGTCTCTTTCATCACCTCAACCCTAGCTCTTCCATCTTTTCCCTCACATAACCAGCACAACTTAGTGGGCCTCAACCCGCTATGTGATTGGGGAATCCCAACCCCATTAACATGGGTTTTACACACTCCCACACATTTCTTAAAGCATTTACAAGACTCAACCTGTAAAACCTTTAACGATTGACCCACTTAGCCAAACCAGCTTACCTTGACCTAAACCACTTTGCTTTGCACCTCCTTACGCCGCAGTTTTGTCCAAGGTTTAAAGCTGATACTTTGGTAAACTGCCTAAATACCCTGACAAAGCTTCCAGACACCTTTGCTTCACTCCATCACCTCGCATGTGGCCCCAATGACTTTCCGCCAAGCATCTCGCGTATCTAGATCACACCAAACTATCCTCTTATACAAATGGACCCAAGTCACTTGGTACGCCATATGCCTCACCTTGCACCATGACCGCACCTGGCTTCCCTAACAATTCTAGACGACAGCTCCTCCTGAGTTTAGTCCCAATCTATAACAACCCAAAAATGCATGATACTTAAAAAGTGTGCAATTTAAAAAATTGTGATTTGCATCTTATTTGCAATGGGATTCCTTGGGTTTTTAATTGCCCCATTTCGTTTCGATTGAGGTTCCAAATAACCAAAAGCTCATAGAAACAAAATCCAGAGGAAATAAGGCAATTAATAATGATAACCTAAAATAAATGAAGATGCGAATCTAAAAAGATAATCCAGAGATTAGGTTAGAAGATTTTGCAGTAAAAATATAGTTAACCCAAAAGGGGCAAATATAAATTGGAATATGTTAAAGTGAGCTGCAAATTTTTAGATGAAGTCCTAAGCTTGGCTCTAGAATACAGAAAAGAAAGTTAATGCAGGAAGAGGAAATTAAACCTACAAATCAAAACCCTGGGTTAAATGGGAAACAAGATGTTAAGCATAAACCGAGAATAAAAACTTTAAAAGAAATCATGAACAAAAATCAAAACTTCAGAAATTTAAAGTCCGGAAATAAAAGTCGCAGATGCAAAGGAATTCAGGATTTTACACCACCCAACCACCTTAAATAACAAAGCAAAGTTTAATTGAAATTTGGATTTGAATATAAATTTGAATTAAAATTTAAATTGCATAACAAAAATAAAAAAGTGGGAAACCGGAGTGGGCTAAGCCCACTCTGCCTCGGCCCAGCCTCCAACCTAGTTGGCCCCATTCCCCCTCTCCTTCCCCTGGTGCCATGCATGCCCTGTGCTTGGGCATACTGTAACATTCTAAAAATTTGGATGTTCAAAAATATGGAAATTTTAAAACTTTTTCTTATATAGTGTTGTCATTCGAATTTCTTCTGCGATTTTATTTGGGATCTTTTTGAATTTCGTGCAATACAAATTAATAACTAGGAATAATTCTCAAATACAAGTAATACTCATAACAACAAAATATACAAAATAAGTTAAGGAAAGGAATTGTAAATGTGGAAACTGGAATTCAAGTTTAAGTCGCTAATGCTAAACTTGAAATTTACTAAAAATTTAATGAAGGAAAGTATAACCTGAAAATTTAATTTAAAAAAGAAATAAAATAAAAATTCTGATTTCTAGATGCAATTGTCTTTCGAATCCCACATTCTGGAATTCAAATTCCCAATAGCTAGCATTTGTTTTCCCTCTCTCTCTCTTTTCTTCTCCCTTGTTCTTCTCTGGTAGCTGGTCCCCTCCTTCCTTCTCCCTCTTTCCCTTGCTTCTCTGCTCTAGTGCCCGACAAGCCGTGCACCTCCCACGTCGCAAGCACGCTGCGCGCCTGCTCCCGTCGAGTCACCTCGCCCTGCCCTATCTCTGTCGAGTCACCTTGCCATCACTGTGATGCCCATGCCCTACACAAGCTTGTGCACCTGGGCAAGCCATGACCGTCCTCGCGCCCTATGTGCGCACGTCGCCCGGCCATGCGCCGCTTGCATTGATCACAGATGTCGTCGTCCCGTCTTGGACACTGCACCTTGGTCGTCTATAGCGTGTGTCAACCGACACCCCATCGCCACACCATGCTCTTCGTTGGCCATCCTGTCGCCCATGCCCTGCCGCCATGCTCTGTTCAAAGCCCCCACGTCGCCCGGTTGGCTCAGCGCTTATAAAGGTGTAGGCATGCTCTCATCAACCTCGCCTCATCCCCCTCTCACTCCCATCTTGAGGAATTGGGCCTTAGAGCCTCACAGCGCGCTGGCTACTCGATCTTCTCTAGCTCCAGGGAACCGGTGATCAACCTCGGGATCAGTTGCTCTTGGCCAGAGCGTCTCCAGAGCACCACGATCCTGAGCCTATCTTTGGTCAAAGCCCTTGCCGCCTGTACCTCACCAGCACCATGCGCATGCTCACGCCACTCGGGCCTCACACCGCTGGAACTCCCCACTTTTCCTCTACCCCTATAGTCTTTATGGTAAGCTTTCCCTTAACCCCCTACAGCTCATGCTATCACCCGTTCTTCTTTCCATCCTCTCCGGCACAGTCTCCATCTTCGGCTCCCACCTCCAGCCATCACACGCTAGTGCCAGCCGCCCACGACGCCCTCCCAACCAGAGCCGTGGCTTCCCCTGGTCTCCAACTAGAGAACTAGGATGCCTCCACGCGTGTTGTCTACCGGTAGGAAGAAGTCATACAGCCTATTGTCGCCTAGGGAGCTAGCCTGAGCCTTGTTTATCAAACTAAGTTTTATCTCTTGGAGGCAAGCAATGTGACATGGATTGGTGTTAATCATTTCATAGACGGCTACGCGATAAGCAAGGGAGTTTAGGCCCCTGATATTCAAACAAAGGATTGATATATTAGGCTCAAGCATGGTGAGGGCTAACTCTACAGTCATCCACTGAAGGGGGAGATGAGCGCAGTTTGATATAGTGCGTGTAGGGGAATCAGCGTAGATATCAGTCACAGTAGGGATAAATAGCAGTTCAACTAGTAATTGCATTTGTAGAAGACAATTCAGTAGCAGAGGTGCAGCTCGCGAACAAGAGGTGCATAGAAGATAGTAGCGCAGTACATTGCCGCACTTGACATTAGGGGCTAAAGCAACCAGTGGTGGAATTATTAGTAGCCACCTCAAAGGCATAAGTGCAGTCCATGAAGGGATACAACATCTATAGTAAAGTCAACAAAAGAGGATATAGAAGCAAAGTACATGGTCAGGTTGAACAGGTGGTGCCAAAATAGCAGCAACCGTAGTCATATTTATCTTTTGTGTGGTGAAGGCTTTATAGGCAAGTGCGGTTGTACACTGCCGACATGCTTTGGGCCTCAAGTTGAGCCATTTCCTCTTCTTTGGCTAGGTCTTCATCGACCTGAAGAGCCTGCTCGGAGTTGAAGTGGAACAGAGTGGAGTGCATTTGAATGGCCACCAGTGGCAGCGAGCTATTGAACATTGCTAAGTAACAGTTGAGGGCCTACTCTGTCATGGGCTGCTCCTCCTCTAAGACACCAAGCCTGCAGGCTATAACCTCATGTGCACACCTCAGGAGGGGAGTATTGCACTATTTCGTCACTAGGCTCGTTGCGACAAGGAGTGAAGTGTGCGACTTGACCATGCTTTGTTGGAACTATAGGTTGATCCGCTGGTTGAGGCAGAGGTAGTAGGGGTGGCATTTGCGACTTGAAGATATCGGCCAGTAGGTCATCGTTACTCATAGAGTGACCACCACCTTGATTGTCGAGGACAGCAGCTACTGCATAAGATGGCTCACTGTCTGGTGGGAGCTCAGTGCCTAGTGGGACTCTACTAAGGCAACCAGTGGTGTTGAGAGGGTTGCAATTGGTGTTGGAGTCGCAGTTGCTGTTGGAGCTTCCTCTAGCGGTGCGTGCGCTGTGGCTGAAAAAGTGGTCACCAGAGGAGCACTTATCTCGAAGGGCGCCACTTTCGATGACGCTACAGCCAGCGGATGTGCGATTGTAGTGACCCTCCTTGCCACTAGGGCGATGGCATCATGATGGTTGTACCTGGCACAGCTACAACAATGCTCGTTGTGGGCTTGTCTGTGGGGGCAATGACCGTGAAGGTAGTGGTCTCGGGTGAATTGACAAAGTGTTGGCACCACCATGGAATGCTGGAGACTCTGCCAAGGTTAGAGGCATGGAGATAGTAGGGGCATTGAAGGCAGCATTCCTGGGAGTGTTAACAGTGGCCGCAAGAAGCTCTGCATGTTTGGCGCCAAGGATTACTGGTGGCTGTGCAGAAACTGGAGCCTTGGGGAATCCTTAAGGGAGGTGTCGAAGGCCTTGGTGTGGACGAGCTTGCAGCCACCTGAAGGGCAACCCTACTAGAGGCAATGGCCTACATGGATGTCCTCAGGGGAGACGCAACAGGTATAGGCCAGTTGGGGGCCATGACACCTTCCATCATGCTAGGAGCTGGATCACAGTTGAGTGTTAGTGCCGCCAGTCCATTGAGAAAGGCTGCAGTGCAGCCCTGGCTTGCTGGATCAACCGAGGTGGTAGGCCATTGGCTAGCATGATTGGCACGATGGAGAGAGGGAGCAGCTGGCTGTTGGCCTCTTGTGCTACAGCAAGATACTCTTCGACCTTGTGGAGCCATGCCTGACGGCTGCAACACGCCTTCTCCATAGACTGGCGAAGCTTTCTATTGAGTAGGTTAGTGAGCTCTTGGCAGAGAAGCATGACATGAGAGGAGAAAAGCACCTGCAATGTGGAGTCTGTATAGTCCGTGAGCTGATGGTCGTGTGGTTCCAGTTGGTTGGTGTGACGGCTTCCAAGGGAGCCAAAGATGATGGGTCAGCCATGACTTCATGTTGTCACCTCCAATTGCTTCCAGTGTTGTGGTGCGGCCATGGCGATCTGTCTTAGAGGCCCTTAGGGGCCTTCGACTTCCCATTGCGACCATCTTTGTGGGTGGAGGGTCTCCACCGACCCGGTCGTTGTTGCATTAATTGTAGCGATCATCGTTGTCGTTGTTGTCCTGCTTGTTGCAGTACTTATCATCGCCCCTACAAGCCTCTTGCCTCCCTAGCCTGCTGTGACGAGAGGTGCCAGTGGCACCCCTTTTCGGTTGGGCGGTCTTGTTGCTTTGGTGATGGTTGTGCTAGTCTTCCACATGCTCTAAGGTGCTATCGACGACTCCCAGTCACCATGTCAGGCCTTGCTTCACGGGCTTGAAAGGCATGAAGGTCTTTGTGCCAAGGTCGGCCTCAAGTAGGGTTGCGAAAAGTCCTCGATGAAGTTGAGATGTAGGATCACTCTGAAGGTGAGGACCTTGCAGCAATCTGGCTCTGTTGAGTTTGCCTGACGGCCTACTGATGACCCATGGAGAGAACCATCAGTGAAGGTTAGCTAAGTTACCGTAGGAATTGAGCTCGGGTTCGTTGTCCAAGCCCACAGGTTGAGCATACGTGTGTCCTCTTGGTGGAGTGATTTTTCGTTGACACGATTGAGAGAGCATTTGTTGCCAATTGCTCAACTAGCCACCTCCTCATTCCAAGCGTGCAAGGGGATGCCCTCTAGGCAGAGTCTCACATGAAACCTTAGAGCCGCCTCAAAAGCTTGCCGGAGTAGCCACCAAGATGGGTAATGCACTTGTACTTCAACACTCCTCTTCATATGTAGGTTCCTATAGACCTAAGATATGAAATGACTAGGCTGGAATTTTTGGCCAACTAACATGTATCACGACGATAATTGATCTCACAAGGTAAATTTTTTGGCCCGGCCGTTGCGTCCATCTCGTTGGCCTATCGAGGGAACGTCCTGGCTTGTGGCCACACGCCTCCGCACGTGACCCGTCAGCCCGCATACTACCTGCCTAGCCACAGCGCCTACATGGATAAGGTTTAATTATAGCAAAAGAAAAAACATACTACAATTAGTAATGATTTCTACAAGTAACTTTATTTCATGGCACAACGCTGCAACAACAACAAATCAGCCCTAATAATGATTTGAGATTGTTTTTCATCAATTTTGCGATCATCTCTTGGCATGTGAAGCATTTATGGGGAAACTTTGAACAGGGAAACTGTTGTAAGGATGGTTCAACCCTCTATGACTGTGTCTTACAACTGGCCCAATATGTAATAGACCCAATAGTATAGAGGAATGTACCAATGTATCCCTACCTTTTGTAATTATTAAGGGGTAGGATAGGAATTCTCAATCCTACCCCACTCATGTATATAAACCCCTAAGAGGGGCATGAGGAGAACAGATCCACTCATTTTTACCACTAGCTATCTCTCTAGCTTTCTTGGTGTTGTATGTCCCATGGAAAAAGGTACCATGCATGTACCCACTATTGTAGCTGTGCTACAACAGAAACCATGTTTTCCCTAGGATCGAGTGCCCTAGCAACCGAATTTTGTTACCCAGCAACAGTAGGGTAGCTAGGAAACAATGGATCGATGAATCTAATACCCTTATTAACATGGGAAGGAGTTGCAAGCTTCTATTCCTGAATCTAATAATACCCTAACATGGCAGTGATGAAAAGATGCTCTCTCTCTGAATCATTTGTGGGCCTTAAACTATGCTTGAGAGGAAGAAACCTCACATCACACAAGCACACAGGAGGGAGGAGGCGGGAATTAATTGGTTAACCCCATGTGAGCCAAATTGTTTTATCCTACACCATCAATGTACTTGGTTAGACGTGTTTTTATAGTTTTCTTTAATAGTGATTCGTATAATTTTTAAAGCATAATAAATAATAGATAAATATTACTATTTATCTTTTTATATATTTTGATATTAGTTCTACTTTTATTAAATAGAAAACACAGAAGCCCTACTCGTGCCTCTTTGCTCTCCATCTGTAGGTTGTTACGTGCTATACAACTTAAGCTTCCCCGTTGCTTTCTTCAAACATCTTGATAAGTTTTATTACGAGTACTAATCGAACCTCGTCGCAAAACAGTACTCTCTCCGTTCTTTCTTTTAAGCCACCACACCATGTAAAGATCGCACAACGATTGAATTATGCGTGTCAATTACTACTACCAGGTACATGAGATCAAGCTCCAATCGAAGGCCAGTAGATGCCGACCTGTCTGCCATGGAGCCTAATAAGACAAGCAGACAATACCAAACTATGTTCAGATAAGACAGCGACGCCATGCGTACGTCCAACCGATTAACACTTGGATTAAAATATTAATTGGCCTTAAGCAGCATTTCTCTCCGTTCTTCTAGCCTTTTAGGTCGTGGTAAAGCGCTAGGGTAGCTAGGCTTACCTCAAACTTGTACAGCCTATGGAGAACCATATTCTCAGTTGGATGGTGCGTGTTCCTAACTTGATCCCCTTTGGGTTTTTTTTCCATTGTTCTTTTTCCTTTTTTTTTCTGTTTCTTCTCTCCTTTGATCTTTCAATAAGGCATCAAAAGTTTTGGCTTTAGAATATCATTCTCCCCCGAGTGGCGGCTTAGCTTGTTGTCATCATGCATGCAAACTCTTCCATTGCCATTTGTTGATCAGGTGCGGTTGGAGATTTCTTGCGAAAGGCTGTCGACCCATGCCGTTAGGAATGTACAATCAAGCGATGATATGGATGAGAGAACACGAGAAGAGACAAAGATGGATGAGAGAGCGAGGAGAGTTAAAGAAGCTAACTAGTATATAACGGATGGCCTATAAAATGCTTATAGATGGGATTTTTTTACTGCTGTATTTATGTTGTCTGTAGAAATTATGAGATCAACTTAGAGACAACTTATTATATAAATTATATTTTTTATCTATAAATAACATAGAGAATACTATATATATATCAACTGTCTTACTTATTATACATAATAAGACGTGTAAAGAACAGCAATTGATGTGGAGAGGCTTTCTTCTAGAAATACCACTCGTGCATGCAGGATCACCTGCCAGTATCTGTTTTCCGCGCGTGCGCTTTATATGTACGCGTGAGTGCGTGTATGTAGACGAATTGTAGGCTTGAGAATTTTTTGCTAGCTAGGGCCTAGCCGAAAGGAGGTTCGGTGGAAAAATGGAGAGGGGTGAAGCAAAGTGGGTAAGGTGTGTTGCACTTGTCGCACGTCTTTTGAAGACAAAATCATTTACTTCCACGCATTAGCAGGGCCAGTCTGACGCAAAGGAGGCCAACGGGTAGACAATCTTGTTCCGTGCGTCATTCGTCTTGTTAAATTTATTCGTGTTGTCGTCGAGATTATACATTTTTTTAGATTACAAATATGTACTACACTCACATACATCACACACTACTATAAAAAAACTAATACTAAACGTTTCATCATGAACGATAAACTAAAACTATCAGTATTAAATACAATCATTGACAGTTTTGGTTTAGACACCGTCTGTATTGCTGCCAACGCTAAAAACCGTCTGTGAAGAGGTAATATCACAGACGGTTTTGATGAAAACCGTTTGTAAATTATCACAGACGATTATTAACAAGAACTATTTGTGATATTAACTTATCACAGACGGTTTGTATTAAAAATTATTTGTAATATTTTGTCGCTCCCCTCTATTTAAACTTTCAAACTGAAGCGGCGTAGCAACCTCTCATCACAGACGGTTTATATTAAAAACCGTCTGTGATATCTTGCCGCCCCTTTATTTAAACTGCTGATCAGTTCCGCTATCCAGATGCCCTTATATATATACTGCCCATACGTCTTCCCAAAACACTCCAAACTGAAGAACTGCCTACTAGCTCCCTCAAACCTATCGAAGCGCCGCCTCCCCCGAGCTCCTTCGCCTCCGGTTGTGACGCCACGATTCACTGTATAAGGACTTTTGTCGTAAGAATGTTTTGTGCAGCGTCACCGTTGTGACACAATGGTGACGCTGCCACCTTCTCTCCTTCATCGGCGCCAGTTCTATATCCTCCCATCTGATCCCCTTTCTTCTCTTCCTTGATACTTGGATAAGATATTACGAAATTGTTAGATGGCTAGGGTTTTAGCATTGTAAATCTTAATGCTCGTGGGTGTGTCCGAAAATTAATTGTTAATGCCTTAGTTCTTGTAATGATTGATGAATGGCTAGGATGAAGACATGGCACAAAAGTTTATTGCATGATGATCTTTTTCTCATAAATAAGCCTATTTTGGCTCATCTGCATTTTCTAATTGCGCTGTTTCATAGCGTAATTAGAGAAATCAGCGCAATCAAATAATGTTGATGAACTGAAAGAGACCTATTTTTTAGATCACGAGAAGCTTATCACAGACGGTTCTTAACTAAAACTGTCTGTGATAATAGACTACCACAGACGGTTCATGGTAAGAATCATTTGTAATAAGAGTTATCACACACGGTTCTCAGACTGTTCAAAAACCGTCTGTAATGCTCTTAGGGTATTACTGACCTATAAACACAGACGGTTCAGGAAATCGTCTGTTATGAGCTTTTTGTAGTAATGGCACTCACATCATACATCACACACGAATGTATGCTTTACTGAAACACACGCTAGATTTAGAGCGAAAGTCGGTGGATAAATATAGGATTTATTCAATACCCCACGAAGCATGTGCACACGTTTTCCCACCGAACACACATGTATGTGCGATGGTGAGCGCTAACGTCGAATCTGGGATTCGAACACGGCTCAGATTATACAACATTTGGCACTTGCTCTTGGTGTTATCCGATTGATCATCGCTTGGAGTCAATAGACCGAACAAGTGTGGGCATAATGGGTGGGTTCTTTTTTATTGTGACTTGTGGTTTTTGGCCCTGGTGTGAGCACTTGGTGAACAAATCAAATACTGATAAACCGATAAACTGTTTTGAAATGGATGTCCCAATAAGCCGCTTCGTAATGGAGGCGTAGAAGTTGTCCCACTTGTTTATTTGAGAAAAGACATAAGTCATAAATTGAAAAAAAACTGGATTAATAACAGTGAAGTGGTACTACTAACTACTGCACCAATTCTTCGGCAAATTATATTGCTTCTCTACTGTGCAGAATAAATGGACATCAACATCGAAGTCTCAAAAAAAAATTCGAACAAAATGCAGAGGTTGCAACATCTGTCACCTATTCGATTTCGATGTGCATGTAGAACGAAAAACAACTCAAACAAAGTGCTCTCACTACTCATAGTAATCATGGCATGTAGCTAATCATCCGTCGCCGATAAGAAAAAACATTTTCTCAGGAAAAAAATCCACACCATGCGACAAAGAACAATACTATATTAACGGTTCTATAGTTCCCCGGCCTAAGATACCACAGCGAACCCAAAAAGCCCTCATGTGGAAGAAAGCAGAGGCTGCCTGGTTGCGGCTTCGCAAGAACGAGACCCTTACGAGAGAGATTCGCACGGCTATAATAACAAAATTAAAAACGATATTACTGGAATGAAAGTTGTTAAGCCCAAGAATTAGAGTACGATGGTTTTCTTTACTTTTTCGGCTACGGCAAATGGCTTATAATTATGGTATGGCTTTTAGTCTTAACACGAGCGCTTATGCAAACAAACCAAATACCAATAAACCACTTCAAAAAAATAGTCCTAATAAAATGTTTCGATAAGATGACAAAACACCATCTTATTTATTTATTTAGAAAAAGTTATAAGCTGTAATATGAAAAGACAAATTTTTTTTCTAGCCCTTGTGAGTAGTTCTTTTGCAAACATAGCCATGTGGACATTGTTTTTTTTTTACAGAAATGGCTCCCTTGCCTTGGCCAAGGAGTGCGCCAGGTGCCTGGTGCTGCCGGGAGGCGTGTCAGGATAGAGCAGAGCTCTATCTTTTCTTGATAATTTCAACTTTACATCGTCTAGCTACTTCTAAGTGTTTTGTGCATGACTGCTTGTTATCTTTGTAGTTAAGTTGGAAGTTTGCACATTGAATCGTTTACTAACGCTCTCTCATCCGTGGGGGAGTATTGTTGCCTATTTTGACCATCTGTCCAGGGCCATGCTTTGAAGCCGCCGATGGAACTCAGCAACCGTCGTCACGTGATGGCCATCCACACCTACGTGGCCGAGACATGACCACAACCACCTGTTGAGTGGCTCAAAAACACCAAGCATGATGAAGTGGACATTGCGAATAGTGGTGAAAAACGGTAACATATAATTTGTTTTATCCGATATTCGTATCCGAGAAAACGCGAATGTGATAAGAAAAATCCGTATTCGAAAATGTTCGTATTCGTATTTGAGAATATTCATATCCGTATTCGAGAATACTTGTATCCGCATTTGTATTCAAGAATATTTGTATCTGTATTCGTATTCGAGACTATTCGATTCGTATTCGATCCGTTTCTAGAACCCATGAAAAATATGTACAAATTTTGAGATTCAAAATTTGAATTTGGGCAATTTAAAACCGGTAACCGGTCAAAAACTGGTGAAAAATCGGTAAAACCGCTAGGAATCTGTTTTATCCGATATTCGTATCTGAGAAAATCCGTATTCGAAAATATCCGTATTCGAGAATATTCATATCCGTCTTTGAGAATATTCGAATTCATATTTGTTTTCTTTTTAAAAATATGGATTCGTATTCGTATTTGAGACTATTTGATCGTATCCGATCTGTTTCCACCCCTAACTGCAAAACTTGCTTAATTTAGGTCCCATGCATTGGCTAGGTCCAACATATGATGTTGTGTGTGCTGTTTTTTTCCCTTTTGTTGGTCATTATTTGCAAGGTGTAGTGTTGTAATTGTTGTACTGGTTCACGTGTTCATATGCAATGAAGACAGCTTTGCGTAGTGACAAGACCGAATGGACAAGCTTCATACAGTGACGTGATGCTACGCTCATGCTTGCTTCCATGCCGAAAAAAATTCGAACGTAGTATTGTTTCTCGAAAAACTGTATATTTGCTTTGTAAGGACCATTGGCCATAAAAGAACAGGCAACATGCGAATGCGCTACCATGCCATGGGAAATGGGGGAGTGCCTAGCCACTAGAACATGGGATCCGCACGAGGGGGCTGCGGAAGGACCTTCAAAAAAATCGTAATGTTTGGACCTCTTTTTTATATAAAAATTTCCTATAAACAGTACACGTAAATAATTTTTTGAGAAAATTCATACAATTAAAATTATAGGAAAATTACATAAGCAAGTACTTATTGGAAGACTCCACAAAAAAAATCAAGTCCCATGCATTGGCTAGGTCATCTCCGCTGCCCACAAATCTGGTCTGTTGGGAACGTCAGGCGGTCGATGCCTGTTGTTCGCGACATAGGTCATACCGTAGATCTTCGGTGGGTGTGTGGCCATGCTCGGGAGATGCAATCATGGTAGGTGGCTCCAAGGAAAAACCTTCCAACCAATCTTCTGCTTACGAAGTTTGTCCATGCAATGGGATCTGTTGTGGTTACAGACCAAACAGAGAGAGAGAGATGGTAGTGGAGGGTGAGGGAGATGAGTAATGGCTGGGGTCTTCCCCATGGCCTGTATTCCATATATATATATATACATGGGGAGTGCTTTTACAATTATACCCTTACAGTTGATCATCCCCTTCAGGGGCCTTTATGTCATTACACATGGCCTATTCGGGCCTTATAACCTCCTACCAACTCGCTGGTTTAGGTGGGGCCACCCCTACAACAGAGCCTCTCATGGAGAAGGGCTTTACAGGGCGAAGCCATGTTGCCAAGTCCTTTGGCCCCCTCCGCCCTTGCGGCTGTGAATTTTTTCGAACTTGACCAGGGACTGCGGCCGTGGCCGAAGTAGATGCTCGCGCTCCGTCCTCTACCCTCCCAACGGGTGGCGCGAGCTGGCGCCTAGCCGGTAGACGGCGCGCTCCGTCCCTACCCTTGAGCGGGTGGCGCGAGCCGGGCGCCACCGGGCAGACGCGCGCGCCCGCCCCTACCCTTCGAGCGGGTGGCGCGGCGGGGCGCCCGGCCAGTAGACGCGCGCGCCCGCCCCTACCCTTCAAGCGGGTGGCGCGAGCACGCGCCGGCGAAGTAGATGCGCGCGCCCGCCCCTACCCTTCGAGCGGGTGGCGCGAGCCGGGCGCCTAGCCGGAGACGCGCGCTCGCTTCTACCCGTCGAGCGGGTGGCGCGAGCTGGCGCCAGCCGGCGTAGATGCGCGCGCTCGCCCCTACCGTCGAGCGGGTGGCGGTGCGCTCCGCCCCTACCGTCGAGCGGGTGGCGCGAGCCGACGCCAGCCGGTAGACGCGCGCGCTCCGCCCCTACCCGTCGAACGGGTGGCGCGAGCTGGCGCCAGCCGGCAGACGCGCGCGCTCCGCCCCTACCCGTCGAACGGGTGGCGCGAGCGGCGCCTAGCCGGTAGACGCGCGCGCTCGCCCCTACCCTCGAGCGGGTGGCGCGAGTGGCGCGCCAGCCGGGTAGACGCGCGCGCTCCGCCCCTACCCTTCGAACGGGTGGCGGAGGTGGCGCCTGGCCGGCGACGCGCGCGCTCCGTCCCCTACCCTTCGAACGTCCCCTACCCTTCGAACGAGTGGCAGCGGAGCTGGCGCCTAGCCGTGGTAGACGCGCGCACTCCGGCTTAAACTTCTTGGCTCCGGGGTCCATGTTGGGGGCGGGGCCAGAATCGTGGGCGATGTAGTGGCGAAGACGGGTGCTACGCCGCCGGCTTTCCCGCGTTTCACAGCTGCCACGGCCTCGCGGCTTGGTAGTGCGCTTTAAATGACGGCTGGAATCATGCCGACGCCGCCTGCTGTCGGGCGGTGTCGCGTTATGCGATCTGTTTTTCGCGTGGGTGGGGCACGCGCGCTTGCTGGCCCAGTGCGTCGTGGGATGTGGCGGTTGCGTGCTCGCGGTCGCTTGTCGCTTCCCGTGGAAGCGGACGCGTGTCAAGCGCGCTGGGGTTGTGCGCTGCCTAGCCACCCACCAGGCGCGCCCCTCCAGGTACCGACGGTTCTTCTTTCCAGATCGTGCGTAGTCGAACCGCTGGGGTTCTGACCTAACTACGCTTTCTGGCCGTGGGGGAGGCGAGCGGGCTTTATAAGGTGCCCTCACCGCGATGGGAGCACTTTGTCCCGCTTGCCGCTTAGTTCTGGCTTATTCCGTGCCGGTAGTAGCGCGCCTTCCTGTCTCAGTTCCTTTTGCCCTACCTTCAGAAGACAATGGCCAGCCATGGCGACGCGTCTCGTCCTCCCAGCGGCGGCTCCTCATCTAGTTGGGACAAGCTATCCTTCCCTTCTCGGGATTACAAGCTGGTGCTGCGGGGGCGCTCGCGTGCCGACGGGCGATGGGATGCCATGGAATACTCGGGGGGCCGCTGCTCCCGTGTGTTGGGAAAGAGCCGCGTGACCGAGGAGACGCTGCAGTGGCTTGTGCGTGACGGGAAGATCAAGGATCGGGATGGGGCTCGCCTACCCCGCCGCAACGAAACGGAGCCGAAGCCCCGGGAGACAGAGACGATCGTTTTCGTCGCGTTCTTTGACGCCGGCCTTCGCATGCCCTCAAGGATGTTTGTGGGCGAAGTCTTGCGGACCTATGGGTTGGAGTTAGCGCAGCTGACGCCGAGCGCAATAGTCCGCCTGGCCGTCTTCACATGGGCGACGCGGACAGAAGGCCGGTATCCCAGCGCGAGCCTGTTCGCCACCCTGCACGACACCTGCTGCCGCCCCAAGAAGGCTGGAGATGGAACTATCTCCAATTTTGGCAGCGTGGACTTTGTGCTGCGATCGTCCTGCACGACGCTGTTCCCCGCGGCGGCCGCCCTGGGGAAGTGGGAATCCGGCCCGAGTAGCCTGCTATGCCGAGGCGGGCCCATCTCGTTCAACACTTCGCCAAGCGTGAAGCCGGAGGCTGACGACGCGCAGAGACTCTGGAGGTTTGTTGGCATCGCCCGCCGGCTAAGTATGCGCGACCTGGCCAAAGAGTTCACGATGTACGGGGTGGCGCCCCTGTCCTCCCGGTGGAAATACACGGGTCGGGGCAATGACCGAGCGGACGGGATCTGCCCGCTAGTGTCCCGCCTGCTTCCGCCCTCCGCCCCTTGTAAGCTGTTTAGAGCGCAGCAGGCATCTCTTGACGTATCCGCGCTTGTTCTCACGTGATCGCCCTGCTGTCTCTTGTGCAGTGGCTCGGCTAGAAGACGCGGAGCGCGCGACTGAGGCGTTCCTTGGCCCATACACCCTCGAGGAGCACAAGCTATGCGAGGCCGCGACCCAAACGGCAAAACAGGGGCGGGTGAACCGCACATGCGAAGTTTTGGGTATTGCTGTGCTGGAACGCCCGATACCAGCGGAGACTCCCGCGGGGGCTTCGGGTCATCATGGCGGTGGCGGCCGTGCGGACACCTCGTCTTCTCGGCGCCGAGCTCGCTCCGAGGCTGCCATACCCAGCCTACCAGCCACCTTGGCAGCTGGCGCCGCTGGGGCAGGACGCTCGATCGGTGACGCGCGGCGGGCGATTCGGCGGCGCGCGCCGATTCCCGGCCGCACTATCCGCCGATGTCGCTGAAGCGACGGCACGGCCTTCACTAGGCCGGAGCCCACCAACCCGGAAAGGAACGTTACGCCTGACGAGAGGAACGACACGGTGGAGACCGAAGGTGGAGTAGGAGCTGCGGCCGCTAACGTCATGGAGGAATCGCCCTCGGTTCCTCAGCCGAAACGTCCTCGGATGCAGTCTCCCCCACCTCCGAAGGGTCGCTACAACGTTGCAGGCCCCATGCTTGGAATTGCGGCGCCCGATGTCACCGAGAGGGCCTCGCACCCGACCACCGGGGCGCTCACGCCCCGATCGGTGGCCGAACAGACACCACCTCCTACTGTGGTGAGGGGTGCAGGAGGTAAGCGTGGTTCCCTCTCTCCGCTCGACTTCGCGAAACTCTCTCCGATCTGCTCGCTCATTCCGTCAACATCAGGCGAGACGAGGTCTCCCGGGCGTGGTGAAGGATCGAGCAACGGGGGAGTGCGCGAAGTCCAAAACCTGTGCGTGGTGTCGCGCGGTATCGCGCGCCGCCGGCGGCGAAGCCTCCACTGCCCTCGGCGCGGTGGGGTCCGAACCCGTCTTGTCCGACTACCTCCCACGTCTGGAGATACTCCGCACCCTCACCATGGCCGCAGAACGCGCCGGCGGCGGCCTTGACCGGCGGATGCTGTCATCATGCGAGGGGGACCACCTAGCGCTGGCGCTGTGGGCCTCGGAAATAAGGGTGAGTACGTGTGCCGTGTGCTTTGTATGGTGCTACCGGGTGCCTGGTGACTGGCATTGCTGCTTTCAGATGCTTGTCATTAGCGATGCGCTGGACAAAGCCCGTATCCGGGAGCGGAGGGCCCTAGAAGCCAGGCTTCGTGAAGCGGATGACGCTCACGCGACAAAGGACGAAGAGCTCCGCGCGCTGGAGGGTGCCTTGTCATCCCTACAAGTCGAGGCCGAGGAAGCCGGGCGCGCCGCTGCAGAGGAGCGCGCCTCCTTCCTGCAGTAGATTGTCGCCATGGAGGGGGAGAAGACCCAGCTGGCCGAGGCTCTTGCAGGGAAGACCCGCCCTTTGGACGACGCGTCCACATCAGCCTGGGTGGCCATGGAATCTCTGAACCGGGCCCTCCGTGATCTGTGCGTTGACGTGCCCGATGCCACCCATGGGCCGGAGGACCTGATGGAGACGGTTGGGCTGATCGAGGAGGGGGCGGGCGTCGCGCTTCGCAGCGCCAAGACCTTCGGTGAGCACTGCGGCTATCTTGGCGCGTGCCTTGCCCTAGGCATGCTTCACACCCGTGGGTGTAGCCACATGCAGGAGCTGGCAAACCCTCACCTGGATCTTCCTGGCCGGCCGGAGGCGCTGCCGGACGCTATTCGCTCCATCAAGCCTAGCCTCTGGAACTTCCACCGGCGGATCTGGAGTCGTATCGGGGAGGATGCGGCGAGGGTTGCAGTATAGCAAACGCTGCGCGAGGGAGGGGACTTCCTCCGTTGGCTCGAAGAAGCTTCCCGAGGCCACGGCAGCGGCACGGGACCCTCGGCGCCGCGCGAAGGCTGAGGTGTTGATCATATCTGTAATCATTTGTCCTCATATTTTTGCAATGGGATGGTGCACCATTGATTCTGACTGTTGTAAACTGTGTTTTTGGGCCGATGACGCCTTATTCATAGTCCGTAGACTGTCGCGTGCGAAGGCGAACTTCAACACTACGTCTTATTTATAGTCCGTAGACTGTCGCGTGCGGAGGCGGACCTCGACGTTACGTCTTATTTAAAGTCCGTAGACTGGTGCGTGCGGAGGTGGACCTGGACGCTACATCTTATTTATAGTCCGTAGACTGGTGCGTGCGGAGGCGGACCTCGACGCTACATCTTATTTATAGTCCGTAGACTGGTGCGTGAGGAGGCGGACCTCGACGCTACGTCTTATTTAAAGTCCACAGACTGGTGCGTGCGGAGGCGGACCTCGACGCTACGACTTATTTATAGTCCGTGGACTCTCGCGTGCGGAGGCGGACCTCGACGCTACGTCTTATTTAAAGTCCGCAGACTGGTACGTGCGGAGGCGGACCTCGACGCTACGACTTATTTATAGTCCGTGGACTCTCGCGTGCGGAGGCGGACCTCGACGCTACGTCTTATTTAAAGTCCGCAGACTGGTGCGTGCGGAGGCGGACCTCAACGCTACGACTTATTTATAGTCCGTGGACTCTCGCGTGCGGAGGCGGACCTCGACGCTACGTCTTATTTAAAGTCCGCAGACTGGTGCGTGCGGAGGCGGACCTCGACGCTACGACTTATTTATAGTCCGTGGACTCTCGCGTGCGGAGGCGGACCTCGACGCTACGTCTTATTTAAAGTCCACAGACTGGTGCGTGCGGAGGCGGACCTCGACGCTACAACTTATTTATAGTCCGTGGACTCTCGCGTGCGGAGGCGGACCTCGACGCTACGACTTATTTATAGTCCATGGACTCTCGCGTGCGGAGGCGGACCTCGACGCTACGTCTTATTTAAAGTCCGCAGACTGGTGCGTGCGGAGGTGGACCTCGACGCTACGACTTATTTATAGTCTGTGGACTCTCGCGTGCGGAGGCGGACCTCGACGCTACGTCTTATTTAAAGTCCGCAGACTGGTGCGTGCGCAGGCGGACCTCGACGCTATGACTTATTTATAGTCCGTGCGCTGGGGTGATCCCTTGCACATTGCGGCTAGACAATGTTATTTGTGGGAACAACGAGCTTTATTGAATACCCGTTTGCGCGGGCGAGCACCGTACAAGGAGGGGCTGATGCCATTATAGCCTTCGTCCCGCTTCTAGGCGTAATATCGCCACAGCTTGTCCGCGTTCCATGTGTGGCGGAGAGTTTGTCCCTCAAGTGTGGCGAGGCGGTACGCTCCCTTCTGCAATGCTTCAGCCACAATGTATGGACCTTCCCACTTGGACTCCAGCTTGCCAACGGTCTCCGCATGGAGTGCCGTTCTAAGGACGAGATCCCCAGCCTTGAACCTTCGCGGATATACGAACCGGTCTTGAGTACGTGCTGTCTACCGCGCGTATTTTTTGACGTGTTGGGCTGCGCTCGCTCGCGCCCCGTCGAGGAGGTCCAAGGACACGTGACGCTCTTCGTCGGGCGCTTGGACGAGGACCCTCCGCGATCCAGCCTTGATTTCTTCAGGCGTGACCGCCTCGTCGCCGAAAAGAAGCTTGAAGGGCGTGAACCTCGCCGGGCGTGTTACCGTTGCGAAGAGACCGAGAGGACGCCGTGAAGCTCGCCGCCACCGCCTTCGGCGCCCGACTAGGCGCTTTTTGACGGCGATGAGATGGCACCGTTCGCCCTTTCGATTGCTCCGTTGGACTGGGGGTGCCCAACCGAGGCGAACCGAATTGTGATGCCCATGTCACCGCAGAACTCCTTGAATGGGGCGGCATCAAACTGCAGGCCGTTGTCGACGGTGAGTTCCCTGGGCACGCCGAAGCGACATATGATGTTCTGCCAGAGGAAGCGCTGCATGGCCGCTGAGGTTATTTGGATAGGGCTACCGCCTCCGGCCACCTGGAAAAGTATTCTAGCGCGACTACCACGAACCGCAGGTCTCCTGGGGCTCGGGGGAGCAGTCCCACTATGTCGACGCCCCAGCGTGCCAACGGCCACACCGGGGGAATAGGATTAAGGTTCGTCGGGGGCCTGCGGATGATGCGCCCCATCCACTGGCACCCCTGGCATCGACGCACGAGGTCCTGGGCGTCAGTGATGGCTATCGATCAGTAAAAGCCTTGCCTGAACGCTTTGCCGACCAATGTCCTCGGCGCGAGGTGGGACCCGCAGGCCCCCGCGTGGGTCTCCGCGAGGAGCTTCTTTCCTTCTTCGCGAGAGAGGCAGCGCAGGAGTGGTGCACAGACTCCCTGCTTGTAGAGTGTCCCTTCAAACACCTGGAAGGATCTGGCACGGTGTTGCAGACGCCGGAGCTCAGCGTGGTCCTCTGGCTCGGCGATGCCCTGCAGGAAATTAAAGATGGGCTCTCGCCAGTCGCCCTGCTGGACAATGTGGTGAACAAGAGCGCGCCCCGCTTGTCTCGCGATGGCGCTCATGTAATACTTCATAAAACACCTCGTCGGGGTGGCGGTGGCTGGTGGCGCCAGCGAGCGTCGGCCTGCTCATTTTCCGCGCGAGGGATGGCTTTGACCGTGATGCCCAAGAAGTGCCTTTCCCTTGCTCTTACAGCGGCGAGGTATTTAGCCAGCTCGGGGTCCTTGGCTTGATATGACTTATCTACGTGGCCAGCCACCAAACGCGAGTCCGTGCGGACGAGCACTCGCCACGCACCGATTGCCTTGAGCTTGGTCAGGCCGAAGAGTAGCGCTTCATACTCCGCTGTGTTGTTGGTGGCCGAAAATGCGAGGTGCGCCGAGTACGATAGGCGCTGCCCCTCGGGTGTGACAATTACCGCGCCCACGCCCACGCCCGCGACGCCGTAAGCCCCATCGACGGTGAGGGTCCAGACCGGGTCGTCGTGCTTCTGAGCGGGCTGAGCCGGCAGGGTCCATTCTGCGTGGACTTGAGATTTGATTGCCGTCCGCGAGGCATATGCTAGGGAGAACGGGGCGAGCTCGGTAGCCCACTTGCCGATGCGCCCCGTGGACTCCTTGTTGTGTAACATCTCCGCCAGGGGAAATGAGGAAGGCACTATGATCGGGTGAGCCAGAAAATAATGTCGAAGCTTCCTGGAGGCCATGATCAATGCGTAAGCTAGCTTTTCTAGCTCCGTATATCTTGTCTTGGCGCCTTGGAGGGCTTCGGAGACAAAGTACACGGGCCGCTGTACGGCGCCTTCCTCTGAGACGAGGACGGCACTGACCGCCGTAACTGATGCGGCTAGATAGAGCAAGAGGGGAGCCTCTGGTGCTGGGGCGACCAGAGTAGGGAGGCTCGCCAGATGTTTCTTGAGCTCGTTGAAGGCCTCCGTGCAGTCGCTATCCCACCGAAATCCGTCGCACCCACGGAGTGTTTTGAAGAACGGCAGACCCCGTTCCGCTGCCCTAGACAGGAAGCGGCTTAGGGCCGCCATGCGGCCCGCCAGCCTCTGGACCTCCCTCGTCGTCTTGGGCGGCTCCATACCCAGGATGGCCTCAACCTTCTCGGGATTCGCCTGGATGCCTCGCCCGGAGACGAGGAAGCCTAGCAGTTTGCCCGCCTGGACGCCGAAGACGCATTTGTCGGGGTTGAGCTTGATGCCGGCCCTCCTGAGGTTGTCGAAGGTCTCCTGGAGGTCCCGGCCGTGCAGAGTGAGCTGCCGGGTTTTGACCACCACGTCGTCGATGTAGGCCTCCACATTCCTCCCGAGCTGGGCGACGAGGGCGAGCGCGACGAGGCAGGTAAACGTAGCGCCCGCGTTCTTCAAGTCGATGGGCATTCTAACGAAACAGAAGGTCCCAATTGGTGTGATGAAACTGGTCTTGTCCTCGTCGTCGTTGGCCATGTAAACCTGATGATAGCCGGAGTAAGCATCCAGGAAACTCATTAGCTCGCATCCGGCGGTTGCATCGACCAATTGGTCGATGCGTGGCAGGGGGTAGTTGTCCTTTGGGCACGCCTTGTTGAGCGCTGTGAAGTCGATGCACATACGCCGAGCCCGCCGCCTTTTGACTAGCACGGGGTTGGCGAGCCACTCTGGGTGGTGGACCTCACGAATGACCCCGGCCGGAGAAGCTTTGCTACCTCCGCCTTGGCCGTCTGCTGCCGATCCATGGACATACGGCGGAGCTTCTGCCTGACCGGCTTGGCGTCAGGGCAAACCGCCAAGCGGTGCTCGATTATTGCGCGATCTACACCCTTGATGTCTTCCGACAACCATGCAAAGATGTCGGCGTTGTCCTGGAGTACTTGGAGCAGATCTCGCTCCACCTCCGCGGGGAGCCCCTCGCCGATGGACACAAACCGCCTCCGTGCGAGGTGGCACCTTCTTGACCTCTTCGGCCGAGGCTTAGCGCCCCACCGGAGCGGAGGGGGTGTCACCGGGCGCACCCAATAGGGCGTGCACCGGGCGGTGCGAACTCTGGCTGCTGAGCTCGATGCGCCTAGCGAGGTCCTGGTCGCCAAAGACAGTGATCACACCCTCCGGGCCTGGGAGCTTCATGCATAGGAAGGCGTGGTGCGGGATCGCTTCGAGGGAATTGATGGCAGGTCGTCCCAATATGACGTTGTAGGAGTGCGGGATGTCTACGACGTCGAAGATGACGTGCGCGCTTCGGCTGTTCCTCCCCTGGCGGAACGTAACTGGAAGGGACACGTGTCCCATGGCCTCCAACTGCTGGCCTCCGAAGCCTTGAAGTGGAGCCCCGGACTGCTCCAGGCGGCTTCGGGGGATTCCCATACGCTCAAGGGCCCCTGCGAACAGAATATTTGCAGAGCTTCCCCCGTCGACGAGGACGCGCCTGACGTCATGGCCTGCAATGTGAGCCTGAACGACTAGAGGGTCTTGGTGAGGGAACGCCACGCCCCTGGCGTCATTCAAGGTGAAGGTGATGTTGCAGGGCGGCACCCATGGTGGCGACCGCTCCACGGGGGCCCCTAATAGGGAACCTCCGGTGATGACGCTGACCGTGCGGTGCTGCGTGGCTTCCCTGCCGGAGGCTTGCAGGGGACCACCTTTTGGATACCGCTCATGGACTTCGGCAAGGGGCCGAGGGGACGAGGCCCGAGACTCGGCCATCACCCATTGCAGCTCTGTGACTGCGGTACATGCCTTCGTGTAGTGATCGCAGTAACCATGCACCTCGCACCACTTGCTGCAGTTCCGAAGCTCTTGCTTCGCGCGAGGTTGCTCGCCACGACCTGGTCCGCCCCCGCGTCCTCGGTCCCCTTCCCACAACATGAGGGCCGGTCCTTGAAGGGCATTCCCGATACCAAAGACATGGCGGACCTTGCGTGGTCTGCGTTGGTGACGCCGGGGCTTGCGCCTGTCCCCTGGCGAGCCTTCCTGCTCCCCAGGGCCGTTGCTTCCGGGAATGGCCTCCCGGGATTGTCGATTGCGGTCCTGCTGCGGGGAATCACCATCCACCTCCCCGCATGGTGAGCGCTTCGCTTGGGCGAGGTCAGGGGCGGAGGTGCTGCGTCTTCACGCATCTTCCTCGGCCCGCGCATACCCTTCCATTGTGTCGAAGAGCTTGGCGACCGTCTTGATAGGCTTGCGTGCGTTGTACTCGGCCATTGGGCCCGGGCGAAGGCCCTGTATGGCTGCATTGATAACGGTGGTTTCATTGACGTCTTCGACTTGACAACGTATCTTCGCGAAGCGTTTGAAGTAGTCCCGGAGCTTCTCCGAAGGTTCCTGCTTGATGGCGAAGAGCTGGTCCGCGTCGACCCGCTCGACATAATTTCCTTGAAAGTTATTGTGAAGGCGGTCGCGGATCTGCTCCCACGTGTAGATGGAGTTCGGCTCTATGGTAAAAAACCAGAAGAGCGCCACTCCTTGCAACGCGAGGGGGAGTCCCTTCGCCTTTGTGGTGTCATCTCCGCCCGCGGCCTCGATTGCGGTTTCGTACACGCGCACGAACTCGCGAGGGTCCGTGTCACCTTTGTAGGGCTCGATGACACTGGGGTATTGGAAGTCTTCGGGCCACGCCGCTTGCTGAAGTCCCGCCGAAAGCGGAGACTCTAAATCGACGCGCCGTAGCGGGACGCGGCTGGATGTGGGGGCGTCGCGGCTGTCCGCCCTTCCCGGCGTGGGCTCTGGCGCGACCATCGGCGCAGCCTGTTGGTTCCGAGCCTCTTGTATGTCTCGGACAGCCCGCGAAGATCCCCGCTCCGCTGAACGCTGAGGGCCGCCCAGGCGCTTTCCACCGCTGTCAGGGGCGGGTCGCCGGTACACCAACGGACGGATCGGCGCGGCACAACCGCCGCGAGCGAGCTCCGAGCTGCCGGTCGCTCCGTTGTGGCTACTCGAATCGCCCGGTCCGCGCACGGCGAGGGTTGCGCGAGGGCGGCGAGGTCGGCCGCCGTCGCGTCGGCGGGGTCGGTTGTCGCCGCACCAGCATCGACGTCTTCGACCATGGGGTTGGTCGTCGCAGCGCCAGTGACGGGGTTGGTCGTCGCTGTGCCGGTGACAGGGTTGGTCGTCGCCGCGCGAACGTCGACGTCCTCGGCCACCACGCCTGCGTCGCCACCCGCGCTCGCCGCTGCCGATGTCGAAGCCCTGGTACCCATGCGACTCTCCGACCCGGCTGCCTTCTTTCCCTTCGTCGCCGTTGACGAAGCTTTTTTTGGTGCCATCCTTTTTCAAGTTTCGGGCTTACTCCTGTCCTCCCCACGGATGGCGCCAACTGTTGTGGTTCTGCACCAAACAGAGAGAGATGGTAGTGGAGAGTGAGGAGATGAGTAATGGTCGGGTCTTCCCATGGCACGTATTCCATATATATACATGGGGAGTGCTTTTACCATTATACCCTTACAGTTGATCATCCCCTTCAGGGGCCTTTATGTCATTACACATGGCCTATTCTGGGCCTTATAACCTCCTACCAGGCCTGCTGGGTTTAGGTGGGGGCCACCCCTACAACAGGATCCATTGTGCTTGACTTGGGTACCAGCTGCCCCTGGGAGGGCCAGTTGCATAGCCCTGTGGTGCCTTAGGTTGAGAGGTGGATGGCCTCAGATGCCCACAACTTTATGAGGCGAGGGTGTACGGTGCATCGCCCAAAAGACCCCATTGGTTCAGCAACGTACTATATTAGCCTTCGACCCGCTGATACTCCTTTGATGGAGAATCTCCGCCAGCCGTCGGCATTGTGGCCTGTGCCTCCATGGCCTCCGGTATTACATCCTCGTGCCTGTGTGACGCCAACAGTAAACTCGAGTCCCTACGATGAGCCTGTTTTCAACAAACACAATTAATGAGGAGTCAAGTATTTCAATATAGCACACCTATAACTCTTGATGATTCACGAAGCCACTTTGTGGTAGGCCCAGCCGTTCATCAACGCTAGGTCAGTGCATGGATGCGCTGGGCCACGATGATGCCGATGGTGATGGTGCACGATGGAACCTTGTCCAATGCCTCGTGTCGACATCACTAGGTCTACCATAGCTCAAGTTACGAATGACTTGCTTGACATCCTTGCGTATGGACTTTATTATCCCCTTCAAAACTTCCACTATGGCTGACCATCCGGGTTGGGACACATGTTCAGTTTGTTTCAGAATGCTGCACATGCGGTCCAGCTACATGGGGTAGCAAGGAAAACATTTCTTAGTTCACGAATTTTTTGAGGGTTCAAAATGTGGACCTTTATGAACGTACTGAGTCATCACGCCTCAATGCTCAGTGTATGTTCACCACTAACACCAGGCAGTTAGTGTGACTGGGCTCTCAATGTCGTGGTGGGGCATCCCTATCAATCTAGGCTACGTGTTCTGCATGTACCATTCCAAGTATGTGCCATATGTTTCATAGTATGGCCGTGTCTCATTCAGGGTTGATGCAAGTACAACCGACTCCCACCCATCTATCCAACATTGTTGTGTTGGCCGCCAGTCATCACTTTTTCGACCCTTCTTTGTTTGTCTGCAAGTCCAACATAAAAATCAAGTTAGAATACATGTGGCTGCTAAAAATGGCTTATGTGTGGCTTGCCTGGGGGAGAGGTCGACTAGGTGGTGAGGGGGCATGATTTTGGAGCTGGAGCAGCCTCATGACCTGTTGCGGGTTGTACGCTTCCACCACATGCGAGAATACAAGATGACATTTTGTCATCCAATATGGCGCATCTTGCCAGCAGAGCAAGCTCAAGCCATTCATCGCTATCTATTGCACGAAGGCCTGTGTCCAAGGGGCCCATATGATGTCATCCTCATGGAGAGTCTCGAATTCATTATGAAACTTGGGGTAGAGGCAACGCGCCCTCTCCCTAACCTAGCCCAGCATAGCCAAAGTTCATCTGGTTCCCATGGTCAGGCCATCCGTAGGCTTGTCCTCATCCTGGTAAAAAAAGGTCGCTATTGTCGTACAAGTGGACTGGAACGCGGAAATAAGGTCGCGCCGACCCGGAAGTGCTCCCACACCCATAGCTGTAGCAGCGTATGGCACCCCGCCAGTATGGGCTCAATTCCCGTGCGATGCTAAGATACATCACACATGCCACAGTACATTGCACATAACATAGATGAACCCTAGCTGTACTATGGCACAGCGTCCTCGTCTAAGTCCGTGACGGACTCCATGAGGTGAAAGTAGCTTGGGTACACTGTGTCCCCCTTAGTGGTCGGGAACATGATCCACCTAAATAGGAACATCAAGTACGCAGTGAGATGGCACCAGACACCTCCGTCGTGGGATCCTCAGGGCACTACATGTACCATCGAAGCCACACATGTAGCACCCCGTTTGATGAGGACATCACTTCCATGCTAAACATATGCACTTGCAAGGTCCAATCACAAAAGCTCACACACGTCAATTGAACTATCAGGTAATTTCATTTCTAGGAGTATATTTTGTTTCTCATAAAAATATGTTGCTACCTAATGCATGTGATATTCTTTTAATTATGAACTTAGGAGCTGATCATGAAGGAAAGCATGTCCAATTTAATTCAGCCTTCAGAGACATCACCGACTTCAAACAAGCATAACTTTCACATACAGACTCCATTAGAGCTCCACAAGTACTTGATTGAAAGCTTATCTCATACTTTTTTAAACAAATCTAGCCCCAACTCCATATTCCTTTTGAGCGCATCGTAATTGCCAAAACAGTCAAACACTGTTGTTGAGTCCACTTGAGTCTATAGGCCTATACCCTAGGCAGCCTGTACTATTCATGCAATTACTATTCATATGTGAATAGTACCACAACCCCTCCCTTCTCTTTCTCCTATACATAGTGCCATCATCCTTAAGGTTCAGTGGATTTTGTTTGCTTAGTTTCTCCATTGTGAAAACTCTTGTTCTTCGCTTGTGTCGACTAGACCAACCGTAAAGAACCTCTACAAAATCACACCTTTTAAACTCAATCATATATTTGTAATTCAGATTACTTGTTACTTCGTTCTTGCTTGTTCACTGATTGCTTGCAGGGATTGATCGTCGTGATCAGGTTAATCGGGTCTGACATGGTTGATAATGACTTAGTGATTGGTTCATCAATTGCTTGGTTTGTACGTGCTGCGTTCATAACCTGGATCATAAGAGTTAATCATCATCCAATAAGAATTTATTCTTCTCATTGAAAGATCAAGACAACAAAAGTTCATCACCCTTGCTCTTCTACGGGATAGCCATCCCAAAGTGCTCAGCAAGATGCACCTTCTAGTAAGGTGATTTTGCTGAAGGGACGACCGCAAGGCCTTGAAGGGAAGGCCTATAATGAAGTTGACATCCTGCAATGTCACCATTATCTTCCCCCACCAAAAGTGGAAGGTGTGGGTCTCTGGCTACCATCGATCAGCGAGGGTGGAAAGAAGAGACATGTCGATTAAGAAGTGTTGGCTCGTGTTAATCATGCATGCAAACGCAATCAGCCTAGACACACGTAGCTTGCCAACATAGTGGTCGTCCAATGGCTAGGTTTCCCTTAGGTAGATCGTACGTAGAGCTCCATGTAAGACAAAAATATGAAGTGAAACAAGGTACGACAAGATTGAATACAAAAATTATACTCCGCACCATCTTAGTAAGGCTACAAACTCATTGACTTGGTTTTTTCATTTTTCAGTTGGCTTTTAACTTGTTTGAGTAATCGTTATTTATTAAACTAATAAATTATACTAAAAGATATAAATTATAACCTAAAAAAACATACCTATTATTTATCTATTTATAGAGATCGCAGATCTCACCTCTATATAAGACAGAATTATGGTATAAAACAAGTTATAACAAGATAAGGCGAATGAAAAAATAGTAACAATTTCAATTGCTTGCAACGTAATCATCAGCTATTACACCTCGCGGGATTCCCCGCAGGAGGAGCGCCCACGTCGCCCCGCCCGCGCGCTCCGGCCGGCGCGTGGCGGGGAATCTTCGTACGGCCGGGGGAGGCGATTTCCCTGTATTTTCCGAAATTACGTAAAGGTCCTTTTTCCTCGCGAAAAGGTCCCTGCCAGTTTTTTTAGCCCCTCCACTTTGCAGGATAGCCCCCCGCGGTTTTCTAAATTACGTACGGGTCCTCGTTTACTTACGTACAGGTCCTCCCTTTTTTACGAAAAAGTCCTTTTACTTTTTCTAAAATACACATGTGCCCTCGGTTTTTTACAAAAAAGACCTTTAACTTTTCTGAAAATGCACATGCACCCTCGGTTTTTTTAAAAAACCCCTCACGAATTATCGCTCTTTTACTTCGGTACACACGGTGGCTGGCGCGGCGTGACGCCGCGCCTATGAGGCTAGTTGTCAACATGGATCGGTCATACACTACCAATACAATGAGATCAGTTGAACTAAGCAGAAATGAAAATGCCAGCACCATAAACGAACAGCAAAAGGAGAAAAAAAGAAAGGGAAATCGGAAGAGGCACTCCCATCCGGCCGCTGAGCTGGCAATCTCGTTAGCTGGCCTGGCGGGTTTCCAAACTCAGCCACCCCTGGAAGAAAAAAAGCCCTGAAAAAGAAAGAGGAATAAATAACGTAAATAAAAAAATAAATAAACGAAATGTATCAGGAAAAAGAATAAATAAAGCGAGGAGAATCCTAAGTACACATTAGGACAGCACATACTAGCACAGCACAAAAGAGAGAAGATTTGGACCTATTTTTAGGTTTTTGACTTTTGAGAAAATCGAAATAGATGGGTTCGAGTTTTTAAATAATTTTATGAGTCTAAATTTATATATATCATCTAAATAAATATCTTCACTATTTATTACGATTTTGAAAAAACAAAAACTATCGACGACAGTAAAAGGCATCCATCGTAGTCCAAAGGAAGTAACCAAAAGCTGGGTCAGCAGCAGCAGCAGCTGGAGGCGCAGAACTCAGAAGCATGAGAAGCAAGCAGGGGTGGCGTACTACTACTACCACCACCTATATCATCTATATATATACACGCGGACTCTATAATTATATGGCCATTTAGATAGATAGAGCGATAGAGAAGGGGGTGGTAGAGAGGAAGAGGGAGGCGGAGAGGGTGAGGAATTTTTTGTACGGATGGGGAGGGTTTGATTTGACCGCGTTTCTGCTTCCCCGGATCCAGCCGCCGCCGCCGCCTCTCTGCGATTGGAGCTCCTGGGTGGGTTCTTTCTAGGTGCGTTTCTTTCTTGCCATCGGAGGGATTTGTCTTGGGTTCTTGGATGGATTGGTTTGGGATTGGGGTTTCTGGATTGGTTGGCCGGCAGTGTGAGGGATTTGGTTCTTGGGGTGGTGGGTTTGGTTGGTTGGTTTCAGTTTTTGACGCGTTTCTCTTGGGGCGGTTTCTTCAGATCTCCGTTTCTCGATCCGTCGTTCTTGACGATTTATTGCTCAATTCGTTCTCGTCTTCTCTCCGCAGATCGGAACGAGGCTAGCTGTGTATATCTCGAGAGCAGGAGGAGGAAACAAGGCGACTCCCTTGGTTCTTGATTCTTGGCGCATCCAATAGTTTTCGCAAGAATTAGAAGCCATGCTGTTGGAAGGAGGCTCCTGCGAGGCGGAGTCGCGGTAGCCGTACCAAGAGCAGGAGCTTCTCGGCGGTGGCCGCAAGCGCCCTGCGCCGGAGGACGCCGACACGTCCAGGACATGGACGAGGTCGATGGTGGCTGCGGCGGCGAGCACAGCAAGTCGCCGTCGCCGCAGCCGCAGCCGCACGCGCCTAACATACGTGAGGCCCATGCCTCCGATCGCCGTGCAGCCGGTGGCGGAGAGCAGGGCGGCGGTGGTGGTAACCTCATCGGTGAAATTGGACGTGACCTGTCCATTAACTGCCTCCTCCGGCTGTCCCGGTCAGAGTACGGCTCAGTGGCGTCGCTGGATCGGGATTTCCGGTCGCTGGTGCGTGGAGGGGAGATCTACAGGCTGCGGCGGCAGAATAAGATCTCTGAGCATTGGGTGTACTTCTCTTGCAATGTTTTAGAGTGGGATGCATTTGATCCATACCGTGAGCGCTGGATCTCGGTGCCCAAGATGCCTCCCAACGAGTGCTTCATGTGCTCGGACAAGGAGTCGCTGGCTGTGGGCACTGAGCTGCTCGTGTTTGGAATGACACACATTGTCTTCAGATATAGCATACTGACAAACTCTTGGACACGGGGCGAGGCGATGAATGCGCCACGGTGTCTGTTTGGGTCAGCAAGCGTGGGGGAGAAGGCATATGTTGCTGGGGGCACTGATTCTTATGGCAGGATACTCAACTCAGCAGAGCTGTATAACTCTGAAACACATACATGGACGCTCCTCCCTGGCATGAATAGGGCCCGGAAGAATTGCTCCGGGGTATTCATGGATGGCAAGTTCTATGTCATTGGCGGGGTGACCAATAACAACAAGGTCTTGACCTGTGGAGAGGAGTATGACATACAGACCCAGTCTTGGAGGGTGATTGAGAAGATGTCTGAGGGTCTCAATGGAGTGAGCGGCGCACCCCCACTTATTGCGGTTGTGAAGAATGGGTTGTATGCTGCCGATTACAGCGAGAAGGATGTGAAGAAGTACTACAAGCAGAATAATAAGTGGATCACACTGGGAAAATTACCAGAGCGTTCCGTGTCGATGAATGGCTGGGGCCTTGCATTTAGGGCATGTGGCGAGAGGCTGATCGTCATTGGTGGCCCAAGAACTTCTATTGGGGGTATGATTGAGCTCAACTCGTGGATCCCAGATGACAAGCCACCTGTGTGGAATTTGATTGCTAGGCTGCCATCTGGGAACTTTGTGTATAATTGCGCTGTGATGGGCTGTTGAGTTCACTGGATCAAGGATGAGCGTGGAGATGTTTAGAAAGAGAGGTATGCACAAAGGCAGACCTGTTTAGCTGCAGCACTTATTCTTCATAAAGGATTCCGCCTTTGACCTGATATCTGATTTAGTTGGCATCAGCAGAGCAGCAGCAGTATCTTGTAACCCTTGAGTTGTAATACATCTGTTTTCACCACAGCTAATCCATTTCTTCATTTACATTTGAATCAATACTCTGTTTGAACAACTGATAGATGCTTATGTATTGATGTGATAATTAGTCTGTATAAAAGGTTCCTTGTCACTCCATTTCTGATAGGGTAAATAATTTCGTAGTATCGCTTAAAAAAAGTGAAGTAGATGCTAAAAATGTGAAGTAGGTTAATTTCTATATTTGAGTGTACACCCTTGTAATTGCACTCTTAATGTTGACCATTCCAAATGCTGATACGATTAGTTTGCACTCTAAATCTGGTTGTTATTTCAACAAATTAATGTGAAGTGATGACATTCACTTGGTTTCACATTTTCCTTTCCAGTCAGTGATGATTATTTCCTTTTGACCTCTTTTAGAAATATACTTAAGGTGAAATATAATTGTAAATTAATAAATGTTCTTTTAATACCTTGCAGAAACTGAAGTGCATGGCCTGTGGATAACAAACAAACATGCTCATGACATGAACCAAGTTAAACTCATGATTCTTGAGAGTAGCCAAGTTCCTTTTGGATAAGTAACTCCTTTAATTCTTCAATGCATGACGCCTGGGAAGCAAAATCTGACTGATGCACTGTAAACAATGCATGCATTACTTACGGATGTCAGGTTTGCATAAGTATAGATGAATGCATATGATACTTTTTTCTTTTTGCGCAATGTGATATTCAAATTTGGAGTGAGAACCTGAGAGATGGAACTGTTACATTATTAGTCAATTGGGGATATCCATAATTTGCTGCATATGAGCCAGTCATATTGGTTTTTAGTTTTACTTCATATAGCATAATAGCAAGAACGGCCAAACTTATTAAATTATTTGGCTATAACGCCACTCTTGTGAAGTTCGCCCGTAAAGCTACATTGGTAACATAACCATCAACTGATTCCAATCATAACTTCAGTTTCTTACCTTCAGGGGTACTGTGAATTATAGGCTCTAGTAATGCTGTAAGTTCAAATAAGATATAACATTTTCCTTGATTGGCAAGCTATGATCCTACCACTCATCCACAATTAACCTTGAGCTGTAACATCAATAACTTACATGGTTTTAGTTCAGGATCTTTTGTAGTGTTAAATGTGTTGAATATTGTGATTCTTTCTAGTCTTCATTACCATGAGTAACAAAGATCACTCCCACCATATGACAAATCTCATTTGGAGCATAAATCTAAGTAATTTTGCACTAGTGGATAATTTGGTTCAAAGCTTCTTTCATAGAGGAGTACGGTGCTAAATTGCTTGTTTTCTAATTGATTCAATTATTGACACCTTTGCTTCTGTAGTGTTAGTATTGTACAAGCAACTCTAGCAAGCACACATCATGTGGCAGTAGAAAAGTAAACTTTCTTTTTTCTTAAAAGGGGAAAAATACTAGATTTCACATGCTAATACCAAAATTTGAAAATATGTTGGATCCTTGTTCTTGATGTAAATCTGACTAGTATTGCGAATTCATACTTAAAAGAAAATCCATACTTAAAAGCTTTGTTGGCTAATTCTGAATTGAGTATTGCGATTATATTTCCACGATTGCTTGGCTGCAAATAGTTGTTCAATTTGGTAGAATCGGATGTCCTTCCATTTTCAGTGGTTCAACTTTGTAGAACTCTTCGCATTTTCTAGAACAAAATACCGATAGAGCTTTTCTATCAGTTTGTCGTGTTGAATCACTCTATGATGAATGAGACAATAGAAATTGTGCATGTATGCATTGTTCTGGTGTGTTGCGTGAAGTTTCCTTCTTTTGACTCTGAGCTCTGAAGTTATCCATTCATTGTTACATGATTAGTGTCTGCTTTAGCTATTGCTTTTTTTCTACTTACCACATTCAATGAAATATATTGAATTGAAAACGAGATAGCAATAGTTTGCCATAAGTCACTGTTGTACTGTTCTGGTATGGAGGTCCACTTTGCAGTTTGTGCATGCTTGACTTGATGCGAAGCAAAATTTTCATTTCAGGTCAATTGTTAATTAGGGCATACATATCCCCCTCTTTCTTTTCTCAGTTAGTTTGTCTTTGTTTAGCTGATTTGTATCTTCCAGTTCTCGTTTCCAACATCACATTCTATTTTACATTCTCGAGTTAACTGCGCAGCTACACTGAATTGTCCATTTTATCCTCAGCGGAGATTGTCTATGTTTCTTACATCTCTGCAATTTTCGTATCATTCTCTGAACTTTGTGAATTCTCAACAGTACACAGGCCTCGTTTTTTAGCACCCTCTGGACTCTTTTACTGTGAATTCCGAGCATCAATGTCAGATGGAAACAACTTGCAAGAAGCTTTATTCTCTTTTTGTATCTTATCTTCTTTCCTTCCCTGCATATTTTTCGCACCAGTCGTTGGCGCAGCCCAATTGGCAGCAAAAGGGAATGTTCCCATGGTGGTGTGAGTTCGCTTTCATGGAAGTTTCTGAGTCAGCATTTGCGGTTTGATGGTGCAAGCGGCTGGATGTTCGTGCATCTTTCTTTTTCCCATGCTCATGCATAAAACCAATGCACGGTCCATGCTGCAAGTGTATTATGCAACTGTGCGTATGATGCACAGTTGCGTCTGCGTATCTGTGAGCAAACATCTGTACTCCATATATGCTGCTGTCCACTTCACGGTCCTATGCTGCGCGCCTTTCGAGTTCAACTTGATACGTTAAAAACAGTAACCTGCCTTTCGAAAGTTCGATTTTTCAGTGTTTGAATGTCATCTTTGGCATTCTCTTTTGTTTGAAATTATCTCTTTGAGTAATTTTGAGCGTGTATCTGACGTAGTATACTACATGTTCACCTCTCAGCAAGTTTGGATTCTGCTGGAGCTGTCGTCAAACTCGTCATTGCATCAGAAAAATCTACGGCTTGATCTCTCCATTTTGCACTTGTTGAATGACCCGCACAGGAACTTGCCCAATCGCACAACTATTCTGTTCAATTATTAATTGTTCTGCAACCTAGCTCGCTGGACAGCACTAGTTTGAAGCCATGTAGTAGTACATCAAATAATCTTTGCAGCCTTGGAATTGAAGAGTGTACAGGAAGAAGCCTTGGAATTGAAGTGTGTACAGGAAGAATCTGAGAGAAAAACATGAGCTCGAATAAGCTTACCAAACCCATAGGCCCATTTCCTGGGCAATTCCATTTTCTGTACAGAAACATGGCATAATTAACCATGAACAAATTTTGTCTGCACAACCAAGAAAAGAGAAAAAAAAACACCTGGTGTGGCCTGGACGCGTTTGCTGTGCTCGTCGTTAGCCCACTTGAGAAAACGGCCCAACTTTGCGTACTGCTGCTGCCGGCGTTTCATGCACCAGTCTGACATATCTCTAAACCGGATGGTCCTTAACTGCTTATAGGTTGGATCTAACGGCTCTTAATTGGTCCGAGTTAAAGTGCCTCTCGACTCAGAGGTGAAAACTGTTAGGAAACCTGGATTTGGGCCAGAATCATTGGCCCCATGGTGAGCACATCATTGGTAGACTATAAATAAGGAGCCGTACCGGCACAATTTGTTCTCATGCAATCAAAAGCAATAAAGAAAGACCAGGAGTTCTCTCCACTTCTCTCTGTGTTTTCAATCTATTATTTTGTCTTCTGTTATTGATCTCGTTTCGCTTTAAGCAGAGGAATCGATCGGACTGATCGCCAGCGACGGTTCCTCAACACATTATCAGCACGAGTTCGCTCCGGTGAATCGAAGGTAATCATCGAAGCTCTAATAGATTGAATTATTTAGATCGCTTTAAATCCGCAATTTTCGCTTTCTAGATTAATTTTCTACGGTACAAATCCGCTCTAATTTACCGTGAGCAGACTTGAAGTTGCCAGCACAATGTCGATCGGAAGATTGCATCACAGAGTAGATGTTGATTGCACTGTAGATTGGGAAAAAAATACACGCACGTCAGCCCCGTACGGTCGCCGCATGCGTAGACGACGCCGGCCGACCCCGTATGCGCCGACCTGCCGCTGAACTCTCCTCGCGCACCAGCCCTGTAGCGCGTGATGTGACCACGCCACCAATATGTACGACCATAGCGGCCAATATCAAGAATGAACTAAAGGTGAATTCGTCTCTTCAACTTCAACATATTTTAAATGAGAATATGATGCTACCTAATGATGAAAATATATATATTTGTAGCACCACATCACTTTGGAACCAATTGAAGCAAGGGTTCAAGTTGGACAGGTTTTGGAATCCAATTCGGCCTCCAGATCAATTCGGATTCAGCTTGACAGGCCAACTTCAAATGGCCATAACTTTTGATCTAGAAGGTTTCTCAGGCCCCGTGAGTACTCGTTGAAAAGCTCTTGGAGTCTACTTTCAGATGGATCTGGTCTCACCTCCAAACTCCACCCGAGCAGATCAAAAACTGCGAAACAAGTCATGTCACTTTTCCAGTCTGAGTCAAAGTGGGCCGAAGGCCTTGTAACTTGGGCTATTTTGGCCGGTACTATTCACGTGAACAGTACCACGTGCATGAACAGTAACTAGGAATAGTACCACATCCCTTTTCATTAGATAAGTGTGGCTTCCCCCTCCCCTATTTAAGGAGGCCGCACCCCTTTAGTTTTCCTGGGGTTTTGCTTAGATTAATCTGTCTTTGAACAGTTTCGCCGTTCATCGGTTTGTGAGACCCCAACTTGTGAACTTAATATTTATTCGCAATTTTAGATTGCATCTTCTACTCTCTTGCTTGTGTTCTCGATTCGCTTGCAGGAGATAGCCTTCTTGGCGAGGTCAATCGTGTTCGCACGGTTGATAACCAACGAGCGATGGTGTAGTGATTACGAGGGTTCGATCTGTTTTGGTGGAGCCTTTGGATCATCAACGTCGAGATCTCCACAATCGACTTATCAGTACCTCTCGGAAGATCGGGCCATCGTCACATCGGTTGGTATCGAGCAACAGATTGCCCGTGAGGTAATTCTTGTATCCCTAGTTAGTAGATTGGTTTTATTTCCTATAACCCGAAAAAAATTTGCCCCACAAAAAGAGTTAATTCCGCTGTCCAAACCTGTTGTGCCTTTCGATCTGTTAGTTTTGGTTTGCTAAATTGAATTTGTGTCCGTCATAGCATTGTCTAGTTGCTGGTCATATCTTTGTTCCGTTAAAAATCCAAACAAAAGAAAAATTCCCACCCCAAACCCTAATTTCCAATTTCGCTGATTTTTCCTTCCTCTGCAGCCGCCACCAAAACGTCATAACTTTTGATTCCGAGATTATTTTTGAGTGGGACCACCGCCATTAGATTCAAAATCCCTTATCCATCTATCTGTAAAATTTCACGTCATTCCAGCAAGCCGTTAAGAGATATGTGCGGTGAAAGTTGACCCAATTATCTGTTTTGAATCTGCAATGATCAGCAGTTGTGATTTTTGTACGAATTTCTGTGTCGGGTTTCAGAAGTTGGCCCCAAAATAAAATCTGTAGAAAAGCCGTCAGAAAACAGAGAAAAAGAATCAGTGAAAAGAGGCATCTGAAAAAGTTACAGCCAAAATACCAATATATCGTCCGGTGGACAGAAATCTTCGATTTTCAGTTTTGGGTCAATCCTTGTGTTCTTCAATTCCAGATTGCATTGGATTGAATTATCTTGTATTTATCACTCCTACACATTGCCATACACTTGATTTGAGCCTTCTTCCATTCTTGGTTGATCAGCAACATAGGCTAAGTGCTAGATACGAACTATAATTCAATTCTATGCAATTCTGAAATTAACTGATTGTTCTCCATTGCTACCATATTGTGCCTTCCAAGCTACACCTACTCTTGATCGAACAGGTTCCTCTTGCAATCGTACTCCACGACATGGTATCACGAACCAGCCACCGGTTGTACCACCTGCTGCATTGGTAAGAACACTTGTAAGAGTGTGATAAGACGCTTGAGAATGTGTGATTCCACCTTCCACCACCTAGTAGTTGATAGGGATAATACCTTTTTGTTGTCTTTTGTTTTCTACTAACCATGACAGGTGAGTCCTCTGATGATCAAGAGTGTGTTTTAAAGGGAGAGTTCATGAAGCTCTTGGATGAACCACGCATCGATAGGAAGCTTCAAGCTTCGACGGATGCATTTCAGCGCTCCATCGATTCCATCAATGAGAGTATTGCAACACTCACTACACGCCTTGAAAGAATGGTGAATCAGCCACCAAACAATGGACGCGAGTATGATCACGATGCGGGCCAAGATCGTGAGGAGGGAGATGATAATGAGAGACAAAACCGCGACGCCAGTGCTTCATTTGCTGCCCAAGATACACGCCCACGACACCGCCTACATCAAAACCGTCACGGTATGGGAGGTAATAATTTTCAGCACCACAATGATCGTTCTAATCATGACCCATTTGCTGAAGTCAAGTTTACCATTCCATCTTTTTCTGGTCTTTATGATGCTGAAATATATCTTGATTGGGAGATGACGGTAGAGCAGAAGTTTAATTCTCACTTGGTTCCTGAGCACCATAGAGTTAGACAAGCTACTAGTGAGTTTAAGGACTTTGCTATTATCCGGTGGAATGACACGGGTACCATGCGCTACAACCCGATACATGGGAGCGGTTAAAAGAAGCTATGCGTGCTAGATTTGTTCCTCCCGCTTTTAAACATGAAATGCATAAGAAATTGCAGTGCTTAGACCAAGGTAATAAATGCATGAGGAATATTATCAAGAACTACAAATAGGCATGTTGCGTTGTAATGTTGTAGAAGATGAGGAGGATAAGATTTGTCATTTTACGGGGTTTACTGCGTGAAATTCAGGACATTGTTTATTATAAAGATTTTACTATCAGAAACCGGTTGTTCCACTTGCTATGCTTGCGAGAAAAGAATTGCAGGTTAGGCAACAAAGGACAAGGAGCAACTTTGGAGGTACGTCTACATCGAGATCAATGCAGGCAAGCCAAGATAGCCCCACCTCCTATTTGTCGAGCTGCTGCCCCTCTCGAGAGTAGGGCGTTCAGCAGCACCGCCGCCACCATCACGCGCACCCGAGACGAGCAAATCTACTAGTGTGCAAACACCAGCAAAGAGCTCTTCATCGGTTGCTTCCACGGGCGTCGACGGGCATTGTGTGCCACCGTTGTAAAGGGATGGGCCACGTCATGAGAGATTGCCCAAGTCGGCGGGCGTACATTGCGGCGAGAAGATGGTGGTTATGTAAGTGCTAGTGATGTTGAGGATGAATATGCTCTTGCAGCTAACCTTGCGGTAATGGTGATGATCATGAGAACAAATCGTGTTTGTGCCCTTTTCGTGACTAACAACATGCGGTAGTTGAGAACCATGCCGAAGAGGAGCATGAGCTGATGGAATCGTTGACCCCATTGGTTGAGAATGAAGATAAGGAGATGGATGCACTTACATCATCCGAGGAGAGCCAAAAGGTAAAGAACATGGTGCTATCATCGCTCACGGTACTGATTTGGTGCTACAACAAGACATAGAGTAACCTTGTGAGTATATACCGCTGTAGTGCAATCTTTTGATATTCCTTGTGTTGACTTAAATAAACCATGTGCTGATCTAAATTCTCATAATTTTGCACATGTTAAATTAATAACACATAAAGAAGTTTTGACTAGAATTTCTCTGCTAATTCATTGTGTTACATCATGTTGGATCTACCTATGAAATTGTCACATGCTATGGAGAAAGTTTCGAACTTGCATGTTCGAAATTCTTATTTAGTACCTACACCCTGGATATAAGTTTAATTTGATTGGAGATTATGGTGTGGAAAATCAATTTCTTGTATATCGAATATGCATAACTTGTGATCACATGGATGAATTGAAACTTGCTGTTTGGGACAACAATTCTTGTTTGCTGAATCATGTTGAATGTGAGAGGGAAGTAAACACTTACATTTGCAAAATAAGTTGCAATAATTACTGTGTGAGAAATTTTGAATTGCTCATTAACATATATGATTACTCTTGGGTTAATAATACAATGAGCTTTTATGATCATTGCTGTTTTATAACATTAATTGTGCAACAACGAAGAACTGTTAAAACGGATGACATATACATATACCATGCATACACCTTGGTTTCTTTGTTACCATATTTTCAGCTTATCAAAAGCCGAGGATGGCTTTGTTTGCAAGAAGGGGAGGATGATAAGAACATGAACCCTATGGATACAACCATATTTGCTCTACTTGTTGTTACAATTACAAGAGCTCCTACGCATCACTTAAATTATGAGGTGAGCTCGTTTCAAAGAGATTTTACTTTATTTGATAAAGAACTTATGATATTACATAATGAGAGTTTGTTGCGTTTGTTATCATACACCAAGATTTATGATCAAGATCATGCAATACGTGACACTACACATATGTTAAAACCGAGGACGGTTTTCCATCAAGAAGGGGAGGATGATGTGACCACGCCACCAACACGTACGACCATAGCGGCCAATATCAAGAATGAACTAAAGGTGAATTCGTTTCTTCAACTTCAACATATTTTAAATGAGAATATGATGCTACCTAATGATGAAAATATATATATTTGTAGCACCACATCACTTTGGAACCAATTGAAGCAAGGGTTCAAGTTGGACAGGTTTTGGAATCCAATTCGGCCTCCAGATCAATTCGGATTCAGCTTGACAGGCCAACTTCAAATGGCCATAACTTTTGATCTAGAAGGTTTCTCAGGCCCCGTGAGTACTCGTTGGAAAGCACTTGGAGTCTACTTTCAGATGGATCTGGTCTCACCTCCAAACTCCACCCGAGCAGATCAAAAACTGCGAAACAAGTCATGTCACTTTTCCAGTCTGAGTCAAAGTAGGCCGAAGGCCTTGTAACTTGGGCTATTTTGGCCGGTACTATTCATGTGAACAGTACCACGTGCATGAACAGTAACTAGGAATAGTACCATATCCCTTTTCATTAGATAAGTGTGGCTTCCCCCTCCCCTATTTAAGGAGGCCGCACCCCTTTAGTTTTCCTGGGGTTTTGCTTAGATTAATCTGTCTTTGAACAGTTTCGCCGTTCATCGGTTTGTGAGACCCCAACTTGTGAACTTAATATTTATTCGCAATTTTAGATTGCATCTTCTACTCTCTTGCTTGTGTTCTCGATTCGCTTGCAGGAGATAGCCTTCTTGGCGAGGTCAATCGTGTTCGGCACGGTTGATAACCAACGGAGCAGTGGTGTAGTGATTGCGAGGGGTTCGATCTGTTTTGGTCGGAGCCTTTGGATCATCAACGTCGAGATCTCCACAATCGACTTATCAGTACCTATCGGAAGATCGGGCCATAGTTACATCACGCCGTCTGGGCCGTCGATGGAATCGCGGCCCCGTGGCCGCCTCTATTCCACCCGACCGGCAGCTCAGGTTGGACCACCGCCGTCGTACACACGCAGATCGAGGTCGGTCGGTGCCGCCACAGAAGCTTTGCCGGCACGCAGCAGTGCGCCGCCCCGGCCTGAGCCGCAGCGCGTTTTCTCACCCCGAAGTCGCCGTGCGCCACCCCAACTGGAAGCCGCTGTCACCTTGGCTGTGCGCCGCCCCGGCCCGAACCACGTGCTCATCACCCCGCATGGCCAGCCGCTTCTTTGGCTTCCGAGCCTGAAGCCGGAGCGCCGCCTTGCCGTGGTTGACGACCTGCCGCCTCCGCCACCTACCGTCGCCTCACGCTCCGCCAAGCCTCCGCTCAGGCCGGTCGCTGTCGCACTCGAAGTGCCAGCCTCGCCGCTCTGGCCTTGGCCGTCGCCCAAAGCGCCGCCATGAGTGTGAACAGGGGTAGGTGAAACCCTAGCGGGCTAGCGGGCCGAATGGGCCGAGAATAGGTCGAGATGAGGTGGGCCGGGGGAAGAAATAGGTCCAGCCGTGGGGCAGGGGCGGTGAATTTTGCAGAAAAGCCCCCTTTTTTATGGAAATTTCTGAAAGGACCTTAAATCTTGCATATGGGTCCCGATTTTTGCAGAAAGCTTCTTGTAATTCCAAAAATTACGAACAGGTCCTTAGATTTACGAATGGGTCCCGAATTTTGGAGAAAACCCTTCGGAAAATCAGGAAATTACGTCAAATTTTTCTCTGAACTGAAAATTTGCTTAGAGACCCTCGGAAATTGTTGTGTTTGCTGAAAATTCATATTCTAGCATAAAAGGGCCTCGAGAATCCAAATTTTGAATTATTTTTAGCATTTGAAGCATATTTATTTCTGCCATTATTATTTTTTGTATTTATTTATTGTTTTGATTAATTGTAATTGTTTAAAATTGCTTTTAATCACTAAAATTAGCAGTAAAATTTATAGAAAATTATGGAACATTACGAGAATCTTTTGTACCATTTATTTACCCGCAGTAAATTATTCTGTGCATGTTTACCAGCAGTAAACTTATTATTCCTTTCATACACATGTAGATGACTGGCATCACGAACCGGGAGTTCGAGGAGCTAGCCCAGCATGGCCAAAACTATCTAGCGTGGGCTTTCGATGTCGAGATAGTGCTTGGGGCTAAGAAGCTCTGCACGGCTATTGGGATTGGCGGATCGCATGACGCCCAACCCACTCCTGAGGAGAATGATCAGGCACTTCATTTTCTTAGGCACCACCTCTGCCTCACTCTCAAGAATGAGTACATGGCAGAGAAGAGCGTGCTAGCACTCTGGACCGCACTCAAGAAGCTGTTTGAGAGGCTAAAGTACACCATTCTTCCTCAAGCAGAGCAAGAGTGGATCAGACTGAGGTTTGCCGACTTCAAGACGGTCGGGGAGTACAATTCTGTCTTGCACAGGATTTGTACCAATCTTCAATCTGTGGCAAGCAGATCACAGATGAGCAGAAGATTGAGAAGACCCTATCCACCTTCCACCCCAATACAGTACAATCCGCACGCAACTATTGTCAAGACGGCTACAAGGAGTATGCCGAATCGATTGATATGATGTAGGTTGCAGAGGCTCAGGACAAACTTCTCTGCAAGAATTACGTCACTCAGCCACCGGGGAGCTCCGCTGGCCGTGAGGCCAACGCTGGGAGCTACAAGGTGCGAAAGCCCTTGATGAAGAGAATGGGGAGGAAGGGTAAGGCTGCTGCCTAGAAAGGCAAGTTAGATGCTCCGAATGATAAAAAGACAAGCAAGGCAAAGCGGAGTGGTAAGACCTATGGCCAGCAGAACCAATGTTGCTACAAGTGTGGCAAGTGGGGGCATTGGTTGCGGATCTGTAAGGAGCCGTAGCATGTCATTGATGCCTTCCAAGTCCAGAAGAAGTAGGATGGCAAAGGGCAGCCTGAAGCCCACTTTGCATCGGTAGAGGGGGAGAATTCTGAACAGCTGCCTGCGTTGATGGAGGTTGAGACCATCCCGGCAGTAGCACCCCCTTTCGACCTGGAGGCAGCCACCACCATGATTTCTTTCGAAGAGCAGATTACTTCCGAGAAAATGGCCGAAGAAGTCTATGATTTTCTAGTAGATTCAATCTGATGCACAGAATGCATTAGACTTTAATTGTCATTTATTTTGTGTGAAAAGGACAAGTTAGAACTTGCATGGATAGTACTTTAGCATTTGTTTTCTTGTGATGGTTGGATGATTTTGAATAATTCATTCATTTATTCAGTTTATAATGGCATGATATGTTCTGATATTGAAGTATTTTATTTATGTGTTGAATACCTTCTAATATATGTTAATAAAATACCTTATATTAGAACGCGTGTGGCGCCCTATAGAGGAAGTGTGTTTAGCCGACAGCGGCACAACGAATACCATCTTAAGAGAGACTAAGTATTTTCAGTCGATTTGTAAGAATGCTGGCAGCCTTACGACAATCGCCGGAAGCGATGCATGTATAATTGGTTGAAGAGCCACAATTGTACTCCCAATGGGCACAACTTTGGTCATTGAAGAAGTCTTATTGTTCCCAGAATCGACTAGAACTCTCTTAAGTTTTAAGGATATTCGCGCCAATGGTTTCCACGTTGAGACTGAAGAAGAGTACGGTAAGGAATACCTACTCATTACGAAGCGCGAAGATAATGGAAAAAGGGTATTAGAAAAACTTCCTTCACTAGAAAATGGGCTATATTATACCAATATCAAGGCACCCGTAGCCTACACTGTCCTAAAGATAGTATTTAGAAGCTCTGAACTCTCCTTTCTCTGGCATGACAGATTAGGCCACTCAGGTCTTAGAATGATGAGAAATATAATCAACAATTCCCAAGGGCATAATATTAATGTAAATAATTTCTTGAATCATGAAGATTTTGTGTGCCCTGCATGTGCCACCGGGAAATTAATTACTAGATCCTCCACTCTGAAAGTGAAGGATGAAGTCCTTGCATTCCTGGAACGCATCCAGGGAGAATTTGCAGTCTCATTCAGGCTCTTTCAGGGCCATTTAAGTATTTCATGGTGCTCATTGATGCTTTCTCGAAATGGGCGTGTGTGGGTTTATTGTCCACAAGAAACCATGCTTTCGCAAAGCTGATCTCGCAGATCATTCGCATCAGAAATGTCTTCTTTTATCATCACATCAAATCCATCAGAATGGACAACGCCGGAGAATTTACTTCAAAGGCATTTGATGATTATTGTATGGCGATGGGGATTGCAGTTGAGCATTCGGTACCGCATGTCCATACCCAGAATGGTTTGGCAAAGGCATTAATCAAAAGAATTAAATTTATTGCCCGACCTCTTTTGCAGAATTGTAATTTGCCTGCTATATGTTGGGGACACGCAGTCCTACATGCAGCGAATCTCATCAACTTTAGACCATCAGCCTACAACATCCATTCACCTATGCAACTAGCGCAAGGGTCACCACCGAAAATTTCTCATCTCAGGAGGTTTGAATGCAAGATTTATGTACCTATACTCCCTCCGCAGCGTACTACAATGGGCCATCTCCGTAAGACTAGGATATATGTTGGTTATGAGACTACGTCCATAATCAGGTATTTGGAACCCATGTCAAGAGATTTGCATACCGCCCACTTCACTGATTACATTTTTGATGAGGATAATTTTCCAATATTACGGGGAGGAAATCAACCCCTTGATGAAAAATGTTGGGAAATTACGTGGCAAGCCACGGGAATTCATGCACATGACCTGCGCACTAGTGAAGCAGAGAAAGAGGTCTAGAAGATCATTGACTTGCAAGCATTAGCAAACCAGCTGCCTAATCACTTTAGTGATTTGAAGAGCGTGACTAAGTCGCCTGTGCCTGCAGGCAATGCACCGGAGAGGGTTGAAATACCAAAGAAGGCAGAATGGATTCCTAATCCCGTCCAGAGGCCTCAGAATAAAATGACGAGAACTCCGACTCCTTGAATCCCAAGTAACCGGGGACGCTCAGCGAAGAAGGATAAGAAGGACTTATCACAGCTGATCACTGAAATCCCCCAGAATAAGAAGGGGAGCCAGTTGAGACCTGGCACAAATATGACACCTTCAGAAAAAGGGCATACCGGATCTGAATATTCCCATGGAAGAAGAAATCGCATGGATGTGTGCGCACATATCGGAGCCGAAAAACTAAAGGGACTTGCCACCGCAATTGAAAGAAGCAATGTGCAAGGAGAAGATCCAGAAGAAGCAATCGCTCCAGAAGAAGCAACTCATGAAGAAATAACTATAAATTATGTGCACATGGGAGAGTCCATGAATAGGACAACAACCAATATCGATATCTACTTCGCAAAGAAAATTGCCACAATCATCGATCTTGATCCCAAGTCTGCATCGCTCACTGAATGTAAGAAAAGATTATATTGGAAAGATTGGAAGAAGGCAATAGAAACTGAATTGCTATCTCTGAACAAAAGAGAGGTGTTTGGGCCCGTATGCCGCACGCCTCCCCATGTGCACCCTGTTGGGCATAAGTGTGTATTTGTTTGAAAGAGAAATGAAAGAAATGAAGTAGTGAGATACAAAGCAAGGCTGGTAGCACAAGATTTCACTCAACGTCCTAGAGTTGATTATGAAGAAACCTATCCCCCAGTCATGAGTGGAATTACCTTTAGATATTTGATCTCAATGGCAATGAACTTGAATTTTGAAATGAAATTGATAGATGTGGTAACTCCATACCTATATGAAAACTTGGATTCGGAGATTTATATAAAGGTCCCTGAAGGATTCCCTCTCCTGAACCAAGACATAGCAAATAGAAATGTGTACAGTGTGAAGCTTAGAAAGTCCCTGTACGGACTGAAGCAATCTGACAGAATGTGGTATAATCGCTTAAGCGACTTTCTCTATAAGAAAGGCTACACGAACAATGAAGATTATCCCTGTGTGTTTATACGACGATCCCAGAATGGATTTTGTATAATCTCAGTGTATGTAGATAATCTGAACATCATCGGGACAATGGAAGAAATAAAAGAAGCAAGCTCCTACTTGGAGTTGAAATTTGAAATGAAAGATTTGGGTCAGACCAAATTCTGTTTAGGCCTGTAGCTCGAGCATATCCCTGAAGGAATATTAGTATATTAGTCGAGCTACACCCAGAAGGTGTTAGAAAGGTTTGGCTTTGAGAAGGCATACCCATCGAAAGTACCGATGATCGGGAGGTCTTTATAGCAAGAAAAAGATCCTTTCTGACCTAGGGAAGAGGGGGAGGAAGTCCTGGGACTGGAATTCCCATACTTAAGTGCAGTGGGGGCACTTATGTATTTAGCAAACTGTACTAGACCAGACATTGCATTTGCTGTAAACCTGTTAGTAAGGTACAGTACAGAACCTACCAAAAGGCATTGGCAGGGCATAAAGGACATCTTCCGATACCTCCAAGGAAGTAAGGATCTTGGATTGTTCTACAGAAAGAATCAAGATCTGAACTTGATTGGCTATGCAGATGCCGGGTACCTGTCTGACCCGCATACCGCAAGGTCACAAACAAGCTATGTATTCCTGTGTGGTGGAATTGCAATTTTTTGAAAATCATCTAAGCAAAGTCTTGTAATGATTTCGACGAACCACTCAGAAATTATAGCACTGTATGAAGCCGCACGAGAATGCACTTGGCTCCGACGAATGATTCACCACATCCAGCAGTCATGTGGAATGAATATTGTGCAAACCCCCATAATTATCTATGAAGATAATGCAGCTTGCGTTGCACAAGTAAGATGGGCTATGTGAAGAGTCATCTCACAAAGCACATCAACCCCAAGTTCTTCTATGCTCATGAATTGCAAAAGATGGACGAGATTAAAGTACTGCATACTAAGTCATGTGAAAATCTGGCAGATTTGTTCACTAAGTCACTCCCTGCATCTAGCTTTGAAAGGTGCATGTGAGGAATTGGAATGATGAGACTTAGAGAAGTTCATAATTCAGGGGGAGAATTCTCTCAAGTTCGTTAGTAAATCTTGATCATGAAGATCAAGTACCCAAAAGAATAAGTCCTGAAGACTGAATGAAATTGGCTGAATTGTACTCTTTTCCCCTTGACGAGTTTTCCTGAAGTTTCTTGACCAAGATTTTTAATGAGGTAATTCGTGCATCGCAGCATAACATGTATCATGTACTCTTTCTCTAAAATTTTCCTATTGGGTTTTTATGGAGTTTTGACGAGGCATGAACGTGTTGGATGAGTGTCCAAGGGGGAGTGTTAGGAAACCTGGGCTTGGGCCAGAAGTCTTGGCCCATGGTGGGCACCTTATCGGTAGACTATAAATAGGGAGCCGTACTGGCAGAATTTGTTTTCATGCAATCAAAAGCAATAAAGAAACACCTGGAGTTCTCTCTACTTCTCTCTGTGCTTTCAATCTGTTATTTTGTCTTCTGTGATTGATCTCGTTTCACTTTAAACAGAGGATTCGATTGGATTGGTCGCCAGTAATGGTTCCTCAACAAAAACAAGTCAAATACGAAGCGAATGATGATTAACCCGAATTTGCACATCCATACTTTTTAAGTCCAACTAAAATATTCTTGGATACGCGAATACATCAAATTTCTTTTTAATTCAATTGAATGTGGATGCCCATAAATTAAGATTGTATGTTTTTTAAGACCACACACTACTACAGAAAGCCTCATAGGAGACGCCTCATCACAGACGGTTTTGTGAAACCGTCTCTGATGAACACTATTACAGACGGTTGTAATTAGGAGGCCGTCTGTGGTATTTGTGGCGGGAAAATGGATTATCACAGGCGGTTATTACCTAAGTATCACAGACGGTGCGTATTAAAAACCGCTCGTGATAATCTCAGATATCGAGCACGGTTTTAATAAAAACCGCTCAGTGATAGTAAGTTATCACGACGTTTTTTTATTAAAAACCGTCAGGATATCCTGACGTTTTAGTTAAAACCGTCGTGATAATGGCTAAGGCATTTATTGCGCCGCTCGCATCGCATCTGTCTTCATTTCGATCCACGATCTAGTGGTTGCTTTACTCTTTCGCTCTGGAGGCAAGCTTGGCGATTTCATGCCACTTAATTTGGTGGGAGGAGGCGGATATTGAGCTTTGAAGCTACTTATATTTTCCGGTTGCTCTAGATATGGTTAGTAATGAATTTCATTTTTCTTTGCATGCATTACAAATTTGCTCTAGATTTGGTTAGTAATGAATTTCATGCTCTAGATATAAGTAATTGGTGAGTGTTATTAATTGAAGATAGTTTGCAATAATAGTTGTTGTGTTTATAATATGAATTGAGCTAGCAAATTAATAAGCCTCAATATAATACATGTGGCCGATATATATGTAGTAATAATTAGTTAATTTAATTTGTAATACTAAGTTGTTATATATGTACGTAACGTAGGACCGAAGCCTGGATGTATGCCGCTAGCCGTGTGAGTGAAGAGTACATTAATGGCGTGTCCGATTTTACAAGAGTGCCGAGGAGGATATGTTGAATAAGGGGTGGAATATATGTATTGTCCATGCAATCGATGCGAGAATTTAAAGATGTTTAAGAACCGAGGGCAAATTGAAGCGCACTTGATTCGGAGGGGTTTCAAAAGGGTTATACGTGTTGGACCATCATGGCGAAGTCAACGATCATATGCCACGGATGATATTGCGGTGAAGTTAATGAAATGCCACGATGACATCGCGGTGAAGTGAATGAAATGCCGCCGGACGACATCGCCGGTGAAGTGAATGATATGTCACGGATGATGTCGATTGTTGTGCGAATTCAGATAGGTTGCACGACGACAACTGGATCAAATGCTTCGCGATGTAGAAGAGAACTATGATGAGAGAGAGTATGTTAAATTTCGGGCTTGATGGAGGACTCGGAGAAACCTTTGTTCACGTGCTGCAGTCAAAGTACACGCGTTGTCGGCCGTGCTTGAACTGTTGAAATTGAAGGCAAGCAACGGTTGGTCCGACAAGAGTTTCACAAAGATCGCTAGGTCTTTTAGCCGACATGCTTCCGAGGGAAATGAGTTGCCTAAAACCACGTATAAAGCCAAGAAGGTTCTTTGTCCATTGGGAATGGAAATAGAAAGAATGCATGCATGTCCGAACGACTGTATCCTCTACCGTAAAGAGTATGCAGACATGCATGTATGTCCGGTGTGCAACGCATCCCGATACAAACGTAACAATCAATCGATGACGGCGAGGAACAGAGGCGAAGAAAGGACCGCTGCTAAGGTGGCATGGTATTTTCCTATAATTCCCGCTTGAAAAGGTTTTTGCAAATCCAAAGGAGGCAAATCTGTTGCGTTGGCACTCGGAGGAGCGGAAGAAGGATGGAATGCTAAGACACCTTGCGGATTCGCGGTGGAGAAACATCGATAGGAGTTTTGCAGACTTGATGCAAAACCAAGGAATATTAGGTTTGGACCGAGTACAGATGGAATGAATCCTTTCAAGAGCATGAGCAGCAGACATAGCACATGGCCCGTGACTCTCTGCATGTATAACCTTCCTCCTTGGTTGTGTATGAAGCGAAAGTATATCTTGTTGTCGATACTTATCCAAGGGCCGAAGCAACCTGGGAATGATATCGATGTGTACCTAGCACCATTGGTGGAAGATCTAAAAATCTGTGGAACGAAGGGTACAGGTATGGGATGCATACAAACGAGAGAACTTCACTTTGCGCACCTTATTGTTCTGCACCATAAATGATTATCCTGCCCTTGGTAACCTATCGGGCCAGAGTACTAAAGGTGCGAAAGCTTGTACCCACTGTTTAGATGGTACCGAGAGTGTGTGGCTGAGACACTCACGCAAAACTGTCTACATGCGTCACCGCCGGTTCCTTCGGAGGGCTCACCCATACCACAAGATGAAGAAACAATTTGATGGAGAGAAGGAAGACGGTTCAGCTCCAAGGCATTTAAGGGGAAACGAGGTTTATGATATGGTTAAGGATTTAGATGTTATTCTCGGAAAGGGACGTAAATTGAGGGCTCATGAGAAGAACACTAGCTGGAAGAAGAGATCAATATTTTGGGACTTACCTTATTGGAAGTACCTAGATGTTCGACATCGCATCGACGCCATGCACGAGAAAAGAATGTATGTGACAACTTGATTGGTCTCTTCTGAACATTCCTCATAAAACAAAGGACAACGCCAACGCACGGCTTGACTTGGCTGATATGGACATCGGCCCGAGTTAGCACCGACAACAGATAATGGACGAACGTACCTTCCCCTGCGTGTTACACTCTGCCCAAGGCCGAAAACAGAATCGTGCGGTGCTTGCATGGTGTCAAAGTTCCGTCTCGTTACTCCGCAACGTGAGGAAACTTGTTTCGATGCAAGATTTGAAGTTAAATGGCATGAAGTCTCATGATTGTCATGTCTGATGACACGATGCTCCCTATTGCAATTAGAAATATTTTGCCGATCAAAGTTCGAGAGACATCATGAGGCTATGTTATTTCTTTAACACAATTGCTCGTAAGGTCATTGATCCCGAAGGACTAGATGCTTTGCAGACGAGGTGGTGATGACTCTATGTCATCTTGAAATGTATTTCCTCCTTCGCTTTTTCGACATCATGGTCCATCTCATTGTTCATGTTGTGTGGGAGATAAAATGTGCGGGCCCGTATTCCTACGTAGCATGTACCCATTTGAGAGGTTCATGGGAATTCTCAAGTCTTACGTCGAAATCGATCTCACGGAGGGCAGCATCGTCGAAGGTTATGCAAGCGAAGAGGTTATTGAGTTTTGTGTCGATTATATGGCGCAGATTCAACCGATAGGTGTGCCTCGATCTCGTCATGAGGGGAGGCTGAAAGGTATCGGAACTATCGGAAGGAAAGCAATCACCGCAGATATAGACACGTATACTCAAGCCCATTTCACGGTCTTGCAACACATGACTGAAGTGGCGCCTTATGTCGACCAGCACAAGGATGTGCTTCGCAATGAATCCGAGCGCCGATGTTTGGATCATGAGACAACACAACGATCGGTTCAACCAATGGTTGAAGGAGGAAATCGCTAGGAGCTCGCCAAGTGAGACGATGACATGGTTGGCAAAAGGGCCAACATTTACAGATTGTGACATGGCAAGGATATGACATAAATGGGTACACATTTTATACAGTCTCGTGGATGTTAAGAGCACTAACTGAGCAGCGGTGTCCGCATAGATGCGTTCGAGACCGATGGGTCGAGAAACTCGTACTATGGGTTTATAGAAGAGATTTGGGAGCTCGACTACGTGTTGTTCAAGATCCCCTTATTTCACGCCGTTGGGTGCATCTCCACAGTGAAGGTTGACAAGTACGGTGTCACTACCGTGGACTCGCAACGTGTCGGGTACAAAGACGAACCATTCGCACTCGCCAACCAAGTTGTTCAAGTTTTCTATGTAACCGACCCGGCAAATAAGAGACGTCATGTAGTTCTTCATGGAAAAAGGAGAATTGTCGGAGTAGAGAATATAGTGGATGAGGAAGAATACAATCAATTTGACGAGTTACCTCCTTTTGGAAAAGGCATAAGGGTCGACGACGAACAACGTGATTTAAACTAGTTACGCACGCATTGATCATCATGAAGGGCTAATTTTTAAAGGAAATAAGCAAGTAGAATGATGTATATGTCTTATGTATATGTGAATTGGCATATTTGTATACAATAATGCATGTGTGTGATGTATGTGGCAAATGTGTCAAGAAATACATTGTGTTATATGTTGCCAAGGAAATAAGCAAGTAGAATGATGTATATGTGTTATATATATGTGAATTGGCATATTTGTATACAATAATGCATGTGTGTGATGTATGTGGCAAATGTGTCAAGAAATACATTGTGTTATATGTTGCCAAGGAAATAAGCAAGTAGAATGATGTATATGTGTTATGTATATGTGAATTGGCATATTTGTATACAACAATGCATGTGTGTGATGTATGTGGCAAATGTGTGAAGAAATATATTGTGTTGTATGTTGGCATTTAAGCTGGTTGGTGTTGTAATGCAGCTGGTAGGTGCGGTGTAATGATTATCACAGACGGTTCCACACTTTAGAACCGTCGTGATATTATTATCGCGACGGTTCCACATTTAGAACCGCTGCGTGATAATAATTACTGAGCAGTTCCACACTTTAGAATCGCGTGATATTATTATCACGCACGGTTCCACATTTAGAACCGCTCGTGATAATAATTTCCTGACGGTTCTAAATGTGGAACCGTCTGTGCTAATCCCGCTATATATTCCCTCCGCCAGGGTTTTCCGCTGCAGTGATATACATCTAATTAAACTCGCGGCTCTCCCGCCTCCTCCTCCTCCGCCGCCGTAGGCCGCCTCCTCGTCGCCGCCGTCGGCCTCATCCCCGAGCCTCCTACGTGAGTACATTCAATCCTCCGTCGCCGCCGCCATCCCCGAGCCCCGAGCCCGCCGACGCCGCCATCCCGAGCCCGCCGACGCCGCCATCCCCGAGCCCCGAGCCCCGCCGCCGCCTCCTCTCCTCCTCCGTCGCCGCCTCCTCGGACGAAGACGCCGCCGCAGCCTCCTCCTCCTCCGTTGCCGCCTCCTCCTCCTCCTCCTCCTACCGTGAGTGCATTCAATCCTCCGTCGCCGCCTCCTCTCGCTCTGTGATGATAATATCGAAAGCAGAAATAATCTGTTGAGTTAGATTTGAGCTCCTTGGTATTTCGGCTATCTTGTTAGACCTTATTTAATACTGGGCATATAAGTTTACATCTTTTGAGATCTGTTTGTGATGCAGATTATATTAATCTTGTGATGCAAGATTAATCTTGTGTAGAAACAGATCCTTTTATTCAATTGATCTATTTGTGATGCAAGATTAATCTTGTCTAGACATGTATTTTTGTGAGCTCAAATCTTTAATAATCAGATTATTGATGATGAGTGTCGATATTAGCATGAGATGGCCAAGATTTTCAATCTTGCGCAACTCAGATCGAGAGCAAATCTAAAACAATTAATTTGTGTAATGCTGGATTTAATTGTTTATTTGCTTAGAAGACAGATTGTCATGTTATTTCAGCATGTTGGTGTTTATATTCATTGAATATTTACATGGTTACGAATGGCAAGATAGAATTATATGTTTACATGCAATTTATGTCATTCATGTTATGTTGGAAATATAAATTGAATTTAGTTGGAATTAAATATGGAACTAAGATAGGCACATTACCTCCTCTCTCTATCCACATCACCCCTCCCTTCTCCCCTCCCTTCTCTCCTCCCTCTACTCCTCTCCTCTCTTCATATCATTGAGCATCATGTTTCCTCATCCTGTCCTAATAGACGCACAAATTGAGCAACATGTCTTCCACTCATTCTTCACCATCTTCACGGAGGAGTCGCTCCAAAAGCAAAACGCCAAGGAAGAGGGCTATCAAGAAGCTCGAGGGCCGATTTATCATCACACAGTCAATGTATCCGGGTGCCTCTCATTCCTAAGAAAACAATAGCGCATGGAGAAGAATGATCGGCATAGTTGCACGAGAACGAATTGAGATCACATTCAATTCGTGGAAGGACGTGCCTCCGACTCGGAAAAGCGAGCCGTGGACAGAAATTTTGGCGCCGTTTGAGATCCCGAAGAACATCAAGACGCCGTGCAACGACAAACCTTACTAGCGGCGTGCAAAGCATGGAAGAACTTCAAGAGCACGCTTGTCAAGAAATATGTGGAGACAGGCAAACGCCTTATCATAAATACCCATTCTTGGAATCACAATGGGAGCAGTTCAAGGCGATGAAGATTACCGACGAGTTCAAAAGTACAAGTGCGGCGCACAAGGCCCTCCAGAAAAAACACCCACCCCACGGACTTGGCACGGTGGGTATGCGGGTAAAATCTGCGATGGACGAGGAGGATGAATCGGCAGCCCACAGACATCGCCCGCCATTTTCAAATATCTCGGATGACCGCGCTCGAAATTGGATTAGAGCAAGGTCATCTACAACGACATCGGGACGTTTCCTTTCAAACCCCGCAGACCAGCAAGTGTCCCAATACCGTAAGATATCGAACGAACTACGTAGCTTGTAATTACTCCACAACCTCCTACGAAGTAAAATGACATGTCGTGTTCTTGCGGAAGAGCTGAGTTTTGAATCTACGCTGGGATCATTCCAGGGACGAAGGAGAATGATATGCTCTCCGCCGCTCGGAAACAAGGAGCACCAGTGCCGCGAGAGGCCTTGGGCTTTAGTTCCTTGGAAACATGGTTTCCAAGATGACTCACCCGATGTCGGCGTAGGAAGAGAAGCAAAGCCGATCGCGAGGCACAGCTACGAGAAGAGATCAAGGCATCTCTTAGAGAGGAGCTTGCTGATTATGTTAGAGATGAGGTGCGGAGAATTACAGAAAATCAGCAGCCGCCGCCGCCATCTGGTCTAGCTAGCCCGCGCAACCATCCGAGTAGTTGTGCGCCCAATCCGCGCAAGCGAGGCAGATTTCGTGGACGACATCCGGTAATAATTATTATCTCTCGAATGCTTGCTCCATTGATATGCCTATTAATTGAGTAGCTAATTTTGTATCGTTATGTAGGAGCCTACGGCGCACGCTCCAAGTAAGATATGCCTTCGTTGCGTTGAGCGCTGCGTGGGGCATGGCATATCCGTCTCGTATCGAGGCGGGTGCACAAGTCAACCTTTAGCAACAGGCTTCACAAAAGTGTCGAGATGGGGTAAACACCAATTTTGAGGTCGCCCCACTACCGAAGCCCACCAACGACGAGCTCGTGACTTTAGGGCAAGCCATTGGATCCTTCATCCAGTGGCCCAAAAGTGATATCTGCTCGAGGCTTATTCACCGTGGCGGATCAGCAACGCACCTGGTGCCTTCTCCACAAGGGCAACCGAACCGACCGCTACGAACAAGTGCAACCTCCACCACCGGTGCTACGTAAAGTCGACCAACGATCGGGCAGCAAGGGCAGCAAGGGCAAAAGCAAAGCAAAGACCAATGATGAAATCTCGTACAAGCCATTAGCTCGCAAATTGCGTGCTTGGCGAGCCGTTGCTCGAGGAAAAGGCCCTCCAACGCCTAGCATATAGTTGCGTGCAATTGCACATGTGGTACATGCAATGATCCAATAAACGAGCAAGAGCGGATCTCAAGTATCTCTATCAAATTCTTGCCGAGTGATTTACATCACAATATGCAAAACGGTGTCTTCGTAGTCACCTTTGATGATTTATTCGATCTTTACACGCCAACACTCGGACGTCTCTCTCATGCGATCTTCGACGCCGTAAGTGTGTACAATCACGTCTCGATTCATGTCATACCGATAAATTTCGTATAATTTGTTGATTTCTTGTGTATATATGTAGCCACATGCTGAGTAAAGCTAGGGCATCCAAAGCATCGGTTGGTTTATTGGACCCACACATGGTCGCCAAGTATACCATCGACGAGGATAGACCCTTCGTCCAGAGGTACATTGCGGTGGATCTGCTGGATTACCCGACCGATGAATACGCATTTATGCCCTACAACCGAGCTATCATTGGATTTTAATAGTGATTGTACCAAAATGGAACATGGTATATTACCTTGATTCCCTAAGTAAGAATAAAATGGACTTCACACTTATCACCAAGTAATCGATGCGTAAGTACATTTTCTCCATACATACCTATATTGTACTATTTCTTTCCTTCCGAATGACTAAGGTTAATCTTTTCGAATCACGAGGGCGCTCGAGATGTACGTTGCAAAGGAGGTGACTCAAGCCAGGGCCAAAGGCCCGACACATGCTCGAGATTTTAAAGTATTCGCTATTACACATTAATTAATCCTATGCAACAGTTTGTAGTAATTAATGCCTCTTGAATTGACACATTCTATTTTTGCGGTGCCACCAAAGAATGGCCGGCAACACATGTGGCTACTACGTTTGCCACCATATGGAACTACTCCTCGATTCCTCGAGGATTACCAATCCCAAGGTTTGTCAATCTTCCCATAATTACTTCATACTTATCATGTTATATATACGCACATTGATATTCCTATCGACAGCTGCATTTATCCCGTCATCCGCATTGAAACAACTGACCTTGCCCGATTCGATCGAGTTAGCGTATTTTTTGCGACTCAAGTTATAAAGCCGAAGGACGGTTCCATGCGCACCATGAGTTTTTATTGCTCTTATCACTCCGGATTTGTAATTGTATATTTCTAAATGGATATTTTATTTCATTTCAATTATTTGCTTTGTGAAATGGATGTTTTATGTTTGTCAAATGAGTGAGATGTGAAGTGCATGTTTTATGTTTGTGAAATGAATTGAGATGTGAATTGATGTTTTATGTATGTGAAATGATTTCCCATGTGAATTGTATGTATATATCTGCTTGTTTCAGAGGGCATGGCTAGCATTTCTGAGGCTAGCCATTTAAAAGAAATAGATTTAGGGTAGAAATCAATATCACGAGCGGTTTTTAAGTAAAACCGTCTTCGATATATCAATATCACAGACGGTTTGGAATCAAAACCGTCTGCGATGTATCAATATCACAGACGGTTTGGAATAAAACCGTCGTGATATATTAATATCACGACGCTTTTTTATTAAAACCGCTCGTGATATCGATACATCGCAGACGGTTTTTGATTCCAAACCGCTCGTGATATGTACACCACGAGCGGTTCAAAACCGCCTGCGTGATAACCTTCGACTATCACTGACCCATAAATTCAGACGGTTCATATAACCGTCTGTGATGACGTTTTTCAACCGTCTGTGATGATGATTTCTGTAGTAGTGACACAAAGCTCGTATATATAATTGATAACATTTTGTCCTCATACAACACAATTAACCATCGTAGTTTGCTGAATTAACCTAAAGAAACATCAATTCATACCAAATTTAAAAATTTGTCCAACTAATTAGACATGCTGTCGTGAAATATGTATATTTCTTTATTGAATTCAAATATGAATAGTTCATATAAAATAACACTCCGGATGTAAAACCCTAAACCATATTTGTATTCATTTTTTCTGCTACATATTTTATTTTTGGAGAAACTACTAATTGAATTAGAAAATCTAAACCATATTTTTATCCATTCAAATTAATACAAATATCGAGGTGATAGGGATGTACAGTTCGTATCCGTTTTCCATATGCTTACACGTAACTGCCTCATTATCGATAGGGATGTACAGTTCGTATCCGTTTTCCATATGCTTACACGTAATTGCCTCGTTATCATACATAGTTTGAATAGTTCAAATAAATAAAATTTTGGATGTAAAACATAAACTTATTCAAATATTGGAGAAACATTAATTAGATCTGAAAAATCTAAATCATATTCGTATAGTACCAAATGCGATAGTCAAATCTACGTTACCACTGGTAGAGGTGAAAATGGATTAGATATGGATTGGATAGTGCTCAAACCATATTCGCATCCATATGTTTTCTCAAATTCAGATATGAATACGGACCGGACAAATATTGGATACGAATTTGATCGGGTTATACTTAAAATTGGATCAGAGTAGACTATTTTTCGGATTCCAATAATTATTCGTGGCCTCCTCTATTTAAAACATGGCACCGAATTGATTAACATTTTGAATTGATAAACAGCTGACTCGATCTAACATGTAACTGCACATTAAATATTCATAGCAACAAATGAATTATTCATCTCACGTATTTGTATAATGCATCTTCTGAGGACACCTTCACACCTATGGCACAATAAAATTTAGCAAATTAATACCGGTTTTATAGTAATATTTATGCCATTTTTTTCTCTAGTTTATCACGTAATCATTGATCATTGGTGCCATTTTATCACTAATCTTAACTAACTTTAGATATATTACAAATAAATAAGTTATAAACATATCAAGTTTGACTAAAAAGAGTATGCAAAAAGGTTTACTGGGGATGTACCAAAATAAAAAAAAATGAAATACCAAATTAGAGTCCACCGTGATGATGGGCTCATCGAGATGATCAAAATACATATATAATATATCCAATTAGAGATCAAATGTAAAAGATACATATTAGTTATTTCCTGCTATTATATCTATCGAATCCGGATATTATCTGGATATCCGACTCCTAATCCGGATCTTATTCGGATATCCGGATTTGCATCTGCGTCAGGCCATACCAAATTCACATATGATATTTGGGACTTTGTCAGTTCAACATCTAAATTTGTATCTGTTTTATATTTGGATTTGGATATTAAGTATGTGGACTCAGTAACGAGATAATCCAATCAAATCTGGATCTATTTTCACCCCTAGTCCACTGTATTGTTTCCAAGGGTGTGCGACGACCAAGGTGTGAACCAGTAGCCTGTTATGATTAACTACTTCATATGAGATGTACGTACGCAGAGGTGAGTGAGGCACCTCAGTCTCGCTCGCTCTGCAGGTAACCTGACATAGGAGGGAGCCTACATATACATAGGGCACCGCAACTGCAAGAGACCCAATTGGGTACGTACGTACGTCCTGCAGGCTAGCCATGCATGCAGAGGCGCGCATGTGGTAATTACCACCTGATTGCTAGCTCCAGCTCCATCGTGTAAGCTGTGTACCACTCACTGAAGTTACAGTTACACCTTTCATCAATTTCTCACCAACCTGCAGAGAGAGATGCTGTGTCTGTATCGTTTAATTGTGGAATGCTGGGGTGAGCGCATGAGGCGCCAGCACTGTGCATGTATACAAATACAAGCTTGTGACCATATAACTGTATGAATTTTCTGTAACTATAGGAAGTGTTTTAGACACCATTTAAGTACTCAATGTATATACAGGGAAAAAAGATCTGCCATGCACAGTCCATCTTGAAACTTCACACACTAGAAAAAGCAGGTCATCAGATAGGCAACAAGCAAACAATCCAGGTAGGGCTCTAACCCTCCTTGTCTCCATTGAAACCCTCCGAACACCAGGTAAACAACCAGTTACACTGAACAATACACAAGAAAACGGAAACTATGCATGCACGCGTGCCATAGCCAGGCAGCCAGAAACTGAATAAGCTAGCTAGCAGAGACATTCAGACAAGTGCACATGTAAGGGCTGGTGCCCTCGAGCAGGCGTACAAGAGGATTTGCCATGCCGCCTGGTGTATCTCTTTCGATGGAGGCCCACGCAGATGCAAGGGTGGCCGGCTTCTTCGTGCATGCTGGCAAAGAGCACTGGCCCCACTTTCCATCACAATCTGAGCTCACATGTCATGTCTGTGACATACGGCCTGGAAATCTTGGATACATACATCCTTCACTTTTAGTAAAAAAACTACTCTTTTTTAGGACTTTTAGTGCAGAATTAAGTCAAAACAATGATGATAAATTTGGTACTTGAAGTACTTATGCAGATTCATGGAGATCAGTGAATTGTACATATGTATGATGTGGTGTCATTTTCCCATGCACCAAATCAAACCAAATGGAGTGGATCTGACCATGTATATATCTGACCTTGGTACAAGAAAAATAGGTAGCATAGCATTCTCTTTACTGTTACAGCACGTGTCCTTGCCTTGTAACTTGATCGAGAGTAGGTGTCTGCCAATCAATGAGTGTCACATAAATATATACTGCTTTATTAGTCACTTATAGCATGCAGTACAATATGCATATTCAGAAGAACAACATTGTTTTGATTGAGTTTTTTTAAGGTAGTTAAGAGTGTTAGACAATCGCCAAGCTGTACATTTTGCCAGCTAATTTAATATTGCTTTGTCTTATTTTTTCTTTTGGCATGTGTTCTCCTCAGAATTGATCAGACCTGAATCTTTCTATCACTGCCTGTCTAGGGCTACTGTGCAAGTAATATCATCATGACACAATCATGTAAGGACAGAGGGTTCAATCTAGCCTCCTGAAAAAGGTCAGTCAATCTTTGCCATATCTTCACCTGAGATTTTCGCATGCATGCTTTGCTGGGGTTTGTGAAAACTGCAAAGTAGTAAGCTAGTAGCCCCTGCCTGCCTAAAATCCTTTCTAGCTGCTTTATTTTCCCTTTGTCACTAAATATAGTTGCCATGGGACCTGCGTGGTCAAAAATTTCAAACTTTAACTATAAATATAGATTGTAGCTCTCTAAACTTGTATAGCTGTATCACGTATCTCCCTTAGCTTGCAAATTACTTTTTGGCCTTCCTAAAGTTGCATCCATTTACATCGCATGTCAACACGCAAGTTTATGAGCTATAGTGTGATTTACTCATTAATATATGTAAAAGTATATAAATTGACTTCATAAAAATAATATTGTTAGATTTCTCTTATAAATAATCTCATAATATATAGCTTTTTTATTATTTTTACTAGTATACTTAACCATGGAAGTTTTGCATTGAAACCGTGGAAAGTAATAAATGACATATGGGTGTGTATAGATATCATCTGGATGTTTTATTCCTAACAATCATCCAAATTTTGGACCGTTGGATTAGAGATCCAACGGCCTCTTATTTTTGGAGGGGGGAGGGGTTTTTTGAGGGGCGGGGAGAATTCGTGACCGTTAGATCTCTAATCCAACGGTCACAAATCTGGATGATAGTTAGAAAGAAAACATCCGGATGATGTTTATCAATACCCATGACGGATATCCAATGACGGAGGGAGCTGCAAATTAGAAAATAGGATGTCTATGCCTTGTGCAGCCTCTTAGGTTACACTCCATATGCATCCTCTTAGGTTACACTCCATGCATGTGGTGATGTGGTAAGTCATGGAAAGGAAATTACAATGGGGATTTGACTTAGATTTATTCTGCTTGCCGACTTGATTCATCCATATTCACACTTGCTAATTAAACTATACATGTCTACCTAGAAACCATATTACCTACGGTACATATCAATCGCCATGTGACACACTCCTATCAATTTGTCGATCGTGACGGATCATCCCCCGGTTGCTCCACTCACATGCCATCCATTTCAAAAAGTTACTAAGAACTTGAGACAATATAGTGCATAGTAACTAAGTTGTGTCAGAGGCACTCTTGTTGTACTCTTGTTGTCAGAGGCACATCGCCTAGTAACTAAGTTGTGCTGAAGTTTTAGGTACTAGCTAGCTAGGTAGAGTTTCTTCATTAATTACTCCACATATGAACTAAGTGGTTGTGCAGATGTAGGCCCGATCGATTGTCCAGCCCGAAAATGCATGTAGGAAACAGATAGGATGGCGACTTCTACCGAGACTTAGCGGTAGGACCCGTAATGGTAAAAGAGTGGTGAATGATGACTTTGGGTGAATTATGACTTTTCAAAGTCTGTTTTAAGTATTTAGGAATCTTTCACTCTAACAGCTACAGAAATACGAAGATCAGATTTAACAACCTAAATTTAAATAACAATCCAAAACAATGAAGATCCATATATTTAACACCTAACCGGTCTGACTGCCACTGGAGATGCGGTTTGATCGGCGGGTGGTCAGACCGGCCACAAATCGCTGGTTAGACCGACATCTGGTCTAACTAGGCTTAGGAGCGTTTTGGCCGCTCCCTTGTTTCTAGAACAGAAAATCAGCTCGAGTCAAAACCACTTTTAGTGCAAACTTCAAAATTCGTGATCAAATGATGTCAAACTTTGTACACACCTTGTTGAGGATCTCAGGAACCTAATTCATTTAAGGATTGCATAGATCTTAACTAAAGTTTCAACGTTTTCTCAAAAAATACAAGGTTACATCAAAATCGGGCAAATCTCAAATATTTTAGAACCAACTTTCTTGTGGGTTAATAGCAATCAAGAGGGCTCTAAATGTATTTCTACATATCACGGCAAGCAAGACCATCCAAGAAATTGAAGCCAAAATTCTCAGATCAAGATTACTCAAAAAGGGTTCCAAATCAAGTAAGAACCAGTAACTTCAAAATCTTAAAAACTACAGTGCATAGAAGGATGTGATCTATTTTACATGAGTTATCTCTATCACTTATACGTCCTTGGTACGTAGCAGATCAAGAAGGAGAGAAGAGATAAACAACCAACAAGAACAAGAGTAAATAGACCAAGACAAGAATACTTCACGAGGGAAGAACAATAATGATTATATTGCTACTTAAGGAGAAATGTTTTACAGCCACTCCATGAGGCAGACAAGAGAGCACATCACAACACTCACTCTTCTCTCTCAAACTCTAACCCTAGAATTCAAGAATGAAATAGTTGGGATGTTTGACTTGCAAGATTCCATCCCAACCTATTAAATAGATGGAGTGACTAGTCTACATTTAACCATAATGGGTACTACCACTAGCATAATTGGGAAAATCCATCAGCCTCACATAACATGGGTTTTAGTCTTACACTTAACTCATGCATACTTTCCAAAGCACATAAACCTGACGCTAAGTCTTTAGCATTTGATCCACTTGATCGTCTTAGCATTTTCTTGACCTAAACTGCTTTCCTAAGAGCCATTCAAGCACCATGGTTTTGATTTAATGAAGTTTCTGACATTGGCCATGTTGTAGGGGTGGCCCCCACCTAAGCCCAGTAGGCCTGTTAGGTCCGAAACAGGACATGTGTAATGACATAAGAGCCCCCGAGGGGAATACTCATGTGTAAGGGTATAACTGTACAAACACTCCCCATATGAATATATATGTGGCATAGGCCACGGGAGGAAGGCTCCAAGCCATTCATTTTACTCAACCCTCCACTACACACACTCTCTCTGTTTGGTCTGTAACCACAACAGTTGGCACCGTCCGTGGGGAGGACAAGAGCAAGCCTCCAGATCTGAAGGAGGATGGCATCAAAAAAAGTGTCACCGTCGGGGTGAGGAAGAAGAAGGTGGAGGCGGCGAAGTCTCGCGCCAGCACAAGGGCTTCGGCTTTAGCAGCCGCAGGTACGAGCAGCGGTGTAGGCGCGACGACCAACCCCACCACCGGCGCGACGACCAACCCCGCCACCGACGCGACGACCGACCCCACCATAACCACCCCGACGACCACCCTTGGCGGTGGCAACGCATGCGCATCCATTTCTCCACCCAGCGCAGAAGCGGTGAACAGCTCCAGGGTCCTCCGTGGCAACACGGCGGGCAACCTGGGAGCGCAGGCCGTGACCACCGCCGTACCAGTAGCGCTGCCAAGCGCACCGACGGCCCCGGTTGCGCCCGCGGTAGAGTCGGCCCTGCTGGCGGCCCTCAGCGCGTTTCAACAGGAGCTAACAGACCTCCGCGGAGCTGTGCGGGACATGCAAGAGGCTCGGAGCCAACCCCCCTCCCCGACGGTGGCGGCCGAACCCCCTACGTCTAGTCGCATCCCATCGCGGCGAATAGATCCGGAGTCCCCGCTCTCCGCGAGTCTGCAGCAGGCGGCTTGGCCCGCGGGCTTCAAGTTCCCGAACGTCATCGAGGCCTACGAGGGTGACTCCGACCCGCGAGGCTTCGTGTGTGTGTACGAGGCCGCCATCGGCGTACCGCGGACACAACACCACGAAAGCAAGAGGGCTCCCCCTCGCGTTACAAGGCGTGGCGCTGTCCTGGTTCTTCTCCATCGCGCCACAATCCATCCATGCGTGGGAGCAGATCCGCGGTCAACTCTGCAGCAACTTCCAGGGAAACTACCTTGAGCGTGTCGATGCGGACCAGCTCTTCGCAGTCAAGCAAAAACCTGACGAAAGGCTTTGGGATTACTTCAAGCGCTTCGCAAAAGTGCGTTGCCAGGTCAGGGACGTCAATGAAACGACCGTCATCAACGCAGCCACACAAGGTCTTCGCCCAGGACCACTCGCTAAGTACAACGCGCGGAAGCCGCTCAAGTCGGAGGCAGAGCTCTTCGACAAAGTGGAAGCGTACGCTCGAGCCGAAGAGGACATGCGGAGGCGCCACGACAACGACTCCGACGCTAGGCGAGCGGAGGGCTTGTCACACAGAGGTAGCGCAAGAGACAACCCGAGGACAGACCACAAGCAAGTGGCCGCAGGCGACATTCGTAAGTCTCGGTGCAACCAGCGAAGACCCCAAAAGGCCCGCCACATCCTGGCCGCGCAGGGTACTCCCCGGGGAGCCGTCTCAGCCTCGCGCACCACAGGAGGACGCGGAGCAGGAAATCCTCGAATACGGTAGATGGTGCGAGGTGCACGGCTACGGGGGCCATTTCACGCGGGCATGCACCGAAGTCGCGGCAGTACGACAGGCGGCGGCCCATTCCTCCCGCGCTGGATCCCCCGGAGAGACCCGGCACCGCGGCATTAATGTCATCGAGGGAGGCTCTTCGTCAAGCGCTCCCTCGGCACAACTACCTCGGCGGGCATCCCCTTGCAGCATTACTTTCACGTCAGCCGATGCACAGGACGTAGAATTCCCCCATCAAGATCCCTTGGTCATCCAGGCCGACATAGCGGGATGCGACGTCAGGCGTATTCTCGTGGACGGAGGGAGCTCCGCCAACATTTTGTTCGCGGAGGCCCTTGATCGTATGGGAATACCTCGGAGTCTATTAAAAGCTTCGGAAGCCCCCCTCCAGGGCCTCGGAGGGCAACCTCTGAAGGCTCTGGGTCAGGTTTGCCTCCGAGTTTCCTTGTGCCAGGTCGACAATGCCAGGACCGAAGAAGTCGTCTTCGATGTCGTGGACGTCTCATATCCATACAACGCCATACTGGGCCTGCCCGCCATCAACTCCTTCGAAGCTGTCCCACACTTCGCATTCCTGTGCATGAAGCTTCCAGGGCGGCGGGGCGTTATCACCATCTTCGGCGATCAGGATATGGCTCGAAGCATCGAAACCGAAGCTGGACGTTTGCACCGCAAGGTGCATGCCTTCAACAAATACCGGGCGGACACAACGCCATCCGCCCCAGGTTGGACGCCCAAGCCCCACCCGGAGGGCGGAGTAAAGAGGGTGCCGCCCGGCGTATGCGCGTTCGATCCATAGGCGAAGACCTCCTCCGCAAGTAGAGCAAGACTTGCCCGAGTCCTACAGACAACATAGACGTCTTCGCATGGTCCCCGGAGGATATCCAAGGAGTGGACCGCGCCTCATCGAGCATAACCTCGCGATCCGCCCGACGCCAAACCCGTCAGCGTAAACTTCGCCGTATGTTCGCGGGCCGCAAAGAAGCGCCAAGGTGGAGGTGGCGAAGCTCCTTCGAGCGGGGTTTATCCGCGAGGTCCAACATCCAGGCTGGCTTGCCAACCCGGTGTTGGTTAAAAAGGCCAGCGGCGCCTGGCGCATGTGCATCGACTTCACTGCCCTCATCAAGGTGTGCCCGAAGGACAATTACCCTTTACCACGCATAGACCAGCTGGTCGACGCAACCGTCGAGTGCGAACTGATGAGCTTCTTGGACGCCTATTCCGGCTATCACCAGGTCTACATGGCCAAGGACGACGAGGAGAAAACCAGCTTCATTACACCGGTGGGAACATTCTGCTTTGTGAGAATGCCCTTCGGCTTGAAGAGCGCGGGCGCAACTTTCACCCGCCTCATCGCGCTGGCCCTGGCCGTCCAGCTAGGGAGAAATGTGGAGGCTTATGTGGATGACGTGGTAGTAAAAACCCGGCAACTCGCCTCACACGGCCGGGATCTTCAGGAGACTTTTGACAACCTCCGGAGAGCGGGCATCAAGCTCAATCCGGACAAATGTGTCTTCAGCGTACAGGCGGGCAAGCTACTGGGCTTCCTCGTATCCGGGCGAGGCATCCAGGCGAACCCTGACAAGGTTGACGCTATCCTAGGCATGGAACCCCCAAGACGACGCGGGAGGTCCAGAGGCTGGTAGGACGCATGGCGGCCTTGAGCCGTTTCCTCTCTAGAGCGGCAGAGAGGGGCTTGCCGTTTTTCAAGACCCTCCGCGGGTGCGACGGGTTTCATTGGGACGATGACTGCGCAAAGGCCTTCGACGACCTCAAGAAGCACCTCGCAACCCTCCCCACTCTGGTGGCCCCAGCACCAGAGGCTCCCCTCCTACTCTACCTTGCTGCCTCGGCAATGGCGGTCAGCGCCGTTCTTGTCCTGGAAGAGGGCGCGCTTCAGCGGCCAGTGTATTTCGTCTCTGAAGCCCTTCAGGGCGCCAAGACGAGATATACCGAGCTCGAGAAGCTTGCTTACGCGCTGGTCATGGCATCAAGGAAACTCCGACATTACTTCCTGGCCCACCCGATAACGGTGCCATCATCGTTCCCCCTGGTAGAGATGCTCCACAACAAGGAGTCCACAGGGCGAATTGGGAAATGGGCGGCAGAGCTGGCCCCGTTCTCCCTAACATACGCCTCTCAGACGGCGATCAAGTCCCAAGTTCTGGCGGACTTCCTCGCGGAATGGACCCCCCCAGCTCAGCCCACCCTCCAACTCGAAGACCCGGTGTGGGCACTTAATACCGACGGAGCGTACGGCGTTGCGGGCGCAGGGGTGGGCACCGTTATCATCACCCCAGAGGGGCAACGCCTTTTTTACTCGGCGCGCCTAGCGTTTCCGGCTACGAACAACACGGCCGAATACGAGGCGCTACTCTTCAGCCTCGGGAAGCTCAAAGCGATGGGAGCAAGGCGAGTCCTCGTCCGCACTGACTCCCGGCTAGTGGCGGGCCATGTGGACAAGTCATATCAAGCCAAGGACCCGGAGCTAGCCAAGTACCTAGCAGCCGTACGAGCAAAGAAGCGGCACTTTTTGGGTGTCACGGTGAAGGCCATCCCTCGAGCAGACAACGAGCAAGCTGACGTCCTGGCCAAGGCCGCCAGTCAGCAGCTCCCAATCCCCGAAGGGACGTTTTACGAGACCCTGCCGGCGGCGGCCATAGCACAAGATAATCGGGACGCGGCCCTCGTCCACCAGATCACCCAGTAGGGCGACTGGCGGGAGCCCCTTCTCGCCTTTTTGCAAGGCATTGCGGAACCGGATGACTCCTCCGAGCTCCGGCGTTTGCAACACCGCGCTAGGTCCTTCCAGGTGCTCGACGGGGCGCTCTACAAGAAGGGGGTCTGCGCACCGCTCCTACGGTGCCTCCCGCGCGACGAAGGCAAACGCCTCCTCACGGAAATTCACACGGGTCTCTGCGGCTCACACCTACAACCAAGGTCTCTGGTGGGCAAGGCATTCAGATAGGGTTTTTATTGGCCAATAGCTATCGCGGATGCCCAGGACCTCGTGCACCGTTGTCAAGGTTGCCAATGGATGGGAAGGGCTATCCACAGGCCCCCGACAAGCCTCCACCCCCATACCCCCGGTGTTGCTGACGTCGTGGGACCACTTCCCGAGGCCCTGGGACTGCGCCGTTGCTGCGCTTGCCCCGAGTATTTTTCCAGGTGGCCGGAGGCGGTAGCCCTGGCCAAGATTACCTCGGCAGCTCTGCAGCGCTTCCTCTGGCAAAACACCTATGCCAATTCGGCGTGCCCAGGGAGATCACCGTCGACAATGGTCTGCAGTTCGATGCAGCCCCATTCAAAGAATTCTACGGCAACATGGGCATCACCCTCCGGTTCGCCTCGGTCGGCGACCCACAGTCCAACGGGGCGGTGGAGCGGGCAAACGGCGCCATCTCTGCCGCAATCAAAGAGCGCCTCGTCGGGTTACCAAAAGGGAAGTGGCTGGGCGAGCTCCACAGCGTCCTCTAGTCTCTTCGCACAACGGTCACACGCCCAACGGGGTTCACGCCCTTCAAACTCCTCTTCGGCGACGAGGCGGTCACACCCGAAGAAATAAAGGCGGGCTCGCGGCGGGTCCTCGTCCAAGCACCAGATGAGGAGCGCCAATTGTCCGTGGATCTCCTTGACGGAGACCGGGCCAGCGCAACACAGCACGTCATAAAATACGCGCGACAGATGGTGCGCGGTCGCAATCGTTCGCTGTACCCACGCGAATTCAGACCGGGCGACTCGTCCTCAAGATGGTGCTCCACGCGGAGACGGTAGGCAAGCTCGAGTCCAAGTGGGAAGGCCCGTACATCGTCGCGGAGGCCCTGCAGAAGGGAGCGTATCGCTTAGCCACCTTGGAAGGGCACACACTCCGCCACACGTGGAATGCGGACAGGCTAAGGCGGTATTACGCCTGAGTCAAGCACACAAGGACAAGGGCCTTCCCCGACTTCGGCGGATGTAAGCGGCTAACGGTTAGTGCCTTAACCCTTGTAACCGCTCACCCGCGCAAACGGGAATTTAATAAAGTGCATCATTCATGCAAATTCTCCCGTTTTCGTACTAAAAACGTGCGAAGGGTCACCTTCTTGTGCACTACGCATGAGCATGCATAAAGACGCATGGGGGGACGCCTCCGCGCGCAGTCTACGGACTCTAAATAAGACATAGAGCGAGGTTCGCCTCCGTACGCACTCCACGGAGTATAAATAAGATGTAGCGTCGAGGTCCGCCTCCGCACGCAATTTCACCGCCCGCAACGCGCGGAAGTTCGCCTCCGCGCGCAGTCTACGGACTCTAAATAAGAAGTAGCGCGAGGTCCGCCTCCGCACGCACTCCACGGAGTATAAATAAGACGTAGCGTCGAGGTCCGCCTCCGCACGCAATTTCACCGCCCACAACGCGTGGAGGTTTGCCTTCGCGCGCAGTCTACGGACTCTAAATAAGACATAGCGCGAGGTCCGCCTCCGCACGCACTCCACGGAGTATAAATAAGACGTAGCGTCGAGGTCCGCCTCTGCATGCAATTTCACCGCCCGCAACGCGCGGAGGTTCGCCTCCGCGCGCAGTCTACGGACTCTAAATAAGACGTAGCGTGAGGTCCGCCTCCGCACGCACTCCTCCGGAGTATAAAGAAGACGCGGATGCTATCCCTGCGCACTCTACGGAGTATAAACAAGACGCGAACCCCGCGCACGCATGGGCGTTGCCCCAGTGCGTACTCTTCGGAGTATAAATAAGACGTGGATGTATATCCCACGCACTCCTCCGGAGTATAAAGAAGACGCGGATGCTATCCCTGCACACTCTACAGAGTATAAACAAGACACGAACCTCGCGCACGCATGGGCGTTGCCCCAGTGCGTACTCTTCTGAGTATAAATAAGACGTGGATGTATATCCCACGCACTCCTCCGGAGTATAAAGAAGACGCGGATGCTATCCCTGCGCACTCTACGGAGTATAAACAAGATGCGAACCCCACGCATGCATGGGCGTTGCCCCCGTGCGTACTCTTCAGAGTATAAATAAGACGTGGATGTATATCCCACGCACTCCTCCAGATTATAAAGAAGACGCGAATGCTATCCCTGCGCACTCTACGGAGTATAAACAAGACGCAAACCCCGCGCACGCATGGGCGTTGCCCCAGTGTGTACTCGAAGTATAAACAAGACGTGCATGTCGACCCCACGCACCCTCCACCAACGTGGGCGCTTTCTCCGCACGCTTTACAGCGTGCAGCCATGGTTTGGATATTCCCAAGCATGCGCAGGCGCGCCCCCTTGCGCGCACCCCCTGGAACATACAAAACAAGGGGCGAGGTTGAGCTCCCCATGCATACTTCGAAGGGTAGGGGACAGAGTGCTCGCGCGTCTACTTCGACTAGGCGCCAGCTCCGCTGCCACCGCTTCGAAGGGTAGGGGACGGAGCGCTAGCGCGTCTACTTTGCCAGGCGCGGCTCCGCCGCCACCGCTCAAGGGTAGGGGACGGAGCGCTCGCGCGTCTACTTCGACTAGGCGCCAGCTCCGCTGCCACCGCTTCGAAGGGTAGGGGACGGAGCGCTCGCGCGTCTACCTCGGCTAGTCTGGGGCCCGAGATGCACAGTGTTCGTAAGCCCGTTTGCTCATACCAGAACGGTGGGCGACACGATACCCGCGCCTTGCACGACCCACCAGCTAGCAGCGTATTACATAACAAGTGCATGGGAAGATCGTTGTTTGGCCCCAACAAGATAGTTACATTCCAGAAGCGGACACACGTGTGGCATGGAATGCGCCAACACCTGACTATTCCTATGACTCTGCGCCGTCTTCGCCGCGACGAGCGCCCGCGTCGCTTGCGCCACGCCGAGGACCCTTCGAGCGGCCAAGCACGCCCCTCGCTCAGGCGTCCGTCGCAGCAACCGCGCGCCCTCCCGACATAATTCCAAATCCGGTCATGAAAGTTTCGGGTCGCCGGCTCGGTGGCACAAACGACACCAGATATCACCCCGGGCTCGGTAGGCAAGTCGAGCTGAGGGTTCACCAGCTCATCGACATGCTCGCACCCACCAGCGTGCAGCAGGGCGAGGGCAAGCCCAGCACTCATATAGCCGCAGTGCATGCCGAAAGCCTTGGTGCCAGGAAGGGCAATGCTCGAGCCCTCTTCAATTCGCTCAAGCGTCTCCATCAGGTCTTGGCGGCCATGGGTGGCGTCCTCCATGTGTACACAAAGCTCCCGGAGGGCCCGCTCCAAGGACTCCATCGCATTCCACGCGGAAGAGCACGCGCTATCCCAAGATAGCGCTTTCTCCGCAACGGAGGCGCAAGTCGCTTTTTCTCCGCCTCCGGCGGAGATTTCTTCAAGAAGGGCGGTCCGCTCCTCCGTCGCAGTGCGCTGGGCCTCCTCCATCGCAAGGTGTGCGGCAATATATACGTGGCAATTAATGACAACCTCTAGTGGAAAGGGGTCTTAAGCGTATGTCATGTTAGAAATATATATATATATATATATATATATATATATATATATATATATATATATATATATATATATATATATATATATATATATATATATATATATATATATATATATATATATATATATATATATATATATACGTGGCAATTATAATAAAGTAATCCCTAGGTCATCGGATGATTAAAAAGTAATATACCTAATGTAGCTATGTATATAGTAGCCATCACTAGCGTGTCATCAATAAATAAATCTCAACCGTAGATTTAATCAAATATTGATATTAAAGTGTAACTTGGTAGGGCATGCTCGGTCCTAGAATAAATAAATTTAAATAGCGACAACAATAATAATAATAACACTATAATGGTTACAAAAATGTACATAAAATATCTACGAAACCTAAACCGAAGGGCATCTTTAGCTGAAATCAGGTTGGCATATTCATTCAAATCCCTAGGTCATTTGTAAATAAAATAATCCCATGAATATACCTTTATCATGACCCCCTACCTTGACCTCTATCTTGACAGTTTCCTACCATTCCCCACTTCGCTCCAATCACAGTGGCACCGACAATACTCCACGCCCGATCAACCATGTCTCAAATCACCTGTTTAATCATAATAAAAATTAATCAAGTTCAATTGGGTTTATTTGGATTTATTTGGACCTTTGAGTTATTTGGATTCAGTTGTTTAGCGCGTGATTAGAAATTGGAATCCTGAAGAATCAAGGGAACAAGCGTGATCAGAGCGAAGTGAAGATAAAGACTAGAAGCTCAAGAGAAAGCATTGTGTGAGCTCGAGACCGTGGTAAACCGTACAGGCGAGTCAATACTTTGATCATGTTGAACCTACATTTTCTGCAACTTACTTTTGTTTAAATTATCAAATTGCATGCTGTTATTTTATATACAAATACATGATTAATTCAAGATTCTAGTTATATGCCCATTATTTAACTTGGATAATATTACATCTCTTTTGGAATATTGAATGTGTGAACCTTGTCACCCTAGCAAAAATTATAATAGTAACATTTCGAAAATAAGTCCCTAATTATACGCCATGCTTAGTATTGTTTAGATAATCGGGGGCACCAAAAATGCCCCAAAGCATCACTTTGAATCATGAGAAATTGGTTTGGGCAGTCATGGTGGAAATGACTGGTATATTTGGTTATGAATATTTTATGCTCCCAAAAACCCCAAGTTGCTTAATTGTGAGTGTGGTGCAGTGGAAGCACAAAGTGTTTAGTGGTAGAATCGCTCAGATACCCCTAAGAACCGAATCTTGTCATGACCTCCTGTGTAAAACAGTACAACCACAAGTCTGTAAAGTACAACTTGGCTAAGTAAATTTATCGAAACCCCCGAACTCATCTCACCGGTAGTGGATGGAAGTGGATACACAAGGGCAAGGGGAGGCCTAAAGGGACACCAAGTGGAGGGTGAAGCTTCCCAGCTGTTCTAAGCGTTGCGGGAAGTGGAGCCCGGCTGCGTTAGTAACTGTGGGGAACATCCCGTGCATAGATGGGACCCACCGCAAGTGGGAGAAGCCCATAAAGTGAGATAACGAAAGGCACTAGAAACTTTGAAAAGTCACTGTGATGGTCTGCTCAACCACATGACTAAGGAATCGTGTGGGGCAACGAGTTGATTGTCTCTTGTGGTGAAAGTGTACAAACTCTGCAGAATCAAAACTATTCGAATAGCCGTGCCCACGGTCAAGGGCGGACATGGGAACTTAACCAGATATAGCTCTATTTAAAAAAAACAACTTTGTGGGTGGAAATAAAAAAGTGGAGGGCAGTGGAAAGCCCTGATTTGAGTTGTCCTGGGTGTCGTCCCAGTGGTAATGTAAGCGGTTATAACACTGAAATGTTAGCATATGGTGCGGATGCCATGTAATGGTGGATGGAATCTGGATCGCTATTATTATTGCATTCCTTTACACATTATGATTTTGTGCAAAACTGCTAGGTCTCAGGAAATTTCTATGTATTATACTTTTAAATAACGATAATATATCTCACAAAGTAAAATGTCAGGAAGAATAAATAGAGTCGTGAGTAAAGAAGATGGCTGTTGGTGATAAACACATAAAGTTATAGGTGGATTCATGTCGATCATAAAGAGGAAACGATGGTGTGAATTCTGAGAGAAATAAATTGGTGGAGTTTAAATGAATATATAGGCTAGATAGATGATTTAAATGATTCTTGGAGAATTAGGGAGTGCAAAGGTATTTGCTGGATTATGACACTGATAATTAATATAAATTCCTGAGAGATATTGGCGATAATGGAATTAATAGGATTGGATCAAATACTGGATGGATGAATTGAATTTCTGAGAATATTGGAGGAATAATAACAATTATTGGGTTACAATCTTGATAAAGTATATTCTCGGTGGATGTATACTAGTGAGTCGTAGACTTGATCATGGATATTTTTGGTGGAGGTATACTAGTGAATTAGTTAGTGATAGAAAATGGAAAATGAAATTGATTATTGGAAGAAGGAATTATGGTTTTGGATCAATAACAAAAGGATTGAATACGAATGATTTCGGTGGATTTAAAAGCAATGGTGTTAGTTAATCATTGGAATTTAGAAATGAAGAGTTGATGATTAGCAACCACAAGATTGAATTGTTAGAAATTTAAAATACAAAAGATATTGGTGGATCTAGAATAAAGGATGACACTCACTGCTTGGAGTCTTAGGCAATAATGAATGTATGATCGGTGGATTAACTAAATAATGTCACTCGCTGTTTGGAGTTTTAGACAACAAACAATATAGAAAGTATATTTTCGGTGGATTAAGTCAATTATGGCAATCGTTATGTGGAGTTTAGGTAGCAACAATAACACTATGAGGAAATAATAATAATGCTACTATAAGTGATTTTTGGCAAATAAAATAACCCGAGCCTCTCATTTGATAAGCCATGCATACTATTTATTTGCATGCTGTGTATTGGCTCGCGGAGCACGGTGGTTTGTGCTCACACTCGCTTTCACAACAAATCCAGAATCAGGAACTAGATCACTACGCCTCAGCAACACGATTGGGCATGATGATAGAGAAGATGAAGATGTGAAGGGCTAGGTCGTGAACCTCCAGTTGGCTGCCTGTGGGCATGTCCTGAAGGTCCCACATGCCTGCTTCGTTCTTCTTCTGCTGCAATTTAATGATTTCAGCCTAATCGGCCCATGAGTAAGTCTACTATTGTATTTACGCTTCCGCATGATATGTACTTTGATATTTAGAACTGTAAACTGTGAGCACTATCTACTGATCCAGGGAATAGTGCGGTGGAATCACAGAGGAATCCGGATTGTAAAATCTGGGTTCCTGACATGTGACTACTAGAAGATTTAATTCGTCAGTTCTACACAACTTTGTACATGTCCTATGACTTTGAATACATAGCTTGGATGATAGAAAATTAGAGGTATGATGCATCAAACATAGATTTTGAGCAAGATTTAGGAACCTACTTAAGACAATATGAAAAGGTGCTCTCATGGAGCTCTTCAAACTCCTGGATGGTGTCAATTTTATGACTTCAATATGTGGTACACTCCTGGAAAGCAAGCGAGGGTCTTTCCTCTTCCTAGCTTGATTATTAGGATCATTAACCATACCTTCTCACTAAAGAGTGGCAATTTTGATGCAATCCAAGGACACGATTGGAATATCATCGACTACATCATGAAAGAGCAAACATTTGATGTAGTTGATTTAATTATAAGAGAGATCGCTTCTTCCGAGAATGATAGAGTGAAGCGTATTTATTATGCTCCATATATTACAGCTCTTATCATGAGGAGGATGGGCTATCGGGGGGGCTAGACCTTCAGTTCATAGGCTTACAAGCCCCGTGAATCGGCTCTGATACCAATTGTAGGATCGGATATGGCAACAGAGGGGGGGGGGTGAATGGTGCCTCTTTAAAATATGCCCCCAAGTATCCACATGCGAGTCTCCTCTCCGATAGCTACGAAAAGCTATGAAGAGGAAGGCTCAAGCTCTCCGGAACTTCATATTGGACAACAATGAGAGGAAGACAAGGAAGAACAGAATTAAACAAGAAAATCAGCAGAGAAAAACAAAGAGCAGCATAGCCTGCAGGGGGCCGGTCAGACCGGTGGTGTTGGGCCTGTCGTATCACGCTCGTCGGCGCGGCCGATCGCTGGCTACACCGACCGATCACGGTTAGGGGCCGACCAGACCGCCCGGGTAGCTCCGATCGGACCGCCATGGGTTGGCCGGTCAGACCGCAATGCACAGACCGGTTAGACTGGCCTAAACCCTAGACTTCAGAATTCTTGGCTGAAAACAGGGCTGAATTTTGCAGATCTTCAGAGAACAGAGAAATTGATGGATTTCTGCAGTTTTTTTAAGGCCAAATGAAGAGGGCTTAAACCTAAATAGCAAGGGGACCTAAGAACTCAAAGCAATCACCCAAAAAAAAAAGCAAGAAATCAACTTTTTGAGCTCAAGACTGTAAACTGACTGAAAATGAGCTAATTTTCAAATAGCTAATTGTTCTCACATCTCTTGCTCATGAACTCTTGAAAATAGTTTAGCAATGACAAGAGGACCTGGACCACCACACCTAGACACATCCTTTTGAAGGGAAACCACCAATTTCAAATATGCTCTGGGTATAAACCCTAGCTACAGTGAAAAATAGACTAGTGGCAGCCCATGAATAAAAAATGAGATATTCTTGATTCTTTCATTTGGCTCTTTGGGAATCAACTGACCAAATGGTCTTGAGACCAAATCCCATCACAGAGCCTGGAATCAAAACCTATTCTCTCAAGAGATCAACTCAAATCAAATGGAGACAGAGAGATGGCAGAAATTGAAATCCAACAGAGAGTGACAAACAAGAGTGAAATTCTTAAATGGATTCATCCCCATGAATGCTTGCTTACAAAGGAATGATTACAACGTCCCCATACGCAACTGGGAAGAAAAGAAATCACTAGATGCTTGAGAATACACACACACTGAAGCTCAAGCCATCAGAGAACACACACACTGCTCACTCTCTTGAGCTCTCTCAACAGGATTGCTTACACAGACATTGCTCCACTCATCTCATGGATGCCCTACTGCTGTCCACACCAACATATAGCAGGGCTTGCACCTCAAAGTGGAAAATCAAGAAGTGGCATACCACCTCCACCCACTCTGCTCACATCCACATGAGGCAATAGGAGGTCAAACCACTCTCAACCAGATTTTGGAGAGAGAACCACCCACTCCACTTATTTGCTTGAGTCAATCTACCAAATTGCCCTCAAGCAGCTTCCCGGAAGCTTCTCGCGTCCGGTACCTTGACCGTCTGGACCTCAACTCCTCCCTGAGTCCAGTCCTGGTCTGTTCCGTCGCACACGACCGCAACCGACACCCAACCGTCTGGACCTCTGACTCCAGCACTACACGTGGTTAGGTTAGTGTGGGGGATGGATCTACACTAACGATAACTATTTTGCTTACAACATTGTTTTACTTACTATATCAATTCAGCTTTTGCACATACTTTATGATATTTACTCCAATGTTTCCTTTCATGCAAACCATATTATGCCTTCCTTTGATACACTTTATGCATGCATTAACTCTGTTAAACTCCTGGTGTAACATATGGAGTACTTTTTGTACTCACGTTGCTCAATCTAACTTCTTTCCAAAGGAAGCCTTCGACGACTACGGTGAGGATTGCGAATAGGCCACGTCTTACAGTCATTCACCTTGCGGGAAGGCTGGATGGGCTACTGCTATATTTATCTTCCACTGTCTTCTTTTGCTGTTATTGTAAACTTTGGCCATTAGGCTCATATTAGTTAAATAAAGTTTTTCCTTACGCATGATATTTGTCTTTGTAATCACTGTGTGCACTAGCTTTTCCTACGATAGTGCGATTAACACAGAGGGTTCCGGAGTTGCTGCTCCGGGGTCCGACAGGGTCACATGGTACTGAGAATCCTCAAGGCTCAGGAGAAACAACTGGAGGTGGGGAGGGCAGGGGTGTGGTTCGAGGTTGATCGGGGGTCCCATTTATAGGGCCACAGGGAGCACGGAGTGAGGATTGCTCTCCAGATTCCATGGCGATGTAGATTTGGTTGGAGGAAGGAAGGAAAGGAGAGGTGCGAGAAAGGATTGTTTAGCCGAAAATTGATAAATTAGTGATCCCGCAAAGATGTTTCCTTTTGGGTGAATGACTGGAAATGGAAGGGAGGGGTAACTCAGTTTCGGAGATGGTGGCGAGAATGGTGGCACTGCATTAAGAACAAATGTAGGGTAGGGGAGGAAGAAAGGAAAGGGAGAAGGGTGGCTAACAAGTGGGCCCCAAGGTGGTAGCAATAGGGGACGACCGGCCGAGCGGGGCCCGCATGTCAGGGAGAGGAAAGGGGAAAGGGTGCGGGTGGGCTGGTGCAATGGGCTGTGCGGGCCACACGTCACATGGGAGGGGGTTGGGCCAACCTGGTGTTGGCCCAGGGGATTTTTAAGGAGTTTTAATACCTTTTTGATTTTCAAAAATTCCATAAAACAAAGAAAATTCTAGAAAATAGTAGGAAACTCCAAATAAATCCCAAAAATTCTCAAAAATTCTAGAAATTACACGGAACTCAAAAAAAAATGAAAACTGTTTAGAAATAATAATCACCAATGCAATCCACACAACCAATCAACAGAGAATAATTGGAAGAAGACACCAAGGAAACAAAGTCTTTTTATTAATCTCCAGATCTATTTTTCCTTGTACACAGTCTTGTCTATTTATAGTCAAAAACCCCTCAGGGGTAGTTTCAGTATTTGCCCACCAATGTGACCTAATAGATTTCATAACACTCCCTCTTGGGCGAATACCATGACATGCATATGCCTTAAAAGCTCCTCCCAAAAACCCAGTGGGAAAAAAGGGATGAAGAAAAGAGTACATTACATCTGTTTGTGGTTTCACATTTGTTATCTCATTAAAAACCTTTATGTGAGAAAACTTTAGGAAAACTCACAAAGGGAAAAAGAGCACAAAATTAGATCTTTAGGATCATGTAAGTCTTTCAGTCTTAAATAAGGGCTATGGTTCAGGGATTTACTCTCCCTGAACCTTGTAACTCTCTAAGTCGTCTCATCCCTATGTCTCGCATGTACTTCTAGAAGCTAGAGGCTGGGAGAGATTTTGCAAATATATCTGTCAGATTATCAAAAGACCTAGCTTTAATATCTTTACCTCTCCATTCTTTTGAAGTTTGTGAGTATAAAATAATTTAGGAGCAATGTGCTTCATGATTTACTTTTGACATAGCCCACTTGCATCTGTGCCACACAAGCTACATTATCTTCGTAGATAATAGTTGGGTCATCAATGACGTTCATGGCACTTGACTTCTTGATGTGGCTAATCATTCGCTTGAGCCAAACACATTCTTGTGAGGGTTCATACAATGCTATTATTTTTGAGTGGTTAGTAGACGTAGCTACCAAGGCTGTACAACCACAAAGAAATACAAATCATGTCTGGGATTTCACATTATGGGGATCAAACAGATACCCTGCTCCTATATATCCAACCATAGTCAAGTCTTGATTATTTGGGAAAAATAATCCAAGATCTTGTGTGCCCTAAACATACCTAAGGAGAGTTTTAACGCTAGCCCATTATCTTCGTGTTGGAGTTACACTGTATCTGGCTAGCAAGTTGACTGCAAAAGCAATGTCCAGCCTTGTACAATTAGCAAGATACATTACATTAGTGCCCCAATGGCACTTAAACATGGAACCTCTGGTCTAAGAACTTCCTCATTTTCCATCTTTGGTCTAAAGGGACCTTTGTTCGCTTCTAAGGATCGGACTACCATCAAGGTTAGTAATAGATGTGACTTATCAATATTAAATTTCTCTAACGCCTTCTTGGTATAAGAGGATTGGTATACTAAAATCCGTCCAGGGAGGTGCTCTAGCTACAAGCCTAAGCAAAATTTGGTTTGACCCAAATCTTTCATTTCAAATTCCTTAACAAAATAGGAACTTGCTTCCTTTATGTCCTTTATCATTCTGATGATATTCAGATCATCGACGTACACTGAGATAATACAAAACCCATTCTGGGATTTCTTTTTGAACACATAGAGACAATCATCATTATTAGTGTACCCTTTCTTCAGGAGGAATTCACTAAGCCAGTTGTACCATATTCTTCCAGATTATTTTAATCTGTACAACGACCTTTCCAATTTGATGCTATACATGTTGCGATTTAATTTATTTGGATTTGGAATTTTTACTCCTTCTGGGACTTTCATATAAATCTCTGAGTCTACTGACCCATATAAATATGCGATCACTGCATCCATTAACTGCGTACTTAAATTCATACATGCTACCATTGATATTAAATACTGGGACATTATTCCACTCATGACAGGAGAGCAAGTTTCATCATAATCGATGCTGGGTCTCTGCGTGAACCCCTGTGCTACAAGCTTCACTTTATATCTCACCACTTGATTATTTTTGTTTCTCTTCCGGATGAAAACCCATTTTGGATCCTACAAGGAACACTTTAGGTGGTGTTCAGGCTACTGTGTCAAACACTTTACTTTTATTCAGTGAGACTAATTTTGCCTCAATTGCTTCTTTCCATTTACCCTAGTCTGAGTGCTTCTAGCATTCAGCTAAGGACTTTAGTTCTAGATCTAGTTCAAGGTTCTTAGCAATTTTTGAGGCAAAATAGATGTTGACAATTGTAGTCTTTCTTTTATATAATTCCCCTAACTTAGCAAAATTGGTGGATATCTCTTCATTCGGTTCATCCAGCTCCGCATGATTTCCCACAACGATGGAGTCTGGTTGTTTTGATTTCGCAGTATTAGATTGTGCACGTGCAATTTTACTGGGGTTACTATCTTTAGGATCATTCACTTCAGGGATTTTCACAATGTCAGATTGAGTTTCTTTTATTGATTTGGGAGGTAATTTGTTTTCTTCGAGTTTCTTTTCTACGGACATCTCCATGGAATTAGGCCTCATTCTCTGGTGCTCTCCCCCTCTTCTTCATATGAGGGGTTGGAGTGGTTAGAGTATCTATCTAGGGCACTTCCACTCTCTCCAGGGCATTTACTACTAGTATATAAGATTTTGTTACTCCCTTTTGATTAGTGAAGGCGTCTGGTAGATCAGTTGTTATTTACGACTGGTTTATAATTCACTGAACTTCTAGTGCGGTAGCGTGCAACACTGCATGACTCCAACAGCTGGTGGAAAGCCTAAAATTCTGCAACAGTGGCCTGGCAATAAGCTTAATTTTTTAATGAATGCCTCTGAAAGGCCATTCTAAGTGTGGGCGTGTGGTACTGAGTACTCTACTATCTTGCCTAAAGCTAAACAGCAGTTATTAAATGCCTTGGAGGTAAACTCATCGGCGTTGTCCATTCCAATGGACTTAATCATTTCATCTGGAAAGTTTGCTCATAATATGATAATTTGTGCTATTAGTTTAGCAAAGATGTGGTTCCTAGTAGATAGTAGGCATGCATGGGACAACCTAGTAGAAGCATCCAATGTCACCATAAAATATCTAAAGGGGTCCAACAGGGGTTGAATAGGTCCGAAGATATCACCTTGTATTCTCTCTAGGAAAATAGATGATTCCTCCTTAATGTTCAGATAAGAGGGTTTGGTTATGAGTTTCCCTTTGCATAGGCTGGGCACAAGAAATATTCAGGTTTGGGGAAGATAGAGTTTTCAAGCTATAGGCAGTAGAATTGTTTATAATTTTTCTCATCATTCCTACCCTAGGATGCCCTAATCAATCATGCTAGATCTTAAAGGACTCCAAGGTTTTATATTCTATTTTCATTGCAATATATTCTTTAGGTTTGATGTAGGTATAGTATAATCCAGATGATCAGGAAGAGAGTTTTTCAACCACTCATTTCTGATCACCGTCAGACTTAGTTAGGAGGAGATATTCTATAGCCCCTTCATTATCAGTCTCCACATGGAGACCGTTCAAGCGAATATCCTTGAAACATAATAAGGTATGATTTGAATCAGGATACAAGAGAGCATCCTCTATCATTATTCGGGTACCCATAGGGAGAATGAGTGTGGGCTTTCCAGTGCCAACGACTAGAGTCCAGCGATGGTCATGACATTTCCTGTTTTCTTGGTTAACATTTGGAAATACTTGGTATCCCTTAGAATTGAGTTGGTAGTTCCTTAGAATTGAGTTGGTAGTTCCACTGTCTACTAGACAAATCTTCTCCCTCACCATCAGATTTAAGGAGTTGTTCTATATATAGTATAAGATAATCAAACAATAATTCAACGGGAATAATGCTCAAAAGAACATGCAACCCAATTTATTCATCTAGAATAATATTTAAATCCTAAACAATTAATGCTCCACAAGAGCATAAAGAATCCATAAAGCAAACTTAAGGAAAAACATGTAGGGACCCAGATATTAATATCCGGATTCCTCTATGATTCCACCGCACTATTCCCTGGATCAGTAGATAGTGCTCACAGATTACAGTTCTGAATATCAAAATACATATCATGTGGAAGCGTAATTACAATAATAGACTTACTCATGGGCCGGATAGGCCGAAATCATAAAATTGCAGCAGCGGAAGAACGAAGCACACAGGTGGGACCTTCAGGACATGCCCACAGGCAGCCAACTGGAGGTGCGCGACCTAGCCCTTGACATCTTCATCTTCTCTGCCAGCTTGTCCAATCTTGTTGCTGAGACGAGGTGATTTGATTCCTGATTCTGTATTTTGTCACAAAAGCGAGCGTGAGCACTCCGACCCCGTGCTCCGCGAGCCAATACACAGAATGCAAATAAATAGTATGCATGGCTAAACAAAGGAGAGGCTCAGGTTATTTTATTTGCCATAAAACGCGTTTAGTAGCATTTCTATTATTATATCATATTGCTATTTTTGTGACCTAAAGACTCCTCACTGCAAATGACATCATTGACTTAATCCACCAAAGACTCACGCTCTTTATTAACTGCTGTCTAAGACTCCCAACAACGATTGCCATAATTGACTTAATCCACCGAAATTACACTTCCTCTATTGAGTGCTCTTTAAACTCCCAACAACATGTGTCATCCTCTATTCAATCCACCGATCATATTCTTTATGTATTGGTTGCTGTCTAAGACTCCAACAGCAAGTAACATTATCCAATTATTCCACCGATTATACACCTTCTATATTTATTGCTGTCTAGAACTCCAAACAGCGTGTGACATTATTTAGGTATTCCACCAAACATACTCTTTCCAAATTGATGGCTGTCTAATCTCCAAACAGCGGGTGACCTCATCTAATTAATCCACCGAGCATTCCCATCAAGATTTTTTTTAACAATCCAAACCTTTTTATTATTGATTCAACTCCACCAAGAATATCACCAATCAAGCCTACGATTCAATATTATATATCCACCAAGAATATCATTGATCAACTCTACAATTCATCATTTTATATCCACCAAGAATATCACTAATCAAGAATTATAATCCAATACTTGTATTATTCCTCCAAATTCCTGAAAATTCAACTAGATCATTTATCTAGCTTATCTATTCAACTGGACCCCACCAATTTATTTCTCCCAGAACCCACACTATCATTTCCTATTCTTGATCGACCTAAATCCACCAATACCTTTAGGTGCATACTACAAACATCTATCTCCTTTACTCACGACCCTGTTTATTCCGCCCATATTTTTGTTTGTAAGATTAGTAATGCCACTATTTGAAATACAATACATAAAATTTCCTGAGACCTAGCCGCTTTGGAACAAATCATAATGTTCAAGGAATACTAACATGATTTTCCATACATATGGCATCACACCATATGCCTAATATCACCATAATTTTTCCATATATATGGCATCACACCATATAACATCTTTCAGTGTTATAGCCGCTTAACTTACCACTGGGACGACACCCAGGACAACTCAAATCAGGGCCTTTCTCTGCCCTCCACTTTACCACTCCCATTCACAAAGTTTTTGAAATAGAACTATATCTGGTTAAGTTCCCATGCCCGCCCTTGACCGTTGGCACGACTATTCGAATAGTTTTGACTCTGCAGAGTTTGCACACTTTACCCACAAGAGACAGTTCACTCGTTGCCCCACACGATTCCTTAGTCATGCGGTTGAGCAAACCATCACAGTAACCATTCAAAGTACCTCGCCCCTTCCATCACCTCACCCCTATGAGCTTGTCCCGCTTGCAGCAGGTCTCATAGGTTGTGGGGGGTTCCCCTCCTATGCGTCTAGTAGCTGGCTACCCACACTACTAGCCCGCCGCAGAAGAACTTCACCCTCCGCGGGTGCCCCATTCAAGCCGTCACCTAGACCGCCACTTGCACTACCTCACCTCCTCCACCGATGACGGTGATTTTCAGGGTCCGGTAAATTTACTAGGCCAAGTTGTACTTTACAGACTTGTGGTTGTACTTGTTTTACACAGGTGGGCATGACAAGATTCGGTCCTTAGGGTTATCTGGGCGGTTCTACCACAAACCACATTCTCGTGCACCACTGCACCATAGCCCCAAACCATCCGCCCAGATAAATAAGCAATTGGAGGTTTTTGGGAATATAAAATAACTATATCCAACATACACCAGTCATTACCACCATGACTTCCCAACCAATTTTTCTCAGGATTAAAAGTGATGCTTGGGCGCTCTCGCGCCCATGAGTATCTAAACAATACTAAGCATGGCATATGATTACGGACTTATTTTTGAAAGGTTACTATTATAATTTTTGCTAGGGCGACAAGGTTCACAAATTTAAATATTCCAAAGGAGGTGTAATATTATTCAAGGTAAACAATAGGCATGTAACTAGAACCTTAAATTAACATGTATTTGCATATAACATAACAGCATGCAATTTGATAATTCAAACCCAAGTAATTTGCAGAAAATGTAGGTTCAACATGATCAAAGTATTGACTCGCCTGGAGCGGTTTACCGCGGTCTTGGGCTCACTCAAAACTATCTCATCTGATGGTCTCGAGCTTCTGGTCTTTATCTTCACCTTGATCTTGATCTCGCCTGATACATTGATTCTTCGGGGCTCCAGTTTCTAACTACGCAATAAGCGTCTGAATCCAAATAAAAGCAAATAACATAAAAGATCCAAATAAATCCAAATAAAACTCAATTTTAGTATCGTTATGAGCTAATGGGTGATTCGGGTGATTGGAGGCAAGGTCGGGGGTAGAATACGATGACTTGATCTTTTCTTTAATGATCTCGTTTACTATTTTTATATTTATCAAGGAAGTTCTATGTGCTAGGTTAGACCTATTCATTAATAGCTAATCTTAAGCCTACTATTTCTTGAATGGCATTAATTTGTACATCGTAAGAGCATTTACCCTGACCTAGGGGTTCATATATCGTCTTTAGGATAACTTGCATTCAAAGCTAATGGTTGGTCACCACAGATTATTTAATGGTTGTTTGTGAAAGTACTTTTATGACTTCTTAAAGACATAGGAACGATAGTCATACTTTAGATGGTTAATTGTGTATCACCTAAAATTATATGGCTTTTATTGTCCAAATAGTTTTTACGATATACTCTATAGTCATGCTAAGTGAAATGTTAACCTAAACCCCGACTGGCATTAATAACTAAATCTAGCATTTTGAGATTTATTTATCGGCGATGTACTATTGGTGGGGTTTATAAATCATGACTTTCTAATTTAAATATATATTATATTTCAAATGGCTTCGGCATATCGTTTAGTTTTATGAAGCTGCTTGAGTTATCATTTAATTGAATTTACCCTTAAGATTTGTTTTATGGCTGCAGACAAAATGTTAGGGCATAAATTATAATTACGGTTAATCTCTTAAGTTAAAGTCTCGCTTTTGTAGGTAATACGCTATTCAAGTTGTTTCCTTCATCGTAACCCTGAATGTATTTTTAATCAGGACCTTTATTAAATTTGGTCATGTAGCCAAGTCCACCTTTTATGAATGCCGTTAATTATAATCTAGACTTTAGTTAAATGTTCCAAACTACATCAGTTACTCATATAGGTTACTTAATCTAATATGAAAGCTTAAAATATCCCAACCAGATCCACTAGCCTCTCTACTTTACTTCCACAACTTGAACTTGGATGTGCTATTATTATTATTATTATTGTTGTTGTTGTTGTTGTTGTTGTTGTTACTATCATTTTTCTTAATATGTATCCTTATTAAGTTTGGGCCTTAAGTATAACCATACTTTGCTAATGCCTATAATTGATACTTAAGCCTCAAATAAATAGTTAAATCCTTTCCTTGAGTTTTTAATTCCATTCACAAATTAAAGTTTGTAAATCACACAAACCATACAATTTATTCTCCCTCCTTTTTATTATTAACATTTGACCTCTTTTTTTAAAATTATTTCATTGGAAACAATGTTGATCAATAATTACCAAGAAATGGGAGGAAAACCTGGAACATGCATTGGCTTAGAAAGGAGTTTCCTAATCGGGCCCACATGCCAGCCGAAAGGGGGAAGAAGAGTAGAGCAGGGCTCGGCCAGAAGGGAAAGGAAATAGAGGAGGGGCGGGCGTAGGGCCAGGCGGCGGGCTCACCAGCGCGACCTTCGGCCGGAGGGGCGGTGGATGCCCAAAACGGGTTGCCCTGAGGTGGTGAAGCTCCGGGTGGGGCCGCTCCGGCCGGGGCGGCGGTGACTGTGGCCGGCGACGGTGGAGGCGGCGAGGCGTAGAGGGGCCATGGGGGTGGCGACGACCAAGGGGAAGGGAAGTCCAATTAGCATGAGCACATGCAAGAGGGAGTCCCGGGGAACGTACCGGTGCGGTCGGGGAAGCCGGTGAGTGGTCGAGGCAGCCTGGCGCTGGGAGCCAGGGGCGGCGGTGGGCGGCTCACGTGGAGGGCTCGCCTCGGTGGGGAAGTGCTCCGGCCAGCGGTCCGGGAAGTCTCACGGCGGCTTGGGGATGCTCCCACCACGGGGAATCGGACCGCAAAGCCCCGAGGAGGGAATGGCAGCGGGAATGGCGTCTTCGGCCGGCGAGGAGAAGAAGGAAGCGCAGCGGCGGTTCGTGGGATGAAACTTCGATTAACCAGAGGGGAGGGTGAAGGAGGGCCGGGGCACGCCATGATGCTCTTGATTTGGGGAGTTGGTGGCCGGAGTGACTGAATTGGGCGGAAAGCTGCGGCGGCTCATACGGGCAGCTCGAGCTGCGCTCGACTCGAAGGGGGAAGAAAGGAGCAAGGGTAAAAGGGGGCGAGCTCAGGGCTTCTTATGGGCGAGCGCGCGCGGGGGATGGAGCTAGGGTGGAGGTAGCGGTGTGGCCAGACGGCGTGGGGCTCGGTGGAGACGCGGGGCTCGGCGCGGCGCAGGGTGCGGCAGGGTGACAAGACGAGACGGCCACACGGCAATGATGGCGAGCAGGGGCGCAGAGCAGGGCGAAGGAAGAAGACGCGGAGGGAGGAGACGATGTGGAGGCAGCTCGGCCGCGCAACGGGAAGAAAAAGAAAGGAGGAAGGGGAGAAGGGAGAGCGTGGGGGAGGGAGAAGAGCGAGGGAGGTAGGGCGCGCGGGACCCAGTGGCAAAGAAGGGATTCGAGTGGGAGAAAAGAAAGGGAAGGAGAGAGAAAGAAGAGGAGTGGGGCCCGCATGTAATAGAGAGGGGTTTTGAAAAGGAATGGGAGAAATTGAGAGGTTTTAGCTGTTTTGAAATTTGAATCTTAACTTGAATTTCCAAGTTTTGGCTCAATTATCTTGATACAAAATTTAATAGCCTTCTATTTTAGATTTTATTTAATTTTTGCTATAAATTGTATGCATAAATTTTTGAATGTCCAACTTGGGTTTGTGTATGCCATTTAAATTAAAAGTTGATATTCTTGGTTTCCCCTTTTTATTGGCTTGGATTTGAATACAAGATTTTTGGTATTTTGATTCTTAGAGTTTTAAACTCCCCAAAATTATTTCTTATTTTGCTCCGCACAAAATTCAGGAGAACCCCAATGAGATTTTGTGCCAAAATTTAAATGACAATAAGATGCAAATAAAAGTTTTAAATTACTCCAAATTTCAAACATCCAAATTTTAGGATGTTACAAAACATGGCATCTGGTGTTGCCCGGGGGAGCTTCCTACGGACTACTGCAAGTCGCCATATAGGTCAAGCTCCATGTGATCACCCCCTCTGTAGTGTTGAGCTGCATTTCTACATTCAGTGCATCACTCTTATTAGCATCGGGCTGATCGACAAATTATGATTCAGCCTTCTTCCCTATCACCTTCTTGCTCTTACCAATGGACTCATGGTAGAGGTCACCAGATGCTTCGGGGTGTGGCAAGCACGAGGCCAATGATCCATACAACCACACCTATAGAAAGGCCCAGGGGATAGACCATGTTGTTGCCCAAGTCTGGCTTTTGTTGCTTTCCTCTTCTTTGCCCCATCCAGCGGGGTTTACCATTTCCATTTTGCACAATTAGCTTCCACTTTCCACCCTTTTGTTTGGGTCCATTTCCATGGGCCTGGCCACTACTGGTCATCTGGGAATTAGCATGAGATTCTAGCAGTGGTTGTGATAGTTTCTTCATCAGCAACTCATTGTTCTTCTCTGCCTCAAGAAGGGTGGTAATCAATTCCATGTACTTCTTGTACTTGGCCTAACGGTACTATTGCTGGAGCATCCTATGGGTGGGTGGAAAGTGCTCAAAGTATTGTCTATCATCTCGGCATTTATAACCTTCTAGTTATAGAACCTGAGCCTGGAGATGAGCTTATGAATGGTATAATTATATGCTGACACCTTCTTGAAGTCCTAAAACCTTATATTGGTCCACTCACGCTGTGCTTCAGGTAGCATGATGGACCTTTGTTGGTCATATCTTTCCTACAAGGAATTCCACAATGCTAAGGGTCCTCTTCTAGCATGTATTCAAACTTCAGGTCATGTTGGATGTGGTGCCCTAAGAAGTGTAGTGCACACATTTGGAGGTCTCAGGAATGGTGGGAGCCCCAGCTTCTGGCTAGGTAATGGCATGTAATAGCCCAGGTCTTTTATAAATAATAATAATAATAACAAAGATAATAGTGAAAAAATAATTTAAAATACAAAAGTATTTTGGTTGCCAAAGTTTTGATTTTTGTTTTGCCTTGATTTTCTGTTTTTAAGAAGGCTGAATTTGAAAAGTAATTTAAGTAAGAACTTAAAAATATTATTAAATAAAAGGATATTTTCATTTTATGTAAAAATCCTATTTCAAATTAATTATTTAGAATTATTTGGCTTTTATCTAGTTTCCTGTGATTTTCTGGAGTATAAAAATCTATTTTTAAAATTAAAAAGTAGTTTATGTATAAAATTATAATACCAAATTAAGTTATAAATATTTTATCGAAGTCCAAAACATCTCCAGGAACTTTTGTGAATTTTTTTGGAATGTTTGGAATTTATTTGGTATTTTTCTAAGCTTTATTTGCTTCTATAGTGTTTTGTGAAAATCAAAAAGAAAATAAAATCCCCGCCTTCCCTCCGCCTGACGTGTGGATGGCCCTGATCTGCCCATGTCGCCTCCCAGACCATCTCCCGCCGTCCATTCCTGACCATCGGATCCCTCCTTGCGGCCACGTGTCACCCATCGGTCACACCCCCGCTCCCGCCTCTCTCTCTTTCCCTCCCTCCCTCTCTGGCCGCTAGGACCCACTGTCAGCTCCTTCTTCCCCGCCCTCTTCTTCCTCCTCGCGCCGCAACCGCCACCTCCTCGCTCGCCTAGATCTCCTCCCTTCTCCCTCTCTCTTCTCCCCCGAGCGACCCACGCCGACCTCTGCGATCTCCGTGCCCGAATCCCGCTCTTCCCACACCCGCTCTCCCCTTCTCCTCTCGCAATCGCCGCCAACCTCCGCCATCTCCGGTGAGGAATCCCCGCCCCCGTGCTCTCCCTTTGACCTGATAAAACTCCCCTCGGCATCCCCTTCCTCCGCACCACCTCCCCCTCCGCTCTTCTCTCCCTCCCGAGCGCTCCACCACCCCTGCCACCGTGCTCCTCTCTCTCCGAGCCTTGGCCACCCTCCGATGAGCAATTGTCATCAACTCAGAGTGCTACTCACCTCGCCGCCACCACCTTCGCCCTCCTCATCGTCGTGTGCACCTTCTCCGCCCCTCCGCTGAGCCAGGTCGCTACCGAAGCGCCGCCGTACCAGAGACCCGAGCGCCACCACCACCTTCCTCATCACCAACCATCCTCGGTAAAATCCATGAGCACCATCGCACTCCCCGTCGCCTCCTCTCTTTTGCACCCGACGCTAGCCGCCACCGTCAACCGGAGCTCTGGCGAGCCCTCAAGCCCAAAGCGCCGCCGTGCCAGCCATGCCACATGAGTGAATGAGCTGACGTGGTCGCCAACGTGGCTACCGTGTGGTGCCCAGTGGCACGCCATGCCAGCACTCACCTGCCCGATCAGCGCCATACCTCCTGGTCCACATGGCGCACATGTGTCATACCCGTGGCTGCCATGTCAGCACCACCTACCAGCCATATCAGCAAAATAGGCCCAATCACCTACCACCTGGATGTCACACAATCACCCTTGCCACCTTAGCTTCCCCCTGGTCCATGGACCTGGTCCACGGTAGACCAGGGCCCACCTGCCAGTCAATCCACCTTAGGGCTGACGTCATGTGATGTCATAAACCTGATTTTCCTTTATAAAAATAATTCAGCCAAAAAAATCCCAGGGTTGACGTCATAATTCCAATTTCCTTTAGAAAAATAATTCCAGAAAATCAGCCTTTTTCCTTTTTCTTTAATTTCAAACTTCCAAGAGCCCGTTCTCCTTCATCGTAACTCCGCTTGAGCCCATTAAAATTCCTAAATTCATGAAAAATTCTAATATATGCATTTATGCCATCCTTTTAATTATTTGGAGTTTATTTGAATTTATTTAGATTTTATTTGAGTTTGTTTGGGTATTTTCACGTGTAGACTACGACGATCTAGAAGAATTCTACGACGCTGATTCACACCAACTCGCGGAGCAAGAGAAGTCACACACCTTGACCATGTTGATACCAGATTATGAAATAAAACTATGTTGTTTTAAATTATTCTGCATGCATATTTTTATTCAATGTATTTCAATTCCAGTTTTAAATTTAGTTATTGCCTACTTGTTAATTCCTCCATTGACATTGAATTCCTCGATAGCTTGTCACCCTAAAATCAAACTCTAGTTAGTACACTAGTATGGACTAGAGAATTTTATATCAAATGCTTAGACCTGCTTAGATATAATCTTTATTTTGGGATAACCTTTTCACATAAAATGATGAGCTTTTCAAATGTATTCTTGACTTTGGTGAGTCAAGAAGGATTATGAAATATTATGAAATAAAATATAAAACCTGGTTTACACTTAGGCTAATGGTTAGGTGGTGGGTGCAGGCATGCATTGTCGTTCGGTGATACAGTGTTGATTGTCGGGCACAGGGGGTATGTGGTTAAGCCTAAGTCAAATTAAGGACCGGTCTGTGAGATACTGTTGTAAAGCCCTATCACACTACCGCAAGGCTGGTATGAGAGAGTCCTAGCTAACTAATTTGTGGGTCCCAACCTGAGTCCAGTCGTAGGTTGAAAGTGAGCGTGGCGTAGATCATGAGAAGTCTCACACAGCTCAAGAGGGGGTCCTGGTCTGGTGGATTCCTTACTGGGGTGAAACCTTAGTATTGGCTTAGACAGGTTGAAGGCTTTTTGCATTGTAAAAGCCTTGTCATGATCTCCTCGCCACACACCTAAGGAAGTGTGTTAATTGCGTGGCAATATGGGATGATCATGTCTTGTGGGTAAAGTTGTACAACCTCTACAGAGCATATAATCTATCCTGGATAGCCGTGCCCACGGTCATGGGCATGCTGAGTAAAGTTTTTCATGGATTAGACTTTGTTTTTCAAAATGGTTTATGGAAACCTTATGGATGGATGGAATCCATGAGAGATTGAAAAGCTTATAGATGGATGGAATCCATACAATATCTTTTGGAAACATGGTCCGGGTGGGATGCCCATGGTTAGGTTAGTGTTTGGTTGGAGCCTGCACTAATAGTATTAATTTGATTTACAATTACTATTTTTACTTATTGTATTAAATTCAGCATTTTCAATCTATTTACTATATTTCTTTAACCGTTGTTTTATGCACAAATAACCCTATATGCCTTTCTTTGTTGCCTTTATCATTATATTGCATATCTCCGTATGACTTGCGGAGTACAAGTTTGCACTCACCTTGCTATCTCCATACAGAGAAAGATGACTTCGACTATGGTGATGACCTAGACGAGTAGGCCGCATCTTACTGTCGTTTGCCTATAGGCAAGCTTGTTGGGCTTCTTCCGCTTCGGTGTTTTTCTTTCGCTGCTTATGTTTAATTTGGCCTATTGACCATGGATGTATACTTTGGCAATGATGACCATATTTTGTTAATAAATGTCATTATGGTTGATATTTATCTTTGTTGTCTACTGTGTGCACTAGCTATTCCTGGACTAGTGCGATTTACACAGAGGATCCAGGAGTTGTTGCTCCGGGGTCCGACATGGTAGCGACCGAGCCAAAAATAGCGTGCCAAAAATTTCTCCCCTCTTTTTTTCTTTCCTCCCCTGGGCCACCCGTGGGCCTCCCTCATTTGGCCTGTGTCTCCCGACTGGCTCCCTTAGCAAACTAGGCGTCCCCCTAGTGGTGGTGGCTCGGGCTCATCTACTACAGGTAAAGGAGAGCCAGTGGTTGCTCCTCAGGCACGGTGTGGCACGGTAGTACGGGCGCGTGCTAATGGCGTAGCAACACCAAGGAGGCTGTGTGGCAGTGGCTTCAGGCGCGGAGGCTACTGGGCATGGAGGTGGCCGAGTGGCTTTTGGTGGGTGTTCTCGGGCGCTGAGGTGGCTCCTAGCGGGTGGCCTTAGGCATGGAGGAATGGACGTGGTGGTAGCTTCGGGCGGCCACGACGGCGAGGCGCGGACACAATGGTGCTAGTGGGGAGGAGGCCGAGAGGTAGCGGGCTGACTTCGGGCGGCCATCATGGCACTGATCGACATCGCCGGTGGGGGAAACCGAGTTGTGATAGCTTTAGGTAGTTGGTGAGTAGCGAGGTGGGGAAGTGGCACCTTTGGTTGGAGAAGGCCGAGAGGTGGCATCAACTTCGGGCAACTAACGGTGACATTGTTGAATCCATGCATGTCCATTTCAAGATTTTTCAAATCAATCTTGATTTTAATCTAACTAGGCATTCTTATTTAGAACCTATATGTTCAATCTACCAGATTATAGAGATAAATAGCCATGAGAACGAATCATAGATTGAAAATGTGATTAGAATCAATTAGGACGCAACTGATCTATTCATGACATTGCAGCAAATGCATAGTAGATTGGTTGAGGCTTGCATACCTTTCAACTTGTAAAGTGATTCGTGTTGATAACATGTTGAGAAATAATGATAATCACCAATGCAATAAATGAAATCAATCAATAGAGAATCAATAGAGAATAATTGGGAGAAGACACCAAGGAGATGAAGTCTTTTTGTTAATCTCTAGATCTGTTCTCCCTTGTTCATAGGCTTGTCTATTTATAGTCAAAACCCCTCAGGGGTAGTTTCGGTATTTGCTCACCAACGTAACCTAATAGGTTTTGTAACAAAAACAACCTAATTTGGCTCCAAATAAACTTAGGTTTAATAAATCTTACTCTAGGCCAAAATAAAAGAAATAAGAAAAATGGAAAACAAAATCCAGAAAAACCCATTTAAATCCAAATAAATTAAATAAAATTTTGGGATGTCACACTCTAGATGAAGCTCACAACTGGTACTTTGCTTAGGGAGGTGACAATGTTGTCGTCTTCCATTAGAAAAAAAACTTGGCGCTTACGACGAAGCTCACGAGCCGCTATTTTGCTTAGGGAGGCGAGAACGTCACTGTCTCTCATAAAAAAAACTTGGTGCTCAAGACAAAGCTCGCGAGTAGCTACTTCACTTGGGGAGACGAGAATGTCATCGCCTCCCATTAAAAAACATGGCACTTAGGACAAAGCTTCTGAGTGGCTATTCACTTGGAGAGGCGAGAATGTTACCATCTCCCATCGAAAAAACTTGACACTCAGGATGAACCTCATGAGCAGCTACTTTGCTCAGGGAGGCAAGAATGTCACCATCTCCCAATGAAAATACTTGGTGCTTGAGATGAAGCTCGCGAGTAGCTACATCGCTTGGGGAGACAAGAACATCACCATATCCCATTGGAAAATTTTGATGCTCGAGACAAAGCTCACGAGTAGCTACTTCACTTGGAGAGGCCAAAATGTCATCGCCTCCCAATGAAGAAACTTGGCACTCGGGATGAAGCTCATGAGTAGCTATTGTATTGTTGCCCTTGGGGCGGTTGTTGGGCGACTCGACCTCGGAGGGTGAGTGTAAGGCAGTGAAGACTCAACCCCTGAGGGTGGCGGTCATTGACCCGACCCTAGAGGGTGGGTGTAAGGTGGTGAAGATTCGACCTCAGAGGGTGAGTGGTTGTGGACCTGACCCTAGAGGGTTGGTGCAAGGTGGTGAAGATTCGACCTCGGAGGGTGAGTGGTTGTGGACCTGACCCTAGAGGGTGGGTGTAAGGCGATGAAGACTCGACCTCAGAGGGTGAGCGATCATCGACCTAAACCCAGAGGGTGGGTGTAAGTTGATGAAGACTTGACCCTTGAGGGTGAGAAGTCGTTGACCCAACCTCGAAGGGTGGGTGTAAGTCGATGAAGACTCGACCCCTGAGGGTGACAGGTCATCGACCTGACCCTGGAGGGTGGGTGTAAGTCGATGAAGACTCGAGTGCTGAGGGTGAGAGGTTATTGACCTAGCCCTATGTCGAACCCCGGAGCAGCAACTCCTGGATCCTCTGTGTTAATCGCACTAGTCTAGAATCAGCTAGTGCACACAGTGATAACAGGGATACATACCAAGCACAATGACAAACTTTATTTAACTTAATATAGGCCTGGTGGCCAAAGTTTACATCAATGGCACATAAGCCAAAATTAAATATAAGCAGTGAAAGGAAAAACCAAAGCAGAAGAAGCCCACTAAGCCTGCCCACAGGCAAACGAAAGTAAGACATGGCCTACTCGTCCAAGTCTTAACCGTAGTCGAAGTCATCTTCCTCTGTGTGGAGATAGCAAGGTGAGTATAAACTTGTACTCCGCAAGTTGCACAGAATATGCAACATAATGATAAAGGCAGTAAAGGAAGGCATATAGGGTTATTTGAGCATAAAATAGCATTTAAAGAAATACAATAAATAGATTGGAAATTACTGAATTTAATATAGTAAGTAAAATCAGTAATTGTAAATGAAATTAATACCGTTAGTGCAGGCTCCGACCAAACACTAACCTAACCACGGGCATCCCACCCAGACCATCCTTTCCAAAAGATCTCGTATGGATTTCATACATCCACACGCTTCCGAACACTCGTGGATTCCATCTATCCACAAGCTTTTCAATCTCTCATGGATTCCATCCATCCATAAGGTTTTCATAAACCATTTTGAATAACAAAGTCTAATCCATGAAAAACTTTACTCTGCTTGCCCATGACCATGGGCTCGGCTATCCAGGATATATTATACACTCTACAGAGGTTGTACAGCTTTACCCACAAGATATGATCATCTCATATTGCCATACGATTAACACACTTTCTTAGGTGTGCGGCGGAGAGATCATGACAAGGCCTTTACAATGCTAAGCCTTTAACCAGGCCAAGCCAACACTAAGGTTTTACCCTAGTAAGGAATCCACCAGACCGGGACCCCCTCTTGAGCTGAGTGAGACTTCTCATGGCCTACGCCACACTCACTTTCAACCTACGACATGACTCAGGTTGGGACTCGCAAATTAATCAGTCAAGACTGTCCCATACCAGCCTTATGGTAGTACGATAGGTCTTTGCAACAGTAGCTCATAGACTAGTCCTTAAATGACTTAGGCTCAACCACATACCCCTGTACCCGACAATCCACACTGTGTCACCGAACAACAGTGCATGCCTGCACCCACCACCTAACCATTAGCCTAAGTCTAAACCAGATTTTTATATTTTATTTGAAATATTCCATGATCCTCCTTGACTCACTGAAGTTAAGAATACATTATTTCTATGCATGTCTAAGCATTTGTTACAAAAATTCTCTAGCCATACTATTATACTAACCAGAGTTTCATTCTAGGGTTACAAGGTTTCGAGGGATTCAAGGTCAACGAAGGAATTAACAAGTAGGCAATAACTAAATTTAAAACTGAATTAAAATATGTTAAATAAAATTAAGCATGCAATATAATTTAAACCAACATAAATTAATTTGCAAACTGGGATTAACATGATTAAGGTGTGTGACTTGCCTTACTCTTCAGTTGGGTGCAAATTGACGTCGAGGAATTCTCCCAAATAGTCGCAGTCTACACGTGAAAATAACCCACCAAACTCAAATAAATTCAAATATACTCCAAATATTTAAATTGAGGACAAAAATGGATAGATTGGAATTTTTGAGGAATTTAGGAATTTGAACGGGTTCAATCGGAGTTAGGACGAAGGAGAACGGGCTTTCGAAAGTTTAAAAATCAGAAAAAAAAAAGAATAATTTGGATTTTCTGAAATTAATTTTCTAAAGGAAATTGGAATTATGATGTTAGCAGGAATTTTCTTTTTTGGCTGAATTATTTTTCTACTGGAAAATCGGATTTATGACGTCAGCGTGACATTAGCCCTGTTGACTGAGACTTACGACCATGCAGTCGAACTTACGACCACGCAGTCCAGCTTACGAGCATGTAGTCGAACTTATGACCACACCATCGAGCTTACAACTACGCCGTCGAGCTTAGGACCATGCAGTTGAACTTATGACCACGCAGTCGAGCTTACGACCACGCAGTCGAGCTTACGACCACGTAGTCATTTATGACCACTCGGTGCTATGACTACGAAGTTGTTTACGAGTACTCGGAGCTACGACCACAAGGATCTAGTCGCAACTGGCAGTCGTAAGGGTCTCGAGTGCTAACATGGCTCGCCGGCCGGGAGGGCGCTCAGGACCCGAGGGTCACCAACGAACGGTGGCACATGACGGCCGGAGAGTGGTCGGCGACGAGGAAGAAGCAGCGGCGCAGCTCAGGCTCCAGCGTGGCGGCACTCCATGGGCGAAGAGGCTTGGCTGAGGGGTGGGCGAGACTAGCAACGATGCAATGAAGCCGGTGGAGAGGTCGGCGAGGCATGTGGAGGACCAAGGCGGCCAGAATTCTTCACCAGAGTAGTTCGCCGATGAGAGAGAGAAAAGATGGCACAAGGTGGGCTCGGGCATGGAGAGGAGTGGAGCACAAGGAGAGGAGAGGTGAGGGCATGGAGAACAAGTGCTTGGGGAGGGCTTTTATAGGGGAAGGGGGTGGCACTGGCTAGCTAACGACCGTGCGGTAATGGTGGCGGCGGCCATTGCCGAGAGGTGCGAGAATGGGGGAAGTGGGGAGGTGGTTGCGGGGAGTGCGGCACACAAAGGAGAGAGGTAGGGTGGCACGTGTGCAGGAGGAAGCGGCGGCCGGAAAGGGCGGAAGCGGCTTCGACGGAGGTGGTTGCAGTAGGAGGAAGAAGGGGCGGGGAAGAAGAAGCTCCTGACAGATGGGGCCAGTGGTTGCGAGAGAGAGGAGAGAGGGAGGGAGCGGGCGGAGCGGATGGTAGATATCTCGCCACGGGGAAGGGGAAGTAGAAGTAGATCGAGTGGCCGGAGAAGTTAAGTGGAAGGGGACGACAGGACGGGCCGGGGTGGCGACGTGGGCGCATCCTGGTCATCCACGCGTCGGCCGGAGGGAGGGGTGGGAAGATTTAAATTTAAAATTTTGATTTTTGGGTTTTCAAAAAAGTTCACCAAAATTCTTGGAGATGTTTTGGACTTAGATAAAATATTTCCAACTTAAGTTGGTATCATATTTTTATACTTGAAATACTTTTTAATTTCAAACTAGATTTTAAACTCCAAAAAAACTCAGAAAATCTAGATGAAAGCCAAATAAATACAAATAATTAATTTGAATTAGGATATTTATAGAAAATCAAAATATCATCTTATTTAATAATATTTCTAGGTTTTTACTTAAATTACTTTTCAAATCCAGCCTTTTTAAACAGAAAATCAAGGCAAAACAAAATTAAAACTTAGGCACCAAAACACCTATTTTTATTTTAAACCAAATTAATTTAATTTAATAATTTTTTTTACCTAAAAATTGAGATAAACAGCTGGGGTGTTACACCCTAGAGGGCGAGTGTAAGGTGGTGAAGACTCGACCCTTAAGGGTGAGCAGCCGTCGACCCAACCCTGCAGGGTGAGTGGTCATCGACTCGACCTTGAAGGGTGGGTTTAAGGAGATGAAGACTCAACCTTAGAGGGTGAGCGGTCACCGACCTGACCTTGGAAGGTGAAGGTAAGGCGACTCAACCCCGAAGGGCAAGTTATCATAGACTCGACTCTAGGAGGAGTGTTTGTCCATGTCGAGGTGTAAGTTCAAGCTCCATTAAGTTGGTTTTGGTGATAATGAAAAATACATTTATGAGACTAACTTATTTATCATTTATGATATTGCCTAGTCTTATTTGAATGTGGTAATGACAAATGGTTTGTTGATAAAATGACAAATGTCATTGTGACACTAACATGTTTATTGATTATGATATTAACTAGCCTCAATTGGATGAAGAAGTGACAACCATGGAGGTATTCATTCTACATCATATTCTTATGTCTTAATGCATTCCTTTGATTCAAAATATAGATTGAACTTCACTAAATAGTCTAACTTGAATATGTGTATATGTCTTCATTATACATTCTTGTATGCACACATTTAGGGGGAGTTCACTCTATGTTTTGAGGATTCATTAGTATTGATCGATGCTCATCTTTCCACTTATTAAGGATCATTACTTTGAAACATATCTTTTGAGTATATATAGCTTATGTAGTTCATATATACTCATAATCGGGTTGTCATCTAGTTCTTCCATTATGCATTAATAGTTGGATGATTAATGACAATCAGATAAGGTTTGCATTGAAAATTTATCCTAGAGTATACATTTGTTATGTACATGTTGTATACTTAAAAATCAATCTTTATGTTATTATTTGTTGAGATTGTCATGGATTATGAAAAAGGAAAGATTATATAATCTAGTCCCTCCATTATGAGTTAATGGTGAAGTTTGGTAATTGATTAGAATTGATTTGTGGACTAACATTTTTCATGGGTTGGATGAATATGTTAGGTTCCATAAATGAGAATGATTTGGGATGACTTCATGTGTTGAAGATCATTAAGTCAAGACGTGAGAAGAAGATGGCTTCATGAGTTGAAGGTCATGAAGAAGAAGATGTATTGTCAGTTGATGCATATCCAAGAGGAGATGATCATGTGTTGATCATCAAGTCAAGTGAAGACCCATCATGTGTTGATGGAGTTCAAGTAAAGGATGCATCATGTGTTGATGCATATCAAGACAATGACCTAAGGCAAAGGTATGGCTAGCTAGGGCTAAGAATGTGTTTCTAGTCTTTTATCGGTCTTGGAGTTTGGTTGGAAGATTGGATTGTCAGTATAGATTGTCGTACTATTAAGATGGGTCATGTCTAGTAGCTTGAGTCTCATCATAAGTTGATAGCTCAACCTCACATCTTCTAGCTCTCCTTGGCATGAGGCTTGTATTTGCAAATGTGTTTTACAAATAGTTAAAACTCATGTGTTGAATCATTGTAACATGGGGCTGTACATTACGAATGTGTTTTGCAAGTGTTTGAAGTCCATATTTCCTACTACTTGTAGTATGAGGTTTATATTTGCAAAATGGTTGAAGCTTATATTTAATCCTTGTGTCATGATTATAAAAGTATGCAGATGTATTTTTTAACTTGTTGGGAATTATGTTTAATCCTTGTGTTCATGATACTAAAGTTTGTAAATGTATTTTGCAAAATTTTTTGAAGTACCTGCACTTTTCAGGACAATCGAAACTACCTAGTATGACCTGTGGTACTACCGTTGAATGAAAATATTGGCATTGTAATAACAGAACTATCACGTGCATCGGTGGTCGGAAGAACTATGTGGTTAAGAACCAACGTGGTCGAGACCAGAGTGGTCAAACCAAGGTGGTCGAAGACCAAAGTTGTCGATCTAGCATGGTCGAAACCAACATGGTCAAGATCTATGTGATTGAAACCAGCGTGGTCAAACCAGCATGGTCGAAACCAATGTGGTCGAGATCTGTGTGATCAAGACCAGCTTGGTCGAGACCTGTGTGGTCAAAATCGATGTGGTCAAACTGACGTGATTGATACAATGTAATCGAAAATCAACTTAATGGTTAGAGATATGTGTCATCGAAGATCGACTTGGTCAACTTGGTCGACACCTGAGTGGTCGAAACCAACATGGTCAAAAACTAATAATCAGAGACCTGTGTGGTCGATCCGGACAACGTGGTCAAAGACCCGTGTGGTCAGAGACCTGTGTGGTCAAATAGGACAATGTGGTCGGAGATCGACGTGGTCAAAGACCTGAGTGGTCAAACCATCTAACGTGGTCGAGGACCAGTGTAGTCGACTATTGAAACTTCCAACAAGCTACATGTGAGTGGTCTGTACAGCTCTGTGTGAGCGGTCCGAACAATGAGTGGTACTACTGGCTCTATGTGAGTGGTACTTTCGATTTGTAGACCGGCTTTGTGTGAGCGTTACACCAATTGGCAAAATGACTACCATGTGTAGTGGTATGTCTTTTCTAGAGAGACACCTCTATGGAGTCTTCTCGTCCCTGAGGAAATCAGTAGTTCCGCTTGAGTGGCGCGGTGCTTCCAATTATCAGTAGTACCGGACTTTAGCCATCAAAAGTACCGAATTTACCTACAACAGCTAGTTTACTGACCATTGCAGAGGAGTGTGGAAGTACCGATCGTAAGCCGATGGTACTTCTGAAAATCCTATTATTCGGGGGTTTGCTTCCAACGGCTAGTTTTTGTGGCGTGGGTATACACCCCTTTGTGGCTGGTTGGAGCAATGGTTGCTTCATTCCTTAACATTCCTTTGAGCTAGTGTGAAGACCTCCTCTCTATTGTGCATGTATTGCACCTAGTGAGCAAGGAAGAAGGTTGTTGATTGTATGTGTTGCATGTAGAGGTGGATTGAGTATCTACTCAAGCTTGTGCATTCGTTGCACATGGTGAGAGTCAAGCAAGTGGCTTGACTTGTTACTCTTGGAGTTTGCTAACTCCTAGATGGCATTGAAGGTGTTGTGCGCGGTGATCTTCTCAAGAAGCTTGTGAGAAGGCCCAATGAATTATGAGTGGTGTGGTGCTCGTCATCTCCGAAGTGGAGGAAGAGCAACCTTAGTAGATTGAGGTGTTTCGGCTTAACTGTGGAGCTGGTCCAATTCATTTGGGCTAACCTCAATGTGGACTAGGGGAGACCAGCAAGTCTCCGAACACCACAGTAAAAAGTAACTATGTCAATTATGGTTTGTTTTCTTATGCTCAATTTACATTCAAGCAATTTACATTCATAGAATTAAGTGATTGTTTGTCAACGTAAGATTGCAAACATTTGACACAGACTTAGATTATTGGTGCACTTAGGTAAACCTAGTTGATTTAGGTGATATTTCCACTAAACCTTTTTGAGTTAAGCTTTTACATTATATACTTAGTTTAGACAAATAGAATTTGATAATAATTGGAAGAGAATTTTTTATACCAGCTATTCACCCCCTCTAGTCGTCTCTTCGATCTTACAAGAGGCCAAGCCATCGAGGCTTGCTGGAGCTCGTCGATGTGAATCCATCGAGTTATTGGGAGCCCCTAGTCGAGGAGACACCTTTGAGACGAAGCGAAATCTGGTCGAGGCGAAGCGGTCGAGGCCGAGTTGAACCACGTCGAGGCCAAATTATCGAGACGTGTTGGAGCTCACTGAGGTGAATCCATTAAACTAGATAGAGCCCCTAGTTGGTGAGAGACCGTTGAGGCGAAGCAAAACCCAGCTGAGGCAAAGACGTCGAGGCCAAGTTGAACCATACCAAGGCCAAGCCATCAAGGCATGTTGGAGATTGCCGAGGTGAATCCATCAAAATAGTGGGGAGCCCGTAGTCGAGGAGATGTCGTTGAGGTGAAGCAAAGCTCGGCTGAGGCATAGCCATCAAGGCCAAGTTGAACCATGCTGAGGTGAAGACATTGAGGCATGTTAGAGCTTGCCAAGGTAGATCCATTGAACTAGGAGGGAGCCCCTAGTCGAGGAAATGTCATCGAGGCAAAGCGAAGCCTGGCTAAGGCTAATTTCAACCACACTGAGACCAAGCCATCAAGGCATGTTGGAGCTCACCGAGGTGAATCCATCGAACTAGGAGGAGCCCCTAGTCAAGGAGACACCGTTGAGGCAAAGCAAAGCCCAACCGAGGCAAAGCTGTTGAGGTTGAGTTGAACCATGTCAAGGGTAAGCAATTGAGACGTGCTGAGGTGAATCCATGAAAGTAGGGGGATCCCCTAGTAGAGGAGGCACCGTCGAGGTGAAGCGAAGCCTAACTAAGGTGAAGCCATTGAGGCCAAGTTGAACCACGCCGAGACCAAACCGTAGATACATGTTGGAGATCCAAAGGAGGTTTGGACATGTGGCCCAGAGGGGGTCCGGAGAACCTCAACGTAGATGGAGATCAGGATGGGTTTGGGACATCTCCATGCAGATGGAGTCTGGAGGCAGAGTCCCAAGCATCTCCACACAGACGGAGTTCACAAAGTCCAGAGGTGATGTCTGGGGCATCCCCACACAAACAGAGTCCAAAGGCAGAGTCTAGGGTATCTTCTCATGGACAAAGTCAAGAGGCAGAGTTCGTGCATCCCCTCACGAACAGAGTTTGGGGCAGGTCCGGAGCACCCCCGCGTGGATAGAGTCCAGAGGCGAAGTTCAAGGCATCTCTACTCGAATGAAGTCAGAGAATATGGTGGCGGAGTCTAGGGCATCCCCGTGCAAATGGAGTTTGGAGCTAGAGTCAAGGGCATCCTCGCGTAGACAGAGTTTGTGGTGGGTCCAGGGTGTCCCCACGCGAACGGAGTCTGGAGGTGGGTCTGCGGCACCTCTACACGGATGGTACGTCACATACCCCAAATTCTAGGGCATGTAGAAATGAGAAAAAATTTGAACTTTTTGAATGCATTTTGAATTCTTAGCTCTTTATTGGAGTTTCTTTGAAAAGTTTGAATTAAAAAATCAGAAGTGCATGTAATGCAAATAAAAAATTAAGACCAAGTTATAAAAAACTAAAAAGATGACGAAAAGTTGGCATGAGAAAACTTATGGTGAAAACCATCCTAAAAACCCACGATTATAATTTTAGCACTAAAAAATAAAATATCACAGTAAGTTATGAAATTATCTAAATCAAATAAGTATATATGATTCAACAAGAAATTTTCTCAGATTTTTCTGGAAAAATCAAAAGAAGATAAAACTCTAAAAATTTACACAATCATCTGCTCTATATCAAGAGCATTCATAAAGATTTTCATAAATCTTTTGAGCCCATCTGATGAGTCTAATAAATGTGCAGACCTCTCAGCTCACCCCTTTCTTTTTCTCACTGCTGAGTGTGGCCCACTTGCAGTACCTTTCTTCCACCTCCAGCCTACATGAGCACATGCCACTGGTTTTTGATGCCATGCTCATTTACTAACAGCACATGCCCTGCACCACACCTTTTCTCCGTGCATCCCGGCCTTATGCCCCAACTTTGCATCACGACTGCTAAGTTTGCCCTTAAGAGCTTTGACTGGTTGAGAGCTTCGACCAACTAGCAAGTACTCGATTACATGACTCCTAAACCCTTTACATGTCAAATTTATAACCAACAGATTCCATCAGATCGCCTCTCTATGCTCGATGACACATCGAGCCCACTGGCAGGGTTCATCTTCCACCTCAAGTGCCTGTACCAGCTCCACCATGGTCATGGCTCGAGCTAGTTCTTCTCTACTGCTAGCCCCGCCTACCTGTCACCTCAACACGAAAGATTTCTTCCCCGCTGTCCTCTTCTGCACCTCGCGTTCCACAGCGAGTATTTGACTGTGCTGCTCAATTGCACTCATGAGAACTCGTGCTCCACCCTTAGCCTTTCCGTACCTAAAAAGCCCCCCGATCATGCCATTTCTCTTCAGCTCTCCTTCTTGGTCTCTTGCTTGTTTCTTGAGCACTTCACTCACTGGAACATTGAGAAACCAAAGTTGTACGCGACGCCAATAAGCATGCCACTGTGTTCTAGCTACTCCGGTGAGCTTCTCTTCTCCCCAACTGCATCACAATGTGCCTTATCTCTTCCTTAAGCACCCTACTCATTTGTTTGGCCTTTCATGTAGTGGATCGCTTGGGTTAGGCCTTCTTCTTCATCTCTGACTAGGACAACACCATACGTATTCCTCTCTCTCTCCAGTGAGTCGTACCTCGATTCCATTAAATCGTACCTCCGCATGCATGCAAGCAAGCTCATGTGCACCCTCTTTCTTTATACCTTCTCTTTTGTCGGATTATGCTATCACCGTGAACCTCCTCTTCGCTGCCGGTCTCCTACGCCAACGTCCTTCACTCCTCCTCAAGCACCGCCCTCACCTCCTATAAGCTCCTTCTCCATCGTAGAATATGTGAAGTCAAAAGGAGAACTAAAGTAGTCGAACTCAAAAAGGAAATAGTAGTAGTCGAAGTTGAGAAGAGAACCATAGCAGTTGAAGTCAAAATCTAGCAGCCGATGTCGAAACCATCGACCGTGGCTAGAGTCGAGATCTTCAACCATTGTCGAGTCGATATCTATGACAACAGCCAGAGTCGAGATCTTTGACCACTGTCGATTTGATATCTTCGACTGCTGCCATGTCGAGATCTTCGATTGTTGCCATATCGAGATCTTCGACCGCTACCGTGTTGAGATCTTCAACCACTAACATGTCAAAACCTTCGACCACTAACATGTTGAAACCTTTGATTGATGATGTGTCGAGATCTTCGACTGTAGCCGGGTGTCAAAATCTTCGACCGCTGAAGTGTCAAAACCTTCAACCGCTACTGTGTTGAAATCTTTGACCGTAGCTAAAGTCAAAATCTTGGCTGCTATTATGTTGAGATCTTTAACTGCAGACAGGTGTCAAAATCTTCAACCGCTACTGCTGCCGAGATCTTCAACCATAGCCAGAGTCGAGAACTTCGACTACTGCTGTGTTGAAATCTTCGACCACAGCCAATCTGAGATCTTCGACCGTTGTCGTAGTTGAGATCTTTGATCGCTGCCAGAGTCGAGATCTTTGACCACTGCTAGAGTCGAGATCTTCGACCGTTGCCATGTCGGAATCTTCGACCGCTACCATGTCAAAGTCTTCGACCACTGCTGTATCAAAATCTTCAACTGTAGCTAGAGTCGAAATCTTCGACCGCTACCGTGTCGAGATTTTTGACCACAGCTAGAGTCAAAATCTTTGACCGTTGCCATGTCAAGATCTTCGACCGCTGCTATGTCAAGATCTTCGACCATAGCTGATTGTCAAAATGTTTGACCATTACCGTTGTTGAGATCTTCGACCGCTTCCATGTCGAGACCTTCGACCGCAGCTGGAGTCAAGATCTTTGACCACTGCCATATCGAGATCTTCAACCGCTACCATGTTGAGATCTTTGACGGCTGCCATGTCGAGATCTTCGATCGCTGCTGGAGTTGAGATCTTTGTCTGCTGCCATGTCAAGATCGTCAACTGCTGTCGGTGTCAAAATCTTCGACCGTGGCCAATGTCAAAATCTTCAACCGCAGGTATACTCATAAATCTTTAATCGGTAACCATAGTCATAAATTTCGACTGCTAATGATAGTCGAAGCTGAAAAGAGAGCTAAAAAGGTTGGTAATCGAAAGCTACAGAACCTAGTCGGCAGTCGTAAGTTATAGCACCCGATCGGTAGTCGTAAGTTACAACACCTGGTCGGTAGTTGTAAGTTACAGCACCCGATCTGTAGTCGTAGTTAGAACACCTGTTTGATAGTCGTAAGTTACAACACTTAGTTAGTAGTTGTAAGTTACAGCATCTGGTCGGTAGTCGTACATTACGACACCTAATTGATAGTCGTAAGTTACAGAACCTGGTCGATAGTCAAAAACTCTAGAACCTAGTCGGTAGTTGAAACCTACAAAACTCTGTCATGATCTTGATAGCGTACTTATGAGTTATGGCTTGATGTAATTCTCATATGGTCATTTTGGATACTCTTCATGGCTCTAAATGCTAAGTTTAAATAAATTTCAGCCATTTCATCCTAGATCATACTTGATTCTCCTCTTTTGCATCCTTGATGTGTTTATTGCCAAAAGGGGGAGATTAGCGGAGAAAAAGCCTTTCGGGAATCTTCTTGAGCTTTGGAGAACAATTTGCTCTTTCTTTTGTAGCTCTAGTGTTCCTTCGTCGACATGGTCATAGCTTCTTTGATTCTCTTGGACCATGTTTGACTCTTGTCTCTTTTCAAACTCAACTTTGTGCTTTTTCTGGGTTTGTCAATATACTCATCAAGGGGGAGATTGAGAGACCATGTGGAGGTGACCACTTGTTTATGATGAGTAATTGCCAAGTTTGTTGCAAAGATTGAGTTTGGTTTGAGTGATTTGTGCCAGGTCGGCATTTGGCGCAGTCGGGTATGGTTGGACAGTCTTATTGCATATTCGTCTTCCCGATTGGTCGTTTAGGCGAGTTTATGCTTTATTGATGCTATTTATGCTTTCATGTATCGAGCGGTGCTATTTGATGTGTTTCTTGTTTGTGATGGATGCAGGACGTCGAGGTGGAGTCGTGCTGAGACACGAGGTGACCGGACTAGGCGCAGGTGGCGCTGAGGTCAGAACGGTCGGGATGTGTCGAAGACGGCGGAGACTCGAGGTGGTTGCGAGGCTTGAACGACAAGAGACGCGGAAGCTCCCCGGAAGGTGCAGGAGGGGTGAATTGGTAATTTTGCGAGGCTGCACAAGCGGGAGCGGGTTCCGTTGGATTTAGCGGGTGTAACGGGTTGGAGACCCGTTAGCCAAGGGCTATAAATAGGAGAGAGTGGCTGCATGTATTCACAACACTTGAGAGTTGTTAGAGTTTGCTTTAGTCAAAATGGGCTTTAGAGAGTTGCTTTGGCTTTAGGCTTTAGTTGTTGAGGTTTGGTGAGAGGTGCAGGTGTGTCTCCTCTTTGTGTGTTGTGTTCGTAGGTGCTCCTCTCCAAGCATGTAGAGTTCTTGATGTTCTAGGGTTTGGAGAGGGAGAGGATGAGTTGAGACTCCTTGTAATCATCCCTTGTTCTAATGTCCATGCGTATGGGGACTCATCTTTAATCCTTGTTGTTTGGGAATGAAATTTCTGAAGTTTGTCTCATGTGTGCCTCTCTGTTCTTCGTTCTTCTTTTGGGTGATTTTTCATTTTTTGTGATTTGGAGTTCTTTCTTGCTGAAAAGGGCCAAAATGGGTTGCTCTATGTTGGGATGATGTCTCAAGATCATTTGATCAGTTAAAATCCCAAGAGCCCATTCTTGATTCTAGATTTTGGCTTTTGGACTCCTCTGTTCATCTTTTCTCTTCTAGGGTTTTGGTGAATTTCTTGATTCCCTTGAGGAAATAGCCTGAGATTCTTGCTGGCATGTCCATATATTATTGCTAACTTGATTGCAAAATCTCATGTGCAAAGGACTTGTGAATCTTGAGCAATTTGGTTTTTGGTTCAGATTTTGCAAAAGTTCAGTTTTTGTCAAAATCTGAATTTCTTGCTTTTGGTTTGTTTTCTCTTGGTCTCCCAGCCTCTGCATGCTATTAAGTCCATATTCTTGCAGTTCTGGGATGAGAAAAACCATTAGCAACCTCCAATTTCTCTGTTGCATTGAGACCCCAACCTTTGCTGTCTGATTTTTTCAGTCTGCTGTGCTCAATTCGTCGGTCGGTCTGACCGGAGCTCTCAGGGCGGTCAGACCGGACTTTTGCCTGCGGTCAGATCGGGGAATGGGTGGCGGTCAGACCGGTGAAGGGGAGGCGGTCAGACCGGCTTCAGGGGACCGGTCAGACCAGCAGTATGTGGGCGGTCTGACCGGCCAGTAGGGTTTTGTCTGCTGTTTTTGTTTGTTGGCATCTCTTGGTTCTTCTTCTCAGTATAATTGCCTTGTCCTTTTCTTAAGAGTTTTTGAGTCTCCAGTGAGGGTTTTGTTCATAGCATTGTTGCTATAGGAGAAGAACTTTTATTTGAGTTTTTGGGAACTTTTTAAGTCGACATTCACCCCCCTCTGTCGCCATTTCGGTCCAACACAAACCAAGCCAAAACTCAATAGTTTATAACTTTTGCATACAAACTCCAAATTTAGTAATCTTTGTTTCTAAATTCTTCTAAAATCATGATCTTCTTGGTTGTACAAAAATATTTTAGTCTTATCTCTGTTTAGTTGGCTCTTATTTGCATTTATCTAGATTTTTATCAAATAGACGACTTTGCATTGGATTACTCTGAGAATGCATCCGAACCATTTTCTGAGCAACAAAGGTAAGGCAAGCACCCCCGTTGACCATGTTGATTCTAATTTTTAATTATTATATATTGTTTGCAAAATCTGTTATGCATGCGTGTATGTTCTATTAAAACTGCTATACTGTGGGTAATGATAGTTATGAATGCTCGTTTGCATTGAACCTCCTTAAAAATTTGATACCCCCCACAAGATATACTATCAAATTGGGAATACTACATCGATATATGGTCTAGATGCTTAGCAAAGCACTAGTTTCTGCTAAGTTGAACTTTTGAACAAGTTTACACGTGGGCATGTTGGTTTCAAAATGTTAGACTAGAGGAGGGACCTCTATTAGTTTGGTATAAAACAAAATGAAAACCTAGTTTTTGGACATGGGTGAGTTATATGATAATCTGTCAAATGTGAGAAGAAACCTCGCATGCAGATAGGGAGAGATTCTAGCCTGGCTTAATTAAGGACCGAACGCTATTGCCGCTCATCTAAGTTACATCGTACGACCACATGTGCTATATGGGCTCTAGCATTTAGATGATTAAAGTTGCCTAGGCCTAGCCTTGCATTGTGGTAGGCGCAGAAGTAGTAAGGGCATTCCAAGTGAGGGTCTAGCTCGTAGGGGCTCCCACACTACGGTGATGGGACCAAAGCTTGTTAATACAATGGTGAATGCTCACTTAGGGGAAGGACATGACTAAGTGAGGGTCTGTCAGTCAGCTCACTTAGGGGAAGGACATGCTCAAGTGAGGGATTATCCATTCATCAAGCTGGTGCAAGGTTAGGACTAGATGATCTAAAGGCTATATGATAATCAATTTTTATCACATGCCAAAGGAAGTACAAAGTTGCTGACAGCATAATTGATTATCTCATGTGGGTAAAGCTATACAACCTCTGCAGAGTGTTAAAAATTATTTAAATAGCCATGCTTGCGGTCATGAGCAAGCTTGGATGCAACACAGTTTTCATTTTCAAAACTGTTTCACTAAACATATGGGATGGCATGGATGTCTAATCGTGTGTCATGTCCATGGGTGGGATTTGTGTGATGTTCATAGCCAAGGAGGACTGCGAATGGATGTGTTCACATACGAGGAAGGCTGTGAATGGACTTAATCTACTGATGTCAAAGTAATGTAAATGCTATTTCATTACATGTCAAATGCTCTTTATAAATCCATTGCAAATTACTACTTGTTGATATTGCAAATAAAATTTGCATCATGCTGAAAAAACATAGAATAGAGCCTCATCCTTTAAATAGCCTTGCATATATGTATAAATTTGCGATACACAACAAGTCTTGCTGAGTACACAATGTACTCAATCTTAATTAAATTATTGTTGATCAGAGGATGAAGAGAGTTATGTGCCCGATGACACGTACTTCACCTCGGCTCTAGGGAGTTCGACAATGGATTTTGTAGGGCCTAATCACTAGTCGCATGTGAGCTATAGTGGCATACCACTGGATGCTTCTGCATATTTATTTGTTTTCTTCTATAATTTACTCTTGACTCTGGTATTCTCTTGGCCAGTTGGCCATATGCTATAAACCTCATTATGCATCGCTTATATATTCACCCCTTTATCGTAAATTAAATATATGCGATGTGTATGGATATGATCTCAATGTTGTGAATATGTGTACTAGCTACTGATCATGGGATAGTACAGAACACATACAGCAACTACGGGCATCTCCCACACCCGGATTCCCCCCAGTATGGGCCCGCCCGATGACCTTACATGGCTTGACCTTCCTAAACAATGTGGCTTCTCGCTCAAGTCTGCATGGTTGGTGCCAACTGTCATCGGTACGAGTCCAGATAGTAAACTTAAAAGCACCTCCGATTGGATGTGGAGACCACCGAGGATGCGGAGGACTCAAGGAGAAGCACAAAAATGACTTAAGTGTATTCAGTATGAGGGTCAAGGAGAAGCACAAAAATGACCAACCTCGGACAAATGGCATCCCCTCTCCCATTACATGAGGTCCTATTTATAGGGGGAAAGGGAGACGAGTGAAATTGCAAGTTTACCCTCAGGGCTTAGCCTACTTCTAGGGGTATCTACGTCATTAGCCTTGCGCGGTCCCACCACGTTCGGGGCTCTGAGGTTTGTTCGTGGTTGAATTCGGACTCTGTCCGGGGTTGGTCCCGGACCTCGCCCGGGGTTGGTCTTGCGTACCTCACATGGGGTTGGTCTTACTACCTCACTTGGGATTGGTCTCACGAATGTCATCAAGGTTGGCTTGTGGACTTAGCTCGTTGTGGACGTTCCAATAGATGCCATCGTTCCGAGGTGGTTATGGACTCGAGATAGTACAGGGACCCTCCCCCAACATACTCCACGTTGACAATCTTACATGTTTAATTGATGGACAAGGAGGCAGGGGGACCCATGGGCCAGGGCAGCTCGGGCCCACAGGCAGGAGGCCGAGCCGAACAGGGGGACAAGTCTGCCCACCGCCCCCACCTCCTATTAATACACATCTTCCTTCCATACTTGCCTTTCCAACACAACACCCAATTACTCACCACTCACTACAAACTTCTTCTGTCTCTAGGTCTTGATCCCCTCCTGTTTTAGGTCCCTTTCACCTTTTCTTCCCTCCAATCTCCTCCATCCTTCTGAGTTTAAGCTCACACTACACAACCAAGAAAAGAGCTTGAGATCCATAGATCAAGGTCTTATCTATTAGCTAGGAGATCGAGCTCGCAAGAAACTGATCGACCAGCACGGGGAATCATGTCGGGGCGCCGAGCCGGCAGGATCACCGACGATGAGATCAACGAGCTCATCTCCAAGCTCCAGTTCCTCCTCCCGGAGTCCTCCCACGGCCGCGCCGCCGGTCGGGTACGTACTGTAAACCCACACAGTGATATGAAACGTTGTCCCCCGAGACATTCATAAGGTTGGCCACCAAATTAAACATGGAATGACGAACACTATTTTCTTGCATTTGGTCAATGCAAGAAGAAATAAACCATGTACGTTATGGCAATTGATGAATGATGAATAATGCTTTTGTTGCAGTCATCAGCATCGAAGCTGCTGAAGGAGACGTGCAGCTACATCAAGAGCCTGCACCGGGACGTCGACGACCTCAGCGACCGGCTCTCGGAGCTCATGTCGACCATGGACAGCAACAGCCCCCAGGCCGACATCATCCGCAGCCTCCTCCGCTCATCCTAGATGATCAGCAGTACACGAGGCATTGATCTAATAATGCTAGCTACCTTCTTAATTACATAGAGGCAGCTAGTATCTCCCTTAGCTTCTTTGTTTCTCCTACCTCTCTTCTGTGTTAATTTGTTTGTGGTTAAGAGCCCTTGTTTAATTAGGACAAGGGCTTAGTAGTGCAGTAGTAGTAGGTATATGTGCTTAACCTTCCACCAGAGAAGGTATGTAGTACTGCTTCTATAGTAACTATGAGCATGCAGCTTCATGATGCATGCATTGTCCCTGCCGAGTAATTTCTAGCTAAGGTTTGCTTAATTTATTTCCAGTGGCGCAAACAAAAAGCATTTTGGAAATGTTCAGTGTATGTGTGTGTATATATGTGATGCAAGTTAGGTTCATTTCTGGTATGTACTGTTGCTTTGTGCAGGCGTGTTTATTTGGATGCACGACGAAGATTTGGCTATAGGATTCAGTTCAAATTTGGACTAAATCCCAACCAAATCCCCCTAATCCAAATAGGTAAGAATGTTATATGTACCGCGTAAGATTGAAAAAGAAACGCAATCAAATTATGGAATGGATGTAAAAATAAGACTTTTCTTCGGAGCACGTGTGTATCCAATATCATATAGATAGTTCGTGCGATACAACGGACAATTAAGGAAGCACAAATGTAAGCGAGGGTAAGGTAATCCACCAAAACATGGTACTAGTATAATTCAAATGTGTTATAGACCGAGTTCAAAAGGGGCACATGATTTACTGAGAAATGTAGGAATTCAATTGGGAGTGGGTTGTTATATGAGGCGAAACAACCGTCAAAATCAACCTAATCAGATGATTGGGGGCGCGGGGCGGTGGGGAGTCCTCACACGAAGATTATCCTTGTAATGTCTTACAGACTAATTAATACTGTACATATTCATGGCTACTCATTTTCTCTGACTTTTCTTCCAGAAAAGAAAGCTAATGATAGTTTGCAAAAGACTAGCTAGGTGTTTGTAAACAAAACCACGGTTCTTCCAATGCAATGCTTTTTTAGAGAGACAATGACATCGAAATTTTAAAGTAATAAAAATTTTACTTGGAATATGGACTTTTTTTAAAAAAATAAACCATGCATGTTTTCCTCTTCGCATCCCTAAGAATGACAGTATTTCCTAAAACTACCCAATATAAAATTATAAAATTTTATTCCTACACAAGATTCTGCAATGATGCAAAGGAAAAGATCTATCATTTGCCACCCTTATCATAGATTTCCTACTGTATGGCAAAAAAATCTTGGCTCCGCCCTTGGGTCGAAAGGCATATAGTAACATGGTTAGTTCTCTCTGCCACATTTCCATCTTTTCTAACAATTTGACTTGGGTCAGCCACGTAATTCTACAAGTAAATTGGATTGACTCTTTTGTTATTTCGAAAAATCCTGATTTCGTGTGTGCACAAGATGGACAAACGACGCGCACACCCGTGGGAGCCGTTCGATCGAGGCAGTAGCATCGCAAGCCATCGACGCATGGGGAAGCAAGAAAAGCGATGCGGTCTCTTTTTGTCACGTAGCGCATGCACAACAGGTGGGGCCTAATGGATATGTTAGACCCCATTGTCAGTTTAAGACAAGGGAGATGAGAACACTCAACACTATATTTTGAATTTTGAGAGTAGTGCTCCTTTTGAAAACAATTAAAAACTCTCTCTCTCTCTCTCATATTAATACTCTCTCTCTATCTCTCTATCCCAAGCATCTTCTTCTTTCTCTCTGCTCATCACCTTGGGTTTCTATGGGAGAAGGCACACATTGGTTGTGCAATCCAAGGATAGTAGAGCGGTAAGGAGGTGGTGGTAGTCGGATCAGCGTGTAGTGCTGAGCGACGACAGATTCATGTCGGTAAGCCTTGCATTGGAGGCCGGGGGGGAGGTTGTGTTGATTTTATTGGGAATTTCGCAGGGTTTCATGATAGTTTTCTCTGTGCGAACGGGTTGTTTGCTTTTGGGGGATTGATGCTGAGAGTGAGAGAGAGAGAGAGGAAGGTGGAGGCGGTAGGGGATCGGTGCGTCGTGGGAAACGGTGACAGATTTTCTCGATTGTAACCTGAGGGTTTTTTTGGGAGTTTTCTTCATAAGATATTTGCATTGGCTTTGCTTTTCAAAATTATCTTGAATTTGCTCTCAGAATTATGCTGATTTTCTCTCAAACTTATCCTGAATTTGCTTTTGAATTTTATATTAGTTTGCTCTCAGAATTATACTGAATTTTCTTTCAAAATTATCTTGAATTTGCTTCTAAAATTATGTCGATTTGCTCTAAAACTTATCTTGAATTTGCTCTGAACATTATCCTCAATTTGCTTTGAAATTTATATTTATTTGCTCTCAAGATCACATTGACTTTACTTTAAAATTATCTCAAATTTTCTTGCCTATAGTCCAATCGCATAACACGGCTTGCAAGAAAGGTGTTTTGTTCTTTGGCATGGAGGTGTTGGACAGAAAAAGAAAGGTGGTGGGAAGTGGGAACACATATTTTGTTGCTTAGTCAATCGGATCTGTGCGTAGGTGACCTCTGGGACACAAGGCCGGAGTGTAGTCACGTTCTTATTATTTTGTTGAAAAATGGGCATTTATGATGCTTTCCTTTATTTTATTTTTTTTGAGATGTAATCTCTTTTACATGTTAATTTCCTCAATTCTGATGCAACAACATCTCGTGTTTATATTCAAGGAGTGGCTGCAGTTCTTCACAATGCTTAAGAATTTTGAGTGCATAATAGGAAACGAAGATTTTACATTCCATTCAGCTTTACATGATAAAAAAATAGACATATTCTTTATTTCTTTCTGTTTTTTTAGAGGATACAATCGTACACGATTGGTATTAATGTGCATACAGTACTTCACAAACCCTATAAGTACAATGAGAGGTATGCTTACATTTATCATGTATGCGTACCTTCTTATATTCGGTATTGCAATGAAAATCAATAACATATTGTAAACCCTTTATTCTTTCTACCGTGCACGTCGATGGTAACATAATTATTGAGCTAGCTAGTAGTCACATGAGTAAACACGTTGCTCAAAGTGGATTTAGAATATAATAGAGGAACTTTGAGGAGGATTCTCCTCCATAATTCCTTTAGTATATGGATTCCTATAACACCCTGCAGCCTAAAATTCACTAATAGCTTAATCCCATGCGGGACAAGCACGCATGTGTAGTACCTCTTTTGGGCTTTTGTCATTGCTTCGTCCAAAATAGTTAATTTGGAAGTACTACGATTTAGACCAACGTAACATATATTATATACTAGTGTAACTCAAGATAAACTGACAGTGTGGTATAATTCCTGTGTGTCCACCTTACCTCGAGACATCACAAAATGGTCCTTTGTGCAAAGATGCAGAAAGGAATAACCATTTTATGAGCTCCAAAATCTATTGTCGTCCATGAAAAGGAGAGCTAGCTGAAAATGAAGTCCTCCCAAGGCGCCTCTCTACTTGTGCTAGAAACTTGGAGCAATTTAAGGAGGACGTAATCTTTCTGTCTGCGATCTAGGAATCTAGCTAAATTTTGTCAAACCTGGCCGGCGCCGTCATTTTAGGTCCAAGAAATATGCATGCATGCTCAGCAGAGATGGTATTGTCAGTTCTCAAACAAGAACAAATTAAAAATTAGGGCCTGTTCGTGTTCACAAAAATTTTACATATATAAAATAGTTCAATTTTTATATAAATACGAGAAAGTTATATCGTTCCAAATAAGCTCTTACTAGTACGGTGTATACGTACATAGGAGCCGGCCAGGAGGACCACGTTGCAGCAGAGGTCGTATACCAATTCATAAAGGCAAATCTTAACCTCTGCAACGGTTGGTTAGCCATTTCTGCGACTAAGATGGGACTCACCATGCACGTCTGTTGCTGCTCTATCTGCGCTCATATATATATGTATATACCGGACCATGTATGTATATGCACAAACTTACATGCATGTACGAAATTGTAACTGTAGTGTTGTACGACTGCACCCATCCATTAATGGCCAATGCGTATGAGGTTAATTTAGTTCTATGTTGATAGTCGTGTAGAGCGTGGCATGCCACACATAAGCAACATATGCTTGATGGATCGGGTAAGGTAATCTAACCACTCTATTTTTAAGAATAGGGTCATTAAGTTCGTCGCAATAATCAAGAAATTCTGTTACAAATAGAAAAATATCATATCTACTCATAAAAATTTAAAAAGAATTAGCCTGATTAAAATATGATCTAACGACCAAACAACAACAGTTTTATAGGTGTTCAGGCTCAAAATTTAACTTACATCCAAAAGAACTGAAGAAATCCCACAGGAACCAAGAAATTTTGTTACAAATAGAAAAATATCATATCTACTCATAAAAATTTAAAAAGAATTAGCTTGATTAAAATATGATCTAACGAACAAACAACAACAGTTTTATAGGTGTCTAGGCTCAAAATTTAACTTACATTCAGAAGAACTGAAGAAATCCCACAGGAACGTTTGAGTGCCATCGTAATCCTAACACGTTAGCTGTTCCTTCTTTTGATGTCAGTTATGATAAAAATAAGCAAGATTAAGTGAACTAGATACTCAGCAAGCCACATGGGAGAGCTATTTAACTATTATGCAAGGTGTTCAACCTGATAGATTTAAGGGTTGTACTATAATAAGACTAAATGCAAGTCTATTTGTAAACACTTTTCTATATGAAATGATAAAACATTATATTCTTAAGAGAAAAGAGGTTTTAACCAACTTAATTACCAAATTAAAAATCTTACCAAAGCTACTTATGTCTTGTTACTGGATTCACCCATTAAACACAGCTTCACTTACCAGAAGCGCAGCATATGCGAATATTATAAGTTTTATTTTACAGAGTTGCTCAGCTTTACCTATAAAATGTCTCAAATCATCAATGTCATACAATAGACACGCACCTAATAGCGTGTGACTGAGTTGAGATAACAAGGTCATTCACTACTCTACTCTTTGTAGCCTCTACTCGGTAAGCTCATGGCCAAACAATCTTGTCAAGAATCCATAGGCCAAAGTGGAAATCACAACCCAATGTTGAGTGGACCTCCTATTGTGAAGAATGGAAAGGACTTTTCAACCCACTTCCATTTCACCCCGTTGTATGCAGGTTGTTCCAACACACTAGAAAAAACTAACCCTTCTGTAGATATTCGATTGAGTCGAGCAGTTACTAAATCAGGTTTGATAAGTCAAAATCTATTGTTGAGCGATTTATGTGTCCTTTACTTAGTATAATGTTCTAATCCTTATTTTTTCCAATGAGGCCACTAGCCATATACCCGGTGCATTACAACACAGTTCTATGAGGTGGTTTAGATCAAGAGGCATAACACAACCCTTATTTATGATTCTCCATATACTCAAGCTCATGGCCTTTAAATAATGGACATTCTAATATCCCAATATGCATAATTAGAGCCATCAAATAGAGGTGCCTTTCCTATAGCAATATCCACAATAGTCATCCTTTTCTCTCTTAGATGGTTAAGCCTAAATCAATGAGAGACCAAGCTCTAATACCACTTATAGCATCAAGAACAACCGACTAGAAGCGGGTGAATAGAGATTCTAAAAGTTCACTCCTTGAGTACAACAAATTTAATCACAATGAGTAATATGAAAACCTAGCACAAGTCAATTTTCAAATTCTCTAAATTTCTATGGCACCACAAAATATATCTCTACCAAATATAATTATTAGCTTTACAAGTTATCAAGTCAATTTACTTCAATGACCAAGAATATAAATTCGGAAGAGTAGAGACAAAGAAATAATCGATATGGAGACACGATGTTTTTTGTCATGATATCGAAGACTTACCAGTCTTCACTAGTCCACATTGAGGAAGTCCAAACGGATTAGACCAGCTCCACAATATAAGCCTCAAAGCACAATCCACTAAAGTTGTTCTTTTTCCGCTCCAGAGATGGCGAACACGGTACCACTCACAAACGGCGTAGGGCCTCTTCACAATCTTTTTTGAAGAAATCACTGCGCAAACCTCCACCAAGTCATCTAGGTGTCGGCAAATACCAAGAGTAATAAACCAAAGTGCTTCAACAAATGATTCAATGCTATCAATTACCATAAATGTATACAATATCCGTAAATGAGGTGTGGAGAGTACACGACTAGCTCAAATATATTCAATGTGGTCTCTTGTTATAGTCCTAGAGATAGTGGGGGTTATTTATACCCCTTACCATCAAACTCGACTATTTAGGAACAATTGCTAGAACATTCAATAGGGGCAGTAGTACCGCCGTGTATGGCTAGTACTCCCGTACCTACTGTTCAACGGCTATATCAGGTGCATTTAATGTGACTCAACTAGCCATTAAACCAGGGGTGCGGTACTACCTCTAACTAGAATCGGTACTACCGCTCGGTGGTAGTACCGCATGGGTCAGTTGGTACTACTGTTTTTTTCCAAAACTCAGAATTGTTCTCAAAAATATGTTCTCAAAAAACATGCCACATGAAAGTCTAGTACTATTGCTGTCCAGTAGTACCAATCCATAATGCCAGTACTACCGTTGGTCGGTAGTACCGTAGGTATAGGCCAACACTACCATTTTTCATGACAGTAGTTTCCAAAATCTATTTTAGATGCATGTATGACTATTTGTTGATCATTATGGCACAAAACCACTTCTCAAGTTACTAGCCATGATTCCCCTTTACTGTACAATATTTAGCCTACAATCCGGTCTTTTCTTCATTCTCTGAGACTGGCAAAATTTAAAAGGAACCAAAAGCTAAACTTTCACCTTTATCTTGAAGCCAAGTTTATCATTGCTAGTCTTTTCTCACCATTGTTCCGTTGTCATCTGTGCTTCGGGACTAAACCTTTTATCACATCTTAGCACACATATTAGTCCCAAACATAATATTGTCATTAATTACCAAAACAATGCAAAGGAAATTTAGAGATTTTTTGAAAATACCTCAAGTATTGAAATGGGTTGTATTTCTTGTTTTGACTTTGAATGCAAATAATTCTTGAGAGAAGCTCAAGGATATGAAGAATTAGTTGCATTCAAGAATCATTCAACAAATAGAGAAAAGCTCCCCCTAAACATGGGCATATGATATTTTGAAGTGGTTTTCATGCACAAGTTTGGATTTTGGAAATTTTGGTGGAGTTTCCTTTATTTGTTGAAATTCAAGGGACTTCTCAAAAGATAATAAGCATAAGTATGAACATGAGAAGTAATATTTTAGAATATGATGAACATGAACAAGATTGATATAGCCAAATAACCATAGTATTAAACAAGTTCATAAACATCACAAGCATAAAAGTCATAAAAGTTCTAGCTACTACATAGAAACCACACTTATGTTCAACACATAATAAGAAGTTCCTCACATAACAAGTTTTTTTTTAAATAATATAGATAGATAGGTTGATCTTCTTCTTCTTCCTCTATGGTCTTCTTCGAATTTTTCTTCTCCCCAATATCTCCCCCTTTGGCATTAAGAACCAAAAAGAGCTACCCCTGTGATGAGGGGTCGTGAAGACGACGATGCTGGTAGCGCACCAGAGAAGGACGACGCTGAGTCGAGTTGGACGCACACTCTAAGACACCCATACGCTGTGAGAGAGAAGCGAGTTAATAATTGAACTCTGCTTGACACTAGTTGAGTGAAGCAAGCTGGTTATTATTCTCCACTTGATTCTCTTAGATTTGCATGACAGCATCAAAAACATGAGAGAGGGAAACTTGACCAGCAGCAGGTGGAGCATCCTCATGCCCTTGCTCATGCTCTTCTTCTTCTTGAGCACAAGGAATGGTAGTAGAGGGGACGGGAGTGGCTTCTCCTAGCTTGTATGGCTTGTGAGGTGCCAGCCTTGTTCCTCAATAATTTTTTTCTAATGATAAGGGCCATGATGTATGAAGCAAAATAAATCCTTTTGACCCTATCATTTTTTAAGGAGGTAATTTCTCTTATAATGAGGTCAACCATATCAATTATGTTCGAAGCATGAACTTAGAATACATCAAAGTTCCCACTGTTTGGGAAGAAAGTATGATTGATGATGCGGTTAATTAAGCTCGGCTAGAGAAGAAAACCAGCTATCTTTCCAGGTGTGTATCTGATAAAGGAGTCATAAAACTGAGTCCTGTCCAAGGTGAGTTGCAGGTTGTCTCAAACTCACTCTTAGTAGTCTCAATTCTCTCATACCTAGTTATCCAAGCCATATAATCAAAATCAGGGGAGACAAAGACTGTGGCATAGAATTGCCGAATCATGTCCTCGTGATAGTCACACCTCAGTGAGACTATGTCATGGAGTCCAATGGCATAGAAAAGCTGATACACACCATTATAGCAATCAATGCCATTCAGATGTGTCCAATCCACATATTTGTGGTTAACAAACTAACGGTTTTGATCATAAAGCTGAGTGTAGACATTTTGCTAGAACTTTGTGTGGAAGCGAGGGTCAGTGGATGTCCTTGGCTTGGTGAACTAATTAGCATGATGGAGAATAGCATAATCCTCACTTGAAATTAATCTCAAGTTGATGGTCTACTCTACCACTTCCTCAATTTCCTCATCTTCTTCCTCTTCACTTTCTTCATAATCTTCTTCTTCTTCTTCTATTTCTGTCTCCTCCTCATCCTGTCTGGGGCTTTGTTGCCTATCTCTTGCCCTCATGGCTTGGAGAAAGGAATCCGTCTCGGAGTCATTGTCTTCTCGAGAAGGAGCTTGGATAGAGGCTGCTTTTTTGGATGTCACCTTGTGATGAGAAGGTCCGGCTTGAGAAGGATACAATTCATAATGATCCGCCAGTTTGCCTTCGGATGTCGGGTTCTTGCAGACTGAGATTTTGGTCCTTGGCATCTTAAAAATGAACAACAAGGACAATTAGGGTAGAGATAATAGATTGAAATTAATGTTCAAAATAAGTTAATGATTTTTCAGCAAAATCGGTAGTATCGCTCTTACCCAACGGTACTACTGGCCTATGATAGTATCACTCGGGAAGGCAGTAGTACCATTTTTGCCACAACTGCTAGAGCAATTCTCCAAAAATTGATTTTAACAAGTGTTTGGCATGGATCAATCCATGAAATAGTCATAAAAGGTCACCTAAACACTAGTTTATACTAATTTGTCCAAAAGATCTCAACTATTTTAGCAACACTATTCAAAACCCTAGAAATTGAGTTTCATGCCCTAGAAGAGATGAGAGGGGTTTTGATGTGATTTACCTTGAGGGAAAGATGAAGAGTAGTCACAAGAACTTGGATTTGACAAGGGTTCCATGAAATTGTTGCAAAAATGGAGGATTTGTGGAAGGATTTGAGAGGAGGTTAATTGGGTGTAAGAGAGTAGAAAGAGAGGAGAGGATTTTCTGCGATTTTTGGAGTAGTAGTAACTGAAGGGGGTTACAATGGAGAGATAAGGCTTTGGTTACTAAGAATTTTGGGACCACCCACAAAGTGTGGTAGTATTGTGCTTTAGGGCCGGTATTACCGTCGGGCGGTAGTACCGTAGGTGAAAATCGGTACTATTGATTTCCTTGAAATTTTACAGGCTGAGCAGGGTATGCAAATAATCCTCAATATTCAATCAATGAAACATTTTTCAAGATCATTATGCATTGAATTTGCAACTAATACCCAGATAAAATAGTTTTATGAACATAGAAATTTTTATGAAATATTTTGAAAATAATTTTCTTAAGAGCTCTAAATAACACCAAATGAAAGCAAATAGCATGAAGCATGAATTCAAGCAACATTAGAATAATATGTGATATTTAACTCATTCCTCAACTTGCAAAAATGGCTTTCATCTAAGGGTTTGGTGAAACTGTCTGCTAATTGATCTTCAATCTGAATGTGGCTAATGATTATGTCTTCTTTGCTCACGTGATCTCTTAAGAAGTGATGGCGAATATCTATATGCTTGGTTTTGAGTGTTGGATCAGGCTATTTGCTATTTTCATAGCACTATCATTATCACACAAAAGAGGTATTTTGTTAAATTTAATTCAGTAATCCATCAATGTTTGTCTCATCCATAGTAATTGAGCACAACATCCACGGAAACTTATTTGGATTCAACAGTAGAAAGTGCTATGGAATTTTATTTCTTGGATGATCATGAAACTAATGATCTTCCTAACAATTGACAACTACCAGAGCTATCCACTTTGCAACCCGCATAATCGGAATCTAAATATATAATTTAATCAAATTTAGCATCTTTGGAATACCATAACCCAATACTAGAGGAATGCTTTAAATAACTAAGAATTCTTTTATGGTTACCAAATGGCATTCTTTTGGTGATGCTTGAAATCGTGCACACATGTAAATGCTAAATATGATATCAAGCCTAGATGTGGTAAGGTAAAGTAAACTATCAATCATAGATCTATCACTACTACGAAAGAGGCTATACTAGATGGCTGCATCATAGATAGTTTATATGGAACCGTCTATGCTGTAATTATCATAGACAATTTTACAAGCGTGATCGTGTGCCGTCTGTGATACACAACTATCATAGATGGTTCATATTAATAACTGTCTGTGATAATACAAGACATCACAAATGGTTCTTATTAATAACTGTCTGTGATAATTCATAAACGGTTATTTATACACACCGTCTGTGATAATGGCAGACATACCGACGGTTTGTATGAATAACCATCTATGATAGTTCATAGATGGTTATTAATACAAATCGTCTGTGATAGTTTCATATCACAGACGGTTTGTGGATGAAACCGTTTGAGATACACTGCATTATTAAATAGCCAGCGTGGTCTGGACAGATCTGTCTTCATTACGTTGCATTGAAAAAGGCAGCCGGCTTTGGGGAGTTTGGTGAAAACATACCGCTTGTACATTGATTTGTTCTTAGTGATTAGATGTTAGTATTTGCTTCTAATAACTTATATGCCTTGTAATAGAGAGAGATGATAGCTAGGAGTTTTAGATTTAGCTAGGTTTAGAGAGAGATGGTAGTTTGTTTCAATTTAAGAATAGGTCAGAACTTCTAGATCACTTCAATATATTCTTGCTTGATATATATACATATATATTGCTTCATGAATACGTGGCTAGCTACTTAATTTAGATATGAACAATTTATTATAATGTAAATGACAATTATGTGTGTAACTAGCTAGTTAGGTTGGTTAGCTATAGTAGCATTAATAATCCAATTTGACACTAATTTGTTACATGTGTATTATAGATGGACCGAAGCTGGATGTACGTTGAGAACCATGTGAGTGAAGAGTACATTAATGGCGTGTCTGCTTTTAGAAGAGCGGCCGAGCAGGATATGTTGAAGAAGGGGGTGGAATATATGTATTGACCATGCATTGATTGTGATAATCTGAAGATGTTTACCAACTCAGCGTAGATTGAAGCTCACTTCATTTGAAGGGGTTTCAAAAAGGAGAATACATTTTAGACAAGTCAAAGTGAAGAGAATATTATATAGGAAGGTAGCTATAATTTCATCGAGGGAGACAATGATATGCTAGTTGTGGACTGTGCTTTCGATGAGGATAGGTCGTAGGATGATAATCTGGATTAGATGCTACACGATGCAGAAGGGAACTATAGTGAGAGAGAGTTTGGTAAATTCGAGGGCTTGATGGAGGACTCGGAGAAACCTTTGTTCTCGGGCTGCAAGTCGCAATATACAAGGTGGTCATCTATTCTTGAATTGATGAAATTAAAAGTAAGCAATTGTTGGTCCGACAAGAGTTTCACGACATTATTAGGTCTCCTAGCGAACATCTTTTTAGATGGAAAGGTGTTGCCGAGACCCATCTACCAAACCAAGAAGGTTCTTTGTCCATTGGGAATAGAAGTAGAAAGAATACATGCATGCTCAAATGATTGTATCCTGTACCGTAAAGAGTATGCAAACTTACATGTTCGTCCGATGTGCAAAGTATCCCGATACAAGCGTAAAAATGACTCTGATGACGGGAAGGCATCGAGGTGAAGTAAGAATCTCTTGCTAAGATGTGGTGGTACCTGTCTGTAATTCCCTGTTTGAAGCATTTATTTGCAAACCGAAAGGATACAAGATTGCTGCATTGGCATTTAGAGCAATGTAACAAAGATGGAATTATAAGACACACTAATGATTCTGCACAGTGGAGGAACATTGATAGGATGTTTATAGACTTCGATGCAGAACCAAGGAATATAAGGTTTGTGTTGAGTACAGATAGAATAAATCCTTTCGGTAATATGAGCAGTCGACATAACACTTGGCTCGTGACTGTATGCATGTGCAACCTTCCTTCTTGGCTATGTGTGAAGTGCAAGTACATTTTAATATCACTACTTATCCAAGGGCCAAAGCAACCTAGGAATGATATTGATGTGTTTCTAGCACCATTAGTGGAAGATCTTATGATACTATAGAACGAAGGGGAACAGGTATGGGATACAGACAAATAAGAGAACTTCACTCTGCATGCCATGTTGTTCAGCACCATCAATGCTTTTTCTACCCTTGGTAACCTATCGAGGTTGAGTACAAAAGGAGCCAAAGCATGTCTGCATTGCTTAGATTATATCGAGAGTGTGTGGTTGAACAACTCGCGTAAAACTGTGTGCATGCGTCACCGTATGTTCCTTCCAATGTATCACCCGTACCGCAAGATGAAGAAACAATTTGATGAAAAAGACTTAGCATCAAGGCCTTTTAGTGGGAAAGAGGTCCATGATATGGTCAAGGATATCAATGTTGTGCTTGGAAAGGGATGTAAGTTGAGGACCCATCAAAAGAACATGTGAAAGAAGAAGTCAATATTTTGGGACTTGTCTTATTGGGAGCCCTTAAAAGGTCACAATTGCATCGATGTCATGCATGTAGAGAAGAATGTATATGATATCTTGATTGGTCTCTTACTGAACATTCATAACAAAACAAAGGATGGTATCAACGCATGACATGACTTGGTCGCTGTGAATATCAGGACCGAGTTAGCACTGATAGAGACCGATAAAGGCCGGACATACCTTTCCGTAGCTTGATACACTCTGTCTAAGTCCGAGAGAATTGAACTGTGCCAATGCTTACATGGTATAAAAGTTCCGTCCAGTCACTCCACCAGCATGAAAAAACTTGTTTCCATGGAAGATTTGAAATTAATTAGCATAAAGTCTCATGACTATCATATGCTAATGACACAATTGTTTCTTGTTGCAATTAGAAGTATTTTGCCAAACAAGTTTCGAGTGACAATAATGAGATTGTATTATTTCTTTAATGCAATTGCTCAGAAGGTCATCATCCCGATGGACTAGATGCTCTACAGACCATAGTGGTGATGACTCCATGTCATCTTGAGATGTATTTTCCTGTCATTTTTTGATATCATGGTCCATCTCATTGTCCACCTTGTGAAAGAGATAAATATATGTGGGCCCGTGTTTCTATGTTATATGTACCCGTTCAATAGGTACATGGAAATTCTCAAGTCCTATATATGCAATTAATCTCGGTTGGAGGATACCATCATCGAAGGTTATGCAATCGAAGAGGTCATTGAGTTTTGCATCGATTACATGGCTCAGGTCGAATCAATAGGTGTACCTCTATCTCATCACGAGGGGAGGCTAGAGGGTATTGGGACCATCAGAACGAAAGCAATAACTCTTGATCTGGATACGTATGCTCAAACCCATTTCACAGTTTTACAACACATGACTGAAGTGGCCCCGTATATTGAAAAGCATAAGGACATGCTACGCCAAGAGAATGTAAGCTAGTCAAAGGTTTTGATTATGAGACAATACAACCATCGGTACAATGAATGGTTGAAGGTGCGATTTACTGGGAGGTCATCAAGTGAAACACTACAATTGTTGGCAAAAGGGTCAAATTTTACAATTGTGACATGACAAAGATACGACATTAATGGGTACACATTTTGTACAATAGATCAGGATAAAAAGAGCACAGTGCAGAACTCATGTGTCCGTATAGATGCATTTCATGCGCACTTTAGTACCGCTGGCCCAAGCTCGTACTACAGGCTTGTAGAGGAGATTTGGGAGCTTGGCTATGTAATTTTCAAGATCCCTCTATTTCAGTGCCGTTGGGTCCAACTCCCACGACGTATAAAGGTCGACAAGTATGGTGTTACTACTGTGGATCTCGAATGTATAGGATAAAAAGATGAACCATTCATACTTGCGAGGCAAGTTGATCAAGTTTTTTATGTCACCGACTTGTCAAATAAGAAGCGCCACATAGTTCTTTGTGGAAAAATAAGAATTGTCAAAGTTGAAAATGTCATGGATGAGGAAGAGTATAATCAATTTGATGAGTTGCCTCCATTTGAAGATGGCATCAGGCTCAACAAAGAATAAGGCGATGAAATAAGCTATATGCATATCAATCATTGTGAAGGGTTTTATTTAAACGGAAATAGCAAAGTGTAATCAATTACCCCACACGGCGAACATCTATTTGGAAATTATTGCAATGTAATCGTAATTAAAAAACTCAACATGTAATTATGGAACTATTCTATTGTAATTGCTTCAGTAATTAAGAAATAATTATATTTATGATTATGCTTGCTTTTTTATAGGGCATGGCTAGCATTTCCTAAGACTAGTTGAAAAACAAGATTTGTTGAAACTATCACAGGCAATTTAGCGGAACAAACTATCTATGACACAGATAGTGCTATAATGGAACTGTTTGTGATATGTTGCATATCACAGATAGTTCTATAATGGAACCATTTGTGATATATGGCATATCATAGATGATTCTATAATGGAACCATCTATGATATGTGGCATATCACAGATGGTTCTATTATGGAACCGTTTGTGATAGTTCCTCTATAAATAGGCCCTGCTAAGTTTTGCGCTCTCACTCCTCACTCATACACTTCTCCGTCTCCACCACCCCTACTAGGTTTTGTTACATCTCACTACTCACTTGTGCACCCGATGCTGCCTCTCCTTCTTGATGAGGATTTTTGTCAAAATTGAAGTCACAATGGCAATCTAGATTTATTATGCTAGCTTGCGTGGTTCTATCAATTGCTTATGCTTAGTTCCCTGCTCAATATTGCTTACTGCTGCTATTTGGCTTTGCTGAATATATATATATATATATATATATATATATATATTGAATATGCAATTGTGGAAATTATATGTTGAGTCTGCGATAACTCTACTCTGTTACTAGTGCCTAATTTCTTCCGAAATCTATTGTTTATGCATGCTCTTGATATTGATACTACATTGAGGTATATAATATTCAATTAGTTAAACTAGCAGAATCTTTGAAGGTTTGTCACTCTGATGATTGAAAATTGACAAGAGTGGAAGAAGGCCAAGTTTTTAACTTGTGCAACTCCTCACCTAAGAGCAATACTTTTATTATCTTTTATTATGATAGAATCAAATCTAAAGTCTTGCTAAAACTACACTATGTCCTATATTGGCTGAGTACAAGGCTGATTATCATATACTCGCTACAAGAGGAATATTACAGCACTAAACACCTTAGCTTCAAAAGGATTGAAGCTAATTAGCTTCAATCCTTTTGAAGCTCAAGTGTATGGTACTTTAATGTTCATATTGTAGTTGTTGAGAAATACATGCTGTGGTGAGAATATAAAATAATAGCTAGGGAATGAATTTATCACAGTAAACTAATTCCTTGAGAGCTAGCAAATTTTGTGTTATTGCTACAAGATCTATTTGAAATGGCATGTTACTATTCCAAATGGACCTTTTAGAAATAATATATACCACATAGGCCTTCAAAGGACATGAAGCAAATTACACACTTCATTACGTCAAGTTCTACAAAGTAAATTATGACCGCTATCCCAGCGCGCAGCATGATGAGGAGGAAGAGACTGTAGCCATAACCAACTTCATAGAACTTGAGACACTGGCGTGTGTCATTAGCTTCATAGAACATTGTTTACGCTCATAGCTCACTGTAATTCTTTTTTTCTTGTAAGACAGATGACGTCCACATAGTCATTGTCATTGCCATCGATGTCACCGAATGGGTCTAACGCTCCGAAGATTGAGGTATCAAAAAGGCCAGAGGGCCAAATGACCATCATGATGGTCTCTCTGGATGGGGTCTTTCTGGATGGGGTCCCTCTATAACCGAAGAAAGCAGCGACATTATTCCAGACTACCTGCAGGATAATTGGAAGGCAATGGGTCCTCATCACCGTAGTAAGATGGAAGGATTTGACAAAGGTTCAGAAAAATCAGCTATGGGGGAAATAACAAAGTCATTCGAAATCCTAGTAGAAGTCCAAGGACTTTTGTAATGGCAGGTGATTCTCACGATGGGAAAAACATGGAAGAACTTTAAGAGCACACTTGTCATGTAGTACATGGCCAAGGATCACACGCCCTTCACGAGGTATCCTTTTGTGTCACTGGAAACGTGGGAGGCCTTTGTGCAGATGAAGACGACGACAAAATTTCAACAACAAAGTGCGACGCACAAGACTCTCCAGGCACAAAACACTCACCCTCACAAACTCAGCACCATTAGCTACACAGGTAAAATCCCACAATGGAGGATGCAGGATGAGGTCACATTCCGATCGGAGGCCTCCCCGCCATTTGCCAGGATTGCAAACAAGCACGCCCAAAACTGATTAAGAGTGAGGCCATCAACCACGTCTTCGAGTGTCTCCTCTTGCAAAAACCTTGCATATAAGGAAGTGTCCCAACGCTTGGTAAGATATGTCAAACTACGTAGTTGTTAATAGCTCCTGAACAACATGGGGTCTAAAATAACATGATTACTTCTTATAGCAAGTATTGACTACCAAATCTTCCCAAGGCTCCTTTGAAGAAGACAGGCAGAGGGATATACTATCATAAGCCCTAGAAAACAAGGAGCACCTAGGTCGCACACGAGGCCTAGGGGTTTACGTACCTTGGAGGCATGGATTCCCAAACGACTCTAAGGCGTGTAGGAGTAGGAAGAGATCCAAGGCCTATCATGAGGAACAAATGAAATAGGAGTTTTGTGCACAACTTGAGTAACATCTATCGATCTCACTTCGAGAGAATATAACTACCTCACTTCAAGGAGAGATAGATTCATTGAGAGAAGAACTAAGATAATTCCGCAACCAATCGCAACCCACCCCTGTTAATGTGATGCCCAGTCCCCCTCAACGTCGTAGTAGCTGCGTGTCCATACCAATTTTTGAATATAGCAATGCCCACTTACCTATCGGTGACATCCAGTTAATGTATCTCTCTAGAATGCTACATAGATAGACCTGGTGGACGCCTTAGCTCATCATGTATCATTATGTAGAAGCCCACACCGTACATCCTCAGAGTCAGGCTTATTGGCTCTATTCCCATTAACACTGGGCAGGGGATGACATATCCATGCTTGTTAGGGACATTGGTACACGGTGCCAAACTAGACACCGATTTTGTGAAGGTCCATTTGGACATAATTAATGATGTTTTCAAGACCGTCCCTCTTGATAAGCCCCCAAACAAAGAGATTATGACATTAGGGGATGTCGTCCACATATTCATCCAGTGGCCCAAGAGTGACATCACCCTGGACCCATCTGTGCCACGATCTCCACATGTAGTGGCCCAAGAGGGACATCAACCAAGACCCGTCACATCGACTCCTGTGGCTCCACCTCAAGCTCCACTTCAGAAGCCTGTCATATCAGCTCCCATGGAGATGACGCCGAAAATGTATCACACGCAAGGCGCTAATGTCCAACTGAAGAAGATTAAGGCGCCTCCTAGGCAATGGAAGTTCATTCTCGGAGCATCGTTAGTCCCCAAGTCACAATTATCCAGCCTTGAACTGGTTTACATGATTTTGCATACCTGGTACATGCAGAGGTCCAACATGAAGCCAAACCAACAAAGTGGATTCATCGTGAGATACACGGAGGCACATTCCTCTATGACTCAAGCTACTTCTTCATGACCTTCGAAGACTTATTCTTATTATTCAACCTTGAAGAACTCGATGCCTCACTTCTACATTGATTCCCTACTTAGGAGCAACAACGCCTTCACCCATGTGCAACAAGCAATTAACAGGTAAACTTATTTCCTCTATACATAACTCTATTGTAACCTTCCCTTCATTTGCAATGGCTGAGGCTAACTTTTTAGAATCATATAGATCATTTAATGCTTACGTTGCCCAAGGAGGGAGACATAAGGAATCTAGCGCCACACTGAGACACAAGACATGATTTTTCGTACCCGCTACGAAACAACAATCCTATATCACACTTCATTATAATGCCTCTAGAATTGACAATACCTATGGATGTAATTCTATTTTTTTGTGCCACCAGTAGCTACAGGGCAACGTATGTGGATTCTACATTTGCCGTCATATGGAGGAAATCATGGACGCTAAGATGAATGATCTAGAAGTTTGTCAACCTACTAATAATTATTTTGTGATTATCAATTTATATATATATATGCTAATGACTTTAACACTCCTAGTGACAATGGTGGGATTTGACAAAAGTGTATTTGATCTTGACAAACTCGCCGAAATTCGAGGAAAGTTCTCCTAATTCTTGATAGCGAAGGTCATAAACAAGACTGGAGAGTTCCACTCCGGTGATGATGATTAAATGTTGATACATTGGATACAATTGTAATTACTCAATTGTGCTTAATCAAACAATTCATTCAATTGTACTTATTCAGTTGTTTAATTCATTTGTGAAATCTGTGTAATGATTGTCGTGTACTGTATATGTGATTTGTGGGTATTCAATTAGCTATCACAGACAGTTTGTAATAACAAATCATCTATGATATATGAATATCTCAGACGAATTTTAGTATTACCCGTCTGTTATATATAAGATATCATAGATGATTCAGTTTGAGAACTGTCTATGATATGTGACATGTCATAGACAGTTTTTAGTATTAGCCGTCTGTGATATTCAGATATCACAGATGGCTATGTTTAAGAACTGTCTGTGATACCTGATATATTATAGACAGTTATTTTGAAAAACCATCTGTGTTATAATTTTCATAGATGGTTTGAGAGCCATCTGTGATAAGCACCTACTATCACAGACACAAATTTAGACGGTTTAGAAACTGTCTGTGATGACTGTTTTGAACCGTCTGTGATGACCATTCTTATAGTAGTGTATAAAGCTTTAAATCTATTTGTTTACATTTCTCATTAAGATCAAGATGACCATTTGTCACTATGTGAGTCTTGATGGGCTTAGCTTCCTCTATGCCAAACTTCTTGAATAAGTCCTTCACATATTTCATTTGGCTCACGAACGTCTCATCCTTGAGTTTCTTGATTTGAAATCCAAGAAAATAGCTAAGTTCTTCAATCATGGACATCTCAAATCTCCTAGACATCATATCACCAAACTCTTTGCAAAAATCTTAGTTAGTAGATTCGAAGATAATATCATCAACATAGATTTGACAAACAAAGAATTCATCATCAATGATTTTTTGTAAAATAGTGTTGTGTCAACCTTCCTAATTTTGAATCCTTTAGAGAGTAGAAAATCTTGAAGGCGCTCATACCATACTCTAGGAGCTTGTTAAGACCATATAATGCCTTGGAGAGTTTATATACGTGATTTTGGTTCTTTGGATCGATCTTTAAAACTGGGAGGTTGTTTAATATATACAAGCTCGATTATTTTTTCATTCAAAAAACTACTTTTAACATCCATTTAAAATAGCTTAATATCAAAACATGACGCAAAGACATGTAGTATGCCAATGGACTCAAGTCCAGCTACGGGAGCAAATGTTTCATCATAATCCAAACCTTCGATTTGAGTATAACCTAGAGCGACTAACCTTACCTTATTTCTTACCACAATTATGTTCTTATCTTGTTTGTTGCGGAAGACCCATTTTGTGCCAATTACGTTGTGCTCCTTTGGTCTTTCCACCAATATCCAAATGCCGTTGTGGACAAAGTTGTTTAATTCTTTGTGTATCGCATTCACCTAATATGGGTCATCTAGAGCTTCATCCATATGTTTGGGCTCAACAGAGGAAACAAAAGAGTAATGTTCATAAAAGAAACTACACAAGATCGAGTTTGAACACTTTTACTTGTGTCACTAAATATTTGGTCTATTGGTTGATCCAATGCAATCGTATTGTGAATCTTCAGAGTTAGTATTGATGGTTGCTCTTCTTCCTTTTCTTCTACATTTATTGATTGAATGTTGCTTGTTGTAGAAGAGGTATGAGGTTCGACTTGTGTTCATGATGGCAATTCATTTGTACCTTCTTTTGGCTTGACATCACTAATTTGCATATTCTTCATTGCTTAACTCAATCCTTTATCATCTACACCATCCAAATTTTTCTTACACTTCTTGAGAGCCGTTAGTCTTATCAAATCGAACATCACAAGTTTCTTCAACTAAACTGGAGTTTTTATTGAAGATACGATATGCTTTACTATTTGATGAGTAACCAAGCAAGAAACCAACATCTCAATGACTTCAAAATTTTGAAAGTCGGACACCTTTTTCTTAAAATGTAACACTTGCAACTAAAAACACAAAATTATGAAATTTCAGTTTTCTTCCAATGAGAAGATCATAGGAAGTCTTTTTTAAAACACGATATAAATAAAGACAATTTATAGCATGACAAGCGGTATTCATTGCTTCCTCCTAAAATTGATCGAAAGTATTATATTCATCAAGTGTTGTCTTAGCCATTTTAATTAATGTTTATTTTTTCGTTCTACTACTCCAGTTTGTTCTGGAGTGTGGGTGGTGGAAGTTCATACTTTATTTCAAGTTCGTCACAAAAATTTTCAATTTTAGTGTTCTTGAACTCGGAACCATTATCACTATGGATCTTCTTTATTTTGAAATCAAATTCATTTTGGGATTTTTGCAAAGCTTCTGAAAATGCCAAAGGCTTCGACTTTGTCATTAAAAAGAAAACCCAAGTATATCTTGAGTAATCATCTACGATGACTAAATAATAGCTGTTGTCCCTGATGCTCTTGTAGGTTGCTGGCCAAAACAAATCCATTTATAAGAGCTGTAATGGCCTAGAGATTGGCATGATACTTTTGAAATGATGAGAATGTGCAACATGCTTTCCGGTTTGACAAGCGCTATATAATCTATTTTTATCAAACTTCACGTCTTTCAAGTCAACCACTAAGTCTTGTTTAAAAAGCTTTTTATGTTGAACATACCTACATGACCTAGCCTTCTATGCCATAGCCATCCCAAAGAGATTTTTGCAATTAAATAAGTTTTTTTTAACAAGAATCACTAGAAGAGAAACCAACCAAATAAAGATTTACAAATCTAAAGCCTTTGAAAACTAATTCTTTTTCCTTTCTTTTGAAATGGTAACACCATCGCAAGAGAATGTGCAAGCTAGTACAAGATCGCATAATTAAGTAACGGATAGCAAATTAAAATTTAATATTTCTACTAGAGATACATTAGAAAGTGAAAGGTCATTTGAGATAACGATTTTACCCAAACAAGTAACTTTCCTTTGCTATTATCCCCAAAAATGATCTTTTCGTTGCTACCATTTTTAAAGGTGGTGAACATCTTCTGATCTCCAGTCAAGTGTTGAGTGCAACCGCTATAAGCACCTAATGCCTTCCACTTGTCTTACAGTTCACCTACAAAAGAAAATTAAATTCTTTTAGGCACCCAAATAGCATTGTTTTTAATGCCTAGAATTGAAGTGCCAACAAAATTTTCCATCCTTAGTTTTTCTAAGCATATAACATGAATCATATAAATCTACGGATAGAGTCTTACCAATGGGATAAGTTTGTTGCATATGTCCCACTTTCTGACACTTATGGCAATATTTGCCATTTTGTTCTACAAACTTTGTGGGCTTGTATGTTGGTTTCTTACCTTTCTTGGGTATGAACCCGAGTTCATCCTTATTGAATAAGCACCATTGCTCACTCAATAGCTTGTCAAGGATGACTTTTCCCTTAAAACATCTTTCCAAGTTTTTGTTTAGCTTAGTTACTTGCTCCTTTAGATCATTATTTTTAGCAATAAGCTTGGCACCACAAGACTTAGTGAAGAGGATACAATAATCCTCAATTTATTATTTATCTATAGATAGCATTATTACGATATAATACTCCTTAAGTATACCCCTTATATTCATAAGGGGAGACCTAACCATGTAGTCATGAGCCATTCTATGACCGCTGTATGGTCATAAGACTTTCCATGACCACTCTATAGTTGAGAGCCCTGTTATGACCGTTTCATGATCATAAGTCTTGCCACGAGCATGACATAGTCGTAAGTCATTCTATGACCACCCGGTTATCGTGAGCTCTTCTGCGACTACCCTGACTTTGACTAGCTTGTCTATGACAACCTGTTACGTTGCAGGTCTGTCTAACAAGGTAGTTAATATACGTCGTCATTCTCTAGAATAACCGCTCATAACTTCTTCCTGCCTCTAGCGATAACCGCCTGGAGATGAAGATGTCCACGTCTCTGACAATAACTTCTGTTAAGTAGTTTGTCACACGATATGTTGAGATGTCTTGTGGCATGAGAAACCACCACCTCTTCGTATGTTATATAAAGGCTGACATCAAGACGTGGAAGGGAGAAGTGAGAGAGAATCAAGAAGTATAGGACATCAAGCCTTAATCTTTCTCTTGATTACAACTAGTACGCTCAATATAGTCACACAGGAGTAGAGTTATTATTCTCCCCAAAGAAGGCCCGAACCTGTATAAAATCCATGTACATCGCACCACAGATAAGTTTGAGGAGGGATCCTTATCCCCCACAACATTACGCTTAACAGAGGAACTATTTTCTCCAGAGGGCAAGGGTCAATCCGACCATAAATAGGACTTAGAACATGATGAGGGATATGCTTCTAAATGTTCAATCCCTCAGCAGCCATCTGATCTGGCTTAGCAAGTCCTGGAATCTAACATTCTGGGGCTCCATCAATATCTAGTGGTTGTCACCCTTCGAGTTTGCCTATACTTTCACAAGGCTCAACTCCGACCAGAGATGGTTATAACCCAGAATTCCCCTTCTTAGAGGGGCTTACTCCAGATCACAAGGCGTTGTCCTTTGATAACTCCTCAAGCCAGGAGGCATATGACACAAGTGGAGATTATATCCAGGAGATCTTTGTCCTCCCCTCAGATACTAATTGCTTTCCCAAAGGAAGGCTTGAGAATTCTTTCTGCCACTCACACACTACAACCCCTTGTGGTGATGGCAAGGAGACCTTTAGTGATGAACATGATCAGTACTCTAATGAGTATGGGAGAAATCCTCAAAATAACCACTCTACATTTGGGTGAAATTGAGCAATCTCATACATAGAAGATCCTGAGACCATCTAGAGGAGAATGTTGGAAACCCAAAGGAATTTGCCTAGGTGCATCCTCTATCAATCTGAGGAGGCTCAGGAGCTTCAGCGTATAAATAACTTGCTTGAAAATCCAACCCAAGAACATGGACGAGTGCTAGGTTATGACCATTTTGCCAAGAATATCACTTGAAGAATCCAGAGCACGATTGCCAGACATGAGCAACTCACCGACATAATTCTGGGAGTCGAACAGGTACGACCACAACAAACATTAGTCATTTGAATAACTCACCTCGTAGAAATTGCCATGATGACAGGTCATGTCGTTCCCCTAACCATAACTCTAGTCAGATAAGAGTTCTTTGAGTATCCCAAGATTGGCAAACTTGCAAAGGAGGAGATTGTTCACCACTTTGAGCAAGAAATATATAGCAATAGATGAAATATGATGATTATTACCCTTGTATGGATAAGACTTATCACAGGTCTGATCCATCGACTACTGGGCATCATCGAGTACGATTGCTTGGAGACGCCAATCATCATTTTCTGCAAAGGAGGTATCGCAAGCTTGTTACCAAATGTTGGGCATTTATACCTGATCTCCGGGTAGTTCGTTGGCCACCGTGCTTTCGACTGGTAAACATGTTGAAGTTTGATGGATCTCAAAATCCCATCAAATTCCTTCAAATTTACACGACCACTATTCGAGTAGCAGAGGAAAACATGTCATGGCAAATTACCTTCCAATTGTGCTCGAGGGATTTGCTCAATCATGGTTGTTAAATCAAGCACTGGAGTCGATCCATTTGTGGCAACGCCTTTGTGACCTTCTACTAGCCAATTTCCAGGGCACCTACAATTGTCCTAGGAAGGAGGATGACCTACACATGATGAAACAAAATAGCCACGAGACCTTACATCAATTCATTAAATGTTTTAGTCAGGTTTGTAATTCCATACCAGAGGTTTCTGATGCTTCTATTATCAGAGCATTTAAACAAGGAGTCTGTAATAGAAGGTTAACTGTGGATATCACTTTGAATCCATCGACTACTATCCCTGAACTCTTTGAGATGGCTGATTGATATGCAACTGCTACTAAAGCAGTCAAGTGGAGCAAAACCATCGATCAAGCCGATAAAAGTCCTAAAGAGGCAAGCGAAGGTAGAAAAAAGAAGAAGAAGGCCAAGAAATACAAGAACAAAAGTCTTAAGATAACAGTTGCTAGGAGGTCTTGGCCATAAGCGATATGGAGCCATGAAGTTCCAAACAGAACTCTGATCGGGTAAGGGCAAATTCCCCATATAGAAGGATAATTAGCCTAGGTGGTGTCTTCTCTATACAAAGGAAGGATATGACCTTCATAACTACTAAGTTTTCAAATGAAAACTCGAGGACTACTACCTCAGTAAAGGACCACTTCCTACACTCGAGGAGTTAGGACAAACAAGTGGTCGGAAGCAATCAAACGATGATAAGGAGATGCCATTCCAAGATTTAAAGCACACCATCGAGCACATCTATGGAGGATATTTGGCATATGAGTCAAAACAACAGTATAAAGCTATCGAACAGGAGGCAAACTCCATTGATCCTCCTCTTGTCAATAATCTTCCAAAGTGGTCGGAAGTTACCATCTCCTTTAAGAAAAGTGATTGTCTGATCCCTTCACCTTGACTAGGTTAGTTTCCAATCATGATCGAGCCCACCATGAATAATTGTCGAGTAGATTGAGTGTTGATTGATGGTGGGAATTTGTTAAATATTATATTTATGAGTTCCTTGGACGAGATGGAAGTTCCTTAGACCAGAATAAAACCCATATGATATTCATTCCATGGGATCGTACCGAGATCTTTGGCCAAGCTAGTTGTCCAAGTTTTTCTTCTTGTAACATTTGGTTCTCTAGGCAATTTTAGGATAGAGAAAATATTTTTTTGATATGGTCAATTTCAACATGGCATATAATGCCATACTTAGACGGCCAACTCTAGCATGATTCTTAACGTTTGCTTACTATGCTATCAATGTCTTAAGATGCCAGGTCCCATGGAGTAATCACAGTCCACTATGATAAAAAGATGGCGCTTACATGCAAACGTAACTCCCTTGAGATGGTAGAACAATTACCAACTCAAAAAGTAAGCAAGGCGTAGCCTTCGACCATGCACTCAAAGCCAAAATCTACACGAAAACTGAATGAACAAGTCAAAGAAGTTTCGCTAGATCCAGAGGAGCCTTCGAAGACTATTCATATCGGGATCATATCACCCTCATCACCTTCCTCTAGGCTAACGCATATGTCTTCGCATGGCAACCATCCGACATGCTCGGAGTCCCTAAGGAGGTGATCAAGCACAGGCTAACTTTACGGCCTAACAAGAAACTCGTAAAACAAAAGTTACAGAGATTTGTACTTGATTGATATAGGATGCCATTAGGTCAGAATTGGACAAGCTACTGAAAGCAGGCTTTATAAGATAAGTCAATTACTCAGAGTAAGTTAACTAACCCTGTAATGGTTAAGAAGTCTAGTGGTAAGTGGCGTATGTGCGTAGACTATACTAATCTTAATAAAGCTTGTCCAAAAAATGATTTTCCTTATTCACGTATAGATCAGTTGGTTGATTCTACTACTAGTTGTGAAGCATTAAGTTTTCTAGATGCATACTTTGGTTATCATCAGATTAGTATGTGCCTAGAGGATGAAGAAAGACCACATTTATTACACCATTTGGGATATTTTGCTATGTTAAAATGTCATTTGGTTTGAAAAATGCTGGTCCTACTTTTCAATGTTTGATGCAACTAAATTTTTTATCTCAACTAGGCCAAAATTTGGAAGCTTATGTTAATGATCTTATCATAAAAAGTGTCAAGTGACTTGATCATATTTCTAACCTGCAAGAAACATTCGACAACCTTAGAAAACACTATTTGAAACTCAAACCTGAGAAGTGTGCGTTTGGAGTTTCTTCGGGAAAATTGCTCAGATTCCTTGTTTCTGAAAGAGGTTGTCGTAGGGGTGGCCCCCACCTAGGCCCAGCAGGCCTGTTAGGAGGTTATAAGAACCAGAGTAACATGTGTAATGACATAAGTGCCCCTAATGGGGAGGTACGGAAGTAGGGGCATAACTGTAAAAGCATACTCCATGTGAATATATGTATCAGGATGAGGGGGAGGCTGAGGCAGAACTCTCCCACCTCTCCACTACCATCTCTCTCTCTGTTTGGGCTGTAGCCACAACAGTTGGCGCCGTCCGTGGGGAGGACAAGGACAAGCCTGAAGACCGAAGAAGAAGGATGGCACCGAAAAAAGCTTCATCGGCAGCGGCGAAAGGAAAGAAGACGGCTGGGTCGGAGCGGCGCGGGAACACCAGGGCTTCGGCATCACCGCCGAAGAAGCTGGCAGCGGCGTGGGCTCGGTGGTCGCGGGCGTCGATGCTCGCGCTACAACGATCGACCCGCCGCCGCCGCATAACGACATCTAACCCGTCGCCGCTGCATCGCAACGACGCCCCGCCGCCCTCGTCGGCGGCCGCTGGATCCGACGGCCGGGGTAGCTGCAACGGCATCCGGCGGATCCGAGATCGTGCGCGCGAGGGTCCCCGCACCGACCGTCCGCCGGGTGTTCCGAGGCCCGGCAAAGACTGCGGTGGAAGGCGCCCTACTAGCAGCCCTCAACGCGTTCCAGCAGGAACTAGGGGACCTTCGCAGAGCCGTTCGAGATATACAAGAGGCTCGGACCCAGCAGGCCGCGCCAGTAGTCGCGCCCGAGCCCACGCTGGAGAGGACGAACAGTCGCGAAGCCCCCGCGTCTAGCAGCGTGCCGCTGAGACACGTAGATCTGGAGTCCCCGCTTTCGGCGGGGCTGCAGCAGGCGGCGTGGCCTGAAGACTTCAAGTTCCCTAGCGTCGCCGACCCGTACAAAGGCGACACGGATCCTAACGAGTTCGTGCGCGTGTACGAAACCGCGATCGAGGCCGCGGGTGGAGACGACACCACGAAGGCGAAGGGACTCCCCCTCGCGCTGCAAGGAGTGGCGCTCTCTTGGTTTTTTGCCATAGAGCCCAGCTCCATCTACGCGTGGGAGTAGCTCCGCGACCGCCTTCACAACAACTTCCAAGGACACTACGTCGAGCGAGTCGATGCGGACCAACTCTTCGCCGTGAAGCAAAGACCCTCGGAGAAGCTCCGGGACTACTTCAAGCGCTTCGCCAAGACCCGATGCCAAGTAAAAGACGTTAATGAAACCACCATCGTTAATGCAGCCATACAGGGCCTTCGTCCGGGCCTGATGGCCGAGTACAACGCGCGGAGGCCAATCAAGACAGTCGCCAAACTCTTCGACAAAATGGACGAGTATGCGCGGGCGGAGGAAGATGCGTGAAGACACATCATTACCGCCCTCGGCCTCGCCCATGAGGAGCGCCCCCCGTGCGAAGGGGGGGCGGGTGCTCCTCTCAGTAGGGCCGCACCGAGAGCCCCGGGAGGCCCTTCCGAGGCAGCGCTACGGGTGCGTGAAGGCTCTTCAAGGAGCGGGCATAAGCCTCGGCGCCGCCGGCCAGAGTCACAAAGCGGCCCATTACGCCCTCGACACCGAGAGCACGCCAGGACCCGACCCGCCTCATGGAGGGGAGACCAGGATCGGAAGGCGGACTTGATTGCGCGCCAACCCCACGCAGAACAAGAGCTCCTACACTATGGCAAGTGGTGCGAGGTACACGGCCACGGTGATCACTACACAAGGGCATGCGCCGTAGTTATGGAGCTGCGGAGGGTGATGGCCGGTCTCGGCCCGTCCCCAACGGAGGGCGCGCAAAGATCGCCACCGGCGTCATCACCGAGGCTCCTCCTCAAAAGCCCCGGGAGCGGCCGCAACTATGGATGCCACCCGCAACATCACCTTCGACTTGAACGACGCCGGTGTGGAGTACCCTCACCAAGACCCTCTAGTCATCCAGCCCACATAGCACGCCGTGGACGCCAGCGCGTCCCTGTCGACGGGGAAGCTCCGCGAATATCTTGTTCGCAGAGGCCCTCGACCGTATGGGGTCCCCGGCCGCTAGAGCAGCCAGAGCTCCACTTCAAGGCTTCGGGGTCAACCGCAGCCTTGGGGCACGTGTCCCTCCCGGCCACTTTCCGTCGGGAGGGCAACAAGGGTAACATCCGGACCGAGCATGTCATCTTCGACGTCGAGATATCCCACATCCCTACAACGCCATACCGGGTCGACCCGCCATCAACTCTTTCGAGGCGATCCCACACTACGCATTTTGTGTGTGAAGCTCCGGGCCCGAGGGTGTTATCACCGTTTCGGCGACGTGACTTGGCGGGCGTGCGAGGTCGGCGGCCGCGTCCGCATCGCCGGTGCATGCCCTCTCCGCACGCTCGGTGAGGGGCCCTCCGTCCCAGTGGACGCCAAGCCTCGCCCGAGGGCGAGTCAAGAAGGTGCCGCTCCAGCGGAGGCGCGTTGTGTCCATCGGCGAGGGCTCCACCGGGTCGAACGGATCTGCTCCGAGTGCTTCGTAACAACGTTGACATTTTTGCGTGGTCCCGGAGGACATCAAGGGCGACCGAGCAGAATCGAGCATCGCTGGCGGTCCGCCCGACGCCAAGCCGGTCAAGCAAAGGCTTCGGCGTATGTCGATGGATCGGCAGCAGGCGGCCAAAACAGAGGTGGCGAAGCTTCTTCGCGCCGGGGTCATCCGCGAGGTCCACCATCGGTGTGGCTCGCTAACCGGTGCTAGTCAAAAGGCGGCGGGGCACGGCGTATGTGCATCGACTTCACGGCACTCAACAAGCGCGTGCGAAGGACAATTACCCTTGCCGCGCATCGATCAGCTGGTCGACGCCACTGCTGGGTGCGAACTCATGAGTTTCCTGGACGCCTATTCCGCTACCACCAGGTATACATGGCCGAAGACGACGAGGAGAAGACCAGTTTCATCACACCACTTGGGACGTTCTGTTTCGTCAGAATGCCCTTTGGCTTGAAGAACGCAGGCGCTACCTTCACCCGCCTCGTCGCTATTGCCCCGCCGCCACCGAGGAACGTCGAAGCTTATGTCGATGACGTGGTGGTCAAAACTCGGCAGCTTGCTCTGCATGGCCGAGACCTCCAGGAGACCTTCGACAACCTCCGGAAGGCGGGCATCAAGCTCAACCCCGACAAATGTGTCTTCGGGGTGCGGCGGGCAAGCTCACGGTTTCCTCGTGTCCGGACGGGCATCCAGCGAACCCGACAAAGTAGACACCATCCGGGTATGGAGCCGCCCAAGACAACAAGGAGGTCCAGAGGTGGCGGGCGCATGGCAGCACTAAGCCGCTTCTGTCGAGTGGCGGCGGGCTTGCCATTTTTCAAGACGCCCGCGGGTGCGATGGATTTTGTTGGGACAGAGATTGCGCGAAGGCCTTCAACGAGCTCAAGGAGCACTGCCAGCCTACCCATGCTGGTTGCCCCAGCACGAGGCTCCTCTCCGCTCTATCGCGCGTCACCACCGCGGTCGGCGCTGCCTCGTCTTAGAGGAAGGCGCCATGCAGCGGCCCGTCTACTTTGTCTCCGAAGCCCTCCAAGGCGCCAAGACAAGATACACGGAGCTTGAGAAGCTCGCCTACACACTGGTCATGGCCTCCAGGAAGCTTCGGCATTATTTTCTGGCCCACCCGATCACAGTGCCTTCCTCATTCCCCCGGCAGAGATGCTACACAACAAAGAGTCCACAGGCGACGGCAAGTGGGCCGCCGAGCTCGCCTTCTTCGTTGGCGTATGCCGCGAACGGCAATTAAATCCCAAGTCCTGCGGATTTTCTCGCGAATGGACCCCGCCGCCCAACCCGCCGAGACGCACGATGACCCCGCCTCGACGCCGATAATCGACGGAGCTTACGGCGTCGCGCGCGGCGTAGGTGTGCGGTGATCGCCACGCCCGGCGACGCGTTGCTATACTCGCGCGCCTTGCCTTCCCGCCACCAACAACACGGCTGAATACGAGGCATCGCTCTTTGGCTGGCGCGGCTCAAGGCGATCGGCGCGAGCGAGTGCTAGTCCGCCTCGACTTCGCGCTTGGTGGCTGGTCATGTGGACAAGTCATATCAAGCCAAGGACCCGAGTTGGCCAAGTACCCGCGCGGTGAGGGCGGGAAAGGCACTTTGGGCGCCATCGTCAAGGCCATCCCAGCGCGGAGAACGAGCAGCCGACGCCCTCGCTAAGGTGGCTAGCAAGAATCGCTTCCCACGGGGCGTTTACGAGGTATTAGTGCAGCGCCATCGCGCAGACAACCGGACGCGGCACTCGCCCACCGCATTGACCGGCCAGGTGATTGGCGAGAGCCCATCTTCAATTTCTTGCAAGGCATCGCCGAGCCCGAGGACCCCGCCGAGCTTCGGCGCTTGCAGCACCGCGCATGGTCCTTCCAAGTGTTCGAAGGGATACTCTACAAGAGAGGGGTTTGCGCACCGCTCCTGCGCTGCCTCTCGACTGAGGGGGAAAGGAGCTCCTTGCGGAGATCCACGTGGGCATGTGCGGATCCCACCTGGCACCGAGGTCATTAGTCGGCAAGGTGTTCAGGCAAGGCTTCTACTGGCCAACTGCCATCACCGACGCCCAGGACCTCGTCCGTCGGTGCCAAGGGTGCCAATGGATGGCGCGCATCATCCGCAGCCCCGACGAGCACGAACCCCATTCCCGGTGTGGCCACCGCACGCTGGGGCCTCGACATAGTAGGACCACTTGCCCGAGCCCGTGGGACCTCCGGTTCGTGGTAGTCGCTACCGAGTATTTCTCGGATGGCCGGAAGTGGTCGCCCGCCAAAGTAACTTCGCGCCATCTGGCGCTTCCTCCGCAAAACATCATATGTCGCCGGCGTGCCCGGGAGCTCACGGTTGACAATGGCCTGCAGTTCAACGACACCCTCTTCAAAGACTATTGTGACAGGCATGGGCATCACCTCCGATTCGCCTCGGTAGGGCATCCCGACCCAACGGGCGGTCGAGCAGGCGAATGGCGCCATCTCCGCTGCCATCAAAAGCGCTGGTCGGATTGCGAAGGGCAAGTGGCCTGCGAGCTTCACGGCGTTCTTTGGTCGCCGCACAACGGTAACGCGCCCGACGGATTCACGCCGTTCAAGCTCCTTTTCGTGACGGCGGTGACACCGAGAAATCAAGGCCGGCTCGCGGAGGGTCCTCGCCCAAGCACCCAAGAGGAGCGCCGTGTGTCTTGGACCTCTCGACGGGATACGGGCGATGCAGCCCACCATGTCGAGAAGTATGCGTGGCGAACAATGCGTACTCGGGACCGCTCTATATGCGCGGGGTTCAAGCACGGGATCTCGTTCTCAGAGTAGCGCTCCAGGCGGAGACCGTTGGCAAGCTGGAATCCAAGTGGGAAGGCCCGTACATAGTGATGGAGGCATTGCCGAAGGGGGCGTACCGCCTCGCCACGCTCGTAGGACAAGCCCTCCGGCACACATGGAATGCGGACAGGTTGCGGCGATACTACGCCTAGAAGTAGGACAGCAAGCGTAGAGCCGCCAGCCCTTTGTCGTACGATGCTCGCTTGCGCAAACGGGAGTTCAATAAAGATTGCTGTTCCCAGAGCATTGTCTATCCGCGCTGAGCAGAACAAAGTCTACGGACTTTAAATAAGACGTAGCGTCGAGCTCTGTTTCCGCACACGCGAGTCTCCGGACTATAAAGGAAGTCGTAGCGTCGAGGTCCGCCTCCGCACGCACCAGTCTACGGACTTTAAATAAGACGTAGCGTCGAGCTCTGTCTCCGCACGCGCGAGTCTGCGGACTATAAAGGAAGTCGTAGCGTCGAGGTCCGCCTCCGCACGCACCAGTCTACGGACTTTAAATAAGACATAGCGTTGAGCTCTGTCTCCGCACGCGCGAGTCTCCGGACTATAAAGGAAGTCGTAGCGGGGGGACGCCCTCGCGCGCACCAGTCTCCGGACTATAAAGAAAGTCGTAGCGTTGAGGTCCGCCTCCGCACGCGCTAGTCCACAGACTCTAAATAAGATGTAGCATCGAGGTTTGCCTCCGCACGCGCGAGTCTCCGGACTATAAAGAAAGTCATAGCGTCGAGGTCCGCCTCCGCACGCACCAGTCCACGGACTTTAAATAAGACGTAGCGTCGAGGTTTGCCTCGCACGCGCGAGTCTCGGACTATAAAGAAAGTCGAGCGCCGAGGTCCGCCTCGCACGCACTCGATCCACGGACTTTAAATAAGACGAAGCGCCGAGGTTTGCCTCGCACGCGCGAGTCTCCGGACTATAAAGAAAGTCGTAGCGCCGAGGTCCGCCTCGCACGCGCCGACCCACGGACTTTAAATAAGACGTAGCGCCGAGGTTCGCCCCGCACGCGCGAGTCCCCGGACTATAAAAAGTCGAGCATCGAGGTTCGCCTCGCGCGCGCCATCCACGACTCCAAATAAGACGCGGATGCCCTACTCGCGCGCTCACGGAGTATAAACAAGATGCGAGGTCTTCTTCCCTTTGCGTTCGGCGAGTAACACCAAGGATAAGGTACTACTTGGTTTCATTGTAAAAGCAAAGGCGTTACATGGCTACAAGCATAAGAACCGGTACATCATCCCCCTGCCCTACCCGACCAACCGCTCAGCCTTGGCGCGGTGCGGACGAACCCGTGCCGTCGTCGCCGTGATGCGGAAGGACTCCTTCGAGCCAGCGGAGGAGGTCCCCCTCCCCATGTAGCGTCTGCTGCACGGCGACCCTCGCTGCATCTTCCCCGAAGCGGCCCCAGATCCGTTGATGGAAGTTCGCAGCAGCCCGATGGAGCGGATGGCGTCCGACATGACCACGGTCGGCGGGAAGATCGATTGAGGATTCGCCAGCTCATGGGTATGTCTACACCCACGAGTGTGAAGCAGGGCGAGGGCGAGGCACGCACCAAGATAGCCGCAGTGCTCGCCGAACGTTCTGGCGCCACGAAGAGCAACGCCTGCCCCCTCCTCGATCAGCCCGAGCGTCTCCGACAGGGCCTCCGGCCCGTGCGTAGCGTCCGGCACCCTGACGCACAGATCTCGGAGGGCCTGGTTCAGAGACTCCATAGCCCGCCATGCCGACATGGACGTATTTTCCAAGACGAGACTATTCCCTGCAGCAGACTCCGCCAGCTGGGCGTTCTCCCCTTCTAGGGCGGTGATCTGCTGCAGGAAGGCGGCGCGCTCCTCAGCCGCGGCGCACCTGGCTTCCGTGGCCTCGAGTTGTGCAGCCGCCATCGCGCCCTCCAGCGCGTGAAGTTCTTCATCCTTCGCCGCAAGAGCATTGTTCGCTTGACGAAGGCTGGCTTCCAGAGCCCTCCGCTCCCGAATGCGGGCCTCGTCAAAAGACCGGCTGAGGGCAAGCGCCCGCAAAACAACAAGTCAAGCAGCGTCGAAGTACGACAAGCTGAAGCGCACATACTTACCTCATCTCGAGGCTCGCAGCGGCGCGGCGCTAGGAGTTCCCCTCGCATGACGATAACATCTCGGTCAAGGCCGTTGTCGGCACGCTCTGCGGCTGCGGTGAGGACGCGAAGTGTCTCCAGGCGAGGGAGGAAGTCCGAGTGAGCGAGCCCCGGCCCCAACGCACCAGGATTTACCGAGGCCGCGCCACGTCAGCAAAGAACGGACACTGCGGGCACCCGCACAAGGCTTTGATTTCGCGCATACCTCGTTGCTCGATCCTTCGCCATGTCCGGAGACTTCGTCTCGCCGATGTTGGCGAGAATGAGCGAGCGATCGGAGAGAGTCTCGCGAAGTCACAAGAAGAAAGGACTCACGCCTACCTCCCGCGCTCTCGTGACGGTAGGAAGTGGCGCCGCTTCGATTGCCAAGGGGGAGGCGCCTCGGTGGTGGCGAGGAGGTCTTCGACCGCGCCGACGCCGTAATCCCGCGGCAAGGCCCCGCAACAGACGACCCCTCGGCCGGGCGGCGGGGCTGCGTCCGAGGGCGTTCGCCGCGGCGCACGCGGCGATTCTTCCGGGCAACACCAGCTACGGTTCTAGTCGCTCCCACAGTTTCCTCCGTAGGGGGCGCGCCCTCGCCGGCCGCTACGATTGATAGCGCACCATCAACCGTGGTTTTCTCGTCGGGAACGGTGCTCCCCCCGGGTTGGCGACTTCCAGCTCAACGATGGCCGCGAGCACGGGTTTGTGGGCGTCGGCAGAGGGTGCCGGGGGACTCGCGACGGCGCGCTCCTCCAAAGCAGTGTGGCCAGGCCCACCGCCGGTCGCACGCCCCATCTCAGCTGTGCTAGTCGCCGAGGGGCCGGCGGGGTCGCATACGGCAGACGGGGAACGGGCCCGGCGTCGCGAAGATAACACCCCCACAGGGCTCTCACCCTTCTGAGCGCCCGGAGTCTCGGTGGGAAGCTCCCCCGGCACCGCGCACTCGGGCACAGTAATGCCCACAGCCTCGCATGTGCGGTTTACCCGCCCTTGCTTAGCCTCCTTGACTGCGCCTCACGAGCTGGTGCTCCTTAAGCGTGCACGGCCGAGGGCGCGCGACCACGCACTCCGCATCTTCTAGCCGAGCCATGCGCAGAGATCACGCGACCGGCGGAGACCAAACAGATACAATAGCACGCGTCAAACGTGGCCGGGCGACTTACAAGGAGCGGAGGGCGGAAGCAGCGCGACACGTATGGGCTGAACCGTCCTCGCGGGGCCGTTCGCCCAACATACTTCCCCGGGAGGAGAGTGGCGCCGCCCATACATTGTGAACTCCTCGGCAGGTCGCGCAGACTCATTCGACGGGCGACACCGACAAGACTCGTAGCTTTTGCGTGTCGTCAATCTCCGCCTTCAAGCTCGCGCATCGTTAAACGAGATCGCCCACTCGGCATTGCATTCCGCTCTTGTCGGTCATGGTGTAGTAGAACCACCGCCGAGTCGGCCGGACTCCCATTGCCTCGGCGAGGCCGGGCGCGGGAACAACGTCGCGCATGACGCCCGGCACGAAGTCCACACCGCCGGTTGGACTCCGCCCGTCAACTTTTCTAGGTCGGCGGCGCGCGTCGTGCAATGTGGCGAATAAGCTCGCGTTGGGACGCCACCCCTCGTCCGCACGCCCACGTGAAGACAGCTAGGCGGAGTATTGCGTGAGGCGCCAATTGGGCTAGCTCCAACTTGTAGGCCCGCAGACTTCACCCACGAACAACGTGGAGGGCATTCAAGGCCGGCGTCGAAGAACGCGACAAAAACAATCGCCTCCATGGCCCGGGGCTTCGGCTCCGTCTCGTCCCGACGGGGTAGGCGAGCCCCATCGCGATCCACGATCTTCCTCTCATCCACGAGTCGCTGCAGCGTCCCTTCGGTCATGCGGCTCTTCCCAAAGACACGGAACAAAGAGCTCCGAGTGCTCCATGGCGTCCCACCACTTGTTGGCGCGCGAGCTCCCCCGCGGCACCAACTCGTACTTCCTGGAAGGATGGGACACCTCGTCCTGGCTAGGCAGGGAACCACTGCGGGGATGGTAGGTGGCGTCGTCATGGCTAGCCATCACTCTCCGCGACCAGGGAGGAAGAAGCAGGGAAAGGAGCAACTGGCGTTACAATTAGCACGGGCGGAAGCAAAGCGGCAGATCAAAAAGCAAAGTAAGAAAGGGTGCCTCCGCCTCAACACTAGCACCTTATAAAGGCCGCTCGCCTCTCATATGGCTCGAAGCACAGACAGATCAAACTCGCAGCGATTCGGCTGCCCAAGATTCGGAAAGAGGAACCGCTAGGGCCTGGAGGGCCGTGCCTGGTAGGTGACCAAGCAGCACACAACGCCTGCACGCCTTCAACACGCGTCCAACGTCCCTGGGGAAGAGGTGAACGGCCGCGGGCACGCAACCGCTCACATCCCACGATACACCAGTCGTAAGTCGCCACGTGTCCCAACTCCAGAATAGCAGACTGCACGACGCGACAGCCTGACTTCTGCCAGGCCAGGCGTCGGTGTGATTCCAGCCGTCATTAAAAGTGCACTACCAGACTGCAACATCACCACAGCTCCGAAGCGCAACAATATCGGCGCCAAGCTCCAATCTTAGCGCGGGGCGGCGCGCGCGTCTCACGCCGACTAAGCGCCGGCCTCGCGCCACCCGCTCAAGTGCGGGGCGGGCGTGCGCGCCTCGGCCGATTTAGGCGCCGGCCTCGCCGCCACCCGTTCGAAGGGTAGGGACGGAGCGCGTGTTCGCCGACTTAGGCGCCGGCCTCGCGCCACCCGCTCGAAGGGTAGGGACGGAGCGCGCGTGCCTCGGCCGACTTAGGTGCCACTCCGCCGCCACTGTTGGAAGGTGGGGACGGAGTGCACGTCTCGCCGACCAGGCGCCGGCCTCGCGCCACCCGCTCGAAGGGTAGGGGCGGAGCGCTCGTGCCTCGGCCGACTTAGGCGCCGCCTCGCGCCACCCGCTCAAGGGTAGGGGATGGAGCGCGCATGCCTCGGCCGACTTAGGCGCCGGCCTCGCCACCCGCTGAAGGGTAGGGACGGAGCGCGCGTGCCTCGGCTCGACTTAGGCGCCACCTCCGCGCCACCCGCTCAAGGGTAGGGACGGAGCGCGCGTCGCCGACCAGCGCCCGCCTCGCCGCCACCCGCTCAAGGGTAGGAGACGGAGCGTGCGCGCCTCTACTTCGAGCTAAGCGCCAGCCTCCGTTGCCACCCGTTCGAAGGATAGGGGACAGAGCGTGCACGTGTCTGCTGCGACAAGGCACCTTCCATCCCAGATCTCGGGTTCCCCAACCACAAGCTTGGGGAAATTCACATGCCGCAGGGGACGGAGGGGGCCAAAGGACTCGGCGACATCGCTTCGGCCCTGTGAAGCCCTTCACCATGAGAGGCTCCTGTTGTAGGGGTGGCCCCCACCTAGGCCCAGCAGGCCTGTTAGGAGGTTATAGGAACCAGAGTAACATGTGTAATGACATAAGTGCCCCTAATGGGGAGGTACGGAAGTAGGGGCATAACTGTAAAAGCATACTCCATGTGAATATATGTATCAGGATGAGGGGGAGACTGAGGCAGAACTCTCTCACCTCTCCACTACCATCTCTCTCTCGTTTGGCCTGTAGCCACAACAGAGGTATTGAAGCAAATCCTAAAAAGATAAAGGCCAATGAGCAAATAAGCTATCCAACCTCTAAGAAGGAAGTCCAGAAACTCTTAGGGTGCATGATGGCTTTAAGTCATTTCATCGCACGACTGGGAGAAAATGACTACCTTCCTTTAAACTTCAAAGGAAGTACGAGGGTATCAAGTGGTCAAAGGAGGCTAATAATGCCTTCGAGGATATCAAGAGGTATCTTACAAGCGCTCCTGTTCTGGTTTCTCCAAAACCCAAAGAGATGCTCTTAATATATCTAGCTGCCACACCATAGGATGAAGTGAGTGGGCCTAACAAGCCCTAGAAAGTCCTTGAGCCCCTTGTGCAGTGATGCGCAAATGAAAACATGGATAGGCCCACAAGCTAGCTCTCCCCATCTCGACGATGGCCTGAGACGTGCGTGGAGCTCAATCACAGGGAGCCATCTCTGGGACAAATGGTCAAATCCCTTCGACATGCGTGAAGTTTTACTACATAAGTGAAGTTTTACACGGGCCTAAAGAGCGCTACCCTCAGGTTCAAAAACTTTTATGTGTCCTCCTCATGTCTTCGAGGAAGCTGAGGCATTGTTTTTAGGAGCACAAAATTATTGTTCCATTTGAGGTTCCCTTAGGAGAGGTCCTCCAAAACAGGGAAGCAGAGGGACGAATGGCAAAATGGTCGATAGAACTTGAGGAGTTCGATCTCCATTTCATGTCCTGAACGCCATTAAATCTCAGATCTTGGCAGACTTTTTCATCAAATGGACAAATAGTAAACCTGTTCAGGATCACTAGTACAATTCCCATGACTAGTGGATGATGTACTTTGATGATTCACTTGCACTTAGTGGGTCGGCGGCTGGGGTGGTCCTAAAATCTCCCACATGAGAGACTTTAAAGTATGTCATTCAATTGAACGTTCTAGCCACTAACAATGCGACTGAATACGAAAGTTTGTTGGCTGGCATATGAGCAGCGAAAGCACTCAGGATTCGACGACTACTCATTAGAGGTGACTCTCAACTGGTTGTGAATCAGGTTAGAAAAGCGTACCAATGCTCTAAGTCAACCATGTCTCAGTACTTATCAGAAGTCAGAAAGCTTGAGAAGCATTTTTTGGTTTTGAGATACAATATATCTCCTGAAAGGATAATTTTCTTGCTAACCAGTTGGCTCAAATGGCTTCTTCCTAATCATAAGTATCGAGAGGAGTCTTCTTGGAATAGCTTCAGAAGCCGTTTTTGGTTGAAACACTAGAGACATCTACTAATGAGATAGCCTCTCTAGAATACAAGGATATCTGAATGGGACCCATCTACGAGTATCTTTAAAAGGGCACAGTGCTCAAGGATGATCTTGAAGCATATCATTTATCTCAAAAGGCCAAAAGTATACTTTGGTCGAAGGAGTACTTTATAAGCAAAGTACTCAAGGAGTTCTCATGTGATGCATATAGTAGAAAGAAGGAATACATCTCCTTCATGATATACATGGGAGCATCTGTGGAGTACATGCTTCTTACAGAACATTAGTCGAAAAAGCCTTCTGACAAGGTTTTTACTGGCCGATAGCCCTCCATGATGCTAAAGAGTTGGTTAAGAAATGTGTACAATGCCATTTTCATATCAGAAAAATACACTAACCGGCTCAAGCTTTACAAATTATACCTCTCTCTTGGCCTTTTATGACCTGGGGTCTCAATATCCTCGGACGGTTAAAAGCACCAGAGGGCTTTGAATTCCTTTTTGTTGCTATTGACACATTCACAAAATGGATTGAGGTCAATCATGTAACTGGGATAACAACAGAAGTCACTAAAAGATTTATGATGATAAGCATAATTACTTGATTTAGAGTGCCAAGTCGAATATTTACAGATAATGGTAAGCAATTTTTGAGTGCAAAATTTGAAGAGTTTTGTGAAGAATTAGGTACCAAGTTGTGTTATGTCTCTATCGCCCATTCGCAGAGCAATGGAGTAATCGAAAGAGCGAATGGCCAAATAATGCAAGGGATTAAAACTCAGGCCTTTGACCAGCTTGTAAAATGCGCGAGGGCTTTGGTACAAGAATTACCCTTAGTATTATGGGCAGTTCACATGACTCCTAGTCAGGTAACAGGTGAAACACCATTTTTTCTAATTTTTGGGGCCAAAGCCATGTTTCCTTCAGAACTAAAGATTCGGTTAACAAGGGTAAAAAAATTCAATGAGTCCAACCAAGAACAACTTTAAGCAGATAACATTAACCTACTCGAAGAGAAGAGGAATCAAGGCTTAATCCGTTCAGCGGTCTACCAACAAGTCCAACATAAATGCTACGATTGTACGGTTCATCCTCGCAGCCTTACTATAGGTGACTTGGTGTTCAAGAAAATTCAATCCCAGTCTAATCAGAATAAACTTTCCCCCATGGGAAGGTCCTTACATCATGGTTGAAGTTACACGACCAGGTTTAGTATGACTTGCTATGGAAGACGGCCAAATCCTCTCAAACTCTTGGAATATTGACCAACTATATAAATTCTATGTATAGCATTTCTACTCTTTCAATAAAGTATTCAAATTATATTCAATCTTTATTGTCATACATTTTGTAGGGCTTTCTTTATGTTTGTTTGACCACTTTTGGTAAACTCATTTCGTTCAAACTAATCGGAGAAAGACACATCACCTATTCAAAGTCTTCCCTCTCTGCATATGGTCTTGTACACAAGAAGGAACTTCCTAGCATCGCATTGTTTCTAACTCTTGCTATCAGCACAAAACAATTGAGTTCACTAAGAAAAGTCGAATCAATTTAAATTGGACCATTAAGTGTTTTTTTGTTCTCGTTTACACTCTTGATTTGATTAACCTAGTCAAAGGAAGGTAATAGCACCTAGTTGAAGCATTTCCTTTCTGCACGTGGTTCTGCCCACTAGAAGGAACTTCCTAGTGTTGGCTCATTTCTAACTTTTTCTACCAGAACATGACAATCGAAGTCAATAACAATAGTTGAATAAACTGCTCTATTTTCATAAACCATATTTTACACTATTTTCTTACTTTATTCGTATAAACTAAGTATATAGTTAGGGCTAGGATAAAGTTATTTATATAACTTCCATTCTTAGTCTAAATTTTTAGCTTCTTTTATTTCTTTATTATCTTACGAGTTGCTAACTACTCGACAAGATAATTTACAGGAAAAGTAAGATTAAAATTTTTATCAATAAATGACTTGTCTTTACAAGTGTTCTATAACGAACTACTCTAACGAAGGAGATCAAATTTGCATTTCCTCCGTAACCTTCCAGCTAATTGGCTCCATTTCTTTGATCAGGCGGGTTGCTTCTGCTTTAAAGCAATTGAAGCCATCCTCGATTGGTCAAAGATTGAGGCTTTGGTCATGTGCTTTGAGTTTTGCCAAGGCATAGCTTACCGCACATTTGACTACCTCTCTCAATGAGTTGGCCTGGTTGGTCTTCAGAGTATTATTAGCTACCCTAAGCCTTCAACTTGTTGTCCAATTATCCTCGTCTGGGCAGTCTTGGTGTTTTTAAGAGGAGTGACCTCCTCAGCACCAAGCCCACCGAGTAAATTGTTCAAATGTGAGATGTTGTCTTGAAGATTGCTCTTCATCAACTTCGTCTCCTCCTGACTACGAGTTGAAGCTTCTTGGAGTCGCTTTATTTTGACTGCTTGCTCCGCAAATAGAGTAAAGCTAGTTAGAAAAATACTTCCCAAAAGACTAGTTAATAGAGTTGGTTGTAGCTAAAGATTTCCTTACCTGCTAGCCAAGACTCAAGCTTCTTGACTTCATTGTCGTGAGAGGTGGCATCAGACCTAATCTTTTGGTCTTTTTCCTTGCTGAGATGGGAGAGCTCACCAATCGCTACGGCCTTTTGTTCGACCTCAGTGCAGAGCTTTCCCATTTCGGCCCCTTTGTCTATCAAAAGTAAAGAGTCAAAGAAAGACAAGAAAGTCATTCATATAAACAGTCTCAAGTTCAGAACTTCCTGTTTATTTGATCTCGCAACTTGCCAGTTGCAGAGCTTTCTCTCAGAGGCTTTATCCGCAAGTCTTCATTTTCCTTCCTTAGCTTATGTGTCTCAACTTTCTCGTTGTCGAGTGCATCAGCCAGGGACTTTTCATCACTCTTAGACCTGTAAAGGTTAAAGATAGGCATGAAAAACTAGATAAGTAGTCAAAGCATAAAAGGCTACATGTCATGGTGACTTACCATTTCTCTGCCTTCTCGCAGAGTTCAACTTTTTGCTATCATAATACCATAAGTTGTCTGTGGTATTCATCCACAGTGACAATATTTTCCAAAGCTCTCTGAACAACAAAGGATAGTGAGAAGCCAAAAAAACCAATTATAAGATGGCTGGGTATTAGATGCTTATGTTTATGCTCGTTTGAGCAAACTTGGTGAATACCCACTAGGGATCTTTGAGTTTGTCAAGCTCTTTAACCTTGTTCCACCACACCTTTTCGAGGTGTTCGTCATAAAAGACATTCCCATTGTTAGAAATATCCCTAGGGTAAGGAAGTCAATCACGAGATCTTTTAAGGGATCTTTTTAGCAACGACCAAGGCCTTCATCTTAGCAGCATCCATCTCCAACACAGCCCATTTAGAAGAGGTTCCGGCCATTTTCTCTAGGTGGTTGTTTTGGATTTGGAAGAAATAAGAGGAAGGAGATGACCTGGTTGGTAGCAGAAAAATTGAAGAATAGTGGAACTGAAGGGGAAAGTAAGAACCCTAAATGTTACCCCTACGGTAAGTTTTATAGCCGCATGATTGAGTTAAAGATCTTGGGAACTCAACGGTTACCACTTCTTCGGGAACTGCTCCAATGGACAGATCAGTTAGAGTCGATTGGAATTCTGGAATTTGTCTGTTCGAATCCATAGTGTCTTTACACTCAAGAAAAATTACCTTCTTGACCAAGTCTACCTCCGGTCAAATGAAATAAAAAAGGCTTTTCTTTCGATCTTCACTCGTCTACAATCTCTTTTTCTCAAGTAAGTTATTTTATGCTTGAAGTTGGGAGGCTACATGACAAGGATATAATAATCATCAATTTATTATTTATCCATAGATAGCATTATTATGTCATAATACTCCTTAAGTATACCCCTTATATTCATAAGGGAGAGACCTACGCATGTGGTCGTGACCATTCCACGATCACTCTATGGTCATAAGACTTTCCACAACCACTCTATGGTAGAGAGCCCTGCTATGACCGCTTCATGATCGTAAGTCTTTCCACGAGCATGACATAGTCGTAAGTCGTTCTATGAGCACCCCATGGTTGTGAACTCTTCTATGACTACCTTGACTTCAACCAGCTTGTCTACGACAACCTGTTATGTTGCAAGTCTGTCTAACAAAGCAGTTAACATACGCCGTCATTCTCTAGAATAATCACCCATAACTTCTTCCTGTCTCTAGCGATAACTACCTGGAGATGAAGAGGTCCACGTCTCTGACAATAACTTTTGGCAAGCAGTTTATCATCTGATATGTTGAGATGTATCTTGGCATGAGCAGCCACCACCTCTTCATACGCTATATAAAGGTTTACGTTAGGATGGGAAGGGAGAAGCGAGAGAGTATCAAGAAGTGCAAGACATCAAGCCTTAGTCTTTCTCTTGATTGTAACCAGTACACTCAATACAGTCACATGGGAGTAGGGTTATTATTCTCTTCAGAGAAGACCTAAACCTGTATAAAATCTCTGTGTCTTTTTCTATGTGGTCAGGTCCTTGAGAGATCCCCCGAAATAAATAATCGTACGTAAAATCGGTATTAGAACACCAACACCTAGCATTACTATGATTAGAATCAACTTTAGAACAACATGGTATAGCTAATAAATCATTACATTTGTAGAAGCGTGTTGTGGCTACAGACCAAACAGAGAGAGAGAGAGAGTATGGTAGTGGAGAGTTAGGTGAGCAAGTGCTTAGGGTTTCCCCATGGCTGGTATCACACATATATATAGGCCGGCTGGGCTTAGGTGGGGGCCACCCTACAACAGGAGCCTCTCATGGTGACGGGCTTCACGGGCCGAAGCCATGTTGCCAAGCCATTTGGCCCCCTCCGTCCCTGCGGCCTGTGAACTTCTGAATTGCTTGGTGGATTGCCTGCTTGCTATGATCTTTGTCTCTCCGCGTGGGTGCGGTGTTGGGAGGATTATCGAGGTCGTCTTCACCCTCAGGGCCCCTTGGTAGTAAGGCCGAAGTCAAAGCCGTGCCGAAGACATGTGCTTGCTGCGGAGTCGAAGGTGCTGGCGAAGCTAAAGGCGTTGGCGGAGCCGAAGTGGGGGGTGTCGACGGGGTTGAAAGTGTCGATGGAGCAGCCTGGGTGAGACGGGAGCGGTCGGAGTCGGGCATCTCCGGCGAGCCTACCGGCGAAGTCCAAGACGCGACCTCGACCTGGTTGCCTGGGCCACCCTTGGCTGTGCATTCCTGGGGTGGCGAAGTTGAAGTCGGAGCGGAGACGATGCTTGTGCCCCTGGGTCGTCTGGGTGTGGGTTGGCTGAGGGGCTTTGCCTGGTCTGACGATGCTGGGCAGCTTCACGGTCCAAAAGTGCGCTTTAAAGCCAGCGAGAATCGCGCCGACCCCTGAGTTGTCAGGGACAGGCTGCTACAGCCGTACGCGCTGTTCCAACAGGAGGGTACACGTGGTGGGCCACGATTGGCACGTCGTGGGCTGTCAGCGGTCGCACGACCACGGCCGCTCGCCCCTTCCCTAGGGGGGTGGGGCGGGACGCGTGGTCGGATGCTACCGGTGTGTCTTGCGCTGTTGGCCCACCGGCGGTCGCGTTCCTTGATCCTAGGGATCCGAACCGCTCGGCTTGGCTTGGTCGGGTCCTACCCAGACTCTTCACGCGGACTTGGGGCCGAAAGACCAGGCGGTGCTTGGACGGCGCTTTGTCTCCGCATTTGGCCCGCTCTTCATCACGGGGCCATGTCGGAGGTCTGGCTGGACCCCAATGTAGAGGCAAGGAAGGCGGCGACCCGCTCGGGCCGTCGAGGCTGAGGTGGTTTGCAGGCTTGCCGCCCGGGTCGATGGCGACGTGGTGAGGTGCCTCCTTTGCGAGGCGGGGCCGGGGTAGAAGCCGGGGTCTCCCTGCTAAAGCGGAGACTCCGGCGTAACTGCTATCAAAGTTGGTCGGCGGCTCCAAAAATCGTGCTGACGTGTACTGGGAGGTACGCTACGTACCGCAAGCTGTAATTGTTCCAGATGGTGCAGACATGTGGCGGGAAGCTATTGGCACGTCGTGCGCTACCCGGCCGTTGTGCGACTGCGATCGTGCGCGACGCACGTGGATGGTTGTGTCGCTTCGGCTTCGGTCGTGGGGAGGTGAGCGGTTCGTCTCCCGTTGGTTACGCTCACCGACGGTGCGGGAGATGAAGGGGCTTTAAATAGCCCCTATGTCACCACGTCTGCCCCTCCTCTTCATGCCTTTTGGACCCTCTTTTTGTCCCCTACTCTTCTTGCCCCCCTGCTGCCGCGCTACTCCCCTGCCGCCGTCTGATGTGCATCATATTTGCAGTTTATTTTATGACATTATCCTGTTGCTAATAGCTTAAATTGGCCTTAATTACATCAATTATACATAAACTTGCCCTTATTTTGCTACAGTTTATAGTGTTCGCACTTTCCTTGCAGATCGGCGCGAATTAGGCGCAAACTCGACAGAAATCAGCATGGGTTGAGCTAGAGTTGTAAAATAGCCAAAGAGGAGGGACCAAACTGCAAAGCTGCACTGGAAACCCTAACCGCGCCACATGCTCGTGCACTGGAAACCCTAGGGTGCCGCAACTATTTAAGCCCAGCTGCTTCATTCCCAGAGGGGGGAGAAGGGAACACATCCCAAACCCTAGCCGCAAGCCTTCATCCTCAGTTCGCCTCCCATCACCCTCACGCCTCCACCCGAAAAACCTAGTTCTTCCCATCTCCCTCACCACAACCAGCCACCACCCATCCTCATCGATCTCCAACACCCTGCCGCCCCACTCATCCTCCCCTTTAGATCCACCGCCAATCTCCACCAAGCGCCGGAACCTCTTCACTCCACCGCCGCGACCATCTCCATTTGCGCCGCCATCTATCCAGCCATTCCACTCCATCGCCCCACCAGATCCCCATTTTTCGCCCATCCGCCTTTCCTGCACACCACCGAAGCCACCACCTCTCCTCCTTCGATCTCCAAGAACCCTAGCCGCATCTCCCCTTTAACCCTAGCCATTCACCTGCCTTTCCTCCACCAGAACCGAGCTTCAACACCCCATCTGCTCGCCAGCTAGCTTCCTAAATCCACACGCCTGAAACTCCACAAGGCAGTCGTCCCTCTCCCTCCACTGCTGATCCTCTTATTGCCGACTAGATCTACACCAGCAACCTTCTCCTTCGGCCGGATCTACTTCATCCTAGGCCGGATCTGCTGCTCAAGTGCTGGACCTCCTCCGTTTCAACTGGATCTGCAACGCGCTACGCCTACGGCCGGATCGCATCTTCTACAACGGAGTACAAGGAGTGGCTTCTTGGCCGATCTGCACCGCAACCTCTACACGCCACCTCTTCGGTTTCGCACCACCTCTGCTTCCCCCTGTCCGCATCCTCTACAAACATTCCACTTCGGCTAAGATCTGCTAGTCTACTGGTTGTTTCGTTTCCCGATCTGAATCGTATGTATTTTGATGGCTTGCTTGGATGTATGGATGTTAGATCTATGCTATGCATGTGTTTTCTGTACGGATCTGGTTACTAGAAGTGTTTGACTTGTTATTGCTATCGTTGTGATGTTCGTAAATTAGATCTGTGATGTGCACGCGATTTATTTTGCGGATCTGGATGTGCTTGTCTTGTTCCTGCTTTGCCTGAGATGCTCATGTATTGGATATTTTAAATGCATGTGCTATATATATTTTGGATCTAGGACTTTGCTTTTCATTGTTCTTGCGCAAGTAAGATGACTATTTAGATTATATCTTCATGCTTAGATTTATGATTCTTGCTTGATAGTTGTTAATTACTCTTAAGTCTGATGCTTTAGCTTGTAGGTATCTTTCTTATTTTGCACTGATATCATCTTTTATGCTAGAGTCTTTTATTTAGAGTTGTTATTGTGCTTGTAGTTTTGTTAATTTCTGTTAGATTAGATTTCATGCTTTTTAATGTCATTCTTAAGTTAGGTTTATTTCCTTATTCCTGCAGTAGTAAAGCTTGCGTGATTGCTACTTGTCTTGATCATTTTACTAGAAGTAGTCTGTATGTTTGCTTGATGGGAAGGGCTGAGATGGTAGTATTAGCGCTTGTTCCCTCTCGTTAGTCCCCTGAGGCTGCTTCTTATCTCTGATCCTTCTCTCCCCGTTTCTTTTGTTAGCCCGTTCCTCTGTCTTGCTTGCAGCACTTCCTAGCGCCCTCTGATTCTTCTCTCAGTATAGCGATTTCTCAGTCCCTTGCTTCATTTCTCTTTCTCCCTATCTGACTTCTAGCCATCTTTCTTCTCTTTTCTTATCTAGTTTCCTTCTCACCACTCATCTTCTTCTGTCATTTAGTCTACTCCCTAGTCTGATTCTTCTCTCTTCTTGACAGTCTCCTTGCTGCTCCTTCATTCCTTTGATTTCTCTCTCTTCCTCTTAGCCCCATTCTTCTGTCCAGTTAGCATCCCTCTAGATCTTTGTTCTTCTAAGTAGCTGTCTCTTCCCCTTTTAGTTTTCCCTTCTTTCTCAAACCCCCCCTTTCATCCTTCAGTCTGCAGAGCTGAATTAGTCTTGTCTCTTCCCTTTTCTCTTCTAATCTAGTCTCAGTCTTCTTTTGCCCTATCTTTTCTTGCTGATCTTTCTTTCCCTTCTTTCTTCTGTCTTCTTTCTTTTCCTCTGAAGTTCTTTCCTCTAGCTTTCTTCTCTAGCCCCCTTCTGTAGTACCTGCTTTCTCTCCCCTCTTATTCTTAAATTCTGTAGTTCTTCCAGTAGTGATCTCTTCTTCTGCTCTCTTCCCCTTTCTCTGAATAGATTTATTTCTTAGTTTCTCTGTTCTTATCCTCTTCTCCTATCCTCCTCTTTAGTTCAAAGCACCATAGCTCTTCTTTTCTCCATCATTCTCTCTTTTGCGTTCTTATTTCCAGCCTTAGTAAATCTAGATTCTGCATTAGTTTCAAATTCTGTTCGTGTGACTTAGCTTTGGTTAAGGGTTGTGTCTCCGATAATCTAGTCCCCGTGGAGAACACGACATTTGTTGCTATCTTGGCGGCAGCCCGCTCACTTCTTGGTGTGCGGTTTGCACGATCAAGAAATTGGCGCCGTTGTCGGGACTAGATATTGGTGATCGCGCTAGACCATAGACTAAGTCATTTCTTTAGTTTTCTTTCCTTCCTTTTAGACCTGAATTCTCAGCTTATGCTCGGGAGTGGAGATCATTCATTGGCTCCTTTTGATCCCGAGATTGAGCGGACATTTCATAGGTCAAAAGAGAGAATCAAATCCCCTCAAGAAGAAATGGGTGATCGAATCCCCACCTCTTCTTCGTGACCTATGGATTCCTAGAGACCAAGGTATAGCTCTGGTATAGTTCAACCAGCCATTCAAGCAAACAATTTTGAGCTAAAACCTGCACTAATCACCATGGTCCAACAGACTGATTTGGAGGTTCTCCCACCGAGGATCCCAATGAACACATTCGCACCTTCTTAGAATATTGCAACACTTTGAAGTGCAATGGAGTCACAACTGATGCAATTAGGCTCTCATTGTTCCCTTTCTCTCTTAGAGATGGTGCTAAGACTTGGTTGCATTTCTCGCCTTTGCATCTTAAGGACACTGGGAACACCTCTGCAGCCTTTTTTGAGAGGTATTTTCCTCCTCCAAGGCAGCGAAGTGCGTGACCAGATTACTAGGTTTACACAATCTGAGGGGGAGAGTTTGTATGATGCTTGGCAAAGGTATCAAACCCTACTTAGGATGTGTCCTCACCATGGCCTTGAAAGATGGCTGGTGTTGCAGATTTTTTACAAAAGACTTACACACCACACAAGAGCCTTTGTAGATTCTGCAGCAGGAGGAGGCATAATGAACAAAACTCTTGATGAAGCTTTCAGCTTGATAGAGAGTATGTCCTCCCACCACTTTCAATGGTCCAATGAAAGAGCTTCTGCTCCTCCTCGCCCTGGAATCTATGAGGTGAGCTCTCATGATGCCTTATCTGCACAGTTTCAGGTTCTCACACGCCAAATGGCACAGCTCATGCCCTCATCTTCAGCCCATATAGCCACTGGATGTCAGATTTGTGGATCTCAAGGGCATACTCCAGCTGAGTGCCCCTTAACTTCCACAGCTGAATCATCTGAAGTGAACTATGCTCAATCACATGGGCAGTATTCTCAAACCTACAACCCAGGGTGGCGTCATCCAAATCTGTCTTACAAGAATACCAACCCTAGTGTGTCATCTTTCCCTGTGGGAACATCAGCTCAAGGTTTTAGGCAGCAACAAGCCCCTTCTCATGCTTCATTCCAGCAGCCAATGATGCATGTTCCCAACCAAAATCCTCCCACAACTCAGTCAGATCAGTTAACCAGAATAGAACAGCTCCTTGCATCACATGTAGCAAAGATGGAATCTCAATATAATGATGCAAAGACTCAATTAACTGATTTGGCTAGTCGTGTGGAGAGTTTACAAGCATCACAGGCTTCATCCAGCACACCTGGGAGGCTTCCTGCACAACCTGAGGTCAATCCTCGTGGCCATTGTGGAGCAATCACTACTAGGAGTGGAAAAACCACATCTGAACCTCTTCTTCCAACACCACCCTTGTATGTGCCCCTGTCTTTAGGCCTGTCCAGCAAGCAAAACCTGACTCACAGCAGCAGAATCTGCAACAACCCAGCTCCATAACACCAGCCAAAACATCTGATATTCCCTCATCATCCACTACAGCAGCTGTCCCCTCCACAAAACCCAAATTGCCATTCCCTGAGCGGTTAGAAAAGTCAAATGAGGACAAGCAGTTTGCTAAATTCCTAGAGAGGATGAAGGATGTTCAGATCACCATTCCTATTCTAGAGGCTGTCTTACATGTGCCTATGTATGCCAAATTCTTCAAGGAGCTGCTTACCAAGAAAAGGAGTATGGATGAGCTAGAGGTGGTCACTCTAACTAAGGAGTGTAGTGCAATCATTCAGAATAAGCTACCTCCTAAGTTAGATGACCCTCGTAGCTTTTGCATACCTTGCATTCTAGGCTCCAAGAACTTTAGAGCTCTTTGTGACTTAGGCTCAAGTGTTAGTGTCCTTCCTTTATCAGTTTGTGACGCGCTCCTTTGGGCGATCTGCACCATGACCATGAAATTGCAGTTGGTGATCGCACATATCGTCACCCACTGGTATTTTAGTGGACGTTCTGTGGTAGTTGGTACCTTTGCCTTCCTGTAGACTTTGTTGTCCTAGAGATGGAGGACAGTGAACTGTCATCCTTGGGAGACCATTCCTTGCTACTGCAGGTTCTGTCATTGATGTCAAAGATGCTAAACTTACTCTCCAATTTGGTCAAGAGAAGCTAGCATTTGATATGAGGCACCCCACTCATCTTCCTCACTGTCCAGATCAGTGTTTCACACTTGATTTGGTTGACAAATGTGTGGTTGAGACATATGAAAATGTTGAGGAAGTGACATCAATTGAGGATGAGTGCACTGCTGCAGATTCTCATCAAGTGGCACTCATTGATGCCCCTGTAGAGCCTTCTCAAATCCCAGACCTTAGGCAGCCCACAGCCCCAAAGGTAGAGCCGAAACCACTTCCTAATCATCTTAGATATGAATTTCTGGGACCAGATCAGACCTGTCCTGTTATTGTTAGTGCCCATTTGACACCTTTAGAGACTGATCAACTTCTTGAGATCCTTCGTAAATATCGAGCTGTCATTGGATACTCGATAGATGATATGAAGGGCATTGATCCAGCTACCTGCATGCATCGCATTCATCTTGAGGATGATGCTAAGCCAACACGTGAGCACCAACATAGGCTTAATCCTCATTTGCAGGAGGTTGTCAAGAAAGAAATTCATAAGCTTCTTGGTGCCAACATCATCTATCCTATTTCAGATAGTCAGTGGGTCAGTCCCATTCATGTTGTGCCTAAGAAAGGAGGCATGACAGTGGTTGCCAATGAAAAAGGTGATTTGATTCCCACAAGAACAACCATGGGTTGGCGCATGTGTACTGACTATAGAAAACTCAACAAGGCCACACGAAAGGACCACTTCCCTTTGCCTTTCATTGACCAAATGCTAGAGAGACTGGCCCGCCATTCTTATTTCTGCTATCTTGATGGATATTCAGGTTTCTTGCAGATTCCTATACATCCATTAGATCAGGAAAAGACCACTTTCACTTGCCCCTATGGTACCTTTGCATACCGTAGGCTGCCATTTGGACTTTGTAATGCCCCTGGTACCTTCCAGCGCTGTGTCATGTCCATTTTCACTGATCTTATTGAGAAAATCATGGAAGTTTTCATGGATGACTTCTTTGTTTATGGACAGACATTTGAGAGCTGTTTGGCCAACCTTGAAACCGTCTTCTGTACTGTCTTGAGGCAAATCTGGTTCTTAATTGGGAGAAATGTCATTTTCTGGTTAGGAAGGATAGTTCTTGGTCATTTAGTGTCTTCTAGAGGCATAGAGGTGGATAGAGCAAAGTAGAAGTGATTGAGCGCCTGCCCCTCCTTTTAATGTGAAAGGTGTTCGCAGATTTTTGGGGCATGCGGTTTTACCACAGATTCATTAAGGACTTTTCTAAAATTGCTTGTCCCTCACTCATCTTTTGGGCTGTGATGTTCCTTTTGTTTTTGATGAGTCTTGCATGGATGCATTTAGTAAGCTCAAGGAAGCCCTCATTTCTGCACCCATTGTGCAATCTCCTGATTGGGATCTTCCTTTTGAGCTTATGTGTGATGCTAGTGATTTTGCTTTGTGGGGCTGTTTTGGGGCAGCGGCATGACAAGGCTTTGCATGTCATTTACTATGCTAGCAGGACTTTAGATGACACCCGGATCAATTACACAACCACTGAAAAGAAGCGCTAATGTAGTATTTGCCTTTGACAAATTCAGATCTTACCTAGTTGGCTCAAAATGCATAGTGTACACAGATCATGCAGCCATTAGGTATCTTTTGAGTAAAAGGATGCTAAACCTCGCCTCATTCGTTGGATTCTTTTGCTGCAAGAGTTTGATGTGAAATTAGGGATAAAAAGGGGTGAGAACTTGGTAGTGACCATCTTTCTAGATTACCCCATTCGGTCCAGTCTCTACTCTTCCAATTGAAGATTCTCTTCCTGAGACCAACTTTGAAGTTTCTCTTATTCAATCTAAAACTCCTTGGTATGCGACATTGTGAACTATTTGGTCTGCAATGCTATACCTCCCGATCTCTCCTATCGCAGCGAGGAAATTCACTCATGAGGCACGAAAATTCTTTTGGGATGACCCATATCTGTATAGACATTGTGCAGATGGGGTTATTAGACGTTGCCTACCTCATGAGGAGGTTCAAAATGTGATTTTTCACTGTCATTCTGCACCTTTTGGTGGGCACGCAGGAACTGCTAAGACCCAAGCTAAGGTTCTTCAAGCTGGATTTTATTGGCCTACCATGTTCAAGGATATTCATGCATATATTCAGTCTTGTGATCCCTGTCAGCATGCAGGGAACATGTCAAGACGACATGAAATGCCTCAGCATGGTATTCTTGAGGTAGAAATCTTTGATGTTTGGGGAATAGATTACATAGGACCATTGCCCTCCTCTCAAGGGTACAAACACATTCTGGTTGCAGTTGATTATGTGTCCAAATGGGTTGAGGCTATACCCACAGTCCATGTTGATTCAAAATCTGTTTGTAGGCTGTTTAGGCAAGTCATCTTTCCTAGGTTTGGGATTCCTAGAGTTGTGATAAGTGATGGTGGGTCTCACTTTAATCACAAGCAGTTTGAAGCTCTTCTAGCCAAGTATGGGGTCCATAATCATAGGGTAACCACTCCTTATCATCCTCAAGCTAATGGGCAAGTTGAAGTTTCCAATAGAGAGATAAAGCAAATTCTTGAAAAGGTTGTGTCCAAATCCAGGACAGATTGGTCTCTTAAGCTTTATGATGCATTATGGGCTTATAGGACAGCATTCAAAACTCCTATTGGAATGTCCCCATTTAGGTTGGTTTATGGAAAAGCTTGTCACCTTCCTGTTGAGCTTGAGCATAGAGCTCATTGGGCAATTAGAAAACTCAACATGGACATGGGTTTAGCTGGGAAACATAGGAAGCTGCAGCTGTGTGAATTAGATGAATTAAGGCTTGATGCTTATGAAAGCTCAAGAATTTACAAAGAAAGAGCTAAAAAGATTCATGATCGTCACATTTTGAGGCGCGATTTCCACCCTGGACAGCTGGTTTTGGTTTTTGACTCAAGGTTCCATTTGTTCCCTGGGAAATTTAAGTCTAGATGGTTTGGACCTTGTGTAGTCAAGAAAGAGCTTAGTAGTGGAGCTTTTGAGGTTGAGAGTCAATCTGGGGTCATTTTTAAGGTTAATGGGCAAAGATTGAAACATTACTTTGTTGGAGAACCTTTTCCTGAACTAAGTGATGAGGACAATGCTGGAGATCAAGTCAGATCTGACCCTGATCCTCCAATTTCTTTCGAGATTACTTGATTATCATTTGTTGGTCAAGCTAAAGACCCAAAACAAGCGCTTCTCAGGAGGCAACCTGAGCTGTTTATTCTTTCTGTTTTACTTTAGTTTTTCTCTGTTATTTTACCTTTGTGTCGGTTTATCTTTTCCTTTTTGTTTCTTCCATTTTCAGGTACCTGCAGAACCATCAATCGAGACTGGCAGGGAGCTTAAGGACTAATGTGAGACTGCCTATTTCAGTTTTTGCACCAGGTGAACTGCTTCCAACGCTCAATGTCTATTTTTTTAGTGTATGCTTAATTCAAGCTTGGGGGAGAGATCTGTCTATTGATGAGGAATGCTCATGGGTACTGAAGTTGATGCTGTGTAGTTGATGATTTATGGCCATTACAAACCTCATGCTAGATTACTGTTGAAATATGTGACTGTCCTGATAATTATTGTGTGCTGTTATAATTCTGCTGATTGAAATCTGTTTGAAACAGGGCATAAAAGGGATTCTTTAGCATATTTTTCTTGTCATACTATTGAACTCTGTTGTGGATGGTTGGGGAGTTGTTGATTTTCGGTCAGTACAGTTCACATACCAAATGTCTGATAATTTATGTGCCTTCCCTGATCTGTAATTTGAGCTGTACATTCTGCTGCATGAACATCTTGGCTGTAGTGTATGACTGTCATGGTATAATCCAGAGTTATCATCACTGAAAATTGCTTAAGTAATCTGAGATTTATATAAATTATGCCCTCTCATTCAGATGGCCTATCCTGGTATTCATAGAATCTTGTTTTGGCTTAGAAATCTTGTGATCCTTTAGTTTATGATTCATTGCAAGTTACACATGTATCTTAACCTTTTGCGAATTGTATCAATTCTAGTTATCACTTCTAGAATAACAATATCCTAGGATTCATGCTTGGGCATAATACTTCATTTTAGACATAGATACTTTTGCTTGAATGAAAGGGTTGTGAAAGTGGTAGTCCTATCTTGAGCCTATAATTTGGTTGATTTACCTAAGTCCATGCCACATGGTACTTAGAGATAATGAAAACCGGTTAATGATGCTTAAAAAGAAAATATCTTTATCTCTATTTTGTGCTGCAAAGTGTGAGTTGAATAAGTGACTCTGTCACATTGTTTCAAAAAAAAAGTGTTGAATAAGTGGCAGTTATGCCCAAATGAAGTTTGAAAGTCTGAATAAGTGGCAAGCATGCCCAAGAGTGGAATAACTGGCACTTGTGCCCATGTGTTTGAAGCTTGTTTAAAATCAGCAAAAGTAAAGTATCATGGCTCAAGTGTGGACTTTTTCATAAATTTCAAGCAAGCATTAGTCTCTTTATCTAGAATAGTAAATGCCTAAATATGACTCTAGGATATGCTTATTCTTGATTGTGATATCTAGTCTTGATTACTTTTCAATTCTGGTGGGATCCATGCAAACATTTAGTGCAATTTAGCACTTTTGGGTAACTTGATCTGGTCAAAAACTCTAGTATCATTTAGATATCTTTGCTGTAATTCTGGTTCTAAATCTGAACAGCCAGTAAAAATCAAGTCAGGCAGTCTTATTTGAATTATGAAGTGCAATTTGACTAGCTACAAGCATTCACTTATATCCTTTCTTGTTTTCTGGTTTCCCTGGGTTCGAATTCATTATATCATTTGCTTGAGGACAATCAAATGTTTAAGCTTGGGGGTATATGATGTGCATCATATTTGCAGTTTATTTTATGACATTATCCTGTTGCTAATAGCTTAAATTGGCCTTAATTACATCAATTATACATAAACTTGCCCTTATTTTGCTACAATTTATAGTGTTCGCACTTTCCTTGCAGATCGGCGCGAATTAGGCGCAAACTCGACAGAAATCAGCATGGGTTGAGCTAGAGTTGTAAAATAGCCAAAGAGGAGGGACCAAACTGCAAAGCTGCACTGGAAACCCTAACCGCGCCACATGCTCGTGCACTGGAAGTGATGTGACGATGGCCCGATCTTCCGAGAGGTACTGATAAGTCGATTGTGGAGATCTCGACGTTGATGATCCAAAGGCTCACCAAAACAGATCGAACCCTCGCAATCACTACACCATCGCTCCGTTGGTTATCAACCGTGCGAACACGATTGACCTCGCCAAGAAGGCTATCTCCTGCAAGCGAATCGAGAACACAAGCAAGAGAGTAAAGATGCAATCTGAAATTGCGAATAATGTTTAAGTTCACAAGTTGGGGTTCCTCAAACCAAACATGCGCAAACCGCTAAGAGAATAAACTCTTAAGAAAAACCCAAGGAAAACTAAAGGGGTGCGGCCTCCTTAAATAGGGGAGAGGGAAGCCACACTTATCTAATGAAAAGGGATGTGGTACTATTCCTAGTTACTGTTCACGCGCGTGGTACTGTTCATGTGAACAGTACCGGCCCAAATAGCCCAAGTTACAAGGTCTTCGGCCCACTTTGACTCGGACTGGAAAAGTAATGTGACTTGTTTCGCAGTTTCTGATCTGCTCGGGTGGAGTTTGGAGGTGAGACCAGATCCATCTGAAAGTAGACTCCAAGAGCTTTCCAACGAGTACTCACGGGGCCTGAGAAACCTTCTGGATCAAAAGTTATGGCCGTTTAAAGTTGGCCTGTCAAGCTGAATCCGAATTGATCTGGAGGCCGAATTGGATTCCAAAACCTGTCCAACTTGAACCCTTGCTTCAATTGGTTCCAAAGTGATGTGATGCTACAAATATATATATTTTCATCATTAGGTAGCATCATATTCTCATTTAAAATATGTTGAAGTTGAAGAAACGAATTCACCTTTAGTTCGTTCTTGATATTGGCCGCTATGGTCGTACGTGTTGGTGGCGTGGTCACATCATCCTCCCCTTCTTGATGGAAAACCGTCCTCGGTTTTAACATATGTGTAGTGTCACGTATTGCATGATCTTGATCATAAATCTTGGTGTATGATAACAAACGCAACAAACTCTCATTATGTAATATCATAAGTTCTTTATCAAATAAAGTAAAATCTCTTTGAAACGAGCTCACCTCATAATTTAAGTGATGCGTAGGAGCTCTTGTAATTGTAACAACAAGTAGAGCAAATATGGTTGTATCCATAGGGTTCATGTTCTTATCATCCTCCCCTTCTTGCAAACAAAGCCGTCCTCGGCTCTTGATAAGCTGAAAATATGATAACAAAGAAGCCAAGGTGTATGCATGGTATATGTATATGTCATCCATTTTAACAGTTCTTCGTTGTTGCACAATTAAGGTTATAAAACAGCAGCAATCATAAAGGCTAATTGTATTATTAACCCAAGAGTAATCATATAAGTTAATGAGCAATTCAAAATTTGTCACACAGTAATTGTTGCAACTTGTTTTGCAAATGTAAGTGAGGAACAATCCAGCTATATAATCATATCTCAATCGAACAATAGCAAATTCATCTAGCCAGGGTGAAAAGATTTGTATGTTCTTCCATAATTCATCATCTTTATTCAGATTGTCTATACTAGATGGTGTAAAAAGAGTTGAATACATAGGTATTGGATGAGTACTAAATTTTATTTCCCTCTCACTTTGAACATGATTCAGCATACAAGAATTGTTGTTCCAAATAGCAAGTTTCAATTCATCCATGTGATCGCAAGTTATGCATATTCGATATACAAGAAATTGAGTTCCCACATCATAATCTCCAATCAAATTAAACTTATATCCAGGGGTATAGGCACTTAACAAGAATTTCGAACATGCAAGTTCAGAAACTTTCTCCATAGCATGTGACAATTTCATAGGTAGATCCAACATGATGTAACACAATGAATTAGCAGGAGAAATTCTAGTCAAAACTTCTTTATGTGTTATTAATTCGACATGTGCAAAATTATGAGAATTTAGATTAGCACATGGTTCATTTAAGTCAACACAAGGAATATCAAAAGATTGCACTACAAACAGGTATATACTCACAAGGTTGCTCTATGTCTTGTTGTAGCACCAAATCGATCTTGTGAGCGATGATAGCACCATGTTCTTTACCTTTTGGCTCTCCTCGATGATGTAAGTGCATCCATCTCCTTATCTTCATTCTCAACCAATGGGGTTAGTGATTCAATCAGCTTATGCTCCTCTTCGGCATGGTTCTCAACTACCTGCAAGTTGTTAGTCACAGAAAAGGGCACAAACACAGATTTGTTCTCATGATCATGACCATTGCCTGCAAGGTTAGCTGCAAGAGCATATTCATCCTCAACATCACTAGCACTTACATAACCACCATCTTCTGTCACAATGTACGCCCGCTGACTTGTGCAATCTCTCATGATGTGGTCCATCCCTTTACAACGGTGGCACACAATACCCGTCGTACGGCCCGTGGAAGCAACCGATGAAGAGCTCTTTGCTGGTGTTTGCACATTAGTAAATTTGCTCGTCTCGGGTGCGCGTGATGGTGGCGGCGGTGCTGCTGAACGCGCCCTACTCACAGAGGGGGCAGTAGCTCGACAAACAGGAGGTGGGGCTATCTTGGCTTGCCCAGGCGTCGATCTCGATGTAGATGTTCCTCTAAAGTTGCTCCTTGTCTTTTGTTGCCTACCCTGCAATTCTTTTTCTGCCAAACAAGCAAGCTGGAACAATCTATTGATATCGTTATACTCTTTGTAATCAATTATGTCCTGAATTTCACGCCTTAAGCCCCCATAAAAACGATCCATCTTATCCTCCTCATCTTCTACAACATTACAACGCAACATGCCTATTTGTAGTTCTTGATAATATTCCTCGACAGATTTATGACCTTGGTCTAAGCACTGCAATTTCTTATGCATTTCATGTTTAAAAGGGAGGAACAAATCTAGCACGCATAGCTACCTTCAATCTATCCCATGTATCGGGGCTAAGCGAATTAACTACTTGAGTCCACCAAATGATAGCAAAATCTTTAAATTCACTAGTAGCTTGTCTGACTCTATGCACTTTAGGAACTAGATGGGCATTAAATTTTTGTTCAACTGTCATCTCCCAATCTAGATAAGTTTCAGCATCATAGGTACCCGCAAAAAATGGTATGGAAAATTTAACTTTAGCAAACGGGTCATCATGAACATGAGCATTGTGATACTGAAAATTATTGTTACCTCCCATACCATGACGGTTCTGATGAGGATGGTGTCGTGGCCGTGCAGCACCGGCGTCACGGTTTTGTCTCTCATTATCATTTCCCTCCTCATGATCTTGGCCTCCATTGTTTGGTGCCCGATTCACCATTCTTTCAAGGCGTGTAGTGAGTGTTGCAATGCTCTCATTGATGGAAAGTTGCATTGTATCCATCTTCCTATCGATGTCATCGAATGGCAGCGTTGTTCATCCAAAAGCGTCATGAGCTCTCCTTTAAAACACACTCTTGCGCATCGACGTCTCACCGCCATGGTTAGTAGCAAACAAAAGACAACACAAAGGTACTATCCCTATCAACTACTAGGTGGTGAGAAGTAGAATCACACACTCTCAAGCGTCTTATCACACTCTTACAAGTGTTCTTACCAATGTAGCAGGTGGTACAACCGGTGGCTGGTTCGTGACACCGTGTCGGCGTGGGTACGATTGCAAGAGGAACCTGTTCGATCAAGAGTAGGTGTAGCTTGGAAGGCACAATATGGTAGCAATGGAGAACAATCAGTTCATTTCAGAATTGCATAGAATTGAATTATAGTTCGTATCTAGCACTTAGCCTATGTTGCTGATCAACCAAGGATGGAAGAAGGCTAAGAATAAGTGTATGGCAAAGTGTAGGAGTGGTAAATACAAGATAATTCAATCCAATTCAAACTGGAATTGAAGAACACAAGGATTGACCCAAAACTGAAAACTTCAGATTTCTGTCCACTGGACAGCACATTGGTAATTCGGCCGTAACTTTTTTTCAGATGCCTCTTTTTCACTGATTCTTTTTTTTACTGTTTTCTGACGGCTTTTTCTACAGATTTTGTTTTGGGGCCAACTTCTGAATCCCAACACAGAAATTCGCACAAAAATCACAACTGCTGACTGTTGCAGATTCACAACAGATAATTAGGTCAACTTTCACCGCACATATCTCTTAACTGCCTGGCTGGAATGACGTGAAATTTTACAGATAGATGGATAAGGAAATTTTGAATCTAATGGCGGTGGTCCCACTCAAAAATAATCTCGGAATCAAAAGATATGATGTTTTTGGTGGCGGCTGCAGAGGAAGGAAAGATGAGCCGAAATTGGAAATTAGGGTTTGGGTTGGGAATTTTTTTGTTTGGATTTTCAATGGAACAAAGATATGACCAGCAACTAGACAATACTATGACGGACACAAATTCAATTTAGCAAACCAAAACTAACAGATTGAAAGGCACAACGGGTTTGGACAGCGAAATTAACTCTTTTTGTGGGGCAATTTTTTTCTGGACTATAGGAAATAAAACCAATCTACTAACTAGGGATACAAGAATTACCTCACGGGCAACCGTTGCTCGATACCAACTGATGTGACGATGGCCCGATCTTCCGAGAGGTACTGATAAGTCGATTGTGGAGATCTCGACGTTGATGATCCAAAGGCTCCGACCAAAACAGATCGAACCCTCGCAATCACTACACCATCGCTCCGTTGGTTATCAACCGTGCGAACACGATTGACCTCGCCAAGAAGGCTATCTCCTGCAAGCGAATCGAGAACACAAGCAAGAGAGTAAAAGATGCAATCTGAAATTGCGAATAATGTTTAAGTTCACAAGTTGGGGTTCCTCAAACCGAACATGCGGCGAAACTGCTAAGCAGAATAAACTCTTAAGAAAAACCCAAGGAAAACTAAAGGGGTGCGGCCTCCTTAAATAGGGGAGAGGGAAGCCACACTTATCTAATGAAAAGGGATGTGGTACTATTCCTAGTTACTGTTCACGCGCGTGGTACTGTTCATGTGAACAGTACCGGCCCAAATAGCCCAAGTTACAAGGCCTTCGGCCCACTTTGACTCGGACTGGAAAAGTAATGTGACTTGTTTCGCAGTTTCTGATCTGCTCGGGTGGAGTTTGGAGGTGAGACCAGATCCATCTGAAAGTAGACTCCAAGAGCTTTCCAACGAGTACTCACGGGGCCTGAGAAACCTTCTGGATCAAAAGTTATGGCCGTTTAAAGTTGGCCTGTCAAGCTGAATCCGAATTGATCTGGAGGCCGAATTGGATTCCAAAACCTGTCCAACTTGAACCCTTGCTTCAATTGGTTCCAAAGTGATGTGATGCTACAAATATATATATTTTCATCATTAGGTAGCATCATATTCTCATTTAAAATATGTTGAAGTTGAAGAAACGAATTCACCTTTAGTTCGTTCTTGATATTGGCCGCTATGGTCGTACGTGTTGGTGGCGTGGTCACATCAGGAAGCCCTAGGGCGCCGCAACTATTTAAGCCCAGCTGCTTCATTCCCAGAGGGGGGAGAAGGGAACACATCCCAAACCCTAGCCGCAAGCCTTCATCCTCAGTTCGCCTCCCATCACCCTCACGCCTCCACCCGAAAAACCTAGTTCTTCCCATCTCCCTCACCACAACCAGCCACCACCCATCCTCATCGATCTCCAACACCCTGCCGCCCCACTCATCCTCCCCTTCAGATCCACCGCCAATCTCCACCAAGCGCCGGAACCTCTTCACTCCACCGCCGCGACCATCTCCATTTGCGCCGCCATCTATCCAGCCATTCCACTCCATCGCCCCCCAGCCAGATCCCCATTTTTCGCCCATCCGCCCCTTTCCCAGACACCACCGAAGCCACCACCTCTCCTCCTTCAATCTCCAAGAACCCTAGCCGCATCTCCCCTTTAACCCTAGCCATTCACCTGCCTTTCCTCCACCAGAACCGAGCTTCAACACCCCATCTGCTCGCCAGCTAGCTTCCTAAATCCACACGCCTGAAACTCCACAAGGCAGTCGTCCCTCTCCCTCCACTGCTGATCCTCTTATTGCCGACCAGATCTACACCAGCAACCTTCTCCTTCGGCCGGATCTACTTCATCCTAGGCCGGATCTGCTGCTCAAGTGCCGGACCTCCTCCGTTTCAACTAGATCTGCAACACCTGCTACGTCTACGGCCGGATCTGCATCTTCTACAACGGGAGTACAAGGAGTGGCTTCTTCGGCTGGATCTGCACCGCAACCCTCTACACGGCCACCTCTTCGGTTTCTGCACCACCTCTGCTTCCCCCTGTCTGCATCCTCTACAAACATTCCACTTCGGCTAAGATCTGCTAGTCTACTGGTTGTTTCGTTTCCCGATCTGAATCGTATGTATTTTGATGGCTTGCTTGGATGTATGGATGTTAGATCTATGCTATGCATGTGTTTTCTGTACGGATCTGGTTACTAGAAGTGTTTGACTTGTTATTGCTATCGTTGTGATGTTCGTAAATTAGATCTGTGATGTGCACGCGATTTATTTTGCGGATCTGGATGTGCTTGTCTTGTTCCTGCTTTGCCTGAGATGCTCATGTATTGGATATTTTAAATGCATGTGCTATATATATTTTGGATCTAGGACTTTGCTTTTCATTGTTCTTGCGCAAGTAAGATGACTATTTAGATTATATCTTCATGCTTAGATTTATGATTCTTGCTTGATAGTTGTTAATTACTCTTAAGTCGATGCTTTAGCTTGTAGGTATCTTTCTTATTTTGCACTGATATCATCTTTTATGCTAGAGTCTTTTATTTAGAGTTGTTATTGTGCTTGTAGTTTTGTTAATTTCTGTTAGATTAGATTTCATGCTTTTTAATGTCATTCTTAAGTTAGGTTTATTTCCTTATTCCTGCAGTAGTAAAGCTTGCGTGATTGCTACTTGTCTTGATCATTTTACTAGAAGTAGTCTGTATGTTTGCTTGATGGGAAGGGCTGAGATGGTAGTATTAGCGCTTGTTCCCTCTCGTTAGTCCCCTGAGGCTGCTTCTTATCTCTGATCCTTCTCTCCCCGTTTCTTTTGTTAGCCCGTTCCTCTGTCTTGCTTGCAGCACTTCCTAGCGCCCTCTGATTCTTCTCTCAGTATAGCGATTTCTCAGTCCCTTGCTTCATTTCTCTTTCTCCCTATCTGACTTCTAGCCATCTTTCTTCTCTTTTCTTATCTAGTTTCCTTCTCACCACTCATCTTCTTCTGTCATTTAGTCTACTCCCTAGTCTGATTCTTCTCTCTTCTTGACAGTCTCCTTGCTGCTCCTTCATTCCTTTGATTTCTCTCTCTTCCTCTTAGCCCCATTCTTCTGTCCAGTTAGCATCCCTCTAGATCTTTGTTCTTCTAAGTAGCTGTCTCTTCCCCTTTTAGTTTTCCCTTCTTTCTCAAACCCCCCCTTTCATCCTTCAGTCTGTAGAGCTGAATTAGTCTTGTCTCTTCCCTTTTCTCTTCTAATCTAGTCTCAGTCTTCTTTTGCCCTATCTTTTCTTGCTGATCTTTCTTTCCCTTCTTTCTTCTGTCTTCTTTCTTTTCCTCTGAAGTTCTTTCCTCTAGCTTTCTTCTCTAGCCCCCTTCTGTAGTACCTGCTTTCTCTCCCCTCTTATTCTTAAATTCTGTAGTTCTTCCAGTAGTGATCTCTTCTTCTGCTCTCTTCCCCTTTCTCTGAATAGATTTATTTCTTAGTTTCTCTGTTCTTATCCTCTTCTCCTATCCTCCCTCTTTAGTTCAAAGCACCATAGCTCTTCTTTTCTCCATCATTCTCTCTTTTGCAGTTCTTATTTCCAGCCTTAGTAAATCTAGATTCTGCAGTTAGTTTCAAATTCCCTGTTCGTGTGACTTAGCTTTGGTTAAGGGTTGTGTCTCCAGTAATCTAGTCCCTGTGGAGAACACGACATTTGCTGCTATCTTGGCGGCAGCCCGTTCACTTGCGGGTGTGCAGTTTTGCACGATCAAGAAATTGGCGCCGTTGCCGGGGACTAGATATTGGTGATCGCGCTAGACCATAGACTAAGTCATTTCTTTAGTTTTCTTTCCTTCCTTTTAGACCTGAATTCTCAGCTTATGCTCAGGAGTGGAGATCATTCATTGGCTCCTTTTGATCCTGAGATTGAGCGGACATTTCATAGGCTGAAAAGAGAGAATCAAATCCCCCCTCAAGAAGAAATGGGTGATCAGAATCCCCAGCCTCTTCTTCGTGACCTATGGATTCCTAGAGACCAAGGTATAGCTCCTGGTATAGTTCAACCAGCCATTCAAGCAAACAATTTTGAGCTAAAACCTGCACTAATCACCATGGTCCAGCAGACCAGATTTGGAGGTTCTCCCACTGAGGATCCCAATGAACACATTCGCACCTTCTTAGAATATTGCAACACTTTGAAGTGCAATGGAGTCACAACTGATGCAATTAGGCTCTCATTGTTCCCTTTCTCTCTTAGAGATGGTGCTAAGACTTGGTTGCATTCTCTGCCCCTGCATCTTAAGGACACCTGGGAACACCTACTGCAGGCCTTTTTTTGAGAGGTATTTTCCTCCCTCCAAGGCAGCAGAAGTGCGTGACCAGATTACTAGGTTTACACAATCTGAGGGGGAGAGTTTGTATGATGCTTGGCAAAGGTATCAAACCCTACTTAGGATGTGTCCTCACCATGGCCTTGAAAGATGGCTGGTGTTGCAGATTTTTTACAAAAGACTTACACACCACACAAGAGCCTTTGTAGATTCTGCAGCAGGAGGAGGCATAATGAACAAAACTCTTGATGAAGCTTTCAGCTTGATAGAGAGTATGTCCTCCCACCACTTTCAATGGTCCAATGAAAGAGCTTCTGCTCCTCCTCGCCCTGGAATCTATGAGGTGAGCTCTCATGATGCCTTATCTCGCACAGCCAGTTCTCACACGCCAAATGGCACACTCATGCCCTCATCTTCAGCCCATATAGCCACCGGATGTCAGATTTGTGGATCTCAAGGGCATACTCCACTGAGTGCCCTTAACTTCCACAAATGAATCATCTCAAGTGAACTATGCTCAATCACATGGGCAGTATTCTCAAACCTACAACCTGTGGTGGCGTCATCCAAATCTGTCTTACAAGAATACCAACCCTAGTGTGTCATCTTTCCTGTGGGAACATCACTCAAGGTTTTAGGCAGCAACAAGCCCCTTCTCATGCTTCATTCCAGCAGCCAATGATGCATGTTCCCAACCAAAATCCTCCCACAACTCGGTCGGATCGATTAACTGAATAGAACAGCTCCTTGCATCACATGTAGCAAAGATGGAATCTCAATATAATGATGCAAAGACTCAATTAACTGATTTGGCTAGTCGTGTGGAGAGTTTACAAGCATCACGAGCTTCATCCAAACACACTGGAGGCTTCTGCACAACCTGAGGTCAATCCTCGTGGCCATTGTGGAGCAATCACTACTAGGAGTGGAAAAACCACATCTGAACCTCTTCTTCCAACACCACCCTTGTATGTGCCCCTGTCTTTAGGCCTGTCCAGCAAGCAAAACTCGACTCACAAGAAGAGAATCTGCAACAACCTGACTCCATAACACCGGCCAAAACATCGATATTCCCTCATCATCCACTACAGCAGCTGTCCCCTCCACAAAACCCAAATTGCCATTCCCTGAGCGGTTAGAAAAGTCAAATGAGGACAAGCAGTTTGCTAAATTCCTAGAGAGGATGAAGGATGTTCAGATCACCATTCCTATTCTAGAGGCTGTCTTACATGTGCCTATGTATGCCAAATTCTTCAAGGAGCTGCTTACCAAGAAAAGGAGTATGGATGAGCTAGAGGTGGTCACTCTAACTAAGGAGTGTAGTGCAATCATTCAGAATAAGCTACCTCCTAAGTTAGATGACCCTGGTAGCTTTTGCATACCTTGCATTCTAGGCTCCAAGAACTTTAGAGCTCTTTGTGACTTAGGCTCAAGTGTTAGTGTCCTTCCTTTATCGGTTTGACGCGCTCCTTTGGGCGATCTGCGACCATGACCATGAAATTGCGGTTGGTCGATCGCTTTATATCGTCACCCACCGGTATTTTAGTGGACGTTCCTATGGTAGTTGGTACCTTTGCCTTCCCTGTAGACTTTGTTGTTCTAGAGATGGAGGACAGTGAACTGTCATCCTTGGGAGACCATTCCTTGCTCTGCAGTGCTGTCATTGATGTCAAAGATGCTAAACTTACTCTCCAATTTGGTCAAGAGAAGCTAGCATTTGATATGAGGCACCCCACTCATCTTCCTCCTTTGCCCGGATCAGTGTTTCACACTTGATTTGGTTGACAAATGTGTGGTTGAGACATATGAAAATGTTGAGGAAGTGACATCAATTGAGGATGAGTGCACTGCTGCAGATTCTCATCAAGTGGCACTCATTGATGCTCCCGTAGAGCCTTCTCAAATCCCAGACCTTAGGCAGCCCACAGCCCCAAAGGTAGAGCTGAAACCACTTCCTAATCATCTTAGATATGAATTTCTGGGACCAGTTCAGACCTGTCCTGTTATTGTTAGTGCCCATTTGACACCTTTAGAGACTGATCAACTTCTTGAGATCCTTCGTAAATATCGAGCTGTCATTGGATACTCGATAGATGATATGAAGGGCATTGATCCAGCTACCTGCATGCATCGCATTCATCTTGAGGATGATGCTAAGCCAACACGTGAGCACCAACGTAGGCTTAATCCTCATTTGCAGGAGGTTGTCAAGAAAGAAATTCTTAAGCTTCTTGGTGCCAACATCATCTATCCTATTTCAGATAGTCAGTAGGTCAGTCCCATTCATGTTGTGCCTAAGAAAGGAGGCATGACAGTGGTTGCCAATGAAAAAGGTGATTTGATTCCCACAAGAACAACCACGGGTTGGCGCATGTGTACTGACTATAGAAAACTCAACAAGGCCACACGAAAGGACCACTTCCCTTTGCCTTTCACTGACCAAATGCTAGAGAGACTGGCCCGCCATTCTTATTTCTGCTATCTTGATGGATATTCAGGTTTCTTGCAGATTCCTATACATCCATTAGATCAGGAAAAGACCACTTTCACTTGCCCCTATGGTACCTTTGCATACCGTAGGCTGCCATTTGGACTTTGTAATGCCCCTGGTACCTTCCAGCGCTGTGTCATGTCCATTTTCACTGATCTTATTGAGAAAATCATGGAAGTTTTCATGGATGACTTCACTGTTTATGGACAGACATTTGAGAGCTGTTTGGCCAACCTTGAAACTGTCTTACAGCGCTGTCTTGAGGCAAATCTGGTTCTTAATTGGGAGAAATGTCATTTTCTGGTTAGGGAAGGGATAGTTCTTGGTCACTTAGTGTCTTCTAGAGGCATAGAGGTGGATAGAGCAAAAGTAGAAGTGATTGAGCGCCTGCCCCCTCCTTTTAATGTGAAAGGTGTTCGCAGTTTTTTGGGGCATGCAGGTTTTTACCGCAGATTCATTATGGATGTTAGATCTATGCTATGCATGTGTTTTCTGTACGGATCTGGTTACTAGAAGTGTTTGACTTGTTATTGCTATCGTTGTGATGTTCGTAAATTAGATTTGTGATGTGCACGCGATTTATTTTGCGGATCTGGATGTGCTTGTCTTGTTCCTGCTTTGCCTGAGATGCTCATGTATTGGATATTTTAAATGCATGTGCTATATATATTTTGGATCTGGGACTTTGCTTTTCATTGTTCTTGCGCAAGTAAGATGACTACTTAGATTATATCTTCATGCTTAGATTTATGATTCTTGCTTGATAGTTGTTAATTACTCTTAAGTCTGATGCTTTAGCTTGTAGGTATCTTTCTTATTTTGCACTGATATCATCTTTTATGCTAGAGTCTTTTATTTAGAGTTGTTATTGTGCTTGTAGTTTTGTTAATTTCTGTTAGATTAGATTTCATGCTTTTTAATGTCATTCTTAATTTAGGTTTATTTCCTTATTCCTGCAGTAGTAAAGCTTGCGTGATTGCTACTTGTCTTGATCATTTTACTAGAAGTAGTCTGTATGTTTGCTTGATGGGAAGGGCTGAGATGGTAGTATTAGCGCTTGTTCCTCTCGTTAGTCCCCTGAGGCTGCTTCTTATCTCTGATCCTTCTCTCCCCGTTTCTTTTGTTAGCCCGTTCCTCTGTCTTGCTTGCAGCACTTCCTAGCGCCCTCTGATTCTTCTCTCAGTATAGCGATTTCTCAGTCCCTTGCTTCATTTCTCTTTCTCCCTGTCTGACTTCTAGCCATCTTTCTTCTCTTTTCTTATCTAGTTTCCTTCTCACCACTCATCTTCTTCTGTCATTTAGTCTACTCCTAGTCCGATTCTTCTCTCTTCTTGTGAGTCTCCTTGCTGCTCCTTCATTCCTTTGATTTCTCTCTCTTCCTCTTAGCCCCATTCTTCTGTCCAGTTAGCATCCCTCTAGATCTTTGTTCTTCTAAGTAGTTGTCTCTTCCCTTTTAGTTTTCCTTCTTTCTCAAACCCCCTTTCATCCTTCACCAGAGCTGAATTAGTCTTGTCTCTTCCCTTTTCTCTTCTAATCTAGTCTCAGTCTTCTTTTGCCCTATCTTTTCTTGCTGATCTTTCTTTCCCTCTTTTTCTCATCTTCTTTCTTTTCCTCAAGTTCTTTCCTCTAGCTTTCTTCTCTAGCCCCCTCTGTAGTACCTGCTTTCTCTCCTCTTATTCTTAAATTCTGTAGTTCTTCCAAAGAGTGATCTCTTCTTCGCTCTCTTCCCTTTCTCTCGAATAGATTTATTTCTTAGTTTCTCTGTTCTTATCCTCTTCTCCTATCCTCCCTCTTTAGTTCAAAGCACCATAGCTCTTCTTTTCTCCATCATTCTCTCTTTTGCAGTTCTTATTTCCAGCCTTAGTAAATCTAGATTCTGCAGTTAGTTTCAAATTCCCTGTTCGTGTGACTTAGCTTTGGTTAAGGGTTGTGTCTCCAGTAATCTAGTCCCTGTGGAGAACACGACATTTGCTGCAATCTTGGCGGCAGCCCGTTCACTTGCGGGTGTGCAGTTTTGCACGATCACCGTCTAGGTTCCGGATAGCGATGGCGCGCGGTGAAGGACTCGTCTGGACGGTTGGCGATAACGTCGTCTCCCACCGATCGACGCTGTTGGAGGTGGAGTACACGCTCGAGAAGCGCAGTTTGGCGGTGGTGGATAAATGGTTGGTGGCGACGGAGAAAGAGGGCCTGTGTTCCAGCGTTTTGGGTGCCACGCTTATGACGGAGAAGACGATCCGCGGGCTGCTGCGCGAGGGGAAGCTATCGGACCGTCGGGAGGTACAGTTGCCCATCAGTGACGAGGTGGAACCGCGACCCGAGAAGTCGGAGGCGATCATCTTCGTCGCCTATTTTGAAGCCAGGCTTCGCATCCCATCCACCATGATTGTTGGCGGCGCGTCTGCGACGACCGGTGGGCCGCACGGTGACTCGAACGCGCCGCCCGCCTTGCTGTGTACAACTGGGCCTTGCGCACGGAGGCCTGTTGGCCCAGTGCCTTGATGTTCGTGTTTCTTCATGACGCGCACTGCCAGCCGAAGGAGCGGAAAGACAGGATGTTTTCCATCTTCGGCAGCGTCAACTTCGTTCTACAGTCATCGTGCGGGAAGATCTTCCCTGCCAACTCAACCCGGGTGAAGTGGGAACTGAACTGGATGCGACGGTGGTTTTACCACCGTGTGGCGAGCGGCAGCGGCCTCGAGTGCACGGGCCAACCCATGGTGTTCAACACCACGCCCGGCATGTCGATCGACCAGGAGGACAGGCAAAGAGCACGAAGGCTCGTGGGGATCGCTGCTCGCTTCAACATGCGCGACCTCGCTGAGGAGTTTGTTATGTACGGCGTGGCGCCACTTGCCCATGAGTGGCGCCTCGCTGTTGGGAAACTTCAGGATGACAATGTCCGCCCATCCGTGTCCTTGCTACTGGCGCCTTCCGATCCTCGTAAGTCTTGGTCAACACGTTGACTTCCCTTCGTTCCTTGTGCTATTTTTTAACCTCGACTCTTATCGTTTATAGGGGTTAGTCTGGAGGAAGCGGAACGCGTTGTGAGCGTGTTCCTTGGGCTGTATACGGCTAGGGAGCACGGCTTGCGCATAGCTGCCACCTCAGAGGCAGAGCTGGGGTGGATAAACCACGTGTGCGAGGCCCTGGGTCTTCACGTGCCGGAGCGAGCCCCTCCGGCTCTGAGCCAACCTCGCCATCGGGATGACGGTGGCAAAGGGAAAAAGGCACCGTCCCATAGGACTCGGACATCTGCGGCCGCGCCCGGCGCGTTGGCCACCGTCACTCCCGTTGATGTGGTAGACCCTGGGTCTGATTCGGCAAAGTACGCCAATTCGGACCTGGAAACGGGCGCGGGGGAGGAAGGCGAGGAGTCTCTGGGAGGTGCCGGGTACCGGGAGTGCGCCACGGGCGATCAGGAGGGGGAAGCTTTGTCGCCCGCGGTGGCCGCTGAGGTGGGGCCAACGTCCGCTGGCGACATTGGGGCGGAGTCCTCGCCTGCGATGGTGACGGTGCCGGAGCTGGCCTCCACAGGGGTTGGTGGAACGGAGCCTCCGCCCCCGATGACTACCGAGGCGGGACTGCCCCCTATGGAGGTTACTAGAGTGGAGCTCCCGCCAGCGAGCATTGCTGCGGTGGAGCCCTACCCTGTGGTGGTTCTCGAAGTGAGGTCCCCGCCTCGTTCCCCCAAGGCGAAGAGGCGACGCCTACGATCGCCTCCTTACCGGACGCCTAGGGGGTTCGCCGCGGCGGGCCGCATTGGGAGCTTGTGGGACATCGACTCCGACGCCGAAGCCCCCAGGTCTGACATCCCCCCGGCTCCTGCCCAGGCCGTGGCGACGGGAGCTTGGGACCGGCTAGTGCTGGGCTCCGGCACAGAGGCTCCCCGTCCCTAGGGCCGACGTCATCTGAGGGCGCTGGCGTCCTGATTGCTCCGCACGAGGCTGAGGGGACGTCTCAGCGAAGTCCACCGACTGCCACCGAAGGTAAACTGTCTTAGCATAGCTTAACATAGCTTTGCGTAGCTCTCACAGGACTGTAACCGGCACGCCATCTTTCAACAGCACTCATCCCGGAGGACGGGCGATCATCGAGGCGCGGGGACGTTCCTTTCAGGGGGGCGTCCAGTGCTCCTGGAACTGCCGCCGTGGACGCCACGCGCCCAAGCTTAGCACACTTCACCCCTTAACCGGAGGTGATGGGACCATGGCGCAGGGTCACGAGTGACGTGGCCGCAAGTATTAATCAGCGGGAGCTGCTGACCTACGGGGCGGAGCGCCTTAGAGATGCACTGGAGGTGTCGGGAGTGAGGGTGAGTATCTGGCCTTGTGACTATATGTGGCTTTTGGGGGTTTGCTGACCACTTCATCGCACAAACCCTCGTCCTTGCTCAGGCATTGCAGGCGGCTCACGCCCGCGAGCGGGGGGCGCTAGAGGGACGGTTGCGACCGTCGAAGAGGTTCTGCGCGCAGCCGAGGGGACACGCTCTGCCAAGGACGACCGCATCCGCCGCTTGGAAGCAAAGTGCGCGGAGGCGAAGTCATGCACCGAAGCACACGTGGCCGCAGCGCGGCTGTCAGCCACAGAAGCGGTGCAACAAGAAGCTGCGGAGGAGCGGAATGGCCTGCTCCAGCAGAGCGCTGCCCTGAAGAAGGAAAAGGGCCAACTTGCCGCGTCTCTTGCAGAGCGAGACCGGACTCTGGGCGATGCCTCAGTGGCTGCGTGGGATGCCATACTGGCCTTAGAAGGCACCCTTGAAGGCCTCATCGCGGACGCTTCGGCGGATCGGGGATGCAGCCAACCTTGCACGTAACGCCACGACGTCGTTCGGCGACCATTGCTCTTATGTGACGTCGTGCCTAATGTGCGCGCTTCTATGGCTCCGGGGCTGTCAACACGTCGACGGGCTAGCTGACCCCCAACTGGAGATGCCGGTCGGGTCCAGAGTGATGTCCGGCGCCGTACGCGCTGTTCGCCGCGCTGTGCGGTTCTTCCACAAGAGGATTTGGGAGTACATCGGGGAGGCCGCAGCAAAGGTTGAGCTACGGCAGACCATGCACGCGGTGAGGGGAACCTCGGCCTGTGGCTGTATGAAGTCCCTTAGCGTGACGAAGGCGGTGCCGAGGCGTTGGGGGGCAACTCGAACCCACAGGTGTGACACCGGGGTTCTTGTGCATTGGCGTGTGTTGTAACATAAATGCCTTTCTTATGAATAAAGTAGAACTTGTCCTCTCCACATTCTGATTTATGTACCTCCGTGCCCCGAGCAGCTACCCGATCGGGACCGGCCACTATTTTCTAACCTTATGACCCGACGGCACCTTCGGCGTTGGCGAAGGGCCAAGGAGTCGTTGGATTTTTGGGCGGGCTAGGCTTCTTCGGGCGAAGTTCCAGTGCGGACACGTGTTAAGGAGGAGCCTGTTGAGTAGCGGTTGCACATCCGAAGATGCTTGTATACTTTCTCTGCGCCTCCTTATAAACATCTTGTGATGAATATAGACTTCGTCATTCCTCAAGACCGCACTGTTCTGCGGTAGACTCGTGAGGCTATACTTCTGCGTTCGCCTGTACATATGCACGCTCCGTCCCCTACCCTTCGAAGTGGTGGCAGCGGAGCTGGCGCCTAGTCGAAGTAGGCGCACATCGAAGTAGACGCGCGAGCACTCCGTCCCCTACCCTTTGAAGTGGTGGCAGCGGAGCTGGCACCTTGCTGAAGTAGACGTGCGAGCGCTCCGTCCCCTACCCTTCCAAGCGGTGGCAGCGGAGCTGGCGCCTAATCGAAATAGACGCGTGCTCAAACGCTCCGTCCCCTACCCCTCGAAGCGGTGGTAGCGGAGCTAGCGCTTAAGCGAAATAGACGCGCGAACGCTCCGTCCCCTACCTCTCGAAGTGGTGGCAGCGGAGCTGGCGCCTAGTTAACGTAGACACGCGAGCGCTTCGTCCCCTACCCTTCGAAGTGGTGGCAGTAGAGCTGGCGCCTAGTTGACGCAGACGCGCGAGCGCTCCGTCCCCTACCCTTCGAAGTGGTGGCAGCGGAGCTGGCGCCTAGGCGAAGTAGATGCACGAACACTCCGTCCCCTACCCCTCGAAGTGGTGGCAGCGGAGCTGGCGCCTAGGCAACGTAGACGCGCGAACACTTTGTCCCCTACCTTTCGAAGTGGTGACAGCGGAGCTGGCGCCTAGTTGACGTAGACACGCGAGCGCTCCGTCCCTTACCATTGAAGTGGTGGCAGCGGAGTTGGCGTCTAGTCGAAGTAGATGCGCGAGCGCTCCGTCCCCTACCCTTCGAAGCGGTGGCAGCGGAGCTGGCGCCTAGTCGAAGTAGATGCCCGAGCGCTCCGTCCCCTACCCTTAGAAGCGGTGGCAGCGGGGTTGGCGCCTAGGCAAAGTAGACACACGAACGTTCCGTCCCCTACCTCTCGAAGTGGTGGCAGCGGAGCTGGCGCCTAGTTGACGTAGACACGCGAGCGCTCCAGCCCCTACCTCTCGAAGTGGTGGCAGCGGAGCTGGCGCCCAGTTGACGTAGACGCGCGAGCGCTCCGTCCCCTACCCTTCCAAGTGGTGGCAGCGGAGCTGGAGCCTAGTCGAAGTAGACGCGGGCAGGACTTGCGCTCCGCAGGATGCGTGTCGTGGTTAGCCTCTGCTGAGGCTCGTCGGCGCTCCATGGAGTGCTCGTGGAGGCAAGCCTCTGCTGCGTCTTGTGCCACGTCTGCGAGGCATACGCAGAGGCAAGCCTCTGCTGTGGCTCGTGCCAACATTTTGAGGCGTACGCGGAAGCAGGCCTCTGCTACGTCTCGTGCCACGTCTGCGTGGCGTACGCGGAGGCAAGCCTCTGCTGCAGCCCGTGCCGTCTCTACGAGGCGGGCGCGTCGACGCTACATCTTATTTATACTCCGCAGAGTGCGTGCGGAGGCAGACCTTGGCGCTACGTCTTATTTATACTTTGTAGAGTGTGTGCGGAGGTGGATTTCGGCGCTACGTCTTATTTATACTGCGTAGAGTGCGTGCGGAGGTGGACCTCGGCGCTACGTCTTATTTATACTACGCAGAGTGCATGCGGAGGCGGACCTCGGTGCTACGTCTTATTTATACTCCGCAGAGTGCGTGCGGAGGCGGACCTCGGCGCTACGTCTTATTTATACTCCGTAGAGTGCGTGTGGAGGTGGACGTCGGCGCTACGTCTTATCTATACTCCGTAGAGTGCGTGCGGAGGCGTCCCCCCAAACGTCTTTGTTTATACTCATACCCGCGTGTTTGTTCACGGAGAGTGCGCGCGCGCGGACGCGTGACTTTGTTTATACTCATACCCGTGTTTTTGTTCACGGAGAGTGTGCGCGCGGATGCGTGACTTTGTTTATACTCATACCTGCGTTTTTGTTCGCGGAGAGTGCGCGTGCGGACGCGTGACTTTGTTTATACTCATACCCGCGTTTTTGTTCGCAGAGAGTGCGCGCGCGGACGTGTGACTTTGTTTATAGTCATACCCGCGTTTTTGGTCGCGGAGAGTGCGCGCGCGGACGCGTGACTTTGTTTATACTCATACCCGCGTTTTTGCACGCAGAGAGTGTGCGCGCGAACGTGTGACTTTGTTTATACTCATACCCGCATTTTTGTTCACAGAGAGTGCGCGCGCGGACGCGTGACTTTGCAGGAAATGAAGACAATTTTGCAAATGGTGAACTTTATCAAATTCCCGTTTGCGCGGGTGAGCGATTACAAAAGATGAGGTACTGACCGCTGATCGCTCGAAGGCGCGAACGGCCGCGACTGTCGTTGCCCTGGTGACGAGGCGGTGCGCGGTGGGAGCCTCTGTTGCTGGTGCGACCCGTGCGGGAGCCCGGCGAGGTGCTTCCCGAAGCCGCCAAGGATCCTCGCACTTGCGCGCCCAGTCTAGGTGTTTCGTTGGGCCTCATGGTGTGGACCCCTGGTGCCGAGCTCTATGCGCCGAGCCATATCCTGGTCGCCGTGGACGGTGACGATTGCCCGTGGTCCGGGGAGCTTCATGCACAAGAAGCCGTGATGTGGAACTGCCCCGAAAGAGTTTAGGGTTGGTCGCCCCAATATGGCATTGTAAGGGTACGAGATGTCGACGACGTCGAAGGTGACATCCTCGCTCCTCACGTTGTCGCCTCGGCCAAAGGAGACCTGCAGGCATATCTGGCCCAGCGCTCGCAGGGGCTGACCTCCGAAACCCTGTAGTGGGATCCCCGAGGGGCCCAACCGACTCCGAGGGATCCCCATCTGGTCGAAGGCCGCTGCGAATAAGATGTTTGCGAAGCTTTCTCCGTCGACCAGGGCGCGCCTAACGTCGCATCCTGCAATGACGACCTGAACGACCAGGGGATCTTAGTGTGGAAATTCCATACCCTCGATGTCGGCGGGCGTGAAGGTGATCTCATGCTGCGCCCAGTCTGGCGGCGCCTACGCCAGGTATGCCGCCACATGATGTAGCCTCCTCGCATAGGCCTTCCACTGCCGTGCCGAGGCGAACTCCAGCGAGGAGCCCCCGGAGATGACATTGATGACCCTGCGCTGGGCTCCCTCCGGGGCTTGCAGCTACAGGAGGCCCTCCCGAGGTTGTTGTACGTGAGCCTGGATCCGCAGGGGCCCTCCTAGAGCTGCGTCCCTTGGTCTTGGATCCGCATAGGGACTTCCAAGGGTTGTTGGACGTGGGCTACGACGGGCGGATGCGCCTCAGGGTTCCTATCCCTGGTGACGCTTTGTCGAAGTGCCGCGATAGCGGTACAGGTGCGCATGTCGTGGTTGCCACGACCATGGACCTTGCACCACTGGCCGTGGTGTTGATCGTCGTACTCTTTGTGGCCTCTGTCATCGCGTCCTCGACCGCGCCCCCAGCCCCGACGTCCTCTGCCGCCGCGGCCAGCGAGGGTGCTATCTTCGGAGCCGCCCTCGATGTCAAAGACATAACGGGCCTTCCGAGACTTCTACTAACCGCGTTTGGGTTTGTCGCCCGATGACTCCTTGTGCTGGGCATCCTTGCGTCCGGAGGCGTCTTCGACGGCTCCTGCTTGTGCTTGCCTTTTCAGGAGCCCTCCTTCGGCGAGCCTTCGTTCTTCGCGCGAGTCCTCCGCCTGATTGGTGTCGGAGTCGTCACCCTGCCACCGCCTCGCGTCCTCTTCCGCTCTGGCGTACTCCTCCATCTTGTCAAAGAGCTTCGCCACCGTCTTGATTGGCTTCCGCGCGTTGTATTCGGCTAGCGGCCCCGGGCGAAGACCCTGTACTGCTGCATTGATGATGGTCGTTTCGTTGACATCCTTGACCTGGCAGCGTACCTTCGCAAAGCGCTTGAAGTAGTCCCGGAGTTTCTCTGAGGGTTTTTGCTTGACTGCGAAGAGCTGATCCGCGTCGACGCGCTCGACGTAGTTCCCTTGGAAGTTGTTGCAGAGCCGGTCACGAATCTGCTCCCATGCGTAGATGGAATTTGGCTCGATGGTGAAGAACCAAGAGAGTGCCACCCCCTACAATGCGAGGGGAGCCCCTTCGCTTTCGTGGTGTCGTCCCCACCGGCGGCTTCGATGGCGGTCTCGTAAACGCGCACGGACTCCTGTGGGTCCGTGTCACCCTTGTACGACTCGATGGCACTTGGGAACTTGAAGTCCTCTAGCCACGCCGCCTACTGCAAGCCTGGGGACAGTGGGGATTCCGGGTCGATGCGCCGCAGCGGGACGCGACTAGACGTGGGGGCGTCTCGGCTGTCCGCCCGCTCCGGCGTGGGCTCTGGCGCGACTGTTGGCGGAGCCTATTGACTCCGAGCCTCTTACATATCCCGTACAGCCCCGCGGAGATCCACCAACTCCCGCTGGAACGTGTTGAGGGCCGCCAGCAGAGCGTTCTCCCGTAGTCGTAGCCGGAGCGCCTGATGTACCTGGCTGATGGTCGGAACAGCGGGGATCACGGTCTGCACTCCTGGATTACCTGCCGTGGTGGCGTGGTGGATGTCGGAGTCGACGGCGAAGCCCATGTTGCCGCCGGGACCGCTCACCGCTTCCGCACCGGGTCAACGCTGTCGACGGTTGTCGCCGTGCCCGCGGTGGGACCTCCCACCGTACGTAGGGCGGTGTCGACCGTCATGGCGGCGGTGGCAAGGCCGGTTGTCGTGACATCGGTGGCGGGGTCGATCATCATGGCGTGCTCGCCAGTGTTCGCCACCGTCGCGCCAACGTCGCCATCCACGCCCACGGCTGCCGGCGCCGAAGCCCTGGTGTTGACGCAAGACTCCGTCGCTCTTGCCTTCTTCTTCTTCACTGCCAACGCTGGAGCTTTCTTCGATGTCATCCTTCTTCGGATCTTGAGGCCTGCTCTCCGTTCCTCCCCACGGACGGCACCAACTGTTGTGGCTACAGACCAAACAGAGAGAGAGTATGGTAGTGGAGAGTTAGGTGAGCAAGTGCTTAGGGTTTCCCCATGGTGGTATCACACACACACACACACATATATATATATATATATATATATATATATATATATATATATATATATATATATATATATATATATATATATATATATATATATATATATATATATATATATATATATATATATATATATATATATATATATATATATATATATATATATATATATATATATATATATATATATATATATATATGTCCACATGGGAGTGTTTTTACAGCAATACCCTTACATTTGAGTGTCCCTCTCAGGGGCACTTATGTCATTACACATATCCCATTTTGGGCCTTACAACTCTCTAGCAGGCCGGCTGGGCTTAGGTGGGGCCACCCCTACAACAAAGAGCTTGTTTTAGCAATTTGTACACTAGGCATCTTACCAATGATATCACAAGTAAGTCCAACGCTAGTGTGAGACATTATTGAATTTTCTTGAATGAGTAAGTCATGAGCTTCCTTTAGCTCCCTATAAAAATCTTTAAGAGAGAGATATTCTCTCTTCATGACCTTGATTTTTGACTTCTCTTTTTTAAGATATTCATTTAAATCCTAAAGCATATCCATTAGCTCATCATAAGAGGGCTCATCATCATTGAGAAATTTTACCTTATCTTGAGGCATGTAGGAGACGAGAAGAGTGATGGAGCCTCCTTAATAATGATGCTCACAAGTCCCTTTTTCTTGGAGGAATCATCATCATTGGAGTCGAAATTGGTGTACTCCTCATCGAAGTTTCACTCTCTAATGTGAGCTTCGTTCTTGCCATCCTTTTGAAGCTTCTTGAAAAGCTTCTTCTTACCATTAAAGTCCATCTTCTTGGATGACCTGCCCTTGTCATCCTTCTTCATTGGGCAATGAGAGGCAATGTGTCCCTTCTCATTGCACTCACAATAACAGAAGTTGATATAGCGCTTGTTGTCATAGCTTGCACTTCGGTTTGAGCTCTTTCTGATGAACTTCTTTAATTTTCTCACAAGGAGAGCCAAATTTTTCTCAGAGTCATCCTCTTTGTCTCTCGACTCATCACTTGATTTCTTTTTCTTTGAGAATGATGACCTTCTAACCCTTGGAGGAGGATTGCTCTAAAAGCTCCTCCTTGTCCTTCTTGCACAACTCATTGGTTATGAGACTGCCCAAGAGTTGAGTTGGTGTCATCTTCGGCAAGTCGGGTGAGTTGAGAAAAAGAGTCACTAATGTCTCATACTTCTCTAGCAAAGCCCTAAGTATTTTTCTCACAATATCAACATCCGTTAGTGAAGTGCCTAGGCCCTTGAGTTCATTTATAATGTTGTTGAGACATGAAAACATTTCGCTGATGTCTTCATGAGGCAACATGGTAAATGTCTCATATTTGATTCAAAGTCTATGCAATGGCTTCTTTGACCGTGATGTTTTATCATAGATTTTCGAGAGGGTGGTCCATATCTCGTGGGTAGTTTTCAAATTGCTCACTCAATTGTACTTATCCGTGTTTAAAGCTCCAAAAAGAGCATTCATCGCTTGAGCATCTAAATAAGCATTATGCTCCTCAAGTTCCATGGGGTGGTTCAGATCAAGAGGCACAATGCAACCCTCATTTGTGATTCTCCATATACTCGGGCTCATGGCCTTTAAATAAATGGACATTCTAATTTGTCAACATGCATAATTAGAGCCATCAAATAGAGGTGTCTTTCCTATAGCAATACCTTCACTAGTCATCATTTTCTCTCTTAGACGGTTAAGCCTAAATCAATGAGAGACCAAACTCTGCTATCACTTGTAGGATCAATGATAACCGACTAGCTTCACAAGATACCAATTCAATGTACTTCAATGGCTAAGACTATAAATGCAAAAGAGATAACCGATATGGAGATGCACGATGTTTTTGATCTGGTATTGAAGACTTGCTGCTCTTCACCAATCCAACAACAATAACAAAGCCTTTTGTCCCAATAAGCTGGGGTAAGCTAGGAATGAAACCTTCTTAAGATCAAAGAGATGAGAGCCTTTAAATAACCTATAAGGCTAAAATCCAAAGCTGTACAACTTGCTATTGAGCCGAGAGCCTAAAACACTGCCCCTAACTTTTTAATGGTTCCGATACGTGGATCGCTAACTTCCATGCGCTCCTATCCAAAGCTAATTCTTTAGATACATTCCAATCCCTCAAGTCTCTTTTAACTGCTTCCTTCCACGTCAGTCTTGGTTGACCTCTACCTCTTCTTACGTTTTCAGTACATCTTAAAATTCCACTATGTATCGGTGCCTCAGGAGGCCTTCGTTGGAGATGGCCAAACCATCTCAAGCGATGTTGGACAAGCTTCTCTTCAATTGGTGCTACCCCCACCCTATCACATATATCATCATTGCAGATGCAGTCCCACCTTGTGTGACTACAGATCCACCACGGCATCCTCATCTCTGCTACACTCATTTTCTATATATGTTGTCTTTTAGTCGCCCAACATTCTACTCCATATAGCATCGCGGGTCTGATCGCCATCCTATAGAACTTATCCTTCAATTTTTTAGGGACTTTTTTGTCTTCATCAATCTCATCATCCCACTGTAGCATCAATCCTAAATAACGAAACGTGCCCTTCTTAGGCACTACTTGTCTGTCCAATCTAGCATCTCCATCATCTGCCCTAGCACCACTGAAAACACACCTCATATACTCAGTTTTAGTCCTACTAAGTCTAAAGTCCTTCAATTCTAAGGTCTTCCTCCACAACTCGAGCTTCCTATCAACACCTATCCTATTCTCATCAACTAGCACCACATAATCAGCGAAAAGCATACACCAAGGGATATCTCCTTATATGTCCCGTGTGACCTCATCCATCACTAGGACAAAAATGTATGAGCTCAACGCTGACCCTTGGTGTAGTCCTATATTAATAGGAAAGTCATTAGTAACACTACCACATGTTCTGACATTAGTCACAATATTTTTGTATATGTCCTTAATTAGGGTAATATATCTTATTGGGACTTTTTTTTGGAGTACCCACCACATGACCTTTCTTGGTACTTTATCATAGGCGTTCTCCAAGTCAATAAACATCATGTGAAGGTCCTTTTATTTCCCATACCTCTCCATCAACTGTCGTAGCAAGAAAATGAATTTTTTGTATGAATAATCTATGTTTTATTTGAAATTACAAAAATATACCCGCGGAAATTTTTTTACAAAAATAGGCTCCAGTCGCCCAATGGGGGGCAATTGGAGCCAATCGCCCAACCAGGAGGGGACACGTAGTTTGGTAACGGTTGGACGAATTATTGTTGTCGCTCGGGCGTTGGGCGACTGGAGGTGCAGTTGCCGTACGGTTGGGCGACTGGACCTCTAGTCGCCCAACGCCTGGGTGACAGGGGGTTAAAGCCAGCGCACTCGGCCACCGCCGCCCTACCTCATTTTTTCGATCATTCGACGCCACGAGAGAAGAAAGGAGAGGAGAAAGAAGAGGAAGGAGAGAAGAGGAGGAAGGAGGGGAAGAAGAGAAGGAGGGGGAGAAGAGGAGAGGGGGAGGAGGAGGAGAGGAGAGGGAGGAAGAGGAAAGGAGAGGGAGGAAGGAGGATCTTCAGATCTAGGTAATATTTTTAGTATATTGCATTTAGAGTACATTTTGTATGAAATGTTAGTGGTAGTAAAAATTGTAGATGTAGAAAATTTAGTATGGAAAATTTAGTACAATTTTTAGTATAGAAATTTTGGTATATAAAATTTGTAGTATACAATTTTCAGTGTAGAAAATTTAGTTAACGTAATTATAGGAAATTAGCAGGCGTAGAAACGGAGAGGAGACGAAGAAGCAACCGTAGGTGTAGAACTAGATAGAAATAGTTAAATATTTGTTATACTAAATTTATTAAACATGTAGTTTTACCAAATTAACAGCCATAGAAGCGTGTAGTTATGTATAATTTAGGGAACATAGTTTTAGAAAATTAGCATCAGTACGAAATCTGCATGCGTAAGAAATGTAGTTTAGAAATTTCATTCACCATAATGTACAAATTAATCGTCCGGTGAAATTTATACCTATTAAAAAATCAGTAAATATTTATGGTACAATTTAATTAATTCATATGTTGGAAGTTCATAGTACGAGGTTATTGTAGTGGGTTATGACATGCGAACGATCAGCGAAATGTGGATTGCTCTGTTTACTTACTTACTAGTTCTATTTGATGTTAGTTTACATGTGATGTTTTTGGTTCCTTATAAGTGCTAACTTGAACTCTTTTTGTAGGTATGGGGCGTGATAGTCATGACTCGGACTGGCGGTATCCCCTGTTGGACGAGCACGTTGACCGCGTGCATCACGCTTCCCGTCGTGTGCTGCCACCAGGGAGCACGGACGAGCCGGTTGAGCTGGGAGTGGTCCGAACACGCATACCTCGTGTGGCCTGGAGACTCGACCCCCATTGGACAGTCAGGTTTGCACTCCGCCAGTGTTTTAGTGCTATCGTAAGAACGTTCTGTGCTGACCTTCACTTTGTTTTGCAGGCTATGGGACACTGGGCTACTCCCTCTTGCCCGGATGGTGCTTCCCGTTCGACCGTTCCCTACTGACGGCTTTGGTGGACCGTTGGCAGCCCGAGACGCTCACTTTTCACCTCCCAATCGGGGAGATGACGCCGACCCTGTAGGATGTGTCCCTACTACTTGGCCTTCTGATCGCAGGAGGCACTGCCTTCCTACCGGAGGCCCCGGCCGAGTGGCACGCTGACCTGCTCGGCAGATTCAAGGGAGTCCGTCCATCGAGTGTCGTCGATGAGTACCACATCTTCCCGGTGAGTCAGACCCACGGGCTGTCACTAAGGTGGCTCGCATAGTTCCGGGTACGTGGTATTTACAATCGATCGTGTCGTCGAAGCTCTTATTTGCGCTATTACATACTAATAGCATCTTGTTTGCATTCAGATGGAGCAAATGGACCCAGAGGCGGACGATTACTAGGTGTCGCGCCACTTGGAGGCGTACTTGCTGTGGCTGTTTGGTTGGGTGCTCTTCACCACCAGCCACGGCAACACCGTGGACACGCGCCTCATCTCTCATGCTAGGGTGATCGCGGACGGCGAGGCCCCCCAGGTCAGCTGGGGATCGGCCACACTTCCCATGACGTATCGTGGCCTGTGCGATGCATGCTTGAGGACCAAGGTGAACTCGGTCCTCGTGGGCTGTCCCCTGCTGCTGTAGCTGTGGTCGTTCGAGCGCTTTAGCCTCGGACGACCTTTGCTAGACGACATAGGTCCGTACGGGTCGGAGATGTATCCTGGGGGAGATGTCGACCGACTGACGATGGGTTCTCTCTAGTGTTGTCGACAGGTAAGTCATATGTTAATTAGTTATTTCCTTTGTACTAATGACGGTCGTATGTAATACCTATTCATCCTTGTAGGTACAGTTCACACATGTGCAGGTCACGCGGGCGTATCTGCCCTTTGTTAAGCAGATCGACTGCCTCACGGCCAACGACGTGCGCTGGGAGCCATACTCACATGCGGCATTAATGGACCGTGCTCCCGATGGGTTGTCGACACTCTGCTGGCACGACCGTGCTTTCTAGCTGATGCGCCAGAAGCTCGTCTATGACATCTTCATGGAGGACTACTCGCTGCAGCAAGTGATGTGGTAGTTTGGTCTACATCAGGCTATTTCAGTACCAGTCAGACCACCGGTGCCGCCTGCTGTGCACACGTGAGTGCCCGCGTCTCATAAAATTGTACATACTTACTATTCCATTGGCAATTACTAACGAAGTGGTCCTACAAGCAGGCACTCTAGAAAGGGAAGTGAAACGCGGCACAGACTGGATGACAAAGATGCAGGGGTGGACTGCGCAGTGGGACGGCGCGCTTGACGACCGGGTTGAGGAGGATCGCCCCTACGACAGCACGGAGTACCTGAGCTGGTATCAGGGCCAAACACGTATGAGGCTCGTACATGTCGTGGACCCGCCCCCTACACACCTCGCCGCTCCGACAGACACGTATCCCACGCACCTCGCGCGGGACGCGCACATCACGGTACGTTACACGTATTTTCAAACATTCGCTAATGGCAATGCTAGCATGGATGATTAACCATTTTATGTCTTTTCTTTTAGGCTGACGTGGGTGTTTCGATCTTCACAGAGGGCCAGAGTATGCTGCATAGGCTCGCCACAGATGCCGAGGTGAGCCACGAGGAGCACATTAGCGTGTACCGTTGCTTCACGGAGTGGGGTAGACGTATCATCACCCTACTATTCTGCAGGAGGCCACAACCTAATAAGACACTCCAACAACAAAGACATGACCTAAATCTCTTAGGCTACTACTGCAGATTTGCAAACTGCCACTCCACCCAGTTTTAGACAATTTTCCAAATTGCCACCCTCCAGTCTTCACGACGATGCGATGCCCATGACTTGTCACCAAGATTGTAAGCCTGAGATAAGGCTATCATCATTTGAAACGCCTAAGTCATATAGCACACCAACATCACTCCATAGTCCGTAATGCCCAACGCCTTGCCATCAAAATCATATGCCTACTCCGAGAAACGTCACCACTTGAAACGCAAAAGTCCAATTGGCACATCACATGTACACATTGTCTATTCACGACCCTTGTCTTTCTTCCATACTTGTCGACTTAAGATGTTGCTCCATCCGAACTTACACGACACACTATAGACTCAGGACTCCTTTCATAGCCTCGGTCTTACCACTGGCCGCAACAATCATCAAAGCACTTGCACACCAAAGAACAAAGCAATCAATCCGAGCATAAATAACATACACTTGACTCTCCATTAGTAAACCATATGCATAGACAAAGCCATAACTCACACATGCATGAACTCATTAACACTTGCACAACACCTGTCATGATTAACACCACCAAAACCATAGAAAACAACCTCAACTCAACTCAGCTACACCTCACCAGGGCCAGTCTGACCGCGGCTTGCAAGCTAGCCAGACCACCCAACGCAGCCGGCCAGACCGCCCAACGCAGCCGGCCAGACTCCACCAGTCATACTGCTATCCTAGGCCTGTCACACCTGTTCTACAGAGAAGCACAAGTGAAAAATCAATTTCACAAAAATCAAACTCAATTGGCAAGAGCAAATCACAAGCAATATCGAATATTCATCAATATCATAAGACTGCCACCATATCTTGTCTGCTCTGTCCCCAAATCCTTCCTTTTCTCCTTTCATAGTCTCTACTAGCTGCGTAAGCGCGGTGACACGCTGCACTAGCTACCGTGTGGACTGAAGCAAAAGAGACGATAATTCATGGGGAGTTTCTTAAAAAATCGAGGACGCATGCGTAATTTCGGAAAAACCAAAGGACTTTTTCGCAAAAAACCGATGACCTGGAAGGACCTATATGTAACTAAAAAGGACCTATACGTAATTTTAGAAAACCGCGGGACGCTATCCAACAAAGGATACGCAATTTCGGTGAAGTGGAGGGTTCTTTCCGAAAAAAACCTGACAGGGACTTTTTGCAAGAATGGAGGACCTTTACATAATTTCGGAAAATGCAGGGACTTTTTTGTAAAAAAGCTGACCATCCGCTCAGTGGGAGCATTTCGCGCACACACGTCACCCGGAGCGCTCGTACGGAGGGGCAAAACGATGACATGGGCGCGTGGAGAGGCCGCGAACTCTGCCGGTTATAATATACGAAGTATTCTTCCTCTTCTTTGCTCAATTCTTTGAATATGTCCAAGAATTCCCGTTGTATTTGATACACTAGTCTCATAGGCGCGGCGTCACGCCGCGCCAGCCACCGTGTGTACCGAAGTAAAAGAGGCGATAATTCGTGAGGGTTTTTTAAAAAAAAACTGAGGGCGTATGTGTATTTTCGGAAAAGTCAAAGGTTTTTTCGTAAAAAACCGAGGGCACATGTGTATTTTCGGAAAAGTCAAAGGTCTTTTTCGTAAAAAAGCGAGGACCTGTACGTAAGTAAACGAGGACCCGTACGTGATTTAGAAAACCGCGGGGGGCTATCCTGCAAAGTGGAGGGGCTAAAAAAACTGGTAGGGACCTTTTTGCGAGAACCAATGACCTTTACGTAATTTCAGAAAAACGCAGGAATTTTTTTGCAAAAAGGGTCCCCCGACCGTACCGAGATTCCCCCGCCACGCGCCGGCCGGAGCGCGCGCAGGGGCAACGTGGCGGGGCTCTCCGCGCGGGGAACCCCCAGGAAATAGTGGGGATGATTTATGTATTCACAAAGATATTAACATGTAGTGCCGGTTTGAGGACGAGGTGGGCCCAAAGACATGCAGTGTCGTGCCGGTAGCGGCCTTGCAATGTATACATGCTTCACAACGACCATGTGGTGACATGGTGAGACATGGCAACTGTTGGTGACGACGCCAGGGCAACAAGCATAATTGGAGTATTTTCAACGGTACAGCTGAGGATTTGACTTTAGTGTTGCCCTTTTGATCTCATCATCCTACTTACTTATTTGGGTTTGGTTATGCATATGAGATAAGGAAAAAGGGCTAGTCCATGTTGTAGGCATACTTCAGATGAACAGGCCAGCTACATTACAGATTTCAGGGAAAAAAAAAAGGCTAGCTATATTTCAGTTTGCAGCACCGTGCTAGCTGAAACAAATGTCTGAACTCTGAGCCTCCCTTTTCAATACCAGGGTTACCTTTGAGAACACAACCATTTATAGATCACATAAAGATGTGTATTCCATATATTACACCATTTATTTGTAAAAACATCTGACTTGATAAACTTAAATCTCCGTAAGATTGTACCAAATGTGACCAGTATCCTTCAAATTATTTCAATAAGTAGTTTTGTGTAGGATTTAGAACTATGGTTTGAGCAAATATGCGAAGTAGAAGACATGGACAGGAGACACATCATTGGAGTGAACAGTTATGTGTTATATTTAGCTGGCAACATCCACCTGCTCAAATCCGTTGTCAATAGAAGCTTTCACTGCATCCATCACAACCTGCGTCTTCCAGGTGATGGCCGGCCACTTCCGCTCAGGCTTGCCGCCTGCGTCGCGGATGTTCTGCACCAGCCTAGAGAACTCCTGGACCATGAGAGCCTCCTGTGGCAGCTCTGTCACGACGACATGCTTGCTTGGCAGCGGATTCCATCCGCTCTCGAGCTTGGCAAAGCCTGACCTGGAGGCCACGCTGAACGGGGCAGACTTCTCTTCATACGGGATGACGAGGTCGTTGACATGAAGTGTACCATTTGTGCCAACGACAGTGATGTCCAGGGTGAGGTTGGCAAGGAAAGAACAATGGAAGGTGGCAATCTTGCCATCGGCCCAGTAGAGCGTCGCCCCGCAGGCAAGGAGCACGCCAGCTTGGTTCTTGACAGGGTTACGCAGAGCAATCACATTCTTGGGCAGCTCGTAGTCAACAGCCCACAAGATTGCACGGATGCAGTACCACCCGATATCACCAAGTGCACCCAGGGCATCAAGGTCCGGCTTTACCCTGATGTCATTGCGGAGGAAATTTTCATTTACTTGAAAGCTGATCATGGTGTTTATCTGAAGCAACAGAAGGAAAAACAACGATTTATGTTAAACTATAACATTTTGCCTAAGAGTACAAATTAAGTGGAAATAAACAGTTATGAAGTTATACCAAGAAAATAATCAATTTGTAGTAGCGAAACGCTTGAAGCCAGCAAAGAACGGGAGTAGATCATTTCATAAGCATTTCATAGTCCATATATGTGCTATGGGTTCCTGTGACATTTCTGAGTGTTTCTAATGGTTCCAGAATTTCTCCATACGCATACACCAAGAATGACATCAATGTTACTATTTACTGTGCGCAGATTTAAGTAATGACAAGTAACAGTTTGACAAACTCTGGAAGTGGAATCAATAGTATTGTATTGTGTTCTTCAGTAGCTGGAGACAATATAGCCAGACTCTATCTATCTAGATGTCTGAAGGTATACAATACAAAACCAGATGGATGCACATTATGGCACAGTGGTGTCACCAGGGAAAAAAACCGGTGGGAACCGGAAGAAAAAAACCACCCGAATTTTTTCAAATTAAAATTTAAATTTATGTCTGCATAATGCACTTCCTAGGTTAGTTTAGATCTTTTCTGTACTAGATTACGTATTGTATGAGCTAAATATGCTTCAATTATTATACTCCCAAGTCCCAATATTTTTTACACAAACTAGCCTAGCTAGTACATGCTAATTGGAATATGCCCATCAAACATATCCTTAGGATCACTTGCTTGTTACTTCATTAAACACATTCTAATTAATATTTGCATTATTCCAATAGCTAATTAACCATAACCGGTTTTCTCTCGCTTTTTCCGGTTTTCGTGGCGGTTTTTCTACCGGTTTTTGCGCGGTAACCATTCCGGTTACCAGTTTTAAAACAGCCTAAATTCAAATTTCAATATTCGAAATTCATCCGGTTTTTTCTGATTTTTCCGGTTACCGGCAGCTAGGCGGTTTTTACTCCGGTACCGAGATTTGTATCCCTGGGTGTCACACGTTCAAACAGCAAAGATTTAATAAAATAAATTTTCTTCCACAATTATACTATCTTCTCCTTACCCAATCCATAGATGCATGGTGGTAGCCACTAAGAAAAAAATCAACCTCAATTTTACCATTTACGGCTCAGCTTCAACTTTTCGAACTGTGTTAATATGTGATATATGAACCCAAAACCACAGAACATTATCAAAATTAAACCCTTTCTCTTCTAGTATTAGTCACCAATTCACTATAGCTATTGCTCACTCAAAGGACCAAATCTACATAAACATAAATTTATATTTTATTTATATAATTATATCTGTGTGCTGATATATCTTTAGGTGCTTTTTGTATTTAATTTGCTTGATGTTGGCTTCATCCTTTTCTTTCAGGAAAAACAGTAGCAACATTCATCTTTTTTGTTTGCTTTCGATTTTGCTGTGACTAGCCACCATGTTGAACAATTACAAATAACCAACCAGGGGTAAATTTTTTTTTAGAGAATGGATTGACCCCTCCCAAGTGATGATTTCAAAACCAATGGAAAAAAATCCCACCACGGTTCCAGTTCTTGGTGGTAATGGAAAATTTCCCCGGTGGTGCTGTGGCTGATTTTTTTTATACAAATCCGGTTCCTGTCTGGTAACCACCTGGAATTTGACCAGTTCCTGACTTTCTACCATTAACATTGAAAAGTTAAAATCAGTTGAGCAAAGAATGTGCACAGATGGTAATAGAAAAAGAGGCATTAACACACAATTTTTAACATCATTCAGCACTAAACATGGTGTTGCTGGAGCCTGTACAAATGTATATTATGTACTGATAATGAGACAACAAAGCCATAAAATCTCCAGATGGGCGTAATCACACAAGAAAGAATGAGTATAATATGATCCATATGGCTTCAAGAATGTATATATCGGGAGAGTAACTTGTCTAAATGCATGTAAGTAACTTGCCTAAATGCATCTATGCTTGAATTGATAATTGATGGTGATACAGAATGGTAAGAAGCCATGAACTAGACTTCAAATAACTACGCAGAAACTAGATGGAGCCCCTGTTAGTGACCATTTCACATATGTTAAGTCATAGAGATACAAATTACAACGAACTAAGCTGATCAACTTAGTCTTAACTGCTAAACCTTTGCATTATTCTACTGTTCTTCGAGGTGCATTATTGGTTCAATGGAAGATTAAACCAGTCTAGTGCAATTTCATTTGGCAATGTAATGAGAAGAGACACAAACATCATTTAATAAGAGGGAATGAGATTAGTAAACCTATAAGAGTCAGTGAGGGGTTGGCTCTTCTTAAAATCTATGGATCAGAGTGTGATTTTGTTTAGTCTCTCGGTGGTTATTAAAAGTGAGTTGCTCCAAAATATAAGTACATAACCCTCGAGGGAGACAAACATACCAACTGTGTTAACACTTTTGAATAAGAGGAAATGAAGCCCAAGGTGTTGGTGTAGACCTGACCTTGAAGCATTGCAAATTCTATCAAAGCAACAACATAACTGTGCAGGCATCAGGTGGGCCGGTTGCTGAGTGGACAGATGTATAGCATAAGAGAGTTAGCTTCATTCACGAACTGCTGTGGAGGGGGATAGTTCTGGGTTCATGATGTTTTGGTGAGAAGGGGGCAAAGGAATTGCAAACAGAAGAAAAAAAAACAGCTTGACTTTTGGGAAATATAGGCAGGAAAATGACAGCAGTATCTGCTGGAAACTGACTGGCAACAAAAACTTCACTAGATGCTAAAAACTAACTGGGAACAAAAACTTCACTAGATGCTAAAAAATGACAGCAGTATCTGCTGGAAACTGACTGGGAACAAAAACTTCACTAGATGCTAAAAACTAACTGGGAACAAAAACTTCACTAGATGCTAAAAACTAATTGGGAACAAAAACTTCACTAGACACTAAAAACTGACTGGGAACAAAAACTTCACTAGATGCTAATTGTATAACAGATTACATGAACAGATAGAGCGAATTATTTGGAAACATAAAATCACTAAAAGGGCCAAGTTGTTTGTCTTAATCACTAGTTATAATAACGTGTAAAACTGCATCAAAGTTGGAATAAGTGTTACAAATTCCACAATGAAGTAAACAAACAAAGCCAGCATACATGGTCAAATGACTTGTTCACATACTCATGAAAATGACTTGATTAGGAGAGTGGGGTATTTAGAAGAACATAGTGTTTATAAGAATGCGAGATGTGATAGAAAAAATAGATCAAGGGGCAGACCACAAGAACAAACAAACTCTACATCTCAAGCAAGACGGTGGTCTCAGTTGCTAGCAACAAAATATCGCTGTTCCTTCACGTAAACTAGGCAAGCGTGCACTTTCTAAATTTCCTAGTTATGGCTTGTTCAGAAGCCAAACACCTCACAACAGTAAGGATTTCAGTAACAACAAGCCGTTGCTAGATACAAGGACAAACTATGGCAACTATAATTAGATGCACTCACACTTCACTACAGAATTTTGTGGCACTAGACCACATGCAAAGATGCAATAGACTAAAGAAAATTAAGGCAACATGACACTATACCGACGAAGAACTCAGAACTGCAATGAGCGCTATCAGTCTAGCAAACATGCAATTCTTTGGGCGATCTGGATGTGGTCTCACTCATTTCCTAGTTCTGGCATGCTTCCAACGCAAATTGCCAAATGATCCGGTCTCACTCATTTTCCCTGTGTGTTATTGGCTGGATAATTGGTCAAAATTGCAGAAAGGAGGGAGATCTGGAAGCCGTGCGATTGGGAACTAAGCTCATGTGGCAAGTTGCGGTTGAAGTACCACTGTACCAGTGAAGCCGTCACCAAACGGAAGAGTTTTTGGAGAACTAAATCGGGGCTTTCCCTCGCTCGGAAAAAGAAAAGTCTAGCACACACGAACTGAACAATATCATAAATCAAATATTCCTCTAGCTAGAAAGCAGCATTTTTACCCCTAATTCCATTCATTCCCGACAAATACTACCAAGTAATGGGGCAAATGAAGCACAAGTACAACGACATCAACACCCAAACTTTCCCCCACCAATCCAACATGATTGGAAATAGGAGTGACCAAGAAGTGGGCAAATTTAATCATACTACCTAACGCAAGCCTAACGATTCCAATCTTGACTGAACATTTCCAATTTGGAATCGAATTTAGCACGAAGGTTTCAAGAACTCACCACCCTGACGTCGCCGATGGTGGCCTGGTCGGCGACGAGCTCGCGCATCTTGGCGGTGCGGGGGTTGTGCACCCACATGGTGCAGTCCATGAACTGCACGCCGCTGGCCTCGCAGGCGGCAAGGATGGCGTCGAGGTCGGCGGCGCAGAGCGCGGTGGGCTTCTCGAGGAGCACGTGCTTGCCCCGCGCGGCGGCGGCGGTGGCCCACTTCAAATGGAGGCTGGTGGGGAGCGGGAGGTAGACGGCGTCGACGTCCGGGTCGTCGAGGAGGGCCTCGTAGGAGCCGTGGAGGCGGGTGCCCGCGGGGAGGCCGTTGTCCGCGGCGAAGCGGCGCGCCTTGCCCTCGGAGCGGCTGCCCACTGCGGCGACCTCGGCTGCGGAGGGGACGAGCAGCATGGCGCGCGATAGCTTGCGCGCGATGTTGGCGCAGCCCACGATGCCGAAGCGCACCGGGCGCGGCGGCTCCTCCGGCGCGGCGGAGGCGGACGACATGACCTCGGCGGCAGGTGTTCGACGCTGGGCCTGGGCGACATGCCGAAGCACAGCGCAGCGACGAGCGGCTCGTGGTGCTGACCTCGGGCAGCCTCTTGTCGAGGTCACCACCTTCTTCTTCTTCTTGCCGAAGAGGTCGCCAGAGTCAACCAACATGGCTAAGCTGGCTTTGCCGATCACCTCCATCGCGTACACCACTTGCTACGACGGACGTGCCGCTGCTGCTGCTCCCTTCTCTCTGCTCAGATCTGGCCCCAAATTCATCCGCTTCTCCTTCCCTAGTCTCTCGTTTCCGATGCCTTCGCAACGCAAGAGAAATTATGCCATGTCAGCTGAGCTACATTAGCGAAAGTGACGTGTAATCAACCAATCACCCTGTGGGCCTGCAATGAGTACGCAATTAGTACATAAGCCAAAGGGCATCTTCTTTTGGTGTTGACTTATGGTTTACGGATATAGTTTATGACTTTGGCTCTAATAAAAATGCTAGTATAAATGAATCAAAAGTCGATAAGCTACTTCTAAAAAAGAAAAAAATGATCATATACCCTCCATTTAAATGGAAATTGAGGATTTACCCTCCTGGCCCACGTGTCAGTGACTTATGATGACCTCATGTGTCATTGAGATGTGGAGGGTAAATCCTCAATTTCCCAACTAAAGGGAGGGTATATGATCCAATCTCCCTCTAAAAAATTATTCCGATAAATCATTTTAGAACTGTGATGAAGAAACTGTCATGTTTATTTTTTGAGAAAATACATAAGTCATAAGATGAAAAAAGCAAGCTCTAAGTCAGTGGATCTACACCAACTCAAGCTTTTGCTACTTTTTCCTGTGTTGTGAGTGTTGGTATTTAGCTAGTGTCAGATAGTGAAGACGCTGACACAAACGGTATACGCACCGACGAGTTTTAGAAGCTATTTGAAGTCATCCTATTTATTTTGGTTTTTCGAAGAAATCAAAGCTAAAAGTTACTTATAAATCCAAAAGAATGTTGCCTTTACCAGCACAAATTATAATTTACTCTAGGTAAAATTTATGTGAAATTCTCACGTGGCAAGCACTTCTAACTGCAGCACTCAAAACTTCCTTCTTAAAAAAATCCTCCTGGGCTTTTTGACAATTCAGTCCAATTATACCGTCCATCGCATCCCTCCAATCCTTTGTATTTTGTGCTTGTTTAGTGGTATATTTCTGTACAACCGGGGTACTACGCTATTACGACAGTTCAGAAACCGGAGTAGTTTCCATTTGAGGATGTGGGCCGGGCTTATAGGCCTCGGCTCCCTCTTCTCCGGCCCATTCTTATTACGCGCAACTAAGCGCGTGATACATTTAGGCCTAGCATTCGGCCCATGGCATTTCTTTCTCCCTTTCTCGTGGAATTAATTAGGCCCATGGCAAATTTGTATCAACTGAGTACACCCGGATATTAACAATTTCCTTTTGGCGAGATGGATTTTATAACAAGTTTTTTAAAACAGTGGCACGTCATTTCGCTAGTACTGACATGTGGGACTGATGGGATACATGGAATACGACGATAAGTGTTTAGGAAACTTGAAATAAAATTATATTGTCAATTAAGCATGATTTTTTAGCATTATGAACGTGTCATATAGTGCATCAGCTAGCTAGGCTATATATACACGGCTTAAAACAAATCTGATTCGGCCTTAATGGCCTCTTCTTTTGAACTTCTAAAAACCAATTTTTATCTTTTCTATAATAACTAGCTTTTAAACAAAATATCATTTTAAAATGGAGTCTATAAGTTAATTATAGTACACACTGTAGCGACCTTATTTATATCGGTCAAAATTGCTCGTGAGCTATTTGCGCCTTTTTACTCTTTTACATACAACCAAAAATCATATGTCATAGTTATAAAGTATAAACCGAAGAAAAAAAATAAATAAACCTAACGAGATGTCACTATCTCAGCTATCATCCAGCCGTGGCAGCTCGTCGGCCACGGCGGTCGAGTATGAGCTGGTGGAGCGCGACACGTCGACGGTGAACAAGCGCTAGAGCATTGCAGAGAGGGTGAACGACATCAGCATGAACACGCTGGGGCTGACTATGGCGACCAAAGAGTTGATTTGCTAATTAGTGCACGACGGGAAAATCTCAGGGCGCGAGGTGATTCAATTGCCTACCACTGGTGAGATGGAGCCCCATCTGATGGAGTCGGAGACCATCATCTTCGTTGCGTACTTCAACGCCAGGCTCTAAATCCCTATTGCAGCCTTCGTCAGCGAAGTCCTTCGGCTATACAGGTTGGAGCTTGTGCAGTTAACTCCCAATGCTATCATTCGATTGGCCGTCTACAGCTGGGCTTCGCAGGCAGAGACAGTGTGGCCGAGCCTGGTCCTCTTCGCATCCTCCATGACGCCCAGTGCCAGCCGTAGAAGCTCAATGAGGGCAAGTACTCTAACTTGGGGAGCGTCAACTTCGTGTTCCAGTATAGGTGCACGAAGCTATTCCCAGCAAATTCTACCAAGATAAAGTGGGAGTCAAACTGGATGCAACAGTGGTTCTACCACCGGACAGAGCCTAGCGATAGTCTTTAGTGCATGGGCTGCCTGATAGACTTCAATATGTCTCTGTCTTAACCTTGGACCGCCAGGAGGAGCATCATGAGCAGAGGCTGTTTGGGGTCGCCATTCGGTTCAACATGCAAGACCTTGCGGAGGAGTACTGCATGCTCGGCGTGTCCTGCTAGACCGTTTGTTGCACATCCAACCTAGGCCCCTTCGTGACGATCATCTCTGCCCTAGCGTTGCATCGCTGCCGAAGCTGACTGAGTTGGGTGAGACTTTTGTGTTAAATGGTATGATTATTATGGTTGGTGTTATGCGATAGTTTATTGGTGAACCCCATGGCCACTCATGGTAGTGCTCTCCCTCAAAGACGCGGAGTGTGCCACGACCATCTTCCTTGGCCCGTACATCATGAAGGAGCATAGTCTATGAGCAACGGCGGCATCAAACCTCAGCCGGGTGACCCGAGTGTGTGAAGTCATCGCCATCCCCATGCCGGCCCATCTCAGCCTAGCAGTAGTCAGCCACATGCACGCGAGGAGTGCGATGGGGTGGAGGCATTCCCCTCATGTCGAGGTAGTCGGTCTCTGATTGCGGCCTAGCCGTTGTGCTCAGTGCACCCTCCGCTAGAGGAATCAGATGATCAGGGCAAGGAGATTGCCACTATCAGCAAGTCAGAGTCTGCAGATTATGCAAACTCTGAACTTGAACATAAAGAGGATCATTGGATAGGTAGCGTTGGCGCCCCCGGTAGCGTGAGCCCCATGGAGGCCCTGGGTGACACGGCGGCTGAGGCCAGTGGCCCCAAGATCGCTTTGAAAAACTAGGTTATGGCTGCCCTAGAGGGTGTTATTTCATCCTCGTAAGTCCATGAGGCATCTCTGGTAGCCCGAGCAGCGATGCGAGCCCGAGTGTCTTCTCTCCCAGTGTTCGTGGGCACAGGCTTCCAACTAGCAATGATAGCCCGCATCAAGGACTCTAACATCCCCTTCCCAGAGCGGACTCCATCATGGCTGCTGGCGGCGCTACTCCTACGAGTCTGACCATGGGGTCTGCAGGCACTGCTGCATCACAGTCGGCCTCTCCGAGTCGAGCTACAGGTATGAATACCTCATTCTCCTCTCGCGACTTCACGAAGCTCTCTAATATGCTCCCTCACACTATCGCTGGTGTCAATTGGTCCTCAATCTTCGAGACACGCACAAGGCTCTAGCGATGAAGCTGGTCGCAACCTGGCTGGTGCTGCCACCATGGATGTGTCCTCAGGCCTGATAATCCCTAAAGCTACCAGTTTGGAGTCCCGACGGCTCTCTGTGGTGGACTTTTTCCCTCACTCGGAGGCATTGAGGCTATTCCACGGAGCTGCCGACTACGTGAATGCTGCACTGGATTGACGCGTGTTTTCTTCTTGTGGGCCAAAGCTCTTGGAGAGGCTCTCGAGGCAACGGAGATGAAGGTATGTTTATGACAATGTTTTCATTGTTTGGTTTGTCTCGTTGTTGATGCCTAGATGCCGCACAGGCCCTTGCTCTAGCTCGTACTCTACAGACGATGACGTACCGCAAACAAAGCAATCTGCAAGAGTAAGTAACTGCCATGGAGATGGAGGCATGGTCCGCCTAACAATCTATCGTGAATGCGATGGCCACGATAGAGGCAAAGGATGAATGCATTCACTTCCTAGAGGCGGAAGGTGCGAAGGCCATCACGGACACATGCACTCTGGTAGAGCAGACTCAGTCTATGGCCAAGCTATCGAAGAGGGATCTCATACTAGGCAATGCCTCCCTGTCGATGTGGGGGTCAATGGAGGCCCTAGAGGATGGTAGATCTTGTAGTCGAAGTCCCCCCTTGAATGCATAAGCTAGAGGACCTCCTAAGCAGCCTACGGAGAATTGGAGAGGCCTCGTCGCTTGCACTGAATGCCACCCAGGCTTATGGCAACAACAGCTCACTTGTGATGATATAGATGATTCTCGGTCTACTTCATCTTTGGAGCTACGTGCTGAAAGCATCTAGGCCCCTAAAAATATTAGTTTTGGTAATTAATGAATTTATGTGAATATGGGACTAATGTGTGCATTAAGTGTTTGAAAGGATAAGTTCAAATGGCAAAGAAAAAGGCTCACAAAATTTCCCATGAAGATTCAAGATCTCTAGGGCGACAAGGTAAATAGTTTAGGTATCTATTTTATTTTACCGGTCTTGGAGTTAGGTTGGAAGACCGGATTATAGGATAGACGCCGTACTATTAAGAGGGATCATGGTGATTGCTTGATCATGTTCAAATGTGCCCTTTGGATCAATTTAGGATCATGCATGCACTTAGAAATTAAAATTAAATCAAATCGTGCATTGTCGAAAATCCGGTAGTTCCGGTGTGTATTGGCGGAACTACCGCAGTCCGTAGTACCGGCGCCTGGCGAACGTTTTTCCAGAGCGCCGGACTCGGACTTAGTCTCTCGGAAACGGAAGTACCGCGGGTTGACTGCGGAACTACGGATGGCGTAGTACCGCACCGAGCGGAACTTTATTTCAGAGCGCCGGAGTTTAACTTAGCCTCTCGGAAACGGAAGTACCGCGGTTTTACTGCGGAACTACCGCATGTGCGGAAGTTCGGATACTGTGCGGAACGTTATTTCCAGAGAGCGCCGAGAATAAGACTTAGACTCGTTGAGATCGGAAGTACGGGTCTTGGAGCGGAACTTCGGACGTCCGGAAGTACCGCGATTTCAACGGCGGTAGTACCGCACTCATTGACCAACGGTTGCCGACTCTCGACATAGCCGTTCGACCGGTCACGAGGGTCCGAAGTACCGCGGTTTTACTGCGGTAGTTCGGATTTCTGAATTTTCAGGATTGTTTATTGTAACGGCTATTTGAGGTTGGTGAGGGTATAAATACACCCCCACCAGAACTTGGACATGTTGTTGAACATCCATTGAATACATTTGAGCCTAGTGCAACCTCCCATACCTCATTCACTCACTTGTGCATTCATTTGAGGTAGTTGACCCAAAAGTCAAGTGCATTGCATTCTAGTTGATCCATTGAGCACTTGAGTGAGATCAAGCCGCAGTGGTCCATTCTCTTGGTGCTTGCCGGCACCTAGGCGGCTTAGCGGAGTTTGGTGATCTTCTCAAGAAGATTGTGAGAAGGCCCGGAAGATTGTGAAGGCTTGGAGCTCGCCTACCCGGAGAGGGAAAGGGCATCCAATAGTGATCGAGGTGCTTAGGCTCATTCGTGGAGCCGGTCCGATTCATTCGGGCTTACCTCAACGTGGACTAGGGGAGACCGGCAAGTCTCCGATCACCACGGTAAAAAGTAATCGTGTCAATTGTGGTTTGCTCTCTTGTGATCATTTTCATTCAAGCAACGCTCTTCATTCATATTACTTGATTGCTTGCTTAGTTAGAGTAGCAATTGTTGTTCTCTACCAATCGTTATTGCTCTTAGCTGATTACTTGTGCTAGTGTTAGTGTTATCTTGCTCTATCAATCCATCAAGTTTAAAATTGCTAATTAGAATTAGACGAAAATTTTAAAACCTCCTATTCACCCCCCTCTAGTCGGCCTCCTCGATCTTACAAGTGGTATCAGAGCTTGGTCTCTCAAATTTAGACTTAACCGTCTAGAGAGAAAATGATGACTAGTGAGGGTATAGCAATAGGAAAGGCACCTCTATTTGATGGCTCAAATTATGCTTATTGGAAAATTAGAATGTCTATTTATTTAAAGGCCATGAATCCTCAAATTTGGAAAGTCGTAAATGAGGGTTACGTTATGGCTCTTGATCCGGATCACCCAACGGATCAAGACGGGCGTAATGCTCATTTAGACGCCCAAGCTATGAATGCTCTATTTGGAGCCTTGAACGCGGATGAGTTCAATAGGGTGAGCAATCTTGAGACGGCTCATGCTATTTGGACTACCCTTTCGGAAATACATGAAGGGACATCCACGGTCAAGGAGGCCAAATTGCATCGGCTTAGGATCAAATATGAGACATTCACAATGTTGCCCCATGAAGACATCAATGAGATGTACTCAAGGCTCAACAACATTGTGAATGAGCTTAAGGGCCTTGGAACTAACCTTCCGATCTTGATATTGTTCGAAAGATGCTTAGGGCCTTGCTTGGAGAAATATGAAGTGTTGGTGACTCTCTTCCTCAACTCACCGGAATTGGCAAGAATGACACCAACGCAATTGTTGGGCAACCTCATCACCAATGAGCTCTACAAGAAAGACAAGGAAGAGCTCTTGGAGCAATCTTCTTCCAAGAATAAGAAGATCACCGCTTTCAAGGCTAAAGCGGTAATGAGTGAAGAATCTGAAGAAGATGATGAGGAGGACTCCGAAGAAGAATTTGCGCTTCTAGTAAGAAGAATGAAGAAGTTCATGAGAAGACGCCCATTTCGGAGTGCAAGCCATGAGAAGACCAAGAAATGGCATTCTTCCTCCAACAAGAAGTTTAGCAACATTCGTTGCTATGAATGTGATGAGAAGGGGCACATTGCCTCTCAATGTCCAACAAAGAAGGATGACAAGGAGAAGTCATCAAAGAAGAAGAACTACAACGGCAAGAAGAAGCTTTTCAAGAAACTTCACAAGGATGGCAAGAATGAAGCCCATATTGGTGAGTGGAACTCAAGAGGAGTATTCGGACTCCGACTCAGCGAGGACGAATCTCCCAAGAAGAAAGGGCTTGTGGGCATTGCAATCAAGGAGGCTCCATCACTATTCTCCACTCCTACATGCCTTATGGCTAAAGGAGAAAAGGTAAACTTGCTTGATGATGATGAGCCTTCATATGATGACTTGATGAATATGCTAGTTGAATTGAATGAATTTCTTGGAAAAGAAAAATCAAAGTTTAAGGTCTTAAAGAGAGAACACACCTCTCTCAAAGACTCTTATGAGGAGCTAAAGGAAGCTCATGATTTGCTTCTCCAAGAAAATCACAAATCTAGTACTAGCATTGGAGTTACTTGCAATATCTTGAATGAAATGTCTAGTATAGAAATTTCAAAGTCTAGCATATCTACTTGTTGTGATGATTTACTTGCCATACCTTGTTCATCAAGTGTAGATTCTAGAAATGCTTTAAATCTTGTTCATGATGATATCATTGCTAATGAAAACAAAAATTTAAAAGAACAAGTGCTAAAATTAAACAAAAGTTTAGAGAGGGCTTACAAGGGAAAGGAAACCCTTGATAAGTTACTAAGCGATCAAAGATGCTCTTTTAACAAAGAGAGACTTGGATATGTCCCCCAAAAGGGTAAGAAACCGGTATACAAGCCTCCAAGGTTTGTAAAGGAAAATGGTAAGTATTGCACAAAATGCCGGTATATTGGACATATTCAAAATGATTGTTCTAGGAATAACATGCATTCCATTGGCTTATATGATTCTTGTTATATGCTTAGAAAATCCACAAATGGAAATGTTATTGCTCATTTCATTGGCACCTCGATTTTGGGTGCTAAAAAGAAATCCATTTGGGTACCCAAGACCTTGGTCACTAACCTCCAAGGACCCAAACAAATTTGGGTACCTAAAAGAACTTGATCTTCTTTTGTAGGTGAACTACAAAACCGGTGGAAGGCATTGGGTGTTGGATAGCGGTTGCACCCAACATATGACCGGAGACCGGAAGATGTTCACCACATTTGAGAATGGAAGCAATGACAAAATCACATTTGGAGATAATAGCAAAGGAAAGGTATTAGGATTGGGTAAAATCGCTATCTCAAACGACCTTTCAATTTCTAATGTATCTTTAGTTGAATCATTAAATTTCAACTTGCTATCCGTTGCTCAAATATGTGATCTAGGCTTAACATGCTCATTCTCAAAAGAAAATGTTGTAATCTCAAAAGATAATAATAATGAACTAGTCTTCAAAGGCTTTAGATTTGGGAATCTCTATTTGGTAGATTTTTCTTCAAATGAGTCTTGTTTGAAAACTTGTTTAATTGCAAAAACTTCTTTGGGTTGGTTGTGGCATAGAAGGCTAGGTCATGTGGGAATGATTCAACTTAAAAGCTTTTAAGCATGACTTAGTGGTTGGCTTGAAGGATGTAAAGTTTGAGAAAAATCGACTTTGTAGTGCTTGTCAAGCCGGAAAACAAGTCGCTAATTCTTATCCTTCCAAAAGTATCATGTCAACCTCTAGGCCATTAGCGCTCTTACATATGGATTTGTTCGGGCCAACAACCTATAAGAGCATTGGAGGTAATAGCTATTGTTTAGTCATTGTGGATGATTACTCTAGATATACATGGGTCTTCTTCCTAAATGACAAAAGTGAAACCTCCGGGATTTTCAAAAGTTTTTCAAAAAGGGCTCAAAATGAATTTGATTTTAAAATAAAGAAAATTAGGAGTGACAATGGTTCCGAGTTCAAAAATACAAAAGTTGAAGACTTTTGTGATGAACTTGGAATAAAGCACGAACTTTCCACAACCTACACTCCGGAGCAAAATAGAGTTGTAGAGAGGAAAAATCGAACATTAATTGAAATGGCTAGGACGATACTTGATGAATATAATACTTCCGACAAGTTTTGGGCGGAAGCTATTAACACCGCATGTCATGCCATAAATCGCCTCTACTTACATCGACTCTTGAAAAAGACTTCCTATGAGCTTCTTGTTGGAAGGAGACCGAACATCTCTTACTTTAGAGTATTTGGTTGCAAATGCTATATTCTAAGAAAAGGTGTTCGGCTCTCAAAATTTCAAAGTCGATGTGATGAAGGCTTCCTTTTAGGGTATTCCTCAAATAGTAAAGCCTATAGGGTCTTTAATAAAAATTCGGGTTTAGTGGAAGAATCATGTGATGTTCAATTTAATGAAACTAACGGCTCTCAAGAAGAGCATGAGAACTTGGATGATGTAGGAGATGAAAGTCTTCGCAAGGCAATGGAGAACATGCAAATCGGAGACATCAAGCCAAAAGAGGATCCAACATCACCAAGCTCATCTAGACAAGTGGAACCACCCTCTTCTTCCACAACAAATGATGTTCAAGTTATTGAAGATAAAGAAAAGGATCAACCGCAAAATATTTTCAAGATTCACAATGCAATAGCCAAGGATCATCCAATTGACCAAATATTGGGTGACGTAAGTAAGGGTGTTCAAACTCGCTCTAGAGTAGCTTCATTTTGTGAACACTATTCTTTTGTATCTTCACTTGAACCTAAGCGTATAGAAAAAGCATTAGATGACCCGGATTGGATAAATGCTATGCATGAAGAGTTGAATAATTTTGCTCAAAACGATGTTTGGACTTTGGTGGAGAGACCCAAGGAGCACAATGTCATTGGCACAAAATGGGTCTTCCGGAACAAACAAGATGAGAACAGAATTGTGGTAAGAAATAAAGCAAGGTTAGTAGCTCAAGGTTATACTCAAGTCGAGGGCTTAGATTATGATGAGACTTTTGCACCCGTTGCTAGACTTGAATCAATTAGAATCTTGCTTGCTTTTGCATCATGCTTTGACATTAAATTGTTTCAAATGGATGTCAAAAGTGCATTTCTTAATGGTACAATTTCGAATTAGTATATGTGGAACAACCCTGGATTTGAAGATGCTAAATACTCTAATCATGTGTATAGATTGTCAAAGGCGCTATATGGTTTAAAGCAAGCTCCTAGAGCTTGGTATGAGCGCCTTCAGTAACTTTCTAGTATCAAAAGGCTTTAAAATTGGTAAAGTAGATACAACTCTATTCACAAAAATTATTGGAGATGATTTCTTTGTATGTCAAATCTATGTTGATGATATTATATTTGGTTCTACTAATCAAGACTTTTGCAAAGAATTTGGTGAGATGATGTCTAGGGAATTCGAGATGTCGATGATTGGTGAGCTAAGCTACTTCCTTGGACTTCAAATCAAACAACTTAAAGATGGGACGTTTATAAGCCAAACAAAGTATGTGAAGGATCTACTCAAAAGATTCGGAATGGAAGAAGCCAAACCCATCAAAACACTCATGGCAACAAACGGGCATTTAGACCTCAACGAAGAAGGTAAGTCGGTAGATTTAAAGCTTTATAGATCCATGATTGGTAGTTTGCTCTATCTTATCGCATCTAGGCCCGACATTATGTTTAGTGTATGCATGTGTGCACGCTTTCAAGCTTCTCCAAAAGAGTGCCATTTAGTGGCCGTAAAGAGGATTCTAAGATATTTAAAGCATTCCTCAAGCATAGGGCTTTGGTATCCCAAAGGTGCAAAATTTGAATTAATTGGATATTCGGATTCTGATTATGCGGGATGCAAAGTGGATAGAAAAAGCACCTCGGGTAGTTGCCAATTTCTAGGAAGATCTCTAGTGTGTTGGTCATCCAAGAAACAAAATTCCGTAGCACTTTCAGCCGCCGAAGCCGAATATATTTCAGCGGGAAGTTGTTGTGCTCAATTGCTTTGGATGAGGCAAACATTGTTGGATTATGGGATCAATTTTGATAAAATGCCTCTTTTGTGTGATAATGATAGTGCTATCAAAATATCCAATAATCCCGTTCAACACTCAAGAACCAAGCATATAGATATACGCCACCATTTCTTGAGAGATCATGTGAGCAAGGGAGATATTGAAATTAGCCACATCCGAACCGAAAATCAACTAGCGGACATTTTCACCAAACCATTAGATGAAAGCCGCTTTTGCAAATTGAGGAATGAATTAAATGTCATAGACTACTCAAATGTAGCTTGAAATCTCATTTCATCCATTTCTGCTCTTTTGTTGTGCTCATATGGATTTTTGTTGGGTTTTCCCCTATTTTGGTCAAAAATTCGTTTAAATTCATAAAAATTAGTTTCAAAATATAGCATTAGCTCAATTGATGCATAATGATCCTGAATGACTTTAGTTGGATGCAAAACTAGGGATCATTTGCAAAATTTCCAGTTCTAAAAGTCAATTTCTGAAAAGTTCCAGAAAATCCGGAACTACCGCAGTTCATTGTGCGGTACTTCCGCTCCTGACAGAAAAACCGGAACTACCGCAGTGTAATCCGCGGAACTTCCAGAATTTCTGCGAACACGGTACTACCGGCGTGTTACGCGCGGTACTACCGCTTTCTGCGGGATTCAATGCGATTTCCAAAACCGCCAACTCCTCCAACCGTTACTCCTTTACCCTTTATCTCTTTTCTCTCTCATCTTCACTCCTCCCAAACCGTAGCCGCCTACTCCTCTCTTCTTCCTCTCCTCCACCCTCTCTCTCCCAAGAACCTCTCTCCTCTCCCGATCTTTGAATCCGAGGGGAGTTCTTCGTTTTTGGGTGATTCCTTGCATTCCCAGGGTTCTCCTCCTCCGACTTCACAAGGTAAATCGGATCAAAATCCACTTTTTGTCTTGTTCTTAGAACCCTAGGTGGAGTTTAGGTTAAATTTGAAATGTGATGATTTTTGCTGAAATATTCTTGGGCAAAGTAGTTTGTTTGGGGTATTAGAATGTTTATACATGCATGCACTGGATTCAATCCAAGAAATACCCCAAAAGATTCAATTTTATCATGCCCTAGAAATGTCCAAAAACCGAACTACGGTCGGCGGCCGAACTACGGGTCCCGGAAGTACCGCATGTTTAATGCCGGAACTACCGGATTTCCCGGAAGTTCCGCAGTTTTGCCGCCGGTACTTCCGTTTTTCCTGGAACAGCAGAAATTCATTGCTTTCAATTTGAAACCTACTTTCGTGTATTCTACCTCATACCTTGATTATCCTATTGTATCATTGAAGATGCCGAGGATGAAGAATGTCTCGCACAAGTCTTATGGGGGCACGGCTGGTCAATCCTCCTCCTCGATTCCTGCATCTCAGACGGCGGAGCACAAGGGCAAGGGTCCCGCCTCCGACCCTGAGAGTGACTCAGAGGATTCGCATGAGAGCGGATCTGAGGCCTCGCATGAGAGCGAGGATTATGCAGTCTCAGATGAGGAGATGCCTGAGGTAACTGCAGACGAAGAGGTGGACCTCGCCAAGATCACAAATGAGGATTATGCTATTCTTCGTCACCGCAGTCAGTATGTACGCCCTCGAGACTCAATGAACCTCCAATTTCATTCCAAGTTTCAAGAGAAGGTGTACCAGGAGATGTATGGTCCGGCTCGCAAATTTGCTGCACATAAGTATGTGGACTGGGATCACTTGTCGCAGATCGACAAGTTCAGTGGTGCTTATCAGCTCTTTCAGCGAGCCGATATCCATCAACTTGTTGCATTCAAATGCAACTATATGGACAACATGATCAGGCAGTTCTATGCTACCCTGTACATCTCTCCCAACTTTGAGCATCTGAGTTGGATGACAGGGACCCAGTTCATTGAGTGCACCAGGCACGAGTTTGAGTTAGCACTTGGGACGGAAACCAGTGCCTATGAGAAGGTGTTCAGCAAGCGAGCTCTTCCTATTGCTGCATATTCAGAGTACTATGACCAAGCTGCTGAACGGTCACTGGGGACGACAAATGGCTTACTCCCTATTCCCAGCCTTGTCAACAGGATCATCAACCACACCATTCTTCCCAAGAGTGGGATTTATGATGCTATTCGTGGCCATGCGTGGAATGTAATTGATTACATTATGCGCGGCCAAAAGTTTGATGTGGTGGATCTTATCATCAGGGGGATCGACGCCAATAAGAATGACAAACAGAAAAGGATCAACTTTGCACCATTTATCATGGCTGTGATCATTCGGAAGACTGGATACCGAGGAGCACTCTGCACCCCGCACAAGCCATACAAGCCACGTGCAGAGCCTCCTGTTCCTGCTCCTGCTCGTACCCGTGCTCAGTCTCAGTCTCAGCCTCAGCCTCAGCCTCAGCATCAGGCAGCTGCTGATCCTCCTCCCCAGGGCGAGGGCGATGTGTCGCTTTCCCAGATTTACTCCGCCATACTCAGGCTTGAGGAGCGCCAGGATGTCTTGATCTCCACTGTGTCTTCTCTTGGTGATCGCGTATCAGCCTTGGAGAGTGCAGTTCATCCGCCTTCTCCAGTCCGCTATGGTCGTCGCACTCGTCGCCGTGGTCCTCCTTCTCCCAGTGCAGCGCAGGACTAGCTCCTCTTTTTGGTATTTCGATGCCAAAGGGGGAGAAATTGTAGCAAGGAGAAGTTTTTAAGTCTTATCTATCGTTGTAATAAAGTATGGTGAAATGAACCATGTAATGCTTATTGTGTGGTTTAAACTCTGTGGATGTTTAGTTTTTTAATTTCTGATGCATTGTAATGAACTATGTCATGTCCTTAATGCAATGCTTGTTTACTTGTCTATTGCGTATCTTTGAATTTTGGTGAATGTGCTGAAATGCTATGATGTAATCATGCCTAATAAATTCCTGCAAAATCTGATGCACATGTTTAGGGGGAGCTCTTTCTTATTAGTTTTTAAAATGCATAAATTCCCCATGTTCTAAAATTGCTAAAATTTCAAAGACCTTGTGATATACATCTTGCAAACTAGGAGTCTATCCAAATCTTAAATTCTTCTCATAAATTGCTCTTGTTGTCATCAATTACCAAAAAGGGGGAGATTGAAAGCATCTAGGCCCCTAAAAATATTAGTTTTGGTAATTAATGAATTTATGTGAATATGGGACTAATGTGTGCATTAAGTGTTTGAAAGGATAAGTTCAAATGGCAAAGAAAAAGGCTCACAAAATTTCCCATGAAGATTCAAGATCTCTAGCGCGACAAGGTAAATAGTTTAGGTATCTATTTTATTTTACCGGTCTTGGAGTTAGGTTGGAAGACCGGATTATAGGATAGACGCCGTACTATTAAGAGGGATCATGGTGATTGCTTGATCATGTTCAAATGTGCCCTTTGGATCAATTTAGGATCATGCATGCACTTAGAAATTAAAATTAAATCAAATCTGTGCATTGTCAGAAAATCCGGTAGTTCCGGTGTGTATTGGGCGGAACTACCGCAGGTCCGGTAGTACCGGGCGCCCTGGCGGAACGTTTTTTCCAGAGAGCGCCCGGACTCAGACTTAGTCTCTCGGAAAACGGAAGTACCGCAGGTTGACCTGCGGAACTACCAGATGGCCGGTAGTACCGGGCACCCGAGCGGAACTTTATTTCCAGAGAGCGCCCGGAGTTTAACTTAGCCTCTCGGAAAACGGAAGTACCGCGGTTTTACCTGCGGAACTACCGCATGTGCGGAAGTTCCGGATACCTGTGCGGAACGTTATTTCCAGAGAGCGCCGAGAATAAGACTTAGACTCGTTGAGATCGGAAGTACCGGGTCTTGGAGCGGAACTTCCGGACGTCCGGAAGTACCGCGATTTCAACGGCGGTAGTACCGCACTCATTGACCAACGGTTGCCGACTCTCGACATAGCCGCTCGACCGGTCACGAGGGTCCGAAGTACCGCGGTTTTACTGCGGTAGTTCCGGATTTCCTGAATTTTCAGGATTGTTTATTGTAACGGCTATTTGAGGTTGGTGAGGGTATAAATACACCCCCACCAGAACTTGGACATGTTGTTGAACATCCATTGAATACATTTGAGCCTAGTGCAACCTCTCACACCTCATTCACTCACTTGTGCATTCATTTGAGGTAGTTGACCCAAAAGTCAAGTGCATTGCATTCTAGTTGATCCATTGAGCACTTGAGTGAGATCAAGCCGCATGGTCCATTCTCTTGGTGCTTGCCGGCACCTAGACGGCTTGGCGGAGTTTCGTGATCTTCTCAAGAAGATTGTGAGAAGGCCGGAAGATTGTGAAGGCTTGGAGCTCGCCTACCGGAGAGGAAAGGGCATCCAATAGTGATCGAGGTGCTTAGGCTCATTCGTGGAGCCGGTCCGATTCGCTCGGGCTTACCTCAACGTGGACTAGGGAGACCGCAAGTCTCCGATCACCACGGTAAAAGTAATCGTGTCAATTGTGGTTTGCTCTCTTGTGATCATTTTCATTCAAGCAACGCTCTTCATTCATATTACTTGATTGCTTGCTTAGTTAGAGTAGCAATTGTTGTTCTCTACCAATCGTTATTGCTCTTAGCTGATTACTTGTGCTAGTGTTAGTGTTATCTTGCTCTATCAATCCATCAAGTTTAAAATTGCTAATTAGAATTAGACGAAAATTTTAAAACCTCCTATTCACCCCCCCTCTAGTCGGCCTCCTCGATCTTACACTTGCACATGGATGAACTGGCCAATCCCTGTCTGGATGTATTAGGTGCTGCATGCAATACACCGGTCCGCTCGCGTGTTCCACCACCACATATGGGAGTACATCAACGAGGCTACGACGAAAATTGCTATGAAACGGACACTAGGCGCGAGGATGGACCTTGGTATTTGGCTTGGCGACGTTCCCTAACAAAACGAAGATGGCGACCCCGCCTCCAATGTCCAGTCGATTGGTAGGTGTGATGCCAAGGCTTTTTTATCTTGCCTATGTATGGCGTAGCTTGCGTGTGTGGGGCCCTCGACACCTTTTTGTATAGGGCACTAGCTGCCTGTAGGACATGTAAGTAGTATTTTGCAATGAAAAATATTGAGTGTTTGTGACGTGGCCTTATCTTTATTATGCTTGCATGAAAAGTATGCACTTGAGGAAGACTGCCTCCTCATTTCGGACCGTCTTCTCTGTCGATGGCTTCGACAGTGAGGATGGGAAGAGGAGTCACTACACTTCTAGGTGGAGCAGCCTGCGATGATTGATGCTTCTCATAGAGAGTATATAAAGATAGAGAGCTCGGATGAGCATTGACGAAGGCAACGACAGGATGAAATCTTGAAATGTGTGCTTCGTGCCCCACCCTTCGGATGAGCATGGACGCAGTCGACGATGGGACAAAGTTTGGAAATGTGCACCCCATCCCCTACCCTTCGGATGAGCATCGATGAAGATGGTGATGGGACAAAGTCTTGAAACACATACTCCATCCCCTACCCTTCGGATGGGCATCGACAAAGGTCTTGAAATGCATGCCCCATCCCCCACCCATCGGACGGGCATCGACGAAGACGGTGGCAGGATGAAGTCTTGAAATGCAAGCTTCGTCCCCCTTTGGATGGGCGTCGATGAAGTCGGTGGCAGGATGAAGTCTTGAAATGCACGCTCCATCCCCCACCCTTGGGATGGGCATCGATGAAGTCGATGGTGGGACAGAGTCTTGAAACACGCACACTCCATCCCCCACCCTTTTGACAGGCATCGACGAAGTTGGTGGTAGGATGAAGTCTTGAAATGCATGCTCCATCCCCTACCCTTCAGACAGACATCGATGAAGTCAGCGGTATGACGAAGTGTTGAAACGCACGCTCCGCCACTTACCCAGAGGGGCAAGCATAACAGAGTCATCTAAGGGGCTACCTCTACTACTAACACTAGGAAGAAGTATCATTTTACGTCTGCTGTGCCAACGTCCATGAATGCTCATGTTGTCTAGGTTAGGTGTCACTGGTACGGTGTGTAGCTATCCTAGACGTGATGGTGCAAGACATTGGGGCGGAGTCCTTGGACTCTACCCCGCTATGTACACTTGGGGAGGTGTCTGGGCCGCCAGAGGCTCCTGGTGCTTTATGCTCCGTAGAGTTTGCATTGAGGCCATGAACTCTGCATTGGTATTTATACTTAGGACTGTTCGTTCGGTTTTTTCGGTTTATATGGTTCGGTAAATACGGTTTTAGTATTTCGGTAAATACGGTATTTTTCAGAATACGGTGTGGTATCGGTAAATACCATCTTATTTTAGTACGGTATCGGTTAATACCAATTTTACCAAAACGCGAATTGCTAAATGTTAATCTCATCCCTAAGACTCCAATTCTCCATTCTAGAATCAGAAATTCAGATTTCAAAATAGCATTAGCAGACAGCACACAAAGCAAATAGCAGTGGCAGTCGGACAACATCAGTGCATCACAGTTCACAGCACAGCACTACAGAATACCGATCTACAGAGTATAGCATAACAGTAGAACAAAACTGAAAACAGCACACGCCTCACATTCACAGTCACAGACTGACAACATAGTCACGGTATGAGGCATAAACAGAATAGTAGATGGAATCTCGGGCATATCATTTTCTTCATTGATGGCACCTCTGCTTTCAATATTTCTAATTCGCTGCTGCACCCGCAATCGCCTTACCTGAGAACATTACCCATATTGAGACGATATGTTGTTTTAGCAAGCTAAAAATGTACTACTAGAATTGACCAAATGATTATGAAGTGTGCAAACTAGACACCTTTTCCATTAAAAGGAAAATTTTGTTACGGCGACTCTTGATGTTATCTTGAATCTCTTGCGATTGCATCTGAACAAAGTCTTGTGTTGTCTTTGGACCTTCAATTATGCAAATACTATAGAAGAGAACCATGAGCAAACTCTTATTGATTTAGCATATTTATTATTGAACTAATTTTCCACAAAAAGATAATGAAGGTTACTAGCCTACTTAGCGTTCCAGAAGATGTATAAGGCTAACGCTATATATCAAAGCTATCAATCAATTTTATGCAGCAATTTGGGTATCTTTATCATACCATATCATGTTTAATCTTTGATATGATTTCCACTCCAAAGTCACAAGCTAACATTAAAATTTTCTACTTTAGCACTAGACCAAGCTCCAAATTGAAATACCACTGGGAACATCACTTCGGTACACATTTCTTGGAGCCATCCAAGGTGACATCCCACGTATTCATGACGCAGGACCTCTTGAAGAGCGCGGCGACGGCGGAGGTGCTGGTCGATGGTGGAGCATCAAAACCCGAGCGGGGAGCGGCCGTCGGCCAAGCCTGGGACTGGGGGCGCAGCGCACCGGATGACCGGAGGTTGGATACTCGGATTAGATTACCGGAGAGGAAAAGACGTAGACATCTCATGAATGGAGAGGAGAAGGCCTGGTGGCCGAGGCGCAGAGCACCGGAGGTGGCGGAGGCGCGGAGCAGTGGAGCACCGAAGGAGGCGGAGGCGGAGCCTGGGACTGGCGACTGGGGGGAGCGGGGAACAGGGACACCGGCAGCGGATCTGGTGCTGGTGAGCCGAGCGGCGACGGCAAGCTCTAGGGTTACGAGACTTGAGGTCTCGCGCGAATTTGTAGAGGCGAGGCGAGGGCCGAGGGCGAGGGGCGTCGCTGCGTCGGTCTGCGCACTGCGCTGATGCGCTCTACGGAGTGCGGACTGCGGCTAGGGTTTACTCGTCTGTGTGCCGCATGGGCCCGTCGGGCCGTGGTGTGTGGTGGGCCGAGACCGAGACCACAGCGTAGAGGCACAGGCCGCAGAGCTGCGAGACGGGCGGTTCAGTTTTTTTGGAAAATCCGATTTTTCCTCGGTTTTACTGAAAAAACCGAATAAGAGAAATACCCCTTTTCTAGCTACCGAACCGAATACCGAAAACCGGTCAAACCGAGTTGACCGGTTCGATTCGATTTTTTCGGTACGGTTTTTTCGGTTCGGTTTGAAACTGCACAGCCCTATTTATACTCCATAGATTTGCCTGGGAAGCCTAAGGCCCTTGGCGCTTTATACTCTGCAGAGTTTGCATGAAGGCCATGGACTCTGCGCTGTTGTCTGTTCTCCATAGAGTTGTTCGAGCCGCCTAATGGTCCTGATGTTTTATACTCCATAGGGTTCACACGGGGGTTGTGTGCTCTGTGTGGTTATTTATACTTTGTAGAGTTCGTGTGGAGGTCGTGTACTCCGAGTGGTTATTTATACTCCATAGTTTTGCCTGGGCTATCTAAGCGTCCCGATACTTTATCCTCCACAAAGATTGTGTAAAGGACATGGGCTTCGCGACATTATTTATACTCTATAGAGTTGCCCAGGACACCTAATGGCCTCAGTGCTTTATACTCCATAGAGTTCATGTGGAGGCCATGGGCTCCGCGTGGTTATTTATACTTTGTAGAGTTGCCCGGGATGCCTAAGGCTCTCAGTGCTTTATATTCCACAGAGTTCACACAGAGGCCATGGGTTCCGTGTGGTTATTTATACTCTGAGAGTTGGCCAGAATACCTAAGGGTCCCAGCATTCTATACTCCGTAGAGTTCACACAGAGGCCGCAGACTCCGCGCGGTTATTTATACTCTATAGAGTTGCCCGGGCCGCTTAATGGTCCCAATGCTTTATACTCCATAGAGTTCGCACGGAGGCCATGGACTCCGTGCTATTTGCACATAGCAATCAAGGATGATAGTTTGCACCTGAAATAGGGCTTTATTTATGCCATCCCATTTGCACCTGAAAATAGGGCTTTATTTATACCTTCCCATTTGGATTCTACCTTGCTAATTGTCATAACATACAATGCCTTCCTCTGGACGAGATCTCCTACATTGAGCTCCCGGTGCTGCACGTTCTTGTTGTACGACTGTACTGTTAGTCACATTTACTTTGTGACATGCTTGGTTGCATTAACTCATATGCCATCGAGAAGGTCCAATGACATTGCTCGTTCTTCAGTCGGAGCCAGAGCAGGACTCTCCTCGACCTGGCCTTAATTTCCTCTGGGTCACTGCCTCATCTCCGAAGAGGAGCTTGAATGGTGTGAACCCTGTAGGGCGTGTTGTCGTGGTGCACATGGACCAGAGTACGCTCAACAGCTTGTGCGGCCATCTCCCCTTTGAGAGACCTACGAGGTGCTTTTTGACACTCGTGGAGATGGTGCCGTTGGCCTACTCAACCACCCCATTGGACTATGAATGTCCTATATAGGCATAGCAAAGTTTGATGCCCATGCATTTGCAAAATGCCTTGAAAGTTGTGGAGTCAAACTATAGGCCATTGTCGACAGTGATTTCCCATGGGACCCTGAAGCAGCAAAAGATATTCTGCGAGAGGAACTGCTACACCACCACGGAGGTGACTTTGGCTAGGTCTGCTGCCTTAGGCCACTTGGAGAAGTACTCATTTGTGACCACAAGAAATCATAAGTCCTTCGGGGCACGTGGTAGTGGACCAATGACATCAACTCCCCATCATGCCAATGGCCAGACCGGCAGGATAGGTTGAAGTTGGGTGGGAGGTTTGTGAATCATCCTCCCCATCCATTGGTATCCATGACACCTGACGAGGTCTTGAGCATCGGCGATTGCACTGGGTCAGTAGAAAGCCTTTTCTGAATGCTTTGCCGATAAGGGCTCATGGGCCGATATGGGAGCCACAAAGTCTTGCGTGAATTTCGACGAGGAGCTTCTGTCCCCCACGATGCGAGAGACATCAAAGGAGCGGGGCACACACCCTGCACTTGTAGAGTATACCATCAATCATGTCGAAGGTCCTTGCACGCTTCTGTAGCCGCCGTAGCTCATGCGGGTCATCTGGTTCGGCCGTTCCTTATAGGAATGCAAGGATAGACTCCCTCCAATTACCTTCATTGGCAATTTGGTGGATTAGAGTGGGGACGCGTTGGTCCTATGGGATGGCTACAATGGCAGGGGTCTCAATGAACGCCCCCGCCAATGGCTGGAGTCGCTGACTTGCGGCCTTGGCGAGGACATCAGCCTCCTCATTGTCAGCCCATGGGACATCCTTAATCGTCATGCCCAAGAAGTGGCACTCCCTTGCTCTAACGATAGCCAAATATTTAGCGAGGTTGGGATCCCTAACATGGTAGGATTTGTCAACATGTCCCACAATGTAACATCCCAAAATTTTACTTTCTTTAAAAATTTAATTTTAAATTAATTATTTAAAAGTGTTTGAATTTTCTTTGGATTATTTGTGTAATACTAGAAGAAAATATCAAAATCCCAATTCCAATTTGAATCCCCAAATTCAAATACCAAATTCCAAAATTAAAATTCAAATCTCTAGAAAAATGTTCATTCTAATTTTTATGGGTCCAATATAATTTTCTTGACCTATTCTTTTCTTTTCCTTTCCTCTCTTTTCTTTCTTTCTCCTCTTAGGTACTATTCATGCTACAGTGCACACGAACATTGTTCATCCATCCTCAACCTTCGTCAAAGTTCGTTTGAGTAGAAAACTAACACAAAAGGCAGTCTCCATTCTTTCTACCATATCTTTCCACTCAAGCGTCCAATTCAAATCCGTCTGAAGCAATACGAGCCCATCAACACCGTGCATTTATCACCGAAGTCAATGCTTCCGTTACCACATTCCATTGTTGCTTTCATTTCCATTTTATCCATTAGTTTCTAAAACCAAGAACTGTATTGAATCGTTAGAGAGGCTATAAATTGGCACATCAACACCTCTTCTACCCCTTTTCATTCCCTCAAAATCTCATAACCCTCGGAGCTCCGACGACGGTGAATTTCTCATTTTCTCGAACATCAGCCATCATAGTCGATTTGGACATTCATCATTCCGCCAATCACCGGGAATCGAGTGTTCTTCGTCGCCAGCCATTTTCAACTTCCATCATCAAATTGTCACCTCCGATGATCTGCACTTCAATTCGTTGGTACTACACCATCACCTCCACCTCTTCTACGTATTCCACTCTTTAGTTTGCTCAATGAGTCACTGTAGAGATTCGCCACCACAAACCATGCCATCCGGCCACCTCACGCCTCACCGGCCTTCCTCGGTCACTCTCCGACCAAATCGAGCGTAGGACGTGTTTGACATGTTGAAGCCATGCTCATGCTTACCATAGTTCTCTGCATTCTATGCTCGTGCACCGTCAGCCACGTCAGCCACCCGTGGCCACCGAGCGCTTCACTGTCCAACACCGCCACTAAAGCCTTTCCCTCACTGAAGCACTCTGCCACCGTCGTCTTCCCCCATCGCCGACCACTATCTAGCTATCTCCGGTGAATCCCCTTGTCTATTGAAAATAATCACTCCTGAGTTCCGGCCATTCTTTAACTTCCAAGAACTGTAGCTTTTGAGCACTGTAGCTTGAATACTGATTGTTCGACCCTCTTATTCTCAGCCAATACAGAGTTGTTGGACCGAAATCGGCGACAGAGGGGGGTGAATGTTGACTTTAAAAACGAACACCCACAAAGTATTTTGCTAACAGAATCCCCTCCGATAGTTACAAAAACTATGAAGTGGATAAGCTTATGCACACTGAAGGCTCAAAATCCCAAAGCAAGAGGCAAGACAAACAAAAAGTCCAAGCAATAAAAGAAATCAAGCAACATGCAACATGGGCGGTCTGACCGCAGTAGGCCAGGCGGTCAGACCGCTGCTATAAGGCCGGTCTGACCGGGCTTATGCCGCCGGTCTGACCGCCGTGGTGGGAGCGGTCTGACCGCCGTGGTGGGTGCGGTCTGACCGCCAAGGGCCCTCCGGTCTGACTGCCCCTCGAGCCAACAGCCTGATTTTTCAGACAACAAAAATGGAAGTTTCTGGGACTTCATGCAGCAGAGGAATTTGAGACTTATCTCTGGTTTTCTCTGCCCAGAACAGTGAGACTACGACTTAAATAGCCAAAGGAGCCTAGGAAACCAAAACAAACCAACTCAAAGATAGTAATTTCATATTTGAACCAAAAATCTGAAAACCTACAGAGGCAACACCAAAATCCAAATTCCTCTTCAATCTTTGAATCTCTGATCATGATCTTTTGCAGCTAGATTAGCAATGGTCACAAAACTCTCCAGACCAAATCTCGGGCAATCTCATGAAGAGAATACAAGAGGACCAAGAAACCCTAGAACTGAAAGGAAGAACAGAGGAGGATGAGGGCTTAAAGCTGAGATTAAAAATGATTTGCTCCTGGGAAAAACTGATCAAATGATCTTGAGACCTATTCCCATCACAGAGCAACCCATTTTGGGCCTTCTCAGCAAGAAACAACTCAAAAACGAAAATCTCAGAAATCAAGCAGACAGGGCTACGAGAGACAAAACCAACAGAGAGGCAGGAACTCAATCAAACTGAAACAAAGCCATCTCAGATTGATAAAGAAGATAAGAGATGAATGATTACATAGAGTATCAACTCAATCCATCCCTACAACGCCATACATGATTGGAGCAATCAAGAACCCATCTCTCTGTTCCTCAAGAACACACACGAAGGGAGACAACCTCTGCTCACTCCACCCAAACAGACTCTCACCAACTAAAGGGCAAAGTGAAAAACAACCTCTAAAGCCATGCACACCCCTCACAAGACATGCATGCACTTGAGAATCCCTCTCCTATTTATAGCCTTTGGCTAACGGGTCTCCAACCCGTTACGCCCGCTAAATCCCGAACAGAACCGCTTCCACCTGTGCAGCTTTGCGCTTTTACCGAAACGCCCCTCCTGCACCTTTGGGGAGCTTCCGCGTTCCTTGTCGTCCAATCCTCGCAACCACCTCGAGTCTCCGCCGTCTTCGACACCTCTGACCGTTCTGACCTCGACACCGCCTGTGTCTAGTCTGGTCACCTCGTGTCTCGCCACGACTCCGCCTCGACATCCTGTAGCCATCACAGACAAGAAACACATCAAATAACACCGCTCAACACATGGAAGCATAAATAGCATCAATGAATCACATTAAGCATGAGATAGCCCAAATCTGACAAGTCAACATAATCTGCATCCTAATCCCTTTGACCAGGTTTGACCAAATCCGACCGAAGCCGATTGCACCATGCAACGACATGGTCCGAACCACACAAACCAAACTCGACTTTCCTAAACCGATGTCAATTACTCATCACACACTCGGGGTCACCTCCACATGGTCCATCAATCTCCCCCTTGATGAGTATATTGACAAACCCGGAAAAAGCACAAAGTTGAGTTTGTTTGAAAATGAAAAGAGAGTCAAACATGGTCCAAAGGAAGAAAATGATGCTAATGACCATGTTGACAAGGAGCAAAAGAAAGAGCAAGTTTTCCACAAAAACTCCAAGAAAACCACGAATATGGCTTTTTCTCCCACTATTCTCCCCCTTTTGGCAATAAACACATTAAGGATGCAAAAGAGAGAATAAGTCATGATAAAGGATGAAATGACTGAAGTAGGTTTATTCTAAGCATGTAGAGCCATGAGAATTATCCAAAATGACTATATGAGAATTACATCAAGCCATAACATACAAGTATGCTATCAAGATCATGGCAATGTATGTAGAGACAAGCTAAGCCAAATAAGTCACAATCTGAAAATTTAGTAGAATGCCTTAGCATGTCAAGTCAATCATGATTCTAGTCTAACTAGAGGTATCCATAGATGATGCAGGCCATGTCAATAAGCGAAGTGGAACCAAAAAGCTAGTATTGAATCATTTTAGAGTGCTATTAGTTCAAGAGAGAAACAATTGTTCAAGTACTTGATCTTTTTGTATAATTAAGCAAATGAAGCACATTTGTCATAAATTTTTCTTTTAAAACTCATGATTATCTCCAACCAACATTTTTAGCTATGTGCTAGATCTCAAGCCTTATGCGACTACTTCAAGCGAGAAGCTTAAGAAAATAATCTTGGTCATTCAAAACTCCCCCTGAGTTCATGCCTAGTGCAATGGCAAGCCGTCTCATGAGAAAGAATTGGTGAGATCAGTTGTTTGGCACAAAAGAGATCTTTTTGCTTTCTTAAAAGGTTGTACTAACTCATGTTTCATCAAGGAACTAACATAGCTCAATCTAAAGCTTAATATAGATTCAAAACTCAACTCAGATTATTTGACATGGTATGAATCATAAAAAGATAACTAAAGAAAGACTAGTGTCAAAAGCTAACATGACATGAATTAGTTCAAGTTGAGCATTTTAATCAACCTATCATGGCAAAGACTTGACTACACATATAAAGTCATGATATATCTAGCAAGTAAGCACAAATCATGGCAAGATATAATGAATTGTAAACATGTCATAAGAGGATAATAATCAAGGCTCCATGTAGTTATATTACAATGCAGAATGATATGCAAGAAAATCCAGCTGCCCCTCAACATGAGATGCAACTTTAGTTCAAGTTGAGTTATGTCAATATTAAGATCTAGAAGTTCCCAAATGAACTGAACCAAAGCAATAAAATCGAGAAGTTGACAAGAAAATTAGAAAAGGCAATCCTTAAAGCATAGATAAGATATAGAGAATACTATGGCTCAGACTGACTTTCATCTACCCCATATGACTCTAGGACTATTAGCTGATCAACTAACACACTAGGGAGCAAACACGTACCCCGTCTACCTGAGAGTAGCCCAATCCTCGCTAGAACCTATAAGAAGTGAGTGAGCTCAACCTAGTGAGAAGAGAAACAGCTAATAAGCAGCATCCTAGAATCACAAGATGAGAGAAAGAAGTCTAAACAACTAGGCAAGAAAACCAGTCTAACCTATGCTAGAAGGACTATCCCAAATGCACCCGTATGCAATGCAACAGATAGGAGTAAGAGCATAATAAACATAATAAAGCAATGAAGCACAGAACTCCCCCTCACAACAGTCCACAAGGACAAACCACCCCAAGCTCTCCCTGCAAGGCTGAAAACCTAGAGCTATCCAAAGGCTTGGTAAAGATATCAGCCAACTGGTGGTCACTCTCCACAAACTGGAGCACTATGTCACCCTTCTCCACATGGTCTCTAAGGAAGTGATATCTGATATCAATATGCTTGGTCCGAGAATGCTGCACTGGGTTCTTAGCAATGTTAATCGTAGAAGTGTTATCACAAAAGAATGGAACACTGTCGATAACTAACCCAAAGTCCCGCAGGTCGAGACCATCAAAGCACTGATCGCAAAGAATCGGCGGCAAAGAACGCACTCGGCCTCTGCGGTAGACTGTGCAACACCATACTGCTTCCTAGAAGACCAAGAAATGAGAGAAGTGCCAATGAATTGGCAGGTGCCAGAAGTGCTCTTCCTATCTATCCTACACCCAGCAAAGTCTGCATCCGAATAGGCTCTCAAGGAAAGACAGGACGAGGAAGAGTACCAGATACCATAGTCAATGGTAGCTCGAAGGTACCGAAGGATGCATTTCACCGCCTGGTGATGAGATACACGAGGAGAAGCCTGAAACCGAGCACAAAGACACACAGCGAAGTGTATGTCCGGTCTCGAGGCAGTGAGGTACAAGAGGGAGCCAATCATGCTACGATACTCCTTCTGATCAACTGGCTCGCCGCCCTCATCTGGGTTAAGAGAAGCTGTGGACGCCATGGGAGTTGACACAGGTTTACCATCACTCATGTCAAAGCGTCTTAGGAGGTCACGAGTGTACTTGCCCTTATGCAAGAAGGTACCTTCCCGAGTCTGCTTGATCTGGAAGCCAAGGAAGAAGGTCAACTCACCCATCATACTCATCTCAAACTCGGTGCTCATGACATCCGAGAACTGTGAAACAAGAGTATGAAAATAGCCACCAAAGATGATGTCATCCACATAAATCTGGACGAGCAGAAGGTCAGTGCCATGCCGGCGAATGAACAAGGTCTTATCCACCTTACCCATCTCAAAACCATGACTCAACAAATAGGACTTAAGCCTCTCACACCAAGCTTTAGGGGCCTGCTTAAGTCCATACAAGGCTTTGGAAAGCTTGTAGATGTGGTTTTGGCATTTGGGGTTCTCGAAACCTGGAGACTGCCTCACATAGACTTCTTCCTCAATAAAGCCATTGAGGAAGGCAATATTGACATCCATCTGGTAAAGCTTGAAACCTTTAGAAGCCGCAAAAGCAAGCAGGATTCTAATGGCCTCAAGTCTAGCTACAGGGGGCAAAGATCTCCTCAAAATCTAGACCCTCAACCTGAGAAAAGCCCTGAGCTACTAGTCTAGCCTTATTTCGAATGACTACCCCATCTTCACTCTGCTTGTTCTTAAACACCCATTTAGTCCCAATAACATTGTGACCTCGAGGGGGCTCGACAAGCGACCAGACCTTGTTTCTCTCGAAATTCTCTAACTCCTCATGCATGGTATTGACCCAAGACTCATCAGATAGAGTATGACAAACGTCCTTGGGCTCGAAAGAAGCAACAAAGGCAGAATAGAGACAGAAATGTGACATGCCAGACCTTGAGCGAGTGACTCGCTCAAAGATATCTCCAATAATCTGCTCAAAAGAATGGGCTTTCTGGATATGTCGGGGAGGTCCAGGATGAGATGAAGAAGTGGTCTCTACCTCATGAGCTGATGAGGTAGGAACAGAGCCACTAGCTCTGGAGAAAGCAGAAGGCATGGGCTGATCACCTGGAGGTGCGGTGGAAGACGGCACCTCAAGGGGAGGATGAGGAACTGGATCGGGTAGACAACCCTCATCTCCATCATCCTCATCATCCACAAAGATGGGCTCGGACTGCTCTAAAGAACCTGAGATATCAGGCTTAGTCCCCGAACTGGCCTCGTCAAAGGTCACCTCATAGATCTCTACCAACTTATTAGACTTGCAGTTCCAAACCCTATACGCCCGCGAAGAAGTCGAGTAACCTAGAAAGATACCATCACAAGATCGTGATTCAAACTTGTCTAGGTTCCCGGACTTCAGAATGAAACACTTGCAACCAAATACATGAAAATGCGAGACACTGGGCTTTCGCCCATATCTCAACTCATAAGACGTGCGATGCAAGTGTGCCCGAAGAAAGACTCTGTTTGAAACATGGCACGTGGTCGCAATGGCCTCAGCCCAAAACTTCCTCGGTGTAGAGTACTCATCAAGCATCATCCTGGCCATCTCGACTAAGGTACGGTTCTTCCTCTCCACGACGTCATTTTGCTGTGGGACATGCGGAGAAGAGAACTGGTGCTCTACACCTGTCTCATCGCAGAACCTCTCAAAGTAGGAATTCTTGAACTCCGTGCCATTGTCACTGCGGATCGCGCGTAAGGCACCCGGGAGCTCAACAGAAAGCCTACTGAAAAGACCTCAAAAATGTGTAAACGTCTCATCCTTTGAGGCTAAGAAAACACCCAAGAGAACCTTGAGAAGTCATCAACCACGACAAGAATATACCACTTCCCTCCTACTGACTGCACTCGAGCTGGTCCAACTGTGTCCATATGAAGCAGCTGTCCTGGTGCATCGGTCATAGTCACTGTGACCGGAGGATGAGAAGCGGCAACCATCTTGCCGTGCCGGCATGGAGCGCAAACTAGATCTTTGACCATCTTGAGTTTCGGCAGACCACGAATGAGATCGTGGCCGCTAACTCTGGTCAAATAGTCAAATCCAATATGACCAAGTCTCCTATGCCAGAAAGTAAGGTCATGGAACATAGAAGCAACCAAACACCGGAGAGGATCACCAGAAGACTCAGAAAAATCAGCACGAAAGATCCTCCCATAACGAGAAATCCCACAAACCAGACTACCCGAAGAATCAAAAATTTTGCAAGCGTTTTTCTTAAAACTTACCTCAAAGCCGTCATCGGTAAGATAAGAAACAGAAAGCAAATTATACTGCAGCTTACTAACCAAGGCAACATCTTTTAAAATAAAAGACTCATTAACGCGCACTGTACCTTTAGCGATGACGCGCCCAAACGAAGCGTCTCCGAAGGTGATCGTCTCATCACCTGGAGCACGGGCTAGGGAAGAGAACCAACGAGAATCTCCGGTCATATGTTGAGAACAACCGGAGTCCACAAGCCAAACCTCTCTCTTCCCTGCCCGGTGAATCTGAGTCAAACAGAGAGTAAAGTCTCAGTACTGGGATAAATCAAGAGTGATTTTGGCACCCAATACTGAGTAACACGTCGAGTAGAAGAAGTAGCCACACACGACTGACCTCTATCTACCCTACGCTCTCTGTCGCTCAAGACAGCAGAAGGTCTACGTGTAGACCTGAAGCTGTTGCTGGGTCTGACTGCTACGGGGGAGCGGGTCGGAGTACCGGCAACATGCTGATCTCGCCGTGGGTAACCATCTCGACGGAGAAAGCGAGATCTACCCTCATAACGGTGGAAGTCACAACCAAAGGGAGGATGAGGACGAAAACCAGAAAACTCAAAAAACCAAGTCCTCGATGCTGCCCAACCCATCAACAGAAGCAAGCCTAGACCTTGTGTTGGTCTTAGGTGCACTCAAGGTCTGGGGCTGACCCTGAATACGCCTAAGAGAATCAATACGGTCTCTTCGCGCGATCTTGGCGCGCCTAAAGCATCGATTGATCAAATACCCATCCTTCTGACAGAAGGTGCAATGATACTTCACCTTCTGAGAGGTAGAAGTAGCATGATGAGGCTTCGCCTTTTAAGAGGCCGAAGCAGCAGGTGGAATCACCTTGCTGTCAGAAATCCCTTGGACAAAGCCCGCCGACTTGAATTTAACTTCATCAGATCTGGGCTCAACCTCGATCACACCTGCGGTTATGGGTCTAAGCACGGCAGGTGGATGCTTCCTTATGTTCTCATAGAAATCATATCCTAGACCTTGATTAAATTTGCAAATCTTAGATTGGTCTAGAATAAGATTTAGCTTCTTCTTGCCTCCTACAAATCTCTCGAGAGTGTTCATAAGATACTGACACTCCCGAAAGAGAGAGGTGCAAGAAGAGCAGGGAGAAGAGGGAACAGCAGAAGGTAAGGGAGTAGAAGAAGAACCAATAGCAGAGGAACGAATGGCTTGTACACGCACAGCCGACTCAGAAGGGACAGTCCTACTGCTAGTCAAGTGGTTCACGTCGCTAGGTGTCTCTACCTTACCCTTGGGCTCCTTCCCCACACACGCACACATATCACAACAAGATTGTGGCTTCTCTAGTAAGTCCTTAGTTAGCTTCACACACTTATCATCCAAAGCTATCAAGTCAGATTTTAGTTTATCACAATTTTTGCATGGTGAGCTAATAGGGTTCTTAGAAGCATACTGAGCCAACTTGTTGTTATGATCAACCATCTCTTGGAATTGCTTAGAAGCAGACTCAAGCTCAAGTGTTAACTTTCGACAATTGGTGCAAGATACAATCGGCTCAAGTAATGAAGCTTGTAGTTCAGCAATTTTATGATCTGCCCTTTTTAGATTCATCTTCAGATTATTGCAATTTTCACAAGACTCGGGAAAATCAAGGAGCATGGTATAAAGACCTCTAAAAGCATTGTCCTTATCCTCACATGAGGTGCAAGAAGTAGTCTCAACAATAGATGAAGGGGGTGCAACCCTACTCATTTCTAGCTCAGCAAGAAGACTAACATTCTCCACCTTAATCATGTCTAGGTCAGAAGACACACTATCATGCAAGGTCCTTAGCTTCTCCATGTCATCCAGCAAAGCAGAACAGACATCACAATCATCACGGGAGGGAGCAGATCTAAGTGAAGTAAGCTCCCGTGATAAGCTCTCTACTTCCTTCTCCAACTCGCTAACCCTAGCTCTAGATCTAGCATGGAATTTACCTAGCTTAAGAAAAGCATCATTAAGCTGGTCGTAGGAAGGGTATACCTCATCAGAGTCGGAGTACAGCTCGCTGTCGCTCACTTCGCCCTCAAGGGCCATGAAGCACATGCCAGAGAAGTCGTCGCCGTTTGGGGTCTTGCTCGTCCTTCCCATCATCGTCACTCCACCCCTCCACCTCGCTGAGATCGAGGTCGTCGAAGGCGGTGAGGACGCGATGGAAGAGCCTCTTGGCTTTGCCAAGGTCGCGGAACTTCTTCTTGCCTTGAGCGTGAGCTGTGGGTTTCTTGTTGCGGTTCTTATCGATGTAGTTGTTCTTGCTCACGCCGCCGTAGTCGCCCTTGCCCTTCTCCAGCTTGGGGTAGTTTGCCCAAATGTGGTTGGGGCCACCACACTCGAAGCAGATCACGGGTCCTCCTCTCTTTCTGTCCCTTCTTCCCTTGTAAGCATGAGAAAACTTTCTAGCTAAGAGGGCTAACTGCTCATTTGCAAGCTGTTCTAACTGATCATCAGTTATGTCACAGAGAGCAGCAAGAGAGAATTCAGAAGAAAAGTCGGAAGAACTAGAAGCAGAGCCAGGATCGGTGACTAAGGTCATCGACTGCGACTTCGACCTACGAGAGACTATGTCAATCTCGTGAGTCTTGAGGCGTGAGTACAATGCGTCAAGAGTCAGGGTCGAGAGGTCAGTCGTGTCTTTAGTCGTGGTCACCTTCATCACCCAAACGCGCAAATCGAGAGTAGACAACATCTGTCAAGCATTATCCGAGTCGGGGTATGTGAGACCGACTGCTCGGAGATTGCTCAGAATCTTGTGAAAACGTGAAAAGCACTCATCCAAGGACTCACCAGCGAGCATTTCAAACTTGTTGTAATCTCGCTTGAACTGGTCCTGTCGAACTATCTTAATCTGGGTGGTGCCCTCATGGTATGCATCGAGGGTCTCCCAGATGTCAAAGGCCGACGACAGATAAGAGATACGATCGAACTCGCTTCTGCTCAACTCCTGGATTATGATGTTCCTTGCCTTCGCATTCGCCTCAACATCAAGAATGTTTCCAACGTTGATGTTCTCATCGGTAGGAACAACATATCGTACTTTGACCTTACGCCAGATGGCGTAGCCCTAAGCCTGGATGTAGGTCTCCATCCGGCTCTTCTAGAAGGGATAGTCGATCCCATCGAAGACTGGGGGCTTAGTCGAGTACTTGTTTATCTCCATGGTTCTAGAGACCGGTTAAGATCTATGAGGAAGAGCTAACCGGCTCTGATACCAATTATTGGACCAAAATCGGCGACAGAGGGGGGTGAATATCGACTTTAAAAACGAACCCCCACAAAGTATTTCGCTAAGAGAATCCCCTCCGATGGTTACAAAAACTATGAAGTGGATAAGCTTATGCACACTGAAGGCTCAAAATCCCAAAGCAAGAGGCAAGACAAACAAAAGGTCCAAACAATAAAAGAAATCAAGCAACATGCAGCATGGGCGGTCTGACCGCAGTAGGCTAGGCAGTCAGACCGCTGCTATAAGGCCGGTCTGACTGCCGTGGTGGGTGCGGTCTGACCGCCAAGGGCCCTCCGGTCTGACCGCCCCTCGAGCCAATAGCCTGATTTTTCAGACAACAAAAACTGAATTTTCTGGGACTTCATGCAGCAGAGGAATTTGAGACTTATCTCTGGTTTTCTCTGCCCAGAACAGTGAAACCACGACTTAAATAGCCAAAGGAGCCTAGGAAACCAAAACAAACCAACTCAAAGATAGTAATTTCAGATTTGAACCAAAAATTCTATGCTCGTGCACCGTCAGCCACGTTAGCCACCCGTGGCCACCGAGCGCTTCACTGTCCAACACCACCACTAAAGCCTTTCCCTCACTGAAGCACTCTGCCACCGTCGTCTTCCCCCATCGCCGACCACTATCTAGCTGTCTCCGGTGAATCCCCTTGTCTATTGAAAATAATCACTCCTGAGTTCCGGCCATTCTTTAACTTCCAAGAACTGTAGCTTTTGAGCACTGTAGCTTGGACTACGGTTGTTTCTGACCCCTCTTATTCTCAACCAATACAGAGTTGTTGGACCGAAATCGGCGACAGAGGGGGGTGAATGTCGACTTTAAAAACGAACCCCCACAAAGTATTTCGCTAAGAGAATCCCCTCCGATAGTTACAAAAACTATGAAGTGGATAAGCTTATGCACACTGAAGGCTCAAAATCCCAAAGCAAGAGGCAAGACAAACAAAAAGTCCAAGCAATAAAAGAAATCAAGCAACATGCAACATGGGCGGTCTGACCGCAGTAGGCCAGGCGGTCAAACCGCTGCTATAAGGCCGGTCTGACCAGGCTTATGCCGCCGGTCTGACCGCCATGGTGGGTGCGGTCTGACCGCCAAGGGCCCTCCGGTCTGACCGCCCCTCGAGCCAACAGCCTGATTTTTCAGACAACAAAAACTGAAGTTTCTGGGACTTCATGCAGCAGAGGAATTTGAGACTTATCTATGGTTTTCTCTGCCCAGAACACTGAGACTACGACTTAAATAGCCAAAGGAGCCTAGGAAACCAAAACAAACCAACTCAAAGATAGTAATTTCAGATTTGAACCAAAAATATGAAAACCTACAGAGGCAACACCAAATTCAAATTCCTCTTCAATCTTTGAATCTCTGATCATGAGCTTTTGCAGCTAGATTAGCAATGGTCACAGAACTCTCCAGACCAAATCTCGGGCAATCTCATGAAGAGAATACAAGAGGACCAAGAACCCTAGAACTGAAAGGAAGAACAGAGGAGGATGAGGGCTTAATGCTGAGATTAAAAATGATTTACTCCTGGGAAAAACTGATCAAATGATCTTGAGACCTATTCCCATCACAGAGCAACCCATTTTGGGCCTTCTCAGCAAGAAACAACTCAAAAACGAAAATCTCAGAAATCAAGCAGAGAGGGCTACGAGAGACAAAATCAACAGAGAGGCAGGAACTCAATCAAACTCAAAGAAAGCCATCTCAGATTGATAAAGAAGATAAGAGATGAATGATTATATAGAGTATCAACTCAATCCATCCCTACAACGCCATACATGATTGGAGCAATCAAGAACCCATCTCTCTGTTCCTCAAGAACACACACGAAGGGAGACAACCTCTGCTCACTCCACCCAAACAGACTCTCACCAACTAAAGGGCAAAGTGAAAAACAACCTCTAAAGCCATGCACACCCCTCACAAGACATGCATGCACTTGAGAATCCCTCTCCTATTTATAGCCTTTGGCTAACGGGTCTCCAACCCGTTACGCCCGCTAAATCCCGAACGGAACCGCTTCCACCTGTGCAGCTTTGCGCTTTTACCGAAACGCCCCTCCTGCACCTTCGGGGAGCTTCCGCGTTCCTTGTCGTCCAATCCTCGCAACCACCTCGAGTCTCCGCCGTCTTCGACACCTCCGACCGTTCTGACCTCGACACCGCCTGTGTCTAGCCCGGTCACCTCGTGTCTCGCCACGACATCCTGCAGCCATCATAGACAAGAAACACATCAAATAGCATCGCTCGACACATGGAAGCATAAATAGCATCAATGAATCACATTAAGCATGAGATAGCCCAAACCTGACAAGTCAACATAATCTGCATCCTAATCCCTTTGACCAAGTTTGACCAAGTCCGACCGAAGCCGATTGCACTATGCAACGACATGGTCCGAACCACACAAACCAAACTCGACTTTCCTAAACCGATGTCAATTACTCATCACACACTCGGGGTCACCTCCCCATGGTCCATCACTTCTGACCACTCTGTAGCCTTCAACCACTCTAGTCGGTTACGACCACTCTCGGCATTCCTTTTGACCACTAAGACCTTTCGACCACGGTCGCTCACAACTATAGCCACTTTCGACCACATTATATCCTTTGACCACCCTCATTTTCGACCACCTTATAGTCTTCGACCACTCCTGGCCTCTCGGCCACTCTCAATGTTACGATCGCCCTGGACCGTTGCAACATCCTTGTCAGCTACGACCACTCTGACCGATTCCTTTGACTGCTCCAAGTCAATCGATTCTTTCGACCACTCTGCACCATTCCATTCCTTCAACTAGTCCAAACTGTTTGATCTCTCCGACCTCTCCAGACCCTCCGATCATTTCGGCCATAGTCGCTTTCGACTACAGTCGCCTCTGACCGCTCGCTGTTGTGACCGCTGTCACTTCTCGCTCTAAGCTTTTGACCATTGTCACTCTAAGCCTCTGACCACCACTGTTTTCGACCATTACCACCCCTTCTCTAAACTTTCAACCAACTATTAAGTTTTTCAACCACTCGATGGCAAAGACCACACAGAGCCATTCAACCACATTTAACCTCGACTTTTGACCACCACCATAGCCTTTCGACCACTTGGTAGCTTCTGACCACCCTCTAAAGATCTGACCCCTCTGACCACGGCAAACACTTTCGGAAGCCGTATTTCTTCATTTTAACTCCATTTGTACCCATTCAAATTTCCAAATTCATATAAAATCATAAATCTCCTTCCATTATATATATATTTATTTATTTTGTGACTTTGTTTGTGTTTATTTATTTGGGTTACTCATTTTGACGCATAGAACTCAACGTCACAGAAGAGTTTTTCGATCCGTAGCCGAAAAGTCCAAACAACGTGCAAGAAGGCAAGTTTCCTTCGATCATCTTGTACCTATGTTTTCCAAAATCCTTTTATTATTTCAAATTTAAATGCATTGCTTTGTTACCAAAAATGATAACTTCTGTTTTAAGAATAATAGCTAAACCGATAATTGTTATGCCCTCATTTGACATTGACAACCATCTATCTTTGTCACCCTAGACTTTCCTTGTCTCAGTATTGAGATTATAATGTTTTTTGATAACCTTAGAATGGAAGTAATTGCTTAGACAAGCTATTTGATCATTTATAACCCTATGAGTGGGAACACTATTATCAAATCCTTAAGCAACTGCTTTTATCAAATGTTTGGCAATAGGTGTTGCCATTAGTTTATAAAATAAAATAAAATAGTGAACATTGGTTTTAGATTTGGGCGGAAGGTAAGATTGGGTTGTCATGGATTTAGCATGAGAACTTGTATTGTGAATGTGCCGCTCGAGTCAATTAAGGATCGACGCTTGTGATTGTTCAAACTGAGCACTATCATACAACCACATGTCTAGTATGGGATAGACCTATCTAATTAATTAGTAATATTTTGAGTTAGTTCTATTTGGGTTGAACTGTGTTTGGGATGGACATTTACGCTAGGCGCAAGAGGGGGCCGCACACCCAAGAAAGTGTGTTAATCGCGTGGCAATATGAGATGATCATATCTTGTGCGTAAAGTAGTACAATCTCTACAGAGTATAAAACTATTCAAATAGCCATGCCCATGGTCAAGGGTGGGCAAGGTGCACTTTCACATGGCAAATCTTTGGTTTTGATTTCAAAAGTAAAAGTTTTCAGAATTCGGGAATGGAACTCTCGGGAGTGTGTCCTAGTGGATGGAGCCAGTGCCGGTGGATGGAACCTGTAGTCTTGAACCTTGGCAGTTAGAGCCTGTCTGCTAGTGTTGGTGGTTGGAACCTTCACTAGAAAAATTATACTACTTTCAGTTATTGCAGTTACTTTGTTAAATTGATGCTTTCAAAAATATATATTGGTATTCGAAATAAAATGTTGCTTTATGCAAAAGAATCATATTATCCTTCCTTTGTTAAACCTGCATCTACTGCATTTTTTCAAGACTTGCGGAATACTTTATGTACTCACATGCTACATTCTAAACAAATCTCAGAGAATTATGAAGGTCAAGAAGGAGATTACGACTACTTCGCATGTGGATTCGATAAAGGCTTCCCGAAGTACTAGGTTGCACTTCTCCAGTCAATTTCCTATGGTGTATTGATGGGTCATTGTCAAAGTTTATTTCTGCTTTCGTTGTGTTTTGTAAGTTTGAGAGGTCTTATAACCTCAATTGTAATAAAGTGGCCATAAGGCATATACTCTTTATTATTATATTAAAGTGTTGTTGGTTATATAATCATCACTGTTTGACTGTGTGCACTAGCTTTGATCTGGGATTAGTGCAGTAATACAAGAGGGTTCGAATTTGGAAATGCGGTCCCGACGCACAAGCAAGTGTGAGTTAGTATGCACCAACACCCACTACGCACCGAGGGCCTTGAGCTTGCTGAGCCCAAAAAGCAGGGCCTCGTATTCGGCTATGTTGTTTGTTGTGGGGAACTCAAGCCACACGGAGTAGTGCAGGCGACACCCTTTGCGTGTTGTGATGACTGCTTCGACACCCGCCCAAAGGCGTCATAAGCTCCATCTATGTTGAGACCCCACGCTGGCTCAGTAGGAAGCTGAGTTTGCGTTTGGGCGGACAGGGTCCACTCCGCGATGAAGTCTGCGAGGATTTGTGATTTAATCACTATGCAGGAGGCATACATCAGGAAGAAAGATGCAAGCTCGGCTACCCACTTGCTGATGTGGCCCATAGATTCTCTATTCTGTAGCATCTCAGCCAAGGGCATGTGCCAGGAAGTAGTGTCGGAGCTTTCGCGAGGCCATTAGTAGTGCTTAGGCTGGCTTCTCCAACTTGGTGTATTGCATCTTGGTCCCTAAAGCACCTCCAAGACAAAGTACACCAACTGTTGGATGGGCTTCTCTTCCAAGATGAGGACTGCACTTACTATTGATGGTGTGACCGCCAAATATAATAACAGTGGAGCCTCTGGTGATGGGGACACCAGAGTTGGGAGCTTGGCGAGGTGCTTTTTCATGTCTTCGAAGGCCAGTGCGTAGTTGTCGTTCTAATGGAACCCATCACAGCCACGGAGCATTTTGAAAAATGGGAGACCTTTCTCTACCGCTTTGGAGAGGAAGTGGCATAGAGCGGCCTATCAGCCTCTGGACCTATCTTGTCATCTTGGGTGGCTCCATGGAGAGGATTGCACTCACTTTTTCTAGGTTCGCATGTATTCCTCATCCCAACACCAAAAATCTGAGCAACCTGCCCGCTTGCACTCTGAAGATGTATTTGTCTGGATTTAGCCTGATGCCAGCCTGTCAGAGGTTGTCGAAAGTTTATTAGATGTCTTGCCCTGTGGGGCACAACCTGCCTGCTTTTAATCACGATGTTGTCGATGTAGGCTTCGACATTCCTCCTGAGTTGGGCGGCGAGGGCGAGGGCTACCAGCCGGGTGAATGTGGCTCCCGCATGTTTGAGGTCGAAGGGCATTCTAGTAAAGCAGTAGGTGCCTCTCGAGATTATGAAACTTGTCTTGGCCTTGTCCTCTATGGCCATATGAATTTGGTGGTAGCCGGAGTATGCGTCCAGGAAGCTCATTAACTCGCACCCCACCATGGCATCCACTAGCTAGTCAATTCACGGGAGAGGGTAGTTGTCCTCCGGGCAAGCTTTGTTGAGGTTCGTGAAGTTGATGCACATGTGCCATGCACCGCTAGCTTTCTTGACCAGCACCAGATTGGTGAGCCATTCTGGGTGATATACTTCATGGATGACACTGGATTGGAATAGTTTAGCAACCTCTATCTTTGTGGCTTCTGGCACTCAAGGGACATGTGCCTCAGCTTCTATTTAATTAGCTTCATGTCGGGGTGCACCATGAGCTTGTACTCGATGATAGAGCGGTCTACTCCCATGATGTTGGCCAGCGACCATGCGAAGACATCTGTGTTGCTACGAAGGACCTAGAGAAGTCCTTGCTCGGCCTCTGGGTGAGGCCCTCACCGAAGGAGACTTGCCGAGAGGTGTTTGTGTTGTGCAGGGGGACCATCTTGATCTCGCCCTCTATAGGATTGTATGGCACAATTAGAGGGGGAGTGAATGATTGTCTCCACTTTTTGAACTTGAAATCAAAAACTCAAACTAGAAGAAAAATGATCTAACTTCCAGACATGTAATCCAACGGTAGAACACTTTATCATATGTACTAGCTCGATGAAGATTCCATCCACTCAGTGTTCCATCCGCTTGGCTGCTCGCTACAATCACATATCGCTCGACAGCTCGCTACGATCACGTATCGCTCGACAGCTCTAACCGATCGACCACTCGATCAAAAACAAGCCGAAGACAACACCGTGACACACTCAAATGAGATCTGTTAGCCAGCTATCAATGACACAAGAAGAACAAATCTTAGAGAAACATCCTACTGATCAACTTCTTTTGGAATAAATCTGATCTATTATTTCTGTAACAAGTTTTGGCTACAAAGCACCTTCACGGCATCCCTAAAAACTTCCTCAATGAAAGTCCTAAAGATCAGTTGCGTTAGCCTAAGCCTCTCCCTGCTTTTATAGGCCAATGTCCCTAATCACGTTCAATTCAAACACGAACACAACACCTAATTTCTTTCTCAAATCAAGGGACCCAAAACCCTTTCCTAACACGGGTTTTATTCAAACTCTACCTTTCCAGCACACAAACTCTATCCGTAACAATCCAAACTCAACACACAACAATGCCTCTAGGATATCCCCTGTCATATCTTCGTCTCGCTTCCCATCCTCAATCTCCACGTGCTCCAACATTAGCCCAACCACCTCGTATGACATCCTCAACCGTCTAGACCTCAGATCTCCCTATCCTAGTCCTAGTCCTCAACGTCACCGACCGTGATCATCTCCATGCTCTTCCGCACATGCAAAGACCAAATAAACATTTTTCCTGGCACAAGCCCTTCCCACTTGACCAACATCAGCATAACCACTCATAACACCCTTGTCCATCTAGAACAAGACCAAGAACAAAACCAAGACCATCACGACCATCATCCTAGTTGTACACGACCATACCTCCCATCGCTACCGAGAACAAAACCATCGAGTACTTAGTACTTTCAACTACCGAGTACTGAGCACATACCACAAGGCTTAGGGCCTGTTTGGGACTACTCTGCTCCAGTTTTTCCAGCTCTGCTCCAGCAACTCCACTATGGAGCAGCTCCACTGTGGAATTCCTAGAGCAGGTGGTCCTATTTGGCACGCAGCTAGCTCCAGCTCCAGGAATGTGAGGTTTCCCTAAGAAAGGTCCAATGTGCCCCTGAATGATGTTTGGTGTATGTTTTGATGTCTGCGGAGCATATGTAACTGAATTTTTTTTGTTGCCAATTGAAATATAATTTGTGCTCAGGTTTAGCACCCGAAGCCTGCCAAGATGACCGAGCAACTGAAGCCTTGAAGTGGTGCCCTCAAAGGCTTGAGTCTGCTCGGAGGAATACCCATCTGGTTGAAGGCATTGGTGAACAAAATATCCATCGAGTTGCCTCCATTAACGAGGACATGTTTGACGTCACATCCTATGATACTCACCTACACCACCAAGGGATCCTGATGAGGGAAGTCAACCCCAGCTGCGTCACCCATCGTGAAAGTAATGTCGACCTGTGCCCAGCTCGGGGGCATTGGGTAGGATATGCGGTGACGTGGTGTAGTCGACAGGAGTAGGCCTTCTGTTGCCTTTCGGATGAGAATCCTAATGATGAACTCCCCGTGATGACATTGATGACTCGGCGCGATCCAGTGTCAGGGGCCTGTATGTGCGAAGCAGTGGGGGCAGAATGGACTAGTTGGCCCTCCGAGGGCTGTTGCACATACACCACGACCGACGCTTTTGCCTTGAGGGCTCTATCACTAATGATGCTTTCACGGAGGGTTGCAATGTTTGGGGCAGTGCCGAGTGAGGTGTTCGCCCTAGCTGTACACCTCTCATCATAGCCCCTGCTGTTGTGCGTCATCACGACCCCATCCTCCGTTCTCATGGGCCTATCGTCTTTCACGACCGTGGCCTCTGCGGCCACACGCCCAATTGGTCAGAGTGTTGTTGCTATCTCCGCCACCCTTGATGTCGAGGACTATCTGGGCCGTTAGCCCTTCCACTACTTGTGACCGGAGCCATCCTTCGAAGGCTCGAGTGCTTGCTTTACTTTGAAAGCAACGCCCTGGCATTGTTGTATATCCTCTTTTGCCATTGCGTACTACATCTTGTCAAAGAGTTTTGTAAATGTTTTTATGGGCTTGCGCACATTATACTCGGCCAATGGCCCCAGACGAAGGCCTCGTATTGCTGCGTCGATGATGGTGGTCTCGTTTATGTCCTTTACTTGGTAGGGGACTTTAATAAATCGCTTGAAGTACTCCTAGAGCTTCTCCTAAGGCTTCTGCTTGATGGGAAATAGCTGGTTGGCATCCACTCGTTCGACATAATTTTCTTAGAAGTTGTTGTACATATGGTCCGTGATTTTCTCCTACGCATATATGGAGTTCAACGTGATGGTGAAGAACCAAGAGAGCGCTATCCCTTAAAAGGTGAGTAGCAATCCCTTTGTCTTTGTTGAGTCATCACCCCTCGCCGCTTTGATGGCCATCTCGTAGACACGTATGAACCCTCGGGGGTCCGTATCACCATTGTACGGTTCGATTGTGGGCATCTTGAAGTCTCCGGCCACGTGGATTGCTGCAGGCTAATGGATAGAGAATACTATGGGTCCACACGCCAGAGTGTGTTGCGAGCGGTGGTTGGGGCTTTACGGCTATCCGAGCCTCTTTCATCTCTCGCATGCACTTCGGAGGTCTGCTAGCTCACGCTGCAGCATTATGAGTGTCGTCACCAGAGTGCCCTCTATCGCACGAGTAGTGGGATCCGTTGACGCAGAGGCACATGCGGCGAGATTGTTAGCAATGACGGCTTGGGGGCCAGAGTTGGTAAGCGTGTTGGTGCAGTAAGCGTGGTAGTTGACGATGGGGCCGACGCGAGTGTCAAAGTCGACGGACTTGTCGGTGCGGGCTCCAAGGTCGCTTGACAGGTCGGCACGGGCGTCGAGGTCAGTGGACATGCCGGTGCGAGTATCAAGGTCGATAGATATGCCGGTGCAGGCGTTGGGGTTGACAAGTGTGACGGCACAAGCGACAAAGTTAGTGGACATGGCAATGCGGGCATCGGGATCGACGGACGTGCCAACGCGAGCTCCGGGGTCGGTTTTAGCCGCTCGCCACCCGCAGTGCTAGGACGTCGCTGCCATGGGGGTGGAAGGCCTTCGACCATCGGCCCTTGCATGCTGGCATCGACGGTCGCTGCCGCCATGCTTCTCTTCCGCTTAGCTATTGCCGTTGCTTTCTTGGGCGCCATTACTTCTTCCAAGCTTGCTCGTCGTCCCCATGGTCGATGTCAACTGTTATGACTACAGATCAAACAGTAAATACAGAGACTAGTAGAGTGAGTGTAGAAAATGAGTTAAGCTGGCTCTCTCCTTTGCTAAGGCTATATATATGGGTATAAGGCCTGATTACAATGGTACCTTATAGTTGTCCACTATGCCATGGGTATATGTATCTTTTTATATATTTTAATGGGTCTCTTGGCCTAACAGACCGAATAGATGTAGGTGAGGGCCATCCCTACAGTACTATTGTTTTGGAATGCACGTTTAGTAAGATTTGTACTTTTAAAGCATAAGTATTTTAAGATTTGTATCAATGTATTAGTAAAAAATAGTGATAAAGAACGTATACGAGACAGTGCTATTAATGCTTAGGTGGTGATTGGTTGGGCTTTTTTGTGGCTTATAGCTGAAAAACATCAGAGTGGTCAAAAACATCAGAATCGACAGAGGCTTATTTAGCATAATTAAATTTAAAAAATATAAAAATATAAAAAATATGTTAGCCCATTACGTATAATACAAACAAGTACGGGAAAAAAGAACCGGCAAAAAAGCTCAACAAAAAGCCAAAAGTTTAGAAAAAGCCGAAATTTATGAATAGTAGAAAATAAGCCGGAAACTAAAAGCTGAAGCCAAAATGATCACAGCCTTAAACGGCGGTGTATATATTTAGAAACAGAGAGGGTATTATATAAACTAAACGGGTGCGTCGCCCTGCCGCGTGTACCTATGCACTAACGTCAAAGAACGCGGTGGCGGACGGTGGCCGTTGACGGGGGAGAAAGCTATCGAGCGAGCGCGCGAGTGTCGTCAACTGACAGGCTCGGCGGTGTCGGTGGAGACTAATTAAGCATGTCTGTGACGACATAGCACCATTAGTCTAGTCTGGCAAAAACTTTTGATTAATTAACTAATTAATCTTTCGTCTTTGGCTGCCTGTCGGAGCAGTAGTACTCTGCAAAGCACACTTGCTTTGCTTACTTCGATATATATACTGTAGTGTTGAGCCTTAATAACGCGCATGGCTAGCTAGCTTTGACCAATATTTGTGGAAGATCCATTTGGAGCTTAGTTGTTACGATTTGTAGAAGATTCGGTCGATCTCATGCATGGGAAATGGCAGCTGCTAGCCAGCTAATCTGTCCTTCGATTATTCGATAAACCGAATATATATGTTAGCACGCAGTGTCCTACAAAACCCTGTTTAAAACATGAGAATTCCACAATATTTCGTACAAGGGAATTCTATTATTTGCTTGAAATTCTTGCGAGATACCACATAAGCATATTTCCTTCGCTCTAATTTAGCTATGATTTTGGATCCATGTGTATAGGCCTGGTAAGGAATAAATGACTTAGTTTTAACAGTGTTGTCCCTATTAATTAATAGTATTATCTATCTCTTCACCATTAATATGTGTATTTGTGGTGCATAAAAAATAAAAAAAACAGCACGTACATCCAAAACCAATTTGCTAAAACGACCTCTAATATTTTGGACCAGAGATACTAATATGTTCAGCGCTCGGTAGTGTGAAGTGTCTAATTGTTATTTAGTGGGAATTGTCTCTAAAGCACAGCATGCTGCAGGTGGTATCTAATTAACTAACCTTTGATGTTTGGCTTCCTGTTTGTGTCGGAGAGACTGCAGTACTTACTACTAGTAGCTTGCATGTTGTAGGCTAGGCGTTGCCTTTATTTGACCATTTGTGGAAGATCCTAGAAAATGTGTTGCTGCCTGCTCCTCTTTGGATAGCTCTTACTCCGCCCATATTTATAAGATATATTTTTAATATTATTTTAGATAAATATAAAACATATTTTATATTTTAATAAAAAAATTAGTATACGATTTTCTTTATATCCCTAATAAATATCTCATTTTAATTTATATTCTCTATATATATGTATTGAATATAGTGTTTAGTGATAATAATTAGGGGTAGTCTAGTTATTTTATTATCACTTTGATTTATATATAAAGAGAAAATACGTCTTATAAATTTGGACAGAGATAGTAGTAACAACTTTCAATACTGGTTACTTAAGGACAAGATTATCTTTTTTTCCGGAGAAATTAAGGACAAGACATTCATGGGAAAATTAGGTTCATTAGCGGTGCTAGTCAGTCAACTGTGGCTTAGTTTAGTCAGTTTTCACACCATGCATAATTACGGTGCGGCTCATTTTAGATTATTTTTTACTGTTTAGCACTGTAGTTATTTTATTTTATACTGTAGCTAATGGTAATTTATTTGGTATAATTAAATTTTAAAAATTTTTAAAATGAAAAATATATTCGTCCATCACAGACAATGGAAAGAAATATAAAAAAAGAAAAGACATAAAAGCGTAAAAATCTAAAAAGTTAGGAAAAGATGAAATTAAGAAACTAAAAGTTAGAAACCAAAAACTGAAGTCTAAATGAGCGAAGCCGTTAAAAAGCTAAAAAATGACGAAATTAAAAAATTTGAAGGTAGAAACTAAAAGTGACCTAAATACCTGGAGCCTCGAGTTATTTAAACTTATATTATATGTTAAGCAAAGCTGTAGTACCGCATGCTGGCTAGTTTTAGGAGTTGGCATGTGTCGTGATTTGCATGCATTCTCCCGTGAGCTTTTGAGTGGTCCCGATGCGCAGAAGACTGCCGGTGCCTCGAACGACACTATCAGTAGCATTTAGACTAATCCATCTACATTCGTACAATGATCTGTTACTTGAGATTGGAGCTAGCCGGCCTACTGCCGAACTTAGTTGAGCTACACAGCTATAGTGCGGTTTGATTATTTCTTTCATGCTACCTCGACTAAGCGTGTGGTACTATTTCTTGCAACGTTTCACTTAGAGTTTTGGTTTATCTTTTTTATAAAATTGTGGTGAAAAGGCTGCCAGGTAATGTTTTGGTATGGTTTATGAAGATAACATCTTATTAGCAGATTCATTTTCAGCGATTTCCTGATCAAACTAGAGATTACCAAGGAGCCAGTACTGAATAGGGAACTGTTGAATACATCGGCTACACCTAACATGTGAAATGGATGTATAAGGATGTTGTGCTCTACTTGAAATACAATAATAAAATTGAAAGTACCAAATATTCCTAAAGGCATACTATCAGAGGAACTTCTTTGACCAATAGGGTAAATCATGAAAACAGCAGCAGCTGCTGCAGCATGAGCTAAAAATGCAATAGCAATCCAACGAAGCATATCCAGACAGAAACTAGGTTCCCACTCAGGACCAATATAACAAGCTACACCAAGTAAGAAGTGTGGAATAATTAGCTCATAAGGACCACCATTGTATAGCTACTCATCAACAGATATAGCTTCCCAAATTGGGTAAAAGTGCAATCCGATCGTCGCAGAAGTAGGAATAATGGCACCAGAGATAATATTGTTTCCATAAAGTAAAGAACTAGAAACAACTCACGAATACCATTAATATCTATTGGAGGGGCTACGATGAAGGCAATAATAAATACGGAAGTTGCGGTCAATAAGGTAGGAATCATCAAAACACCAAACCATCCGATGTAAAGACGATTTCGGTGCTAGTTATCCAGTTGCAGAAGCGGCCCCATGGGCTTGTACTTTCATGTCTCCCTAAAATTGCCGTCATGGTAAGATCTTGGTTTATTCAAATTGCAAGGACTCCCAAGCACATGTATTAACTAGAAAGAAAATTGGCAATAGAAGGCTTATTATTTAACAGTATAACATAGACTATATACCAATGTCAACCAAGCTAGCCCCAATGATTGGATATCCATATAACTAAATTCACCAAACCAAAAGGTTTTGTAAACGAAGTGAGTGAAAAATTGAAAAATCATATTGTTTCTGTATGGGTTGCCCAGGACTCGAACTCGGAACTAGCTGTATGGAGTAGATAATTTTTCCTTGTTACAACAAAGGAAAAAAAACCCTCGCCAAATTGTGCTTGCATTTTTCATTGCACATGATCTTCCCTATGTAGAGATAGTCAATTTCTATTCCAACGAGGAAGTCTACTAATTTTTTTAATTAGTAAGTTGATTCACCTACTATTTACTATAGTATAGGGAATATTTTAGAATGGAAAACATGAAAGTTTTATCTTGATCATTTATCGATCATTTTTAGTTTGTTAGTTTTGTCTAATGATTAATTAAAAGGGTTCACCAGGTCATTGATACGGATAGAAAACAACACAGATGTAACAATACAAGTAATTTAGAACCTTCCCAAAAACTGTCAGTAATTGTGAAATTTTAAATAATCTCTACTAGAAATTTCAAAATTTTATATCAGCATAAAATTCAAAGTGCTTGAAACAAACACATGTTTTAAGTTTTGAATTAATAGTTTAACCAGCTTCTTCGTGGAAAAAATGTTCCGATATTTAAATTGCATATCCATTCAACGTTGAAGCACATACATACATACATACATACATACATACATACATACATACATACATACATACATACATACATACATACATACATACATACATACATACATACATACATACATACACACACACACACACTACCATAGAAAAGGCCATTACAAACGGTTGAAAAACGTCATCACAGACAGTTTCTTGAGCCATCTGAGTTTATGGGTCAGTGATGACATGAGATCATCACCGACAGTTTTCGAACCATTTGTGATACATACTAGCATAGTTTGTGATAGTTAACTATTACAGAAGGTTTGTAGTTGAAATTATCTGTGATACATCAGATATCATAGACAGTTTTCAACTATCACAGACGGTTATTAGTTAATAATCATCTACGATATTCTTTTATATTTCTAAATCTATTTTTATTTATTGGCTAGTCTCAGGAAATGCTAACTATACCCTCTAAAACAAGCAGAAATGCAACAAGTACATGTACATATCCAATTTACATTCATTTCAGAAACAAGAACATCTATTTTACAATTCAATTAACTTAAATGAAATAAATTAACCATATTCAAGAACAAATACACACATATACAATTAAGTTTAATCTTATCCTAATCAAGTTCATTCTGCATTGTGGAAATCTCCATCTCTGTTTACGACCTAAGACATCAAGAAGTACACACACTGTCCTCGAATTTTTTGCAGGTCGACCTAATCCAACGTAGCTATAGCAATGGTCGCAACTTGTCAGTTGGAAGATTAATTTTGTGCATACATATAAATTGATAAATATGAAATAATTATTGCAAGATTAACAAACCTAAGGATGATTGGTTTTCACAAAACCGAGAAGTAGTTCCATGTTGTGGCAAACACAGTATCCACAAGTGTTGCCCAGCGGCTACTAGTGGCGCTACAAAAATAGAATTTTGTCAGTTCGAAAGGCACTACTATGAAGTGTTATATAGGATTAATGTGTACTAGCGAATATCAAAAATCTAGATCGTGTCGCAGGGCGTTGATCCCTCCCTTGGATTTACGTACAGTAGCAACATACGGCGAATGACCTATATGATTCCAAAAGGTTAGCCTCAGTCATTGCGAAGGAAGGAAAAACTACAACAGAGTTATCTATGACAGAAATATGTTTACCTATCGATTAATTATTGGATAACTGTGAAGTCAGTTTTGGCCCTCTTTAGGGAATCAAGGTATATTACCTTATTTTATTTTGGTATAATTACAATTAGAATCTAGTTGAACCTACACAGGTATGTCGTCATGGTCATTAAATCTAGGTTTGTGTTGCTTATAAAGTACAAATCAACCTGATTGTAGGGCATAAGTATGAATTCCTTGTTGCGGTGAGCCACCAGTGCCATCGTCATGTAATCCTCGACGAAGGATGCATTCTTCTTGATGATATTCATGGACACTAAGTGTGGGCCAAGAAAACCTGCCGGTGATTTTGTTAATATGGCTTTAGGACCATGTATATATACACACACACAAAACCAAGGATTTATATATGAAATTTATTAGTATTATATGATATTAGACCGTGATTGTACACACTTACAGTGTCCAACATCGAATGAGTGAGGCATCCAAGGCGTCGAGGTTGAAGAGAAAGAACAAGTCATCAAAGGTCACCGTGAAGACACAATCATGAATTTCATACTAAAGATGATGCGGCCTGAACTTGATGTTGACACCCGAGCACCGTTGTCCATCTAGCTTGTTGGCCTGTTTCATGTATCATGAATGCAATCTTTGGCAAGTGAAACCTAGGATTAGGAGGCGCTCTTTTGGGACGACCAACAGCTCGCCTAGCTCAAATTTTTGGGCCAACAGCAAGTAGTGGATATCATCATTCTTTGGTTTGCCCTTGCCGCCTCGCTGTTTAGAGGTTGACTTCGTGGTAGTCGACCGGGCATAAGATGTAGATGCATATGATTCGCCACGTCCTTGCCACATCGATGCAGGTAACTCTAGTACAGGTAGCTCCCGTGTAGATAGCTCCTATGGACTTGACATCGGTGCAGGACTTTCCCATGAAGTTGACATTGGTGCAAAAGCTTCCATGCAGATGTCTCTCTTGGGCCACTGAATAAATGTTTTAATGGCTTGCCCTAGAGTCATGATCTCGACGTTTAGAGGCATCCGCAGTGGGACGAACTCAAAATTGGCATGAACATCATCAACATTCACTTTTCGTAAACTAGACGCTAGAGTTATACTGTGCACCAAGGCCTTGGCACTAAATGGATGTGCCTGGCCCCAAGCAGCATATAGCACAATGGAGGCATATCTTACTTGGAGTTTGCACTTCGTAGCCACCTACATAATGATATAAAATTATCTACTCCAACATGCCTATTAATGAATCGAGTATTCCAAAGATAATAATTATTACTAAGATGTCATAAATACAAAATCTGTGGTCACTTTCCAAGGTAGGGTTAGACGTGCAACTACTCCGACGGTTGGGGGCTGGCTAGCATAGGAGCGGCAAAGGCTTCCAACTAATTCCCCTAAACCTTTCCTACCTGCTGTCGGGACCCCGGATTTCCAAACCCGGACCCTCTGTGTAATACAGCACTAATCCCAGATCAAAGCTAGTGCACACAGTTAAACAAAAATGAATCATAACCAACAACGCATTATTACAATTATAAAGAGTACTGACCGACCGGTCTCATTATTACATTTGAGGTTTCAAGACCTCGCACAATCATAAAACACAGCGGAAGCAAAATAAATCCAGCGGAGACCCATCAATACGTCACAGGCAATTGACTGGGGAAGCGCGACCTAGAACTCCGGAAATCCTTCGTCGAATCCACCCGAGAAGTAGTCGTAGTCTCCTTCTTGGGCTTCGTACTCCTCTGAATATTATTTTTGAGTGCAGCATGTGAGTACATAAAGTACTCCGCAAGTCTTGGGGAAAATGCAATAGATGCAAGGCTTGACAAAGGAAGGCTATATGGTTTTTTTGCACAAAGCAATGTTGTAATTTCAATTACTACTAATTATTTTCGAAGGCATCAATTTAATAAAGTAAATGTTTTAATAGAACTATCATTAACTTTATAGTGAAGGTTCCATCCACAATCACTACATAACCAATAAAGTTTAAAACTGCGGGTTACATCCACCCTCTCTGGTTCCAGCTGCCAGGATACCCTTCCGAGAGTTCCCTCCACTCTCGGAATACCAAAACCAAAAAAAAATCTACCATGTGAATGCATTCCTTGCCCGCCCTTGACCGTGGGCACGGCTATTCGAATAGTTTGACACTCTGCAGAGGTTGTACAACTTTACCCCTAAGAGACAAATTATCTTAACAGTCACCACGCTTCCTTTGGCATGAGACACAGATAAATTATCACAAAGCCTTTACCTCACTCTAGACTAGCATAGACACCACCCGCTGAGGTTTCACCACAGAAGGGTTAAATCTGCCCAATCCGAAGCCCCTGTTGCGCCATATGAGTACAGTAAATCCCTGTCCCTCACTGTGAATAACCAGTAAATCCCTGGCACCCACTTTTCACTAGTGGCACCTAAACTAGACTATCATGAGTTAATCTGCTAGGTCGTACCCATATAGACTTAGGGTTGTACAGTAGTGCTCAGTCTGGACAAACACAAGCGTCGATCCTTAGTTGACTAGGGTGGAACATACACTTTACAAGATCTCGTGCTTGCCGCACCAACCCAAACCAACCATCCACCCTAATCTAAATCAATTTTCACATTTTATTTTATTTTAAAGGATCAGTGGCAACTCCAATCACCACTAGACTTATAAACACAAGGTTATTACAACAAATCATAATATCCCATTTTCAAGATTTCAAAGGTATTAAATAGCGTGACTAAGCATTATACTACCATTCTACTATTCACAAATAATTGTAATACCCTCATTATTGAGACAAAGGAAATTCTAGGGTTACAAAGGTACATGGCATTCAACTTCAATTGAGGGCATAACAAAGTTGGATTAACTAATACCTTAAGATTTGAACTAATATTTTATGTAAATAGCAATGCACATAATTTAAAATAATTAAAATATTTCAAAATCATAGGTTCAAGATGATTAAAGAAGACTTGCCTTCTTGCGCTCTCTCGGGGTCTTGCTGTGGAGTGGAGAAATCGTCGACAACGGTGGAATCTACGCGCGAAAAGACGAAGCAAACAAAACAAATAAATACAAATCAAATCACAAAAAATAATATATAATATATATATACTGGAAGGAAGTTTATGATTTCATATGAATTTAGGAGAAAGATTCAGTGGATTTGAGGTTCACACGAGGGAGAACAAATATCTGGAAGATCGGTTGGGAAAAGAAATTACTGAGACAATATTTGGACCAAGAAAGATAGAATGGATTTTATGGAGATTTTTCAAGATTTGAATTTAAAATTTGAAAGTGCACAGAAAATTTGGAATGGAACTGAGGCTTTGAAATTAAACTAGGCATTGGAATTTGAAATTTAAAATTTGAAATTTAAAATTTGAAATATCAAATAAATTTCAAATATTTGAAAGGATGAAAGAAATGGATATTTTGGAATTTTTGATGAATTTATAAATTTGAATGGGCTCAAACGGAGTTAAAATGAAGGAGAACGGGCTCCGGGAAGTTTAAATTCAGAGAAAAAGAAAAATCTAAAATTTTGGATTATTTTCCTAAAGGAAAATCTGAATTATGACGTCAGCCCTGGGAATTTCTTTTGGGTCGATTTATTTTCCAACGGGAAATATGGATTTATTGCGTCAGCCCTGGGGTGGGCCGACACTGACAAGCGGGCCCGGTCCATGTGGACCGAGTCCACGGACTACAGGGAGGCGCTGAGGTGGCGGGGTGGAGGGCTGGCGCTGGCGTGGCGCTGACGGGGCAGGGGTGGCCGAGGTAGCGATGAGGTGGCGCCACTGGATGGCCACGTGGGACGGGCGGGCTAAGGTGGCCGGCCGGCGAAGGGAGGTGCTTGGGGGCGGCGTGCTCGCCGGCGCTCCGGCGGGCGGCGTCTGACGGCGAGGGCGGCAACGGGGAGAGGAGCGCACGGTGGTTTCGGGGGAAGGGCGTGGGCTCACCGTGGGCGACCGGAGGCGGTCGGCGGGGTGCGAGGAGGAGCGAGGCGGCGGCAATTGCTCGCAGTTGCCTTCGCCGGCGCTCGGGAAGAGGATGCACGGCGCGGGCGCTCTCGGGTGGCGGAGGAGGAATGGGGAGCGGAGGGGGAAGTGGAGCGAGGAGAGGTGGCGCTCGGGGCAGAATTTATAGGGGCCAGAGAGGGGGCAATCGGTGAGGATTGCTCGCCGTTGATTACGGGCGGCGGCGTTTGCGGAGGGGAAAGAAAGGAAAATGCGGCCGTAGAAGGAAGGGGATCGGGAGAGGAAGAAGAAGGAAAGGACGCGGGAATGGCGGGGGAGCTGCGCCCAGCACGGGGAGGCCGAGGGAGGCGTCGGTGAGGCACGGGAGGAGAGAGAAGGGGGGCGCGGCCGGAGGTAGGGGAAGGGCCCGACAGGCGGGCCCGGCCTGTCAGCGGGGCTAAGAGGGGGAAGGAGCGGACGGCTCCGATGGCGCCACGCAGGGAGGCGCGGATCGAATGGCCGAGCGGGGAGAGGGGCGGACGGGTGGATGGGCCGGCGCGCGGGCAATTGGGCCATCTGGGCCGTACACGTGTCAAGCAGAGGAGGGGGATGGAAGCGGGTGACATGGGCGGCATCTGGCCGTCCACGTGACGAGCGGGGGAAGGGGAAAGGCGGGATCGGCCGTGCGACGTGGGCCGATCCTGGCCGTCCAAGTGGCGGCCGGAGGGGGAGGGTTGGAATTTTAATTTTTATTTTCTGATTTCAGATTTTCAGAAAAGCAAAGGAAATTCATTTAAGCTCAGAAAAATATGAAATAAACTCCAACAATTCCAGAAAAATACACAGAAGTTCCTGGAGACATTTTGGACTTAATAAAAATATTTCCAACTATTGTTGGTATTTCATTTTCATACTTAAAATACTTTTTAGTTTGAAAAATAGATTTGAAACTCTAGAAAACTCAGAAAACTCAAATAAAAGCCAAATAAATCCAAATAATCAATTTGAATTAGAATTTTTATAGAAAATCAAAATATCATTTTATTGAATTATGTTCTTAGGTTTTCACTTAAAATACTTTTTAAATCCAGATTTTTTCTCAAAAACAGAAATTCAGGGCAAATCCAAATAAAACTCAAATAATTTTAAAATAATGAATTTGAAATTAAGTTTTTCAGAAAATGAATTTTTGGGATGTGACACCTGCTCTCCATCTACCATTGCATCTCATCTTTAATGGCATCAACGATCTCGTCTCTAAGGCATGCCTTAATCTCCTCTCGTAGCCATGCCTCGCACTCAGCTTTGGCTCTCTTCCTACTCTGGTTCACTTCAGGGTCCTTTAAGAAACCATGTTTCCATGGAACATAAAGACCAAGGCCTCTCGTGCGACCCAGGTGCTTCTTATTTTCTAGGGCCACAAAGAGTATATCTCTCTCTCCGACTGCCTGGAATGAGCCTTGGGGAGATTCTACACTTAGCACTTTCTACAAAAGCCCGACATATCATTTCACATCCTATGAAGTTATAGAGCAATTACAAACTAGATAGTTCCATATCTTACCGGCAGTGGAACACTTCCTCGCCTGCGGGGTTTCAAAAGGAGATGGCCCCTGATGACATGGTAGATGACTAGCCCTTATCCTATTTTAGGCGTGCCCATTAGGGATCCCGACACAATGGCGGGCAGGCCTCCCACAGGATTGCTTGCTCATCATCCTTCCTCCATTGCAAGATTTTACCCATGTACCCAGCGTTGTTGAGTCTGTAGGGTGTGTGCTTTTTGCCCGGAGGGCCCTGTGCACTGTAGTTTCACTCCTAAAATTATTTGTCATCTTCTTCACCACAAACTTTTGCCAACACAGTTCCAAGAACTGATACTTTTGGAAGGGCATTAGATCCTTCTCCACGTATTGCCTGATAAGCATGCTCTTGAAGTTCTTTCACACTTTGCACGCTGCTAGCAATGCATGTTGTCACACAGAGGTCTAGTGTTCTTCTGGGATCTCGAACGATTGAAAATTTTCTGTCACGAACTCATTTTTTCGATCTTTGCTCAAGTTCTTCTACGAATCGTACTTCATCTTAACCCGTTCCCATGCAACTTTTCTAATCATTCTCTGAAATGTGGACATTGCTCGACGAGGATTGAGAGGGGTCCCAGATGCATTGACATCCGTGATGGGAAATCGACCCTCAGGCCTTTTCGATAATTCTCTTCCACGGTGCTTAGATTTTCTGGAGGATGGTGCATTGCACGCATGAGGCGACGATAACGAAGAATGAGCGAATGATATTGTCAAACCCCGGAATAACAACTCCTGGATCCTCTGTGTAAATCGCACTAGTTTAGGATCAGCTAGTGCATACAGTGGATAACAAAGATAAATATCAAGCATAGTAACATTTATTAACTAAATATGGGCATGCTTGCCAAAGTTTACATCCACAACACATAAGCCAAATTTAAACATAAGCAACGGAAGAAAAAACACCGAAGTGGAAGAAGCTCAACTAGCCTGCCCACAGGCAAACGATAGTAAGACACGGCCTACACGTCCAGATCTTCACCGTAGTCGAAGTCGTTTTCCTCTGTGTGGAGATAGCAATGTGAGTACAAACTTGTACTCCGCAAGTCACACGGAGAAATGCAACATAATAATAAAGGCAAGAAAGGAAGGCATATAGGGTTATCTCAACATAAAATAGCATTTAAAGAAATACAATAAATAGATTAAAAATTGCTGAATTTAATGCAGTAAGTAAAAACAGTAATTGTAAATGAAATTAATACCGTTAGTGCAGGCTCCGACCAAACACTAACCTAATCACGGGCATCCCACCCGGACCATCTTTTCCAAAAGATCTCGTATGGATTCCATCCATCCACATGCTTCCAATCACTCATGGATTCCATCCATCCACAAGCTTTGAATCTCTCATGGATTCCATCCATCCATAAGGATTTTATAAACCATTTTGAAAAACAAAGTCTAATCCATGAAAAACTTTTACTCAACATGCCCATGACCGTGGGCACAACTATCCAGGATAGATTATACGCACTGCAGAGGTTGTACAACTTTACTCATAAGACATGATCATCCCATATTGCCACATGATTAACACACTTCATTTGGTGTGCGGTGAGGTGATCATGTGAGAGACCATGTGGAGATGGCCCCTTGTGTGTGATGAGTAATTGACAACTGTTTTAGGAAAGTGTGAGTTTGGCTTGTGTGGTTCGTGCCAAGTCGTTGCGTGGTGCAGTTGGTTGTGGTCAGACCAGGTCGAACGCGGTCGGACGTGCTTAGGACGAATGTTATTCTTTTCGACCGGTTTGGGCTATGTCGTGCTTAAGTACTCTTTTCTGATGCGAATGTATGGTCTTATTATCTCGAGCGGTGCTATGTGATGTTTTCTTGTCTGTGTTAGCTGCAGGACTTTGAGGCTAAGTCATGGCGAGGCATGGGATGGCCGGACTAGGCACAGGTGGTGCTGAGGTCGAAGCGGTCGGGAGATGCCAAAGACAGCGAGGGCTCGAGGTGGTTGCGAGGCGTGGACAGCAAGAAAAGAGGAAGCTTTCGGGAAGGAGCGTGAGGGGCAATTCGGTAAAATTAACTCAGGCTTGAGGAAGTGGATCCAGATCAAGTTAATGAGTTGTTGGAGCTAACAGGTAAAGTGTGTTGTGAACCCATTAGTGGAGACTATAAAAGGAGAGGGGTAGGCTTCAGGTTGAGCGTAGAGTCTTTCTTTTTATTTTCTCTCCACTCTTTGTGCGAGTCTTTTCTCTTTCTCTGTTGTGAAGTGTTTTTGGCAGATGTAGTTCTCTCTTCTCTTTTGCGTGTGTTCGTCTCAGATTGTGAGATCGGGCATGAGATGATTGTAAAGAATCCTATGTAATCATTCATCTCTTTTCATCTCCAGAGAAGTGTTATGTCTGAGATGACTCAATTGTTTGCTTCTGAACTATCTTGTTGTGTTTTTCTTTCCTGATGTTTTTGCTTGATTCCTTTTGCTTTCTGTTTCAAGTGTGTTCTTGGCTCGAATAGCCTTGATTTTCTTTGGCTCTGAACAGGGACTAAACCTCAAGACAATCTTGGGCAGTTCATCCTGAGAGTAGATTTTCATATTGCATTTTTGGCTGAGTTGTCATGTTCTGTTAGTTCTTCTCTTTTCTGGCTTGATTTAGTCTCTTGGTTTGAGCTCGGTAGAGAAGCTTAGTTTTTGGGTACTTACAAGTTCAGAAGATAAATTCTAGGTGTGTCTGAAGTTTCATGTTCAAAAGATGCGAGAATCTCAGGTTATTCAAAAATTCAGACTCTTCGGTTGGAAGCTCTGCAATTCCTCTGTTTTCTCCCCTGTCTAGGGTTTACTATTTCCATGAGCAGAGGAATCTGGTTTCTTGATAGTTTCAGCTGAGTAGTACTCTTTTCTTTGTGATCTCTCCTTCTGAAGTTGTGTTTTAGCAGTATTTGATCTCCTTTGATCAAAAGACCCGAACTGCAAATGATTCGGTCATTAAGTCTGAAGATCGATTGACTCCCATGTCTTTGGTGTTGGGTCTGTCTGTTCCAAGAGAAAATCAGTTGAGCTTGTGAATTTTCTTGCCAGAAAGAGAGAGTGATTTTATTTTGATGCCTCCTAACGGAATGATGAATGTAGGCGAGCGTATGATTTGTCTTTTGGTCTTCTTTCGGGCAACATAAGTATGTACTGTTTCAGTCAGTTGTCGGTCAGGGGCTTTCGGTTTTTCTTCAGGTAGCATGACAGCCTTTGTGTTTCGGTTTTACTTTCCTTCTTTACTTTTGCTTTTCCCTCTTGCATGCAGTCCTCTGTGTCTGTAGTTCCTTGCCTGTGCGTCTTTCAGTTTTCGATCTGGAGTCAGTTCTTCGGTTCAACTTTTATTCCTTGCCTTTACTCTTCTTCTCTGCTTGCAGTCTTCTGTTCTTTGTAGCATCTGAACACAGTAGCTTCGGTCAGGTTTTAGCTCTGTCAGTAAAATCTGGTTTCCATTTGATGTAGTTTCTTTAGAGCCAAATTTTGTCAAGTCTGGTTTTCCCTCTTTCGGCAAGATTAATCTACATCATCCGGTTTATTCAGTTTTCAGCGAAGGCTTTGTCTGTTCTTTTTCAGTTTCCAGTAAAACTTTTGTCCTCTTGTTTCAAATCTGTTTTTGCTCTAATTTTTGTTCGGATGTCAGTCTGGTTCTTTGTTTCCAGTGAGCAAACCTTTTTTTGATTTCATAGCTGCTATAGCTATCGGAGAAGAAGTGTGTGCGAATACTTGGGGTGGTTTGAAGGCACCATTCACCCCCCTCTGTTGCCATTTCGGTCCTACACCATGACAAGACCATTATAATGCAAAGCCTTCAACTTGGCCAAGCCAACACTAAGGTTTCACCCCAGTAAGGAATCCACTAGACAGGGACCCCCTCTTGAGCCGAGTGAGACTTCTCATGGCCTACGCCATGCTCACTTTCAACCTAGACATGACTCAGATTGGGAGCCACAAATTAATCAACCAGGACTCTCCTATACCAGTCTTATGGTAGTAAGATAGTGCTTCACAATAGTAGCTCACAGACTGGTCCTTAATTGACTTAGGCTTAACCACATACCCCTGTGCCCGACAATCAACACTGTATCACCGAACAACAATGCATGCCTGCACCCACCACCTAACCATTAGCCTAAGTCTAAACCAAATTTTATATTTTATTTCAAAATATTTCATAATCCTCTTTGGCACACCGAAGTCAAGAATACATTTGAAAAGCTCATCATTTTATGTAAAAAGGTATCCCAAAACAAATATTATATCTAAGCAGGTCTAAGCATTTGATATAAAACTCTCTAGCCAATACTAGTGTACTAACTAGAGTTTTATTCTAGGGTTACAAGGTATCGAGGAATTCAATGTCAATGGAGGAATTAACAAGTAGGCAATAACTAAATTTAAAACTGCATTAAAATACATTGAATAAAATTAAGCATGCAATATAATTTAAAACAACATAATTTTATAAAAATTCAAATAAGCTTAAAATATTTAAATTGAGCGCAGAAATGAATAGATTGGAATTTTTGATGAATTTAGGATTTTGAGTGGGCTCAATTGGAGTTAGGATGAAGGAGAACAGGCTCTCGGAAGTTTGAAATCAGAGAAAAAGAATAAATCAAATTTTCTGGAATTAGTTTCTATTGGAAATTGGAATTATGATGTCAGCCCTAGGATTTTCTTTTTGGCAGAATTATTTTTCTATTGAAAAATAGAATTATGACATTGGCACTAATTTTGGATTTCTGGCCGAATTAATTTCCTAAAGGAAATTATTGAGGAGCATGTGGGCTAGGTCCTTGTGGACTGCGTCCATGGGCTTGGCTTTTGCGGGTGAGGTGGCCCGGCGGCATGGCAGCCTGCACTGAGGTGGCACGGCAGGTGGCGTCCCGTGTTCGCCATGTCAGCCGCCACCTCACCGTTAGTGCTGACGTGGCTCACCGGCATTCAGGGACACGACGGCGACCGACGAGGGATGGAGGAGGGAGAGGAGATCACGGCAGTCTCGACTATACCTCGCGTGAGGCTCGGACGTCGATGACGAGGACCGGCGACGAGACTTGGCGGTGGAGGTGGCTCGACTCCAGCGGGCGGGGTGCTTCGACGATGAACTTGGGTGGTAAAGGGGTCGACAAGCTTCACTGAGGCTCGGGGAAGCTGATGGAGGTGGCGGCGCTCCTCGGGAGTCGTCGGGACAGCGAGGATTGCTCACCAGAGTTTTTCTAAAGCTCTGCAAGGAGGGAGCACAGTGCTGGGGCCTTGGGCTGCTCTTCGGGGTGAGTTGGGGGTGGTGGGGGCTGGTGTGAGGGGAGGTTGCGAAGCGGGGAAAACGAAAGTGCAGCCGCCAAAGGAAAGAAATCCGGGGGGGCAAGGAAGGAGCGTGGGTTGCACGGGGAGGAAAAGAGACGGAGAAGAAAGGTAGCAGTGGTGGGGATTCGGTCGGCCGGCGAAAGAAAGGAAAGGGGAGAGAAGAAAGGAAGAAGCGGGGCATCGGGGATGATGGTTTTGACAGGTGGGGTCCACCCATTAGTGAGAAAGAGAGAGGAGAGGCGTGGGCGACGGAGATGGGCTGGGGGCGGCGCAGGGGTAATCTGGTCCGGCCACTTGTCGGGCCAGAGGGGAGAGAGAGAGAAGGGAGGGGCGGACAGCGGGAGATGGGCTATGGGTGACGTGGGCAGATCTTGGCCATCCATGCGTCGTCCTAAGGGAGAGGCGGGGATTTAAATTTTTAGTTTTTGATTTTGATTTTCAGAAAACCCGAGAAAAGCAAATAAAGCTCAAAAAAATACCAAATAAATTCCAAAAATTCTAAAAAAATTCACAAAAGTTCCTGGAGATGTTTTGCACTTAGTAAAATTATTTCCAACTAAATTTGATATTATTTTCTTATAGTGAAAATATTTCTTAATTTCAAAACTAGATTTTAAACTCCAGAAAAACCATATAAAAGCCAAAAAAAAATCTAAATAATGAATTTGAAATAAGATTTTTACAGAAAATCAAAATATAATTTTATTAATAATATTTTAGGTTTTTTTACTTAAATTACTTTTCAAAATCAAGCCTTTTAAAAAACAGAAAATCTGGGCAAAACAGAAATAAAACTTAGGCAACAAAAATACTTATTTTTAGTTAAAAATTATTATTACTATTATTTTATTTGAATATTATTTTATTTATTTGTTATTTTAATAAAAATATGAGTTATTACAGATATCTTCACAAGATAATAGAAGTGACATGAAGATAAACCTATTCTCTCTCAAAATCCAAGTGACATGAAGATAACAGAAGTGGCATCTTCACATGCTTGGAAATTAGGTGGTTTTAGCAATAATTTCAGGTTAATTCCAAATACAAATATTAACAGTAAAGCATATATCCAGTAGTATGTAAGTGAACATGAAGATAAACTTATTATCTCTCAAAATAGATAAAACATTCAGATCATTAACACATGATAATATGCTGAACTGTACAAGAAAGTGGGCATTTATGAACTGCATATTGCATAGATTAAAGTTACGAATTTGCTGTTAGTTAAAGATTTGCACAAGATTAAATCTTGGCCTTCTTCCACTCTTGTCAATATATCAATAATCAAAGTGACTATCTCTTTACTATTCTACTAGTCTGACAATATATAAATTAGCTCAGATAAGAGACAGAGTCAATTGCATGCTATAAGCACAAATAGAAATAGAGAACTGCTATTACAGTGCCAACAAAGTTTCGGCAATAACCAAAAGAATATAACAGATATATGCTACTGCGGTATCAATTGGATCTAGCAATAATTAGGACAACAATAAAATCTAGCAGAATACTTCAATTGATAGTCACAATGATATCTAATATGACAAGTTTCCTCATCAATCAATCTCAAAAAGCCTACAATCTATTATGCAAAAGTCCTCCCGGTGCTAGTACTATTAACAGATTTTCAAAGATAACAAACTGAACAACTAGAACAACAAACTTTATGCAGGATAAAAATGTTAGAAAGTAAAAGCTCACTGGGCAATGGCAATCCAAGCCACCAAGAAGGCAGTAGGGGCAAGCTAGGCTCATCGCAAGAATGATGTACCCCATGAGGCCATGATCCATGAGGACAGAGCAGAGCACTGAAGTCATGACCGGGGTAACTACCTTGCTCGGGGAGGAGGCACGCCGGGGAGGAGTGCAACATACTCAGGGAGGAGGTTGCGCGCTCGGGGGAGGAGGCAACATACGTGCTCGTAGAGGAGATGTACTCGGGGAGGAGAAACGCCGACTAGGAGGCAGCAGGCTCGGGGGAGAAGCTGGTGGCTTGTGCTCGAGGGAGGAGGTAGTGGCTCATGCTCAGGGAGGAGGCGGCGGCTTGGGGGATGAGGTAGCATGCTCACGGAGGAGTGCTCGGGGAGGAGTCAGAGTGCATGGGAGTGGAAGCAAACCCTACATTTTGAATATAAATAGGTTCCACATCACAGTCGGTTCTAATTTAGAACCTTCTATGATAAATTCACATCATAGATGGTTCTAATTTAGAATCATCAATGATGATTAACATCACAGACGGTTATACTTTAGAACCGTTTATGAAAAATATACATCATAGACGATTCTAAAGTAGAACCATCTATGAATCACATGTACAAATTTAGTCATATACATAAATGCAAATTTACATATATATCACTCATTCTCATATACATAAATGCAAATTCACACATTATCATATACATAAATACAAATTCACATATATATCACACATTCTTATATACATAAATGCAAATTCACACACACACACACACACACACACACACACACACACACACACACATATATATATATATATATATCACATATTCTCATATACATAAGTGCAAATGCATAACATATGACACATAAACATTTCATTCGTCATTCCACGTGCTTATTTCCTTTTAAAATTAAACCTTCATGATAATCGACATGTATATAGGTAGCTTCATCACGTTATTCTTTCTCAACCCTTATGTCATTTTCGAAAGGAGGCAACTCATAAAATTGATTGTATTCTTCCTTGTCCACTACATTCTCAACTCTAACAATACTCCTTTTTCCATGAAGAACTACGTGGCACTTCTTATTTGTCTGGTCAGTTACATAGAAAACTTAAACAATTTAGTTAGCGAGTATGAATGGTTCATATTTGTATTCGACACATTTAACATCCACGATAGTAACATCGTACTTGCTGACCTTCACCGGTGGGAGAGACCCAATGGCACCAAAATAGGGGGATCTTGAAAAGTACATAGTCGAGCTCCCAAATATCCTCTATGAACCCATGGTAGGAGCTCCTCAACCCATCGATACTGAATGCATCTACGCAGACACCACTGTTCTGGTTAGTACTCTTTACATCTTGTGCCTACATATACAATGTGTACCCATTTATGTCGTATCCTTGCCATGTCACAACTGTAAATATTGGTCCTTTTACCAACCATGTCAGCATATCACTTGACAAGCTCCTAGTGAGTCACTCCTTCAACCATTGGTGGAACTAACTATTGTGTTGTCTCGTGATCCAAACATTTGGCCACTTCGAATTCTATTGTCGAAGCACGTCCTTATGATGGTCGATATACAAGGACACTTCAGTCATATGTTGCAAAACTGTGAAATAAGTTTGAGCATACACATCCATATCTGGAGTGATTGCTTTTCTTCCGATGGTTCTAATCCCTCGGGCTCCCCTCATGGTGAGATCAAGACACACCTATCGGTTTGACCTGAGTCATGTCTCAATAACCTCTTTGGTTGTATAACCTTTGACGATGCTGCCCTTCGACCGAGATCGATTCCATACATAAGACTTGAGAATTCCCATGAACCTCTCGAATAGGTACATGCTACGTAGGAACACGGGCGCGCACATCTTTATCTCTCACACAATATGAACAATGGTATCAAAAAATGATGGGGGCCAATACATCTTATGATGACATAGAGTCATCACCACCTTATCCTACAGAGCATCTAGTATTTTAGGATCGTTGACCTTCGGAGCAATTGTGTTAAAGAAATAACACAACCTCATGGTTGTCTCTCAGACCTTGATCGGTAAAATACTTCTAATTTCAATAGGGAGCATCTGTGTCATCAGCACATGACAATCATAAGACTTCATACTAATTAACTTCAAATCTTCTATTGAAATAAGTTTCTTCATATTGGCAGAGTAACCAGATAGAACTTTCACATAATGCAAGCACTGGTATAGTTCAGTTCTCTCAGCCTTAGATAGAGTGTAACAAATAGGAGGAAGGTACATTAACCTTTATCGGTCTTTGTCAGTGTTAACTCAAGTTTGGTGTCCATATCAACCAAGTCAAGTTGTGCATTGATGCCATCCTTTGTTTTATCACGAATGTTTAGTAAGAGACTAATCAAGCTGTCACATACATTCTTCTCTACGTGCATGACATCGATGTAGTGGCGAACTTCTAGGTGCCCCCAATAAGGTAAGTCCCAATATGTTCATCTCTTCTTCCAGATATTCTTCTCATGGGTCCTCAACTTATGTCTCTTTTCGAGCACAATATTAAATTCTTAACCATATCATAGACCTCTTTTCCGCTTAAATGCCTTGGAGCTGAACTGTCCTCCTTCTCTCCATCGAATTGTTTCTTCATCCTGTGGTATGGGTGAGCCCTCCGAATGAACCTACAGTGATGCATGTACACAAATTTGCATGAGTGCTTCAGCCACATACTCTCGGTGTCATCTAAGGGGTGAGTACAGGCTTTGACCCCTTTTGTACGCTGGCCCGATAGGTTAGCAAGGGTAGGATAATCATTTATGGTGCAGAACAACAATGAGTGTAAAGTGAAGTTCTCTTGTTTATATGCATTCCATACCTGTGCCCCTTCAATCCACAGTATTTTTAGATCTTCAACCAATGGTGCTAGATACACGTCAATATCATTCCCAAGTTGGTTAGGCCCTTGGATAAGTATCAACAACAAAATATACTTCCGCTTCATACTACCAAAAGGATTCATTCTCTTGTACTCAATCCAAACCTTATATTCCTCGATTCTGCACTAAAGTCTGCAAACCTCCTATCAATGTTTCTCCACTGGGCAGAATCAGTAAGGTGTCTTAGCAATCCATCCTTCTTACGCTCCTCTGAGTGCCAATGTAGCAGTTTTGCTTCCTTTGGTTTTGCAAAAAAAGCACTTCAAACAGAGAATTACAGGAAGATACCATGCCACCTTAGCAGGAGGTCCTTTCTTCACCTCTATTCCCTTGCCGTTATCTGATTGATTCTTACGCTTGTATCGGGATACATTGAACACAGACATACCTGCATGTTTGCATACTCTTTACGGTAGATGATACATTCATTCGGACATACATGTATTCTTTCTACTTTCATTCCTAATAGATAAAGAATATTCTTGGCTTTGTAGGTAGTTTTGGGCAACTTGTTTTCCTCTGGAAGTATGTCCGCTAAGAGACCTAATAGTACCATGAAACTCTTGTCGGACTAACCGTTGCTTGCCTTCAATTTCAACAATTCAAGTACGGCTAACAACCTCATGTACTTTGACATACAACACATGAACAAAGGTTTCTTCGAGTCCTCCATCAAGCCTCACTGATCGTGCAAAAATAGCACACCTGCAAGTGCACGGGTTGCCACTGAAATAGCGGTGAGTGTCGTGTTCTCCACAGGGACTAGACTGAGGCCACCGGTGCTCAGTTAAAGCTAGATCAATCAAAACAGGGGAGCAAAATAACCCAAACGACTACCAAATTAGCTGAACGAACTCTAACCCACACGATCAAAATGACGAATGAACTAAACGATCAAAGGACGACAGAATGAACGATCGTGCGAATTGACGTCGTACGACCGAATGAACTACACGACAACTGACTACACGAACGAACATGCATGAACTACAATGACTACAAGTACGATGACACGACTGCCGATCGATGACCTAACTAACTACCGACCGCGAGACAGAAGGAGGGAGTCTAGAAGCATGGAGGGAGTCGAGAGAGAACGAGGGAGAAGATGGTCGACGACTAACTAGACGACGGTGGTAGGACAACATAAAACACAGAACTACGAACGCACGCACGACTTAACTACCGACTGACCGCAGAAAGGAGAAAAGAGGGAGTCGAGAAGCACTAGGTGGGTCGAGACAGCAAGGGTAGGAAGACAGTCACCGGCTAGCTAATCTGCGCACATAAACAACACTGCGGCACAAAACAATTCACTTGAAATCACAGACACTAGCGATACTCACTAACCAACACATATAACAATTGAAAATACTACTAACAGCACAAATTGCAAAATCACATGAGCATATAACACAATAACAGAACAGGGCACAATATCATCTCCACTGATCTCATGCACACATCACAGATCACAAGTTAACATTCACAGTGCAATAGAAATTAACAATCACTAATAGCAATTTAGTAGAACAGTGATTGAGAACAGCAAGTCGAGAAAGGAAGAAGGAAATGAAATTTAACTGAGGAGTAGAGCATAGGAAGCAGAGCAGAGACTGAGGTCGTCGGTGAAGTGGAGCCGAGGAGGAAGGGGTTAGTGCAGATGTCGCCGGTGATGTAGAGGAAGTGGTGGCGGTCGGAGAAGAAGTCATCGCCGTCGGTGTCGGTGAAGAGGAAGCAGGAGACTGTGGAGGATGGTGGTCGGAGATCTATTGGTGAGATCAAGGAAGTTGAGGTGGCCGTCGGTGTCGGTGTTGTGGGGGGATCGACGGCGAACTGGCGGTGGAGAAGAAGATGCGGCCCTCGCCAGCGCTGGAGCAGAAGAAAATGGGAGGAAAAGCAAAGTGGGGCAAATGAAGAAGAGAGGTGGCGACGCACGGGAGTAGGCGGCGCACGGGTGGAGGATACGGCCGCGCGGGTGGAGATAGGAGGAGGATCTGCAGAGCAGAGAAAAAGGACAGCGACGCACGGGTGGAGAAGAAGGAGCGGTGGGCGGAGATAGGTGGAGATGGGAGGCGGAGAAGGGAGGCGCGTCGGAGGAGATGGGTTGGCCGTCGGTGAGTCTGGCCGACCCTCACTGGCGCCGGAGAAGAGGAAGGGGGAGGAGAGCAAAAGGGAGGCAGGGATAGAAGCAATGGCCAGCTCTATCTGGTCTAAGGAGTGGATGCGGAGAGGATGGCGGTGTGGCGAGACGATGGCGCGGTGGAGGAGCAGCGGGGGTGCACCGACGAGCTGCGGCCCAACGCTCGCCGGCGGCCGGGTGTGGAGAAGGAGGAGAAGCAAAGGGGGAGGCAAGGAAGAAGTTGTGCCGGGCTCAACCGAAATGTGGATTGCGGCTAGAGTTTGGATACCGAGATGGGGATTTGGCAATTTTGCAATTTAGTCCTCATAGTTTTTTGGAATTGCAAGTAGGTCCTTCCCCATTAGTCTTTCTTCTGTTCTGGCCCTCTAGAAGTCCGATTTCATCGTGGTTTGATTCTACGCATCCGTGACGATGCGCACATCTGTACAGAGCAGTCCCGAAAGTCCAAATTTGTCATTTATACGCCTCGATCGCGCCAGCCTGCAGAAAAATATTGAAAAATGTAAAATGGTCCATTTCGAGCAATTAAATACTAGAAAAGTATGTAAATGATGATAAATGGTCTTAAAATGCGAAGAATATGAGGGTAAAATGACGGCTAAATATATGCAAAAATGATGCATGTCATACCCCCAAGCTTTAAACGTTTACTTGTCCTCAAGTAAATGGCATGATATTATTGAACCCGGACAACAAGTCATGATGGTAAAATACTAGTTTCATGCATGTAATAAGTTAAAAGGCATACAACAATGTAAAATTAGATTATCTAACTTGAGTTTTATGGACCATCCAAGAAGAGAATGAATATTCTTGCAAAGATCTCAAGTGATAACTACAACATTTGACCAAATCAAGTTACACACACAAGTGTCGAAGTAAACTAAGTGATCACTTGAATCCAACCAAAATTGTAAGGCATTGGAACTAGGTATAACATCAAGAATGAGCATAGCAAAGTGTCATGCTAAGGCATTTGCTATTTGAGACAAAGAGACTAATACTTGCATGGTATTTATGAAAAAGCCCACACTTGAGCCATGATACCTAATTTTTTTGTTGATTTTTAGCAAATTTAGAACACACAATGGGCACTTGTGCCACTTATTCACACCCTTGGACAAACTTTGCTGCTTATTCACACTCACACTTCACTTGGGCAAAACTTTGCCACTTATTCAACACATTTTTGAACCAATGTGACATAGTCACTTATTCCACACACTCACACATTGCATCACAATTTTTTTCTTTTCTTATGATTAAGCATCTTTAACCGATTTTCATTAATACTAAGTAACACGTGTCCCGAGACATGGATACCTAGATAAATCAACCAAGTTATTGGCTCAAGATAGGACGACCCCTTTCACAAATTTTACATTCAAGTAAAGTATTAATATCTAAAATAACATATGTCAAAGCATGAATCTAAGATATAATCATTCAAGAGACGATGACTAGAACCAATTCAATCCGCAAATGGTTAAAACATATGCGTAACTCGCAATGAATCAAATGCTATAGGATCACATGGTTTCTAAGCACATCAAGGATAATAAAAGAAATCAAGCTCTACAATATGATGCCAAGTGACTTAAGACATACAAGGAACTAGTGACAATATAGCTCAATTAAGAAAATTTCGGCATTACCTTTCTTGATTAATCATGGCATGGGCTCACATGGCCAAGATATACAATCAAGCATAACATGAGAGTAATAGTAAAGGTCATATATCATCAACATAAGCATAATATGAAGCATAAGAATGACCATAAATCATCAACTACACGACAATAAGCTCAAATGCTCACAAATATAATACAAACATACTAGAACATCATCCATATACATACAAGTCCTCCCCCAAGCTTAAATTGAGCAATGAATCAAGAATGTACTTAAAGGGGTATGAAACAACTCACCGGGTGCATATGATGCAGTGGAAGTAGACAAATCATCCCATGGCTTCTCGCATGTACAAGATGAAGATCTAGCATGGGACCTGAAATAAAAAGAAAGAAAAGAGGAGAAACCAACAAAAACTAACAAAAGGTATGGAAATAAAAAGATAAAGAGATGCTCATTTGGGTGTAGCGGGAGGAGGGCCAAGGACGGGACATGGAAAAGGCACATGTCCGCCCTCCTCATGAAGTAGCATGCCTCGAAATCTACTTGGATCCCAAGGAATATCGACTCGAACCATGTCCACTTGTAGTCGATGGTACAAAAGTGTAAGCCTACAAATAACTCAAAGACATGGCAAGTATGTGTGATAGGGTCGATACCCTCTAAGTCATCAATAGAATATCCAATCACGCAGGCATATCGATAAAGTACATCATGAGGACTATAAGTGAGATGAGCACAATCAGTAATAGAGTATGTCTCATCAAGGCCAATGAAATCAAACTTGAGGTGATTGGAGAAGAGTTTCCAAACTACCTGAAGTGTCGGTGAAGTAGAGCAGTCCTGAAAGTCCAGATTTGTCATTTATGCGCCTCGATCGCGCCGGCCTGCAGAAAAATATTGAAAAATGTAAAATGGTCCATTTCGAGAGATTAAATACTGGAAAAGTATGTAAATGATGATAAATGGTCTTAAAATGCAAAGAATATGAGGGTAAAATGACCGCTAAATATATGCAAAAATGACGCATGTCACTCTCTCTCATCATAGTTTGCATCACAAAGCATCTAATCTAGCTTGTCATCATGCAGCCTATCCTAATTGGAACTACAATCGACATCATCCAGTGGTATATCATTGACTTCATTAGTGATGTCATTATTACTACCTTCCTATGTAAACTACTCTTCACTATGACTAGTCCAACGTGTATACCCCGTTTTGAAACCCCTTCGAATCAAGTTTTCTTCGATCTACGCTCGATTCTTAAACATCTTCAGATTCTCGTAGTTTGAAATAGGTAACTCCTACTACAGGGTTTGAGTTCTTCTGTGGAAAGCTAACGGTCAAGGCTTTATTGTCCTCGGTGTTGGTCGGGACTTGTTCTCTGGTTGATGATGATGGTTGAAATCTGTTGACCAGTGGTGGAGTTCTTCTAGCTTTGCGAAAGCCTCTAGTATTCAGGTGCTGGGCAGACATCCGTCTCTTCTGGTTCTCTATTGCTTGCTGCTTGGACTCCTGGCGGATAGCCTTGCTAACCAGTTGGTGAAAATCAGTGTAGTCATTGGAGAGGAGTTGAATAGACAGATCATCATTGAGTCTTTCTAGAAATCTTTCTTATTTGGCTTCATCTGTAGCAACGTCTTTTGGTGCATTACGTGCTAGTTGATTGAACTTCTACATTTATTCATTTACTGAGCAGCTTCCTTGTTGTAGAGTTTGGAATTCTCTCTTCTTCAGGATAATGGTACCAGTAGGGATATGAGCTTTGCGAAAGTTCTGCATGAACTCATTCCAAATGATGGCTTGTGCGTTTGTATGACTGGTAGTGTAGTTGTCCCACCATTCGGAAGTAGGTCCATTAAGCTGATGAGAAGCGAACAGAACTCTTTCTCGATCGCTGCATTGGGTGATATCTAGCTTCTTTCCTATGACTCATAGCCAATCATCTGCATCCATGGGATCAGTGCTGCTGGAGAAGGTCGGGGGATGCATCCTCATGAACTCTGATAATCTTGATTGTGGAGCCTAAGTTGGTGGTGGCGGAGCTTGTTGTGCAGGATTGTTGATCGTCTGTGCTAGTAGTTGGATGAGTTGATTCTGGTTGGCCATCATTTGAGCCCAGTCAAATCCTTCGGTAAGGGGTGGTGGAGGAATTGGAGTAGACTGACTTCCTTGGGTGTTATTGTTAGTTTTCTTGTGTTCACCATTTGCTTGAAGTTTAGGTGAGAGGAGATTTTTAAGACAAAGGAGGGGAAAGGGTTGTTTTGCACAATCCAATGAAACACCAACTTAGCAAAAGCCTTTATTAAGCAAATAATAGCAATATTTATGGCTGCCGACAAAAGAGGAAACTGATAGCTCATAACTTCGTCAACTTTCTTGCTTAACAATTTTTCCTAGAGAGGTAAGGGTTGTCTTGGGGTCATCCTTCACGACTCTCAAAGTGTCAGCCTTCAAGGCGAAGATTGAAGTTGCAGCAGAGTCAATGAAATTAAATTAACCTAACACTTGATTTTATTTTAAATTAAATTATTTTTTCTAAAGATTTTGAAATAAACAGCTGGGCTGTTACAATATTCCACCCCCTTATTCTACATATCCTTCTCGGTAGCTCTTGTAAAAGTAAGTACACTGTTAATATACTCTTCACTCATACGGTTCTTAGCGTACATCCAGCTCAGTCCTACGTTACACATATAATAATTTAGTATTAAATATTCAATTAATTAATTAGTATACTAGCTATGTATGATCTAAAGTAGCTATATGTAGCAAGAATAATTTATTAAATTGAATTAAGTAAAAATAGACTATGAATTGGCTAAACCCTAAACTACGCTAGATGTAAATAATTTTCTCTCTGCATCAAGATAGATCTAAACCATCTTCAATTCTCCCTTTACCAAAAGCTAAATCTACAATATAATACAATTAGGAATAAATTACTATCCATATATAGTCAAGAATAAATGGATCTACAATCACTCTTGTCAAATACGCGGTCTCCTTTCACCAAATGGCTTCAAACCCCACCTCCTCAAAGCAGCAGCCTGCGATAACAGATCTACAAATTAAGACAGATCTGTGAGGGTTGACGGGTCTGAAATTAATAATCGATATTATTACAGATGGTTTTTAATACAAACTGTCTGTGAAATTTCATAGATGATTTAAATAAAAAACATTATATGTGATATTTGGTAATATCACAGATGGTTCTTGACACTTGTTAAGAACTGTCTATGATAATTCACAGACGGTATTCACCATGAACCGTATGTGATATTACTTCTTCACATACGGTTTTTAGTACTGATAACAACATAAATGGTCTCTAAACCAAAAACATCTGTGATTATATTTAATACTAACGGTTTTGGTTAACCATCTATGACGAGATGTCTAGTATTAGCCTTTTGTAGTAGTGACATACATACACACATATGACACCATAATGCGACACCATGGTGCCTAGCTACCATGATTTTAAATGCATGAATTCAATCTAAATTTAGGCATATTTTTTGAAAATTTCAATTTTAAGGTATATACACATCTATAACAATTTAAATTAAACACATACCTATGAAAAAAATATAGTTGAATTCAAAGATTTTGAAGGAATTTTGATCACATGCTTTGCTAATTTTTATATAACATCCCCACATACCAACAATCAAACTTCATTAAAAAAGGCAACTCTAGTTTGAATTTCAATTCAAAATTGTTTGAACTAGTTAGTAAACTAGTTAAATTTGACATCCAGAAAATCCAAAACATTTTGCACGTGATAACAATGGAAAATAACTATTTTAGTTCATGGTGCCCAGGCACCATGGTGTACTAGTTTAATCATTAGTTGACTTTAATTTGTTTAAAGTTCAAAAGACTTGAAAAAATAGGTTTTTACACTCCTTTTGTGACTGAAAATGTTGTTTTATATGAACAAATTATCCTAATATCATTGCTCCAAATTATTTGTACTCGAACAATATAGATGTCCTCTTTTGGATAATTTAAATGTTCTTCTAGATTTTGTACTAGCAAGCTTTTGCTAGATTTACTCTGGCATGTTTTTATATGAAAAAAGGTTAATTACAGTCGGTTAACACAAATATTTTTGACTTAATTAGCTATCAAACCAAAAACCTACTATATATCGACACAATGCAGGTGCTATATACCAATTGGACTAGACATTTCGTTAGTTGACAATTTACTCCAGGACTAGACATTTCGTTAGTTTACAATTTACGCCGGCGTGCTGCACCCCAGCTATCATACGTCCACATTGCTATCTCTATGTACTCTTTTCAAACAAACACATGCTATATATTTTCAAAATATTTGAAACAAACACATGTTTTAAGTTTTGAATTAGTAGTTTAACCATCTTGGTGGAAAAATGTTAACATGTTTTAAATTGCATATTCATTAAACATCGAAGCATCTGTGTGTGTCTACATACATACATACATACATACATACATACATACATACATACATACATACATACATACATACATACATACATACATACATACATACATACATACATACATACATACATACATACATACATACATACATACATACATACATGGGAGACAAAAGCAAAACAACCTCTGCTCAGCCTACCAACTCCTAAACAGAACATGGAAGAAAAGAAAAACAGCCCATCCACTACCAGTGCACACCCTCATATTTATGGATTTTGATTACCGGGTCTCCAACTCGCTTTACTCGCTAACTCAAACCGAATCCGCTTCCTCTTTGCAGCCTTACACATTTACTAAAATGCCACGACTACAACTTCCTGGAAACTTCCTCATTTCTTGCTGTCCAAGCCTCGCAGCCACCTCGAACCCTCGCCGTCTTCGGCATCTCCCGACCACTTCGACTTCAGCATAGCATGTGCCTAGTCCGACCATCCCATGCCTCGCCACAACTTAGCTTCTAGGTCCTGCAGCTATCACAGACAAGAAAACATCACATAGCACCGCTCGAAACAGTATAATCATGCATTAGCATCAGAAGAAGGTACTCAAGAATGAAATACCCAAAACAAACTCAAGTCTCTAAAACAAGCGTCAATTACTCATCACAAACATGGGGTTACCTCCACATGGTCTCTCATTTGCAAAAAGTAATAATTTGAGGTAAATACACTAAATATATTGAAAGTGAACTTTGAAAATGATTAATAATTAAATAAATAAAAGAATTGAGAGTAACCATAAGTGAACTGACCATTTACTCCAATAAACCACCTATGAATTAACTGTTTATGTAATGAACCAGCAATAAACTAACCATTCACTTCTCAACTTAATCCAACCAAGTATTAATGAAAACTTTACCTCTCGTGTGAAATCACCGAGCATTGTCTATAACCGGGGATACGACTATTCGAATAGTTTTACACTCTGCAGAAGTTGCATAACTTTACCCACATGATATGATTATCTCTACGTAAAAGAAAATCACAATAAGGCTTTTTACAATGCTCAATCTCAATCTGATCTCGTCCGCTATGGTTTCGCTGTCGAATAGGCTAACCACCTAGTCGATAATTGCTCCCTCTTGCGCTAATAAAACATCAGTGGCAAAATCAAAGTTGAAACTTCACAAATTATTATGCCAGGTCGATCCCATACTAGACATGTGGTTGTACAATAAGGCTTAGATCAATGGCACATAAAATTAAGTCCTTAGACATTACTCAGGTTAAACATCTGCATCCTTGAAATACTAACCACACTTCCCCCCGACTGCACGATCATTCGCCCAAGTGAAAACCATTTTGTATGACACCACCAATGACACTACCCATGCCAAGGTGCACAAATTTTATAACTATGGCTAACCACCACAATTTAATATCTCATTAAGTTAAAATTAATTCATTGATCACATGTGATGATAACCCAACATACTATAAGCACGGCTAAGCATACTAAACGTACAACCATGTGACAACTAATATTGTATCACTAGATAAATACATATCCTATGGTGATAATGGAATCATGGCATTCAAATTATTAAGGAGAAATTAATCAAATAGGTCATTAACTACGAATACAAAGGTTTTATAATAAAATAGCAATGCATAATAATTTAAGATAAAATAATACATAACAGATTTTAAAACTAGGTTCAACATAATCAAAGGACATGACTTGTCTTGGCCTTGCTCAGTTAAATGCTCTGGATCTTTAAATCTTGCTTCAACTACTTCAAAGGCGTGATCTAATGAGAGAGAAAACGGAACAAAGTACAAATAAAAAATTAAATAAAATTCAAAGGAACTCCAAAAACTTCAAAACTAGAACCAAAAGATAGAGCTCAACTAGGATAGAGGAGAACAAGCTCTTGGAAAATCTAATCTAAAGAAAATACTGTAAATTCCGAAATCCTACTATGCTGTGGACTCGGTGCATGGTAAAGCAAGTCTACGGTGAACTTGGCCCATGAAATAGTGCATTGTGCATGGCTTAGATGATGTGGCAGGTGACTGGGCAACTAGGGCTGAGGTGGTAGGGTGATGTGGCATGCCGACTCGGCTTGGTCTACGGGTTCACAGAATAGTTGACCTGACATACGGGACCCACCTAGTCAGTGAGACAGTGCACTGTGAACTCGATCGCAGCAATTAGAGGCGAGAATGCAAGCGAACTCAACTTTGGAGCTCGGAACGAAGGCGACAGAGCATGATGAACACAGTTGCAGGGATACCGAGGTGACTGTGGCGCACACATCACAGAACTCAAGGAAGGCCGACTTGAGCTTAGCTCAGAGTCTGCGGCAGACATAAGCGAGCAGCGGCAGTAGAGTTCATGTTGAAGACAACGAACAGTGCACAGACCGGCTAATGTGCGACGTGTGGCAGACAACACGTGTGAATAGTACTGAAGGGCATCGATGGCCAACACGTGGCGATGCCCGAACGGACGACCGGTGCGAATTGGGCCGAGGGAGAGGATGGGCTGGCTTAAGGGATTTAGCCCAAAAGCCTTCAGAGATTTCTTAAGATTTTCTAATTCTAGAAATTCAACTAAATTCATTTGAGCTCTAGAAAATAGCAAATAAATCCAGAACAATCCCGAAAAATTCTAGAAAAGAAAAACCTTGAGACTCAAGGAACTCAAATAAAGTACTTTCAGCAAATGTTCATGTTTATTTTAGTCATATTAAATCCTTTTAATTAATAAAAAATTCATTTTAAGCTTGAATTAAATCTAGAAAAATTTAAATGGTGAATTTTCTTTTAAAAGCTTCAGATAAACTCTGGAAAATAGGATGTTACAAACCAGCCCCGCTCCCCCCTAAATTGGAATCTCGACCCCAAGATTCTAGCTCGGTAAGGGAATAGGTTTGGAAACTCTGCTCTGAGATCCTCCTCATGCACCCAGGTGGCTTCCTCCTCAAAATGATTACTCCACTGAACTTTGCAAAGACAGACAACCTTACTCCTGGTCACACACTTGGACATTTCCAAGATTCTGACATGGTGTTCCTTGTAAGACAAATCCTCTTAAAGATCAACAGCTTCCACTGGCACTGCGTCATTTGGCACTCTCAAACACTTCTTCAGCTGAGACACATGGAAGACATCATGTATCCCACTAAAGGTCGTAGGTAGCTCCAACTGGTAAGCAACCTCTCCCCTGCACTTTAATATCTTGGTGCAAGTTTTCCTTTCATTTGAAACCTCTTAACAACTTTGAATGGAATAATCCTGAGAGACACATAATGTAGGCGCCCAGATTTTACAATCCGGATTCCTCTGTGATTCCACCGCACTATTCCCTGGATCAGTAGATAGTGCTCACAGATTACAGTTTTGATTATGAAAGTACATACCATACGGAAGCGTAAATATATAATAGTAGACTTACTCATGGGCCGATTAGGCCGAAATCAATAAATTGCAGCAGCGGAAGAACGAAGCAACAGGTGGGGCCTTCAGGACATGCCCACAGGCAGCCAACTGGAGGTTCGCGACCTAGCCCTCGACATCTCATCTTCTTTGCCACCATGACCAAATAATGTTGCTGAAGCGTAGTGATCTGAATCTTGATTCTGGATTTGTTCTGAAAGCGAGTGTGAGCACAAACCACCGTGCTCCGCGAGCCAATACACATGATGCAAATAAGTAGTATGCATGGCTTATCAAAGGATAGGCTCGGGTTATTTTATTTGCCAGAAATTGCCTTTAGGAGCATTATTATTATTTAATCACAGTATTATTGTTGCTGCCTAAACTCCACCCAGCAATTACTATAATTGACTTAATCCACCAAACACACACTTTCTATATTGGATGCTGTCTAAAACTCCAAACAGCGAATATCATCAATTATACAATCCACCAATCAATTTCTATCTAAATCCCCAAACCATGAGTATCATAATTTACATAATCCACCAATCAATTGCTACCTAAAACTCCAAACAGCTAGTGACATCATCTATCTGATCCACTGACCATACACTCATTGCTGCCTAAGACTCCAAACAGCGAGTATCGTCAGTTTTTTAATACACCGAAATCATTCGTATCAGGACTTTCTAACAATTCAATCCTTTCTATATTTGATCCAAAACCATAATTTGCTCTTTCAATAATCAGCCTTTATTTAACTCTAACCAGTTCACTAATATACCTCTACCAAGAATATCAGTGATCAAGTCTACGATTCCTTAGTATACCTCCACCAAGATTATCATCGATCAAGGTTATAGTCCAATAATTGTTGTCATTCCTCCAAATTCCCAAAGATTCAATTGAACAACCCAGTAATCGATCAGATTCTATTAATCCTATTATCACCACCATCTCCCAAGAATTTATATTAGTTATCAGTGTTGTAATCCAGCAATTACCTTTGTACCACCTAATTCTCTAAAAATCATTTAAATCGTCTATCTAGCCTATATATTCATTTAGGCTCCGCCAATTTATTTCTCTAGAATCCACACTATCATATCCTTTTTACGTGAATCCACCAACACCTTTATATGTTTACCTCAACCACCATCTTCTTTTCTTACAGCTCTATTTATTCTTCCTAACATTTTACTTTGCGGGAAGTATTATCATTACTTTAAAATATAATACATAAAAATTTCCTGAGACCTAACAATTTTTAACAAAAAACATAATGTGTAAGGGAATGCAATAATAATATCATCCAGATTCCATCCACCATTTCATGGTCTCTGCACCATATGCTATACCTTTAGCGTTATAGCCGCTTACATTACCACTGGGACGACGCCTAGGACAACACCAATTTGGGCTTCCCACTGCCCTCCATTTCCCATTCCACGATTCAAGATTTTTGAAATAGAACTATATCTAGTTAAGTTCCCATGTCCGCCCTTGACCGTGGGCACGGCTATTCGAATAGTTTTGACTCTGCAGAGTTTGCACACTTTACCCACAAGAGACGGTTTACTCGTTGCCTCACACGATTCCTTAGCCGTGCGGTTGAGTCTACCATCACAGTAACCATTCACAGTACCTCGCCCCTTCCATCATCTCACCCCTATGAGCTTGGCCCGCTTGCGGCAGGTCTCATAGGTTGTGTGGGATGTTCTCCTTCTGAACGCCTAGCAGCTGGCTACCCACACTGCTAGCACGCCACAATAGAACTTCACCCTCTGCGGATGCCCCGTTCAAGCCGTCACCCAGACAGCCGCTTGCACTACCTCACCTCCTCCACCTATGAGGATGACTTTCAGGGTCCGGTAAATCTACTAGGTCAAGTTGTACTTTACAAACTTGTGGTTGGACTTGTTTTACGCAGGAGGTCATGACAAGATTCAGTCCTTAGAGTTATCTAGGCAGTTCTACCACAAACCACACTCTCGTGCACCCTTGCACCATACCCCCAAACCATCCGCCCAGATAGATAAGCAATTTGATATTTTCGGGAATATAAAATAACCATATCCAACATACACCAGTCATTACCACCATGACTGCCCAACCAATTTTTCTCATGATTGAAAGTAATGCTTGGCCATTCTTGCGCCCATGAGTTTCTAAGCAATACTAAGCATGTCATATAATTATGGACTTATTTTCGAAAGGTTACTATTATAATTTTGCTAGGGCGACAAGGTTCACATATCCAAATATTTCAAAGGAGGTGGAATATTAATCAAGCTAAATAATGGGCATATAACTAGAATCTTAAATTAAACATGTATTTGCATATAAAATAACAACATGTAATTTGATAATTTAAACAAAAATAATTTGTAGAAAATGTAGGTTCAACATGATCAAAGTATTGACTCGCCTTGCGCGGTTTACCGCGATATTGAGCTCACTCAAAGCTATCTCATTTGATGGTCTTGGGCTTCTGGTCTTTATCTCCACCTTGATCTTGATCTCGCTTGATCCATTGATTCTTCGGGACTCCATTTTCTAACTATGCGATAAGCGACTGAATCCAAATAAAAACAAATAACTCAATAAATCCAAATTAATCCAATTAAACTTGATTAATTTTTATTATGATTAAATAGGTGATTTGAGACGAGGTTAATTGGACGCGGAGTATTGTCGGAGCTGAACTAGCGATGATTGGTAGCTGGGCATTCAATGAAGGAGGGTTTATGACACAGAAATATTAATGAGATTATCTTGCTTTAGATTTGGGGAGGACTAGGTTGAGCTGGCCATTGAATACTATGGCTTACTCTATTTTATTTAATAACTTCTTTTTATTATTTTTATATTTATCAAGGAAGTTCCATGAGCTAGGTTAGACCTATGATTCGGTGTATAAGTTTTAGCTGAGCTTTGTTTTTGTCGAGCATTAATCTTCCGGGCATAGGTTATATATATAGATGTATATAATTTTTAGTTTACCAATTAAATATTAGAGTCCGGTTTTATAGCATTTTATGGCTCAACATTTTATGTATCCTCAGTTATTACTAGGCTTATTTCAATTTGAATTAGGATCTATTTATACAGGTCGTAGCTTGCTATACTCAATCATGCTTGACTTTATCATTTACTAAATCTAACGTTGAGGTTTAATTGGTGGCACCATCATCTTGCCTATACCTTTGTTACTATTATTAGACTTAGCTTTATTTATTTATCTAGCAAGGCTTGTTTTATAAGGTTATATTTCAATATTTGCTATTTAGCAAAATCTAACACTAAAGTTTATTTATCGATGGCACGCTAGTGATAACTACTATTTACATAACTACATTAGGTAGCTTACTTTTGATCACCCGATGACCTAAGAGGCTACTTTATTATAATTGCCACATCTATATATATTTTTTCTAACATGACATTTCTACTTAAGGACACCCTTTTGATTAAAGGTTGTTATCATTTTATGTATCTTTAGTTGTTGTTTAGTGCAGATTAAGTTTTAAAGGAAAAGATTGTATATATCTATAGTTAGGTGATAGCCTGGCTGGCAATTTATAGTTACATTTCACTATTGTTCTCAATTAATCCTACAGCTTAAGATTCAATTTATCGATGGTATGCTAAAGGTTAGGGTATACATTTTCATTGGGTAATCTTTAATTTAAATCCTTATTTTTATAGTCAAATATGGTACCAAACTTATTTTCCCTAACTTTAAGTTCGATGTCTTTTTGATTGGGCGTTTATTAATTTTAGGACCCCTTTTATTATTGCCTTCACTTAATATTTAGATAAATATAAATAACAAAGACATGTTGATTATGCATATACGATAAGTAACTCATATTAAATCTTAAACAATTTCATTTACATCCTAATAAGATTTGTTGGCTTCCATGGAATAATTTCATATTTTTCCTTGAATATTCCTAATTGAAATGGAGTAAAGAAGCCAAAAACAAAAACAAAAGAAAAAGAATGGGAAACGGGGGAGGACAGGAATCGAACCCAGGACCTGGGTGGGGGGGACTCAGTATCTTAAGCACACTCGGGCTAGCTAACTGGGCCAGCGCTCTTTCGCAACTACCAAGGGGTAAGTTATTTACAAAAGATAATGCAGAAGCTGAGCTCCACCACAAAGCCTTCGGTCGAAACAGGGGAGGCGGGTACACGGAGGAGATGGCGGCGCCGCTGGCGGGGCGTGGCCGAGGAGACGCCGGCGACCCTCAAAACGGGTTATTGGGAGGACGAGGAAGCCGATGAGGGTGGTGGTATGGCCCAAGGTGGCGTCGGCTAGCTGAGGCGACGATTTGGGCGGCCGGCGGCGAGGGTGAGAATGGGGATGGCGGTGCCGGCGTGGGGAAAAGCGAGATGGCGGAAGCTCGAGTGGGAGGGGGAGTTAGAAACCTTACCGTGCCGTCGGATTAGCCGGAGGAGCGCCGTGGGTGGCCGGCGGCGGAGGCAAGGGGCGGCATGGGGATGTCCACGGCGCCGGCGAGCTGGGAAGGGAGATAGCTCCGACCGGCGGTGGGGTTGAGCTCAGGGCACCGTGAGGAGGCTCCCCGAGCATGGAATCGAAAAGTGGCTGCCTGAGGGGAAGTGGGTGGCGGAAATGGTGGTGGTGGCCGGCGTTGGGGAAAAAGGGGATTCTGGCAAGCTCGTCACGGCCTTTCAAATTGGCCTGGAGGGAAGGTAGAGGGGGAGCGGGGTGGCGCCGTGCCATGGCTAATTCCTGGATTGGGAGGTCGAACCAGCGGGACGGCGGGGAGCCCCGGCGGCGCTCGGCGCGCAGCGCAGCTGAGGAGAGGGGAGGGGTGCGGGAAGTCATAGGCGGTTGGGAGAACTCCTTATAGGCTCGGGAAGGGATTGCTGCGGCACCCATGTGGCCAGTGACCATGGCACAGTGGCTGGGACAAGATGGAGCGCGTGGTGACGGGCAGCAGGGCATGGTGTCGGGACGGCTGATGGCAGAGCAGAGCATGGGAGGTAACTCGGGGCAAGCGGGGCGACGTGCAGTAGCAGGTGCTGCAGCATTGATGGCAAAGGGAGCAGGTGGCGCAAGGACAGGTCAGGTGATGCAGGCTCGACGGAGGTACAGAGGGAGCGATGTGAGCGGAGAGGGTACAGAGGAAGGAGGACAGTGAAGAAGAAAGAAGGAATGAAAGAAAGGACGGGGAAAAGAGGAAAGGGTGAGGGCGCCGGCCCACTGGGCAGTGGAGAGAGAGAGGAGTATGGGGAGAAAATAAACGGGAGAAAGGAGGGCCCGTAGGCAGGATAGAGAGGAAAGAGAGGGGAAGAGAGAAATAGGGTGTAGGGCCCACATGCAGGAGTGAGAAGAGAGGGAAGAATGAGAAAAATAGAAAGCTTAAGAAAATCTTGAAACTGAATTTTTAACTTAATTATCTATTTCCTGTTTAACATTATTGATTTCAACTTAATTTCAAATCTTGTTTCAATTATTTAGACTCCAAAACTTAATATTTTTCCTATTCTCTATGTTATTTAATTTGCCCTCGGATTTCGATGTTTCTATTATTTTGTTATGGACTATATATATAGTTTTTGAATATTCAGACTTGGACTCTGGTTTGCTAATTGAATTGAAGGAAAAGATTTTTGGTTTAATTACATAGGGATATATTCTATTGACTTGGATTTGAACTCTGGTATATTTTAACACCTTGAATTAATGATATGTAATATCATTTTCTATCTTTATTATTTTCCAGGGTCATCATTTGCACTTGGAAAATTCTTGGGTTATTAATTTTCATAGCATGAACTCTAAAAAATTCAAATAAATATTCAGAAAAGATTTGGGTGCCAGCAAAATGCAAGAGAAAATTTTAAAACTCTACATTTTTTAACATCCAAATTTTTGGGATGTTACTCATAATCATCTGGCTCAAAGCTCCACTCTCGACGACAGGTATCCGCATAGCTTTTCTATCTAGCCTGAGCAGTTCTTAACCTTTTTTGGATCAACTGAACCTTTTTTTTGGCTTCCTTTAAACATTCTAGCCCAAAGACTTGACTTCCCCCATCTCTTTTCAAATGAGAGGGGTTCTACATTTTCTACCATACAACGCTTCAAACAGTGACATTTTGCAAACTAGTCTGGTAACTGTTGTTGTAGGAAAACTCTGCGAAAGGAAAACAACTATTTCACTTGGCTTCATGGTCCAACACACATGCTCTTAGAATGTCCTCAAGAGTCTGGTTCACACACTTAGCCTGAACATTGGTTTGGGGATGATATGTTATACTGAAATTCAAATGAGCACCCATTGCTTCATGGAAACTTCCCTAAAATCATGAAGTAAACTGTGATCCATGGTCTGATACTATTTTATTAGGTACTCCATGGATATTCACAATTCTTGACATGTATAGCTCTGCCAATTTGCCTCCTACATAGGTTGTCTTGACTAGAATGAAATGGACAACCTTCATCAAACAATCCACAATTACCCAAATTGAATTGAAACCATCCATGGTCTTGGGTAATCCTGTAAAAAAGTCCATACCCACTTCTTCCCACGTCCACTATGGAATCATCAGCGATTGTAGCAAACCTGCCTGTCTTTAGTGCTCAGCTTTCACCCTTTGACACAATCACAAAGTGCAACATACTCTGCTATCTCAAGCTTCATACTTGGCCACCAATATTTGACCTTAATGTCCTGATACATCTTGGTACTACCTGGATGGATTGAGTATAACCACTCATGAGCTTTCTTGAGCAATAACTCCTTCAACTCCTTTTTATTTGGCACACACAACCGCTCCTTAAACCACAAGATACCTTTGTCCACCTCTATAAAATTTGATGCTTTACCCTTACTCATATTAGTCTGGATCCGCTGAATGCTTTCATCCTCTGCTTGAGCTTCACGAATCTAATTAACAAAAGTCAACTGTAACTCCACTGTGGCTAAGATCCTTCCTCAACCAACTCCAAGCTAAGCTTCTGAAATTCCTCATGTAGGGCTGGCTGACTTTCTTTGATCATCACCGTATTGTAATAAACCTTTCTACTCAATACATCTGCTTCTACATTGGTTTTTCCTAGATGATAATGAATCACAACATTATAGTCTTTTATCAACTCCAATCACCTTCTTTGTCTGAGATTAAGATCAGCTTGAGTGAAGATATACTTCAAACTCTTGTGATCCATGTAGATTTGACAATGATTACCCATGAGATAGTGGTGCCAGATTTTCAAAGCATGCACTATAGCTGCTAGCTCCAAATCATGTGTGGGATAATTCTCTTCATGTGGCCTCAACTGATGTGAAGCATAAGCTACTACTCTCTTGTCCTGCATCAGCACACATCACAAACCTTTTTGGGAAGCATCGCAATAGATCTCAAAATTCTTGTTAATGTCTAACAGTACTAGCACAGGTGCAGTGGTCAAACACTCCTTCAGTTTCTGGAAACTCTTTCTGCACTCTGGCGTCCAAGCAAATTTTTTTTCCTTCTTTAGCAACTACATAAGTGGCCTTACTACGCCGGAAAATCCTTTGATGAAAAGACAGTAATAACCAGCCATTCCAAGAAAACATCTGACTTGCGGAATTAATGTTCACGACTTCCAGTTAAGCACATATTTCACTTTCTCGGGGTCAACTGTAACTCCTCCTACTGACATGATGTGGCCTAGAAATGCAACTTCCTTCATCCAAAATTCGCACTTACTAAATTTAGTATATAGCTTATGCACTCTTAGCTTTTGCAACACTAACCTCAAATGCTCTTCATGCTCTTTGTCATCCTTGGAGTAGATCAAAATGTCATCAATGAACACAACGACAAATGTGCCCGAATACTCCATGAACACATTGTTCATCAAGTACATGAAATAAGCTTGGGCATTGGTTAAACCAAAGGATATTACCATAAACTTGTACAGTCCATAATGAGTTGAGAATGTTGTCTTAGGTATATCCTCTTGACGAATTTTTATCTGGTGGTACCCTGATCTCAAGTCAATCTTGGAGAACACTCCGTCTCCTTTAAGTTGATCAAACAAATCATCAATTCTGAGCAAAGGATACTTGTTCTTGATAGTAACTTCATTGAGAGCTCAGTAATCCACACACATATGCTAACTACCATCCTTCTTGATGAACAACACTGGCGCTTCCCACAGAGATGAACTAGGTCTGACATAGCCTTTGTCCAACAACTCTTGTATTTGTTTCTCCAACTCCACTAACTCATTAGCAGGCATCCAATACAGTATCTTGGAAATTGGCGAAGTATCGGGGTGCTAACTCAATCGAGAACTCAACTTCCCTGTCAGGTAGCATTCCTGGAATATCATCTGGAAATAAATCGGGATACTCTTTGACCACTGACACATCCTCTAACATTATCCCTTTACTCTAGCAAACCATAACCTTCTCTGGCTACTCATGTTGGCTTCAAATTTCACTTTACTCCCATCTACACAAGTTAAGGTAATAGCTCCACTTCGATAATGCAACACAGCCTGGTGTTTCTTAAGCCAATCCATTTCCAAAATTAAATCCAAAGATTGGATATCCAACATGACAAGATCAACGAAGAACTTCACTCCCTAAATGGCTATCTTGACTTCAAGACAACCTAGGTTTGTATGCAAGTTGGAGCTCGGGATTGAACCAAGAGAACAGATCCAAGAACAACAGTTTTCAACCATTGCTTTAAAGAAAAACTCCGAGAAACAAATGAATGCGAAGCTTCAAAATCAAACAAAACTATAGCAGGAATGGAATTTACTTGAAACTTACTGATCACAACATCTAGGGCTGCATGAGCCTCCTCTCCAGTGACGTGGTTCACTTGTCCTAGCACAATTGATTGTGGTGCTCGACTGGCTTGGCCTGACACTTGAGGTGCTCCACATCCTGATCTTGAAGCAGGGGTCTGATCTGGTGTGGCTCCTAGATTGAAATGAACTAGCGTTGGAGCTTGATTATGCAGACATTTGTTGGCATAGTGTCCCTGTTTGTGTCACTTGAAATAGGTGACTACTGTTGTAGGATTGGCATTCCTTTGTTGCAGATTTCTTGAACCAATCGGCCAAGGTCCATATAGGAACTGACGAGGCGCTTGCGCTGGGGTCTTAAATCCTAATTGTTGAGGATGGGATGCACTGAAACGAGCCTTCTGGGATTGATGCATCTGAGATCCCTGCTGCATCATCCTTCTTTTGTGAGACCCCTCTAGCTCACGATGACTTTCTTCAATAAGCATTGCTTTGTCCACCATATTTTGAAGACTGGCATAGTCATTGCCTACAACTTGGACTTTCAATCCCAGATTTAGTCCTTTCTTGAACCTCTTCTAACAAGCATCATCAGTGGCAACATCCTCAGGTGCATAGCAAGCTAGCAAAGAGAACTTGTTCAAGTACTTGCTTACTGACATGTTCTTTTGCTACAATTCTCGAAATTCTTCATTCTTCATTACGATCACCCCATCCAAGATATGGGCATGTCGAAATGTTGTTGTGAACACAGCCCAAGTGATGCTTTCTTGGTCCTCATGAGCAGTGCAGTAGTTCTCCCACCACTTTGCAGCGGCTCCCTTGAGCTGGTAGGTGCCATATAGCACTTTCTTGCAATCGGTGCACTGAGCGAGATTCAGTTTCTTCTCCACTAAACGAATTCAATCATCTACCTCCATGGGTACAGAAGACTAGAAAAAGTGGGTAGCTTTGTCATCATAAATTCTACAAACTTTGATTACTGGCGAGCTAGTTGGGGTGCGACTGCTTCGTGATTTTGCCGATTCATCGTTGCATTCATATTCTGCATCATAGTGTTCGTCAATTGAGTCTAAGCTGCCATGAACTGACTTAGGATTGGATCCAGTCCCATTGGGGTTGCTTACAGTTCCTGAGTTGATTGATTTGCATTGCTATCATCTAGGTCTTGGTTCATCTAACTACGTCCAGCTGAGTTCCTGGTGTCAACCATTTTTCTCTGTTCTAAAAGAGAAAGACCACCTGCTGAGAACTGGTTGTATCGGGCTTTAAAAGGTGAGAGGGAAAAGCATAGGTAAGGGGTAAACTTGTTTAAGGGGGATAGCCTAATGGCAACCCTAAACTAAGTAGACACTTATCTAAAGGCTAACAAAAGAAATGATTAAATTACTCCAATAAAGGGTTTTGATATGACTGCAACATAATGCTTATAAGGGCAAAACTGTAGCTCATATCATAAGCAATTGCAAATAAGAGTCAAAACACACTATTCGCTCTTTCCAAGTTATACAAGGGTCTAATCTAGTGACTCCCACTTGGGTCTTGCCAAATAGGGATCGCTTGACTCCTCCTCTGAGTCGCTGTGAAACACCAAAGAGTTGCGGACTTGCGGCAACAGCTCTTCTGCCACAACAGTAATGAAATGCCTAAGATACTCTTGGCGGTTGCCTGCTATGTGTTGTCTCTCATTCGAACTGGGTGGCGTAGATGAAGGTAGAGATACTAGTAGCTACGGTTGAGGTTCCTCTTGTTCTGCTACAATGGGAGTGTATACATGTTGCTCCTTGAAATTCCGAATGAGCTTGGACATACTGATCTCGTACAGCTCGTAGAGACATCGTATGGCCTTGTGCATGGCTCCATACGTGGACCACTCCCCACAAGCACCAGTGCACATCAAACTATGGTGCAGAACTCGGCTACCAATCCTTGTAGTGAAGTACAATTTGGTGATGCACCCAATACGTTGGCCTTTTGCCTTCTCATCAGTGGGGAAGCAAACCGGTGTCCTTTTTAAACCAAGACTCCACAACAAAACTTGGAGAAGTCCTCGCCATCCTCCGGTCTGGCTATAGAAAACTTGAGACATCTATAGTATTATAAGGGAGAGAAGTTCGATTAATAATGAATTGAAAATGACTTTTAAGAATACGGCAAAGAGTAAGAACATTAAGAAAGGGGAAGAGAGTAGAGATATTACAAAATATCCAATTTTGCTTGTTTGATTTACAAAATAGATTTTCTTTTAAATTCTACTAAGGCAACCATTCTGACTAGGGCTTTGTCTTATAGTTGATATGGCTCTGATACCACCTCTGTTAAGACCTGAATATGCAAATCTGGACTCTCTTATGTATACCGCACTAGTCTAGGGTCACGCTAGTGCACACAGTATAAACATAGATGAAATATCAGCCATATCATGATTTACTAAGAAAAGGCTCAACTATTATGAATTATCAGAGTTGAGACCTCATGGCCAAGCTTACAGATAATAGCCTAAAAGGCTTAAAAACTTGTAACAGAAAACATAAATAAGCATAGTAGCCATTCAACATGCCCACATGCAATCGACAGGGGAGCAAAGTCCTAATCCACGAAATCGTCGAAGTATCCTCCTTCAAGTACCTTTTGCTGATATTGTTCCTCTTCTTCAACAGAGCAACAATAGGCATAAAGCCGTGAGTACAATGGTACTTAGCAAGTCCTTTGTAACAAAGAATACAATATAGTATGAAATGCTTACCAAATGATCGCTAAGTGGTTCTTCTGCAAAAAGCAATAATTTGAGGTAAATACAATAAATAGATTTAAAGCGAACTTTGAAAATGATTAATAAGTAAATAAACAAAAGAATTGAGGGCAACCACAAGTGAACTGACCATTCACTCCAATGAACTATCCGTGAACTAACCGTCCACCTAATGAACCACCAGTGAACTAACCGTTCACTTCCCAACTTAATCCAACCAAGTTTTTATGAAAAATCTACTCGCGTGTGAAATCACCAAGCATTGTCCATAACTAGGGACATGGCTATTCAAATAGTTTTACACTCTGTAGAGGTTGTACAACTTTATTCACATGATGTGATCATCTCTACATAAAAGAAAATCACAACAAGGCTTTTACAATGCTCAATCTCAACCTGATCTTGCCCACTAAGGTTTCGTCGTCGAGTAGACTAACCACCTAGTCGATAATTACACTCCCTCTTGCACCAATAAAACATCAGTGGTGAAATCAAAGTTGAAACTTCACAAATTCTTATGCTAGGTCTATCCTATACTAGACATATGGTTGAACGATAAGGCTCAGATCAATAGCGTACAAAGTTATGTCCTTAGGTGTTGACTTGGCTCACAAAACAGCTCACTGTGCATGGCTTAGATGATGTGGCGGGTGACTGGGCAACTAGGGCTGAGGTGGCAGGGTGATGTGGCATGCTGACTCAGCTTGGTCTACGGGACCCACCTGGTCAGCGAGACGGTGCACTATGAACTTGATCCACTGGAAGATGAGGAGGCACGATTGGCATTGGTGCGTGCTAGCATCGGTGCTAACATCACTAGGTGCATGAACCGAGGAGGTAGTCTCACGAACCGAGGAACAGCACGGTGATCGAGTGAAGCAGTGGCGTGGTTAGCTAGCGGTTGGACGGAACAGCGACCAGAGGCAAGAACGCAAGTGAACTCGGCTGCGGGGCTCAGAACAAAGGCAACGGCGCATGGCGAACTCAGCTGCAGGTTGTAGAACACGAGGGGCGACCGAGTTTTATAATCAGGGACGATGAGGTGACCGAGATGCACATGACACGAACATCGAGGAAGGCTGACTCGAACACAGCTCAGAGTTCGCGGTGGACACGGGGGAGCAGCGGCGGCGGAGTTTACGTCAAAGACGATGATCATTGCACGGACCAGCCAATTCACGACATGTGGCAAACTCGAAATAGAACGGCTGGTGGCAGACAGCACGCATGAATAGTACTAAAGGGTATCGATGGCCGACACGTGGCGGTGCCCAATCGGACAACCGGCACAGACTAGGCTGAGGGAGAAGGTGGGCTGGCTTTAAGGATTCGACCTAAAGGCCTTTTAGGATTTCTTAAGATTTTCTAATTCCAAAAATTCAACTAAATTCATTTGAGCTCTAGAAAATGGCAAGTAAATCTGAAAAAATCCCAGAAAATTCCAGAAAAGAAAAACCTTGAGACTCAAGGAACTCAAATAAATACTTTCAGAAAATGTTCATGTTTATTTTAGTCATATTAAATCCTTTTAATTAATAAAAAATCATTTTAAGCTTGAATTAAATCCAAAAAAATTCAAGCGGTGAATTTTCTTTTAAAAGCTTCGAATAAACTCAAGAAAACAGGATGTCACATACGCAATCCTGACCAACCCAATCAACCAATTGCTCCACTAACCCACCACACGGACGGTTACTAGCGAAGTTATTAATTACAGAAAAAGTTACTATCATTTGTACATAAAGTTATCATCTATAATTCATAAAGTTACTATTACCTGCACATAAAGTTATCATCTATAATTTATGAAGTTACTGTCGGCTACACATAAAGTTATCATCTATAATTCATGAACTTACTATCGCTGCACATGAAGTTATCATCTATAATTCATGAAGTCACTATTGCATGTACGTGTAGTAATTTTGCAGTGTTGAAAAATATTCAATATAGACCTTATTTTATTAAGCTCATAATTTAGAACACAATGGTGCAAATGGATCACAGATCGGACTTTTGGTGAAAGAGTTATTTTATTTTTTAGCTTGTAAGCAAGATAAAAAATCATAAGTCAAGTGCACTTATTGTCTTCTCTTTATTACTGCATGCATGCACAAAAGGTACTATCTTCTGAATATAAAGTTATCATCAATAATTCAATAAGTTACTTATATTTGGAAAGTTACTAGCTCATATACAAAATATTATCATCTGTAATTCATGAAGTTACTATACAACCGAGTTAGCATGAACTGCACTAGCTCCCCAGGTCAAGCACGCGGCCAGTGACCCGCGCGTAGCGTGCGCGCATGCGCTCGTTAGAGCGACTGTATATATGTATACATATATGTATGTATGTATGTATGTATATGTATCAATGTATGTACGTATGTGTGTATGTATGTTTGTAATATATGTATGTACATATATCTATATGTTATGTATCTATATGTATGTAATATTCACACACACATGTGTGTGTGTATGCATGTATGTATGTATGTATGTATGTATGTATGTATGTATGTATGTATGTATGTATGTATGTATGTATGTATGTATGTATGTATGTATGTATGTATGTATGTGTGTGTGTCTGTGTATGTACGTACGTATGTATGTATGTACGTACGTACGTACGTATGTATGTATGTATGTGTGTGTATGTATATGTATATATGTATGTCGGACCGAAATGGCAACAGAGGGGGGTGAATGTCGACTTCTAAATACAACCCCTCAAAAGAACCTCGAATGAAACTCCTGTTCAATAGCTATGAAAGATATGAAACTGAGTTCAAAAGAGCAGATGAAGTAGTCAAACACGACTGACCTCTATCTACCCTACGCTTTCTGTCACTCAAAGAAGCAGAAGGTCTACGTGTAGACCGAAAGCTGTTGCTGGGTCCGACTGCTACAGAGGAGCGTGTCAAGACGGTGAGGACGCGGTGGAAGAGATTCTTGGCTTTGCCACGGTCGCGAAACTTCTTCTTGCCTTGTGCGGGAGCTGAGGGCTTCTTGTTGCGGTTCTTGTCGATATAGTCGTTCTAGCCCGAACCGCCGTAGTCACCTTTGCCCTTCCCCAGCTTGGGGCAGTTTGCCCGAATGTGGTTGGGGCCACCACACTCGAAGTAAATAACGGGTCCTCCTCTCTTTCCATCCCTCCTCCTCTTGTAAGCATGGGAGAATCTCCAAGCTAGGAGGGCTAACTGCTCATCCACAAGCTGCTTTAACTGATCATCAGTTATGTCACGAGGGCGCAAGGAGAATCCACACGTGAATCGGAAGAAAGACCGAAGTTTAACCGGGATCGGTGACTAGGCCATCGATCGTGACTTCGACTTGCGAGAGACAATGTCAATCTCGTGAGTCTTGAGGCGCGAGTACAGCGCATCAAGAGTCAAAGTCGAGAGGTCCGTGGTGTCCTTGATGGTAGTCACCTTCATCTCCCAAATACGAAGGTCGAGTGCAACGAGCATCTGTCGAGCATTATCCGAGTCGGGGTATGTGAGACCGACCGCTCGGAGGTTGCTCAGAATCTTGTGAAAACGCGCAAAACACTCATCGAGGACTCGCCAATGAGCATTTCAAACTTGTTGTAATCTCGCTTGAACTGGTCCTGTCGCACCAGCTTTATTTGGGTGGTGCCCTCATGGTAGGCATCGAGGGTCTCCCAAATATCGAAGGCGGACGAAAGATGAGATATGCGGTCAAACTCGCTACGACTCAAGCCCTGGATTATGATGCTCCTTGCCTTAGCGTTTGCCTCAACATCAGCCATATTCCCGGCGTTGATGTTCTCATCGGCAGGAACAACAAACCGGACCTTGACCTTACGCCAGATGGCATACCCCTGAGCCTGGATGTATGTCTCCATTCGGCTCTTCCAAAAGGGGTAATCGATGTCATCAAAGATGGGAAGCTTGGTCGAGTACTTGTCTGTCACCATGGCTCTAAAGACCGGTTAAGATCTATTGAAAAGAGCTAACCGGCTCTGATACCAATTGTTGGACCGAAATGGTGACAGAGGGGGGGTGCATGTCGACTTCTAAATACGACCCCTCAAAAGAACCTCGAATGAAACTCCTTTTCAATAGCTATGAAACTGAGTTCAAAAGAGCTCAGGAACCTTGTGCTTACTAAGAGAAACACAGGACACACAAATAACAAAGACAACACGAGAAATAAAAACACGGGGACGACAAACAGTAAAAATCCCACTGGGCCGGTCAGACCGCAGGCATCAGGCCGGTCTGACCGCTCCCTGGCCGATGGTCAGACCGCTTGGGCCATGCCGGTCTGATCGCCCCATAACGGCCGGTCTGACCGCCCATTACTCCCTGGTCTGACTGCTCCCCTGGTTCCAGTAGCCCGAAAATTCAGTAAGACTTCAGAGAACCCTACTAAAACTTTGTTTTTGAGATTTTCTTCTTTTCTAACCAAGCCCAAAAGGTCAAGACACTAAACTAAATAACCTAGGGGCTCCAAATAACAAGAGGAAACATCAACAACTCATGAAATTCAGAAATTTGACAAGACCTTGAAAAATACAGGGAGCAGACCAAAAACTCAAATTGCCATCCAACCTTTGATCCTATGGCCAAGAAAATTTGTAGATATAATAGCAAAAGCCCCAGGACTAGAGAGTCCAAATTTCATGCCATCTCATGAAGGGAATCAAGAGATGCGACAAAACCCTAGAAATGAACATGAACTGAACAGGGACAACACAAAATCCAAATTAGTCAATGGTCTTGAGTACTTTGCTCATGAGAGTTTGCAGACAAGTTAGCAATAGATAAAGGACTCCCCAGACCAGAAATCAAGCCATCTCCTTAAGGGCAAATCCTAGAAATGAAAACCAAGAACAGAAAAACTGAAAAAGTGCAAATCTTTGATTCGCTCACTTTGCTCTTGGGAAAATCCAATCAAATGATCTTGAGACCTGTTCCCATCACTGAGCAACCCATTTTGCACCTCACTAGCAAGAAACAACAAGGAAACGAAAATCTCAAGAAATCATGCAAAGAGGCATCGAAGGGAAAAGCAGGGAGCACGGGAGAAACAAACTTCAGATTTTCATTCCAATCAACCAATGATTACAAGGATTACAAATAGAGGAATGATTACATAGTGGCTCAACTCATCTTCTCCCATTCTCACATACTCAAGAACACAAGAACACAAGTGGGGAGGAGACAAGAACACAGAGCTACGGGAGACAAGCTATAGACCACTTCTGTCCATATCTCCTACACACACCAACTCCTCACCAACTAAAGCCCTAAAGCCAACAACCTCTCCAAAGCCTCTTTTGACTCACAAAACCCTAATTCTCTCCCAAATCCATGAGGGGGCATGCAGCCACTCCCTCCTATTTATAGCCCTTGGCTAACGGGTCTCCGCCCGCTAAACCCGAACGGAACCGGCCTCTACTCGTGCAGCTTTGCGTTTTTACCGAAACGCCCCTCCTGCACCTGCCGGGAAGCTTCCGCGTTCCTTGTCGTCCACGACTCGCAACCACCTCAAGTTCACACCGTCTCCGGCACACCTTGACCGTTCTGACCTCAGCACCACCTGCGCCTAGTCCGGTCCTCCATGCCTCGCCACGACTCCGTCTCGACGTCCTGCAGCCATCACAAACAAGAAACACATCAAATAGCACCGCTCGATATATGAAAGCATAAATAGCATCAGTAAGTCATACTTACGCATAATAAAGTCCAAACCTGTCGAAACAGCAGAATATGCAACCTAAGCACCTTGACCAGGTTTGACCAAGTCTGACCGAGCCCGATTGCACCACGCAACATCAAGGTCTGAACCAACCAAATCAAACTCGACTCTCCTAAACCGATGTGAATTACTCATCACACACATGGGGTCTCAACCACATGGTCTCTCAATGTATGTATGTATGTATGTATGTATGTATGTATGTATGTATGTATGTATGTATGTATGTATGTATGTATGTATGTATGTATGTATGTATGTATGTATGTATGTATGTATGTATGTATGTATGTATGTATGTATGTATGTATGTATGTATGTATGTATGTATGTATGTATGTATGTATGTATGTATGTATATACACAAAGAGATAGAGATCAATGTTTAATCATTAGTTGACTTTATTTTGTTTAAAGTTCAAAAGATTTAAGAAATTTTAGGTTTTTACACTTCTTTTGTTATTGAAAATGTTGTTTTATATGAACATATTGTCCAAATATCGTTGCTCTAAATTATTTGTACTTGAACAATATAGCTGCCCTTTTTTTGGATGATGTAAATGTTCCTCTAAATTTTGTACCAGCAAGCTTTTGCTAGATTTACTCTAGCATGTTTTTGTATAGAAAAAGATTAATTACAATCGGTTAACACAGATATTTTAGACTTAATTAGCAATCAAACCCAAAACCTGCAATATATACTAGTGTGGTTCAAACCCTAGCTATTACAACGACACAATCAAGGTGCTATACACCAATTGGACTAGACGTTTAGTTACTTGACAAATTTATCTAGCATTCTACTCCCTAGCTAGCATACTATCGACGATCGAGTCATCGATCTTATGAAATAATATAAGAAATATGGCTAAAATCCTTGGCAGAGAATAAAGATGCTCTTTATTGCTATGAACTAGTTACAAGGTGCCTTGAACAAGGTGTGAGACTAGCCATAATTACACTGAATTGAAGGAGATGTCAACCATGTTGTTGAATTGTTTCATTAGGATCCTCCTTCTATCTTTTCTCATTCAGCCTTAAATACAAATGAACTGATGTCAATTGTTCACCAGGGAAGTCGTCTTGTGGAATCAACACATCCGGTCGGGCAAGCAATTATTGTAAGATGGAGGATATCTGAACATCAGTTATTGTTAGTGGAAAACAAACGTGGGAAACAACCGTATGGTAGTTGTTTGTCAGAGACTCAGGGTTGAAACATCGTGCATTTGTAGTGGACAAGGTACGTGTTTTGTCCACTTCACGTAAGGAATATCCTGAAATCCGGTCCAGGTACTAGTTCACAAAATCTCCAATTAGTCATCTGGTCGGACAACATGCACAGTGTTTCTCTGACCAAGGTACTCGGGGAGCAATCTCTAGAGGTTTACGACCATAGGGATCCCTTGGCCTTAATTAAATATTAAAGATGTATTAAGTGATTTATTTAATCCTTATCGGCTACGCCCAAGCTTTAAGTGAATTTATAATTTGAATTTCTTTCGATTAAATTTTAATCAAGGAACTACTCCTTTAATAGTAACAGTAAAGAAGCGGTTCTTATTCACTTTAAAGTTAAAAAACTAACTGGGAAACTAAAAGGTTTTGTGTCCATTAGGTTTCAGATTTGGTAACTCCTATTTGCAGTAGGAGAGAAACCCTTATAAAACCCCTAGAGCGTTGCTTCGAGGTTTCACGCTTTCAAAGAAACCTTTCATCTTTTTCTTTCTCCGCCCTAGCACTCTTCACCCATAGCCTCAAATCCTCCCGATCACCTTTCAATTTTCTGCCACTTAGCCAAAATGTTAGATCTAATCAACGGTTGGAGAGAAATTTTTGAGCGGGAACAAACACTACTACAAAATGGGTCATCACAGACGGTTCGAAAGTGTTATCATAGATAGTTTTTTGAACCATCTGTATTTATGTGTCAGTGATAATCAGAGGTTATCATAGACGGTTTGTGAGCCATCTGTGATAAAGACAACACAGACGGTTTGTAACTAGAACCGCCTGTGAAGAAAATTATTACAGACGGCTCAAACCAAAAATTGTCTATGATACTCATACATCATAGACGGTTGTAGTTACCAACCGTCTGTGATTAGCGAGTATCACAGACGGTTGGTATGTAGAACCGTCTATGATAGTCCTTCATAGATAGCTTACACCACAAAACTATCTGTGATAGTTCATTCTATACCTAAAATTTTTTCTGTTTTTGGCTAACCTCAAGAAATAATGTTACCTATGCCCTTTGAAAACAAGCAAATACAGTGGCAAACACAATAGCATAATTCATTTCCATTAAGATTAGAATCTACCATTACAGCATAACAAGATAATGAACCCAACTCTTTAACATGGCAAGAAAATATAAGAAACAGATATCCTAGCAGACAGTAGAAGCTGGATGCATCGGATGGTAGCCGGATATCACCAGCAATGGAGAGGCGGTGGTAGCGCCACCTTTGTGGCATGACTGTGAGACTACACAAGCCACTCTTACAACACTTATGATAAGAGTGTGTTGTTCAGTCTACCGTGGTGTCACAACGGAGGCGCTAGCTCACAACGGTAGTCGACATCGTCGAGAAACAAGCTGGATGCAGTGCGCGATGTCCTTGATGCCTGCCATCAAGGAAGAGAGGGGAGGGCATCGGATGACGGCCGGATATCACCAGCAATGGAGAGGCGGCAGTAGCGTCACCTTTGTGGCACGACGGTGGGAATGCAGAACACTCTTATGAAACATACGACAAGAGTGTGTTGTGCAGTCTACCGTAGTGTCACAATGGAGGCGCTAGCTCATGGTGTTCAGCATCATCGAGGGGAGGATGCGGGAAGCTAGCTATATAGTGGATGAACGTGCGTGACTGCCGGTGGAAAGGTAGATGGGTAGTAATTAATAAGGGCTGAGCGGTGGGAGGAACCGGTGCCCGCCATTCGATGTGGAGAGAATGGACAGGTGAGATCAAAATCATGGGAGATACGCCACAGATCGGTGACATGTTATTATCAGAGATGGTTTATTATACGAACCATCTGTGATAATGCACATATCAGAGACGGTTTGTTATACGAATTGTTTGTGATAGTTTCATAGACGGTTCTAATTAAAAATTATCTATGATAATGTGTATATCATAGAAAACTTTTAAACCTAACCGTCTGTGATAGTTTCAGAGACGGTTTTAGCCATGAACCATCTGTAATAATCAAAGCACGGACGGCTCCACATGAACCGTCTATGATGAGATGTCTAGTATAACTTATTTTGTAGTAGTGAAAGGTGAAATCCCAATCTTTTGAGCATACATCAAGTGCGGATTTCAACTGGCAGTGCACCCACTCCTCTTGGAGGTTTTGGAGTACTACAGAATTGACTTGGTAAATCTAGCCCCCAATTCGATTGCTAATTTAAGCATCTTCGTCTACCTCTGTGAAGCATATTTGGGGATTCTACCAAGCTTGGAACTCCTCAAATACTTCTATAGGATGACAAAGTCTGGGAAAGTGGCATTGCCTAGAAATTGCGCTTTGCGCCTCCACGATGGGAACGCTGAAGAATACATTCCAATGTATTCAAATTCCTCATGGTTGTCATGGAAAAAGTTGTGGTTCTACATGATGCTGAGCAAGGACAACAGCCTTTCTTTTGTCGATTGGGTTGCTATCGAGAACCCAAGGTGGAGGTCCTCCTCGAAGGAGGGAAAGGTAGGTCCACATTAGGGAGAGAGGTCTTACTTTATGACACATGGTGAAAGATTTTTCCATACACTGAATAAGTCCTCTGAAGTCGCATGACCATACCATGCTCTGGTATACGAGCATGACTAACTTGACTAGGGATTCTATGGAACATAAGCCTCGAACAATTTTGACCAGTCGGGTTTTGTTTTTGTTTGGTTGAATCTTTTTTATCTTAAGGTTTTCCTTGATTTCATGGCCCTATCCCTGCCAAGGTGGGAGAGAAGATCAAAATGATCTGAGAGATCATGTGGAGGTATCCCCATGTTTGTGATGAGTAATTGACGCTTGTGTTAGAGAGTTTGAGTTTGTTTTGGGTATTTCACGCTGAAGTACATTCTTTTGATGCTAATGTATGTGTATACTGTTTTCGAGCGGTGCTATGTGATGTTTTCTTGTCTGTGATGGCTGTAGGACTTTGGGGCAGAGTCGTGGTGAGGCATGGGATGACCGGACTAGACATGGGCGGTGCTGAGGTCAAAGCGGTCGGGAGATGCCGAAGACGGCGAGGACTCAAGGTGGTTGCGAGGCGTCGACAGCAAGAAAAGAGGAAGCTTCCAGGAAGGTGCAGTAGGGGCTTTTCGGTAAAATGCGCAAGGCTGCAAAATGGAAGTGGATCTTGTTGAAGACAAGGGTAAAGGGCTGAGTTTGCTAGTGCTAACGGGTAAAGCAATTTGGAGACCTGGTTGTGGAAGCTAAATAGAGGGTTTGGGTTTGGAATGGGATATCCTGGTTCCCTCCCCTCTTTTGAATGTAAGGGTTTTGGGTTTTTAGTCCCATTTTGTGTGTGAAGTCATGGAGTGGGTGTTGGCTACCACTTCTTGATTTTCTATTTTGGGTGTTTGGAATGGGATATCCTGTCTCACTTCTGGCACCATTGACTTGAATTAAATCATATCATGTTAACGCTTGAGACTAGTCTGTCTTTAGTTATCCACTTATGATTCATGCCATGTTGTTGGACCGAAATGGTGACAGAGGGGGGTGAATGTCGGTCAATTTAAAAAGAAACTTGCCCCCAAGTACTCACAAATGATTCACCCATTCAATTGCTAAGACCCTATGAAAAATATGCACCAACTCACTGGTCCTTGAAGAAGAGGAGAGAACTAACTCTAACAAACAGGGAGAAGCAATAAAAGAACTGGAATGGAATAACCAGAAAATATACCAGCCAAAATCAACCGGCCCCCCTGTTACCTGAAGCCCGAGAGGCTCTGAAAAATTTCTCTTTTTCAACCAGCAAACAGGAGTTCCCTTTCCTTGCCAAAACCAAGAAAATATGTGATATACTTCTGCTCTTTTTGGACCAAGGAAGCAAGAACCTAACTACAAAAGCCAAACTAATCTAGAGATCAAGGAAATGCAAACCATAAGCATGAATTTCAGAATATGACTGAAAAACTGAAAATGATTACAGAGACAACCTTAAAATCCAATTTTCTCCCAAACCCTTGATTCTTTGCACACGAAACTTAGGGAATATATTAGCAATAACAACAAGATCTCCCAGACCAGAAGTCAGCTCAAACCAAGAAGGAAATCAGGGTTTAACTCAAAACCCTAGAAAATTTGGCAAACAACAGAAAGAGAGCTAAAAATCAAATTTCTCCATCATCTCTCAATCTTTGCTCATGAGCTTTTGCATTTCAGTTACACATGATCTCAAGACAAGACACAGCACAAATATCAAGTCATCTATTGAAGGGAAACACAAGAAACCAACCTCCTCTCGCCATGAAACCCTAGCTACAAGAATAAACAGAGGAAATGAGCAAAAGAAATCTTTGGATTTTGCTTTGATCTCTAGGAATTTGTCTAACCAAAAGGTCTAGAAACATCATCCCATCATCGAGCAATCCATTTTGCTACTCCATGCTCAAGAAAACAGCTCAAACATCAAAGAGAGAAAATGAGCAGAGAGTAGCGAATCGAGAAAAGAGCTAGAAACCTCAAGAACTCAAGTGTATTCATTGGAATGGAGATGAATGATTGCAAGTAGGTGAACTACGTCCCCATACATGATTAATACAAAGGATTGCAACCTTCTCACTACATACTTGAGAAAGGAAGCACAATCACACACCACTAATGCTACAGGTTGCCCACACGAGCTGCACTCCTCCACCGGAATGAGCTCTCTCTGAATGATACACATGAATGCTGAATGCTTTAGTGGATACCTTGCCACCGCCTTCTCCTCTCCATTTGAAGGCCAAAGCCTCACCCCAAACTAGCAAATCAAGAAGTGGCATACAATGCCCACTCCACCACCTCACACACCATATGAGGCAATTAGTCAACACTCTTTTGGAGGAAACAACCAGCCACCTCCTTCCAAATGCTTGAGTCAAATTACCAATTTGCCCCTCAAGCACCTTCCCGGAAGCTTCCCGCGTCCGGTACCTTGACCGCCTGGACCTCGACTCCTCCCTGAGCCTAGTCCGGTCCGTTCCGTCACGTACGACCGCAACCGACATCCAACCGTTCTGGACCTCCGACTCATCCCTGAGCCTAGTCCCGGTTCTCCCGTCGTTGCCCGTCGTGTCCGTCACCGGTAGCTCCCGCTCCGGTTCCTCGTCTCCCGACTCGCAACCACCTCACCAGCATCGATCATCTTCGGCATCACTCACCGTCTGGACCTCAACACCTCCTGTGTCTAGTCCCGGTCCTCCTCGCCTCACCATGACCTAGCTCCGAAGTCCTGCAGTCACACAGACAAGCAAACCGTCACATAGCATCGCACGAAACAGCATAATCCATAATAGCGCAAGTAAAGGTACTCAACCCTAGAATACCGTAAACAAACTCAACCTCACTAAACCAACGTCAATTACTCATCACCAACATGGGGATACCTCCACATGGTCTCTCAATCTCCCCCTTGATGAGTATATTGACAAACACCGAAAAAGCATAAGAATTGAGTTTGTTTACAAGTCAAGCTTGGTCCAAAGAAAGGAAGTGATGCAAAAAACCAAGATGACACAAGGAGCAAAAGAAAGAGGAAGTTTTCCTCAAGGCTCCCAAAATGGGCTTTTTCAACTATTCTCCCCGTTTTGGCAATAAAGACATCAAGCTACTTGGAGGGAAAAGAAAACATGATGTGACTGAATTTTATTCAATACTAAGCAACTGGAGCCATGAAGATTATCCAAATTGACCATTTAGTATTACACCAAGCCATGACTCAAATGAATGCTATCAAGATCATAACAAAATATGCATAATCAAGCCAAGCCACATAAGTAACAATATGAGATTTAGATGAATTTCTTAACATGTCAAGCCATGCAAGATCAAAGTCTAGCTAAAGGTATCCAAAGATGATGCAAGCCATGTCAATAATCTAAGTGGAACCAAGAAGCTAGAATTCAGCCATTTAATAGTGCTACAAGTTCAGGAATTAATCATTAAGTACTTGGTTCTTTTGGAAGTTAAGCAAATTTGGCACAATTGACATTTTCTTTTGAAACTCATGGTCGTTTCCAACCAAAATTTTGTCATGTGCTAGATCTCAAGCCTTATGCGACCATTCCAAGCGAGAAGCTTAAGGAGATGATCTTGGTCATCCAAAACTCCCCCTGAGTTCATGCCGAGTGCAATGGCAAGCAGTCTCATGAGAAAGAATTGGTGAGATCAGTTTTTTCGCACATAAAAAGATCTTTTGCTTTTAAACAATTGTACTAACTCATGAATTATCCAAAAACTATCATAGCTTAATCTAAAGCTCAATTTAAAGATTCAAAGCTCAACTTAGCCTATTTAACATGGCATGAATCATAAGAGGATAACTAAAGACAGACTAATCTCAAGAAGTAACATGACATGTCTTAATTCAAGTTGTGCAATTTTTTTTAATTAACTCATCATGGCAAAGGCTTGACGACACATGTAAAGTCATGATAAATCTAGCAAATGAAGCATAAATCATGGCACGATGTAAAGCATTGTACTTATATCAACTAAGGATAATAATCAAGGCTCTATGCAATTACTATGCAAAATGCTAGAAATGCAGAAAATCCAACTCCTCCTCAACATTAGATGCACTTTTAGTTCAAGTTGAGTTATGTCAATGTTAAGCTCTAGAAGCTCCCAAATGAACTCCCCCTAAACTAAAGCTATAAAATGAGAAGCTGGCAAAGAAATCAAACAAGGTAGTCCTTAAAGCATAGACAAGATATAGAGGATGCTACGGCTCAGACTGACTCTCATCTACCCCATATGACTCTAGGACTGTCAGACCGGTAATCTAGCACACTAAGGAGCAAACACGTACCCTGTCTACCCAAGGGTGGCCCGACCCTTGCTAGAACCTAAAAGTAGTGAGTAGGCTCAACCTAGTGAAGTAGGAGAAGCGGCTAACAGAGAAGAACCCTAGATCACAAGATGAGAGGAAGAAATCTAAACCACTAGACAAGAGAGAAACACTCTAATCTATGCTGAGAGAACTAACCCAAATGCAACCCGAATGAAATGCAAGCAAAATGAGAACAGGAGCATAATATATATGATAGAGCAATAAAGCACAGAAACTCCCCCTCACTACAGTCCATGAGGACAAACCACCCCAAGCTCTCCCATAAGACTGAAAACCTAGAGCTATCCAAAGGCTTGGTAAAGATATCAGCCAACTGGTGCTCACTCTCCACAAACTGGAGCACTATGTCACCCTTCTCCACATGGTCTCTAAGGAAGTGATATCGAATGTCTATATGCTTGGTCCGGGAATGCTGCACTGGGTTCTTAGCAATGTTAATAGCACTAGTGTTATCACAAAAGAGTGGAACACTGTCTATAACTAACCCAAAGTCCCGCAGGGTCGAAGCCATCCAAAGTATCTCGTCGCAAAGAATCGGCTGCGCAACATACTCGGCCTCTGCGGTGGACTGTGCAACACCGGACTGCTTCCTAGAAGACCAAGAGACAAGAGAAGTGCCAATGAATTGGCAGGTGCCAGAAGTGCTCTTCCTATCTATCCTACAGCCGGCAAAGTCTGCGTCCGAGAAGGCTCTAAGGGAGAGACAGGAAGAGGAAGAGTACCAGATACCATAGTCAATGGTAGCTCGAAGGTACCGAAGAATGCGCTTCACCGCCTGGCGGTGAGATACGCGAGGAGAAGCCTGAAACCGGGCACAAAGACACACAGAAAAGTGTATGTCCGGTCTCGAGGCAGTGAGGTATAAGAGGGAGCCGATCATACTCCTGTACTCTTTCTGATCAACTGGCTCACCATCCTCATCTGGGTCAAGAGAAGCTGTAGAAGCCATGGGCGTTGACACAGGCTTACCATCACTCATGTCAAAGCGTCTCAGGAGATCACGAGTGTACTTGCCCTGATGCAAGAAAGTACCCTCCCGAGTCTGCTTGATCTGGAAGCCAAGGAAGAAACTTAGCTCGCCCATCATGCTCATCTCAAACTCCGAGCTCATGACATCGGAAAACTGGGAAACGAGAGCATGCGAGGAGCCGCCAAAGATGATGTCATCCACATAGATCTGGACGAGCAGAAGATCTGTGCCATGCCGGCGAATGAACAAGGTCTTGTCTACTTTACCCATCTCAAAACCATGACTCAACAAGTAGGACTTAAGCCTCTCATACCAAGCTCTAGGAGCCTGCTTAAGTCCATACAAAGCTTTGGAAAGCTTGAAAACATGGTTTGGGTATTTGGGGTTTTCGAAACCAGGAGGCTGTCTCACATAGACTTCTTCCTCAATGAATCCATTAAGGAAGGCACTCTTGACGTCCATCTGGTAAAGCTTGAAACCCTTAGAAGCCGCGAAAGCAAGCAGAATTCTAATGGCCTCAAGTCTAGCTACAGGAGCAAAGATCTCCTCGAAATCAAGACCCTCAACCCGAGAGAACCCTGCGCTACCGGTCTAGCCTTGTTTGAATAACCACTCCATCCTCGCTCGCTTGTTCTTGAACACCCACTTAGTCCCAATGATATTGTGACTCGTGGGGCTCGACAAGCGACTGGACCTTGTTTCTCTCGAAATTCTCTAGCTCCTCATGCATGGCATTGACCCAAGACTCATCGGATAGAGCATGAAAACGTCCTTGGGCTCAAAGGAGGTGACAAAGGCAGAATGGAGACAGAACTGAGACATGCAGATTTTGAACAGTGACTCGCTCAAAGAGGTCTCCAATAATCTGCTCGGAAGGATGCCTTTTCTGGATATGTCGGGGAGGCTCTGGATGAGAAGAAGAACTGGCCTCTACCTCATGAGCTGAAGAGGTAGGAACAGAGCCACTAGCTCCCGAGGAAGCAGAAGGCATGGGCTGATCTCCTTGAGGTGCGGTGGAAGAAGGCACCTCTGGGGGTGGAGGATGAGGGACTGGATCGGGTAGACAGCCCTCATCTCCATCGTCCTCATCATCCACGAAGATGGTCTCGGACTGCTCTAAAGAACTCGAGATATCAGGCCTAGTCCCCTGACCGCCTCGTCGAAAGTCACCTCACGAGTCTCTACCATTTTGCTAGACTCGCAGCCTGCACCCTATAAGCCCGCTGAAGAAGGCGAGTAACCTAAAAAGATCTCATCACAAGAACGTGACTCGAACTTATCTAGGTTCCCGGACTTCAAGATAAAGCACTTGCATCCAAACACATGAAAATGCGAGACGCTGGGCTTTCGCCCATATCTCAACTCATAAGAAGTGCGATGCAAGTGTGCCCTGAGAAAAACTCGATTTGAAACATGGCACGCGGTGGCTATAGCCTCAGCCCAAAACTTCCTCGGTGTAGAGTACTCATCAAGCATCGTCCTGGCCATCTCAACCAGGGTACGGTTCTTCCTCTCCACAACGCCATTCTGCAGAGGGACGTATGGAGAAGAGAACTGGTGCTCTACACCGGTCTCATCGCAAAACCTCTCAAAGTAGGAATTCTTGAACTCTGTGCCATTGTCACTGCGGATCGCTCGCAAGGCACCCGGGAGCTCAACAGAAAGCCTACTAAACAAACCCCGAAAATGGGTATACGTCTCATCCTTCGAGGCCAAGAAAAACACCCAAGAATACCTCGAGAAGTCATCGACCACGACAAGGACATACCACTTCCTCCGCCGATCGCACTCGAGCCGCCCATTGCGATGTCCATATGGAGCAGCTGTCCCGGTGCATCGGTCATGGTCATAGTGACCGGAGGATGTGAAGCAGCAACCATCTTGCCGTGCCGGCATGGAGCACAAACCAGATCTTTGACCATCTTGAGTTTCGGCAAACCACGAATAAGATCGTGGCTGCTAACTCGGGTCAAATGGTCAAATCCAATATGACCAAGTCTCCTATGCCAGGAAAAAAGGTCACGGACTCGAAGCAACTAAACACCGAGAGGATCACGGAAGATTCAACAAAATCAGCACGAAAAATCCTCCCATAACGAAATCCATAAACCGGACTACAGAAGAATCAAGAATTTTACAATTGTTTTTCTTGAAGCTCACCTCATAACCGTCATCGTAGTCGAGAAACCGAAAGCAAATTATACTGCAGCTTACTAACCAAAGCAACATCTCTCAAAAGAAATGAATCATTAACCCTCACAGTACCTTTGGCGATGACGCGCCCAGATGAAGCATCTCTGAAGGTGATCGTCTCATCACCTGGAGCACGGGCTAAGAAAGAGAACCAACGGGAGTCTCTGGTCATGTGTCGTGAACACCCGGAGTCTACAAGCCAAACCTCTCCCTTCCCAGCCCGGCGAACCTGAGTCAAGCAGAGAGTAAAGTCTCAGTACTGGGGTAAATCAAGAGTGATTTTGGCACCCAATACTGAACAACACGTCGAGCAGATGAAGTAGTCAAGCACGACTGACCTCTATCTACCCTACGCTCTCTGTGACTCAAAGAAGCAGATGGTCCATGAGCAGACCTGAAGGCCGTTGTTGGGTCCGCGCACACGGAAAGCAAGTCAGAGTACCAACAACACGCTGATCACGCCGCGGGTAGCTGTCTCGACGGGGGAAACGAGATGTACCCTCAGGACGGCGGAAGTCATGATCACGAGCAGCATGAGGACGAAAACCAGAAGACTTAGAAAAACCAAGTCCTCGATGCTGCCCAAACCCATCAACAGCAGATAGCCTAGACCTCGTGCTGGTCCTAGGTGCACTCAGGGTCTGGGGCTGACCCTGAATACGCCTAAGTGCCTCAGCACGGTCTCTACGCGCAATCTTGGCGCGCCTGAAGCATCGATCGACCGTATGTCCATCCTTCTGACAGAAGGTGCAGTGATACTTCACCTTCTGAGAGGTGGAAGTAGCACGAGAAGACTTCGGCTTCTGAGAGGCCGAAGCAGCAGGTGGAATCACCTTGCTGTCAGATATCCCTTGGACAAAGCCCGCTGATTTGAATTTGACCTCATCAGACCTGGGCTCAACCTCGATCACACCACCTACTATGGGTCTGAGAATAGCAGGAGGATGCTTCCTCATGTCCTCATAAAAATCATATCCTAGACCTTGATTAAATCTGCAAATTTTAGACTGGTCTAGAATAAGATTAAGCTTCTTCTTGCCTCCTACAAACCGCTCGAGAGTGTTCATAAGATACTGACACTCCCGAAAGAGAGAGGTGCAAGAAGAGCAGGGAGAAGAGGGAACAGAAGAGGGTAAGGGAGCAGAAGAAGAACCAACAGTAGAGGAAAGAATAGCTTGTGCACGCACAACCGACTCTGATGGGACAGTCCTACTACTAGCAGGTTGGCTCACGTCGCTAGGCGTCTCTACCTTACCCTGGGGCTTCTCCCCCACCTCAGCAATCACATCACAATGAGTTGATGGCTTCTCTAGTAAATCCTTAGTTAGCTTCACACATTTTTCATTCAAAGCAACGAGTTCAAGTTTTAGTTTATCACAGCTAATGCATGGTGAGCTAACAAGGTCCTTAGTCGCAAACTGAGCCATTTTCCTATTAGTGTCAATCATTTCTTGAAACTGCTTGGAAATAGATTCAAGTTCAGCGGTTAATTTTGGACAGTTTGAACATGAAGCAGCTGGCTCAAGCAACCAAGAATACAACTCAGATATCTTATGATCTGCCCGTTTTAGGTTCATCTTCAAATTATTGCAATTTTCACAAGACTCGGGCAGATCAAGGAGCATGGCATAAGGTCCTCTAGCAGCAATGTCCTTAACCTCACATGAGGTGGGAGAAGTAGTCTCATCAGTAGTAAGTAGGGTAACAGCCATCCTACTCAACTCTAACTCAGCAAGCAGACTAACATTTTTCTCCTTAACAGCATCAAGCTCAGAAGGTACACTATCATGCGAGGTCCTTAGCTTCTCCAAATCAACCAACAAAGCAGAGCATGTATCACAATCATCACTAGGAGGATCATATGTAAGAGCAATAATCTCTAGTGACAATCTATCTACTTCCTTCTCTAACTCAGTACACCTAGCCCTAGCTCTAGCATGAAAACCACCTAGCTTAAGGAAAGCTTGATTGAGCTGGTCGTAGGAAGGACATACCTCGTCCGAGTCAGAGTACAGCTCGCTGTCGCTCAGTTCGCCCTCGAGAGCCATGAAGCACATGTCGCTGAAGTCCTCGCCATCCTTGGGATCTTGCTCGTCCTTCCCATCGTCGTCACTCCACCCCTCCACCTCGTTGAGATCGAGATCGTCGAAGGCGGTGAGGACGCGATGAAAGAGCTTCTTGGCTTTGCCAAGGTTGCGGAACTTCTTCTCTTTGCTTGGGTGCTTCTTGAAGCGGTTCTTGTCGGTGTAGACGTTCTTGCTCGAACCACCGGAGTCGTTCTTGCCCTCCAACTTGGGGCAGTTTGCCCGAATGTGGTTGGGGCCACCACACTCGAAGCAAATCACGGGTCCTTGTCTCTTTCTGTCCCTCCTCCTCTTGTAAGCATGGGAAAACTTCCGAGCTAGGAGGGCCAGTTGCTCATCCTCAAGCCGCTCTAACTGATCATCAGTCACGTCACAGAGAGCAGCGAGGGAGAAACCACAAACCGAATCAGAAGAAGACCCATAAGCTGAACTGGGATCAGTGACTAGAGCCATCGACTGTGACTTCGACTTGCGAGAGACAATATCAATCTCGTGAGTCTTGAGACGCGAGTACAGCGCATCAAGAGTCAAGGTCGAGAGGTCCGTGGTGTCCTTGATGGTCGTCACTTTCATTTCCCAAACACGAAGGTCGAGTGCAGCAAGCATCTGTCAAGCATTGTCCGAGTCGGGGTATGTGAGACCGACCGCTCGGAGATTGCTCAAGATCTTGTGAAAACGCGCAAAACACTCATCCAAAGACTCACCAGCAAGCATCTCGAACTTGTTATAGTCCCGCTTGAACTGGTCCTGTCGCACTGTCTTAATCTGAGAGGTGCCCTCATGGTAAGCATCGAGAGTCTCCCAAATATCGAAGGCGGACGAAAGATGAGATATACGGTCAAACTCGCTACGACTCAAACCCTGGATGATGATGTTCCTTGCCTTTGCATTTGCCTCAACATCAGCCATGTTCCCGGCAATGATGTTCTCATCGGCAGGAACAACAAATCGCACCTTGACCTTACGCCAGATGGCGCACCCCTGAGCTTGGATGTATGTCTCCATTCGGCGCTTCCAAAAGGGGTAATCGATGCCATCAAAGATCAGCGGCTTGGTCGAGTACTTATCCGTCGCCATGGCTCTCGAGACCGGTTAAGATCTATGAATTAGAGCTAACCGGCTCTGATACCAATTGTTGGACCAAAATGGTGACAGAGGGGGGGTGAATGTCGGTCAATTTAAAAAGAAACTTGCCCCCAAGTACTCACAAATGATTCACTCATTCAATTGCTAAGACCCTATGAAAAATATGCACCAACTCACTGGTCCTTGAACAAGAGGAGAGAACTAACTCTAACAAACAGGGAGAAGCAATAAAAGAACTGGAATGGAATAACCAGAAAATATACCAGCCAAAATCAACCGGCCCCCCTGTTACCTGAAGCCCGAGAGGCTCTGAAAAATTTCTCTTTTCAACCAAAGAACAGAGTTCCTTTCCTTGCCAAAACCAAGAAAATATGTGATATACTTCTGCTCTTTTTGGACCAAGGAAGCAAGAACCTAACTACAAAAGCCAAACTAATCTAGAGATCAAGGAAATCCAAACCATAAGCATGAATTTCAGAATATGACTGAAAAACTGAAAATGATTACAGAGACAACCTTAAAATCCAATTTTCTCCCAAACCCTTGATTCTTTGCACACGAAACTTAGGGAATATATTAGCAATAACAACAAGATCTCCCACTGTAAGTCACTCAAACCAAGAAGGAAATCAGGTTTAACTCAAAACCCTAGAAAATTTGGCAAACAACAGAAAGAGAGCTAAAAATCAAATTTCTCCATCATCTCTCAATCTTTGCTCATGAGCTTTTGCATTTCAGTTACACATGATCTCAAGACAGTGCAGCACAAATATCAAGTCATCTATTGAAGGGAAACACAAGAAACCAACCTCCTCTGCCATGAAACCCTAGCTACAGTAATAAACAGAGGAAATGAGCAAAAGGAATCTTTGGATTTTGCTTTGATCTCTAGGGAATTTGTCTAACCAAAAGGTCTAGAAACATCATCCCATCACTGAGCAATCCATTTTGCTACTCCATGCTCAAGAAAACAGCTCAAACATCAAAGAGAGAAAAATGAGCAGAGAGTAGCAGAAACTGAGAAAAGAGCTAGAAACCTCAAGAACTCAAGTGTATTCATTGGAATGGAGATGAATGATTGCAAGTAGGTGAACTACGTCCCCATACATGATTAATACAAAGGATTGCAACCTTCTCACTACATACTTGAGAAAGGAAGCACAATCACACACCACTAATGCTACAGGTTGCCCACACGAGCTGCACTCCCTCCACTGGAATGAGCTCTCTACATAATGATACACATGAATGCCTGAATGCTTTAGTGGATACCTTGCCACTGCCTTCTCCTCTCCATTTGAAGGCCAAAGCCTCACCCCAAACTAGCAAATCAAGAAGTGGCATACAATGCCCACTCCACCACCTCACACACCATATGAGGCAATTAGTCAACACTCTTTTGAGAGAAACAACCAGCCACCTCCTTCCAAATGCTTGAGTCAAATTACCAATTTGCCCTCAAGCACCTTCCGAAGCTTCCGCGTCCGGTACCTTGACCGCTGGACCTCGACTCCTCCACGAGCCTAGTCCGGTCCGTTCGTCACGCACGACCGCAACCGACATCCAACCGTTCGGACCTCCGACTCATCCTCGAGCCTAGTCCGGTTCTCCGTCGTTGCCCGTCGTGTCCGTCACCGGTAGCTCCCGCTCCGGTTCCTCGTCTCCCGACTCGCAACCACCTCACCAGCATCGATCATCTTCGGCATCACTCACCGTCTGGACCTCAACACCTCCTGTGTCTAGTCCCGGTCCTCCTCGCCTCAGCATGACCTAGCTCTAAAGTCCTGCAGTCACACAGACAAGCAAACCGTCACATAGCACCGCACGAAACAGCATAATCCATAATAGCGCAAGTAAAGGTACTCAACCCCAGAATACCCTAAACAAACTCAACCTCACTAAACCAACGTCAATTACTCATCACCAACATGGGGATACCTCCACATGGTCTCTCACATGTCAAATAGGCTGAGTTGAGTCTTCAATCTTTATTGAGCTTTAGATTGAGCTATGCTAGTTCTTTATAAGGCATAAATTATTATTGACTTCTTGTTCTTGCACTAAATTAAGCAAAAGCAAAAAGATCTCTTTTGTGCGAAAGAACTGATCTCACCAATTCTTTCTCATGAGACTGCTTGCTATTGCACTAGGTATGAACTCAGGGGAGTTTTGGTTGACCAAGATCTTCTTCTTAAGCTTCTAGCTTGGAATGGTCGCATAAGGCTTGAGATCTAGCACATGACTAAACAAAAATTTGGTTGGAAATAACCATGAGATTTTATAAGGAAAAACATGTCAATTGTGCTAAATTTGCTTAATTACCAAAGGACCAAGTAGTACTTGAACAAATGATTCATTCTTGAACTTGTACCACTCTAAAATGACTCAATACTAGCTTCTTGGTTCCACTTAGATTATTGATAAGGTTTGCATCATCCTTGGATACCCTAGCTAGACTATAATCTTGAATGACTTGACATGCTAAGAAATTCGACTAATTTTCAGATTATGACTTATTTGGTTTAGCATGTCTATACATGCATTGTCATGATCTTGATACATTCTTATATGTTATGGCTTGGTGTAATACTCAAAAGGTCATTTTGGATAATCTTCATGGCTCATCATTCTTAAAATGAATAATCCTCAGTCCTTTCATCATGATCTATTTTCCTCCTTGCACCTTGATGATTCTATTGCCAAAATGGGGAGAATAATGGAGAAAAAGCCATTTCAACGGAAAAATTGGGAGTTTTTGAGGAAAACTTGTTCTTTCTGTTGTCTCTTTGCTTTTCTTTTAGGCCATGTGTGACTTCTTTTCTTTTCAAACAAACTCAACTTTATGCTTTTTCTGGGTTTGTCAATATACTCATCAAAGGGAAGATTGAGAGACCATGTGGAGGTATCCCCATGTTTGATGCTAATGTATGTGTATACTGTTTTGAGCGGTGCTATATGATGTTTTCTTGTCTGTGATGGCTATAGGACTTTGAGGCGGAGTCGTGGTGAGGCATGGGATGACTGGACTAGGTGATGTGACGATGGCCCGATCTTCCGAGAGGTACTGATTAGTCGATTGTGGAGATCTCGACGTTGATGATCCAAAGGCTCCGACCAAAACAGATCGAACCCCTCGCAATCACTACACCACTGCTCCGTTGGTTATCAACCATGCCGAACACGGTTGACCTCGCCAAGAAGGCTATCTCCTGCAAGTGAATCGAGAACACAAGCAAGAGAGTTTAAGATACAATCTGAACTTGCAAATAATATTTAAGTTCACAAGTTGGGGTTCCTCAACCGAACATGCGGCGAAACTGCTAAGCAGAATAATCTCTTAAAGAAAAACCCAAGGAAAACTAAAGGGGTGCGACCTCCTTAAATAGGAGAGGGGGAAGCCACACTTATCTAATGAAAAGCGATATAGTACTATTCATGGTTGCTATTCACGTGGCCATGGTACTGTTCATGTGAACAGTACCAGCCCAAGTTACAAGGCCCTCGGCCCACTTTGACTCGGACTGGAAAAGTGATATGACTTGTTTTACAGTTTCGGATCTGCTCTAGTGGAGTTTGGAGGTGAGACCAGATCCATCTGAAAGTAGACTCCAAGAGCTTTCCAACGAGTACTCATGGGCCCCAAGAAACCTTCTGAATCAAAAGTTATGGCCGTTTCAAGTTGGCTTGTCAAGCTGAATCCGAATTGATCTGGAGGCCGAATTGGATTCCAAAACCTGTCCAACTTGAACCCTTGCTTCAATTGGTTCCAAAGTGATGTGGTGCTACAAATATATCTATTTTCATCATTAGGTAGCATCATATCCTCATTTAAAATGTGTTGAAGTTGAAGAAACGAATTTACCATTAGTTCAATCTTGATATTGGCCGCTATGGTCGTACATGTTGGTGACGTGGTCACATCATCCTCCCCTTCTTGACAGAAAATCGTCCTCGGTTTTAACATATGTGTAGTATCACGTATTGCATGATCTTGATCATAAATCTTGGGACATGATAACAAACGCAACAAACTCTCATTATGTAATATCATAAGTTCTTTATCAAATAAAGTAAAATCTCTTTGAAACGAGCTCATCTCATAATTTAAGTAATGCGTAGGAGCTCTTGTAATTAGAACAACAAATATAACAAATATGGTTGTATCCACAGGGTACATGTTCTTATCATCCTCCCCTTCTTGCAAACAAAGCCGTCCTCGGCTTTTGATAAGCTGAAAATATGGTAACAAAGAAGCCAAGGTGTATACATGGTATATGTATATGTCATCCATTTTAACAGTTCTTCGTTGTTGCACAATTAATGTTATAAAATAGCAATGATCATAAAAACTCATTGTATTATTAACCCAAGAGTAATCATATATGTTAATGAGCAATTCAAGATTTCTCACACAGTAATTATTGCAACTTATTTTGCAAATGTAAGTGAAGCATTTATGCAATTCAAATCTTTGAATTTGTAAACTTGTAGTGGTGGCACATATGGGCAAAAATACAACTTTTGGAATCAAGCAAAGTTCATCCATATAATCATATCTCAATCGAACAATAGCAAATTCATCTAGCCAGGGTGAAGAGATTTGTATATTCTGCCATAATTCATCATCTTTATTCAGATTGTCCATACTAGATAGTGCAAAAAAAGTTGAACACATAGGCATTGGATGAGTACTAAATTTTACTTCCCTCTCACATTGAACATGATTCAGCATACAAGAATTGTTGTCCCAAACAGCAAGTTTCAATTCATCCATGTGATCACAAGTTATGCATATTCGATATACAAGAAATTGATTTTCCACACTATAATCTCCAATCAAATTAAATTTATATCCAAAGGTGTAGGTACTAAATAAGAATTTCGAACATGCAAGTTCAGAAACTTTCTCCATAGCATGTGACAATTTCATAGGTAGATCCAACATGATGTAACACAATGAATTAGCAGGAGAAATTCTAGTCAAAACTTCTTTATGTGTTATTAATTCGACTTGTGCAAAGTTATGAGAATTTAGATCAGCACATGGTTCATTTAAGTCAACACAAGGAATATCAAAAGATTGCTCTACAATAGGTATATACTCACAAGGTTGCTATATGTCTTGTTGTAGCACCAAATCAGTACCGTGAGCGATGATAGCACCATGTTTTTTACCTTTTTGGCTCTCCTCAGATGATGTAAGTGCATCCATCTTCTTATCTTCATTCTCAACCAATGGGGTCAGTGATTCAATCAGTTCATGCTCCTCTTTGGCATGGTTCTCAACTATCTGCAAGTTGTTAGTCACAGAAAAGGGCACAAACACAGGTTTGTTCTCATGATCATCAACATTACCTGCAAGGTTAGCTGCATCAGCATATTCATCCTCAATATCACTAGCACTTCCATAACCATCATCTTCTGTCGCAATGTACGCCCGCTGACTTGGGCAATCTCTCATGACGTGGCCCATCCCTTTACAACGGTGGCACACAATGCCCGTCGTACGGCCCGTGGAAATAACCGATGAAGAGCTCTGTGCTGGTGCTTGCACACTAGTAGATTTGCTTGTCTCGGGTGTGCGTGATGGTGGCAACGGTGCTACTGAACACGCCCTACTCACAGAGGGGGCAGCAGCTCAAAAAACAGGAGGTGGGGTTGCCTTGGATTGCCCTGGCGTCGATCTCGATGTAGTTGTACTTCCAAAATTGCTCCTTGTCCTTTGTTGCCTACCCTGCAATTCCTTTTCTGCCAAACAAGCAAGCTGGAACATTCTATTGATATCATTATACTCTTTGTAATCAATTATGTCCTGAATTTCACGCCTTAATCCCCCATAAAAATGATCCATATTATCCTCCTTATCTTCTACAACATTACAACGCAACATGCCTATTTGTAGTTCTTGATAATATTCCTCGATAGATTTATTATCTTGGTCTAAGCACTGCAATTTCTTATGCATTTCATGTTTAAAAGCATGAGTAACAAATCTAGCACGCATAGCTACTTTCAATCTATCCCATGTATCGGGTGCTAAACCAGAATTAACTACATGAGTCCACCAAATGATAGCAAGATCTTTAAATTCACTAGTAGCTTGTCTGACTCTATGCACTTCAGGAACTAGATGGGCATTAAATTTTTGTTCAACTGTCATCTCCCAATCTAGAAAAGTTTCAGCATCATAAACACCTGCAAAAGATGGTATGATAAATTTAACTTTAGCAAATGATTCATCATTAGCACGAGCATTGTAGTGCTAAAAATTATTACCTCCCATACCATGACGGTTGTGATATAGGCGTTGTCATGGGCGTGCATCTTGGGCAGCAAATGAAGCATTGGCGTCGCGGTTTTGTCTCTCATTATCATCTCCCTCCTCACGATCGTGGCCCGCATCGTGATCATACTCGCGTCCATTGTTTGGTGGCCAATTCTCCATTCTTTCAAGGCGCATAGTGAGTGCTGCAATACTCTCGTTGATGGAACGCTGCAATGTGTTTGTTGTAGCTTGAAGCTTCCTATCGATGTCCTCATTAATGGTAGCACCTTGTTCATCCAAGAGTGTCATGAGCTCTCCCTTTAAAACACACTCTTGTGCATCCGTCGACTCACCTGCCATGGTTAGTAGAAAACAAAAGACAACACAAATGTATTATCCCTATCAACTACTAGGTGATGGAAAGTGGAATCACACACTCTCAAGCATCCTACTAAAGGAATGCGCGTAGGCTACGATAGCAGAAAACAAAACTTTTCTACCGCGCACACCAGGACATCATGCTAAGGAGGGATCATGGATCGTTACCACTAGACGCGCAACGCAGCGGAAGAAGAGTTGGAGAAGCCGATCCAACCACGCGTGTCGAGGTAGTAGTGGAAGTAGCCGATCGTCCCGAACAAATCGCTCTCCACGCGATCAACCACACCACGAGCAGATCCAATCAGTAGGTTGTTGATGCCGATCAACACCGCAACGGCGGTGCCTCCACCGGTATCCACACGTCCGGGTGGAATGCCGATCGCGAGTGTACCAAAGACTCGCGAGCGGCTAGGGTTTGGCTCGGAGGTGGCGGCTAAGGTTTGGCTCGGGATTATGAAGCATACACCCCTCAGCCCCTCGCCTCCATATATATAGACCTCCTCACTTGGGCCTCGTGGACCGAGGCCCAATAGGAGTCTATCCGGATCTCTATCCAAATTGAGCCCACATCTGAATCACATTCGAATTAGTGTTCCAACCCGTTAAGTGTGTGACCCTGTAGGTTCACGTATACTTGGTCGCGACCCGAAAATGCCTTTCCGGTCACCCTGTTAATAGCGGCCTCTAGTAAGACATATTAACCCCAAAGTATACGTAAAGATCATATCGACTGAACCTGTAATGTTCTCATGTACGAATCCCTTTGCCTCACAATATAGATTGAGCTCAAGGCAAGACCTGTGTCATCCTCTTAATACCTCAATCACTCTCTCGATTCCGTGATGGATTATAAACTTGTGATTGACTCCTCAATCACCTTGGCATGGCCATGCACTTTCATAATTCATTACATCGAGGGGCCCAGAGATATCTCTCCCATAAGGAGGGGCAAATTCTATCTTGATCATTCACATCCCACTACATGTTTCATGGCAAACCCGAAGACTACTTTTATGACTACCCAGTTACAGAGTAGTGTTTAGTAGTCCCAAAATAAGCTAGTACGCATGTTGGGAACCATGATGATCTCAAGTCTAAGGATTCTACATAAACACTACTTGAGACCAACTGATGACACATGGAATCTCTGCAGTGTCTCATGGCGGGTCTATCCAACATATGTTCACTAACACATGTCCATATTATTGATTTGGTATCACCATACCATGATCCATGAGACATGATCATCAATTAATACATATGTTGATCTTTGAATCATATTTGTTCCTCATATGATATATGATCAGGGGTCATTTAGAAATAGCAACATTTTAGCATTAAGAGTCTCATGAATAAGTCACATACTCATTGATCAATAATGATAATGTCTATTTCAAGGAACAAAGTAATGCATCATAAACATAGTACGTGATATATTCAACATCTCCATGTTGCCTCTAGGGCATATCACCAACACTTACCACACTCTTACAAGTGTTCTTACCAATGCAGAAGATGGTACAACCGGTGGCTGGTTCGTGACACCGTGTCGAGTGTGGGTACGAATGCAAGAGGGGACCTGTTCTGATCAAGAGTATGTGGAGCTTGGAAGGCACAATATGGTAGCAAAAGGGATCAGCAATAATCAGTTCAGTAAATGCAAGTTGAAAATTTGTTCAAAATACTCATGAAAGGTTGCTGATGCAAAGAAGTGTATGTACGCACACGCAACGATCAATGTGACTTGATGTAAGCAAAGGAGAACCTCACAACAAGTACTAGGAGAGATGCTAGCCCACTACTCAAACTTCTTTCAAAAGGCACAAGATTATTCGTGCGATGTAGAGCACAAAACAGCGATATCGATAAAACGCGAACAACCCTCTATATTGAGCAGATACAACAGTTAGTCTCAAATGATGAAAAGGTACAATTTTATATGGCTTATATATACTTGTTTGAAAGGTTTCGACGAGATCTACAACTTTTTCAACTGGACGAAACCCAAATTCCAAAGGGAAGACCGAATAAATCACCAAAGACGAAAAAGTGAAATCTTGCGACGCGATTTTGGGGCTAAAGATGGCCGATTTTGAGTGTCTTGGAGGGTGATAGGCGCTTCTCTGTCAGAATTTCATATGTGCGTCGTCGTTAGATTTCCAACGAGTATAAGAACGTCGAAAACGGATACCGTATGCAAAAGTTATGCCCGTTTTACTGAAGGTGTGTCGGAAACGGACTCGAATTTGTTTTGGCCTCAATTGAAGCTGCACTAATTTTTGATTCCGTGGCCGAAATTGCTCAATTTTTTCTGGAGGCTTTTGGATGTATAAAGAACACCTCCACCAATTTTCACTATTTTTGGCCAAGGTTTGATGCACTTTCTAAATTTCAGCAAAGAGGGACTCTCTCTCTCTCCAAATTTCCAAATTTCTGGAGGCTTTCCTTTTTCTCTCTTTTTTCCCTTTTTTCTCTCTCTTTTTTTCTTTTTTTAACAACCGAAATCAACTCTCTCTCTCTCTCTCTCTCTCTCTCTCTTTCTGAGTTCGAAACCCTAATTTTTTTTCCTTGCACAAGTGGGTGGCACAGCAGAGAATGGAAAGGCCTGGGTGGTCGCGGCAAGGGGGTCGTGGCTAAGATTGGTAGCGGATGGAAAGCCGTAGCAAGGATGGCGGCGCGGCAAGGATGGGGGCGGCAAGGGGGTCGCGGCTAGGGTTGGCAGGGGATGGAAGGCCGTAGCAAGGATGGCGGCGCGGCAAGGATGGGGGTCAGGGGCGGCAAGGATCAAGAACACACAACAACGAAGCTACGCAAAGGAACACGAGATGCAACAGGACAATGACGAACTAAACTCTGACTAGACTAGCAATCAGCAACTTGAACACGATAATGTAACCAAAAATTCAACAAGCAATACTGAAAAGAAAATTGCAAAGGCACAAGGGGTGTTGGGACAGCGGAAGAACACTACGAAAATTTTTTTGGCTAATTTTCTGGAGTTTATGGGACGATACGATGAATATAAACTAATCTAAAAGGGACGAATTACCTCATGGGCAACCGTTGCTCTGATACCAACTGATGTGACGATGGCCCGATCTTCTGAGAGATACTGATAAGTCGATTGTGGAGATCTCGACGTTGATGATCCAAAGGCTCCGACCAAAACAGATCAAACCCCTCGCAATCACTACACCACTGCTCCGTTGGTTATCAACCGTGCCGAACACGGTTGACCTCGCCAAGAAGGCTATCTCCTGCAAGCGAATCGAGAACACAAGCAAGAGAGTTTAAGATGTAATCTGAAATTACGAATAATATTTAAATTCACAAGTTGGGGTTCCTCAACTAAACATGCGGCGAAACTGCTAAGCAGAATAATCTCTTAAGAAAAAACCCAAGGAAAACTAATGGGGTGCGACCTCCTTAAATAGGGGAGGGGGAAGCTAAACTTATCTAATGAAAAGGGATATGGTACTATTCATGGTTACTCTTTACGTGGCCATGGTACTGTTCATGTGAACAGTACCGGCCCAAATAGCCCAAGTTACAAGGCCCTCGGCCTACTTTGACTCGGACTGGAAAAGCGATATGACTTGTTTCGCAGTTTCTGGTCTGCTCGAGTGGAGTTTGGAGGTGAGACTAGATCCATCTGAACGTAGACTCCAAGAGCTTTCCAACGAGTACTCACGGGCCCCGAGAAGCCTTCTGGATCAAAAGTTATGGCTGTTTTAAGTTGGCTTGTCAAGCTGAATCCGAATTGATCTGGAGGTCGAATTGGATTCCAAAACCTGTCCAACTTGAACCCTTGCTTCAATTGGTTCCAAAGTGATGTGGTGCTACAAATATATATATTTTCATCATTAGGTAGCATCATATCCTCATTTAAAATGTGTTGAAGTTGAAGAAACGAATTCACCTTTAGTTCAATCTTGATATTGGCCGCTATGGTCGTACGTGTTGGTGACATGGTCACATCACTAGGCACGGGCAGTGGTAAGGTCAAAGCGGTCGGGAGATGCCGAAGACGGCGAGGACTCGAGGTAGTTGCGAGGCGTCGACAGCAAAAAAGAGGAATCTTCCAAGAAGGTGCAGCAAGGGCATTTCGGTAATATTTGTAAGGCTGCTAAATGGAAGTGGATGTTGTTGAAGACAACGGGTAAAGGGCTGAGTTTGCTAGTGCTAACGGGTAAAGCAATTTGGAGACCCAGTTGTGGAAGCTAAATAGAGGGTTTGGGTTTGGAATGGGATATCCTGGTTCCCTCCCCTCTTTTGAATGTAAGGGTTTTGGGTTTTTAGTCCCATTTTGTGTGTGAAGTCATGGAGTGCGTGTTGGCTGCCACTTCTTGATTTTCTATTTTGAGTGTGTGAGCTATCTCCTTCTATATAGTGAGAGTGAGTCTAGCAGGGAAGTTAAGTTTGTGTGTTGTGTTCTTCCTCTCGTGGGTGTTAATCTCAGCCTGGAAATCATGTAGTGAGATGGCTCACACTTCTTGAATTTCCAATTGCGTATGGTTCTGTAGTGAGATGGTTCTAACCCTTGTGTAATCATTCATCTCTGTGATTCAATATGAGGAGCTCTATGGGTGAAATGCTTTGTTTTCTTATCTCTTTGTCCTGCATCTTTTGTTTGCTCAAGTTCTTGCTGCTATCTGCTTTCTGGATTCTGAGTTGAAACCTTGTTAAGGTTGCTGTTGTTTTTGTCTCTGCTCTATGGTGGGAAGCAGCCTCCAGGCCCTTTGGCCATTTTATCCCTGAGAGCAAATCACGGAATCAATGTGTGTACCTTTCTTTTTCCCTTGCGCCTCATTTCCTCTGTTCACCCTGTTCTAGGGTTTGGAGGCAGAGCATTCTTGCTCTCTTGCTTTCTCAGTGAGATGATGGTTCAAGCTTTGTGGTTTCACTTCTAAAGTTGTTTCTCAGCTGTAATCCAAAGACTCATGAGCAAAGGAGCTAAAAATCACGAGTAATATGGATTTAGTCTCTCCTGCTGACTTCTCCTTGGCAAATTTCAGTGTTTCCTATTTTTATATGTTCTTTGCCTGCATTTTCTCCTCTTTAAGGTTGATTTGCTGTTTGAGTTGAAGGTCTGATCTCTTGGCCAAAGAAGAGCAACAAGTATCCAACTATTCTCTTGTTTTAGGTTGTTATGGGTACTTACTGTTTTTAGTCTCTGTTCTGGTGTTTCGGGCCTGCCTGTTGCTGGTCAGACCGGACAGTCACTGTCAGTCTGACCGCCCCTCCTTCTCTGGTCAGACCGAAGGCTTTGCAGCGGTCAGACCGACCCTTTGATGGCAGTCAGACCGGCCTTGTTGCTGCGGTCTGACCGCTCGGCCTACTGAGGTCAGATCGGCTATGTCTATTTGCATCCGGTTGCCTTCTTCTTGGTTCTAGCCATGTGTTTCCTTTTGTTTGTAGCCTCCGTTGTGTATTAAGCTTCTTACTTCATAGCTTGAGTAGATATCGGAGAAGAAATTTTGAGTGGATACTTGGGGCAATTTTTTAAGGCACCATTCACCCCCCTGTTGCCATTTCCAATCCTACATGATCTGTGTGGGGTGCCTAGCCAAAAGGCAGAGGTGCCCTTGATCCTTGCTTTTACCTCTCTGTAGAATAGGATTAAAAGACTTAAGGTAAATATGATAACCCTTTTCATCAATTGTATATTTTTTGATCGGTGTGTTGTAATCTCTTATGATGTGCAGATGGTTGGGTCAGAGAGCTATGAGCCCAAGAGGTAGCAAAACGTGAGGAAATCATATGGAGTTATGGGATCAAACCCTGCTCCATCAACCACTACTCCAACCATCCCTCTGAGGGCCCCCTACGACCACTCAAGCTTCTAAGAACAAAGTCCACTCAGAGGTAGGATTCTACCACGACTCTGAAAGTTTTTCTTATAAGCCCACCCCTTTACCGCCCCGCCCCAATAGAGGGTCTGGCTAAGGATAGGCTTATCTAGTCAGAGGACTCGAAAGGTCAAACCAGCCCTACCAGTGTAGTGCTAGTAAAGTTGGATGGAAAGAAGAAAAGGAAAGCAAGACTCTAGAGCGTTTTAACTTCAAAATGAAAAAGTCCAGGTATGTACTAGTAAAAGATTCATAGAAGTTCACACCTTTGAATTTATTTTGTATTTTGAAGTTCTTACTTTTTCCTTTTTGTCTTCTCTCTTCGTAGCACCTCTAGTACTCCGACCAGTCCTGATCTAAATACTCCTCGTGAAGAAACCCTGAAGGACAGAGTGGTCGAGGCAGCCCCCGAGTGGGTAGAGGAACCGACAACCATTGTAGCTACTTGAGATTCTTCAGCGGCTCTAACCCCATCCAAGGATGTGGAGGCGAAAGAGAAATCTCAATAGGATCTAATTTCTATCGAGAAACAAGTGGTCGAAAAGGAGGGAGCATGTATGCTTCCTCCTTCCTTTGGAGGTCCTGAAGTGGAAAGCACTTCACTAGTCAAGAAATCTCCACACCTTAGGGACATCCTCGACTGGCTTCGAATCTTCAACAACCAAAGTTTCGAAGAGCTTCGGTGCAGGAGGGTTGAGGATTGCTAGTTGAGGACGGGTCCTGAGGTGCATTACTCTGCATATGCTAATAAAGTAGTACAGGTTGGTTCTCATACCACTTTAGAATGCATTTTATCGAGTTTTTCAAAACTTTTCTAAGTTTTTCTCTCCTTTTTTCTTTTGTAGCATATGGTGGAGAGTGTCACTATGGTCGGAGAATTAACTAGGTGAATGTTAGCCTTGGAAAAGGAGAGGGCTAGCCTTCATCAAGAGGTTGATGAATGGTAATGATTTTTTTCCTTCCTATTCTGATTGTGAAGTATTTTTCCTTCTTATAGTCATTTTATTATTCTTTTCAGGTCATAGAGCACCATCAAGGTGCTTGAGAATACCCTAAAAAAGAGAGGGCAATGTTTGGGTCAACCTTGACCGAAAATGAACAACTCCTCATGACTCTTGAGGGAAAAAGCCTTCAATTTAGAAGTAACTGTCCACTTGAAACTCCTTCTGCTACTTCTTAATCTTTGCTTTTTCTTAGCTTTTCCCTTGTCGTGGTAGACTGAAAGCATCTAGGGCCCTAAAAATTGTTTTGGTAATTAATGACAATATGTGAATATAGGACTAACACATTTATTGAGTGTTTCAAAGCTTTAGTCCCAGCGATGAATGTGACAATCTGGAGATGCTTGCTAAAGGTCAACATGAAGATCAATATAGTTCAAGACAAAGGTATAAACAGTCTAGGATCCCTTTTGATTTTACTAGGCTTAGGAGAAAAGAATGGAAGACTGGATTTTAGGTTAGATGCTGCACTATTAAGAGGGATCATGACTAGTAGCTTGGCAACATGTTCTTGTGCCATTTGGATCAATTTAGGATCATGCATGCACTTAGAATTTAAATTGAAAGCCAATTGTGCTTCTCTGGAAAAAGTTAGTACTGGAGTTTATTTGGTGGAACTACCATATCACAGTATAACTGTAACTCTTGAGCAATACTACCGCACCCCAAAAGGGCCAAATAAATGGGCGGTACATTTTTTTGAAGAGGACCAATTTTTTGTCCTCAAGACAAACGATAGTACCATGCAAGAAATCAGAACTACCAGAGAGCAGAACTACTATATTTACAATGGCGGTAGTACCACGCCACATTTATAATGGAGAGTACAGAGGTAATGAATATGTCTATTATAGCTGTTACTGTGCAGGATTTGCAGGAGCGGTAGTACCGGCTTTACAATAGTGGTACTACCAATTGCCCTGATTTTTTATGATCGTCCCCCAAACGGTCGAATTTGGTTGGTGGGGTATAAACTCCCCTCTACCAGCTCAGCGACTATGCAAGAGAATTCATTTAACATCCTTGAGCTAAGAGCACACTCTCCACACCTCATTTACTCTTGTTGCTTTCAATTTGAGATAGTTGAGCCAAAATTCAAGTGCATTCATTCTAGATTGATCCTTGGCACTTGATTGTCATCAAGCAAAGCTTGTGATTCATTACTCTTGGTGCTTGCTGACACCTAGATGGCTTGGCAAGAATTTGCGTGATGATCTCTTTAAGAAGATTGTAAAGAGGCTCAACGCTAAATTGTGAGTGGTTCGATGTTTGCCATCTCTGGAGCGAAGAAAAAACAACCACTAGTGGAATCGAGGAGCAAGGCTTAATTTGTGGAGCCAGTCCAAGTTGCTTGGGCTTTCCTCAACGTGGACTAGTGAAGACCAGCAAGTCTTCTATACCACGGCAAAACATCATGTGTCATCATTTGGTTATTTCTTTAACTCTACTTTTTGCATTTATATTTCTAACAAATTGAGATTATTGATACTAGAGAAAGCAAGCCTTAAAGCTTCAAACACTAGAGAAAGCTCTTGGTTTCGAAAAGGATAAGGAAAAAGCTCCAAAGAAGCCTTCATTGGATGATTCTTTTCCTCAACAAGATGTTTACCGACATGGAGGCAGAAGCATTTGAATCCTCTTCAATAGACCTAGTCGAGAAGGTGAAATGTCTTGGTAGACAACTCAAAACTATTCAAGGCCTGCTTGCTTCTTCTCGAAGCAACCATAAGCAGATGATGAGAGATGCCGTGGCTGATGGAGTTAGCTTTGCTAAGGTAAAGCTTAAAGCTTCCGACCCATCACTGAACCTCCAAGTACTTGGGATATATTTCAATTGTTCAGAGGAGGATGCAACAAGTTCATTGAAGAGATAAAGCCCTTTGGAAACAAGGTTGCAAAGGAGATGAAGGTCGGGTCTCCATCGAATAGTAGTTAGTTTGGTGGCTCCAATGAGTAGATAAATATTTATGAAATATGTAAAATTCTCATGTAAAAAACTTACATTTATTACCAATGAAGTTTATGTCATTTCCTCAACCTGAATAGGTATTCGTATCTTTTCTAGCCCTCGACAACTTGTTTAGTAGTAGAACTTACTAAGTAAGTAGTAGACCAAAATAAGATGTATTTTATCTGATCGATGAACTTCAATTATGTCATAGAAATGATCCAGCATTTTTTAGGTAATCATATCGGGCAAAGCCAATGAATGATTTTGACTAGTCTTAGATCTTTATTTGCACAATCGAGAATTAGATCAGAGAAACTATGACATAAACATATGAAGAACAAAAAAATCTTATGCATGTGTATATGCAAGAATGATAAGTGCTCCTATTTGTAAATTTTATCCAAACTGGTTGTAAGATTGCTGAGAATTGAAGATATGAACAATACTTATTGAAATATATTCATGCTTGAGTTTTGGCTGGTGGCAAAGATCGTAGGAAATAGGACATTGCTAGAAAACTCCTAGAGGGTAGGACCACGTGCAAAGAGAAGATATTTCGACTAGGAGGTTTTCTGTGCCTTGACTAGGTTTAAATAAGAGAATAACAGAATATTGAAGTGAGAAACAAAGCCTTCAAGCTCCATGTGATTCTTCTTTTACCTGTTTTTCTTTGATAAAAAATGTGCAAATTAGCGTAAAAACCATCTCTGTGAAGGTCATGATAGGAATCGGCATGACACGTGACAAAAATATCAAAGCCAATAAAGTAAAAGACATCCCTTAGAAGGGAATTAGAGGAAAAAAGATCTTCTCCGAGTAGCTCAGACAACAATAGTATGTGACCAAATTTGGGATAATAAAATACAAATAAAAATACTCATCGAAAAGAAATAATAATAATGCAAGTTTATTGAAATTTGAAAATAAAATGTACATTACACATAGAACTTACGTTGTTGATCATGTTCCAAGAATTAGACATAACACGCCCATTTGACATGGCTAGTCGTACCAAGCCTAATCTAGTGACTTCAACCATAGTGTATGGACCTTCCCAATTAGGTGAAAGTTGGTAGTGATCTGCCTAGCTCTGAATTTTTCTGAGAACTAGATCACCTACAGCTAGACTGCATGGCTACACCTTAATATAATGATCAAGCTGAGTAGTGCCAATTTTTAGTTCCGAAGAAACTATGGCTTCTGCATCGCAAACTAATAATAGGGTGTTTCTTCGGTCGTACGACTGGTTGTGGTCCAAACAGCCCATAATACAGAGAAAAGTTCTTCAACCCAAGCTCCTGATTGTTGTATTAATTGGTCAAACACTCAGCATTTGATCCCTTGTATTTGTATGCCATTGGCTTTTTCTACTAGCCTGTTACTCTGCAAATGATCCACTGAGGCATAACATACCTTGATACCTAGTTTCTCGTAGAATTCCTACAAATTTTCACTCAAAAATTGGGTACTGTTATATGTGATTATACAACTTGGAACACCAAATCATGTAATCACATTTTTGTGATGAACTTCCTGACAGCTTCAGTTGTTATTTTAACAACTGGCTCGGCTTCTTCCATTTTGTGAATGTATTGATCATTACAAAAAGAAATTCAAACCCCTCAGGTGCTCTTGGGAAAGGTCCCAGAATATCTAGCCCTAGGTTGTGAAAGGCCAAGAAAGAGGTTTTGTTTGCAAAGCTTGTGCAGGTTGATATACTTGTTAGCTATGAAACTGACATTGTACACACTTTGTCGCAAAGTCATTTGCATCATGGAAGGCAGTTGTCCAATAGTACCCTTGTCGGAAGGCTTTACCAACCAGTGTTCTATTGGAATGATGTGCTACACAGACTCCTCCACGTATATCAGATAGTAATTTTAAACCATCCTTTTGATATATACATCTCATCAACACTCCGTGAGTTCCCTATTTATAAAGGGTACTTTCAACTAGAGTATATGATTTGGCTTTTTGAGTTGTACGATCAGCATCTATGTCATCTTCAGGAAGTGTGCCATGCTGAAGATATCCATAGATTGATATTCATAGACTGTATGACCTCTAGTGGAGCATCTTTAGAATGCTCGACTACCAAGGGTTTGTTGAGTTGCTCGAGAAAAACTCTGGGTGGGACGAGTGATCTTGAGGAAGCCAGCCCTGCTAACTAGTCTACCAGAAAGTTTTCCTTTCTAGGAATATGTCGGATCCCAAAACCAAAGAAATGTGTCTTGAGTTTCCTTACTTTCACTAGATAAGATAACATCATAGTACTCGAGCATTGATACTCTTTCCCGACTTTATTCGCTACTAGCTGAGAGTCGCCTTTCACTAGTAATCTGTGAATCCCAAGCGCTTTGGCTGCTCGGAGTCCTTTCAGTAAACCTTCATATTATACCACATTATTTGTAGCAGAAAAGTTTAACTGAATGGCATATTTTATATTTTCTCCAGTGGAAGATACCAGGACTACACCAGCCCCAAAGCCCTTCAATGTCAAGAAACCATCGAAGTATATAGTCCACTTGTTGTGGTACTCCTACTCGGGCCCTTGGGTGGATTCAAGGTTTGTCCACTCGGTGATGAATTCTGCTAAAGCTTGGACTTATTGCTATTCATGGAATGAAATGGAGATCAAACTCCCCAAGTTCGACCACCCATTTTGCTATACATCCTGATGATTCCCTATTTTGGACAACTTGATCTAGAGGGTATCCAGTCGGTATGACCACTTTGTGAGCTTGGAAGTAATGTCTTAGTTTCCTTAAAGCCATAAGGAGGGTATAACACAACTTTTGTATCTCTAGATATCGCTCTTTTGGTCTATATAAGACTTTGCTTATGTAACATACTGGTCATAGAATATTGTCACGCTCAACGGCTAGTATACCATTGGCTACTTGTGGAGTCGCAGCCAGATATAAGAGCAAGTTTTCTCTTGGACATGGGGAGACTAAGATCAGGGCACTCATAAGGTACCTTTTAAGCTCTTCAAAGGCAACGTTTGCTTTCTTTGTCCATTCAAAACTTCCAAGTTTCCGAAGAAACTTAAAGAAAGGCAATCCTTTCTCTCAAAACTGTGCTATGAAATGATTTAATGATGCCATACAGTCGGTTAGTTTTTTACATCCTTCTTTGTGGTCAGAGGGTGCATCTGCTCGATGACTGCTATTTTTGTGGATTTGCTTCAATTCCTCTAGCCGAAACTAGGAAACCAAGAAGCTTTCTAGAGAGAACTCCAAACACACATTTCTTTTAATTCAACTCAAGGTTATGTATTCTTAAGTTAGTAAAAGTTTCTTGCAAATCGAATATATGATATCTTATGTTAATACATTTCATGACCAAGTCATCAACAAAGACCTCTAAGTTACGACCAACTTGAGCACTAAAGGTTTTTTACATTAACCTTTAAAAAGTTGCACCAATGTTTTTGAGACCAAGCGGTATTTTTTTTCATAACAAAATATTTCGTATGGTATGATGAAGGAAATTTTCTCTTCATCCTCTTTGCTCATGCTAATCTAGTGGTACTCTAAATATGCATAAAAAAAGTTTAATAACTCACACCCGAAAGTAGAGTCAACAAGCTGATCGATACATGGAAGGGGAAGTCATCATTTGGACAAGCTTTATTAAGATCTATGAAATTGATGCACATTCACCATTTTCCATTGCTTTTTCTAACCATTAAAGGATTGGCGGGCCACTCTAGGCGATCGACCTTACGAATAAACCAAGCCTTGAGAAGCTTGTCAATCTCCAACTGGATTGCCTCCTTTTGGTCGGGTGCAAAGTGTCCTAGTTTTTAGCTTGATCAGCTTTTTGTCAGGCCAGAGTGCTAGCCTGTGCTCGATCACTTCTCGGTGGACTCCAGGCATGTCAAATACCTACCACACGAATACATCTGAGTTTGCTCGGAGGAAGGAGACGAGCGACTCTTCCTATTTGGGGTCAAGTTCTGCCCCCAACCAATATCTTTTGGAAGATGGCACTAGCATTTTTGAGTCTAAACGATGCTTTGACATTTTCTAGAGAAATGTTCTTGTTGAATGGAACCTCCTTGGTTTGATTGGAGGGTTTTGGGGTCACCTTTGGTCTTGAGTGCTTGGCTTACACAAAAGGAGGATTAGCATTTCTGGTCAGAAGTTTATCGATCAATTCTAGGGATTTATGATCACATGCATATTCCATCTTCATATCCCCTCGAACAATTATGACCCCTTTTGGCGTGGCATCTTAAGACTCTGATAGTCATAATGCGTGGCTATTAAGAATTTAGCCAATTCCTGTCGAACAAGAATCTTGTTGTATGCGGTTTCAAAGTCTACCACATCAAATGATATTACAGTTCAGAAGTTATCTGAACTTTCGAACATAACTGGTAGGGAAACTTGCCCGATCAGTTTGGCAGCAGATCCCAGGACTATGCCTTAAAAAGCATACTTCACGAGTTTTACTTTTGACTTGGAAACTTGCATTTCTTCTAAAGCTCCCATAAACAAAATGTTGAGAGAACTACCACCATCTATTAAAACTTGATTAACTTTATAATTATTTATGGTAGGTTCTACGACAATAGGGAACCTACCTAATTGAGTTGAAGGGATGGAGTAGTCTTCCCAGCTAAGAGAGATGGTTGTTTCCGACCACCTAGAAGGCTTGACAACAATCGGAGACTTGGTGAGGTTGACTTCCCGCTCCACAATCTTTAGATGGTGTCAGGACTCATAGGAGGAAGACCTGCTAATGATCATGTCGATGGTATGTTGTGGCTCTTGATAGTCCATCTCTTCACAGCCATCTTTGTCCTTCTTGAAGTTTGGTTCTCTAATCTACTGGATGAAAGGGAAAGTACCCTTACCCGAGAAATAGTCTTCTTACTTCTCTTGCCAGGCATGGAAGTTGTGTAGGTCATACCCTATCGCTAGTTGGAGTGGACACCACTTCCTATTTTTCTTGGACTCATCGGTCGGAGCTTTTACCTTGTTTCAACCAGAATTATCCTTCTTGCCCTTGTTGTACTTATCTGGAATCATAAGGACCTCTTAAGCGTTTGGCTTGCAATTCTTTTTATCTTTGGGGGACTTGTTCTCTTTCTTCCCTAGGCCGAGTTGAGAAAATTTTTCTATTCGATCGATGGACTTGTCCCATTCAACCATCTCGCTAGCAGCTGTGTACTTGTCGGTCATGTTGAATAGCTCAACGATCGTTCTTAGAGGGTTCATTGCAATGTCCTCCTTAAACCATCGGTTCCTCATTCCATTTTTAAAAGCCTCTGGAATTGGATTATGAACCTAGCCGAACCACTTAATATACTGTCAAAGAGTCTCATTGGGTTCTTGCCAGATTCAACAGATATCGTCTTCTTTCCTAGGGTGGTCATACGTCCCTTAGAAGTTTGCGATCAACAGATCACAAAGCTGATCCCAGGTGTAGATTGATCCGACCAGTTGGTTAAGCAACCAAGACTGGCCAAATTCTTTGAGGACTGTGGGCAATTAGTTTGCCATTACATTATCATCACCTCCTACGGCTCTGATGACAGTAGTGTAAATCTGAAAATTCTGATGGGTTATGCGTTGCATTGAATTTCTCTAGATTTGTTGGTCAGTACCTGTCTAGCCAGTGTACTTCTTAAAGACATGCCAAGAAAAGCCCAACAGCCAATGATCAAGTCATGGCACCTTCTTTCGAAAGGGGCCAGATTGTAGTCGGTTGGACACCAATCCCTTCGGTAGTCATACTGAGGAACTGATGGTCTGACCCGATCATGAACAATTACAAGGTGTCTCCGACCAGCTACTTGGATCAAGTGAAACTGCAAATCACCATATCTAAGTGTTCATCCCTCATAACAAGGACGACAAGTGGTTTTAATGTCAAAAGCTTGTCTTTTCTCTTGACTCCCCTGTTGAAATCTTTGAGGGGATCTTATGCCAGAAGTCAGATTGTTTTCAGTCCAACCATGCTTGCTTCTACTGAGGGAGGAATGCCCGGATGAATTCAGAGTATGACTTTACAATTTTCTCTACTCCCTGTACATATGTGTGTGTCGCATAGTCTGTTGGAGGATTTCTAACACTTGACCTGCAACCTGAGCAAATCCTGGAGTCTCTACCAGAGCAGGATCTGGGTTGTTTAAAATATCATGGACTCATTGCCGAGGGCCTTAAAAGATTACTATTTGCAAAGGGGGTATGATGACTTGAGTTCCTCTTCGAGCCCCAGCATGTCCCGTTCGACCTGTTAGGCGCGGTGGGTAGAAGTAGGTGGATTAGCCAATCGATGTCTACTAGTTACGTTGCCTCCGTCCTCTCGGGATTGTAAGATCGAGGAGGCTGACTAGAGGGAGTGAATAGGTGGTCTAAAAATTTCTCCTTGCAATTAATATCAATTTCTATTTGTCTTAACCAAGTATATAATGCAAAATCTTAACTCAAATTGGTTTAGCATAAATAAAGTCTAAATCAATTATGTTCACCTATGTGCACCAACAATTATAAAGCTATGTCAAGGTTTGTAATTCTAGAATGACAAGCAATCAATATAATTCTATAAATGTAAGTAGCTTAAATGTAAATTGAGCACAAAAAAACAAACCACAATTGACACGGTTACTTTTTACCATAGTGTTCAGAGACTTGTCAGTCTCCAATAGTCCACATTGATGGTAGCCCAAATGAATTGGACCGGCTCCATGAATTAAGTCGAAACACCTCAATCCACTAGTGGTAGTGTTTTCCCACTCCAGGTAAGTGAGCTCCAACATTCACACTTTGTCGATTCTTCTCACAACCTTCTTTGAGAAGATCACCGTGCACGATGTCTCTAACACTATCTAGGAGTTAGCAAACTCCAAGAGTAATAAGTCAATCCGCTCTCTTGACTCTCACCTCGTGCAATGAATGCACAAGCTTGAGTGGATACACAATCCACCTCTAGATGCAACACATGCAATCTAGAGCCTTCCCCATTGCTCACAAGGTGCAACACATGCACAATTGAGAGGAGGACCTCACACTAGCTCAAAGGAGTGAAATAAAGTGCCAAAGATCTTACTCCAATAGGCCACAAGGGGGTATATATATCCACACCACAGAAACTAGCCGTTGGAAGCAAAACACTTGAGAAAACAGAATTTTCGGAAGTACTGATGGCAAAACTCTGGTACTTCCGCACCCTCAGCAATGGTCAGAAAACCCTCAACAACGGTCAGAAAACTAGTCATTATTAGTGAATCTGGTAGTTTCGATGGCTAAAGTCCGGTACTACCAATCATCGGAAGTATCGTGCCACACAAGTGGAACTATCGATATCTTCAGGGATGAGAAGACTCCACAAAGGTGTCTCTCTAGAAAAAACATACCGCTATACATGCCAGTCATTCCGCAAATCGGAAGTACTGCTTACACAGAGCCGGTAATACCGCTTGCTGGTCGTACGCTCACATAGAGCCAGAACTTCCGATCAATGACTACCCAAGTCCTTACCACATCCCACATTATTCGGTTCGACCACACAAGTCTCTAACCATGTCGGTTTCGACCACAAAGGTTTTGACCGTGTTGACCATGTTGATCTTCGACCATGTCAATCTTCAATCACATAGATCTCTGACCACAATGTCAATCTTCAACCACACTGTATCAATCACGTCAGTTTGACCACTTTGGTTTCGACCACATAGGTCTCAACCACATCAGTTCCGACCGCATCGGTTCGACCAAACTAGTTTCGATCACACAGATCTCGACCACGCTGGTCCTCAACCACGCAAGACTTCAACCACCAACGAACGCGGTATTTTCGTGATTACAGCGCCGGTAATTTTGTTCAGCGGCAGTACCGTAGAATATACTACGGTAGTTTTGATTTCCCTAAGAAGTGCACATACTTCAACAAATTTTGCAAAACACATTTGCAAACTACAGTATCATGCACATAACGATTATCCATGATTCTAACAAGTTGCAAAACACATTTGCACACTTTTAGAATCATGACATAAGGATTATATATATGAACTTCAACCATTTGCAAAACACATTTGCAAATATAAGCCTCATACTACAAAGAATAGAAACATGGACTTCAAATACTTGCAAAACATATTCACAATGTACAGTCCCATGTTACAAGGATTCAACACATAAGCCACAACTATTTGCAAAACACATTCGCAAAAATAGGCATCATGCTATGGAGAGCTAGAGGTGGTGAGGTCAAACTATCAACACATGATGAGACTCAAGTTAGTAGACATGACAATCTTAATAGTACAGCAACTTATACTAGTAATCCGGTCTTCCCACCAAACACTAAGACTGGTAAAAGATTAAGAATACATCCTTAGCCCTAGCTAGTCACACATTTGCCTTAGAATCTTCTTAAAGCTTGATGACACACCTCTTCACTTTAAGTCCGGGTCCTTGTCACTTGAACTCCATCAACACATGATGGTTCTTCTCTTGACTTAATGATCAACGTATGATCAACTCCTCTTGGACATAAATCACCTCATGATGCATCCTTCATTTGACTAATGATCTTCAACATATGAAACCATCCTAAGTTATCCTTATTTGTGGAACCTAACCTATTCATCCTACTAATGAAAATGTTAGTCCACAAACCAATTGTCATCAATTACGAAAACTTCACCATTAACTCATAATAACGGGACTAGATTCAACAATCTTTTCTTTTTGGTAATTCATGACAATCTCAACAAATAATGAGATAAAGATTGATTTTCGAGTATACAGCACGTACATAACAATTGTGTACTCTAAAATAACCTTTTTAAAAGCGAAGCTTATTCATCCAATTGTCATTAATCATCCAACCATTAACACATAATGGAAGAACTTGATAACAACCTAATTATGAGTATATATGAACTACACAAATAATATGTACTCAAGGGAGTTGTTTCAATATAAAGATCCTTAATATGTAGAAAGATAAATGTAGATCAATACTAGACGTTGGATTTGGGACCACTTCCCTTGACTGGAGCGGTGTGTTTCGTTGTGGTGGGATTTAGGACCAGTGTGTGTCACTGAGATGGATATGAATTATCCATATTATCCGGTTATCGTATTTGATAGGATACGAATAAGGTAAAGATTTTTCCATCCGATTAACAATTTCTCTTCTATTCGTATTCATATTTGAATTCGCATAAAAAAATATGGATAGAAATATGGTATAGACTTTTACCATCCGAAATGTTATTTTATCCAGAATATTCGTATCTATATTCATATTCGACAAAGCAATATACATAATTTATTACAATATGATTAATTAGTTGGACAAGTTATTTAATTCAATGTGAATTCGTGTTTCCTTAGATGAAGTATGAATTAGAATGACTAAGCGTGACTGTACGATGATAATATGTCATTAATATCTTTATATTACATAAGTTATGAGGACATCCACATCTGATCGAATTGAGTACATATTCTATTCGAATTCGTATTCATTACAATATTTGATTCATATTCGTATTCTACAATATTCAAATTTGTATTTGTATGTATTTATAAAATATGAATACAAATATGGTAAGGGCACTATTCGATTTGTATTCAATCCATTGCCACCCCTAGCAGCGAACAGCAGAGAAGCCGACGCAGATGGCACGCACAGTATTTTGCTCAAAAAGCTGTTTAGAAAATCTGCTTCAATAAGTCGTCCCGTTTGTTTTCACTTTCGACGAAGCCAAAAGAAGCCAGAAACCAATATGAACACCTGGCTTCTCAAAGCAGCTTCTCTAGCCCCCATCTCGCTCCAAGGATAAAGCAGGGGTCATGGGAGCATTACACACCTCACTTTTTCACTCCCGTCTCATGCACACATTGTTGTCATAGCCCAAGGATCAAACGCACACGAGTAGGAAAAACGAATAAACATAGGAGAGACTTCTTTTGTGGCGATGCACGCCTTTTCTTCCTTCCCTGTTATTCACTCGCGCCACGCTTGTTTAACAGGAAGTACACGGCTTAAATAAGCATGACGCACACACACAGTTACACGATCTGTACTCCACGCTCCCACTAACTCCACTAGCTAACAACTAGGACCTAATCTCATACCACTGACCTAGAATTTCTCCATGATCCACATGAGTCGGCCAACTCATTGACTCAAACTATGACTACTACAATAGACGCTCCAACTGCTACTCAGACGCTCCGACTACTATAGTATTCGGACGCTCTGACTGCTATAGTACTTGGACACACCGACTGCTACAATACTTGGACACGCCGACTGCTTCAATACTCGAACACACAAGTACTTGAACACATGACTGCTGCTGTAGTCGAACACACGAGTACTCGACACACGACTATACAGTACTCAAACACCGACCACTATCAACAACAAGATTAGTTCCAACATTGAAACCCAATATTGTTGTCATTATTTTAAGTACCTCCTTATCAACTTCAGAGCAGCGCAGGTTCTTCATTCACCATAGCGAGATGTGCCTCTTCCTTCCTCGGCTTGCGACACTCGCTAGTAAAATACCCACGTATGCCACAGTTGTGACACTTTACCTTCTTCCTGTTGAACTTGTCCTCACTAGTGTCGAAGTTGCTATTATCCTCGTCATCATCATGGACTCACTACAACTGCCACCAGCTTTGACACGGCCATCGCCACGGTCACGGTTCTTCTTCGTGCTGCTGCCTGACCATTCTCTTTTCTTTTTCTCTTTATTGAGGGTCTCCCATTACGTGTGCGTGAGCAATAGATGTTCACTCTGTTTTGAATTGCTGAAACTAGTTCAGACATGTTTGTCGTAGGCCTAGTACCATCCAACGAGGTCTTCGACGGTGAGGGTTTTCAATTCCATTCACTGTTCGATAGAGGTGATGAGCTACATGTAGCACACCAAGGCAGTACGAAGAAACCTGCGAACAACGGCAATTTTATCCACCGTAGTGTCGCCCAACGCACGGATGCTAGTGACGACAGACATCACCCAACTGATGAAACTTCAACGGTCTCCTCTTCCTCCATCTTCAACCCCTCGAGGTCCTTCTTGAGGGTCTGCAGTTTGGCCTCACGCACACACTCATGCCCCATGTGCATTGTCTTGATTGCCTCCCATGCTTACTTTGCCGTGTCATTTCTGGTGAGGGAAGACATAACTTGCTCCGACACGACCGGGTAGATGGTGTACAATGTCATCCGATCCATTTGGTACTCCGCGGCACCAAGCTCCACTGCTTCCCACACGTTCTGCCGTGAAGAGCGACACACATCTTCATCGCCCAAATCATGCAGTTCGTACGGGTGAACTGTGGGTACGACAATGTCACCACGCTATCCTTCTTCACCACCTATGAGGTGGACAGATCACCTTGTAGCAAGCCTCACACATTGGACGGAGACATACTCCTTCCTTCCCTCGGCATACTCTCCGACTCACAGAAACCTACTCTAATACCAAATGTTGGCACAGCCCAAGGATCAAACGATGCACATGAGTTAGGAGAATGAATAAACATGGAAGAGACTTCTTTTGTGGCGACGCACGCCTTTTCTTTCTTCTCTGTTATTCACTCACATCACGCTTGTTTAATAGGAAGTACACGGCTTAAATAAACCTCACGTACACACGGTCACACGATCTATACTCCACGCTCTTACTAACTCCACTAGCTAACAACTAGGACCTAATCTCATGCCACTGATGTGGAATTTCTCCATGATCCACACGACTCGACCAACTCATTAACTCAAACTACAACTACTACAATAGATGCTTCGACTGCTACTCGGATGCTATAGTGCTCAGACTCTCCGACTACTACAATGCTTGGACGCTCCAACTACTGCAGTGCTCGGACACACCAACTGCTACATTGCTCAAACGCTCCAGCTGCTACAGTGATCGAACACAGCGACTGCTACAATATTTGGGCACACCGACTACTTCAGTACTCGAACACATGAGTATTTGAAAACACGACTATTACAGTACTCGAACACACGAGTACTCGACACATAACTACACAGTATTCAAACACACGAGTACTCGACATATAACTACACAGTACTCAAACATATACCACTATCAATAACAAGATTAATTTCAACATACATCTCTTTTATTTTTTTCACCGCTTAAACTCTCATTTTAAAACCACTTTTTCCGTTATTACTATTTATTTCTAACTAAAACAGTTGACATACTGCAACTCAAATCGACGGCTCCACTCCTCCCTTGCTATAAATACTAGCCCCCTGCAACCCGCACTCCCATCCTTCACGAGCCAAATAACTAAAGCCACTCGCTTCTCCAATCAGGTAACTAAAACCACTCGCTTCTCATCAGGTAACCGACACCTTGTCCATGGCAATTGCCGCCGTCGCCGCCTCCTCGTGCACGGACGCCACGTGGTGGGCGTACGCGCTTCCGGCGCTCCTCGGCTCGGACACCCTCTGCGCCCACCCGGCCCTCTTCGCCGGAGCGCTCCTTCTGGCCTTCCTCTCGGCGGCTGTGCTGGCGTGGGCCGCTTCGCCGGGCGGGCCTGCGTGGGCGCACGGCCGTGGCTGCCGCGGCGAGACGCCCATCAGGGGCCCGCGCGGGCTGCCCGTGGTCGGCAGCATCTTCGCGCTCTCGCGCGGCCTCCCGCACCGCACGCTCGCTGCCATGGCGCGCGCGGCGCCGGGGTTGAGGGAGCTCATGGCGTTCTCCGTTGCGGACACGCGGGCCGTGGTGTCGTCGTGCCCGGCCACGGCGCGCGAGGTGCTCGCGCACCCGGCGTTCGCGGACCGCCCGCTGAAGCGCTCGGCGCGCGAGCTGCTATTCGCGCGCGCCATCGGGTTCGCGCCCAGCGGCGAGTACTGGCGCCTCCTCCGCCGCATCGCCTCCACGCACCTATTCTCCCCGCGCCGGGTGGCCGCGCACGAGCCCGGCCGCCAGGCCGATGCCGCGGCCATGCTCCGCACCATCGCCGCCGAGCAGTCCGCCTCCGGCGCAGTCGTCCTCCGCCCCCACCTCCAGGCCGCCGCCCTCAACAACATCATGGGCAGCGTCTTCGGCAGGCGCTACGACGTCTCCTCCGGCGCCGGCGCCGCCGAGGCCGAGCAGCTCAAGAGCATGGTGCGCGAGGGGTTCGAACTCCTCGGCGCGTTCAACTGGTCCGACCACCTCCCATGGCTCGCCAACCTCTACGACCCAGGCAACGTCGCCCGCCGCTGCGCCGCGCTCGTCCCGCGCATCCAGGCCTTCGTCGGCGGCGTCATCGACGAGCACCGCCTCCGCCGCGAGAACGCCACCATCCCCGACGATAATGCCGACTTCGTCGACGTGCTCCTCTCCCTCGAGGGCGACGAGAAGCTCGACGAGGACGACATGGTTGCCGTCCTCTGGGTAAGCAAAAATTGGTTTCCTTTCAATTGCTTGCCTCTTTCTCGGGTCAACACTTGTGTCAGTTGCTAAATATCTTCGTTTCTCGTTTTGACTTTGTTTGATGCAGGAGATGATCTTTCGCGGGACGGACACGACGGCGCTGCTCACCGAGTGGTGCATGGCGGAGCTGGTGCGCCACCCGGCGGTGCAAGGGAGGCTGCGCGCGGAGGTGGACGCAGCGGTGGGGCCCGGGGGCTCCCCCACCGATGCCGACGTGGCTCGCATGCCGTACCTGCAGGCGGTGGTGAAGGAGACACTCCGGGCGCACCCACCAGGGCCGCTGCTGAGCTGGGCGCGCCTGGCCACCGCCGATGTGCGCCTGTCGAACGGCATGGTGGTGCCGGCGGGCACCACGGCCATGGTCAACATGTGGGCCATCACCCACGACGCGGCCGTCTGGGCCGACCCGGAAGCGTTCGCACCCGAGCGGTTCCTGCCGTCGGAGGGCGGCGCCGACGTGGACGTCCGCGGCGGTGACCTCCGCCTGGCGCCGTTCGGCGCCGGCCGCCGCGTCTGCCCCGGCAAGAACCTGGGCCTCGCCACCGTCACCCTCTGGGTCGCCCACCTCGTGCACGCCTTCGAGTGGGCCCTGCCGGACGGCGCTCCGCCGGTCTGCCTCGACGAGGTCCTCAAGCTCTCGCTGGAGATGAAGACGCCGCTCGCCGCCGCCGCCCTCCCCCGAACCCTCTGATCGCAATGCCTCCGCATGGCGTGGCGCATGCACGCAAGATGCGATAGTGTCGTATGCTTTGCATGGTTCTCTATGGTTTTAGTTAAGCTTGTTTGGTTCGTACGTGCTTAGGGTTTGATTACGACGTGTGCAAGTTAATTAGTTGGTGTCCGGGGCTCCAATTTTGGCAACATGGTGCGTGTTAGGAGTTTAACCCTGCATATATATGTTTGTGTTTAATTAATTAGGGCTTGAATAGTGTGATGTGATGGACGTGGCATGATGGTGTTGTGTGCTTGGATTGTTGTTTTGGCTTGGCAAATGGCTGGCTGTTGCTAGCTCCCTAATGTAATGTCATCCAATGTAATGATCATGAATGCTATATATCGCGCTGTTTTATTATTATACATAAGAATTGCTTGTGTGTTAATTATCTGCTGATTAATTTGATGATCATGTTGGAGCCATAAACACATATCCATGCATGCGCAATTTCGATGCTAATTTGCCTTTTGCATATACACGTATGCGACTGCTCCTCTTAACGATCTCCGTGCTTGCCAGTACAGCTATGCATGACTGCATGTCTGTTGCGAGATTATTGGTGCCAATGATACTGATCAGCACTGTATATGGATAACTTCACCGCTTATGCTAATTCGATAATACCCTTCTGTTCTGGGATGCGCACATATCGCTAATTAAGTAATCTCAGATACTCAATAGATGAGGGCTGGCTCGTTTCAGCTTCTGATTTATTTTTTACTATTCATAAATTTCATTTTTTTTGAACTTTTGACTTTCTTAAACTTTTTTGTCAGTTTTTTTTTTTTTTGCATTCGTTAACATTATCCGTGATGAGCTAGCATATTTTTTCTATTTTTTATTTTTTTTAAATTTAATTAGTCAAATAAGACAACTTCAATTACAGTGAAATTTTAGCCGCTATAATACAATTTCAGCTATAAACCATAACTTTTCAACCCAACCGAGTGGGGCCTTAGTCTCAATAACATTTCTCTTTATTGCCCCCTGGCTTCTGAGAAATGTCTTCCGCCCTCTAGCTTAATGACATTTTTGTTCAAGTCGATCGTTCACCAAATGAACTCTCCCAACAACCATGAATATTGAATAGCCTCTTACCATTATCTGAACTTCCCATGAGTGTGGCGCACGTACTGAGTATATATTGACCACTGAGTCCTAGAAAGTTTCAGATGGCTGGTTACTAATTTTTGTACGTTGCTGTTGTGCTCAATCTTTGAGTATCTAATTTGATGAAGATCTAATCTTCAACTTGACTATTCATGGTCTTCAACAAGCATTTTGGGGAGCTCCTTTGATATTCCCGTGGTTTTCAATTTATGTGTTGCAAACATAACCTTATTGCCATAACATTATCATGGAATAAATTGATGATTAGTCTGCTCATTTCATTATTATGTGGTCAATGTAACTACTTGTAAATATAATGGTCCAATTAGAAAAGGGAAATTTTATTGTAACCATGTGAATTATTCGAGAGAAAATAGAAGGATCTAGTTGTACCATTTATTTGGTGGAACAAGGATTTAAAAATCAGAAAAAGAGAAATATCGGACCCCTTTGGCACCGGTTACCGGTTTTAAACCGGCAAAATTTCATCAAACAACATACCATACAGAGAGTCATCACAAATAGTTCTAAACCATTACCACAGACGGTTTCTGAACCGTTTGATTTATTGCGTCTGTAATACTACAGGACGGTAGGGAATTTGGGGCATGCTAATCAGCCTCGAAATGTAGAAAAATCAGCCTCAGAATATATATTGAGGCTAACACAGCCTGCCCCGGATACCCTTGCCTCAAAATAAGCATATTGAGGCAACCACTAGAGTTAGCCTCTAAAAGCTAAATTTGAGGCTGACACAGTGTGCCTCAGAATTTGATTGAGACAGATTGCCTGCCTCAGCTAGGACGACTAGCCATGAGGCTGCAATGTCTGCCTCAAAAGAATTGAGGCAACTATAAGCTGCCTCAACGTTACAAGCATCAAATTACAATTATTTTCAGCATACACATATATTTTTCTCAATAATTGTTATCAAACACATACATCTCATCACTATGCACACAAGATAATTGAAACAGTAACAAATATAGCCTCCAAATCTCTTCATTCAATAGATTAAAACATCACAGCCACACATGCATATTGAGGAGAAAATATATAGCATCTCATTTAGTCTCCACAAGGTCCTCTCCATCAGTTGACAAATGTAGCATTTAACTATGCATACAGTATATAGTAAAATTCTCAATAGTATAGTTAGTCAGTGGACACATGTTTGAGCCATCAACTGTATAGTAGCTATGGGCTAATAAAATATATCATCTATACAAAATTTGACATAGTAAACTTCTCAAAAGAGTAGACAGTAACTGCTCATGACTGATCAACCATATAGTAGCTACGGGCACATATTTTGTCATCCTTACAGAAGTTGTCGCCAATTTTGCATGGTTGTGCCTAGTGGCGCAAGAGAAACTCGACCACCTAGAATTAAATTTACAAAATTCGATCAGGTCAGTGCTTAATACAAAAATATCAGGAACAAAAAATAATCCAAAACATTTGGATCAAGAAAGTAGCTACAGCTGTTTGTATGAATCACAAGATGTTTCATTTCTATTTATAAACAACATAGTTCAGTTCATGTTTCATTTCTATTTATAATTTTATCTATCTATATTTCACTCAATGGATCACATGATGGTGTAAATAATTTTTATGTCATACCTAAGCACTAAATATTTTATATGCAACATAATGGCATAAGTACCTGTTTTTGTTACTTCACCATTCTGCCTGGGTGGAACTTCTTCAACCTTAATTGTGAGTATTCATTTGACATGTTAGATTTTCTAGGTAAACAAAGTACATGTTAGATTTTCTAGGTAAACAAAGTATACACATAAATAAGCTAAGAAAAGGACATACCAAGTGGATTGGCCAAGCAATGGAATGACCAATAGCATCCTTGATGTAATTCAGATTTTTGCACGGTCGAAACAATTCTGCATCTCCAATATGGGACTGTCTATGACTACTTTGTAGCACTCGTTTCAATGGATGTTAGAAGCTGTCTTTTCTGACATAAAAAATCTTTGCAGCCTTTTTTTCAATGGAAAGTAACGAAGAACTTTTTGAGGAACCTTATGCACTCGTTTCCCATCAATCCCCACTTTTTACGTGTTACATTTTGGACAACTCTTGGCATTCTCATACTCTTTCCAAAATAGTATGCAATCATTCAAACATGCATCAATGTTAATGTATCCCAAACCTAGTGATTTGACAAGTTTGCTAGCAGCATGAAAGTTTTCTGGCAATTGCACATCCATAGGGAAAGCCTCCTTAAGAAGCACAAGGAGCTGATCAAAACTACTATTGCTCCACCCACCCAAAAATTTTAGATGTAGAAGTTTTATGATAAACTGAAGTTTTGACATTTTACATCCCGAATATAAATTTTGGCTAGCATCGACTAACTTATAGAATTTTCTGCATCTTCTTTGTGCACATCTCCCATGTCTCCATCATCTTCTAAACCATTAAAATAATTAAATCCAAGTCCATCTCTTAACATTGCATCAATATCATCAGATTGTTCTTGACCTATCTGTGGCTCCATGCAAACATTAGTTCTAACTGAAGATAAGCCCTCCCCATGAAAGAACCATTCACTATAGCCTCGCATAAATCCATCACATATTAGGTGTTCACGAATTAATTCAGCATGTAGCCAATGGCAGTTCATGCATTTCTTGCAAGGACAAAGAATCATGTTGTCTTTTGCTGAATGAGTGAAAGCAAACTGCAAGAATTGTTCCAAGCCTTCTTCATATTCATTTGTCCGCCTATTAATGTTGCCATGTTACTTAAACTACATAATATATAATAATATTATGTGACCTCTCATGCAACATACTTAATTACCCACAACCCCACATTTACCTAGGTTTTTCCAGCCAGCTTTTGTCCATGTTAGTAATGGGAGGTACTAGCAATCTGTCCAAAAAGTGCATTCAATATATACCAGATGTTCGTTCCAACAAGGCAACATCAAATAGGCCTGGGCGTTCGGGTTACCCGAATTTTTCGGGTCGGGTAGTTCGGGTAATTCAAAATTCGGGTAATGAAAACTGCTACCCGATATTAGCCCCAAAAAAACACAACCCGCAATTTCGGGTGCCCGATAATTCGGGTTCGGGTTCGGGTATACCCGATATACCCGAATTTACAGAAAACCAGCTAATTTCCCGACAATTCGAGTAATTTACAGACAATTCGGGTAATTTACAGACAATTCGGGTAATTCGGGTACCGGGGGATATTACCCGAACTACCCAAACTAATTTCGGGTAATCAGAATCGCTATCCGAATTTGGGATCGGGTACCTCGGGTTCGGGTAATTCGGGTTGGTCCGTAATTCGGCACGTAACGGTAGTAGTGGTATTTTGCCGGGCCTAACATCAAACAACAGATGATAAGCTTTTAACAATATATACAAGCACGGAAATAGAAGTGATGCTAAGAAATTACCTTTCTAAGAAAAACAAGCAAGTAAGTTTGCAGTAGCGTGCAGCCCAGCAAACAAGTACCCAATTTAACACCACAATAGCTATGACAGATCGTCGACTCTCTTGGTGCAGCAGAAATCTGAGTAACTGAATTATGAAAAAAAATTAATATGCCACACACATGCTATAAAAAACACCACGAATGTCACAAATATTTATGAATTACAACCACATGCAAGTACACCTAAAATCAGATAAGTTACTTGCACTCACGATCCACAAAAAAGACAATCAACCTAAAGAATTACAATTGAAAGAATGAGACAAAATAAAAATATGGAGCTTACCGATCCAAGATGGGGAGAGGAGACCAGATGACTGCAGCAGGGGAGAGGAGGCTAGGTTGGGGGCAGAGGAAGGGGGTGGAGGGAAGGCTAGGGCAGAGGAAGGGGAATGGAGGCCTAGAGGTGGAGATAGAGGAAAGGGGAGGTTGGATTGGAGTTGGCTGCAGGGAGGGGTAGGGCGTCAGCAGTACCTGGGTTGGGGGAGGCCGGTGATGGGGATGAAGGATGGCAAGAGATTTAGGTGCGTGGAGCAGGAAGGCTGGGCGCCATGGAGGTTGTGTCGCTGCAGATCGCCATGGAGCAGGGGGAGGGTAGCAGATGGTGGAGAAACCGTCTTCTCCGGCGAGGACGCAGGTGCTTCTCCCTGTACGAGAGAGGATGGGAATGGGGAATGGAGGATGGGCAGGTGAGAGAATAGGCAGAGAGATGGTGTGGTGAAAAAAATTGATGAATAGGCAGGGAGAATAGAAAGGAGAGAGAGGAGGAGGGAATTTTTCACCTGCTCCCGCCAATGCCAATTTCATCTCCAATTCCTTGTTGAGGCTAACTGTTAGCCTCAGATTAATGAGGCTTATATGGTTTGCCTCAATTTTATAATTTGAGGCAGAAGTTGCTGCATCAGAGAATATTTTGAGGCAACTATCTTCAGTCAGCCTCAAAAGCTTGCCTCAAATTCCCCACCGTCCTGTAGTGATAATAGGCGATTATCACAGACAGTTTTTAAGCCATTTGTGATAAGTCACATGACAAACAATTTGTCTCAAGAACCATCTGCAAAAGACCAACTATCACAGATGGTTGATGCATAGAACCGTTTGTGATAGTAGGCGTTCATGGTTTATACAACAAAATCGTTCGTAATAGTTCGCTCTATATATAGAAATTTTTCTGTTTTTTGGCTAGCCTCAAGAAATGCTAGACATGCCCTCTGAAAATAAGCAAGTAGATCACAGATAATTCCAGATCTTATAGAACACGACAATCATTACACAAATCTTACAAATAAATTACTACTGAATGAGTTACAATTGAATCAAATATTTAAATATCTATTAATTGTTGTCGCCAAAGTTGACCTCTCCTTTTCAGGTCAGTGACGTCTGTTATCAAGAAGATGGTGAGCTGTCCTCGAATGTCAGAGAGTTCGTTAAGATCAAATGTACTTGAGTTGATTGTCATGCCCTGTTGCTAGGATGAGTAAAGTCGTAAACTAGACAACATAAACTCATAACCCACAACTTATTCTTGATTTAGATAAATAATGCCCACATATATCATGGTAATACTAACATAGTCTTGCACACTCAGATCCCATATCACACTTGATAGCTAAAACTCTGTCAGTCGTAGTAGCAGTTTTTTTAAAACACCCTTCCAACGAGATCTTGTAGCAATAATATATTCCAAGATGAGAAAAAGATGACTAACCAATTCTTCTGAAAAGTAATTAGGTTGCTCATATTGGTATTTCTCAACAGCTACGAGAGGAACATTAAAGTATTGTACATTTTGCCTTCAAAGAGAATGAAGCAAATCACACACTCAAGTGTGTCAGACTCTATGAAGTAGGTCATGGCTGTTGTCTCTTCCACCTCATCATGCCGTATGTTGGGCTTATTTGCTATCTTAGGCATACTTGTCACCTTCTATCCATCGACTTCTTAGGACCAGAGATGAAAAAAAGGAGTTCGATGGATAGTCGCGAAGAAGGCGACGAGTACGCTTAAGACAGCAAACAAGCCCAATACACAGCATGATAAGGAGGAAAAGGCAGCAGCCATGACCTACTTCATAGAATCTGACACATTGGAGTATGTTATTATGCTTCATGCCGTTTGAAGTGTAAGTGTACAGTGTTTTAATGTTCCTCTTGTAATTGTTGAGAAATACCAACATGAGAAAACTGACTATTTTTCAGAAGAATATGTGGACTATTGGTTATCTTTTTCTCAACTTGCATATATCATGCTACAAGATCTTATTATAAGGGTATTTTAAAACAATTGTTACTCCAACTAAAATTATTTTAGCTGTCAGATATAGGATCTGACTTTATCTCTAGCTCATTTAAATTGTGGGATATGCAAGACTATGTTAGTGTTACCATGAAATATGTGGGACATCATTCATCTAAATCAAGAACAAGTAAGTTGTTAGTTGTGACTTTATATTGTGTAATTTACTACCTCAATGTCAAAAGAGAAGTCGTTTTCCTATCACGAAGGACCTTCATAATGGTCATTCAGCTCCTATGTATTTTCGATATGCATCGACCCTCTCATTTAGTTACTCCTTTAGTCTAGTCATCATAACATACTACAATACGAGCATAGCAAATTGAATCACACTAGTATGCTTCTATACTTAGAATTTATTAATCAATCATGTTTACAAAATGTCGGATCCCAAAGCAGCAACTCCAGGACCCTCTGTGTTAATCGCATTATCCTAGAAAAAGCTAGTGCACACAGGGTCAACAATGATGCATATCTCACATACAACCACACTTTCTTATATAGCAAAGGTATGGTCTTATGACCAAAGTTTACAATAACAGCAAAAGAAGACAGCGGAAGATAATATAAAGCGGCAGCCCATCCAGCCTTCCCACAAGGCGAATGACTGTAAGACGTGGCCTATTCATAATCCTCACCGTAGTCGTCGAAGGCTTCCTCTAGAAAGAAGTTAGATTGAGCAACATGAATACAAAAAGTACTCCACAAGTTACACTAGGAATTTAACAGAATTAATGCATGCATAAGGAATGTCAACAGAAGGCATAATAGGGTTAAATTGCATAAAAGGCAACATTGGAGTAAATACCATAGAGTTTGAATAAAAGTTGGATTTGATATAATAATTAGAAACAGAATTTAACAAAATAGTAACGTTAGTGCAGGCTCCAACCTAGCACTAACCTAACCACGGGTATCCCACCCAAACCATCTTTTCCAATGATAACTAAATTTTCCATAAACCAGAGTTTAACAAAACCAAAGTCAAATATGTGAAAAACCTTACTCAGCATATCCATGACCGTGGACACAGGTATCCAGGATAGTTTGTTATTCTGCAGAGGTGCACAACTTTACCCACAAGACATGTCCTCTCGTGTTGCCACGCGATTAACACACTGCCTTAGGTGTGCGGCTGAGAGTTCATGACAAAGCCTTTACAATGCTTAGTTGTCAACTAGATAATGCCACCACTAAGGTTTCACCACAACATGAATTCACATGTTGGAGCCTCCTCTTGTGCCATGTGAGACTTCTCGTGGCCTTCGCCATGCCCACATTCAACCTATAGCGATAGCTAGTTGGAACTTCACAAATTATTCAGCTAGATCTATCCCATACTAGACTTGTGGTATTACGGTGTGACTTTGTAAAAGTAGCTCACAGACCGGTCCTTAACCTGACTTAGGCCTAACCACAAACCCCTTGTGCCTGGCAATCGACATTGAGTTATCAAACTACAATGCATGCCAGCAAGCACCCACCACCTTACCAATGCCTAAGTCTAAATCAAATTTTATAATTTGTTTCAAAATAATTTCATAAACATTCTTGACTCACCAAAGTCAAGAATTCAGTTTTAAAGTTTATCATTTCATGTGAAAGATTATCCCAAACCATAATTATTCTAAGCATGGCTAAGCAATTCTACAAAATTTCTAGTTAGTGCTAATGTACTAACTAGGTTTTATCTAGAGTTGACAAGGTATAATGTATTCAATGTCAAATTTGGCTGTCCAAAGAATTTGGGCATAACTAAAGTTTAAAACTAAATCTAAACTAGAATCAATAAAATTACGCATGCATATTAATTTAAAAATAACATAAATAATTTAAAATATTGGAGTCAACATGGTCAACGGTGTAACTTGCCTTGCTCAGTGTCATCGATCACGTCGTCGTAGTCATTCTCTCCGAGGTCCTCGTAATCTACGCGTGAAGAGCCAAACAAATAAAATTAAAAATTTCAAAATTTAGGATTTTAGAAGAATTTAGAAATTTGAACGGGCCAAATCGGAGTTAAAATGAGGAAATACGGGCTTTTGGAAGTTTAAAAAGAAGAAAATGAAAAAGACTAATTTTTGGGAAATATTTTTGAACTGAAAAAGGATAATTATGATGTCAGCAGATATTTTTAATTTCGGGGGGATTTATTTTTAAAACCAATTGCTGACGTGGCATAGGGTGTTGACGAGGCCGATGCGGCTGCCACGCGGCTGCCACATGGCTGCCACGTGGCTGCCACATGGGCGAGGGGTCAGTGATGTGGCCATGCTGAAGCAGCGGCGCGCGGGGGGTGGCATGCTTGCCGGAGCACAGGCGCTCATCAGCGGCCTACGAGGGGCGGCAGGGTCGGGCTTTACCGGCGCCGGGCTCGAAGGTGGCCGGAGTGAGGAGACGGTGGAGGAGAGAGGAGCGGCAGCGGGGGGTGCTCGGGGACAGCGGCTCTGGTGGGCGAGGCACTCGACCGAGGAGGGGGAAAGGCGGAGGAGGGAGAGGCGGTGCGAATGGAGGCTCCCCGGGGGTTTTTATAGGGGAAAGGGGGGCGCGGCGCTCGCGGAATCCGTTGGGAGGGAGGCTGGCTCGGCGATGTGAACGCAAGCAGCGGACGCAATTAAGGGCGGTGGGGTGCGGCGGCGAGGGGGAGGCCCAAGGCGGCATCTAGGGAGGCGGAGCAGCCGGAAACCGAAGCGCAAGCGGGTGGCAATGGCGGCGGTCGACGAGAGAAAAGAGAGAGGAAGGAGAAGCGAGGTGGAAGAAAGGTATGACATGTGGGGCCCACCTGTCGGTGAGAGAGGAGTGGAGAGGAAAGGGTGGACGGCCGGATTTGAGACACGCGGCGAGGAGGAAACGATCTTGGCCATTGGATGAAACGAAGCGGTAAGTTATAGTGGACGGTTGAGATTAGACCAAGAAATGAGATGGATTTAATCCGAGCGCGATATGCGTCAGCTCGAGATTAATCCGGATTTTACTTTTCATTTTAACTTTTCAGAAAATACTAGAAAATATTATAAATTCATAAAAAATAGGAAATAAAGTCTAAAAATTCATAAAAATTCCTGGAGCTATTTTAGACTTAGGAAAAATATTTTTAATTTAAATGTAGCCTTTAATAATTTTTCAAAATAAGTTTTTGGCCTTAAAAATTGATTTTTAAATCTAGAAAATTGTCAAAAATTCTATAAAATTTAGGGGAGCTTGGGAAAAACCAAAATAAACTCTTTTTGGCTTTTATAAAATATTTAAATTACATTTTATTGCTCTAGGCTTTTGAAATAAAATCCAGATAAATCTGAATAAATCCCTGAAAATCAAATAAAAGGCAAATAAAATTTTGGGATGTTACACAAAACCTTGATCACAAAGCGTAATCATCTAGGATTATATTCAAGTGGATATTACAAATGCCATAACTTCAAGGACATGCTTGACATAAAGAAAACACAATTTATACTAACGTTTGGACCAATCCTATGCTTCCAGTTTATGAACAATAGTAACATTCATGTAGCATTTCATTTTTTAAGTTGTATTCTCACCTATGAAAATGTAGCATCACACTCATGCACATATCAACCATTCGTACATGTCATGGCGCTCACATAAGTATGGAAATGCATTAGAAATCAATGTGGACATGCACATGTTGCACACCTTGAGCTTGGCCGGTTAGCAAATGTGAAACTTGGGTGAAATATCACAGACGGTTAGTGTTGTGGCATGGCCATAAGAGTGGATACAGAATACCCCTTTCCCCTCGGGGATATAGAACTAAGAGAGCCAACAGAGAGAAGGCTGGGTAGTGGAAAAATGAGTGGATCTGCCTCCTCATACCCCTGGGGGTTTATATACAGGAATGGGGCAGGATGAAAAATTCCTACCCTGCCCCTCAATAGTTACAATTGGTAAGGGCATATCGGTATATTCCCTTATAACACAACAGTAAGTTAATGGGTTTGTTTCAAGATCTAGTAGCTAAATCTAATGGTCGTAGGGGCTAGGCACCCCCATAACAATTAGGATTGAAAACCATCTATGACATTTGCAATTATCATAGATAATTTTTTTGTTGGAAGTGTCTTTGAAAACCATGTGTGATAATTGCAGAAGTCATAGATGATTTTTAATCCGAATCGTCTGTGATAATTTATAGATGGTTCTTGACAAGAAACCATGTGTGCCAGTTCTCCTATATTTTTTTAATTCCTATGGTCTAAATATGCCATAAATATCTACTATAAATGTTCTATTTGTATATCAAGTACAACTTATATGGGTTAGACTTGTACAACAAATATGAATTTGTTCTTGAATACGATGATATGTACAGTAATATCTACCTATTAGGTAGCACGAGACTTATAGTTAGCAAGTTTACGTAAAAATCCCCTCCCCATTCTTCTCTAGCTCTTATTCACATCGCCACACACTGTCGGTCATCCCTTGTAATATCCTAAATTTCAAAAACTCAAAATTATGGTATTTTTATAAACATTTTCTTGCATAGTGTTGTCATTCAAATTCTTTCTGCAAATTCTATTTGGGATTTTCTGAATTTCAAGCAAGTGCAAGTAAAAAACTTGGAATAATTCCAAAATGCAAGTAATGAGCCTAACAACAAAAGATATGGGAATAATTTAATACGATGAATTACAAATTCTAAACTAACTTTAAATTGCACTTAAATCCAAACCAAAATTTAGAATTTCAAACTCAAATCGAGAATCAAACACTCGCATCTAAATAATTGAATTGAAAATTCAATTTCTGAATTTTAATATCATGCAAAACTGGAAATCAATAATCTTAATATGAATTAGAAATTCAAATTAAAAATACAAAATTCAAGTTTCGATTAAGCTTTCCATTTTCCACTCATTCTCATTCTCTTTTTCCCTCTCTCTTACATGTGGTCTCATCCCCTTTTCTTCTCACTCCACCCTCTCTCTTACATGTGGTCCCATCCCGTTTTCTTCTCACTCCACCCTTTCTTTCTTGTCCTCCCACCCGATTCTTTATCTATCATGTTCATCTGTCATCGTCCTACTCAGCCCGTCTTCTTTCTTTCCTCCTCCCCTCTCTCCTCTTCCTCTCCCATCTCTTCGCACACGTCGCCGCACCCTATGCACACGTCACCATGGCCCGGCTCCTCCCCTGTCTCTTCTTCCCCCTTCCCTCGTCCTCTCTGGTGCCTCTGTGCCCGTGCACCCTGCACGTTGCTGTGCCGACCTGCTCCCATCACCTCCATTGCGTCCCCGCCTGGCCACCGGCGTCTCGGCGCCCGCGCCCACGTCGCCGCCCTTGCATATGCCCAGTTGACCCCGTTGCCTCGCCATCACTTCCCCCTGCAGCCCTTGCCGTGCGACACCCACGCCCTGCTCCCATCGAGCTCGGTCACCCCACGCTTATGTCGCCTTGTGCTTTGGTCTCCGGCAACAGCTCGGCCACAATGCACCCCCACAAAGCTGGCTCCACGTTATAAATAGCCCCAAGTCACCACTACCTCCAGGCCATCTCCTCATTTCTTCCCTTTCTCCTCTGAGTGGCTCACACAAGCCTCTAGTTCCAGCCGCCACTGTGGCTTCACGCCGTTCCCGCTGCTTCGGCCGCTCACTCCAAAAATTAGCCGCGTCACGGTGTGTCCCAGCTCCCCATCTGCTTCCCCTCTGAGCTAATTGGATTTCCACACACTAAGGCTCACCGCCCGCTGCTTCTTCCCTATTGCCAGCCAAAACTGCCGCCACCATCGCCACTCCCTCCTCGGTAACCCCCGGTTCGATTCCTCACATTGGGAGCATCTCCTCGGCATACCGGAGCTTCCCCCACTCCTAGCTGACGCCCTCCACCACCCGAGAACCCCCTCCACGGTAGCCTCCCCACGCCGCCCCAAGTCTCCGTTGCCGGCCAGCCTTGGACCCTCTCTGGTCCAGACAACTGCAAGGTAAGCTTCCCAATGACCCCTACTGCTCATGCTCACCTCAATTCCCCCCTCTCCTCCACTCCGACACCGCCGCGCCGATTGGCCACACCATAATCCGCCAAGCCCCACCGCTGTGTCGCCACCGCCCTGCCTTAGCCTGAGCCACTATTTCCCCTCACCTCCCCTACCCTCCGATAGTTCATTTTGTTGTTTACTAGCACTTCCCTGGCTGCCCACCACCAGCAACGTCGTAGATTGCCCAGCGCCGACCGCCTCCTCTGTTTTGGCTCCTAGCCACTCACTCATTTCTTTGCATTATCTCCCTCTAGTATGTCACCAAAAGGGCAACGCCCAGTTGGTCAGCACCGCCATTCGCTAATAGCAGGTCCAAGGTTCGAATCTTGTTTCCCCCACATTTTTCTTATTTTTCATTTTTATTTTTCTTTAATCTATTTCCAATTAAGGAAAACTAAGGAAAATTAGAAATTAATCAATGGAAGCTAATAAAATTGATTAGGATATAAATAAGATTATTTAAGATTTAATATTGAATTAATCATCATATATAAGTAACTAATGTGGCTTGATTATTTATTTACAATCTAATTATTAATAAAGGGCATTAATAAAGGATGGCTTTGGTGAAATGTCCAAATATAAAAATCCCAACCTGAAGGTAACAAGGTGAATGTCAAATCAAGCCGCTTCATAAAATTAATTAAACAATATGCCGTAACCATTTAAAAATGAAATACACATTCAAATTAGAATGTCATAATTTAAAATATAATCCCTGCCATTAGTGTGTCGGCTATAAATAAATCTCAATGGTAGATTTAGTTAATAATGGTAGTGAAATATAGTTGTGTATAGCAAGCTCGGCACTATGTAAATAAAATTTAATTAAGATTAAAATATGCCAGATGCTAACTAAAAGAATAAAATATAAATGCCGGTTGATTCTCAGAGTACTTTCAATTAAAAGATCATAATTAGGTATTAAAATATAATGGCCTTGGACCATCGGACGTTAGAATAATCTGGCCAATGAAAAATCTGAAGGACAATGTAATATTATGATCAATAGTCGCAGATGACTAGTAAATAAATATGCTAAAATTAACTATTAAATATCAATTAGATAGTAACATACTCCCATGCTTCCATGAATTATTGAACTAATCATTCGGTGAATAATTTGAATAATTGGTAAATAGAATCCCATAAAATACCATAGCTTAAGTTGTCAGGAATAAAACTCTAAAGATTAATTTAATAAACTAAACTCATATGTCTATCCGTAAGTCTAACCTAATTCATAGAACTTTCTTGATAAATATAAAATAATAAAAGAAGTTATTAAACTAGAGGCCAAGTCATGATATTCTGCCGTCGGCTATGCCTAGCCATCTCCGAGTTCTATGCAGAATATTCTCATGAATATTCCTTTATCATGAACCCTCCTTGGCATCCATCTCAGCGACTTTTCTTCTACTCATCGCTTCACTCTAACCCCATTTGACTCCGTCAATACTTCATGCCCAATCAACCGAACCTCAAATCACCCATTTAATCATAATAAAAAATTAATCAAGTTCAATTGGATTTATTTGGATCTTTTGAGTTATTTGTATTTATTTGGATTCAACTATTTAGCGTGTAATTAGAAATGGGAATCCTGAAGATTCAATGGATCAAGCGAGACCAATGTCCAGGTGAAGATAAAGACCAGAAGCTCACGACCAATGAATGTGAAAGCTTTGAGTGAGCTCAAGACCGCGGTAAACCGTGCAAGGCAAGTCAATACTTTGATCATGTTGAACCTACATTTTCTGCTAATTACTTCTATTTAAATTATCAAATTACATGCTATTAGTTCATATGTAAATATATATTTGTTTCAAGATCCTAGTTATATGCCCATTACTAGACTTGTTAGTATTACACCTCCTTTGGAACATTTAAACATTTGAACCTTGTTACCCTAGGAAAATTATAGTGGTAAACTTTTAAAAATAAGTTTACAATTATGCGCCCTGCTTAGTACTGCTTAGATATTCGGGAGAACCAAAATGCCCCAAGCATCACTTTTTATCATGAGAAACTGATTTGGGAAGTCATGGGTGAAAATGGCTGTATATTTTGACATGGATATTTTATGCTCCCAAAAATCCCAACATGCTTAAATATCTGGGCGAATGGATCAGGGGTGTGGTGCAGTAGTGCACGAGAGTGTGGTTAGTGGTAGAACCCCCCAAATAACCCTAAGGACCGAATCTTGTGATGACCTCCCAGTATATAACAGTACAACCACAAGCTGGCAAATTGTAGGCAGGGCTAACTAATTTGCATTGACCTAGCATGGTTACATGAAGGTGTGCACACGTGCAAAGGGAAGGATGGTCTCATCTCTGTCTCTGCCCGTGACGGCTCAAGAGGGAAACTTCTCGAGGGATGGTCGTATCCTACAGAAGAAAGACCTTAGTGGGCGTAACCACATTAGGATGATGCATTGTAACAGCCTTGTGATGATCTACTCAACCGCATGACTAAAGAATCATGTGAAGCAACGAGCAGATTGTCTCTTGTGGGTAAATACAAATACTACATAGTGAAAACTATTCGAATAGCCATGCCCATGGTCAAGGGCAGACATGGGAACTTAACCAGATATAGTTCTATTCAAAAACTTTGTGGGTGGAATTGAAAAAGTGGAGGGCGGTGGAAAGCCCTGATTTATGTTGCCCTAGGTGTCGCCCTAGTGATAAGGTAAGCGGTTATAACACTGAAAGGTTAGAATATGGTGCAGAAACCATGTAACAGTAGATGGAATCTGGATTGCTATTATTATTATTGTATTATTTCATACATTGATAAAATATGTTTTAGTTAAAACTGCTAGGTCTCAGGAAATTGCTATGTATCATATTTTAAAAACAATTCATAGCAAATAAAATAACCTGAGCCTTCCCTTGATAAGCCATGCATGTTATATATTTGCATCCTGTGTATTGGCTCGCGGAGCACGATGGTTTGTGCTCACCCTCGTCCACTCAATTAATCCAGAATCAAGAGTTAGATCGCTACGCTTTGGCAATATACATGGACATGATGGTGAAGAAGATGAAGATATCAAGAACTAGGTCGCGAACCCTTGTTGGCTGCCTGTGGGCACGTCCTGAGGGTCCCACCTTGTAGGACCAAACAGGCAACAAAGGGGGGTGAATGGTGCCTTCAAATTCTCCCCGAGTACCCACTTAACCCTTTGTCTCCAATAGTTACCGAGCTATGAAGTCTCGGGTTGAAGTCTTACCGAAAGACCGAGCGAACAGACTGAAACAGAGTAGAAAATCAACGTGGTCGAACGAGTCTACACCTGACTGCATGGTCGAGACTCATTACGTGGTCGTAAGTCACAACAACACAATCGATAGCCAAAGAAAGCTCAGACCAGAACGACAGGCAAAAACCAATAGAGAGCGTTGTCGAAACTTACTACGTGATCGTAAGACTTTGGCTTCATGGTTAAATTCTGAGACAAAGCCGAGGGTAAACTGGTCGATAACCAACTGTGGGGTCGGTTACATGTAACAGTTCTCTGCATCTAGAAATTATAAATGCTGGCCACGCAATGTGAAAACGCAAGCATAATCATAAATATAACTATTTCTTAGTTCCTGAGTCATTTACAATTACAATGGAATATAGTTCCATAATTACAAGCCAAGTTCCCTAATTATGATTACATTGCAACAATTTTCAAATAGGTGCTGGCTTTGTGGGATCATTTATTACACCTGGCTATTTCCTTTTAAATAAAACCCTTCACGATGATTGACAAGCATATAGCTTGCTTCATCACCTTGTTCTTCCTCGAGCCTGATGCTGTCTCCGAATGGAGGCAACTCATCAAATTGATTGTGCTCTTCATCATCCACAACATTCTCAACTCTGACAATCCTTCTTTTTCTCTGAAGAACTACATGGCGCTTCATATTTGCCGGGTCAGTTACATAAAATACTTGAACAACTTACCTCGCGAGTACGAATGGTTCGTCTTCGTATCCTACACATTTGAGGTCCACGGTAATGACGCCGTACTTGTCGACCATTACACCCCATGGGAGTTGGACCCAATGGCACCGAAATAGAGGAATCTTGAAAATTACGTAGTCAAGCTCCCAAATCTCCTCTACAAGCCTGTAGTACGAGCTTGGGCCAGCGGTACTGACGTGCACATCATAGGCATCTATGCAGACACCTGAGTTCTGCACTGTGCTATTTCTATCCTGATCTGTTCTATAAAATGTGTAGCCATTAATGTGATATCCTTGCCATGTCACAATTGTAAATTTTGGCCCTTGTGCCAACCATTGTAGTGTTTCACTTGACGACCTCCTATTTAGTCACACCTTCAACCATGCGCTGAACTGACAGTTATGTTGTCTCGTGATCCAAACTTCTGACTGGCCAGCATTCTCTTGGCGTAGCATGTCCTTGTGCTCTTCAATATATGGGGTCACTTCGGTCATTTGTTGTAAAGTTGTGAAATGGGCTTGAGCATATGTATTTTTATCCAGAGTTATTGCTTTCCTTCCGATAGTCCTGATACCCTCTAGCCTCCCCTCGTGACGAGATAGAGGTACACCTATCGGCTCGACCTGAGCCATGTAGCTAGTGCAGAATTCAATAACCACTTCTGTTGTACAACCTTCGATGATGCTACCCTCCAGTCGAGATCGATTGCGTACATAGGACTTGAGAATTCTGATGTACCTCTCAAATGGGTACATATGACGTAGAAATACGGGGCCGTATATCTTTATCTCTTTCATAAGGTGGACAATGAGATGGACCATGATATCACAAAATGATGGAGGGAAATACATTTCTAGATGACATAGAGTTGTCACCACCTCGGTCTGCAGAGCATTTAGTCCATCGGGATCAATGGCCTTCTGAGCATTTGCGTTAAAGAAATAACATAGCCTTATGATTGTCACTCGAACCTTGTTCGCCAAAATACTTCTAATTGCAATAGGTAGCATTTATGTCATTGGCACATGACAGTCATGAGACTTCATACCAATTAATTTCAAATGTTCCATGGAAACAAGTTTCTTCATGCTGGTGGAGTGGCTGGACGGAACTTTCAAACCATGTAAGGACTGGCACAGTTGAGTTCTCTCAGACTTAGATAGAGTGTAGCAAGCTGGGGGAAGGTACGTCCAACCTTTATCGGTCTCTATCGGTGCTAACTCGGTTCTGATGTTCATAACGACCAAGTCACACCTTGCGTTGACACCATCCTTTGTTTTATCAGGAATATTCAGTAAGAGACCAATCAAACTGTCACATATATTCTTCTCTATGTGCATGACATCGATGCAATTGTGAACTTCTAAGTGCTCCCAATAAGGCAAGTCCCAAAATATTGACCTCTTCTTCCACATGTTCTTCCAACAGGTCCTCAATTTACGTCCCTTTCCAAGCACAACGTCGATATCCTCGGCCATATCATACACCTCTTTCCCGCTAAAAGGTCTTGGTTCCGAGTCATCCTCTTTTTTCGTTAAATTGTTTCTTCATCTTGCGGTATGGGTGATACTTTGGAAGGAACCTACGGTGACGCATGCACACAGTTTTGCGTGACTTGTTCAACCACACACTCTCGGTATAATCAATGCAGTGCGGACAAGTTTTGACTCCTTTTGTACTCAACCCTGATAAGTTACCAAGGGTGGAAAAATCATTAATGGAGCAGAACAACATGGCGCGTAGAGTGAAGTTCTCTCGTTTGTCTGCATCCCATACATGTACCCCTTCGTTCCACAGTAATACAAGATCTTCCACCAATTGTTCTAGGTACACATTAATATTGTTCCCAGGTTACTTCGGCCCTTCGATAAGTAGTGACATCAAAATATACTTCCGCTTCATACACAACTAAGGAAGAAGGTTGTACATGCATAGAGTCACGGGCCAGGTGCTATATCGGCTGCTCATGTTACCAAAAGGATTCATTCCATCTGCACTTAACCCAAACCTTATATTCCTCGGTTCCACACCGAATTCTACAAACATCCTATCGATATTCCTTCACTGGGCAGAATCAGCAACATGTCTTATCATTCCGTCTTTCTTACGCTGCTCTCAGTGCCACGTATATATATTACGTAGATATAGCTAGCTAGCCACGTATTCATAACATAATAATGTTAAGCAATAATATATAAAAGTGAACTACGAGTACTTGCCCATTCTGATCAAATTGAGCAAACTATCTAACATTATCTTTCTAAACCTAGCTAGCTAGATCTAAACAAAAATGTATCTATCATCTCTTTCAATTACAAAAGCATGAATATAAGTTATTAGAAGCAATTGAGTACTAACCACTGATCACTAAGAAGACGGCGATATGTTTTCACCGAACTCCCTAAAGCCGGCTGCTGCCTATTGCTCGACTAATGCAGCGCAATGAAGACATATCTGTGTCGAGATCGACCACGTACGCCCAGTATTTAATAAGGCATATTATCACAGACGGTTCCAACCACAAATGGTCTGTGATACTAATATATCACAGACAATTTGTATTAATAACCATCTGTGAATTATCACAGATGGTTATTAATACGAACTATCTGTGATGTCTGCAATATCACAGATGGTTTGTTACAAGAATCATCTGTAATGTCCAGAATATCAGAGACGGTTTTTATATGAACCGTCTGTGTTGTTTGCATCTTTCACAGACGGTTCATAACACGAACCTTCTGTGATGTCTCACTTATCACAGACGATTCGTGATAAGAACCGTCTATGAAAGTTCACATACAGTTATTGAAACGAACCGTCTGTGATGTCTCAATTATCACAGATGGTTCGTTTTAATAACCGTTTGTAAAAATATCACAGACGGCTGCCACTATAAATCGTTTATGATAGTTTAATCACAAACAGTTCCGTATGAACCGTCTGTGATGTAGCCGTCCAGTATAGCCTCTTTTGTAGTATAAGAATAGACTTTGGAACCCAGTACTGAGTCACACGACAAGCAGAAGAAGTAATCACAGCCGACTGACCTCTAACTACCAATTAAATATCAATTAGATAGTAACATACTCCCGTTAATAACAAAAATCGTCTGTGATATCGTTGATATCATAGACGGTTCACTGTTTGAAACCGTCTAGGATATATATCACAGACGGTTTAGAACACCGAACCGTCTATGATAGCTATTTGAAAAGCGATTTTATTTACTCTTTTTCGGCTAGCCTCAGGATATACTAGTCATGCCCTCTGAAAACAAGCAAGATCACGTATATAGCACAGGACAATCTGTAACACCCCAGGTCCACATTACCCTGGGATGCTACTAAACCACATATAACACTAGCTAGATTAAAAGAAAATCCGGCAGCACCTTCCTAGTAAATACTAAAAACTACGCAGAAGCATGACAACATAACAAATAATGGGAATGATAAAACAGCCTTTATCAGCCTAATTTTGAATTGTTCAACCTCACTAAGGTCTACCACGAAAGGTATTACTATGTTACAGTGTTCAATGACTGGATGGAAGAAATAATTTAAGAATTTAAGCCTCTAACATATACAACAAAATTCATGAAGATTTATTAATGCTGCCGTGCTGCTCTACCCATCCCACACATGCTCAAGGTTCACCTGGAAGAGGGAAAACAAGGGTGAGATAAAATCTTAGCAAGCAAATTGTTTAACAAATTAATTAAACTGCGGATGGTTAACCATCCATTTGACATCACGTGGTACAAGGATAAAACAATATCAAATAGCTCTTCTCAACCACACTATAACCTCATTTATATCCAAAACCACAACCACAAAGCAATACCACTAACCACGAATGATTTCCACCATAAAATAATACCACATACCACGAGGCAATACCACAAACCACAAATGATTTTCACCATAGGATAATACCACATACCACAAGGCAATACCACAAATCACAAATAAATTTTACCGTAAGATAATACCACATACCACGAGGCACTAGCACAAACCACTAATGGTTTCCGCTATCAGTTCATACCACATTCCACAAGTAACTCTCATGAGCCAAAACCTCTTAAAACCTTAGATTAATATTTATCCTCATGGGATGCATAAATATGATTCTCCTCATCTACGTTGTACCACAAGAAAAATATCCCACGCCACAAATAACTCTCACGAGCCGGTTCCTCTTAAGATCTCATAATAAGACTCATCCCCATGAAAAGCATATGTATGCAAATGATCCACTGCACCCTTACCTGGCAATGTAAGAGTGTGCATCGTACTACGGCAATGTACAATGCGGTACCTGTACGGTCGCGACTGAGTGCGGCGACATCCACGATGCAAATGACATGCTATGACATGCATGATATGACCACAACTGATTCCTTAGGAATATAACCACATAAACCACAATATATATATAACAAGGCATAAAGCACAGCATGGCATCTTTGTTTAAAAGTAGATTACTTACCAGACCTCAGCAATTATGGTGAAGGCAATAAAATTAATAAGTCAACCTGTAGCAACAACCGCTACGTTTACTTGCCTCTACCGAAGGCGTGAAGGGATCAAGCACGGTCAGGAGTGAAGCCACCTCTACACAAGGCACCACTCAGCACAAAACCATAATACAACATTCACAACTGAGAAGAAAACGCCTCTACGCCCAAAACCCGCAACTCCCTCTCAAGCTGTTGTTCCCACACTCGGTTTGCTGCAGCGGCTCTACTTATCTTTTCTGTATCTTTTAATATACGAATCAAAAAACAATGAAACTAACATATTTGAAATCTACAGAACAAAAACTACAATTTCATGAAGACACCATAATTTTTTTATGGCGTTTTAAGGGTGTAATTCGCAATGGAAAACAGAGAATAGACTCTGCCTCCGAGTTCTGTCCAGCATCTTCCACAGACCACCACTGACAGCCCACTGCTCCACAAATTATAAAATTTCACCAGAAGCTAGTTCTAGATATTATCTACCACTTTTGTTATTATGAGTTAATTCATAAAATTCATTAGGACCACTGAATTAGTCCACGATCAGAAACTGAATTCTGAGTCCAGCTATGCTGCACAGTCGACTTCAATCCTCTGTTGCGCCCAAACCCCGCATTCAAAAATTCTGAAAAAAACTATATAACCTATATCTCTTCATCCTATACAACTTTTGTGTTCATGGGTTCCTCATAAAAAATTATTTTGACCGCCTAAACCACCCGTACAAACAGACTGCCCGATCTGACTACGCGCAGAACACTAATTAATCGCTAATCGACAGTTTCCCTTAGATCAACCACCTCTAAAAACGAAACCAAAAACCTAAGATCTCCCTAAAATAGAGGGGAAGGGTGAGGATCACAAACCTAGGTCGTCCACGAAAGAGATCCGTTCCTCCTTCTCCTCCCTTCTGCTTCTTCTTCCCTTCCCTTCCTTCTTCCTTCTCTCCCTTTCTCTTTTTAGCAGGGCAGCAAGGGGAAAAGCAGGGCAGGGAGGGGCGGCTGGGGGAAACAAGGGGGCGGCCACAAGGGGTGGGGGCGCCTATGGTTAGGGGGAGAGAGGGGGAGGTGGCTGGCCCAGGGGGGGCCAGTTTGGGCCTGGGGGCTGACCTAGGCCCAAGGTGGGAGGGAGAAAGGCCTGGCCTCCCTCCCTGGACAGCCCACCAAAACTTTATTTTTAAAAAAAATAAATCCGTAGCCCAAACCCGCCTTCCCGATTCGACGGAAGAAAAAGAAATCTTCGTGAATCTGCTAAATACTTCTGAACCCGCCGAATCGATGTCTAGGGCATTACACAATCATTACATAAATCACACAGATGAATGAAACAACACCAGCAAATCACATATATATCATGACAATCGTTACACAGTTCTCACAAATAAATTAAATTAAATGAATTGTTTGATTAAGCACAATTGAGTGATTTGTACAATTGAATCCAATGTTTCAACATCTAATTATCACCAATGCCAGGGTGGAACTCTCCATTCTTCTTTATGATCTCTGCTAGCAAGAATTGGGAGATGTTGCCACGAATTTCAACGAGAATATCAAGATCATATGAACTTTCGTCAAAGTCCACCCGTTGTCGCTAGGAGCAATGTTAAGTCATTAATTAGCATGTGTGTGTGTGTATATACATATATATAATCAGATAATAATTATTATTGGAAGGTTGACAAACCTCTGGATCATTCATCTTAGTGTCCGTGATTTCCTTTATATGGCGGCAAATGTAGAATTCACATACGTTGCCCTGTAGCTGCTGGTGGCACTGCAAAATATATAGAATTGCATACATAGGTATTGTCAATTCTAGAGGCATTATAACAAAGTGTGATATAAGATTGTTGTGTTGTAGTGGGTACCAAAAATTGTGTGTTGTGTCGCAGCGTGTCACTGGACTCATTATGTCTCCCTCCTAGGGCAACATAAGCGGTAAACGACCTACGTGATTCCAAAAGGTTAGCCTCAGCCATTGCAAATGAAGGAAAGATTACAGTAGAGTTATGTATGGAGGAAATGAGTTTACCTGTTAATTACTTCTTGCACACGACTGAAGTCGTGGTTGCCCCTAAGTAGGGAATCAAGGTATATTACCTTGCTCCACTTTGGTACAATCACAATCAAAATCCAGTGAGACCTAGTCACGTGTGTCACCATAGTGATTAATCCTAAATTCATATTGCATATAAAGTACAAATAAAACTTGTGTGGCAACTAGTGAAGCACTTGCCCTTGGTTGAAGGGTACCATAATGTTCTCCTTGTTGCTGTGAGAAATCAATCCCCTCGTTATGTAATCTTGCACGAAGGATGCATTTTCGTTGATAGATTGCTCCGAGACCAAGTGTGGGTCGAGGAAACCCACTGGTTGCCGTCGTCGCCAGACTTGTTGGATCATGTATCTATACATAAGGAAAGAGTAATGATATTTGTCGGTATGATGTGAATGTAGAACTTCATTGTACAGTACACTTACAGTGTCTAGCATTGTAGAAGTGAGGCGTCGAGTTCATCAAGATTAAATAGTAAGAATAAGTTTTTGAATGTCACGACGAAGTAGCCCAAGTCATGAGGAAATGCGCCTCCGTATATTTCATAGTGAATTCACTCTGCCGGTTTGGCTTCATGTTGGACCTCTGCATGTACCAGGTATGCAATGTATTGCAAACCAAACCAAGCCGGGGTAATTGTGACTCGGGGACCAATGAAACTCCTAGAATGAACATCCATGGCTTGGGACGTGCCTTAATTTTCTTCACTTGAGTCTTAGAGCCTCGCTTATGATACGTTTTCGGTGGCGTCTGCACGGGAGCTGATGCAATAGCTTCGGAACCGGAGTTAGAGGTGGAGCCGATGTGACAGGTCCAGGGCGATGTCCCTCTTGGGCCACTGGATGTGGAGATCGTGGCACGGACAAGTCGAGGGCGATGTCCCTCTTGGGCCACTGGATGAATGTGTGGACGGCATCCCCTAATGTTATAATCTCTTCATTTGGAGGCTTCTCAAGAGGGATGGTCTTAAAAATATTATTAATCATGTCCACCTAAACCTTTATGTAATCGGTCTCTACTTGTACACCATGCACAAGCGTCCCTAGTAGCCATGGATACGCCATCCCCCGCCCAGCGTCAATGGCAACTCATCAAATTGATTGTGCTCTTCATCATCCACAACATTCTCAACTCTGATAATCCTTCTTTTTCCCTGAAGAACTACATGACGCTTCATATTTGCCGGGTCGGTTACATAAAATACTAGAACAACTTTCCACGTGAGTACGAATGGTTCATCTTCGTATCCTACACATTTGAGGTCCACGGTAGTGACGATGTACTTGTCGACCTTTACACCCCGTGGGAGTTGGACCCAACAGCACCGAAATAGAGGAATCTTGAAAATCACGTAGTCAAGCTCCCAAATATCCTCTACAAGCTCGTAGTACGAGCTTGGGTCAGCAGTACTAACGTGCGCATCATAGGCATCTATGCAGACACCTGAGTTCTGCACTGTGCTCTTTTTATCCTGATCTGCTGTGTAAAATGTGTAGCCATTAATGTCGTATCCTTGCCATGTCACAATTGTAAATTTTGGCCCTTTTGCCAACCATTGTAGTGTTTCACTTGACGACCTCCTATTCAATCGCACCTTCAACCATTCATTGAGCTGACGGTTGTGTTGCCTCGTGATCCAAACTTCTGACTGGCCAGCATTCTCTTGGCGTAGCATGCCCTTGTGCTCTTCAATATATGGGGTCACTTCAGTCATGTGTTGTAAAATCGTGAAATGGGCTTGAGCTTATGTATTTTTATCCAGAGTAATTGCTTTCCTTCCAATAGTCCCGATACCCTCTAGCCTCCCCTCGTGACGAGATAGAGGTACACCTATCGGCTCGACCTAAGCCATGTAGCCGGTGCAGAATTCAATGACCCCTTCTGTTGTATAACCTTCAATGATGCTACCCTCCGGTCGAGAATGATTGCGTACATAGGACTTGTGAATTCCCATGTACCTCTCGAATGGATACATATGACGTAAAAACATAGGGCCGCATATCTTTATCTCTTTCATAAGGTGGACAATGAGATGGACCATGATATCAGAAAATGATGGAGGGAAATACATCTCTAGATGACATAGAGTTGTCACCGCCTCGGTCTGAAGAGCATCTAGTCCATTGGGATCAATGACCTTCTGAGCATTTACGTTAAAGAAATAACATAGCCTTATGATTGTCGCTCGAACCTTGTTCAGCAAAATACTTCTAATTGCAACAAGTAGCATTTATCTCATTAGCACATGACAATCATGAGACTTCATGCCAATTAATTTGAAATGTTCCATGGAAACAAGTTTCTTCATGCTGATGGAGTGACCAGCCAGAACTTTCATACCATGTAAGGACTGGCACAGTTGAGTTCTCTCGGACTTAGATAGAGTGTAGCAAGCTGGGGGAAGGTACGTCCGACCTTTATCGGTCTCTATCGGTGCTAACATGGTTCTGATATCATACACCTATTTCCTGCTAAAAGGCCATGGTACTGAGTCATCCTCTTTTTTCCATCAAATTGTTTCTTCATCTTGCGGGTGGGTGATACTTTGGAAGGAACCTATGGTGACGCATGCACACAGTTTTGCATGAGTTGTTCAACCACACACTCTCGGTATAACCTAAGTAGTGCAGACAGGTTTTGACTCCTTTTGTACTCAACCCTGACAGGTTACTAAGGGCAGAAAAATCATTAATGGTGCAACATGACGCGTAGAGTGAAGTTCTCTCGTTTGTCCGCATCCCATATTGTACACCCTTTGTTCCACAATATTGCAAGATCTTCCACCAATGGTGTTAGGTATGCATCAATATCGTTCCCAGGTTGCTTTGGCCCTTCGATAACTAGTGACATCAAAATATACTTCCGCTTCATACACAACCAAGGAGGAAGGTTGTACATGTACAGAGTCGCGGGCCAAGTGCTATGTCGGCTGCTCATGCTACCAAAAATATTCATTCCATCCGTACTCAACCCAAACCTTATATTCCTCGGTTCCACACCGAATTGTACAAACATCCTATGGATGTTCCTCCACTGGGCAGAATTAGCAACGTGTCTTATCATTCTGTCTTTCTTACGCTGCTCTTAGTGCCAACGCATCAATCTTGCATCCTTACGGTTTACAAATAAACGTTTCAATCGGGGAATTACAAGAAGATACCACAACACCTTAGCAGGAGGCCATTGCTTCACCTCGATGCCCTTCCCATCATCGGAGTCATTTGACGCTTGTATCGGGATGCTTTGCACACTGGACAAACATGTAAGCTAGCATACTCTTTATGGTACAGGATACAATCATTCAGACATGCATATATTCTTTCTACTTCCATTCCCAATGGGCAAAGAATCTTTTTGGCTTGGTAGGTGGTTCTCGGCAACACATTTCCCTTTGGAAGCATGTCCGCTAGGAGACCTAACAATGTCATGAAACTCTTGTCAGACCAACCATTGCTTGCCTTCAATTTTAGCAGTTCTAGAACTATTGACTACCTCGTGTATTGCGGCTTGCAGCCCGGGAACAAAGGTTTCTCCAAGTCCTCTATCAAGCCCTCGAATTTACCAAACTCTCTCTCACTATAGTTTCCTTCTGCATCACATAGCATCTGATCCAGATTATCATTGTGCAACCTATCCTCATGATCGAAAGCACAGTCCACAACTGGCCCATCGTTGTCTCCCTCGACGATATCATTACTACCTTTTTGTGTACTCTTCTCTTCACCGTGGCTGGTCCAATATTTATACCCCTTTCTGAACCCCCTTCGAATCAAATTAGCTTCGATCTACGCTGAGTTGCTAAGCATCTTTAGATTATCACAATCAATGCATGGACAGTATATATATTCCATCCCCTTCTTCAACATATCCAGCTCGGCCGCTCTTCTAAAAGCAGACACACCATTAATGTACTCCTCACTCACACGGTTCTCAATGTACATCCAGTTTCGTTCTATCTACGATACACATGTAACAAATGAGTGTTAAAAATGATCATTAGCGCTACTGTATAGCAAATTAGACTAGCTATACGTACTTACACAGGACATCGATCTATATATATTATGTAGGTATAGCTAGCTAGCTAGCCACGTATTCATGACATAATAATGTTAAGCAAGAATATATAGAAGTGAACTACGAGTACTTACCCATTCTGATCAAATTGAGCAAACTAGGAGCAACAAGCTCCAACACCGAATACACGAACGCACGCAGGAGGAACAGAAAACCCTAGATACACTCCTCATTGGGACTAGTGCTCTCCATCTCTATTTATAGCCTCTTGTTACCGGGGACAACCCATTAACCCCTGTCTACCACCGGGTTTTTCATGCATGCTTTACCCGCTAACACAGACAAGAGACAAAAACCCTTTTTCAGATGGCTTTAGCTAAGGGTGAAAACAGATCAGATAGTTTCTGACCGATCCGGATAATCTTCGGATAATTCTCGGATCGGATACGAATACGGATTTTTTTTGTCGTATACGGATACGAATACAGTAGGCCTGATATCCGACGAATACGGATACAGATTATCCGGATAATACAAAAATGGATATCCGGGATTTCAGCCCAATATTGCCCAGCACATGTCAGCCTCTCACATCTCCCCTGCTACTAGCCCACTATCCCAACCAAGCCATAAGCCTCCATTACCATTAGGCATTAGGTTCCTTAGTCATATTAAATTACAAACACCACTTGCAAATATTTATATTTATTAAAAAAATAAATTTAATATTATCGGTGGATTAAAATTTGTACTGATTAAATTAATGTACTCCTGTTTAAATCATTTTGATGCAAATTTAAATACTTAATTAATTTATTAGTCACATGTAAATGATAGAAATCCATTAAGAATTATTTAGAACTTTAGAAAAAAAATAAGTGCTACTTGAAGATTTAAAATCTATACAATGGTATGACTATTGTGGATAAAAATACTTATGCTTGTTTAGATTTCATGAATGTTTTGACAAGATAAACTATTTATGTGTTTTCATTGATTTTGGATGTATAGTTTAATTGGATGTATAGTTTAAGGGGCTTTTCATGTTCTGATAAATATTCATGACCGTATTCGTTTCAATTCGTATTTGCTCTGTATCTGTATTCGATATTATTTGTATTCGTATTCGTATCCGAGGTATCCGTATTCGTATCTGCATCCGAGAAAAATATGAAAACAAATATGGTAGAGACATTATCCGTCCGTATTCGATCAGTTTGCATCCCTAGCTTTAGCAGAACAGCTTCTTTTGCAGGTCTTTTTTAGGTCTTGAGCATTTCTCCAAAATGCCCTTCCACCACCTTCCATGAAGCTTCCTGCTTTCTTGCCCTCCAATCCTCGCAGCCACCTCACAGGCCTCAGTCATCTTTGGCATTTCCCCAACCGCTCTGGACCTCAGCACCTCTCTGTGCCTAGTCCCGGTCGTCCATGCCTCACTATGACCTAGCTCCAAGGTCCTGCAGCCATCACAACAGGCAATACATCACATAGCACCGCACTATAAACACAGTTCATCAATTAGACTGAATTTCAAGTAATCACAGCAAAACAGCTAGTCGTAAACCACTTACGACCACTCGTATGCACTGGATATGAGGTGGTCATACCCCTAGAAGACTTCCCAGCTGCCTACGACCACACAGCAAGTTGTTACGACCACAACACAGGCTGCTACGATCATGAAGATAGACGATTCGACCAGCGCTAGCAGCTACGACTTTAACACACATGGTCGCTACTACATACGACCACACCAACCGAGTGCTATGACCATAGCTCAAGCCAGACAGAGTGCAACAACCATGACAGACCCGGTCACTACGACTTACGACCATTCAGACAGCGCGCGACGACCACCACTCACAGACAGTGGAGTCTACGATTATCGACCATGGCCAGTAGAAGCTACGACTATCGACCACGGCCAGTCAAATCTACGACAATCGACCACGACCAGTCGAGGCTACGACTATTGACTACGTAGTCGTAAAACTAGCTGGTGACTGCAAAGACACACCATGGTCGTATAGAACAAGTCATAAAAGTACTTACGACTACCAAGTCATAACAACACCTACGACCACCAAGTCGTAACATAGGCTACGACCACCAAGTTGTAACACCAGCTACGACTACAAAGTCGTAAGGTCGACTGCGACAACGTGGTCGTAACATCGACCGACGACCGTGACCAATGTGGTCATAAAATCAACTGCGACACCGTGGTCGTAAATGCCACTGCCTACCACGATACTACCGTCAACGTGGTCGCAAAAGCTACTGCCGACCACGTGGTCATAAGAGCTACTGCTGACAAGTCGTAAAGGCTTAAAACCTTCTAGAAAGAGAACAAGTCTCAAAAACCAAACTCAATCTCTCTCCACATGGTCTCTCACACCAATCTGCTTCATTTTCACTGCCGTATTTTATTGATTTCGGCCTGATTGGCCCATGAGTAAATCCAATATTATATTTACGCTTCCACATGATATGTATTTTGATGTTTAGTACTGTATCTATGAGCACTATCTACTGATCCAGGGAATAGTATAGTGGATTCACAGAAGATTCTGAGTTGTAAAATCCGGATCTGACATCCCTACTCTCGCACAACTTCTCCCACTCATAGTCAGCACCACCAAACACTGTCCCATTGTTGCTGCCGTCTCCCGCAATGGTTGCAGGTGTGGCCCTCCTCATTCACCGTCAACTTCTGCCCTCCTCTTCAGACCTTCGTCGCATTGCTCTCACCACCCTTCCCCTTCCCGTGGCAAAGGCGGCACCACCGCTACAACCCACCATTTTGCCGCTGCGGCCCACCATTGTGCCTCTGCTGCCCCCTCCCGCATAAGGCTCTTAAATCATAACAGATGAACTGAAACCATTCAAAGTTATAAGTCCGGGTGATTTTTTAAATAATAAATTGAGTCGACTAACGTACAGAAAATCCAGTTTTTTTAAGCTAGGTAGCACAAAACTTCCATTTACGTCTCCAAGAGCAAGATTCTTTGCTAGCCACGCACATACATGCTACTGGGCTCTTTGTTTTATTTTTTAAAAGCTGCTTTTCAGGTTTTTAATAGTAACCGGTTTTCAAACAGAATATTTTTTAAAAACGATGTCTCAACTTAATTATAGTATGAGATCTGGTTCAATACATTGAATCGTTCTCAGCCATCCAATAAAGTCCATTGTACGGCTCTGATGATGCTTACACTATAGATGTATACAAGTGGTGCCTAGGAGTGGTGCTAGACGAGAAAGACATACAGGTAATTTTATCGGAGCGGTTGCAAATTTTATAACAGTTGTAAGGAAGCAGTTGCAAATTTTACCGTGTTTATTTTATGGCAGTTACAAATTTTATGACGATCCTCTTTTCACAATACATAGGAAGCTGCTTGTTGCTCGAATAGTAGCGTATATCGTTGGAGCATTACACAACCAAATTTCACTTTTTTTCCGTATCAACACTTAACAGTTCAAATGTGTAATCATACTATCATACATACACCTGTAATTCCGTACTCCAAGAAGGTGCAAACACCGAGCCTGCCTTGTCACAAGCTCTAAGTTCTTGCTTATTTTAACAACCCAATATATAATTACATATTCCAATTTCAGCAGGCCAGTTCGTATTAAGTTATAGAAGCCGCTGGCCCACAACACTTGATGCCACCCTTTTCGTGGTATATATATCACATAATATGCTACATTTTGGCTCCAATTGTACAAGTTATAAGGAGTATAGAAAAGAAATGTGAAATAGCAAAACCCAAAAGAAAGAAAGATAATACAAGTCTTCTGCACCTGTCAAAGCTTTGGCCTTAGGGTTTGTCCTGGCATCTGTTTTCTGCACCTAATCAGCGCTTCCTGGCATCTGTTTTCTGCTGAGTTGTGGCTGACTAATTCTCCGACAGACCGAACCGCAACCCGTAGAAATTGCTCATGGGCTGGACTGAACCAATCTCACCGTGGCAAGTACAGTTATGCTCCTACTTAATGGATGATTAGATGTGCCAGTGGTGTCAGCACCTCCCACACCTCTACATGGACCGAACCATCTCTCTTATAGTATATACTGTGACGACTTCGTTTATATTATTCAAAACCGCATGTAAGTTTCTATTACTCTATACTATCTCTTACAAACAATCAAAAATCGTAAACCACAGTCAAAAGATAGACTAAAACAAAAAAGAATAGGCCCACTATCGGCGAGCGAGAGGACAAAGGATCTGTTTGGTTCCTACCCTGGGTAGCTCGCACCTGGCCAGGATACTTCTGGAGGTGCGCCGGGATGCATTTGGTGGTGCCCTGGTCACCCGCCAGGTCTGGGCTAGGCCCAGTCCACCTAAAACCAGCACTGGCTCCCTGGCAAATCATCCAACATCCATATCAATGATCCAACTTCTTATTGTTTATCCACCAGTCTCAGGCTCGGTTTTTCAACCAAACCCTATACCTTCAAACTTGTAAAAATTATCAGAATACCATACATTCTTTATATATCACTTTTTATTAGATATGAAGCTTAGAACACCAACTAAACAAGCCAAAAAGCCTGAAACAACGTAGCCTAAAGCTTAGCTAGGTAGGCTCGCACGTATGACGTACGTACGTGCCTGATGTGCCCTTGACGTGCCCACACGCACACGACACCGCCGGCTCCAAAAGACGCACGACCAAAAAGCAAACGCTCTTCGTTTCAGCCACCTGTGCGCTCTCTCTGGATCCGAGCCACGGCAGCTGGCGCAGTTTTTGTAACGCATACAGCCTAGCTACTGCCGACATAGCTAGCGTGCGTACGTGTGGTGCTGCGTCCGCATAAGATAACACGTAACGACGAACGCGAATCTAAGCAGTTGTGCACGAGCGGCGGCACTCATCAATTGGTTCGTGCCATGGCTCGTCGATCAAAAGGTTGCAAGTACGTGTACGACTCAGCTGCCAGCTAGCGTGCAACATATTCTGCAACAAGTGCATGCGACTATGGGTGTGATCAAAATGGCTTGGGCTTTTGGATTCAGCTTATTTTTGCACTATTTATAAATTTCGTCTTTTTCTGAACTTTTGACTTTTTTTTGAGTTTTTTACCGGTTCTTTTTTTCTTCGTATTTGTTTACATTTTACGTGATGGGCTAATATGTTTTTTCTATTTTTAAATTTTTTTAAATTTAATTATGGTAAATAAGCCTCTGTCATTCTGATCTATTTTTTTCACCAACTCTGATGTTTTCAGCCATAAGCCACGGGCTTTTCAGCCATTTTGATCACAACCTATAGCTAGCACGACCGAGTAGCTTTGTATAGGCCCAGTTTTTTTCGTGCTTCATAGATTTTGGTTGATAATTTTTATCTTTATTTTTTTACAATAACTGATGAAGAAGATGAAGAAGATGTTGACACGGAGCAATGTGTATAATTTTAAATTTAAAAATATATTTAGAGAATTTGATTAAAAAACCACTTTATTTATTTTGAATTTTCGGCAAGGACATTTCTCGGAACCTCATGTCATTTGCTAAAACTATCAGGAAGCCCACATTTATTTTTAAGCAACAATTTGAGAGAACCATGCTATCTTTTGCGTAATGTTTTTATAAAAACGCACTGTCGTATTATAGCCTCGTACGTGTTCAAATCCATACTGTACAATTCTTCCTCTTTCCACAGCAAATATCTTGATCATCTATGCATACAAAACAAGTACAAGGCCTTCAATTTGCAATTTTCAATTAACGTATGATCGTGTACGTATATCTTGAGTCCTGCCGCAGCGAATATATCATCTACATTTATACCCTACATATATAGGAAAGCACGCACATTTATTTCTGCAACATGTAATGAAGCAGTGTGCCGCCGTGTGTGTATGTAGAGTGGTGCCTATCACGGGCGGATTTAGGCCCATGGCAAGGTGGACTTCAGCCCGGGATGTAAAAAATATTAGTAGTATATAGCCCAGATACATGTAGCCTAGCCCAGGTAGTATTACAAAGATTCAGCCCAGGTAATCCATACAGGCATACGGCCATGCTGCTACTCTCACCACTGTCGGCCCACTCCCAGCTCTGAGCCCAGGTAGGATTTCAGCTCTTGGCCCATTCGCGGAAGGCGCACCCACTGACGATGCCAGCTCAACCTCAGTCTCACACAGTGATACGGTCCATACGCCCAAACGCCAAACCCTACCTGTGCCGCGCCCTCCCGACGAGCACTGCCCGCTCGCCTCCCAGCCTGCACCGCCCCCATCCCGACCAGCGCCGCCCCCCTCCCTGCGTCACCCTCGGCCCGCTTCGCCTCACTCCCTGCATTGACCCCCCCCCCCCTCCCGGCCAATGCCGCCTCCTTACCTGCGTCGCCCCCCTCCCTGCGCCACCCCCCTCCCGGCCAGCGCTGCCTCCCTCCCTGCGCCACCCCCCTTCGGCCCTCCCTGCGTGGCTGCGTCTCCCCCTCTTGGCCAGCACCGATGATTAGCAATTTTGCACCGAAGGTTTTGCCTAGACTTAGAGTCTTGAACTTTAATATGTTTTGTTACACATACAAAGAACTGAAGCTATACACAAAGTTTTCCTCACTGAGTCACTGGCATGCTGCATGCACTTGAGTATCTTTTGTTGCTTGCTTATTGTTTCCCGATAGCTGAATACTTGTTTTTCTAAATTATAAATGAATGGTATGATTGGATTTGGACAGCACAACGCCTCAACGGCATGATGGAAGTAGGGCTTCAGCTGACACAACAGAGTGATATATGAACTGTCTGAAGCTCGGATGGTAGGAATTATTGATGAAATCCGAATGCCCTTGGATGACGTTTCATTTCATACAATCATGGTGGATACAAAGACACATTCCAAGCCAACAATTCCCTCATAAGCACAAAAAAGAAATGGAAGGTTTGCCCCTTTGTCATTGCTCTACTAACCATTAAAAGTGAGGGGGCTAGCAAATTACAGCATGCTCTGTTAGCGGCACTGGCAAGTAATAAGTTAAGCTTAGAGTCAATTGTATGTTCTCTAGACTGATGATTCCTTTCAAATGGACTTTTGCTTTGATATGAAATTGCATGAAGTTGAAATGATGTTCCATTGGTCTGTTAAGAGTGCCTGTTGCCCAATCAGAACCTCCATTACAAAGGAAAAAAATGATTTGCTGCTAGATTGTACTTAATACTTTCTTGAGATAAATTTATCTAATACCTAGATATGTAAAGATATATGAGGATCCAATTGTCGTTGACTCTTTTAAGGAATCAACTCTAGGGTCAAACTCAATCATTTAGTATATGAAATAGAATGATACTTAAATTGCTCCAAGTTGATTGTACCTGGGTAAGTGCACTCTTCAAGAAATATTGTAGCACATGCATTCTGACATTCCCTCTATATTGCCCCATTGAAAGATGCATTTTATACTCCTTTCATGTGAAGTTCTTGATGAGGTAAATTGGTGAGTATTACTATTTAGAAACAAATTCAGATAAGTATAATACGTAGTTGTCTACAATTTCTAGTGTTTTGTCTCACATTATGATGATACCAGGCTAGTAGCAGCTATGAAGGCTGTGTGATATCTGGACGATTTTTTTTGTGGCAGGCTACAGCTGATGTGTTACAACTTACAAGTACCTATCAGACAATTTGATTACTGAGAATTTTGACCTAGACCCCTACTACTTGTTATCAGACAATGTCGAGCGGTACATTAGCTCATTGGGATTCAGTGCAAAGGTACTATGTGCTTATATCTTATCTTTAAGATTTGATTTTCGTTACTGTTCAAGTATTTTACTATAAATTGACGTTAGTTAAGAGTCTAGAATTTAGCTTGGGGCGTAGCTAAATTCTAGATCCGCCACTGGTGCCTATGTACGTACTACTCCAATACGAGTACATACTAGTTGGATGCCCGTGCGTTGCTACGGATTAAAACATAATCATAACATTTAAAAAGTCTAATTGCAAAATGATAGGGAGCAAAGGAAATACTCTAAAATTAGTCTATCAAACAAGAACACTATAGATCCACATATAGAAAGACTTTGACTTACAAGGATTGCCAAAAAAAGGAGAGCGTAATTAATTGCAATTCACAAATAAAAACTTTCCACGGGGTTACATGGTACAAGCTGAAAAGAGAACACCCGATTACATATGGGAAATCTCGCATCCAGAAACGACAAGCTAAACACTTGTATGAGCATATCCCATGGACAAGATAAAAGATATTGACAAGGCGTCGTCGAACAATTCACAAATGGATGCACTCATTGTTCCTAGTGATATTCAATTAGGATATAACTCCATTCCACAGATATATAAGAAAGTTTCTTGATACTACAAATACTACCACTAAAATTAGATAGAATGGCATGAGCATGTCCAATTTGCTATCGTCAAATTACACATTGAAGCACAATCATCTAGCAAGCATGATAGCTAGAAGTATCTTAGCCACAACATTTGCATCTACTTCTAGCAAGCATCCTAGCTATGAATATCCTAACCAAAAGAACCATATCAACTTCCTTCATGACAAATCACATCTACTTCCACCAAAATGAGTCTTGCACTTCTAGCAATTATATAGCTAGAGGTCCCTTAGCCAAAAGATTTGCATTTACTTCCCCTAGTAATGTCATGGAGAAGCATTTCCAATAAGCTCGTTGTTGACCCTACAAAAGATTCCATAAATGACAAACCATATAGCTAAAACTAATTACTAAAAAATTTATAATCAAAATTATGTTTACCTCCGTCTCAGATCGCGTGCAACTGCAACATTAGGTTCAAAGTGCACCCTACTGAAGCATGTAGTGTGTGAGCTATGATCTAAAAAGTAAACAAGTAAGTATAAAACATAGAGTAGATCAACACAAAATGAACAAGGAACACACATCAACTCACCTTGTTCACGCCTTGCTCAAGCATAGTTGCCACGATGATAGTTCGATCATCGAGCATCTCGTCCATTTAGTCAAATGGTGGTAAGTACTTTGTCCTTAACAACTAATTTCACAGTTTGAAGCTACGGGAATATAAACATGGGTTTGAGTTTCCATTTTGTGTTATAAAGCTCTATAAACATGGCACTTTATCCAACATATGAACTTAGCAGGTTATTCTACTTTATAAAAAATTTGGGAGACTCAAGAAAAAACATTTTCTGATTCATATATTATCACTATCACTATTATATAAAAACTGAGAAGGTATTCCATCTGTTTGAAAATGTAATCACCAAACATGATTATATATTCTAACCAGACAAGTCATGAAGGGAAGGGAAATTTTGTAAGGCAATTAGCATGTATAGATTAATTATACAGGGAAGGCCATTAGCATTTATAGATTAATTATACAAGAGGGGTTCCATTCTATGCAAAAACAACCAAATATAGCAGCAAACCGTAATGTTCTAAGTGCCAAAGGAGCAAACTTTGGGAGCCATGGACAATAATGATTTCCAGAAACCAGTATAGTAACATAAATAATTTAGACGTGCAACCATAAAATCAAGAAGATACTACAACAAAGTACATACCTGCCATCAATTATAAGAACATTTCTAAAAGGTATATTTCTATTGTAGTAGCCTTGCATATAGCCTACAGTGCTTACAAACATGACCATTCCAATAACATCTGACATGTGAAAAAAAATGTTAGTAAAACTTTGATTCATTACAAAGCAGTATTACTTGGGTGGTCAACTGAAATACATACCAACATAAATGTCATTATGATAGGTGAATTCAAAAACTTCACTAAGTGGCATGAGCGGCGGAAAAAGCGGCAATGTCTTCTCACTCATGTTTGGTATCTCACTCACAGTAGTGACACGTGTGAAAACACACCCATAAGCATGCTCTGCAAGCCACTTATGCTCTATTCTCCTCGTAGGCTCTACGGACAACCTTGACACATAATATGCGCAGCCCTCTCGAAGTAGGGGATCTAAACGATGCACCTGGTCATCGTAAACAGTAGCTACCATTTTTGCCCTATTAACAGAGGCAAAGTCGACACCATTAAAATTCAACAGAATATAACTAAGCATATCTAAAAACATGTGTGAACATTACCGCTCATCCAACAAAACCAAGGTTAGCCTCTTCCTACCGGAGCGAATGTCTCAACATGATACTTGTGATAAACTCGAACACCTATGCTCCATTTTGTTGAAAGATGAAAATCACCAAAGGTTGGAACACGTGGAGCTTCAACTCTAAGGCGCTTCAAGGGCCTCATCCTAAATCCCCGAAAAATATAAACATGAAGTTCAAATCGGTGCATAAAGAAAAATTGCAATTGACTCTGCACTGATAGAGCACACTGTGCGATAACAACAATGGAGCAAGGCACCTGAATGTTTATTTATAGCTACAATCACAAAATATTGGGCGCCAAAGTTTGAACCCTGCACCTCTCTCCCATATTTTGGCGCTAAATGGAGCACCAGATTGTGTGCATCTCGATTGAGAGAGGGAAGGATATATGCAGCATGATTTAGCAGATCGATTTGCTACACACAGGGAGAGAGAGAGAGAGAGAGAGAGAGAGAGAGAGAGAGAGAGAGAGAGAGAGAGCTGCATGATCTACTGTAAAATCGATCTCGACAAGACACAGCTCTACCGATTTTACAGATGGAGACAGATGCATGAGAGAGATCGAGGGGGACTGCTGCAGCACATTGGGGAAGATGGGGAAATTTCCTGCGGAAGGAGAGAGTGGTGGTATGTGAAGAGACATGACTCAGTGAGATGCCTGCCTTTAGGTATATAGCCTTTCTATTGTTTTGTCCTGTAGGCTGAAGAGTAGTGGAGTGGCATTGTGACTCTAGTGCACATTGTAGAGTATAAAAAATCACAGAGGGCCTAACCTGAAATTATCATTGTAGCAGATCTACCCAGGCTCCACTCTTGTCCAAGGCTCCCTCACCCATGTTGCGAGCCAACATGGCGGGCGGGCGGCATGAGGAGCAACGAGCACTCAGAAAGCGGATTCAACATTAACACATGGTGCGGCGGTGCAGCAATGGCTCACCGAGGTCACGATTAGTGGTTCACACAATGATCTAACCTAGTACCAAATAACATGTGATAGGAAAAGCGACAAACTGATAAAAAGTAAGATAATACATTCCAATGAAGCATATTGCATTGGGCACAAGTGCAAAACTAATCTAGTGAAAATCAGAAGAACCTGAAAAACAAAAAAAATAATGCAGTTTTCAAGAAGGTTAAATCAAACCACATTTTTGTACCGTAAATAGAAAGGCTTTCTATGATAAAAATCTAGACCAGTTGAGTAATTGCATTACATTCCGTAAAATAGTATAGCTGACCACATATGTTCACTTATATTGTGCTGATTCTACAATGTCTCAAGCCTTTTCAAGTGGTCGGTCTCTACATTGGTCATGGTCGGAAGTCAGCAAAAGACTCTACGACCACGTTGATACCGGCTGGAAGTTTTACGACCACATTGTCAGCGGTTGGAAGCCGGAAATCAAGTTTACGACCATTGTGTCACCGTTCGGAAGCCATTTACTATCACGTCGTCCTTGGTCAGAACCTGGTAGATGCGTTTTCGAGTGGTCGGAAGGCCTTACGACCACTCTGGCTGAGGTCGAAGGCCACCAGGACTGTTTACGACCACTTTATGGCATTTACGATCACGTTGGCCGTGGTCGAACGCAGCTACGACCACGTTGGCCGTGGTCGAACGCAGCTACGACCACGTTGGTCGTGGTCGGAAGTTGTAAGTCTAAGCCCCATCGTTGGCCTGTAAGACGTCGGACGTGCTCGGGACGAGGTCGATAGCGGTCGGAAGTGCCCCGAAGTGGTCGTAACACTTGGAAACCAGTTGTATGGCTTCTTGGAGCAGTCGTAACCACTTGGAATCGGTCGTATGGACATCTGGGGAGGTCGTAACGACTTGGGTTGAAGTCGTAGGCTTTGAGTGTTGCTTGTTGTGTGATCTCGACCAGTCGTAAGTTGGTACGACCTGGTTGGGTGAGTTGGAGCTAAAGGTAGCGATGGTCGTAGCGGTGTTGTGTGCGGTCGTAGGCTGCAGGAAGGCTAGCTCGAGGGTTTCTACAACAGAGTGGTCGTATGAGGTCAAGACTTTGTGCGATAAAGTTGTAGCGACTAGCGTTGGTCGTGGCTTGTGTCTGCATGGTCGTAACGAGCTTTGGAGAGGTCGTGACGACCTACTCTGTGGTCGAAGGCTACTGGGATGTCTTCTAGGGCTTCGACCACTTCATGTGTTGAGCATTTGAGTGGTCGTAGGGGTTTCTGACCGGGGTTGTGCTATGTTTGTGCACTGGAAAATTTGTTGGTCTGATTGTTTTGTGCGGTTAGAAACCTGCCGGGAGAGTTACGCCCACTGCAGTTCATTCTGAGCCTGGTCGAAAGGGTTTACGACCACGATGTCCGTGGTCGGAAGTTGTTACGGTCACATTGCGTGGTCGGAAGTGCTACATCAATTTACGGTCACGTTGTTGGGAAAGGGTTAACGGGTGATCCGCGGTGAACACACACTCTGCTACAACCATCCCAAGTTTGGATCCAACTTACCCAACATCTCGGAGGGCTACGACCACTCCAAAAGACCATAAGAACGAAAAGGTAGAACATGACATGCACAAGACCTCGACCACTACCATAGTCCATCGACCACCCGGTGGTCTATTCGACCGATTCCCGGATGTTACGGCGCTCGGGAGGCCATACGACCGGTTTACAAGTGTTACGACCGCTTCGATCGATAGCGTGGTCGTAAGGCGACTCCTCAACATGGTCGTAAATTGATTGCGACTACCGACCGCTTCACCACGTGGTTAGAGTCCGTGACTTCCCAGCGTGGTCGTAGTTGAAGTCTGCCGACTACCCTCGTGGTCGCATGCTGCGTGGTTTGACGGTTTGCCGACTACCATGTCTATTGACGGTTTGCCTGAAAGAGGCGTGCTCGGGAGGACCTACGACCATGGCAAGGCAAAGTAGGAGGCGATCGAGAGGTTTACGACCACGTTGAAGGCATGCAGAACGTGGTCGTAAAGCGTTATCGACCACGGCCAAGGACAATGTTATTACGACCACGGCAAACCTATAGTAGATGTCGTCGAAAGGTGTTCGACCACGGCAGTTCGAACGTGGTCGTAAGGAGGCTACGACCACGTTGTAATGTTGCTACGACCACGGTGTAAGTGGTCGTAAGGAGCTGCGATTTCATCGGGGAGATCTGAACGTGTTCGGAACGGAGTTCGACCACGGTGATCTGTTCTAGACAACTATTACTATGATATGTTGGAAAGTCTTACGACCTCCCAGGACCTTGTACGACCAGTTAGAGTCGTTTACGACCGATTCCGACCACTTACGATGCCGTTCGACCACTCACACTCGCTACCGATCACTTCGAGTCGTGGTCGTAAATTCACTGTAGCATTTTACGACCGATCCGCGGTATCGCTTCGTTGCCTTCCTTCATTGCTCAAAAATCGTGATTGAAACCTTCTACGATCACGTAGTGATCTTTGGCGATCATCGTTCACCGTGGTCGAACACCCTTTCAACCACGTTCACTTCCTTCAACGTGGTACGAGGCGTAGTCGTAACTTCCTATGACCACCGTCACCCGTGTAGTCGTAACACCTTACGACCACCTTCACCGTGGTCGTAGCCATCTCTGCGTGGTCGAACGTCTCTACGACCACGTTCTAATCTGTATTTCATGGTCGTAGCACCTCTCGATCACCTTCGACTTGCTTTGCCGTGGTCGTAACTCCTCCCAACCACGTTTGCTGTGGTCGTGAGTTTTCCGACCACGTCTTGCGATATCACACCACAAAAACAACGCACAGAATTTACTTTTCTCTTATCTATTACTCGCAATTGCTTCGTGGTACAGTTACGGCTCAAAGCCTCTTTTATACCGGTTCTACAACTCCTACTCGGTTTTACGAATCGGACTCGACTTACGTCGGCGTTCTCGGCGTGGTCGAACTCCTTCACGTGGTCATAGACTTTTATTCTTCTTGGCTTTGAGTTATAGATGCTTTTGTGCGAAACTAATTTATTGGCACAAGTCAATAAATCTAATGTTATCTCAAAAATGACTTGCATCGGGATGCACTCGACAACATTTAATACAATACACCGCCTATGAAGTGAGTACTTCTTTATAAACAATGTTTTTGTGAAGATTCCACTGGTATTCATCACTTGGTTCTGTGTGGCCTTATCTTTCTTTGCAACGACAAGAATTTTTATGTTCCTCCTAGAAGTGGCCCTTGATAAGCGACATACACTGGTGGCGTGAGAGAATACTGGATCGGGAGGTAGACACCAACATTTGGGATGGTCTGCCTGTGCCTTATTAATTGTCATAGCAAAGCTCACCTAATCGGAAGCGCTTCCTCTTGAATCTAAAGGCAAACATCTCATCATCGGATGGGCACAAAGGTATCCGAGGGAGAAATACCCTTTTCCCAACATGTTGTCCTAGCACAATCTCAGCATCTATAGCATTCCTTTGGAACCCTCGGACAACCAACCTTGTCCCGTTGCATAATCCATTGGCGGGGTCAATGTTCCGTAGTAGTATGACAGGACAGTTTATCTTGAGCCTCAGTACATGCGGCGGTAGCCCATTAGGTGTCAATGAGTTTAAAAATTCAGGAGGGTAGTAGTTGTGTGGGTCATCCTCCGCTGTCGAAGCTATGGTATACCATCTCCTCCCCATGAAACAAGTCAATCATCTTCATATTAATATCATCAACGTAGTCATTTCGTGTTGATAAAATGGCGAGACGTGATGTAGTTTGGATCGAAAGATTCTCATCCAAGGTCGGGAACACACTTTGTATGAGTGTGTCAAGGTCGTTGTCGTTGCCGGTACATGGAACACATATATCATCAGGAAGACGTACATAGCTATGCTCGTCAACCTCCTCAGTGTCGTTCCCAATGCGGAGTAGGTATTCTGCGAACCATGGATCGCTTTGGGCCCTCATGTTACGGACAAGCCTAAGCTGCGCATGCACCCCAAAGATAGGATTTACGAGTGTCGCATCGTAATTTGAGGCCTTGATCCTTCCGAACAACCGGTAGCACTTGTCTAAAGTCCCCACCAAAGACCACCGTCTTACCCCAAATGGCACATCCCTTGGCCCATGATGTCTCGCATGCTCTTGTCTAGCGCCTCAACGACTTGTCGTTTTGTCATCGAGGCTTCATCCCAAATTATTAGTGGCGCTTGCTGAAGGAGTGGGCAGTCCCACTCGCTTTGTGAAGCTACAAACAGCCCCATCTTCAATGTTCAGTGGGATCTTAAACCTTGAGTGTGCGGTCCTGCCTCCAGTCATTATGGATGCAGCAACACCTGATGTTGCGGTTGCCACGGCAATCTTTCCCTCACTTCGAACCTTTGCAAGGAGTGCTTTATATAAGAATGTCTTCCCTGTGCCACCTGGACCATCTACGAAGAAGACACCACCATCACAATTGTCCACTGCAGCTAATATCTCGTCGTACGCAGCCCTCTGCTCAGTGTTCAAGAATGATGGAAGAGACAAATGCTCATGGTCAACTTTGGATTATTGACTCCTCCATGATCTCCCTAGTCTCATTGGTGTTGAGCGAATCGTCAATCTCGGGTAGAGGAAATGTTGTTATGTCCTTCCCCATCGATTGGAGCATATTCTTGATATCCAACAACACCATTTGCTCAACCATGCGTGAGCATGAGTGCACATGATGGTAATCTTCCGCCATTCCTTCAAAGTGTTTCTCCCAAAGGCCACGCACGTTATTAGGCTCACAAAATACTAAAATTGTTGCAAAGAGTCTCCGAAGAGCGGATGGCATCGGAACAACTCGGCCTCACTAAGGCACTCGTCAAGGGTGTTGTGCGCCTCAACAAGCCCTCTCTTTTCAGCGACTTCACGAAAGAATGGATATACCACCCCATCTACCGTTCGGAGGTCTTCAAATGACGTGGCACCCGTTACATGGTTAAGGAGAACCCTGAGATAGTATCGCTCCCCTTCTGCTAGATGTGCTGACACGATTACGCCAACTCGTGTTCTTTCTTCCCTTTCCTTCCACCGTTTTGGCCTCTTTGCCAAACAAATGCTCGATGGGAAATCCTTATACGAGGATGCAACGAGCTCCTTCATTAACTTTATTCATCTCAAAATACTCAGTCAACATGGACCTTTCAGAGCCATGTCGTTCGACAACATCGTGGAGATCTTGTCCAGCACGGAATGAGATCATGTGCATGTTTGGGAGGTGTAGTTGTAGCTGCATCACAGGTGGGGAGACCTTGCTAAGTTCAAAGCTATAGATCCTCCATAATGCTTCAGGTGGGGTAACCCACCTTGCATCCCTGAACTGCTTGATCTCATCAATATTACTATTGCTATCGAGCTCATCAAGAGAAACTGATGCTCGATCATGCCCCTTGTAGATGTACTTGAAAAGATACTTCACGGCTTTTATGCTCGAGCAGACCTCCACATTGATGTGGCAATTGAACGTCTTTAGGAGGTAAGGATTGTATGGCACAACCCATCTATTGTCTAGCATTTGTCCACGAACCTTTGCCCGACGGCCATCATCTCTTCTTCTATAAACAGGGTACGAGTCCTTTCCCTGTAAAGTAGTACTATTGAAAGGGCGCGGGTAATGGCACTTGCATGTGCCATCTTGCATGCACACATTCTTGGGATTTAGGACCCCACAAGGACCATGCATCATGTGTTTGACAACCATCTCATATAGCTCTGGGTATTTGTTTTTGTCTGGTAGCTCAGCAGATATGACACAATCATATTGTTCTGGACAAGTGAGCTTGTACCGTCCCTCCATGATTAGAAGGAAGTGCACGTGTGGAAGACCCCTCTTTTGGAACTCAACGACATACACATAAGCAGCCACCTTACCAAGGATGTGCTTCTTGAACAACTGTTCCTTGAGGTGCTCTAGTTTGGCTCTGAATATACGCACAATGAGATCTGGGCGGTCCTGTGGGCATTGACCTTGTTCTAGCTCACGTATTATCTCATCCCAGTTAGGATTACATGTCATTGTTAGGAAGATGTCTCGCTTCCCGTACTTCTGCACTAAGGCCATAGCATCCGTGAATCTTCTTTTCATATCTCTCGGGCCCCCAATGAATGATCTTTGGAAGAACAATGCGCTTTCCCACCGCATCGGCTCGACTCTCTCGGCTTGTATACTATCAACCACGCCTTTGTACAGTCGGCACGTAACTCTTTTGGTGATGCCTAATGTAGTCCAACCGGTACTCTCAACCTTGATGTACATGTCAACCGCATATTGTTGGAATAGGCGTTTGCCATACAGTATGGCATTGAAAATCCCACGACGCATTTGGAATTTATAACAGTAGTAGTCTCTGGCGGAGACGCACAACCGACTATTCAAATCTAAACACAAGAAAGAGCCACATAATATTAGGCCGCGAATAAGCACAACAAAAAGGATGTGTCATGGAAAGTTAATAGAAAACTAACCTGGATCCTCAAAACCATAATCATCACCATGTTGTCGAATTATATCTTCAATGGGCACACCATCCTTCGGGATCTGTGGATGCCAACCAAGCCCCCCTCTTGGGAAGAAGAGTGGATATGATAGAGGGTCGTAGCATCCATAGTACGGTTTGATGTTGTATTTTTCATTGTTGTTCCCATATAGGATAATGCTACGGTCAAATTCCCTATGTAGCTCATTACCCTCGACCCACACAGCAGCCACCTCCGATGTTTAGTGAGACACGATATTCCTCAAGATTTTCAACCTTGCCAAGGCTGCAGAATGTCTCAGAGTAGGGATTTCCCCGAAGGATATTGACTAAACTCCTCATGATTGCTTGGTCAAGGTTAGGTGAGTGACGGAATCGATGATCGAGGTTGGGATCATCATCATAGAAATAGAGCTCCAAATGATTTGGACCAGAGTCGCTTTGGCCAAATGAATGTACATTATGGTAAATCTGGCCATGTGCCCTAAAAGTGTAAACCCCTGATCTCATGTTGGTGTAGTTCTCATCAAGACTAACGCCTAAGGTAGTGAAGGAGAAGTGGCCGTTGAAAAATCTAATGTTATCTCGAAAATGCCTTGCATCAGGATCTGCACTCGACCAAAGCCTTCTAAGTTCAGGTGGAGGTTCAGGCGTAGCCAATTTTATTTTTCCATTTCGGCAACAAAACCCCTTCGACTCATATTGAAATTTCTTTGCACCGCAATGGCTGCAGTCTGCCACGGTCTTTAGCACATGTGTGCTATTTGGTATGTTACTGTAAACATGTTCATAGGGATCATGTTGGACAGATGCATCTTCTACATCGTTCGAATCTATGTCTTCTCCCACATCCAAGTCTGAATGGGTTAGAGTATAAGCATCCAGCTCGGGCTATCCATGATTAAACAATGATTGACAAAAATAAAAATAATACCTCCACCGGCGAACATGTAGTACTCCTCGTCCATGTCCTCTTCAAGAATTGTATCTAGATCTACAATCACTTTTAGATGTGAATACATGAGCAGAATGGCATTTTCTTTGTAAATGAGAGCTAAAATCAAGCAAAGAAGGTTACCATCATCCATATTTGAAATATTGTCGGTTTGGCGCCATAGTGATGAATTTTCCATGGATGAGGTGCCACCCTCCGGGCATTCCATGGATTGCATTGCGAGAGATTCAAGACATGGTGTATCTCGCCTAGTTGCATAGTTTGCATTCATTTTATCTAGGAGTGCTTGCCTCTCCTCTGGTGGTAAACATTTCTTAAGTGCTCTACGGCGTGCATTCTTCTCTTTTCTCTCCTCTTGTGTCAAACTCTGCCTACGAGCTCTTTGATTGGCGTTCCTCTCCTCAAGTGGTAAATTTTGTCTACGTACTCTTCTATGAGCATTAATCTCTTGTCTCTCCTCAGTTGTTAAACTCTGTCGACGTGCCTTTTCACGATCTCGCTTTGCTTGCCTTTGTTCAGGTGTAAGTTTTGCATACCACCTGTTTTGTCGATCACGTTTCGCTTGGATTCGTTTATATGCAGCTATTTCATGTTGGATATTTTGTTCACCAATGCTTGCTTTCCCTTGCTCACGAGAACGCTTTCGTCCTAAGATATAACCAAAGTAAATTTTATTGATGCATATTAAAAACATGTTTTCCCATATATATAATGTGTAGCTAAAGGTGGTACCCTTTGAGCTCTCTCCTTCTTCATGCAAGTTAGTTGAAGTGAGAGTACTATGAGCAAGAAAAGTCATAGATGATTCGTTCAAAACTTCCTTATCTAAGGAAGCATAATTTGGGCCTACACCATCCGATGGTTCGTGTATTACGAGCCCTGTTGGAGTTCGTGGTATAACAATGGGGTAAGATCTCATTCCCTTTGCCAAGTTTGCATCCAGCACTGTTCGAAATATTCATTTAAAATATTAATGCAAGCTCATGTTTTATTTTGAAAACTTGCACTTCAAGAATTACAATATAGGAACCTTTTTTCCCTTTGAGATCTTGGCTTGATGGCTGTGACATCTTGCTAAAACACCTTTCCCTAAAATGAAAGGTGTAAGACAAAAAAATATGATACAAATGGCAAATTTAGCCTAAATCAGCAAGCACATGGTTGTTCAAAACATAATTTCATCCCCAAAGAAAATAAATTATACTGGCATGTACAACTTTACAACATTCAAGATAATTACATAGCACAATAAATTACATGTACAACTTTACAACTTTGAGTCTGGCCAGATGGTGGATCTGCTATAAGAACTAAGTTATATTGAATATGCTTACTTCAGCAACTATTTAGTGCATTTGGAAAGAAAGAAATGAAGCTTATTTTCAGAATAAGAAATGGTTTGGTGTGCAGGTTATTTTGATGAGAATAACATCGACGTTAAAGAGCTGGAGGGTGCTTTGCCAAGATACACAATTGCCAGCGATGGATCAATGTACCTCGTCAATTGTGAACAGAGCAATGCAACCGGAGCGCCTGAAGTGGAGAGAAGATGGTGCTGAGACTGAAGGTGTTCAAAAGGCAACCGAAGGAAAACTCGCAGCTGAACACAAAGGCTCAGTTGTCCGGCGCTGAGACCTCCGCCTCGCCTCCTCCCCACAGTCCTCCGGCGCTGAGACCTCCGCCTCGCCTCCTCCCCACAGTCCTCCGCCCTCCTCACGACCGGGCGCCTGCCTCCCCACTGAATCCCGTGCGCCTCCTCCCCTCCCTCCTCCACCGCCGCTTCGCCCGTCGCTCCTCCCCTCCCTCCTCCGCCGCCGCTCTGCCCTCGCCTGCTCCCCTCCCTCCTCCGCCGCTCCGCCCTCGCCTCCTACCCTCCCACCTTCGCCGCTCCGCCCTCGCCTCCTATCTTCCCACTTCCGCCGCTCCGCCCTCGCCTCCTACCTTCCCACTTCCGCCGCTCCACCCTCGCCTCCAACCCTCCATCCTTCGCCGCTCTGCCCTCGCCTCCTCCTCCCCACCCCGCGCCATCATCGTCTCCTCCCCCGCTCCTCCTCCGACGCCTCCTCTACCGCTCCTCCGCCGCCGCCTCCCCCCCCCGCGCTCCGCTCCCACCCTCTGCACTTCAAAAATTCATCCGCCACCCCCGTGCCAGCCCGTGCTCCCGCCCTCTGCACTTCAAAAATTCCTCCGCCACCCCCGCGCCAGCCCGCGCTCTGCCATACGGACCTGGACCACCTCATAAGTCTTTACAACCGATTCCCACTATTACGACCGATTCCCGGTGATCGACCGCTTCAAAGCCATACGACCGGACAACGAAGCTACGACTTTCAGCCTAAGTCTATAACGTGATCGAATGGACTTGACCACACGAGACGCGCTACGACTACACCTGAGTGCTTTCGACCGCTAACTACGATAACGTGGTCATAGGCCACGACTACTCAACGTGGTCGAAAGGTAGTAACAGAAGCTATGACCGCTTATTGCGTGATCGAACCACCTTCCGACCACGTTGATCGCTTTCCACCGTGGTCGAAACCCATTCAGACCACGTACACCGAGTTTCACCATGGTCGTAGCCCTTTCGATCACGATTGACCACTTCCGACTACGTTCCAACCTCATCCGACCGCTTACGACCTCAACCAGCCCGAGTCGATTGCGCTTTGAGCACATCGACCGCTTCTTCTGGCGTGGTGAAGTCCGTCACCGACTATCGATCGCGGCAGTCAAAGCCTCGACTTCTGACTTCCTCTCGTGCTAACGTGGTCGTAAAGCTGTCTTGCGACCTCCGACCATGGCCAATGTGGTCGTAGTGACTTTTGACCATGGCCAAAGTGGTCGAAAACCTCTCAGGTGACCTTCGAAAACCTCTCGGGTCACCTCCGACGCCTCCTCTACCGCTCCTCCGCGCCTCCTCCTACCTCGCCCCAACCGGTGAGATGGAGGTCGCGCGCCACTTCCTCCGCCCCGCGTCGCCTCCTTCCTCTCCTCCGCCCCAACCGGCGCCACCCCACCGTCGCCTCCTTCCTCTCCCCCGCCGCAGCAGCGCCTCCTCCTTCCTCCGCCCCCTTCCTCTCTGAGCCAGCCGCCACGGGGAGGCGGCGATGGTGGCGCGGGGTGGGGAGGAGGAGGTGAGGGCAGAGCGGCGAAGGATAGCAGGCGAGGGCGGAGCGATAGAGGAGGGAGGGGAGCAGGCGAGGGCAGAGCGGCGGCGAAGGAGGGAGGGGAGGAGCGACGGGCGGAGCGGCGGTGGAGGAGGGAGGGGAGGAGGCACACTGGATTCGGTGGGGAGGCAGGCGCCCGGAGGACGGAGGTATCAGCGGAGGATTCTGTTGGGAGGAGGTCTTAGCGCACGACATTCGATTTTGGGGGAGGAGAAGCAGAGGGAGGCCCACATGTCGGCGCTTTTTTTCCTGTGAGAGGCGGCAGAGCGTCGGACGCACCATCACCTTAAACTCGTTCTTTTAAGAGTAGATTTTGTCGAAACAGTGTGTCGCCGACAGATTCGCCACCGAGCTAAAGCCAGTATGTAAATAAAGGTGTTTGTGGGAACAGAATATGGTTGCATCCAGCCTCTGTTAAATAGGTTCATTCTTTTAGCCATTTAGCTTCTTCAAAAATCAAAATATACAGGATACTTTTTTAAAACGGCTTTCTAAGTTTAAAACTATGTACGCTATCCACGTCAGTATCTTCATCGTCCACTATCATCTCAAAAAATACAAATAAAAACTATTAACCACAATAAAAAATCATAAACCACAACAAAAGCCATAAACCGCATCTAACTCGTCACGGTACCGTACAGCCGTTGAAACAAATGCCAGGCAAGCAGTAGCATAGAATTATAAGTTAGAATACTCCCTCCGTGTCACAGTATAACCCTGGCTATGGCCTGGATGTGAGGAGAACCTAACGGTTCATCGAAGTCTGCAGCTCTACGTATACATCTTCGTCTATACATCGATCCTGAATTTTTGGCACGTATAACATATTTTGAATATATATATATATATATATATATATATATATATATATATATATATATATATATATATATATATATATATATATATATATATATATATATATATATATATATATATATATATATATATATAAATTGTTATATATATATGAGAATAATACAAATAGTATTTTTGTCTCCCGGTTATCGGGCGACAGCGCTATGTATGTGACACATGGCTAGCGAAGCATGACCACCATACGGTAGGGGTCTGCCGTCCAGCCACTGTGCAGCAGCGCGCCTACCGCTCGGCCACTGTGTGGCTCCCCCTACCGCCCTACCACCGAATGGTAATTACGGCTTAATAACCTGGCTGAATTAGTATTTTTATTTACTATTTTTTTGAATTAGTAAATTAGTAAATGAGCTTCATTGTGTAATTTTTGACAATTTTATCCGCTGTGAATGTCGCTCAAAAATTCGTACGATTACAATATTTATAGGATTTGTTACATATAGCAAACAAGCTCCAAAAAAATATGAACTTCCTTATGCAATCTCCCGAGACAGTCGACATAATTGTCTAATTTTTTGGAAATTTTATGTACTCTGAATTTTGCTAGATCGATGCTGGTGTTCAGGAGTGTCGGGCAGGTGGAGCACCGTAACACGATTTTTTAAAATAATCTTATTTTTGTTCAAAATTACAATAACATTTTGTGATCGTCGTATATTGTTGTAGTGCAATAAATTTCGGAAGAATTTTGTGGACACGATTGAGGTGGTAATGATTCGTACGTACAAAGGTAAATGATATTGCGATGCAACAGAGAATTCATGCACAGAGCAGAACTTTGGATAAATGTCATAACAATAACAAAATGATAGTTTATTCGATAAGAGGGTTACATGGCATGCAGGCTAAGGAACTATGAATGGTACACATATGGACGAAGAGGGTCGAACTATTATGTTGACCACGGCCTTTTGCCCTTCCTTGCGAGGTCAACGTTGTAACCCTCGCCGGCCGCAGTGGCCTTGCCCGCCAGTTTCTGCTTTCTCTTACGCTCCACCTCGTGAGCCTCGCGCTCCCTGCACTTGCACGCCTCCAGGTGAGTTTTTGTCTCCCGCCGGATACGCTCGCTTCGATCTTCAGCACGCCGCTACTCCTCCATCCTCTCACATGTCATTTGTGCATCCCACTCCTCACAGTCTAGCTGGCACTAGTCGTGCAGGTGGATCTCTCGGTCAATCCATTAACAGTACGAGCATAACGGATCCAGGCACTGTAGAAAGAGGGAAGAGCTTGTTAGTGTGTGCCATACAAGAGAACTGCTAGAAGAATACAATTTAACCCATCCTTACCAGCTGGCGCTAACGGGCTGTGTCCCAATGCTGGTTGGAATAGTCTTAGACGTAGTTAACACAAACCCAGTAACACAGGCCCAATCTCAACCAGTCCTTGGACTTGAAGAAGTTGCATGTGTCCCTGCACTAGCAAAGAGGGGGCGTCTCCCCCATGGGCGGGTCCTAAAGCGAACACTCGATGGGAACATTCAGGTATGGGTTGGGATTGGAGGTACGGGGGGCTTTGTTTCTAGGAGGTGGCCCCTTAGCACGGGCACATTTGTCACTCTGTCTGTGGCGTGCTGCTGCAATTCTTGCTAGTCAGGTGATCTCCTCCCATTGTTTCTCTATTGTAGTGATGTGGTGATTTAGCTGTGTTGCAGAAAACACGACGCCGAAGGGGTAGTACTTATAAGCTAAGCCCATGCAGCGTACGCTTTGCAAGTCCAATTCAGTTTGGGCAAATTCACGTCCATGAGGCAAGGGCACATTGGACAACTTGTGGACCAGCGTACCATCACATCGCTGCACAAAACTGCCTCGCCTACACCCTCGCGCACACATTTGTCACTCTGTCTGTGCCATCCCCCCACGCGCATATTTGTCAGTCTATTCGTGCCGCCCCCTTGCCTGCTGCCTCATGTGCATATTTATCACTATGTCTGTGTGAAAGCATCTAGGCCCCTAAAATTGGTTTTGGTAATTACTGAATATATGTGAATACGGGACCGACATGTTTATTAAGTGTTTAAAAGACTTAGTCCCTAAAATGATGATTAGACGCATGCTAAGGATCAACATGAAGATCAAAGTGACTCAAGGTAAAGGTATATGTAGACTAGGATCCTTTTTATTTTTAAAGGTCTTAGGAGAAAAGTTGGAAGATCGGTTTGTAAGATTGATGTCGTACCATTAAGAGGGATCATAGCGAGTAGCTTGATAGCATATTCTTATGCCATTTGGATCAATTTAGGATCATGCATTCATTAAAAACTAAAATTAATAGCCAAATCTATGCTTTATCTGGAAAATAGAAGTACCGGAGATATAACGGCGGAACTACCATAGAGCGGTAGTACCGCAGCCTCAAACGGTACTTCCGGCGCTCGGAAGCTCCAAAAAACTAAGCGGAACCTTTTTTCCAGGGAGCACTCTCCGAATTGATCGGTGCTCTGTCCGGACAACCAGAAGTATCGGCGTGCAAACCGTGGTACTTCCACTTTCCAGAAGCTCCGTCAAAGTCGAGCGGAACCTTTTTTCCAGAGATCACCATTGGGATGATTTTGTATCTACGGCAAACAAAACTACTGGAGTTTCAACAGCGGAACTATCATAGAGCGGTAGTACCGTAGCCTTAAACGGTACTTCCAAAGCATGGAAGCTCCAAATAACCCGAGCGAAACATTGTTTCCAGAGAGCGCCAACTCTTGGCCTCAAACCAAACAAAAGCACCGCACCGATGTTTCGGAACTTCCCGTTATCGAAACTACCAGATTTTTAACAACAGTAGTTCCGCGCCAACTTCCAACGGCTAGTTCAGAAGCTCTGAAATAGTCATTACTGTTGTGTCAGAATAGGTGTGGAAGTACCGGCCATTGCACTGTGGTACTTACGCTCGTCCTAAATTTTTTAGAGAATGCATTGTAATGGCTAGTTTTGGTTGGTCAGGGTATAAATACCCATCCACCTGCCCAAGGACAGAAAGAAGAGACCCTATTGAACATCTTTGAGCATTGAGCATTTACTCCACACCTCCTCTTCTCATTGTGCATTCATTTGAAGTGGTTGAGCCAAACAAATGCATTTCATCTTTAGATTGATCCTTTGGCACTTGATTGTCGTCAAACGAAGCTTGTGATCTTTTACTCTTGGTGCTTGCCGGCACCTAGACGACTTGGTGGGAGTTTGCATGGTGACTTATTCAAGAAGGTTGTGAAGAAGCCCGGCATCGACTTGTGAGTGGTTTGGTGTCCACCATCTTCAGTGTGAAGGACAACCACTAGTGGATTGAGGAGCTGAGGCTTAATTTGTGGAGCCGGTCCAAGTCACTTGTGTTTTCCTCAACGTGGATTAGGGGAAACCAGTAAGTTTCCGATCACCACGGTAAAAACATCATGTATTCATTGGTTATTACTTTGTCTCTTTTTCAGCTCTTGTATATTTACTATATTGTGATTATTTACTTGTGCTAGAGGCTCTTGTAAAGATTTATACTTATAGTGCCCTAAACTTACTAGAATTGTGTAGGTTTCAATTGCTTTAAATTTCTACCATATTAAAATTGTAGAAATTATTTAGAAGACAAGAAATTTTTTTAAATCTCCTATTCACCCCCCTCTAGTCGGTTATCCTTGATCCTACACTATGCTGTCCCCCTCACTCTCACCCTCGTCCACACATATGTCACTCTGTCCGTGCCATCTCCCCTCGCCCACTCCCTCGAGCACACATCTGTCACCCTGTCCGTGCCATCTCCTCTGGCCTGTTCCCTTGCAGGCACATGTGTCACTCTATTTGTGCCATCCCCCTTGCCCACTCCATCGCGTGCATATTTGCCACTCTTCCTTACCATCCGCCCTCGCCTGCTCCCTCATCCGCACATATGTCACTCTATCTGTGCCATCCCCCCTCGCTCTGGAGTACAATTAGCCAATAGTTTGTTTTCTATTAGTGTTAATGGAGCTTCAATGCTAATCGTCCTTTTTTGCAGATGACGAAATGCAACTTTGCTCGCTGGATCGATCCTCTCCATGAGCGCCATGCTGTGACATACATAGATGCATTGTGGAATTGAATCTTAGAGTTGTAAATGTGAATTGATGATCTCAATGAGCAGAACGATGACATCCATCAACAGATGTAGCGCAAGAGGGGCAACGAGGAGATCAACATAGGAAGACCCTATGATCCCACATGCTACTGCGCAAACCCTAACTGCACATGTGCATGCCACTACAATGACAGCCAGCCACGTCTGAAACGCCCCCCTCAGCACTACTCCATGAGCGCTAGGCACGTTCTACCAGAAGGCACATCTGAAGATGTTTGCATCATGGTTCTCCCCTGTTGTGCGTGGTTATATTCAATCGCCTAAAACATGTAACTAAATAATTGATGTGTCGTTGTGGTTGCCATAAATAATCACATGCGATAATAGATTATGGAGCTAATCAATTGATTAATTGCCAACTACCACCGCATAAAATAGTACATCTTAAATTGGTACAAACATGAATTAATTTGATAAACAAAAAGATACATGAAATCACAACACTGAATGGCAACCAAACGAGCTCAGTCAGTTGGGCAATCCTTCATTGAGTGCACGTAGGTCTTGCATACCTTGCACTTCACTGTGTGGCTAATGATGGTACATTGGCTGACATCCATTTCATTCTGGAAGCGTCGCATCTGCCGATGTCCCTTTGTAGTTATCTTCAAGTCCTTGTTGGGGGCCCATTGCATCATGTCTGGCCAAAGATTCCTATAGTTTATGTCCAAGTCGTATGAGTGAAACTCTACACTTCATGTACTGAAAAGGTGTTGCATGTCATAGTACTGAGAGATGTACAGCTCGGACATCTACCTCATTTGTGCACATGCCTTGTACACATGCGAGCATGGCTTCTACAGGAGTTTTGGCTTGTTGCTGCATGTGGCCACATCACCCAGGGTGGATGCCAGTTTCATTTCACCCTGGCATGATTGTTAATATATTCCTCGCAAAGACTGATCTCATACTTCCTTCAAAGGCCATCGATTACTTGGATATCATGCATTCGGGCCTTCTCCATCTTCTAGTCCATGTGCCTTTGCATATTCTCAAACTACTTCTTGTCTTCGTGTATTTGTTGCCTGGCTGCAATGGCTCTATTGACAAAATGACTGATAGTGCGAGTCTATGTCTCCTCCACGATCGTGGTGAAGGGGAGGCACCCCACACCTTTGAGGATGTTGTTGTACACATTGGGCATGCTGGTCGTCATAATCCCGTACATTACACTATCTGTGTCATAGAGAAGGGACTATTTCTCTAATTCAAGAGCGTGTCAATGAATCCACTCAAAGAAACTTATGACGCCACGGGGTTGCTCTCCCTTGACACAAGGTTGTATGCCTCTTTGTACGTCCCGTGTATAGACTCGATGAACTTCTGCTTGCCTCGTCGGACCTTACTATGGCTGACTGAATATCCAACCACATTGGCAACTTCTGACATGAGCATCTTAGGGGAGACGGACATGTCCACTGCAACTAGGTGGCTAATGATGCTTGCCACATATACAGAAGTCACATTCCAATGATGGCGTAGGGGCCTGCTACGCTCACAAGTGTGGTCGATCATCGCCTTGACTGAGAAAATCGGGCCAAAAATATTTGCTTGTTGAGCGCTAACCTTTGCAGGGTAGCCTTCCCCTATGCATTTTACTGCATAATTGGCTAGGTTGGATTGGTTCACTCAGTACACATGACTGATAGACAAGGTGTACCATGCTATAGCTTGTTGCATAGCTTTCTTGCTAGGGAAGCGCTGCCCAACTAAGAGGGTGTCTGCTTAAAACCCCCACTAGGACACTTCTTCTTGCAGCAGTACGAGAGAACGTACCGCAGCATCATCGAGCCTGGAAGACACATAGGGCACCTTCGATGACACAATTCTCTCGGGTGGACCACCCGTCTACTGTGTGTCATCATCGGTATCATTAGAGCCTGGGTCGGTGTCCTTGGCGAACTCCAACCCGAGCGCCTGCTCCAGTAGATACTCATGGCAGTCAATGCGAGTTGACAACCACATGTCCACCCCATCATTCTGCACGAAATTAGGGCGATTCTTCCCTTTGATGCAGCACATTCAGTGTTATCGTCTTAAACCTCGGCTTGTGGTTGCCCAGGTGTGGAGAGGATAGGCTCATCAATGTTTTTCCGACGCCATGGGCATGAAACTCCGGTACACCATTGGCCTCTCGTAAATGGCCGCCTCGGGCAGGAAGGCAATCTGCATGTACTGCCTCCATGCTATGGTCCTATTCACCTTGATGAGCTCCCACACGTCATTCATGCAGGTGATCCTCTCGATCACAAGTTTCATCACCATTGCCTCCGTGCGAACTCCCTCCAGATGCAAATTCAAAGCTCGTGAATATTCATCATGTTGAGCCCCTCTGTCCGAAGCAGTATGTCTCGTGAATATTCATCATGTTGAGCCCCTCTGTCCGAAGCAGTATGTATTGGCATGTCGATAGATCCAACCCATCGGGCCCTGCCCGTTCAAGACCATCATCGTAGAATACTTCTAAGTCTTTCATGTCTGCGACTACCTGAAATCACAACAACCATATCCGCAGTAAGTGTTATAACAAAAAATAATGACAAGCAGAATGGTACTATACAATAACAAATTATGGGTACCGTACCTACACAAAAATAGTACAAAAACTACGGCTAAGTTACTATGACCTACTTACTTCATAATACGAACTATATTAATTATGACTAACTGAATAACACTAATTAACTATGACTACAGGAATAACATCGAAATCATGCAATAAAACATTACTTGTCTTGACGACTGCTTTGATATTTACTCTCCAGAAAATCTTAATTATGCGACGAGCGCGAGAATGACCTTATGCGATGAGCGCGAGAATGAGCTTATGCGATGAGCGACGAGTGTGATAATAAGCTTCTGCTATGAGTGACTGAGATAAACGATAAGCAACTGTGAGATCTTCATATTTATGGCCGAGCGAAAAGCGAACTCGGTGAGCTAACACCGCAAATTAAAGACTCGTTGTCGACGCACAGCACCGCGGGCGAGGGGACACGGTATGGTAAGACAGATGTATGTATGGATGAGAGAGTAGGCGAGGGGGGTGGCACGGACATGCCAACATATGTGTGAACAAGGGAGCAGGCGAGGGGGACGGCACGGACAAACTAACAAATGTGCGAAGGAGGCAGCGGGAAAGGGGGGATAGCAGCAAGCAGTCAACATATGTGCGAATGAAAGAGGTCATGCACTACAAAAGATGCCTACCGTATGGTGGGCGTGAGGCCTGCGATTTCAATCACTAATTAAATGGGCATCAGCTATTGGTAATTACAGGTAAATTAACATGACAAATTTATAGCACATAAAATTCCTAAAAATTAGACAATTATGTCGACTATGTCGAGAGATTGCACATAAAATTTTATAATTTTTGGAGCCCATTTACTATATGTAATAACTCCTACAAATAGCATAATCGTATGAATTTTCGAGCAGCATTTACACCGGATAAAATTATAGAAAAATTACACAACTAATTACGTTGTGTCGGAAGGCTGCACATAAAATTTCATAATTTTTTGAACTCATCTGCTATATTTAAAAATCGAAGAAAAGAAGTAAATATAATTCAAACAGGTAATTAAACCGACTAATTAGCGGCTTAATTAGCTTGTTTAATTATCTACTGTCCAGTGGCGGGGCTATAGGCCTTGGCCGCATGGTGGCTTGGCAGCAAGGTGCCTATCGCACGGTCATAGGGCATGTGTCTGCTCTACAGCGTCGCCGTCCAGTGATCAAATGGTAAAACAGTTATTTTTATTAATACATGAGTATATTATTATTTTTATAAATACGGATCTTCATAGTATTATGGCCCCGTTTGGCAGAGCTCTAGCTGTCATCTGTAGCTCTAGGAAATCCTGGATCTAGAGTTGCAGGCATGTTAAGTGCATTTACATGACTCATTTCATTTATATTATATATTAAATAAAAATATTTAAATCACTTTGATTTAGTCAACAAACTACAGATCCAGCATAGATCTCGGAGCTAGAGCTGTACCAAACGGAGCCTATATGTGCCAATTCCTCAATCGATCACTACCCAAATGTAGCCCTCGAAATCGGTAGCTAGGCAACAGGAGAGGAGGGCGGCTGCATACAGGGATGGCACAGTGATGCAGTGCCTGCACGACGGCTGGTCTGTGGTTTTCGATTGGCCGTGCCATGCATATATCCCCGCTCTATCGATCTCCCACGGGACTGTCTTTTCCGCTGCGAGCGAGCTGCAAGTTTTGCAGCCTACGACGGCTAGGTTTGTAGTCGCATTTTTTCACGTCCTGTGCAGATTGTCTGCGGATTTTCTTGCCTCTGCCGCGAGTGCATGCATGCTCCGAGCTCTGCTGCTGTAGGCATGCCTGCAACTGCAATTTGGGTCCATTAGTTGCTGATATTGGAGTAAGAGCAGGTACAATAAGCTGAGTAAGCAGGCTACAAGCTCATGCCATGTCAGGAAATACCTAGCTGGAAGGGAGAGAAGAGAGGAGAGAGATAGCGTAGCTGCCAATAAAATTGTCGCCGGGCGATATCACGCGAAAACATGAGTTGTAGCTTTTGTGTCGCCCGCGTTGGCGATAAGGCTGGCGTTTGGCGCACCATCGATCCTGTGACCCTTGCGCGCCAAATCCTCTCCCGCTTGCCGCCAACCCTTGCACACCAAAGACCCGGCCGACCGCCAGGCCCGAAGGGTGAAGAACCGGAGGCCGGACTGCCGGAGTGAGTCGAACTGTCGAAGAAAGCATGAGACGGCAGCACTGAGGCGGTGAGGCCCAGTCGGCGTCACAAGTCGCGGAGTCGGCAACCGCCGCAACCCGCAACCCGGCCCGGCGGAGGGGGAGCCGCCGCAGCCTGCAGCCCGACGCAGCGGAGGGGGAGCCGCCGAGCCGGGAAGGGGGAGGCGTCGCCGGTCGGCGACTCGGCGTGAGCAGCGGAGGGGAGGCCGAGGGCGGTCGGGGCCCGCACGGAGGGCGGCTCGGCGAGGAGGCGGACGACGGAGCGGAGCCGCGGAGGCCAAGCCGCCGAGGGGGAGGCCGGCGCGGCGAGGCCGGCGGCGGAACGGGCTAGCGAGGCCGAGCCCAAGCGGGAGAGGCGGAGCGGCGCGATGGTCGGCGGACGAGGCGACGTCGCCCTGGCGCCCGGCTATTTTCCCCATTCGCCGTTTACCCTGGTAGTGGCTCATGAATCAGGAGACCGTCGCCTTCCTGAGTGCCCGACCTGTCCATCCGGCCGTCCGTGAGGCATGACTGCGTGTCGGCAGTCGGTGTTAGCCACGTGCGTGCGTGACCGTGACCGGTTGACCGCGTGAGCCATGAGGTAAGTGATCTGGTGAATGGTTGAATACACTAGCAACATACATGACCACAGAGATGATGATTACTAGTGATCTGCTATCCATACTTGCTTCTAATAATTATGTGTTTCAATATAGCCAATGTAATAGCTATCTTATTGTATCAAACTTTCTCCAGCTAGCTACATATGAGATGGAGAAGTATTGTAGCTAATAGCTAGCTATATTATTGTACTTACTCTAAATCTACCTGTCACATATGCAAAAGAATTAGTAGACCATGTTCACTGTTCGTTCGGGGAAGATTGATGTTGCAGCAAATGGGTATATATCAATTACACTTATGCCTTAATAAATAAAATACTTTTATTTGTATGTAAGGCTAGCTTAAAACTTTAATATATTCTAGTACCCAAATAAGGAAAAATATATTTGCCTACAGAATATCTAAAATAAATACAACTACTTTAGTCTAACTATGAGGTCATAGTTTACGAAAACAGGACATTCTCTAAAGCTCATGAGCAAATTAAAGAGCATGACCATATAATACTCCATTTAAGCATGATTCATGACAGCCTAGTATCAGTTGATATTTAAGTGAATTGTGATCACAAAAGGCTGTGAATTTAAGTCGTAGTCCATTCATCAGCTACGAGAAGATGAATTTTGCTAATATAGGTGTAAGTTCAATCTATACAGGACTTACAAAAGAATGGTATATTAACAACACTTCACTTCAACGATCTTTATCATCTTCTTTTTGCTTTAGAATTGGTGGAGGATTGTTGGAAATTGGTCCATGAATTGAGACCCATTTACTTTAGAAATTCCTAAGCATACATGATTTAGTATCTTATTGCCTAACCGAGCAGAGGGAATATGATTTATAAGATGGAGCCATTGTCACTCCTTCAAATATGTGACACATGGTATGAGAATGGCATGAGGAGGATTTTGGTTAAACACACACATGGGCATACACGCACGTATTGGCGTATTTTCATGTGAAAATTGCATGACTTGTGAACTAGCGATCGTGTCCGTGTCGTAGCGCGTCTCCTGACACATTAAATCTACCTTTTATTTTTTATGAATTATGATTATCTCTCTCGTTTATTCTGTTTAAATATGATTTAAACATCAATTACTAGTGTGTTAATTAGTTTAAATTGAGTTAATGCTATCAATTACATAGTAGTAATTGTTGCACGTCTTTATAAGGATATGGAGATGTCTAGGCCTAAGGACAACCAAATTTATACAACCTCCTCGCTAGAGAGCTGTACTGTGGTATTGAGCAGCTGAACCACACCAGCCTTCCTCCTCGGCGTGCACCGGGAAGGAGGGTAAGCGATATCTTCGAGCCATTACCGCAGAGAACAACTGCACGTGATGACAATAAGGTTTCTGGGCAGCACACATCTGCGTAACCGCTCACTTCGTTACTTCATCTATGTTCTATATTGTATCGAGCATAGCTGCTTTCTGTTCTTTATCAAGCCAAGCAGTAAGACGTTTGCACGATCAATTGGCTTTATTATAATATTTAATTTCTTTGTGTATTTTTTGAGGTACAATGAGTAGTCTATGTTAGATTCGTTTATTGCATCATTAATTTTTTTTATTGTGTTTGTCTTCTACTAAAATTTAGAATTAAAATATTAATCATATTTTGGCATATATTGTACTGTTGTTGCCAAGTGGGTTAGACGTCCCGGCCCGTTTGTACATGTGCACGGTTCGCTTATCTTAGACATATGACTTATAGCACAGCTTGGCGTGTCCGCTATACACTGAGAACGATGAATAGATGCATGTGATCTGGCTTAATTGCCATATATAACCTGCATATACAACGAACGTACGTTCAAAGAAACGGGGTATGTATAGATCCCTAGATAGCAGTTTCAATTAGGGATGGCAATCGAGCGCGGCGGGTACGGGTGGTGTTTGTCCATATCTGTACTCGCGATCCCGATTTACACCCACAGGTATATCCGCGAAGGACGACGGATGAAAAACATCATCCATACCCGTCGCCCGTGGGCATACCCGTTTACCCGCGAACTGAGAATCATCATACGAGAGTTAAACTAATGACAGGTACATATAAGCAACAGTTGTTGCTAAGAAATATAATAGCTATCAAAAAAGTTTATAACAATCAATAGCAATTAGATATATAGAAAAGTTTATAACAATCAATAGTAATTAGAGTTATTGCTATGACTACGCCACCTGTCAATTTATATCGCCGGTAAACAGGCGGGGCAGGTACGGGTAGAGCTTATCCATACCCATGCCCGTTTACCCGACGGGTAGAGTATTCCCCCTATTTCCATACCCGTAGGTAAAAAAAATATCCAATACCTAGCTCCATTAAGGTATTTACCCACGGATATACAGGTAAACGGGTACAATTGCCATCTCTAGTTTCAATGATCGATCCATGCATGTGCATGCGCCGGCCGTTCTTCCATTCAAAGAAGTGAATAACATATAATGGACATACCGACGATTCGACGAAGGAATGGAACAGTACATGCATATGTTTGCATATGAAGTGAAGTCTCAACTCCGAAGTCCATATATCGGAGTTATTAAAAGCTACTGCGGTTTCCTCGCACCACAGCGTTTTGGGCGGCGTGGATACCCGCTGGCGGCGACACGTGGCGAGACTCCCGCGCGCGACCTGCTCCCTCTCGCGCGGCGCGCCTTCCTCCCTCTCGCGGCCTCGCGCACACAATCTCCCTCCTCCCCAAATCCCCGCCGCCCCTCTCCTACCTCCTCCTCCCGCCGCCCGTCGCCTCTCCCAGATCCGCCCCGCCACCCCGCCGCCTCCCCAGATCCGCCCCGCCTTGTCGCCGCCCCCCCTCCCGGATCTCCGCCGTTTGGCTTTCTCTTGGATTAGGGGTGTGTTCATGTTGTGTCCCAGAAAGTTCAAATCGCGTCGCCCTTCTCTCGGATCGTGGAAAGGTCAGACCTTTCGTAGATTTTCGGGTGATTCTCGTCGAGACTGATCGGCCGGTGTTCGGATCGGGCAGTTTGGTGGGAAAGTTTTTTTGGGTGCGAGGAGGAGAGGTTGCTTCGGGAGTTCTTGGCGTTGCGAGTGCATGTGCTTCCTTAGGTTAAAAATGATGTGTATGATAAGATTGGTGCAGGTCCGTAGAGGTGTTGCTGAGATTGTGGTGGCAAGGATGGGTGGAAAAGGTTAGGGAAAACTATTTTGAGCTGAATTTATCTTTTGCTTCCCCTACCTCACTGGTATGCCTATTTTATTTTGCTGTTTAGTTGGGGTTGTTCTGGGCCTGGATGAGCATGTCCTCAAGAATAGGGGAATGAGAATATGAGATGAAGCTTGGAACCTGGAAGTAAGAATTAAGTTTCCACCAATTCTATACTTTACTAATTGTGTGATATTCATTGTTCCTTTTTTGCTTGCCTAGAATCATTTGTAGAAACATATCATTGGCCATCGTGGCTGAATTTTGGGCAATGCTAGGCTTTATAGTACAGGCAAGCGACTGTATTTTTTCTTTACATTTTCAGATGAATGGTGCTCTTAAATAAATGGTGCTGCTTATAATTAGTGGTAAATTTGTAACAGAAGCTACTTTTCTATATAGTAGACATGCATGCCAAAGATTTTTAGGCTTCATAGTTCATTTGCTATAGCAAAAGCGATGTCGTGCTGCACTCACGCTTCACTGTAGTTTGAGTTGTATCAAGGTTTTATCCTGTCTGTGTGACATACTTCATGCCAATCATGCTTATTTGGTCAATTGGTTGCATGTAGATGGTTTCCCTGTGTTACTAATGATCGCTAGGCTAGAACTAATAATACGTGAGCCGATGTCACCATGTTCAATGTGGATGGATGTGGGAATCATCTTTTTGTAGCTGTCTTTTGAATTCTGCAGAAGGTAAACATTTTCCATGCACGATTATCTTTTCTGCAATTATCCTTCCGCTGAAATTGGACTTCATGTTCCTTTTTTCATACGATTACATGGTTCTTTTGATTTTGCTTCGTTGTAGTTTAGTGTAGTAATGTGATATGGTTCTAACATGGTTTTTTGTTTACCTCAAATGTGTATACATTACTTGGATCTCGATGAACTGTGGTCATGGTTTAATAAATCAAAAGAGGTAGAAGTATCATAGGAATTAGTTGATGATCCATTCCTCTTTGCGTGGTGGTGCAAATGTGCTCAAGGTAAGGTTCAGACGCGTATTGAACCATAAGATAGATGATGATATAAGCTTTTTCTTTGGGTTAATGAGTTTTGAGATGATATATGAACATTGATTGTACTGTGATGCTTGAAATACATCCGAAAAATGTAGGCAGGGCTATTATTCTTTTGGTACAGTTCTTTGTTTGTTTACGGGTTTCCTAAATGCCTGAATTAACATGGTCCTTTTTTTAATGCCCTGCTTCACCAAAGGCTACTTCTGATGTTGGTTTTGGTGATTCAACGAAGACTCAAGGGAGCGTGATAGGAAAGAGGTTAGCCTCACTGACAATGCATTTATTTGCTTTGTTTTCTAACACAAATCAGGATCCACCCTTATATATGCATACATGACATAACGACTCGCTTATAGGTCTCGCTCACCGCCTAAGAAAAATACTGCGAAGAAGCTCTTCAAAGATGATATCACTAGAGATGATGATGGTGATGCTTGTGCAGATGACACTGCTAGGCCTGGGTGCTTTCTTGCTCTAATTTATCCGATGCCTAAACTCTCATGCTTGATATAGAATAACATCATGTGTATTTGCTTACACCACTTAGCCCACTTTCTAAAGCCCTTTTTCCTTTACAGGTCAGCAAAAAATGCTTAGGCACAAGAGGGCTCCCTACTTTTGCGTCTACCAGCTGCAGCAAGATGTGTGTGTGTAATCACTGATCAATCGTTGCTTGGAACTTCATGGCTGCAAGCTGTGCTATTTGCTACTGATTTAGTCTTTAGTGTCATGCAACTACTTTTACGTTTTCAATGGTCATTTGGATCAGTATTCTAAACTACCGGCTGTATGTTTGGTAGTGACAAATTTTGATCGTAACATGTAACGTATGCCTTCTAAAGCCCTTTTTTCCTTTACAGGTCAATAAAAGATGCTTAGGCACAAGAGGGCTCACTACTTTTGCGTCTACCAGCTGCAACAAAATGTGTGTGTGATCACTGATCCGCCGTTGCTTGGAACTTCATGGCAGCAAGCTGTGCTATTTGCTACTAATTTAGTCTTTAGCGTCATGCAACTACTTTAGTGTATTCGATGGTCATTTGGATCAGTATTCTAAACTACCGGCTCTATGTTTGGTAGTGACGAATTCTAATCGTAACATGTAACGTATGCCTTAGACAGAACCCAGTGGGCTGTGAGGGCTGTGCAAACACTGTCCAGCTATGTAACTGCTTCAACTTTGTGCTATGAAATGTGTAGGCACTATCTACATAATTTGTTGTGCTTCTTTTAAATCCTGATACTTAGATGGGATAGGCTCTATCTGTCATCTGCTTAAAGTGTCTAATATTGAAGTAGAGATTAATTTCTGTGATAGCCTCTATCTATCATCTACTTGAAGTGTCTACATTGAATTGTGAATTAATTTCTGCAATTGAAGTCATGGCAAGGCGCGTCGCGCCCAATGTTCTAGTCTCCTTAGAACATGAACCGTTTGCGGTGCGTGCAGGTGCACGGCGTCGTGGCCTCGATCGCTCATAGATGCATGCACGCCCGCACACAGACGCATGCAGACCAGTACGTGTACCCATGCATGCAGCAGTACATCCTGCAGCTTGCTCGTATTTACGCATGTCTTTCCCTGAACTTAGTTAGCATTAATTGGGCGTCATACGTACATTGCTGGTCGGTCACACATACTCACATGCGTGCTTGTTAGACGTACGTGTAAGCTATATAGTGCCCTACTTTTTCAGTTTACGGCCTTTTTTTAACAAATAAATAGAAAATAGTTTTTTTCGAAACAGTTTATCGGTATTCCATTCATGCACATATATACTTATACTAAAGTTAAAAACTATCAAACACAGCTATAAGTCAAGCCGAAAAGAACCCACCATCAAAAGTATATAAGAACCAACTAGAACTCATCATCCTGCAGGCATGCACCGACCACGCGATTACTATGGGCCTGTTTGGTTGCCTGCATACAGGTGGCTCGCACCAGCGCATGCAGGGAGGTGGTGTTTGGTTGGCTGCATGGAGGAGAGAGTCTGCATGAGCTAATGCAAAAAAACAACTGGAGCCAGGCTGAGGAGGAACGTGGCTGAGGAGCTTCCCACCTCAGCCTAGCCACGCTCATGCAGCTGCATCTGCCCATGCATGCAACCAAACAGCCCCTATAATTCACCGATATCCCTAGGGTGTATAACTTCCCCTAGAGTTGAAAATCAAACCCATATGATACTTTTTTGGGTTTAAATTTGGTTATGCTTGTACTGTCTATAATAACTAGATTTTAAACGGTGTATTTTTTAAGACAGGTCAATAGAAAAATTATAGTAAAAAGTGTACTGAGTTCAGCTGTACCGGTCAAAATCATATGTGACTATTTTCATCTACATACTGCCTCTCACAAATAGACAGAATTTAAATATTTAAACTATAAATAATAAGCCATTAGCCTAAAAAACCTACCTATTACTTTCCCACAAAGAATCCACAGGAAATAATAAGTTCCCTACTATTTCAATCGCTACCTAGGGAAGGGAACCCAGGGAAGGAGGGGACACGTACTTGCTGACTTGGCAGAGTTCCCTAGTGGTATGCCGGACCCAAGGGATATTTTGAGCTTCCTCCAGGCGAGGTTGAAACAAAATTTGGGCGCCACAGCCAAACCCAAATCTGAAAATTTCCCTCTGCTTTATCCTCTTCAAATTCCTTTCACCACATTTTCACCTCTTCCCACACGGTGTCTTCTCTCCCATTTTATTCTCCCTTTGATCTCCATGGCTCTCTTCCAATAGGCACGTGTGGCCGTCGGCACAAGTGTGTGTGATGCCGCTGTCCAGAATCGGATACACAGATGGTTATCCGCACCGACGTGTGCTGCGGCGCCGTCCACAATCAACCCAACCGTTGTGGCCATCGTGTTGCTTGTCATCGGCCGTCCAAGTTGAAGCACCAGGGTCACACATAAGGTCGGCTGTCACTCCATGGCAGCAGGCGACCGCGAGCATGGGGCCTCCGCTGACTCCGCTAAGCTAGTAGTTTTTGGCACCAAAAGAACTTGATTCTATTTTTGTGAGCTGTGGTTGATAGCTTTTCCTTACAACTAATATTTTTTATTTATATTCATTAATACTGTAATAGACGATGGAGTGTCGATACGGGTGATATATATAATTTTAGACTTAAAAAATTATTTGAAAATTTTATTTTAAAAAAACATCTGTTTTGTTTCAACTTTTAAAAAAAGCTAAAATTTGAAATATAATAGGCTAAAAGTCGTAAAAAAAAGACCCTTGTGATTTGTAGCAGTGACGTAATCGTCGGTAGAAACTGACGGGGAGAAAAGGGACGAGCTGCATTCGCGGCGGTTACTTAGGCCGTAGATACGCTGGTGGACTGTGCCATACTTTAATTCCTGCTCCTGTGTGTTCGTGTACGTCGTAACTGTAGGCACACGTATACGTGTGCATGTGTACTAATGACTCCCAGTATTACTCCCGGCAGGTTTCCGGCCTTCTGAGGCTATCCACGTCGCCCTTTGCCTCCTCGGCTGACGCGTGGCCGAAAAATTTGCGTACGGTTAGGGAAGCTATTTCCCTCAGCTTTTTGCAAATTACGTAAAGGTCTTTTTTTCTCGCGAAAAGGTCCCTGTAAGTTTTGTTTTTTTAAAAAAATTTTGATAGCGCCCCGCTGGTTCCCAAAATTATATATAGGTCCTTGTTTACTCATGTATAGGTCCTTACAAGTCCTCGATTTTTTACAAAAAAGACCTTTGGTTTTTCCGAAATTACGCATGCGCCCTCAATTTTTTTATGAAACTCCCTGCGAATTATCGTCTTTTTTACTTTGGTTCATACGGTAGCTAGCGCGACGTGCGCCGCGCTTATGCAGCTAGTTTGATACATTTGAAGCAATCCATCGCAATTCGCAGCTTTGCACCCCAAAAGTCAAGATAGACGGATATTTTGGATCATTGGGTGCCCGGCGAGGCCACAACACGTGCAAGGCATTGAGCGGCAAGCAGATGGATATTTTGGATCATTGGGTGCATGCATACGGTGCACGAGTTTGGTAAGTCTGGCAGGAGTTAAAGCCACTTTGGCACGTTTTAATATTTTTTGTGAAGCTTTATGAGACATCTGGTATATTGTGCAATTATTTTACATTTTTTTGAGGTCATTTGCTATCTTTAAAAATTTCTGGAACGAAGTATAATTAATCAGACGATTAAGCAGTTATATAACACTCTAAGAATTTTTAGAGGTAATAAATGGTAGTAAAAAATTATGAAATTTTTTTGTGAAGCTTTCGTATATAGTGTGCTACGTTATGTAATTTTTACGTAATTTTTTGCACCAGTTTGCTACCTCTAAAAATTATTAAAGTAATGCATAAATAAATAAATAATTAAGAACTAACTAATGACCGGGCCTAATTACCTGCCTCCCGGCCACAGGACGGAAGGCCAGGCTTACCATACAATGGCTGGGCGGCAGATCATTAGGCCCAGCCATTAGTGCTTAATCATTAGATTTAATTATGTACCACTTAAATAATATTTATAGGTAGTAAAGTGGTGCAACAAATTACGTAAAAATTACACAATATAGCACACTATATACGTAAGCTCCCACAAAACATTTTGTAATTTTTTATGACCATTTTATACCTATAAAAATTATTAGAGTGACGTATAACTGCTTAATTGTCTAGTTAATTATACATCATTCCACGAATTTTTAAAGATAGCAAATGGTCTCAAAAAATTACACAATATACCACAATACCTTAGAAAGCTCCAAAAAAAGTTTCATAATTTTTTGAGCTAATTTTCTATATTTGCAAATTTAAAAAATTATAAATTATGAATTAGGCAGGTAATTAAGTCGGTTAATTAGCTAACTTAATCACCTGCCATCCCATGGGCGGGAGCAGGCGCCTACCGTCTGGTGGGCAGGTGGTAGGCACTTGCCATATGCTCATGGGGCGACAGGTGCCACGCATCGTCAGCTCCGCGCTGCTGCCCGCCCATCGGACGGCATAAATTATATTTTTGTCAATACAATGTACATACGGCTATTTTTGTAAATATAATGTCAAAACGTGCTAAAAGTGGCTTTGACTCATCTGGCAACATAGCTAGTACTTCCGTCTAAATTGATAAGATATATTTTTTTACATACATCAATAAAATATTAGAAAATAACTAGACTACTCTAATTATTATATCTAAATACTATATGTAATGTATGCATTAAAAAATATAAAGTGAAGTTAGGTATTTATTACAGGTATAGAGAAAACGTCACAGTAATTCTATATTAGAATATATAATACGTTTCATATTTATAGATAAAATTATTAAAAATATATCTTATAAATTTAAATGGAGTGAGTAGTTTGATTTGAAGATCACGCGAGAGTACTGGTGCGAAAATCACAAGTTTCGAAACTAATGCAAGTTGGGCACAGTAGTATGTGCAACAACGTGGAATAAGTGTGATCGCAAAATTGCTAAGAAGAAACATTTTGGCACAGAGTCTATGTGCATGTGAAATTGTGAACGAGTTTGCTTAGGGAGCGTTTGGTTCACGGGACGAAACCATTTTATTTCGGACGAGGCATCGGTCTTTTGTGAGATTGAATAGTTCCATTCTAATCGAAATGGTTCTATTTAATTGATTTGATGAGGAATATTTCGTTTATATATTGTACCACATTGTTGGATAAAATCGAGAGAACCACATCATCCTCAAACGGGACCATTCTATTCAACTTAGTACCACGAATCAAATGCCCATCTTGCTCGTCGAACTGTCACATCCAATGAGGAAATTCATGCGACATTCAACGTCTTTTTTAGTGTTAAGCAAGGAGATGGTTAATCATCTAAAAAAGGAATTTGTTAATATACCTAGTTAAATGTCCTATTCTTTTGGTTATGTGTGATTTTTAGCTATGATTTATTAGTCTAATAAATAGTAATTACTGAAAAAACCAAATAGACCAGGACAAAAGATCTAGCCAGTCTCACAGGGACGGATCTGAGCCTCGGGTTATGTAGGCTATAGCCTGAGTTCCAAAAAAATTAGTAGTGGTACTATTTCGATATAAGCCCAAAAAATCACTAGTGGCCCAGCTCGAGGCAGCGTAGGCCACAGCCTGAGGCTCCAGCGGCCCAACTCATAGCACCTATGTCATTCACATGATCACCGTCGCGGGTAGCTAACCCTCACCAGTTCGTCTGGCCCCAACTCCAGCGCCTCCGACCTCCTTCCACTCCTCCAGCACCACCTCCCTCTAGGCTCCAACGCTGGTTCCCATCTCCCGGCCTCTAGCACCACTAGCGTTGCCTCCCTCTTGTGTAGGCTCCCAGCCTCCAACACCACTAGTGTCGCCTCCCTCCTGCGCCGCCTCCCTCCAACACCACTGGTGTCGCCTCCCTCCCACGCCTCCTCCCTTCAGTGCCACTAGTGTCACCTCCCTCCCGCGCGCGCCTTCCTCTAGGTTGTATGACAAGGTCGTCGACATCTACACACCCAGGGACCGTAGGTCAGCGACACGAGCAGAAGCTTTGATTGAATCGGTGTGGTCATTCCCGACTTGGGGGGTTGATCTATGTGTGGTTTGTAGGTTTGGTGGGTGGCTTAGGAATTGGGATACAAAAATTTTGAGGTTTTGGGAGCTGATTTATGTGTTTGTGCTTCAATGGTTGCAGCCTACAGGACTGGCGACTCCTAAGGGTTTGCGTCCGTGAGGTATGAGGACGAGGAGCGGATTGCAGACGCTAGAAGGCAGTTGATCGACATTGGCTCGATGGTGGGTTCCTCTCTCCTCATGGGAATTTGTATGATACATGTAGTTGAAATATTGAATGCTATCTCGATTTGAATTGTGAAATTAGAAAATGAATTGTAATATTGAATGCTATGCTGATCTAAATCTTGAATGAGAAAATGACTTGAAATATTGAATGCTATCTCGATCTGAATTTTGAATGAGAAAATGATTTGAAATGATCCTTTAGCAATTTACCCTTTCATTTCTTTTGTATATATCTCATGCTAGTAGTAAGTTTGGCTTCTTGTGGATATAAATTTCATATATTTTATTTGTATATATTATTGTTTTGATTTACTTTGTATGTTGTTTTTGTATATATTGTAGGGGTGGCCCCCACCTAAGCCCAGTAGGCATGTTAGAAGGTTGTAAGGCCCAAAATGGGACATGTATAATGACATAAGTGCCCTTGAGGGAATACTCAAATGTAAGGGTACTATTGTAAAAACACTCCCCATGTGGATATATATACGATACCGTCCATGGGAGAAACCCTAAGCACTTGCTCACCTAACTCTTCACTACCATACTCTCTCTTTGTTTGGTCGGTAACCACAACAGTTGGCGCCGTCCGTGGGGAGGACAAGAGCAAGCCTCAAGATCCGAAAAAGGATGTCACCGAAGAAAGCTTCATCGTCGGCATCCAAGAAGAAGAAGGCGTGCGCGACGGAGGCTCGCGTCAACACTAGGGCTTCGGCGTCAACAGCCGTGGACGGTGACACGAACGCGACGGTCACGGACATCGGCGTCCACGGCACGACGGTCGACCCCGCCACCGCTACCACGACGGTCGACCCCGCCACTGCCGCCGCGACGGTCGACCCCGCCACCGCTGCTATGACGGTCAGCACCGCCACGCGCGTGACGGGTTGTCCCACCGCGGACACGGCGAAAATCGTCGGTAGCACAGACCGGGTGGTCGGGAGCGGTAACGCCGGCGCCACGTTGGTGCGGCTGCCGTCTCCCCACCTGGTGCGGAAGCCTGCTGATCAATACTTGCGGCCGCATCACTCGCAACCCCGCACCATGCTCCCAGCACCTCCGGTTGAGGGGCGAAGTCCACTAAGCTCGGGCGCATGGCGTCCGCGACGGCAGTTTCGGGAGCGTCGGACGCCCCTCTCAAAGGAATATCCCAGCGCCCCGAAGATCGCCCGTCCTCCGGGATGAGTGCCGCTGAAAGGAGGCATACCGGTTAGTCTTACGGGAGCAATGCAAAGCTATACCAAGCTACGTCCAAGATAGCCTATCCTCGGTGGCAACCGGTGGACTTCGCCAGGTCGTCCCCCCAGCCTCGGACGGGATAACAGGGACGCCAGCGCCCTCAGATGACGTCGGCCCCGAGGGTCAGGGAGTCTCCGTGTCGGAGTCCAACACCAACAGCCCCCGTGCCCCGGCCGCCGCGGCCCGGGAAGGGGCCGGGGGGATGCTGGACCTAGGGGCTTCGGCGTCGGAGTCCCACAAGCTCCCAACACTGGCCTCCACGGCGAACCCCCTCGAGGTCCGGTGAGGAGGGGATCGTAGGCGTGACCGCTTCGTCTTGGGAGAAGAAGGCAAGGACCCCGCCTCGGCAACTACCGCAGGAGGGGGCTCCACAGCAGCAATGCTTGCGGGCGGGGGCTCCACTCTAGTAACCTCCGCAGGGGGCAGCTCTGCCTCGGCAACCAGCGTGGGAGGAAGCTCCGTTCTACTAACCCCTATGAAGACTAGCTCCGACATTGTCGTCGCCGCGGGTAAGGACTCCGCTCCGGTGTCGCCAGCGGATGTTAGCCCCACCTCAGTGACCACCGCGGGTGACGAAGCTTCCCCCTCCCGATCGCCCATGGCGCATTCTCGGTCCCCGACGCCACCCAGAGACCCCTCGCCTTCGTCATCCGCGCCCTCCAGGTCCGAATCGACACACTTCGCCGAATCGGACTCAGCGTCTGCCGCGTCGACGGGAGCGACGGCAACCACCACGCCGGGCGCGGCCGCAAAAGCCCAAGCCTTCCCGCGAGACGGCACCTTTTTCCCTTTGGCATCGTCATCCTAATGTCGAGGTTGGCTCGGGGCCGGAGGGGCGCGCTCCGACACGTGAATACCCAGGGCCTCGCACACGCGGTTTATCGCGACTCGCCTCGCGGTTGCGGTGTGGCGCAGTCGTGCTCTCTCGGCAGATATGGCCCAAGGAACACGCTCACCGCACGCTCCGCGTCCTCCAGGAGAATTCCTATACACGACAAGAGGCGAGGTTAAACACGGCACAACGGGCAGAAACGGTAAACATGACATGGCCGAGACTTACGAAGGCCGGAGGGCGCCGGTAGCGAAGACACAGACGGACGGACATTGTCGCCCCGAAGTTTCCCAGCCGGCAGGCGCCATTCATGGGCAAGTGGGTGCCACGCCATACATGACAAACGCCTCAGCGAGGTCGCGCATGTTGAAGTGGGCGGCGATCCCCATGAGCCTTCGCGCCCTTCGCTTGTCCTCGGCGTCGATTGGTATGCCGAGCGTGGTGTTAAACGCCATGGGCCCGCCCGAGCATTCAAGGCCACTACCGCTCGCCACACAGTGGTAAAACCACCGCCTCATCCAATTCGGCTCCCACTTCGCCCGGGTTGAGTTGGCAGGGAAGATCTTCCCGCACGACGACTGCAGGACGAAGTTGGCACTGCCGAAGTTGGAAAACGTCCCATCTTTTCGCTCCTTCGGTTGGTACCGCGCGTCATGGAGGAATGCGAACATCAACGTGCTGGGCCAGCAAGCCTCCGACGCAGGCCCGGTGCATACGCAAGGTGAGCAGTAGCGCCGAGTCACCGTGCGGCTCGATTCGAAGGTCCGCAGAACGTCGCCGACAATCATGGCGGCCGGGATACGGAGCCCGGCTTCAAAGTAAGCAACGAAGGCGATCGCCTCCGACTTCTCTGGCCGCGGCTCGGTCTCGTCGTTGGCAGGTAGTCGCACCTCCCGACGGTATGACAGCTTCCCCTCGCGCAGCAGCGTGCGGATTGTCTCCTCCATCACAAGCGTGGGGCCCAAGATGCGGGAGCCCGGACCCTCCATCTTATCCGTCGCCACCCACCATTTGTCTGCCGCCGTCGAACCATGCTCCTCGAGCGTATACTCCACCTCGAGCGGCGAGGACCGGTGGGAGACGATGGTGTCACCAACCGCCTGGGCGAGTTCTTCACCGCGCGCCATCGCTATCCGGAACCTGGGCAAAGGGGGGCAGCGCGCTAGCAAGGAAGCTAGGAAGAGCAGGAGATGGGAAGAAGGACCAAGAAGCGTACGAAGGAGGCGCAGAGGTGGTGCTGTAGGGGGTATTTAAAGCCCTTTCGCCTCCAGCACCGCTAGTAAGCGTAACCGACAGGAGGCGAACCGTCCGCCTCCCCACGATCGAAGCCGAGGCGTCGTGGTCGCCCCACGACCGTAGTCGTGCAAAGGACTAACACCGCACGACGCGCCAATAGCGCACTGCCATGTGTCTGCTCCCCCAAGGGATAAGTGCAGGCCGCATGGCGTAGCGATCTTCCGGCGCGTGCCGGCGCGGCTCTCGAACTAGCAAGGCAGTAGCGGCCAGTCAACCTCAACAACTCCGACGGAGTCTCCGCTTCAGCAGCGAGACCCCGGCTTCGGTCTCAGGCCCATCCCCGCGAGGGGACACCTCGCTACGCCGCCACAGGTCCGTGGCCCTAAGCCCGCACAACGGTGCAAGAAGCCTCTGCGACCCTGGAGCTCGCGCAACGTCCCGGCCCCGGCCAATAAGGGTACAACCCCCGCACCCAACACACCGGGTGCGAATCGCCGTCCACAAGAAGCTGACGTGTTCTCACACCAGTAGCCTTTTGTTCATCAACGCCACGATGTCACCGCGAGACGCAATCATCAAACGCAGATGAACAAAAGTAGGCCTATTCGTGAGAAGGTAACCACGCACGGAAACAAGATGAGCAACCGGGGATGGGGACGCAACAAGCCGTGATACTGACGTATTTATACATGCCCTCGCCTAGTGGGGAGTCGCCAAGCTGACGGAACGTCAACCGGCGGCACCCAATCGATGGGACTGCAACCGGCGGTCGCCTGGTGCTCCGGTTCCCGCGATCGAGGAACGCAGCCGCTAAAGGAATGCGCATAGGCTACGAAAGCAGAAAACAAAACTTTTCTACCGCGCACACAAGGACATCATGCTTAAGGAGGGATCATGGATCGTTACCACTAGACGCGCAGCACAGCGGAAGAAGAGTTGGAGAAGCCGATCCAACCACGCGCGTCGAGGTAGTAGTGGAATTAGCCGACCGTCCCGAACAGGTCGTCTCCTCCACACGATTAACCACACCATGAGCAGATCCAATCAGAGGTTGTTGATGTCGATCAAGACCGCAATAAGCGCCTCCACCGTATCCACACGCCCGGTCGAACGCCGATCGCGAGTGTACTAGCACTCGTGAGCGGCTAGGTTTGGCTCGGGAGGTGGCGGCTAGGGTTTTTCTAGAGGTTAACAGGAGCGTGTGTTTTACCTCAGCCCCTCGCCACCATATATATATATATACCTCCTCACTTGGGCCTTGTGGACCGAGGCCGAATAGGAGTCTATTCGGATCTCTATCCGAATTGTGCCCACATCCGAATCACATTCGAATTAGTGTTCCAACCCGTTAAGTGTGCGACCAGAGGTTCACGATACTTGGTCGCGACCGAAACGCCTTTCCGGTCACCCTGTTAATAGCGGCCTCTAGTAAGACATATTAACCCCAAAGTATATGTAAAGATCATATCGGCTGAACCTGTAATATTCTCATGTACGAATCCCTTTGCCTCACGATATAGATTGAGCTCAAGGCGAGACCTGTGTCATCCTCTTAATAGCTCAATCACTCTCTCGATTCCGTGATGGATTATAAACTTGTGATTGACTCCTCAATCACCTTGGCATGGTCATGCACTTTCATAATCCATTACATCGAGGGGCCCAGAGATAGCTCTCCCATAAGGAGGGGCAAATTCTATCTTGATCATTCATATCCCACTACATGTTTCATGGCAAACCCGAAGACTACTTTTATAACTACCCAGTTACGGAGTAGTGTTTAGTAGTCCCAAAATAAGCTACTACGCATGTTGGGAACCATGATGATCTCAAGTCTAAGGATTCTACATAAACACTACTTGAGACCAACTGATGACACATGGAATCTCTGCAGTGTCTCATGGCGGGTCTATCCAACATATGTTCACTAACACATGTCCATATTATTGATTTGGTATCACCATACCATGATCCATGAGACATGATCATCAATCAATACATATGTTGATCTTTGAATCATATTTGTTCCTCATATGATATATGATCAGGGATCATTTAGAAATAGCAACATTTTAGCATTAAGAGTCTCATGAATAAGTCACATACTCATTGATCAATAATGATAATGTATATTTCAAGGTACAAAGTAATGCATCATAAACATAGTATGTGATATATATAACATCTCCATGTTGCCTCTAGGGCATATCACTAACAGCCGCCACCGGCAAAGAAATGCGGATGCAAACCGATCGACGTGTCCCGCCACGCGTCCCACTTTTGGGACGTGACCAGGGCCCGACGACCACTGGCAGGCCACGACACGCCAATCGCGGCCCGCCGCGTATACCCCGCCAGATAGCGCGCGCACAGCAGCGGCTTCTCGACAATTCAGATGTCGGCACGATCCTTGCTGCCATTAAAGCGCACTACCACGGAGCGAGGTTTGTCTTCGCCCCGGCTTCGACTCCGCCGCCCAAGCAAGCTGCAGTCGAGGGGGGCCCGGGCAACCAGATCGTGGCCACACTTCGCCAGTAGGCCCGCCGAAGGTGCTCGATCTCGCCCCGCTCCCGACTCCACCTTCGACTCCGACCCCACCACTGGAGGACCTCGGAGTAAGGACAACTTCGCCAACTCGCTCGGCGTTGTACCTTCGCGGCGGGGCGAATATTACACTAAGCAATAGGGTCCATCAAGCGTTAGGGAAGCTCACAGGCCGCAGGGACGGAGGGGGCCAAAGGGCTCGACAGCATGGCTTCGCCCCGTGAAGCCCTTCACCATGAGAGGCTCTTATTGTAGGGGTGGCCTCCACCTAAGCCCAGCAGACCTGTTAGAAGGTTGTAAGGCCCAAAATGGGACATGCATAATGACATAAGTGCCCCTGAGAGAATACTCAAATGTAAGGGTACTATTGTAAAAACACTCCCCATGTGGATTTATATATACACACACGCACGCACACACGATATCAGCCATGGGGAAAACCCTAAGCACTTGCTCACCTAACTCTCCACTACCATACTCTCTCTGTTGGGTCGGTAACCGCAACAGTATATTCTAGTTCTTGCCCTATTATTAAGGAAGAAATCATAGACGTCTAGGATAGACTAAATATTCGTTATTTAAGTGCTCAAATTGTATTTCTCTATTTGCTATAGTTTTTCGACGTTGTTCCTATCGTTAAGCACATAGCTCATATTTCATAACAACTATGTATATATGTTATATCTTTTTTGTTAGGCTTTCAATGGATATATTTGATATAAGTTTTTATCCATTAAAATTTAGCCACTAGTCACACACTCCTGGTCCATTAGGACCGTAACTGAACGAGACCCATCCCACCTGTTAGAAATTGGCCCAATGAGCAAGGCCCATTTTGCGAATCCCAAAGCATGCATGGTTAGTACCATATTGCTAAGGCAAGGTGAGAAAGACCAATTTATAAGGTGGAGTTCTCACCACTCCTTGAATATGGATAGAGATGGTATTAGGAGGGCTCTGGCTAGTCACACACACGCCGCACGCACGCCGCAGATCCGCCGCATTTTCGCGTGAAAATCGCGTGACTTGTGACTTGCGACGCGCGATCGCGAGTGCCGTGGCGTGGCGCGCCACTTAGCGCATCAAGTCTATCTCTATTTTTGCTAAATCCGCACCACTATCTCTCTGCTTGAATGAGATTCAAACATTTGAATGGGGCTTTATTGTTTGATGACGCATGTGTAATCGATCGTTGAATGTGCCGATTACGATGGGTAAATGGTCGCTTTAATCATGTCGCCATTAGTCCGTTTATTTGTATGCCCGAGACGCCCGAGTAGAGGTGACAAACCGATCGCCTCCATTCTCTTTCTCCAAACTTTTTTGTCTTTGTTCGCAGCTGCCGTCGAACTTCATCGACTCTTCTTCCCGTGCACCGCGAAGAAGAGGAGCGGTATCTCGAACCATTGCCGCCGTGAAGACCGCACGGGGCGCAATAAGGTTTCGGCAGCGCATCTGCGCGATCGCTCATCGCATCGCGACACCTTCGTTTCAGATGCGTCAAGCTGCGCGCTTCCTCGTTTCTTCATCAGCTAACAAGTAAGTCGCTCGTGCGCACGCTCGACTTTGTTACTATATTGTTTTTCTTGTGTAATTTGTGAAGTATGATGAGTAGCTTGCTGTTGGTTGTGAGTTTTGCATCATTAGTTTATTATTTCTGTCTCCTAATAAAACTTGGAATTAAAATATTGCCCACATTTTCAACACCCCCACTTCCATGCTCCAGCCGCATAGTTCGCGCACAAACGGCCTCGGCCATCTAGCTAGGTCCCTGAGATTCACGCCCACGTGGGGATCACATGGGCGCCCCGGGCCCACCGCGACGTGACGCGGGCTGCCGCTGTGTGCCTTGGGTGGGACCCCTACCTCGCCGCCGCTGCTGCCAGGCACCTACGGCAGGCACTAGGCCACTGGGCGACCTGTCCGCTCCGCGCGGGCGCAGCCGGCCGTCCTGTCACGCCGTGGCCCCCGCCCTCCTCCGCCGGTCAACGGCCAGGGCCCCGCGCGGGTGGTGGCGTCGGAGCCGCGTGTTCCACCCCGAATGGAACGAGTTTAGCTCGTGCCCGTACCGTCCTAGGTGCGTACCTTTAGATTATTAAAAATAGACGGGAATAATTGGATTAGTGCATTCACTTAGGACTAATAATTTACCGGCTGCCAGTTTAGCTCCCGTATAATCACGGTAACAAATCCACGCTAATAATCTATGTAACCTGTGATGATTAAAATCGAAATCTGATCGTCACAGCTGGACAGACAGTGTGTCTCACTGCTACTGGACTATGCTAAGGTCGCTGCATGAGTACCTTGTGCTGCCCTCCAACTCAGAGGCGTGTGTACTTGCTCGGCGAGCTGCTAGAATTCACGTACGATCTCCCGTAACCGCGGCTGTTTGGTCCATTGTTGCCAGCCAGTACGAAACATTGTTGCGGCATACATGCATGACGTGGATCGGCCACGCCTCGGTGAACTGTTTACGTACATAACACTACTTTTTTTCAAAACTAGTTTTATACATTCGTTTTTACTACAGCTCATAATTAATGTTTAATTAAGCTCATAATCAGTACTAATTAAATATAATTAGTATTAAATATATACAATTAGCGTTGATTAAGTATACAGTGCGGCAGTCGGTAACCTGCCAAGCTAGGAAAGCTCAATAAGTGGTGCCTGAGCTACTGTAGCTCAGCAAGTACCCTACTGAGCCCTCTTAACTCAATAAACATCTATCAAACTCAATAAATCTACAGAAAAAGCTATTTTATAAACATGGGCGTACGGGCTGCAGGATTATTTATGTGTAAGCAGTTCCGCTCAGTCGTACGTACAATGCCTGGGGCATGAGGATCTAGTTTGGGTACCACCACGATCCCAGTTTGTCTTTGTGTTGCGGGAAGTAGTACTTGAATAGGGTTTAGGGAAGTGTGCAAGTGCTCATCAGTACTCCGCTAAAACAGTGTTCATCAGTACTAGTGGCTTTAATTTGTGTCTCGAGTTCTGTAGTAGTTTGCCAGCAACGTGTCTGCAGTACTGTTGAGCCTTGACAACTTTTGATGCATGGCGGACGGTATTTAATTAATTCCGCATGTAAAATGGAGTGCTCATTGGCTGTGCTTATTTGAGCGCGGGCTCTAGTTTCTTAATTTTGTTTTTTACTTTTCAGTTTTTTAGGATTTTTTCTTATTTTTTTATTTCTTTATATTGTCAGTGATATGTAATTTTTTAAATTTATTTACATTAAAAAAACTAACAATAGTTATAATATAAAATAGTCTTAAAGAGTATCAAATAAGTCAAAAGCTTAAGTTTTAAAATGAGCACCCCGAATCTGGATTCAGCATATCTCCCATGAATAACAGCTTCTCTGCTTCAGGTTTTGGGATTTCCATGGTCCCCAATAAACTCCTTGGTTAACTGTGGATCATGCTTGAGGTAGAATTATTAGTACTTAGGGCATGTACAACGGGTCTCTTCCGCCTGTCTCTTCATTGCTGTTTTTACAAAAAACACCCTGTCGTAGCTTGGAGACGGAAGCCGCGTCGCCTCGCGAGGCGACGGGGAAGGCCCGTGTTCGAGGCGCGTAAGGCGCTCCCAGCGGTTGTACGGCTCGCCTCCCCGACTCGACGGCGCGCGGATCCCGTGCGCACGCGAGGGGTTCTGGTTTGGGCGCGCGCGGGAGGGAGTTGTCGCCCCAAATTCCTTCCGGTTCTCCCTATTTCCCCGGTGAAGAAGCCGAGCTCAAATCCTCCATCCTTCTTCCGCGCGGGCACCGCCAACCTTCGCCGCCTGCGCCGGTGTACTCCCTTCATCCCCCGAGATGTCGAGTGCTTCGGCTAGGGAGAGCAAGGAAGTCGCCGCATCTACGAAGAGCAAGGGCGCCTCGGCAGCGGCTGCTGCGGTGGCGGCGACCCCGGCCCACACCCTTGGTCGCGGAAGTGGCTCGGTGGCGGGCCGCACCCTTGGTCGCGGAAGCGGCTCGGCAGCGGCGGCGGCGGCCCGCCCCATCACCGGTGCTCTAGGCAAGGGCGCGGCGACGACGCCATCCTCCATTGATGGCTCTGGCGGTTTTCCATTCCCCCCTTCACCATCTCCTGCTTGGTGGGATGCGGCCGGCGTTGATCTGATTTCTCCTGCGTCTGGGCGTTCAGCAGCTTGGGATCCATCATGGTAATCAATTGTGCTTATTTACCTTTGATGTTTATTTATGCAAAATCATTGTGGACTGATACTATGATTTTGGGATCCATCATTGTTGTTCTTCCTATATATAATTGTTCAATGAAGCTTGTAAATACTTAGGTTATGACCAATCTTCAGATATAAATATTACTTTCAACTAGTTTTTGCAATCATCTAGAAATCGAGAAAAAGGTCATGATGAGCTTGTCGCTAATTACTTTTCCGAAAATCCTATCTACACCGATGAGATGTTCCTTATTTTACCCAAAGAGTCGATGCAACTGGTAGGGATTCTCTTTTCACCCCTTCAAAAGTGTACTGCGGCTATGAGGATGCTAGCTTACGGCTCCTCGGCTGATCAACTTGATGAGGTATTGAAGATTGCCGCAAGCACTTGTTTGGAGATTTTGGGAAAATTTGCTGAAGGAGTGATTGAATGTTTTGGTGAAGAGTATCTACGCCCTCCAAAGAAGCGATGAACTGGAAAAAATCTTACAAGAAAATGAGGCTCGTGGTTTTCCAGGAATGTTGGGAAGCATCGATTGTATGCATTGGGCATGGAAGAATTGCCCGAAAGGTTGGGCAAGCATGTTCACACGTGGTGACAAAGGCGTTCCTACTATGATCCTCGAAGCAGTGGCATCTCATGAACTTCGTATATGGCATGCTTTCTTTGGTACCGCCGGGTCTCAGAACGACCTTAACGTCCTAAACAAGTCACCACTGTTCATTCAAGCAATAAAAGGGGAAGCTCCTATGGTACAATATACCATAAACGGAACACAGTATGACATGGGTTACTATCTTGCTGATAAAATATATCCAGAATGGGCGGTATTCGTGAAGACAGTAACGACCCCTCAGTCGGCTGAAGACAAATTATTTGCATTGATGCAAGAAGGGGCGAGGAAAGATGTCGAGTGCGCATTTGGAGTATTGCAATCACGCTTTGATATTGTTCGTCGACCTGCAAAGTTATGGAAGCAGGGGGACATTGTCAACATAATGCAAGCTTGTGTTATCCTTCACAATATGATAGTGGAAGATGAGAAGGAATTGGTCAGAGTTTCCTTGGATTTGAATGAGAATCCGAGTGCGATGATAGTGCTCCCACCTGAAGTGTGTACAAGCGACAACCCTAATCCATGCTTCGTAGAGGTGCTTCGGAGGAATTCTGCTATCAAAACTCGGCCAACACATAGGCAACTCAAGAAGGATCTAATCGAGCATGTTATGGTTACAGACCAAACAGAGAGAGAGAGAGAGAGTATGGTAGTGGAGAGTTAGGTGAGTAATGGCATAGGGTTTCTTCCCATGGCCTGTGCTGTATATATAAGTCCACATGAGGAGTACTTTTACCGTTATACCCTTACATCTTGAGTGTTCCCCTTAGGGGTACTTATGTCATTATACATGCCCCATTTTGAGCCTTACATTCCTCTAATAGGCCTGCTGGGCTTAGATGGGGGCCACCCCTACAACAGGAGCCTCTCATGGTGAAGGGCTTCACAGGCCGAAGCCATGCTGCCGAGCCCTTTGGCCCCCTCCGTCCCTGCGGCCTGTGAGCTGTTTCAATGTCCGTCCGAGCCTTGCTGCTTAGTGTAGTGTTTGTCCTGTCGCGAAGGTATGACGCCGGGCGGCTTGGCGAGTCCTTCTTTGCCCCCACAGTCTGACTGTAGTGGGGTCGAGGTTGCCGTTCAGGGCGAAGGTCGAGGTCGGGGTCGACGTAGAGACTGAGGGGGCCGACGTTGGCGTAGGGGTCGGAAGCGAGGTCGAAGTCGCCTGAGGTCGAAATCGCCTTCGATTTGGCGGGGTTGGCGGTTGCCCTGGCCAAATAGGAGGTGTTGGCGGAGTCGGACGCCGAGTGCCCCTGACGCTGAGTAACCGCCCGCCTGCCTGGTGAGGCCTGGCTGACGCGGCACGAGACTTAGGCGTCGTGGCCACACTATGTTGTGACGCTCCTTCTTCTGGCCGTCCACGTGGCGAGATGTGCTTGACGCGGCGCAGGTCTTGAAGCGTCGCGGTCGTACGATGCTGGGACGCTCCTCCGCTGGTTGGACTTCCCTTCCATCGGTTGGACTCCTGCCGATTGGACTTCCGCCGATTGGGCTCCCCTACTGATGGGGTATATATATCACGCTGGTGCGGCATCGTACCTGCATTGTGCGCTCGAATAGGTGCTACTCCCCTAAAATGGGCCCCTTCAGTGCATCCACATTCCGTAGCAGCGTTACGCGGCTTGAGGGATGTTGATGTACTGTTGGAGGCCTATTTTTCTTTGGGAGCTCGGTTAGTGTCTGTTACTGGCAACCGTTCGCACTTGTTGCTTTCATGCTGTGTTTCTGCATATGGCGACAAGGTTTGCCCTGTTCTCATAGATAGGCCCACCTTCAGTCGGGTTTTCTGATTGAGCCCATCTGCATGACTTTTGAAAGAATGTTGATGCACTGAAGGTGGCTTGTTTATGAGAACAAGCCAAAACTTGGCGTGACGTGACCCCTGCCTGTACCATATGTGGGGAATGCCGACGGACGAGTCCCTGCGCGCAAGTCCGCTCCTTGAAGCCGAAGTCGAGGTCAAAACCGTGGGCACATTGGTGGGGTATGCTCCACCGTGAGTTCGTTGGGCGGCGGAGCCGAAGTTGGAACGGGGGTCGTCGTGACGCCAACGATGTTCCCCGGGCGTGAGGTGAATGCGACCCCGCGGTAGTGCACCTTAATGGCTCCGGGAATCACGCCGACCTGGCCGCACGAGCGGCGTCAGAGTCGTGACGTGCTTGTCCACTGGGTGCACACGCGCGGCCATGATTGGCGCGTCGTCGCTCGTCGCCGCCACACACGACCGCGCCGCTTGCCCTTCCTATGTGGCGCGGCTACAGAGGCGCGCGCGCCGGCCGCCCACCTTCCAACGCGCGTCCCCGGCTGCTAGCGGTTGTGCTTTTTGCCGACCTGCGGTTGTCTTTGTCACGCAGATTTGCGGTTGCCCCCCGTACAGGATGGCGAGGTCCTCCTTGCCATACGGTATCAGGAGCGAGGCTACCTCCCGGGCGTAAGGTCGAAGCCGAGGTCGACGCTAAGGCCGGAGCCAAAATTGGTGTGGGGGGCTGAGGCGGAGCTGGAGCCGCAGCCTGAGTGGGAGATACCTCGCACCCCAAACTCCGCCCCAGATGGTCCAGTCCGGCGCCTTCGCAGCGGTGTCCCTTCGGACAGGTGCGGTCGAAGTCGGGGGGGGGGGGCGAAGACCCCGTTTGGACTATTGCGGTTGAAGGGTCCGAAGAACCACGCTGACACATGCCGAAAGCTATGTCGGGTCGTGCAACCTGCATTTATTCCCTGCGTTGACCGACACGCGGTGGGACGCTAGTGGCGCGTCGTGCGGTGACAGGACTCTGTACGACCACGGTCATATGTGGGCTACGTGTGCCCTTGCGACGCTTCGGCGTCGCACGTGGGGAGGTGAGCGGTTGTCGTTCGCCGTTTGCACTACCGATGGTGGGAGGCGACGGATCCTTAAATACCCCCTGTGGTACTGTGCCTGCGCCTCCTCCATACGCTTTCTGGTTGTTCACGCCGCCTCTTATATTTGCTCGTCCAGTTCCTGCGCTCCTTTTTGCCGTCGAGTACCCCGTGGACGCCAATGGCGACTTACAACGAGCATGCTCAGGTGGGCAGATACGCCATCCGCCGCGTCCTCGCCGCTGAGGTGAAGCACGCGCCGAGGAGCGCGATCCGCGGCGCGCACAAGTGGTGGGCGGCGAAGAAGAGGAAGGTCCGTACTCGGCAACTTGGGCCGCACGCCGTGATGGAGGACACGATCCGGCCATCATTGCGCGAGGAGGCTATTGGACCGCCAGCGCGGCGGCTGCCGCCGATGATGAGACGGAGCCGCGCCGAGAAGTCGGAGGCGATCGTCGCGTCACCTACTTGGCCGGACTTCGCACACCGCCCGCAGCGATTGTTGGGGACGGCCGCGACCTTCAAGCCGGAGTTGTCGCGAATCGACCAACGCGGTGGCTCGCCTTGCCGTGTACACCGGGCCCTTCGCCGAAGCATGTTGGCCCGCCTCATTGTTCGCACATTTGCACGGCCGGTGCCAACCGGCGAGCGAACGACGGACGCCGCCGGTTTGGCAGCGGCGTCAACTTCATTCTGCGGGCATCATGCGGAAGGCTCTTCCCCGCAAACTCAACACGAGGGAAATGGGAGTCCAACTGGACGAGGCGGTGGTTCTATCACCGTGTGGCGAGTGGTAGCGGCCTTGAGCGCACGGGCGGGCCGATTGCATTCAAGACCACACCCGGCCTAACACTTGACCAGGAAGATAGGTGAAGGGCGCGAAGACTTGTGGGGGTCACCACCCGCTTAAATATGCGCGACCTCGCCGAGGAGTACATAATGTACGGTGCGACGCCGCTCGCCCGCGATTGGCGCTTCACGGCCGGGGAACGTCGGGACGACAACGTTCAATCGTCCGTTTGCTCGCTGCCCGTGCCGACTGGTCTTCGTAAGCCTCGACCGTGACCTCCCTCCGTTCGTACGTATTGCATCGTGTGTAACTGTGCTTTCTGCCCCGCGCAGGAATTCGCCTGGGGGATGTGGAGCGCGCAGCGCGCGCGTTCCTTGGGCCATACACCGCCAGAGAGCATGGGCAACGCACAGCTGCGACTGCGGAGGCGGGATTGGGGCAAATAAACCGCGTGTGCGAGGCCTTAGGGCTTCCCGTGCCGGATCGCACCCCTCCGAATCCGCAACATCAGGACGACGGTGCTGTGAGGACGAAAGCGTCATCCCACAAGAGGACCCGACCATCGTGACCACGCTCAGACGGGCGATTGCCGCTGCTCGCTGCGCGCTGGCGAGCTCGAGTCGGATTCGCGCGGCACGCCGACTCAGACTTGGAGGAGGGCGCGGGCACTGAGGGCAAAGGCGCCAGGGGCGGAGGGCGCGCCGCAGGTTATCGGGAGAGGGAGGTCTCGTCGCCCGCGATGGTCGCCGAGGTGGAGGTGGTGTTGGCTGGCTGCACTGGTGCGAAGTCCTCGTCTGCGGCCCTGGCCGTGGAGGGGCTGCCCTCCGCAGGAGTATGTGAAGCGCAGTCTTCGCTAACAGCGGCGGTCGAGGCGGAGGTGCCCCCCGCGGAGGTCGTGAGGACGAAGCCCCCGACCGCCGTCGTTGTAGCTGTGGAGACCCCTTCGGCGAATATTGTTGCCGCAGAGGCTCCTTTTGTAGCAGTTATCGAGGTGGGGCCTTCCCCTCAGGCGAGGCGGCCATGCCTGCGGTCCCCCCTTCAGCGGACTTCGCGAGGGTTCGCCGTGGCGGCCGGTGTTGGGAGCTTGTGGGACTCCGCGTCAAGCACCGAAGTTCCTCTACCCCGCGCCCTTCCAACCCCTCGGGCCGCAGTGACCGTGGCGCAGGATCGGTTGGCGCTAGGCCCCAACTCGAAGGTCCTCCAGCCCCGCGAGTCAACGCCGTCCGTTGGGGCCGAAGTCATTGCGGCCCTGCCCGGGGCTAGGGAGGCGTCCCCGCGAAGTCCCTCATCTGCCACCGAGGGTAGGCTAGGACGGCATCCCTTTAGCACAATTTCTCCGCGCCTCGTGACAAACGTATACTTCCTCTTGCAGCGGCACTTATCCCGGAGGAGGAGCCATCCCTTGAGCGTGAGGGTCCTGGCGTTGGCGACACAGATGTCGCGCGCCCGAGCCCGCAAACTTCATCCCTCCGTCAGATGCGCTAAGGGCATGGCGCGGAATTGCGCCGCCAAGATCGCCGGCAGCGTTGCGGCACCTATGGGTCGTGGCGCCTGGGGACGATTGAACCGTCGGGAGTGACGGTAAGCATTTGTCCTTTGGACCACATGTAGCCGTCTAGCGCTTGCTAACCCCTCCGCCACGCAGACACTCGTGTTGGCCTGTGCCCCGCAAGCCGCCACGCCGCTAGCAAGGGCGCTACGGAGTAGGCCGCAGCCGCCGAAGGGAGCCGCAGGAGCTACGGGGCGCGCTCGCCTAGGACGCCAGATACGCCGCCGAAGCGGAGTGCGCGAGATGAAGACGCACACCGAGGAGCTCGCCGCCGAGCGCGAGCGCCACCGCCGGCGGTGCGGCAAGAAGCCGCCGCGAGCGAGACGGCCATCGCAACAAGTCGCCGTTGGAGAGGAGAACAACGAGCTTGCCGCTTCTCTAGCGGAGCGGATCGAGCCTTGGGTGACGCCGGTAGCTGCTTGGGACGCTATGTTGGCCCCGAAGACACCTCAAGGGCTTATCGGCGCCGCACGCCTTCGCCCGAGGACTTGTCGCGATCGCCGGTGGATCGAGACGCGACCGACGTTGCACGCGGTGCCGCGACGACCTTTGGCAACCATCGCGCCACGTGGTGTGCGTGCTCGCGCGCGCGCTCCCGCGACTCCGCGGCTGTGAACATGTTGCCGTGCTAGCCGATCTCGATCGAGATGCCCCGGGCGGGTAATGTCCGTCTTTGTGCGCGCGCCCGCGGAAGTTCTTCCATGAGCGGATATGGGAGTACTACGGGAGGCCGCAGCCACGGCCGAGCCGCGAATAACCTACATGGCGAGGGAAACCTTGGCCGCGGACGAGGTCCCGCGGCGTGGCGAGGATGGCGCGGCGGCCGGACGACGCCGCGAACCTGTGTGTGACAAAGAGGTTGTCGCGTGTTGGCATGCGTTGTAATCGATGTCGCTTTTTGAACAGAGCACGGTTGCTTCGCCACTGGCCGATCTTTGCCCCTTGTTGCGAAGCGATTACGTACCGAGGCCGGCTGCTAATTTCTGACCTTGCGACCCGACGGCGTCTTCGGCGCTGGCGAAGGGCCGAAAAAGCGTTGAATTTTTGGGTGGGTCGGGCGTCTTCGAGCGGAGCCTCGACACGGACGCGTGTTAAGGATGAGTCTGTCGAGTAGCGGCCTCGTGCGCCGGAGGTGTTTGTAAGCCTTTGTAATTCGCCTTTGCAAGCGTCGTTAACGAATGCAAAGAATAATCTTGGTTGGAACTTGCGAAGTGTGTCTCCGTCCCTCTGGCTACGCTGTCCCATGGTGAACTCGAAGGGTTATTGCATTCGCCCGTACGCGACGATTTGCGCCTCGGGAGGGTAGGGTGGTCGAGATGGACGCGTAGTTGAAGTAACCGCACAAGCGCCGTCCTTACCTTTCGGTGGGATCACGAGCTGGTGCCTTAGTTCGGTAGATGCGCGAGCGCCCGCCCCTACATTTGAAGTGGTGGCGCGAGTGGCGCTTAGTCGGCGAGACGCGAGCGCCCGCCCCTACCTTCAAGTGGTGGCGCGAGTGGCGCCTTAGTCGGCGACGCGCGAGCGCCCGCCCCTACCTTCGAGTGGTGGCGCGAGCCGCGCCTTAGTCAAGTAGACGGCGAGCGCCGCCCCTACCTTCAAGTGGTGGCGCGAGCCGCGCCTTAGTTGAAGTAGACGCGCGAGCGCCGTCCCCTACCTTCGGTGGTGGCGCGAGCCGGGCGCCTAGTCGAGGTAGACGCGCGAGCGCTCTCGCCCCTACGCTCAAGTGGTGGCGCGAGCCGGGCGCTGAGTCGGTAAAGGCGCGAGCGCCCGCCCCTACCTTCAAGTGGTGGCAACAGAGTTGGCGCCCTAGTCGGCAGAGGCGCGAGCGCCCGCCCCTACCTTCAAGTGGTGGCGCGAGTGGCGCCTAGTCGAGGTAGATGCGCGAGCGCTCTGTCCCTTAGGATTGTGTAAGGACAGCCTCTGGTGCCTTTCGCCTGCGGGTGCACTCGCGCGGGAGCTAGCCTTTGGTGCATCACCTTGGTACTTCGCGGGATGCGCATAGGAGTGGGCTCCCGTGGTGCGCTTTGCACTCTGTGAGTACGTCGGGATAGCCTCCGCGTCTTTTTTTATACTCCAGAGAGTGCGCGGGATCGACATCCATGTCTTATTTATACTCCGAAGAGTACGCACAGGAGCAACGCCCATGCGTGCGCGGGGTTCGCGTCTTGTTTATACTCCGTAGAGTGCGCAGGATAGCATCGCGTTTTTTATACTCCGAGAGTGCGCGGGATCGACATCCACGCCTTATTTATACTCCAAGAGTACGCACAGAGCAACGCCATGCGTAAAGCGGGTTCGCGTCTTGTTTATACTCCATAGAGTGCGCAGGGATAGCATCCGCGTCTTTTTTAATACTCCGTGGAGTGCGTGCGGAGGCAAACCTCAACACTACGTCTTATTTAGAGTCCGTGGACTACGCGCGGAGGCAAGCCTCTGTGCGTTGCGGTCGGTGAGGTGCGTGCGGAGGCGGACCTCAATGCTACGTCTTATTTATACTCTTTAGAGTGCGTGCGGAGGCGGACCTCAACGCTACGTCTTATTTAGCGTCCGTGGACTGCGCGCGGAGGCAAGCCTCTGCGCGTTGCAGTCGGTGAGGTGCGTGCGGAGGCAGACCTCAACGCTATGTCTTATTTATACTCCGTAGAGTGCGTGCGGAGGCGGACCTCAACGCTACATCTTATTTATACTCCGTAGAGTGCGTGCGGAGGCGTCCCCCCGCTCGTCTTTGTTTACACTCATACCCGTGTCTTTGACGGAGAGTGCGTGCGTGGACGCGTGTCTTTGTTTACACTCATACCCGTGTCTTTGACGAAGAGTGCGCGCGCGGACGCGTGTCTTTGTTTATACTCATACCCGTGCCTTTGACGGAGAGTGCGCGCGCGGACGCGTGTCTTTGTTTATACTCATACCTGTGACTTTGACAGAGAGTGCGCACGCGGACGCGTGTCTTTGTTTATACTCATACCCGTATCTCTGACAGAGAGTGCGCGCGCGAACGCGTGTCTTTGTTGCGGGAAACAAGAAAATTTGTGCAAACGGTGAACTTTATTAAATTCCCGTTTGCGCGGGTGAGCGGTTACAAAAAAAGGGGAGATATCGACCACTAACCGCTTTTAGAACGGGGGCGACCGCTGACGAGCCGCTGCTGCTGGGACAACTCGTGCACGGGGAGTGCGAGACGCTCTCCGGGGGCGCCCGGGGGCTCCGCATCTGCACCCTCGGCCTAGGTGCCTTGGCGAGCCGCGTGGCATAGACCCCTGGCGCCAAGCTCTATGCACCGAGCCATGTCCTGGTCGCCATGGACGATGATGATGGCTTGTGTTTAGGAGCGGCCGCCCCAATATGGCGTTGTAGGGGTATGCAATGTCGACCACGTCGAAGATGGCGTCTTCACTCCTCACGTTGTCGTTTTGGCCGAAGGAGACTTGGAGGCATATCTGGCCCAAAGCGCGCAAAGGTTGCCCTCCAAAGCCATGCAACGGGATGCCTGAAGGGCCCAACCGACTCCGAGGGATTCCCATCTAGTCGAAGGCCGCGGCGAACAGGATGTTCGCGGAGCTTCCTCCATCGACCAGGACGCGCCTGACCTCGCATCCTGCTACGAGGACCCGAACGACCAGGGGGTCTTGGTGGGGGAACTCCACGCCTTCCGCGTCAGCGGGCGTGAATGTGACTTCGTGTTGTGCGCACTCCGGCGGCGCCTGCGCTGGGTATGCCGCGACGTGGTGCAGCCTCCTCGCGTAGGCCTTCCGTTGTCGCTCCGAGGCGAACTCCAACGAGGTGCCTCCGGAAATGACGTTTATGACCCTGCACTGGGCTTCTTCCGGGGCTTGTAACTGCAGAAGGCCCTCCCGAGGTTGCTGCACATGGGCCTGAATTCGTAGGAGGCCTTCCTGGGGCTGCATTCCTTGGTCTTGGGGGTGTTGGACGTGGGCCACGACGGGCGCGCGTGCCTCCAGGTTTTTGTCCCTGGCGACGCTTTGCCGGAGCGCTGCGATAGTGGCGCAGGCGCGGTGTCATGGTTGCCTCGGCCGTGGACTTCGCACCACTGCCCGTGGTGCTGGTCGTTGTACTCTTCGCAGGTTCTGTCGCTGTGACCTGCGGGGGCGCTATCTTCGGAGCCGCCCTTGATGTCAAAGACGTAACGAGGTTTCCTCGACTTGCGTTGGTCGTGCTTGGGCCTATCGCCTGACGAGTCATTGTATTGGGAATCTTTGCGTTCGGAGGCGCCCTTCGATTGCTCCTGCTTGCGTTTGCCTTTCGAGGAGCCCCGCTTCGGCGAGCCTTCGTTCTTTGCCGAGCCTTCCGCCTTGTTGGTGTCGGAGTCATCGCTGTGTCGCCGCCGCGTGTCTTCTTCCGCTCTGGCGTACTCTTCCATCTTGTCAAGAGCCGCGATCGTCTTAATGGGCTTGCGCGTTGTACTCGCCATCGGACCGGCGAGGCCTTGTATCGCTGCGTTGATGACGGTTGTTTCGCTGACATCCTTGACCGCAACGCACTTTCGCGGCGTTGAAGTAATCCCGAGCCTCTCCTCGTGTTTTTGCTTGACCGCGAAGAGTGGTCCGCATCGACACGCTCGATGTAGTTTCCCTAGAAGTTGTTGTAGAGTCGATTGCGATCTGTTCCCACATGTAGATGGACCGTGGTTCGATGGTGAAGAACCGTGACAGCGCCACCCTTGTAACGCGAGAGGAGTCCTTTGCCTTCGTGGTGTCGTCTCCGCCACGCCGAGAAGCGGTCTCATACACGCGCACGAATTCTCGCGAGTCGGAGTCACCCTTGTACGCCTCGATGACGCTCGGGAACTTGAAATCCTCAGGCCATGCCGCCTGCTGCAGGCCCACGGAGAGCGGGGACTCCGGGTCTACGCGCCGTAGTGGGACGCGACTAGACGTAGGGGCGTCGCGGCTATCCGCCCTCTCCGGAGCGGGTTCCAATGCCACCGCCGGGGGGCGTGTTGGCTCCGGGCCTCTTGCATGTCTTGCACGGCTCCGCGGAGGTATGTCAGCTCCCGCTGAAACGCGCTGAGGACCACGGCCTGCGCGCCCAGGCTGCCCGCCGCGTTGTCCTGGAGGACCCTGGAGCTGGTGACGAGGTCCACGTCGTCGCCGGGACCGTTCACCGCTCCTGCGCCGGGTGGGAAAGTGGACGTGCCTGGGTTGCCACCGCTGGGGTTAGTCGTCGGGGCGGTGGTGGCGGGGTTGTTCGTCGCGGCGGTGGCGGGGTTGTTCGTCGCGGCGGTGGTGGGGTTGGGCGTCGCGTCGTGAACACCGGTGCTCCCAGTCGTCACACCTGCATCGCCACTCGTACCTGCAGCTGCTAGAGCCGAAGCCCTGGTATTGACGCGAGATTTCGCCGCTTCCGCCTTCTTCTTCTTCGCTGCCGATGGTGAAGCTTTCTTTGGTGCCATCCTCCTTCTGGATCCGAGGCTTGCTTTTGTCCTCCCTACGACGGCGCCAATCTGCTGTGATTCTGCATCAAACAGAGAGAGTATGGTAGTGGAGAGTTAGGTGAGTAATGGCATAGGGTTTCTTCCCATGGCTCTTTGTATATATAAGTCCACATGAGGAGTACTTTTACCGTTATACCCTTACATCTTGAGTGTTCCCCTTAGGGGTACTTATGTCATTATACATGCCCCATTTTGGGCCTTACATTCCTCTAACAGGCCTGCTGGGCTTAGGTGGGGGCCACCCCTACAACAGAGCACATATGGCAGCACTACGGAAACAAAGAAAATTAGACAAAAATGTTGCAATTATATATAATATGTCATTTATATTGATGATTTTTTTAAAAAATATTGTAATCATGTTCATCTTATTTAAGCTTGATCCGTTTTCTATCAAATAGCAACACAATGGTATACAAAATAGTGTTCATGATTGATCTTGGCTACATGCAAAGCATTAAACAGCTTGCAGACAGTGAAACAGACTCTCCATTGTATGACTTGTCTTCTTACCGCCTCAGATGCCGATTCAGCGCTCTGCAGACGATCTCGTCTGTGGGTTGTACATGCCCTAAGGGCACGTACAACGCGTCTCGGAACGCCGTCTCTGTCGCGGCACTTTTGCAGAAACAACCCTGGTTCCCCGCATTCAATGAGGAGAGAAGCGCTGCGCCTGCTCGTCGCCTCGCGAGGCGACGCCGAGCGCTCGTGCTCCAAGACCATGTCGCCGGCTCGACGCGCGCTGTACAGGGGCGGCTTCGCGAGTCGACGCGCCCGCCAAATCCAGCGTCGTCTCCATATATCCTTTCTTCTCCCCGACGCCCTTCCTCGCCCTAGAGATGGAGGACACTGGCGTGGCACTGGCTTCGGGGCGGAAGAGGCAGGGCACGGCGGCGGCGGTAGCTACGGGGCCGAAGAGCAAGGTCAAGGGAGGTCCAGCAGCGGCGTCCAGCTCTGTTGCTCGCGGGAAGGGGGATGGCGCAGCATCTATCCCCTTCGGTCGCGGCCGCGGCAACGGCGAGGCGGCGGCACCTATCCTCTTCGGTCACGGCAACGGCGTAGCGTCATCACCGGTCCCAGTTGGTCGCGGCAATGGCGCGGCGGCGGCTTCCAGTGGATCTGGCCAAGGGTTCTTCACCAGCGCAGGCAGCAGTGGCAGCCCGATTTCTCCTCAATTTGGCCGTCCACCTGCTTGGGATACTGCATGGTAAGCCGCCCAATTTCTTCTCATCTCAATTTCGCAATTCACTGTCCTGTTTGATTGAGAGTTCAAAAGCATCTGAGTTGGGAAAATGAAGTTCGTTTTTGTGCCATTTGCTGACGGGATAAAGAGACACATCCACCTGGTGGATTCATGATATATATGTTTCATTGGGCATATGTAGAATACTATTGTTTTTGTTGTTTGGTAATATGTTGAAAACCTGCAGTACACATGTATTTGCAATGTGCAAATTTGCAATTCCTTCTGTTTATGCATACCATTAGTAAACCCAATTGTCAGGGATTCTTGCTGAATTTTTATGCTTAACAATTTGTGCACATTTTACTCTAGCAAGAATGCTGCCAAGATTATACTGAACAATCTGTGCATCTTGAACAATTTCGTGAATGATTGCAGTGTCTCCAGAATTCCATTACACATGAAGTCTAACTAGAAATTTGCTGGCACATGTAGATCAAGTAATTTGCTGGGAAATGGACAAGATATTATATTAGATCACAGACCTTAAGATTATACAAGTGAACAAAGAAATAAAATGAAAAGCCAGGGATTCTAATTGTCAGGGATTCTTGCTGAATTTTTATGCTTAACAATTTGTGGACATTTTACTCTAAACTCAATTTGCTGGAGGAAAAGATCCTACTAAACTCACATGGCCACACCCTGAATAAGTCTCTGCATTACAATGGTCTGCATGTCTGGATATTATTTCATCCTGGGTCTTCTCTGTTCCAAGCAATCTTTTGTGTGAGGCACTCATGCAAGAACAAATCTTGGTCTATAGATAATGTTTGACATTTCGGAGGTGCATTTGAATGCACATTCATCACCTTTTTGCAGATATGAGTGTACACTATACAGAGAGAAGATATTATGAGGAGAAGATATTATATAGAGAGCAAATGCATATACTCCTTGTTTGTGTAGAAACAGCAAACATTTCAGATCTGCAAACAAAAGGACTTCAAAGTAAGCCTGTAACAATAAGATCACTATATGTCCAAGAATTAGTATAGATGACTGAAGGCTAAACAAAATATTCCTCACTGTTTTTGGGAAACCATACCTTTCATTGGTATTTTAGCCCCAATTTTAGTTGATACCTTTCAGTAGCTACATTTTCTCTTATTTCCTTCACATGGGGGAGCTTGAAGTCAGATGGGCTGTCATCTTGTTTTCTCTTATTGTTTCTAGACAAAACTTATTTGTTGGCTATCATCTGCAATGGGCAATGGCATTCCAACATCTGATACAATGACTGACTAATCATGATATGTGATATGTGATTGTAGTTTTGATATGTGATTCCTCACATTACTACATTTTCAACACAGTGTACATTAGAGGAAATAACAATTAGCTTCTGTTGATTGAATCATGGTATCATTATCACTGACTGGAATGGACAGATTGTGCAAGGCTGTCATTGTTGGTTTTATGTATATATGTACAAATGCTCCTGAGATAATAGATGTGGCATTCACAGATGTGATATTCATCTACTTTTGCAGGGACAACAACCCACATCCCCCTGGTGGATTTTTGAGTTTTTTCAACAACCAGTTGGAAATGTCACAAAATTTCCATATAGTCGGTGGTCCTTCTCATTGTGCACCTTTCAAGGCTCCAAGACCTGTGGACATTGGAGGTTCTTCACCGCCACTCGTGACGACGCCCACTTCGCAGCCAGACCAAGTTCCCATTGATGTGGACAACGGGGGTGAGGTCGGTAGGACTGAGAAGCGAATTCTATGGACACAAGAAGATGTTAGGCTGGTGAGTCTCGGTACAACAACATGGTTCAATAAACTTGCATCTCATTTTCGATATTATAACATTTTTCTATACAATTGCAGATGAGCTCTTGGTTGAAAAATTCAACGGACTCAGCTGCTGGAGCCGATAGGAAGAACGATCAGTACTGGGGTGATGTTGCTAAGACATACAACATGACAACGCCAGCACATAGGAGAAGGAATCCCAAGCAAGCTAAGGACCGGTGGCACAAGATTAATAAGTGGACTGACCTTTTCCAATGTGCTTGGGTGAAGGCTCGCAGAATATATACTAGTGGTTATTCAGATCAGCAGTGGATTGATATGGCCCACAAGTTCTATGTGGAAGACAATAAAGAGCTGAATCTAGGACATTTTGTGTTAATGGATGTTTGGTATGTTTGCTGAGACCAGCCAAAGTGGGTAATATACAATGATGAGCTCAAGAAAGCACGTAAAAGGAAGGCGTCAGGGCAGAAAGACGTAATGGAAGACATAGAGCCTAGAGATCCTGATGAATGCCCACGACCAATGGGGCAAAAGAAAGCAAAGAAAGCTGCATTTGAAGCTAAAAAGGAAGGCAAGTCGAAGGAAACTGCGATAGATGTGGAAAATCTGGATAAATTCAGCAAAATCCAAACTGAAGCTCACACAAATCGCTTAAAGGTGTTGGAGGTATAACAAAAATTGTCAACTGAGAAGCTTGAAGCATCAAGACTTGCCCATCTTGCAGCAATGGAGAATAAAGAAGCTAAGAAGCTGGAAATGGAAGCAAAGATGATGGAGACATACAACTGTCTCCTCTCACAAGACACAGGAGGGTTCTCTGCTGAAGAAAAAGATGAGCATGTTGCTGCACTGAAGTGTTTGAGGAAGCGGCTGTTTCCTAACTGAATCATGTTGAGGTATGGTTTCCTAACTGAAGTTTCTTTTTGCCAGTGACAATAGAAAATTTGCACTAGCTAATGAATGAATGGGTCATTTGATGAGAGAATTTCAGTGGGAGAGAAGACTTGATAATGAAGATTGGATGCTGTTTTTGCAAGATTGTAAGAGGTTGAAGATTGAAGATGGTTTGGGCTTCTTGTTTATATGACTTTCCAGTTGTGGACTTGTGGTTTCATATTATATTAATATATCATTTATATTGATGGTTCTAAAAAATGTTGTACTTATGTTCATCTTATTTATGCTTGATCTGTTTTGTATCAAGAAGCAACACAATGGTATACAGGAATCATATTCATGCTTGATCATGGCTATATGCATGCATTAAACAGTTTGCAGACAGTCAAATAGACGATCCCATTATATAAGCTGTCTGTTTAGTTATCTGTGTGTGAAGTGGAAAGAATTTGCAGATAGCAATCCGTCTGTGCCGTCTGTGAGTTGTACATGCCTTAAGAGAGAGACCACAGCGCGCTGAAAATGCGATAGTGTACTACAGTACAGGTAATCCTAGCTAGCTACAGGCCACAGCCACCACGGCACCGCTGCATCCTGACGATTTGACGGACGACAGGCTGAAGAGTGGAGGCGATCAGATCAGGTGGCCGCACGCACCCAGCTCCGGACCGGAAAAGATCGCACGCGGCGCGTACGGCCGCCACAGTTAGCGGCGCGTCCACATAACCGAAGCCCCACATGCGCGCACTGTTGCACCGGCGACATCTCGACGAGACAAATCTGCGTTGCCCTGAGCCACCTCCGCTCGCCGACATCCCATGCGTGTCGTTCTCTCTCTCTCCGTCTCCTCTCATGCGCGCAGGTAAGCACAAAAAGAAGAGGGAGGGAGGGAGATCATGCAGATGCAGTGGCCGCTACCTGCGCGTTCGTGGTGCCGTTATGTATTTCCATATGCCCAGAGATCGAGCACCGTCGACCAAGCTAGGCTCGAGACGACACGGGCATGTGGTCGACGTACATACACATGTGGACAGTGTAGTGGAGTGGATGGACAGGTCAAGTCCGACCAGCCAGCCAGGGCTTCAAAGGCTGCAGCTAGCTCGCAAGTACGCTGGAGGCTGGAACATATCTCTGCGTGCCAAGTTCGCAAGTACGTTTGGCGCGGCAGCGGTTTGCACTCGGGGTAATGGGTTGGCGCTCGCTTTTGGTTGCTAGCTCGTTGCACTTACTCGCCCATGCATGCTGGTGCACGGTGGGGTTACACATGCATGTACCGTGTGGGTGAACAGTGGCAGATGTTTTCATGCTGCCTGCCCAATCAAAACTTGCTGTGGATCTATCATGGACCAAGAATGGCATGTTAGGGCCGTTTTGCTAACCCCTTGGGATTCTTTTAAAGAAAAACGCCCGAATGATATATCATACTAGACGAGGTTTAAATAATCCATAACAAATAGCCTGCTATCTTCGGTAGCTATTGGAACAAAGTATAGTCGGTAGCCTGTAAGTATATCCAAGAGCATCTCCAATAGTGACTTATGAGCTAGTTCTAAGCATATTATTTCATATTTTAATAGAAGAGAGAGAAAAGTTATCTCTTGATCAAGAGCTAGGGTCATACACACATTTCAAGATTATGTGAGAGTGTCATGTGAGACTATTTATGTTATGAGCTATGTGCTAAAAGTTAGTACTATTGGAGAAGTTGTCTTAGAGCTAGTAACTAGCTTATACTGTTGGAGATGCTCTGCAGCACATGTCCACGTCACATTAGGCATTAATTATCTACCAGTCAGAGGGTTCAAGAACTGACATATGGACCCACTCACCCGACTAGTAAATGTGCCTTTATATACCCCCACGTGTAATAGATGGAGAGAGGCATATATACGAAGAGAGATTGCCTAGGTCACACAAAAAAATTCATGTAAGATTTGTTCTCAGGTTTGGTTTCCTCCCAAGAGTGAAGGAAAGGACAGATTTTGAGCTATTTTACGGTACCCACCAAATACTATGGATCGTCCATTCTTTTCAATTTAATACACTATGTTAGTTAGACTTTGGTTATACTACACCACCAAGTATAAAGAAGTATCATTCTCAATGGGCAAAATGTAATTGGATTGACCTCTTGTCCCGTTCTTTAAACGCCGCATCAAACTCCACTGATCTCATGCAGCCTTGATTTGCATGACTGCAACAGGCAATCGTGCTGCATACCTGACAGCCTCAGTGATCGCAAATCTGCAACAAGCAATATCTACTTATCCAAGTAATCGCAAGCAAAGAAGAGAAGTATTCCTGTGAAATCACAGCATGCACCGTGCATGATTACAAAAAAGGGCGTAATCGATCCTTACATCAGAGCACACCTAAGTAACCATAAATTGATCTAGTCTTGAGGCCTTGGCAAGAAGCGGCCAAGAACAAACAGGTATCTACGTTTGATCGATCATATTGCAATTATACTCAAAGTTGTTTTGTTTGTACGTACTTAGCCAACAATGCGATCAAGTATTCAATTTCAATTCCTTCTTGGATCATGTACTCATTGGTTTATGCCGATGTGTTGGGCGCCGGCAATCTGGCATCGAGGTGGAGAAAGACCTTTTCGTTGATTTCTCGAAATTAAGTCAAGATAATACGGTTAGCCTGATTGCAAGGAGATTTAGGGTTAAGAAGAAAGGTTGAAATTACCCTTTTTTAAATCAATGGACATTCAGAAGTCTATAATGCACTTAAGAAATCAAATGTCAGATTTAATTTCTATTATTATCCACTATTATCAGTAGAATATACCATAGAATTTTCTTAGGTTTTAACAGCATTTTGGACAGTAAATTCCACCAGGGTTTCACGAAGAGGCGCATGGATACCTTTTGTTAACTAAACTCAATATCGTCATAAAGGAACCACTACGATTATGGTTAAATTGGTGAACTGTTGGAAGGGTAGATTGGTTCACTGCAGGTGATACTCTTATGATCGATTTAATTGTAGGGCTCTTGGTTTGTAGTTCTAGTACGGTTTGAACTTTCAAAAGCATCGGAGCTAGCTATAGCCCAATGAATCCTTGTCTTCTAATACATGTTGCCATGGAAGTTCTTGTTAATGTGCAGTAGATGACTTGGCACGAAGGGAACTGTTTGCATGTGAAGTTTGAAAGTTGTCGTGGTCCACATTGCTTTTCAAACATGCACGTATAGAAGTACTGCTGGCAACCAGTCTGCCGAGTTCATGCTAGATCGGTTTTCACGGTGTCACAACCAAAGGAAAGATACAAGGGGAATAGGTTAATCTGGTGTGCTGCATGCTTATTGTATAGTAAGGTAAACGCTTTACAAATGTCAAACAGACAGCTAGTATACAGTAGTACACTAGTACTGGTCAAGCCTGAGAAGAGATATTTTTTTCTCTCTCAAGCATGCACGACGAATGGGCGCGTCCACACAGGAGCGGAGTGGAACAGGGCAGCACATGTACGAACCTGGCTAGCTCGCAGCACACTTCCAGGTGGTAGTACTTGTACTGGCTATGTCGCTCGATTTCGTGTAGTACGCTTGCGATCTCACTGCTGGACCGTGCATGCACACAACCAAAACGGGTACGTGGATGAACAGGAGATCGTCGACCAAGTAAAGTAGGCACGTACGCATACACACTGCATCAGTGCGACGAACTCGAATGGTTTTGTAGCTATTTTTTTAATGGATGTGTCTAGGTATTATTAAGATATTTCCTTTCTAACGATTATCTAGATTTGAGATTGTTGGATTAGAGATTTAATAGTTTTTTTTGGAGGTAGGAGATTTTTTTGAAAAGAGAATTCGTGACCGTTGGATCTCTAATTCAATCGTCACAAATCTAGATGATAATTAAGAAGAAAACATCGTAATATTTATCTACATTCTTTTTTAATTTAATCTTCAAATATTTATTTTTATAAATCTAACTCTCTCTCTCTCCCCCTTAACATGCTGAGCCCCCTATAGCGGCAACAAGTAATACCTCATCTTTAGCTCTAATTAAAATTTATAATTAACATTAATTAAATATAATTAACACTAATTAGTGCACACTAATCCATGCGGGTAACCCATGGAGGAAGGAGAACTCATGGCAATCACCTGCCAAGCTGGTTTCTGTACAAAAAAAAAAGGAGACTAAATTTATAAAAACACATCTTCAAAGGTCATTCGAATAGAAATAGCCACGGTACCAGCCCAGTCCGACTCGATCACCTGAACTGATCGACGAGCGCGCGCGCACGCCACTAAGCCGGTGTACATGAGTAATCAATAATGCACTTAAGGCGTGTTCGATTGGACTGAAAAGCTATGGTTTATGGCTGAAATTATACTATAGCAATTGAAATTTCATTGTAGCTGAAGGTGGCTTATTTAGTGTAATTAAGGCCCTGTTTGTTTGCACTTAAGATTATTATAATCTAGTTTATAGGTGGGGATTATATAAGCTAGCTTATAATAAGCTGGTGGGAAATAAGCTGTTAGGTGTTTGACAGCCTGGATTATCAGAGTTGTGGATTATTGTATTCGAATGTTTAAAGACTACAATGCCCTGGGAGAGAGAGGCACGGGAGTTGGGGGTTAGATGAATGGCAAAGGTGGGTAATATTCCTAAAGTTATATTGTCATTAAGATAAAAGGTGGATCTATAAGCTGAAATAAACTCCTTTTTTAAGCTTATTAGATTACAATAATCTGGGCTATTAGATTATAATAAGTTATCTTATAATCTGGGCTGTTTGTTTCCACTTATGATTTATAAGCTAGATTATAATAATCTTAAGTGGAAACAAACAGGGTCTAAATCTAAAAAATTTAAAAATAAAAAAAATATGCTAGCCCAACACAGATAATACAAACAAATACGGAAAAAAGAACTGGCAAAAAAGCTAAAATTTATAAATAGTAAAAAATAAGATAGAAATCAGAAACTGAGGATGAAATAAGCGGGAACCACACAAGGCACACGCAGCAGGGGCAACGTACCGCACGAACGTACTGCTCCAGCTAGCAGCCACTTTAAAAGGATAGAGCCGGCCGTCTGATTTGGAACGTACGGCCCCGGACGGCCGGCGCGCGATCGGACGACGTGCACACGAGGGCACAGGAGAACGAATCCACGGCAGGATCGGATGCTAGCTAGGCTGCCAGCTGCATGTGATATATCGATTGATGCATGGGCCATCCAGTCATGCTCGCAGAAGTCGACGTGACCGTGTATGCAGCAGTAGCACCCGACGTGACCGTGCGCGTACTCGCACGCAACGTTGTATTTGTCCCATGCGTGCATTGTCGACGACCCGTCACACGTACAGCTGCCTCCATCATGGGTTCGCCAGGTTTGCCGTCTTGTCACCTGAAAGCAGGTCCAGATAGTGGGCACGAGCGCAGATCTTGGTCTGATCCATTCGCCTGCCTAGCTCTTGTCCACCGTTCCTTTGGCCTTTACTAGTATTGTAGTACACTGCGCAAGCCCCGGCACTAGTACTACATAGTACTACAGAGTGCAAGTTATTTGGCGTTTACAGTTTTTACTGTAGTATCCTGGAGGTGACAGCAGTCAATAGTGGGGAAAAAGGGTAATTACAGTGAACACAGAATATCTAGTAAAAATGTTCAACTTAGTGCACAATTTGTCTTTATTTCTTGCTAATGCTAATGAGCTTGGTCCTAAAATTTTGCTTAGATATGGCCTTGTTTGACAGTAAATAGTTTTTCTATAATACCTAACTTTTAAACAGAGTGTCTTTTAAGATGGGATTTATTAGTCGATTGTAGCATACACTGTAGTGACTTTATTTAAATCGGTTAAAATCGCATATGAGTTTCCTCTCTTCGTACAACTTTCTACAAGATGTTACTATTTATAACCTAAAACCAATATGAACGGCCCCATAATGCCATATCTAACACACTCTTCTACGTATATATGTGGTTTTTTCTTTTGAGAATTGTTCCAAAACTTTAAAAACTATTTTCACAAGTTTTCAAATTTTAATAGGATAAAAATTACCACGCTCGTTAACTCCAACACTTGTGTAAATTTACTATTTTTTAGGAAAAAAAATCGCCTCGTAGTATCCCTTTTTCTTTAAAGGAAAATTCTGTTCTTTTTTTACTCCTCTTTATTTCTCTGTTCCCTGAATTCATGTTCGTTTCTCCGTTTCCCTAATTTTTTTTTGTATTTTTCTTTCATATAGCTTTTGTTTACTTCAATGAAAAATATGTCATTTTCAATATCGATACGGTCCTAAAACACAACTTAATAACTAATCTTTATTAAAATATATTTATAAAATCTGATAAAGTTAATATATTATAAAAGTTCTTTTCAAGAGAAATCTATACATATGATTTTCATGTATCCAATCTAAATATTTCAAAATATATCAATAGCCGAAGTTTCAAAAGTTTAACCACACATATCTTAAAATGACTTTTGTTTTGACTAGAGGGAGTATAGCCTTTTACTAGTATTTTGTAGCTTCTCCCATGCATATATTCAATGGTATGTTTTATGATATATGTGTTTGTATTTTTGTATTTTACATACTTTTTTTAACAATTGACTACTCATCCTAGATGCTGCACCAGGAGAAGTAGAAAATTAACAAAGAAAAGTGAGATATAGATTATTTGTACCTAAAAGTTGTTTGCAACATATCCATCCACGTGCTTTAACTAAAAGAATAATGAAAGGTATGTTTAATTATGATTTATGTGTTTTTGGAACAAAGGAATTTGACGGAATAGGAACCCACGTAGAAATTTTTCCTCAAGGGTGTTTGGAGATGCCCAAAAAATCCTTTAGCAAACTCCTCTTCCTGCGCATTTTGAAAGAACGCAAACATTTACTCATGCCTAGTGATAATCTTCTTCGAGAATTTCAAGGCGACCGCTCTCTTTCTCTCTCCGAGTATATTTTCTTGCGAATCACTCGGGCACCTGTTTCTACTCATTCATGTACATTCATGTACTAGAAAATTCTCGTGATATTACACCATGCACGATACATATGTTTAGAGTTGTATCCACCATACTCCCCTCGAGAGAAAAAAAAAGAGAGAACTGCATGGCAATACTCGTTTCAACAAACAACCCAAATCTTTGCATGAAAAACACAAATAACCCAAATCCAAATGGGCCTTAAGCCCTTAACCTGCGGAACACCCGTACTCCATTTACCATGGGCTAGATCGCATATTACGGGCCGAAAGCCCTATTTCTGACAGTCTTGCCGTGCTAACCGGCCGAAATTACTGGGCCTTCTGGGTAATTCAGCTCTAGACACTTTGGAATTTTTGGTACGGACAATCCGTTTTTTATTCGTAAATACATAAATATACCTGCGAGAAAATTTTTTACAAAAATAGTCTCCAGTCGCCCCCCATTGGGCGACTTCTGCCTTTCGCCCAACCGGGAGGTGACATTTAGGGAATATGTATACCGTTGGGCGACTTATGAAGTCATTGACGGTTGAGCGATCGCAATTGCGATCGCCAACCAGAGGGCTTATTACAGGTGGATATTCCACCGACCGCCCACTACCCCTGCCACTTTTCCCTCGCCTAGAGAACCACTTTTCGCTCATTCTGCCCAGAGAGCCAGAGAGAAGAAACGAGAGAAGAAGAAAAGAGGAGGAAGGGGAAGAAAAGAAGGGGAGAAGAGAGGGAGGAGGGGAAGGAAAGGAGGGGAGGGGGAGAAGAGAAGGAGAGGAGAACATGGTTGAAGGAGGAGGTGAGGGAGGAAGAAGGAGTCCAAGCTATTCCATCGATTTGGATCCAGATATTTTTGTTAATTATGTTGTATTTACACTATTATTTAGACGAAATATTGGTGTTAGTAAAAAGTGTAGATGTAGTATACATTTTGTAGTATGGAATATTTTGTAGTCTAGAAATTTTACTACCCTTTTAAGTATAGAAAGTTTAGTTTAGTGTTGTACGATGTTATTTGACATGTCGTAAATTTCAATCATACATGTAGGGCTACATCATTAATAGCCACTACTACATTGAGAGTGTATTATGGTGCTGGAATTATTCGTGAAGGTCCGAATGGTGTGGATTTGAGCGATTTTCCGCAAGTCACTCTCGTACTTCCGGATGATGAGAATGCCGAATGACAGATGTGCGGCATTGGTCGACCCGAGTTTTTCATTGGACCCCGAGGTGTGCGCGTCGTTGTGCAAGGGCTTTGAGCCGGTCTCCCACCGACATCGATGGGAGTTGAAGAAATTGCGCGCTCGCCGTGGAAGGGCTTTGTGCAAGGGTGCCGCGCCGTGGATACGAGTGTGTCGCTTGTGCAACCGTGCTCACTACAAGCAGTGCGCAAACTCGTGCGCCCGCCTATGCTTCGGAGGTGCTAGCGGCTCGGGCCGCACGTTGGTGGAGCTGATGAAGTTGCTCGTGATGAAGGCAATGCGGTACATGGAGGAGAGTTACGGCCGTCAAGCTATAGAGAGGGAACTGGGCAAGCCGATGCGGTACATGGAGGAGAGTTACAGCTGTCAAGCTATAGAGAGGGAACTGGGCAAGCTGATGAAGGAGAGCATAATGAGTATATCGTGCAGCAGATGGAATCTGATGACCAGAGGGCATGGGATGAAGAGCAAGCTGTAGAGGACGACGAGGAGGACAGTTCCGATGATGAAGAAGTTCCTATCCCCCAGGAATGGAACCGGTTTAATGCGGAGGGTGTTTCCGCACATGATGAGCATGAATCACCATGGGAGTATCATGAGACAGAGGTTCGGGTGCATGCTATGTTTGCTGACAAGGAAGCGCCGCAGATGCCATCAAGCTTTGGGCCCTTTCAATGCAACGGACATTTCGCGTCGTCAAATCAAGCCAGGAGCAGTACACTGTGAAGTGCGAGCAGGCTGGTTGTCCTTGGAGGGTGCACGCACGTAGACCTAAGTATGAGACTCACTGGATTGTGTCAAAGGTGGAGCCGCACTCCTGCATTCTAAACACTGTCCTGGCGAGGCATCGTAACCTCACATCCGGATTTATAGCCAATTTGATGTATGGGGAGATAGTGAAGAAGAAAGATGTTGCGGCCACAAATGTTGTGGTAGCTATTGAGAATAAATTCAAGTATAAGATTAGCTACGCGAAGGCGTGGCGTGCCAAGCAAAACGCGTTGGGAAAATGTTTTGGCACTTTCGAGGCGGCGTACGACAACCTTCCTCGTATGCTTAAGGTGTTGCAACAAAGGAACCCGGGCACGTACATCGCCGTACACGAGAAGCCGTCCATAAGTCCACGGGATTTGCAGTGTTGCAGAGAGCATTGTTTGCATTTGGTGCAAGCATTGAAGCATTCAAGCACATGCTGCCAGTGATATCTGTAGATGGGACCTTCTTGATAGGCAAATACAAAGGGCAGCTCCTGACGGCCATAGGCGTTGACGGTAACAATCAAATATTGCCACTGGCTGTTGCACGACACGGATGGCGCAAGGTACGGAATAATGACAACTAACCTTGTCGAGGTGTACAATTGGGTTCTCAGGGTCTCCGTTCTCAGCCCCTTGTCGCCATTGTGGAAGGTGTTCTTCACAGCATAATCCGCTACTTCAGGGAGAGGCACGCGAGTGCCGCACTTCATCGCGCCAATCTCGAGCCTCAGATTCGTCAAAAATTACTGCGTACATTGAGACGAAGGCACGAGAAGGTCAATTGCACACGGTGCATGTCATGGGCAACAGGAGCATCGTTTCGAGGTGATACTCGTGATGAGTCGATTTGGGACATCTCGCTCACTTATTACTCACGAGGTATGCCTTGAGATCATGCAAACGAACCTAGCTGCACATGCAACAAGCTTAAGTTGTTACACGTGCCATGCTCTCATGTCCTCGCTGCATGCGGAACCGTGGGCATGGATCCTTCTAACTTCATGTCCGAGTACTTTTTCAAGGAGAGAATCGCAAGCTTGGTGTGGGGAGCTCCGGGGTTGTAGGTGGGAAATTTCGCCACTTTGGACATTTCAGCGAGGACCTGGGTTCCGGATATTAACATGCTGAAGGGTGGGAAGAGTCGGCGACAGAGCCGACGTATTAGAAATGACATGGACGAATCACAAGTCGGAACATCCGGTGCACGTTGTGGGCGATGCGGTCGAGAGGGCACCTGACTAGACGATGCAATGCATGTCCGATCGAGAGTTGGTGTTGTAATGCATGCTAAATTTCATGTTTTCTGTAATGCACTTATTTCGTGGAACGTACTGTTTCCCTTTTCAGTATTGCATTTTTTTTGTGGCTTGTGATAACAACTCCTCGTAGATAACAACCAATCCATCACATGCTTAACAACGTTGCACATTACATGGTTATGGAAAGAGGCCACAGAATATGAAGGTCACAGAAAGTAGTACACCCAACACATCAACACAACCGCCCTACCGCCACAAAGATCAACACATCAACAAATACATGAACTAAAATACGACACAACCATAACCTCGTGACCTACATGCCAAACGAGCCTCGTGGCACCCACATGGAGAATTGCTGAGGGGCCACCTCGGACGTGGGGCCGGTCGTCGTGGTAGTGGCATGCACATATGCAGCTCGGGTTCGCGCAGCAACATGTGGGATCATAAGAGCTTCCTATATTCACGACCTCCTCGTTGCCTCTCGCGCTGCATCCGCTCGCGGAGGTTGTTGTTCTCTCGGTGAGACTCTCCATTCGGTACTCCAAGTCCTATATTCGATCCCATAATGTATCCACATAACGATCAACATACCGTTCATGAGGAGGGTCGATCCAGCGGGAGAAGTCGCATTTTGCCATCTGCAAAAAAAAGGACGGTAAATTTCGAAGGTCCATAACCAATAAAAAATGTAATATTACTAATTTGTACCCCGGAGCGTGAGCATCGGAAGAAACGTCGCCCGCCATCGTTCGGGGAATCCAAGATCTGGGACGATCGCGTACTCATTGTGTTTGCATTTCGCCACGCTGGTTGAGCACGCCGGCTTGGTATCAATCGATGCATCGTGGACCGAACATCTCCCTCCTTTCTAAGGGAATGTCTTCCTTCGGTGACCCAAATCCCACTGGCCCCTCGGCTTCCGACATAGTATGTTTCACCACGAAAGAGAGGGTACTTCTTTGTTCGATTTACAATCTCATGGGACCCCAACCGTGCTACTTATAGCAAAACGGGGCACCTTCATGCAGTGACCACAAAAAAAGATGACAGTTCTGCGTACATACTTGACAAAAGGGGCCAGCTTTGCACTGAGATGTGACAATAGAGGCCAGCTTTGCACAGAGACGTGAAAAAAGGGCAGCTTTGCTCAGTGAGATGTCAATAGAGTGCAGCTTTGCTCAGGGACATGACAACACGGCCCAGCTTTGCTCAGTGACATGACAAAGAGGTCAGCTTTTGCTCAGTGAGATGACAAAACAGGGTAGCTTTGCTCAGTGACATGACAAAAGAGGTCAGCTCTTGCTCATTGACATGACAAAACGGGGCAGCTTTGCTCACTGAGATGACAAAATATGCCAGCTTTTCGTAGTGAGATGACAAAATATGCCACTTTATGCGTGAAAAGCCTTCACAATGATCGTTTCTCGCAAACGATCGAAAAGGCTACGTTGTACCACATACATTAGATGGTCCAAGCTATGAATTTATTACGAGACTATAGGCTCTGAAAAGCCTTCATAGGGACATTTATTGCTACACTGGAATCCTTAAAAAATGAAAAGATCCCCATGTCGTCCTCTCCATGGACTATGCCCACTGCACCAGATAACTTGCCTACATAAAGGCCTCCCTCCTATGTCTCCCATACCATATCTCCTCCTCAAGGCATCACAATACTACTACGGGAGATTGGATCATATACCCTCCATTTAGTTGGGAAATTGAGGATTTACCCTCCACATCTCAATGACACGTGGGGTCATCATAAGTCACTGACATGTGGGCCAGGAGGGTAAATCCTCAATTTCCATCTAAATGGAGGGTATATGATCAATTTTTTCTACTACTACACAACAATGTCTTCCTGGAGGTCCGACCCATTTGGAGTGCCGGAGTGGCATGAGCGCCCGAAGTGCCATTGCGGCTTTAGGACGATGTTGTGCGCCCGGACGGATCCAAAGATAACGAGCCAACTACGCCACAGGTTCTTCAAGTGTCCAGACCTGGATGACGACTTCGTGGTAACGACGACAACTAAATCCTTTGTTTGTCGTTATCGTTTTTCAACTTGATCCATGACATCTACCACGCCACACATAGCCTTGCAAGTTCATCGAATGGGTGGATCGGGTGCCGCTGGCATGGCTAGGGAACCGGCCAAAGGAGGTGGAAAACAAAGGACAATACTTTGTCAAGCTGACTCAAGCTTGCGAGGTGGAACGACAGATGCGGCTTGAGCAAGAGCGCCGCGTGAGGGTGGACCAAATCCGTCTGAAGGGCAAGGAGGATGAGCTGCAAAGGAGGCCGGAGCAGCTAAGTCTGCGTGAAGCAGCCATGAAGCGTCAGGAGGAAGAGCTTGAAGCTCGTGAGGCAGCTCTCAAGTCCAAGAGTGACAGGAAGAAGGATGCAGCGGAGCCACATTCGAGGCGCAAGAAAAAGGGGAAACAACCACGCTACACCCAGTAGACAAAATGTGGCGAGGAAGGCAAAGTGGCCCCCGTCCACACACTAGGTGGTACGAGCAGTTGGGTGGGTTAGTTGCATATCATGCTATATGTTATGCATGTAATAAAAATATACGCGGCATGTTACTCCCAACTGTATTATGAAGTTTATTTCTATTCACATAAGGTTATTATCTCGTGTGTTCGCGATCAATGATTTAGATAGCAAGTCATTTAACAATATTAACATACCAGTTCTCTTCGTACACTAATTCTTAGTAACATAAAAATATCACTTGCCAATGTATATATCAAACGTTCTACAGTCAATTGTTCTTAAAAAAAATTCTCAAAATTTTTAATGCACCTACAACATACAATAAACATAAACTTTTATTACAACTATACCATATTTTTTCCAGTTTAAAACTACAAAATTGACAAAACTCTAAAAATCACGGATCGAGTAAAGTCGCTTCTCCATTGGGCGACTGCGCTTATAAGTCGCCCATCCATTGGGCGACTGCCATGCAGTCGCCTAATAGGAAAGCGACTACTTGCAGTCGCTCGAACAACCAGCGACAGATATTTTGTCGCCTCCCGGTTGGGCGAAAGGCAGAAGTCGCCCAATGGGGGGGGGCGACTGGAGACTATTTTTGTAAAAAATTTTCTCGCGGGTATATTTATGTATTTACGAATAAAAAATGAATTATCCGTACAAAAAATTCAGACGCTTTGCACGTCTCTCTTTGCGGTCTCTGGCTGTCACGTGTCAAGATCGTGGAGATGCTGCCCGTGGTGCGCACCAGGAGCGCCGCTGCCGGGGAGCAGAGGTGCGCCGCTCTTGCTGTTGGGCCTCTATGTCCGGTTGTCCCCCTTCGATGTGTACTGGGTCGCGCTTCCCCTGGCCCACCACGTCTTCCACTTCTGCTCCCTATTCTCGGGCATCGTCTGTGTGCTCTGGTCCTCTCTTGCGGCGATGGACGGGCGCGGCCTATGGTGGTTCTTGGAGATGTGGGCAGCTTTGGCGACGGCCGCCGCGTCCGGTGTTGAGGAGGACCGGGTGGCGGAGTGGTCTATTGGAAATAATCTTGTTGTTGAGAGTGGTCGTAACTGTATTCGGTAGTCGTAGCTACTGTATAGTGGTCGTAGCCAAATGTACTTGTGTGTCATGTACTGTACAGTGGTCGGTGGTTATTGCTGCTGTGGTCGATAGTCGGTAGTCGTACATGCCATGGTCGATGGTTGGTAGTCGTTGCTACCGTAGTCGATAGTCGGTAGTTGTAGCTGTTGTGGTCGATGGTCAGTAGTTGTTACTGCTGTGGTCCATGATCGGTAGCCGTAGCTGTCGTGGTCGATGGTTGGTAGTCGAAGCTGCTGTGGTCGATGGTTGGTAGTCGTAACTGCCATGGTTGATGATCGGTAGTCATAGCTACTGTAGTCGATAGCCAGTGGTCGGTTACGACCACATTGTGCATGGCTGTAATGATCGGGTCACTGTGTGGTTGTTTACAACCGGTGTGTGGTCGTAACTACCAGCGTTGTGGTCATACGCGCCGCGGTCGTAGCTCCTGTGTGTCCGTGGTCTTGGCGCTTGTGTCTGCAGTGGTCGTAGTGGTAGTACCACGGTCGAAGCTAAGCTCAGATCGGAAAAGCGGTCGAGGAACAGCCGAGGTTGAAGCCAGTGGCTATGGGCGTGCGACTAGTCTCTGGAGCAGTCAGTGCAGTTGGTGGTAACTGTAGCAGGCGTTAACACGGGTCGTCATGGATGACGCAAGCCACACCTTGGTCGGTGAACTACCCAGTACGGGCAGGCGACTGGTTGCTGTAGCAGTCGGCAGTCGACTGAGCAAAGCGGCATGGGCAGGTGGCTGAGCGGCGTGGGTAGGCGGCTGAGCGGCGTGGTCGTGCGAAGTTGTAGCAGTAGTGGGTGCATGCGGTGATGTAGCCGTATGAGCGTGAGACATGTTTAAAGGCATGTAAATCTGTAGAGCTTGGGAGAGTTTGAGAAAAAATAGTGAATAGAGGAGGAAGGCGTGTGTTGCTGGAACGAAAGAAAAGAAAGTTCTCCTCTGTGTTTTAGTTTTAGTATCCGTATAAAATTGTAGATATAGAAAAGAATAATACAATTTTAGTATAGAAAATTTAGTCAATGTATTAATAAAAAATTAGCTGTCATAGAAAATTTAGTGAACATAGTTGTAAAAATTAGCATTATTAGCAAATTAGCATGCGTACAAAATTGCAGTTGTAGAAAATTTAGTCAATGTTATATAAAAATTAAACCTCCGTAGAAATTTATAGTTATTCAAAATTCAGTCGATATTTTTAAAAGAATTTAATAATTTGTTTTGTAGAAAACAATAATACGTAACATTTATGATTAATTACAAATAAATGTAATGTCGTTAATACATTGAAAAATCATGTATACAGTTATAACTGGTATATTGGCATTTGAATCGATATGTCATGTAAATTGTCGAAACCCATTAGGAATTATTTGCAGTAGGAGATAGCTTGAGCAGCGAAACAAGAGCGGTGTCAGTGCGTGATATGCCGATAGGGAGTTAATGCTACGAGGGTAGTGTAGTTGGTTACGATAGGTGAACGGTTGTTGAAATGTAAATTATAGTACATCAGTACTTCCGTAATGTGCAATGCATTTTGGCTAGTTGCAAAATTGAAAATATATACAGGCAGACATCAGTAATACCGATACCCACTACATTAAAAGTGCATTACGGTGTTGGCACCATTCGTGAAGGTCCGAACGGTGTTGACTTGAGCGGTTTTGTGCAAGCCACTTTGGTACACCTGGACGACGAGAATGTTCGAATCGCAGATGTGATGCACTGGCTCACCTGTAGTTTTTTCTTGGACCTTGAGGTGTGCAGTGTCATCATACAAAGGCTTTGGAGCCGGTCTCTCACGGACATCAGATGGGAGTTGAGAACATTGATGCGCACCGTTGCGTGGAAGGGGTTTATGCAAGGGTGCCGGTGCCGTGGATATGAGTGTGTAATGCTTGTACAACCATGCCCAATAGAAGTTGTGCAAGCTCATGCGGATGGCTATCATCCGGGAGGTGCGAGCAGATCGGGTGCCCCGTATGTTGGTGAAGAGAAGGAAGTTGCTCATAACGAGGCCGATGCGGTACATGGAGGAGAGGAAGAATGGTCATGGCATGCTGAGGCTATAGGACATGCCGATGAAGAGGGGCATATGGAGTACATAGTGCATCAAATGAAGAGCGATGACCGGATGGCTTGAGCTGAAGAGGAAGTTCAATAGGAGGATGACGAAGACAGTTCGGATGAGGACGAAGCTTCCATCCTGCAAGAATGGAACCGGTTTGATGTTGAGGGTGTTGCTGCACATGACAAGCAAAAATCACCATGAGAGTATCATGGCACAGAGGTTTAGTTGCATTCAATGTTTGTTGACAAGGCATCATTGCAGGATTCCATCAAGCTGTGGGCCATGTCCATGCAGTGGACTTTTTGGGTCATGAAATTTAGCCAAGAGCAGTACACCGTGAAGTGTGAACATGCCGGTTGTCCTTGCAGGGTGCATGCATGTAGACCGAAGTATGAGACTCACAGGATTGTGTCGAAGGTGGAGCCGCACTCCTGCATTCTCAGTAGTGTTCTACCGAGGCATCGTAACCTAACGTCGGACTTTATAGCCAGTCTGATGTATGTAGAGATAGTAGTGAAGAAGGACATGGAGGCCACACACATCATGGTGGCTATCGAGGAGAAATACAAGATTAGCTATGCGAAGGTGTGGCGTGCGAAGCAGAAGGCGTTGGAAAAATGGTTCAGGTCTATTGCGATCTTAGTTGTACTTCTCTTTGCGATGTTTGTTTGTTCGATCCGTGTCGACGCCCACACCACTCAATTAATGACAACCGCACCGACGACTGTACTACTTGAACAGTGCACTGAATTAATGGCAATCGTACCGACATGCAAACCATTCAATTACATGCTTTACGACATTGAAAAATACTACAGACAACAGGGGAGAGTACTATGGTATAACCTTATACATCGGTGCCTACAGGTGGAATGAGCTACATGGAGTGTTGCAAAGGGGGCCACCTCGGATGTGACTGGCCATCGTTGTAGTGGCAAGCATATATGCAACTAGGGTTTACACAATAGCATGTTGGATCGTATGACCTCCTCATTGTCTTTCTTGCACTGCATCTACTAACGAAGGTCATCGTTGTGCTCTTCGAGACTTTCAATTTGTGCCTCCAAGTCAAGGATTCACTCCCGCAACATATCCACGTACCTCACAACATACCATTCATATGGAGGATCAATCCATTGCACGAAGGCGCATTTGGCCATCTACTAGAAAGGAATGAAGGTTAACATCAAAACTCTATTAGTAGTACTATAAAACAGACAATTACCTAATTATATCCTGGAGTGTGGGCATCGGAAGAAACATCGCCCACCATCCAAATGGCCTTCCACCACCTACACGATAGTGTCCTCCATGTGTCTGCATTTCGGTCACACTAGTTAAGCATGCCTGTTTGGCAACAAGCGGTAGTTAACGCCGAAGTCCTCCCTCCTTGCGAGCGGAAGGTCTCCCCTTAGTGACTCATGTTCAACTGGCCCCTCGGCGTTTGTCATAGATGGAGAAGATAGTTGTTCCTATTATCAATGGCTCGGGCATGCATTTTATAGCCCGTTGAGTGTCATGGCATGCTTTATGATAAACCGCATCATATTCAACCTTCGTGCAAGGACTACACCGGACGGGGTAGCTTTATGAAGCGACAAGACCACACGGGGTAGCTTTGCGCAGTGACAAGACCACAAAGGACAGCTTTGCACAGCGACAAGACCACAAGGGCCAGCTTTGCGCTATGAGAAGATCAGATGGTCCAGCTTTGCACAGCGATTACACCAAATGAGATAGCTTTGTATAGTGACAAGACCACGCAGGCCAGTTTTATGCAGTGTCATGGCCACACAGGGTAGCTTTGCACTACGACAAGACCACATGGGCTAGCTTTGCACAGTGAGAAGATCAGACGGTCCAGCTTTGTGTAGTGACTACACCAAATGAGATAACTTTACACAGCAACAAGACCACATGGACCAGCTTTGTGCAGCGACATGACCACAAGGGGTAGCTTTGCGCCGCGACATGGCCACACGGGCCAACTTTGCACAGTGAGAAGACTAGACAGTCTAGTTTTGCACAATGACTACACTGGACAGGACAGCTTTGTACAGCGACAAGACCACATGGCAAAAACTAGCCATTGGAACCAAAACATCTGAGAAAATAGGATTTTTGGAAGTACCAACAGCGAAACTCCAGTACTTCCAATCTGCTCAGAATGGTCAGAAAACTAGCCATTATCAGCGAATCCGGTAGTTTCGATGGCTAAAGTCTAGTACTACCAACCATCAAAAGTACCACGCCACACAAGTGGAACTATCGATATCTTTGGGGATGAGAAGACTCCACGAAGGTGTCTCTCTAGAAAAATATACCGCTACACAAGTTGGTCATTCCGCAAATCAGAAGTACCACTCACACAGAGCCGATAGTACCGCTCGCTGGTCGTACGCTCACGTAGAGCCAGAACTTCTGATCGTTGACTACACTGAACCTTGACCATGTTAGATGATTCGACCACTCAGGTCTTCGACCATGTTGTTCGATTCGACCACATTGTCTAGATTGAGCACATAGGTCTCCGACTACACTGATCTCCGACCATGCTGGCCTTCGACCTCGTTTGTTTTGACCACACAAGTCTCTAACCACGTCAGTTCGACCACGCTGGTCTTGATTACACAGACCTCGACCACGTTGGTTTCGACCACATTGGTCTCGATCACACAGATTTCTGGCCACGTTAGTTTTGACTACGTCGGTTCAACCATGCTAGTCTCGATCACATAGATATCAGACCATGTCAGTTCCGACTACGCTGGTTCGACCACGCTGGTTTTGATTACATAGATCTCGACCACGTCGATTCGACCACACTAATCAACCACATTGATCTTTGACCACACAGGTCTTCAATCACATTGGTTCAACCACATTAGTCTTCGACTACTTTGGCTCAACCACTCTGGTGTTCAACCACATTGGTTCTTGACCACTGTAAGTTCAAACTCCATTAAGTTGGTTTTGGTAATAATGACAAATACAATTGTGAGACTAATAAGTTTATTAATTATGATATTGCATTGTCTCATTATGAAAAGATGAAAACAAAAGAAGTATGCTTTCAATATCATATTCTTATCTTATTACATTCCTCGGATCCAAAATATAGAATGAACTTCACCAAATAAGTCAAACTTCAATATACATATGCTTTCATAATACATTCCTGTATGCACACATTTATGGGGAGTTAACTTTGTTTTGTGATTTCAATAGTATTGATCCATGTTCCATTTTCACATATTACGAATATTTATTTTGAAACATACCCTTAAGTATATATAGGTTGTGTAGTTCACATATACTCATAATTGGGTTGTCATCTAGTTCTTCTATTATGTGTTAATGGTAGAATGATTAATAACAACCGGATAAGTAAGCTTTGCTTTAAAAGCTTATCTTAGAATATACAAGTGTTGTGTACATGATGTATACTCGTAATTTAATTTCTATCTCATTATTTGTTGAGATTGTCATGAATTACCAAAAAGGGAATATTGTAGAATCTAGTCGCTCTATTATGAGTTAATGGTGAAGTTTGATAATTGATGATAATTTTTTTGTGGACTAATATTTTTCATGAGTTGGATGAATAGGTTAGGTTCCACAAATGAGGAAGACTAAGGATGACTACATATGTTGAAGATCATCAAGTCAAGTGAATGATGCATCATGAGGAGTTGATGCATGTTCAAGAGGAGATGATCATGTGTTGATCATGAAGTCAAGTGAAGACCCATCCTGTGTTGATGGAGGTCAAGTAAAGGATGCATCATGTGTTGATGCGTGTAAAGACGAAAACCCGAACTTGAAGTATAGATATGAGTCATCAAGCTTCAAGGGGATGCGTAAGGCAAATGTATGACTAGTTAGGGCTAAGAATGTGTTCATAACATTTTACCGGTCTAGGTGTTTGGTTGGAAGACCGAATTGCTAGTATAGGTTACCATACTATTAAGAGGGGTCATGTCTAGTAGTTTGAGTCTTATCATATGTTGATAGCTCAACCTCACTTACTCTAGCTCTTCTTAGCATGAGGCTTGTATTTGCGAATCTGTTTTGCAAATAGTTAAAATCCATGTGTTGAATTCTTGTAACATAGGACTATACATTGCAAATATATTTTGCAAGTGTTTGAAGTCCAAGTATAACACTTTTATTTGCAAATATGTTTTGCAAATGGTTGAAGCTCATATATATAACCCTTGTGTGATGATTCCAAAAGTATACAAATGTGTTTCACAACTTGTTGGGAATCATGGATAATCTTGTGTGCATGATACTGTAGTTTGCAAATGTATTTTGCAAAATTTATTGAAGTGTATGCACTTCTCAAGGAAATCAGAACTACCGCAGTGTATTGTATGGTACTACCGCTAGTTGAAACTACCGGCGTTGTAATCATGGAACTACCATGTCTGTTGGTGGTTGGAAGATTTTTGTGGTCGATGATCTATGTGGTTGAAGGTTGACGTAGTCAAAGATTGAAGTAGTCGAAACCAATGTGGTCAGAACTGGTGGGGTCGAGATCTGTGCGATCAAAACCAACATGGTTGAAACCGACGTGGTCGAGATCTGTGTGATTGAATACCAGTGTGGTCGAATCAAGACAGTTGGATCTAACGTGGTTGAGATTTGTGTGATCGAAACTGATGTGGTCGAGACTTATGTGGTCATAATCGACATGGTGAATCTGACATGATTGATTCAATGTGGTCAAAGATCGACGTGGTGGTCGGAGATCTTTGTGATGGAAGATTGACGTGGTCGAAAATCGACATGGTTGACGTGGTTGAGACCTAAGTGGTCGAAACCAATATGGTCGGAGACCTGTGTGGTTGATCCAGACAACGTGATCGAAGACCAGCATGGTCGGATACTAGCATAGTCGGAGACTGGTGTGGTCGAACCGAACAACATGGTTGGAGAACAGCGTGGTCGGAAATCTGAGTGGTCGAACCATTCGGCATGGTCAGGGACCAGTGTAGTCGATGATCGGTTACTTTCAACTAGCTCTATGTGAGCAGTCCGATCAGCTCTGTGTGAGCGGTCTGATCAGTGAGCGATGCTACCGGCTCTGTGTGAGTAGTACTTCTGATTTGCAGATTGTTCAGCTTGTGTAGCGGTATGTTTTTTTCAGAGTGGACTGTGTGGACTCTTCTCATCCCTAAGGAAATCGGTAGTTCCGCACGAGTGCTGTGGTACTTCTGATGACCGGTAGTATCGGACTTTGCATGACGGAACTACCGGGTTTGTCTGCAATGGCTAGTTTTCTGACCAGCTGAGGGGAGTGGAAGTACCGGTCGTTTGCCTGCTGTACTTCCGAAAATCCTATTATTCTATTCCAACGGCTAGTTTTGAAGTGTGGGCTATATATACCTCCTTGTGGCTGGTTGAAAAATAACTTTTGGCACTCTATTTCACTCTCTTGAGCTAGTGTGAGGTTCTCCTCTCAATTGTGCATGTGTTGCACCTTGTGAGTAGGGAGAAAGGCTCTAGATTGCATGTGTTACATCTAGTGGTGGATTGTGTATCTACTTGAATGGTGTGCATCCGTTGCACGTGGTGAGAGTCAAGCAAGGGGCTTGACTTAGTACTCTTGGAGTTTTCTGACTCCTAGACGACGTAGGAGAGGTCGTCTGCGGTGATCTTCTCAAAAAAGGTTGTGAGAAGACCTAACAAAAATTTAAAGGTTGGAGCTCACCTATCCAGAGTGGGAAAGAGTTACCACTAGTGGATTAAGGTGTTTTGGCTTAATTTGTGGAGCTGGTCTAATTCGTTTGGGCTAACCCCAACGTGGACTAGGGGAGACCGGCAAGTCTTCGAACATCACGGTAAAAACTAACCGTGTCAATTATGGTATGTTTTCTTATGCTTAATTTACATTCATAGAATTAAATTGATTACTTGTCAAACCTTGACATAGGCTTATCTTGTTGGTGCACTTAGGTGAACCCAGTTGCTTTAGGTATTATTTGTGCTAAATCCTTTTGAGTTAAGTTTCCACATTATTTGCTTGGTTTAGCCAAATATAAATTGATAATTAATTAGAGAAGAATTTTTTAGATCGCCCATTCACCCCCTCTAGTCGGCCTCCTCAATCTAACAACCGCACAGGTCTTCCAACCACCAACGCACGTGGTAATTCCATGATTACAACGCCGGTAGTTCCGTCCAACAGTAGTACCACATAATACATTACGGGAGTTCCGATTGTCCTAAAAAATTGCAGATACTTGAACAAATTTTGCAAAACATATTTGCAAACTTTAGTATCATGCACACAAGGATAAACATAATTCCTAACAAGTTACAAAACACATTTGCACACTTTTAGAATCATGACACAAGGATTAAATGTGAGCATCAACCATTTGCAAAACACATTTGCAATTATAAGCCTCACATTACAAGGAATAGGAAACATGGACTTCAAACACTTGCAAAACGTATTCACAATGTATAGTCCCATGTTACAAAGATTCAACACATGAGCTGCAACTATTTGTAAAAAAACACATTTGCAAATACAAAGCCCATGCCAAGGAGAGCTAGAAGAGGTGAGGTTGAGCTATCAACACATGATGAGATTCAAGCTACTAGATATGACCGCTCTTAATAGTACAGTAACCTATACTAACAATCTGGTTTTCCAACCAAACATCAAGACCGGTAAAAGACTAGGAATACATCCTTACCCTAGCTAGTTATATCTTTACCTTAGGTCATTGTCTTGATATGCATCAACTCATGATGCATTATTTGCTTCGACTCTATCAACACATGATGGGTCTTCACTTGACTTGATGATCAACAAATGATCATCTCCTCTTGGACATGCATCAACTCATAATGCATCTTCTTCTTGATGACCCTCAACTTATGAAACCATCTTCTTCTTACATCTTGACCTGATGATCTTCAACACATGAATTCATCCCAAGTCACCGTCATTTGTGGAACCTAACCTATTCATCCAACTCATAGAAATATATACTCAAGGGATATATTTCAAAGTAAATATCCTTAATATGTGGGAAGATGAACATGGATCAATTTTAATAAAACCTCAAAACATAGAGTGAACTGCCTCTAAATGTGTGTATGCTAGAGTATATAATAAAAACGTATGCACATATTCATGTTTGACTATTTGTGAAGTTCAATCTATATTTTGGATATGAGGAATGTTCTAAGTTATAAGAATATGATGTCAAATGCATACCTCTTATGATTTTCACTTTTTTATTCAAATGAGACTAAGCAATATCATAATTAATAAACAAAGTAGTCTCACAATTAGATTTATCATTATCACCAAAACAAACTTAATGGAGGTTGGACTTACATCGTCACCATGGCTCGAAGCCTGATGAAGAGCAAGAACCTACGCGGCAAGTTTTGGGGGAGAAGCCATCACTACCGCAGTGTATTTGTTGAATCATGCACCGACTAAAAGTGTGGTCGATATGACACCATATGAAGCTTGGTGTAAGAGAAAGCCAAAGGTACATCACTTGTGCACATTCGAGTGTGTGGTACATGTCAAGAAGACAGCCAGTTATATCAGCAAGTTGGCAGACTGTAGTAATCCAATGGTCTTCATCGGGTATGAGAGTAGTTCAAAAGCATATCGTGCCTATGATCCTGCAGCAAGGAGAGTTTGCGTGACATGGGATGCAGTCTTTGAAGAAGAAAAGGCATGGGATTGGAGCAGATCATTAGAGTATGATCATCCATCATTCAGTGAGGTGTTTAATGTTTTGTTTGAACATGTGGAACCTGTAGGTCATGTTATTGTAGATGACACTGAACTAGAAGAGCAAGAGGCACTAGTTACTCCTTCTCAGCCGTCAGTCGCTCCTGAAGGACATGGCATTGCACTAGACTTGGAGATGGGCACAGGTGACGCAATGTCACTAGGAACGCCCATCACACTAGTAGAGCATGCGACATTTGGAGACACAACAGCATCATCTTAGGAGGCACCCTTGTGGAAGCCCAATCCGAGTGACCTATATGAAGCCACCAAACCAATCCATCTCAAGTTTTTTGGTTTATGTCTGTTAGGTGCTGAAGAGCTGGCATCATTTATTAAAGCTGAAAAAGAAGAGTGCTGGCGGCTGGCAATGCAAGAGTAGATGAAATCAATCCGGGATAATGAGACGTGGAGCCTCATTGATCTTCTTGGTGGACAACGAGCCATAGGACTCAAATGGGTCTTTAAAGTTAAGAAAGACTCGGATGGTGCAGTCGTGAGACACAAAGCTCATCTGGTTGCTAAGGGGTATGTGCAGAGGCAAGGTATTGATTTCGAAGAAATATTTGCTCCAGTTGTAAGGATGGAAATAGTGAGGCTACTCATCGCTTTAGCGGTCCAAGAAGGATGGAGACTACATCACATGGATGTCAAGTTGGCTTTTCTAAATGGGGAATTAAAAGAGAAAGTATATGTGAGCCAACCACCTAGTTTCATTGAGCATGGAAGTGAACACAAAGTCTTGAAGCTACACAAGGCTTTGCATGGTCTTCGTCAAGCCCCTAAAGCATGGAATTCTAAACTGGACAACACCTTGTTATCCCCTGTTTTTGAAACAAGCCCTCTAGAACATGCAGTATACAAGAGGGGCAAAGGTAAATCTGTCTCCTAGTTGGTGTATATGTTGATGATATGATAATCACAGGGGAAGATGAAAAGGAGATTGCAAAGTTCAAGCAACAAATGAGGGAACTCTTCAAGATAAGTGATCTTGGCTTATTAAATTACTATTTCGGCATTGAAGTACATCAAGCACTGAATGGTATCTCTATTTGCCAAGAAACATATGCGAAGAAAAGAGTGGCATGAGTGACTGCTGTTGTAGGGGTGGCCCCAACCTGAGCCCAGCGGGCCTGTTAGAGGAATGTAAGGCCCAAAATGGGACATGTGTAATGACATGATTGTGGTTGCCGCCGCTCCGGTCGCACCCCCAGGCGCGCCAACGGCCCCAACCACGTCCACGGCGGAGAACGCCCTGCTGGCAGCCCTCAGCGCGTTTCAGCGGGAGCTAACGGATCTCCGCGGAGATGTACAGGACATGCAAGAGGCTCGGAGCCAACAGGCTCCACCGGTGGTCGCATCGGAGCCCACACCGGAGAGGGCGGATAGCCACGACGCCCCCACGTCCAGCCGCGTCCCACTACGACGCGTGGACCCGGAGTCCCCACTCTCTGCGGGCCTGCAGCAGGTGGTGTGGCCGGAGGACTTCAAGTTCCCGAGTGTCATTGAAGCGTACAAAGGCGACACGGACCCACGGGAATTCGTGCGCGTGTATGAGACCACCATCGAAGCCGCCGCAGAGATGACACCACGAAGGCGAAGATGCTCCCACTCGCGTTGCAAGGGGTGGCGCTCTCTTGGTTTTTCACCATCGAGCCGCAGTCCATCTACGCGTGGGAGCAGATCCGCGACCGACTCTACAACAACTTCCAGGGAAACTACGTCGAGCGCGTCGACGCGGACCAGCTCTTCGCAGTCAAGCAAAAACCGTCGGAGAGGCTTCGGGATTACTTCAAGCGCTTCACGAAGGTACGCTGCCAGGTCAAGGACGTCAATGAAACAACCGTCATCAATGCAGCGATACAAGGCCTCCGCCTGGGACCGATGGCCGAATACAACGCGCGGAAACCAATCAAGACGGTGGCAAAGCTCTTCGACAAGATGGAAGAGTACGCTAGAGCAGAAGAGGACGCGCGGCGGAGACATGGCGACGACTCTGACACCAACCAGGCGGAGGGCTCAGCACAAAACGATGGCTCGCCGAAGGAGGGCTCATCGAAAGGCAAGCGTAAGCAGGAGCCATCGAAGGACGCCTCCGAGCGCAAGGAGGCCCAGCACAAAGACTTGTCGGGCGACAAGCCCAAGCACGACCAACGCAAATCTCGGAAACCTCGTTACGTCTTTGACATCAAGGGTGGTTCCGAGGATAGCGCCCCTGCTGGTCGCGGCGGCAGAGGGCACCGTGGCCGGGGGCGGGGACGCGGGCGGGGTCGCGACGATAGAGCCCTCGAAGAGTACAATGAACAACACCTTGGGCAGTGGTGCGAAGTCCACGGTCGGGGCAGCCACGACACGCGTGCGTGTGCCACCATCGCAGCACTCCGGCAGAGCGTCGCCAGAGACAGATACCCTGAGGCGCGCCCACCCGTCGTGGCTCACGTCCAACACCCCCAGGACCAAGGGATGCAACCCCAGGAAGGCCCCCTGCGGATTCAGGCCCATGTGTAGCAACCTCGGGGGCTCCTGCAATTGCAAGCCCCGGAAGGAGCCCAGCGCAGGGTCATAAACGTCATCTCCGGGGGCTCCTCGTTGGAGTTCGCCTCGGTGCGACAGCGGAAGGCCTATGCACTACACCACGTCGCGGCATACCTAGCGCAGACGCCACCGGAGTGGGCACAACACGAAATCACCTTCACGTCCGCTGACGCTCAAGGAGTGGAATTCCCCCACTAGGATCCCCTGGTCGTCCAGATCGTCATCGCAGGATGCGAAGTCAGACGCGTCCTGGTGGACGGAGGAAGCTCCGCGAACATATTGTTCACAGCGGCCTTCGATCAGATGGGGATCCTTCGAAGTCGATTGGGCCCTTCGGGCATCCCTCTGCTAGGCTTCGGAGGGCAACCTCTGCGGGCATTGGGCCAGATATGCCTCCAAGTCTCCTTTGGCCGAGATGATAATGTGAGGAGTGAGGACGCCACCTTCGATGTTGTTGACATCTCGTACCCCTACAACGCTATATTAGGGCGGCCAATCTTGAACTCTCTCGAGGCAGTACCACATCGTTGCTTCCTATGTTTGAAGCTCCCTGGACCGCGGGCCATCATCACCGTCCACGGCGATCAGGATATGGCTCGGCGCATAGAGCTCGGTAGCAAAGGTCCACACCACGAGGCATGGCGAAACACCTAGGCTGGGTGTGCAAGTGCGAAGATCCTTGGTGGCTCCGGAAAGCGCCCCGCCGGGCCCCCGCGCGCGTTACCCCAGCAGCAGAGGCTCCCACCGTGCCCCGCCTCATCACGGGGCGACGACAGCCGCAGCCGATCCCGTCCTTAAACGCTCAGTGGTCAATATCCCACCGTTTGTAATCACTCACCCGTGCAAACGGGAATTTAATAAAGTTCACCGTTTGCAAAAATTGTCTTGCTTCCCACAAGAAGCGCGCGAAGGATTACCTTCACGCGCACTCTCCATGAGTATAAACAAAGACATGCGTCCGCGCGCACACTCTCTGTGAAAAACACGGGCATGAGTATAAACGAAGACACGCGTCCGCGCACGCACTCTCTGTGAAAAACACGGGCATGAGTATAAACGAAGACACGCGTCCGCGCGCGCACTCTCTGTGAAAAGCACGGGCATGAGTATAAATAAAGACACGCGTCTGCGCGGGCACTCTCCGTGAAAAACACGGGCATGAGTATAAACAAAGACACGCGTCCACGCGCGCACTCTCTGTGAAAAACACGGGTATGAGTATAAACAAAGACGCGTGGGGGGACGCCTCCGCGCTCACTCTACGGAGTATAAATAAGACGTAGTGCTGAGGTCCGCCTCCGCACGCAACTTCACCACCCGCAACACGCGGAGCCTTGCCTCCGCGCGCAATCCACGGATTCTAAATAAGACGTAGCACTGAGGTCCGCCTCCGCACGCACTCTACGGAGTATAAATAAGACGTAGCGCTGAGGTCTACCTCCGCACGCACTCTACGGAGTATAAATAAGACGTAGCGCTGAGGTCCACCTCCGCACGCAACTTCACCGCCCGCAACACGCAGAGCCTTGCCTTCGCGCGCAGTCCACGGACTCTAAATAAGACGTAGCGCTGAGGTTCGCCTCCGCACGCACTCTACGGAGTATAAATAAGACGTAGCGTTGAGATCCGCCTTCGCACGCACCTTCACCACCCGCAACACGCGGAGGCTTGCTTCCGCACGCAGTCCACGGACTCTAAATAAGACGCAGCGTGAGGCCTACCTCCGTGCGTACTCTACGGAGTATAAATAAGACGTGGATGTTGTCCCTGCACACTCTACTGAGTCTAAACAAGACGCGGATGCTCCCGCGCACGCATAAGTATTATTTCTATGCGTATTCTCCGGAGCATAAACACCGCGTGATCGATGATCCTTGCACCATGAGTCCTGATAAGACGCACTAGAGGCTCACCTCCGCGTGCATCTCGCATTGATCGCGCAGAAGGCAGTCGAGGCTCGCCTCCGTATGCGCCTTGTAAAGTCGGCGTGAGACGTGGCAGCAGCTTACACTCACGAGCTCCACTCGCGCCTCTACCTCGACTAAGGCGCCAACTCCGCCGCCACCACCTCGAAAGGTAGGGGACGGAGCACTCGCGCGTCTACCTCGACCAAGGCGCCGGCTCCGCCGCCACCACCTCGAAAGGTAGGGGACGGAGCGCTCGCGCGTCTACCTCGACCAAGGCGCCGGCTCCGCCGCCACCACTTCGAAAGGTAGGGGACGGAGCGCTCGCGCGTCTACCTCGACCAAGGCGTCGGCTCCGCCGCCACCACCTCGAAAGGTAGGGGACGGAGCGCTCGCGCGTCTACTTCGGCTAGGCCCAGACCGCTGTATGTAGGCGGGCACGGTGTAGCCTCGCCTTTCTACCACGAGATTACGTCATCGCAAACAAGAATGGAGGCGCGGACACCATTTTTCAACCAAACCCTCCCCTATACTGTGCATTCATTGGAAGATGTTTACAATGGTGCGCAGTTAAGTATACACATCCTAGGGTGTTTAACGCCGCTACTCGGCAGGCTCCTCCTTAATGCGCGTCCGCGCCAGGGCCTCACTTGAAGAAGCCCGGCTTGCCCAGCAGTCCAGCGACTCCTCGGCCCTTCGCCAGCGCCGGAGGCGTCGCCGGGTCACAAGGTCAGAAACCAGCAGCCGGCCCCGATCGAGTAACTGCTCGGGACACGGGGGCACACAAATCAGCACATCGGTGAGGAAACTTACACTTTATTCATAAGGAAAAAGCCTCGTCTTACAACGCACACCAACGCACGGAGACCATGGCGTCACACCTATGGGTTCGCGCCACCCTCCGGGCCCTCGGGGCCGCCCTCGTCGCGTCGTGGGACCTCATCCAGCCACAAACCGAGGTCCCCATCGTTGTATAGGCTGTTCCGCGGCTTGACCTGCGCCGCAGCCTTCCCGATGTACTCCCAGATCCTCTCGTAGAGAATCGCACGGGGCGGCGAACAGCGCGCACGGCACCAGACATCACACCAGTCCCGGTCGGCATCTCCAAATGGGGATCAGCCAGCCCGCTGATATGTTGGTAGCCCCGGTGCTGCAGAAGCGCGCACATCAGGCATGACGTCACGTACAAGCAATGGTTGCCGAACGTCGTTGCGGAGCTGTGGGCAATGTTGGCCGCATCCGCAATCTGGCGAAGGGTCCGCGATAGCTCTTTGGGCCCAAAGGAGCGGGGCGACACTTCGGCGATAAGATCCTCCAAGGTGCTCTCTAGGGCCAGCATGGCATCCCATGCAGCCACCGAAGCATCACCTAGAGCCCGGTCCCGCTCCGCTAGAGATGCGGCGAGTCCGTCCTTGTCCTTCTCCAGCGCGGCGATTTGCTGGAGTAAGCCATTCCGCTCCTCCGCAACTTCTCACCGCGCTACCTCCGTGGCTGACAGCCGCGCCGCCGCCACAAGCGCTTCGGCGTACGACTTCGCCTCTGCGCATTCTGTTTCCAAGCGACGGATGCGGTCGTCCTTGGCGGCACGCGTCCCCTCGGCAACACGCAGGGCCTCTTCGGCGGCTCGCAACCGGTCCTCTAGCGTCCCCCGCTCGCGGGCATGAGCTACTTGCAGCGCCTGGGCCAAAACGAGGGTCTGTACGATAGAGTGGTCAGCAAGATTCTAAAGCAGCCACGTATCGTCATAAAGATAAATGCTTACCCTCGCTCCTGATACCTCCAATGCGTCCCCAAGGCGCTCCGCCCCGTAGGACGACAGTGCCTGCGAGTCAATGCTCGCGTCTGCGTCGTTCGCGACCCCGCTCCACGCCCCCAACACTTCCGAGGGAGGCATGAAGTCCGCTAGGTTTGGGTGCGCGGCGTTCGTGCCGGCAGCCTCGGGTGCGTCGGACACCCCCCTCGAGAGCATGTTCCCACGCCCCGGAGATCGCCCATCCTCCGGAATGAGCGTCGCTGCAAGAGGGTGTACCGGTTAGTGCCCTATAAGAGTACTGCAAAGCTACGTCAGTGAGAGACCATGTGGAGGTCATCCCATGTGTATGATGAGTAATTGACATCGCTTTATGAGAGTCGAGTTTGGTTTGGGTGGTTCGGACCTTGACGTTGCATGGTGCAACTGGCTCGGTCGGACTTGGTCAGACTTTGTCGTATGAGATTAGGATACTTATTCCGATGATTCGACAGGTTTGGACTTCAGTGTGTGTAAGTATGGTGTGTTTATACCATTTACGCTTTCATGTATCGAGCGGTGCTATTTGATGTGTTTCTTGTCGTGTGGCTGCGGGACATCGGGCGAGTCGTGGCGAGACACGGTGGACCGGACTAGGCGCAGGTGGCGCTGAGGTCATAACGGTCGGGATGTGTCGAAGACGACGTGGACTCGTGGTGGTTGCGAGGCATGTGAGACAAGGCGCGAAGCTTCGGAAGGTGCGGAGAGGCGAACGGAATTTCGCAAGGCTGCACAAGCGGGAGCGGGCTCCGTTGGATTTAGCGGGCGTAACGAGGTGGAGACCCGTTAGCCGTGGGCTATAAATAGGTTGGAGGAGCTGCATGCCCACTCGAACACTTGAAGGGATTTTAGGGTTTTCTTTAGTCAAAATAGGCTTTAGAGTTTGTTTTGGCTTTAGGCTTTAGTGGTTGAGAGTTGTTGGTGGAGGCAGAGTTGTGTTCCCTCTGTGTCCACTTCGATGGTTTCCATGTGAGCTCGCTATTCGTAGTGTTCCTCCCAAGAAGCATGTGTGGATCTTGGTGTTCTTGAGGATTGATAGGGAGAGGATGAGTTGAGTCTATTTGTAATCATTCCTCTGTCCGAATGTCCATGCATATTGGGACTCCTTGTAATCCTTTTACTTCAATGAATGGAAATCTGAAGTTTATTCCTCTCTGTTTGTGCTCTCTGTTCTTCGTTCTTCTTTTGGTGAATTTCTGAGCTTTCTGAGTTTTGAGTTCTTTCTTGCTGGGAAGGCCCAAAATGGGTTGCTCTAGGTTGGGATGATGCCTCAAGATCATTTGATCAAAGTTTCCCAAGAGCAAACTTCGTTTAATCTCAGATTTCATGTTTGGTACTTCCTCTGTTCTTCATTTGCTTTTCTAGGGTTTGGTGCTATTTTCATTTCCCTTCACGAGATGGCGTGAAACCTGGCATAAGAGGTCCAGAGGCTATTGCTAACCTATCCTCAAAGTTTCATAGCCAAATGATCAAAGATGAAACGGGAATTTGAGTTTTTGCGCAGCTCTCTGAATATTTTTGGTTTTGGGCATGAATCTGAAATCATTTTGATTTTCTAGTGGATTCTTGATTTTGGCTCTTGGCTTATTCTTCTGGGAGTATTCCTTAGGTATCCTCAAAGCTTCCCAAGTCAAGAATCCAAGAATCCTTGCGAATTTCTCAGATTTCTGAAAATCCTGTTTGCTGAAATTCTTCGTACGGTACTACCACTCCTGGAGAGGTACTATCGCTTAGAGGTACTACCGCTCGGCTCAGCGGTACTACTGCCCTTGTTCGGACCAGTCCGATCGGCAGCAATGAAAAGTTCGGACGGTCCGAACGTCTCAGGTAAGAGGTACTACCGCTCGGCATAGCGGTACTACCGCTCGTCTCAACGGTACTACCGCTTGCAGTCTGACTTGCTCTGAAATTATTTTTCTTGACTGTCTTTTTCTGGATCTGGTTTATCCTTGTTGCTGTGATTTCCAGTAGTGCCTATCTTCTTTCTTTATAGCTACCATAGCTATTAGAGAAGAAGTATAAGTGTGGATTCTTGAGCGGCGAATTTATTTTTGAGAGCGCCATTCACCCCCCTTTATCGCCATTTCGGTCCAACAGTCAGATTATATCAAGGTAACCTACCCTCAGTGGCCGAAGGTGGACTTCGCTGGGACGTTGTAACATCCTGATTTTCAGAGTCTTTTTGAAGCTTTTAAAATAAAATTCACCATTTGAATTTTTCTGGAATTAATTAAAGCTTAAATGGAATTTCTATGAATTAAAAGGATTTAATATGATTAAGTTAAACATTAACATTTGCCAAAGTTGTTTTATTTGAGTTCTTTGTGTCTCAAGGAATTTATTGGATTTTTTCTGGATTTATTTGCTATTTTCTAGAGCTCAAAAAGTATTTTATGAATTTCTGGAAAAAGAAAAGAAGAAGAAAAACCAAACCGCCGATGGTCGAAACCCACCACCGCCCAACCCGATCACCGCCACCAGTGCAATGGCGCTCGGCCGTGCCACGTGGCGTGCATCCACGCCCGCGCCGCCTTGACCGCGACGATGGTCGCGCAGATGGCCGTCATCCGCGCTGCGCGCGCCGCGCCCGCATCCCGGCCATCCGTCGCCCTGGGCCACCGACAGGTGGGACCCACCTGTCGGAACCGTCTCCGACCCGGACTCTCCGTCCTCGTCTCCGATCGGGACACCGCCACCGCCTTCCGTTTTTCCTCCGCCGTCTCCGAGCCGAACTCCTCGGTGTGCGTGCATAAAAGCCGCCGCAACCCCTCGGCTTCCCTCGTCTCGCGCGCCGCCGCTGCATCCATCGCTGCGTCGTCATGCGCGCTGCCGTCGACGTCGTCACCGCTTCGCCGCCGTTCGCGCCTCCGTCGCCGTCGTCGCCGCCGTCCGTCGTTCGCCGTTGCCGGTGAGCCTCGCCGCCGTTCGCCGTCTTCGTCGCCGTCGTTATCGCCACCGGTGAGCCCGTCGCCGCCGTCGCGCGCCGTCGCCGCCGCCGTCGGTCAAATCCGCCGCAGCCCCGCCGCCGATCGCCGCGGACCGCCGCGTCCTCGGTCCCAGCGCGCCACATCAGCACAGCGTCGACAAGAAGCCGCGCTTCGCCTTCCGTGCGCCGGACCACCGTGGGCGTGTCTCGCCGGTGGGGCCCGCCCGACACCGAGCCCGTAGTCCGTCGCGCACGTGCCACGTCGGCCCAGCCGTCGGCCAGCCAAGTCAGCGCCACCTCAGCCCTACTCGTACGTGTGTCCGCCCCGTCAGCGCCACGTCAGCCAGAGCCGCTTGCGCAAGCAGCCGCCGTCCCGCACTGTTTCGTGCACCGAGTTCACCGTGGACCCAGCTTTCTGTGCGCCCGGTCCACAGCACAGTGCAATTTTCTATTTTTTCCCCATTTTCTTTAGATCCAATTTTCCAAGAGCCCGTTCTCCCTCGTCCTAGCTCCGATTGACACGATTCTTCTTCCTAAATTCATCTAAAATTGAGCTCTATCTTTTGGTTATGGTTTTGCAGTTTTTGGAGTTTATTTGGGTTTTATTTGAATTTGTTTTTGTGTTCATCTCGTTTGCTCTCTCGTTAGATCAGTGTTGAAGGAGTGAGCAGATTCGAAGATCAAGAATTCCTAATCGAGCAAGGCCAAGGCAAGTCGTGTCCTTTGATCATGTTGAACCCAGTTTTCAAATCTATTATGTATTACTTTGTTTTAAATTATCATGCATTGCTATTTTGTTATAAAACCCTTGTATTGGTAGTTAATGACCTAATTGATTATTTCCTCCTTGATAATTTGAATACCATGATTCTACTGTCACCATAGGATGGGAAATTACTTAGTGATGCAATATTAGTTGTCACATGGGTTATGCGTTTAATTGCTTAGCCATGCTTATCATTAGTACGTTGGGTTTATCATCACATGTGGTTAAGTTAATCTTGACTTAATGATATACTTAAATGTGGTGGTTAACCACGGTTATAAAACTTGTTGCCATGGCATGGGTAGTGTCATTGGTGTTGGTTATACAAAATTGATTTTCACTTGGGCGATTGATCGTGCAGTAAAGGGGGTGCGAGAGGCACATGGGATGTGGATGCTTCGCCTGGGTAATTCTTAAGGACTTAACTTTGTGTGCCATTGATCTGAGCTTAATCGTGCAAACCACATGTCTAGTATGGGATAGACCTGGCATAATAATTTGTGAAGTCTCCACTTTGGTTTTACTACCGATGTTGTTGTGGCGCAAGAGGGGGCAATTATCGACTAGGGGTTACCCTACTCGACTGGCAAAGCTTAGCGAGTGGGATCGGTGGAGATGGATCATTGTAAAAGCCTTGTTGTGATTATCTTTAACGTGAGGATTATCACATCGTGTGGGTACAGTTGTGCAACCTCTGCAGAGTGTAAAACTATTCGAATAGCCGTGTCCTCGGTCATGGACAATGCTCGGTGATTTCACACGAGGGGTAGAGTTTTCATAAAAACCTGGTTGGGTTAAGTTGGAAAGTGAATGGTTAGTTCACGGGTGTTCATTTCATGGATCTTGGTTCATGGTGGATTCCTTGGGTGAATGGTCAGTTCACTTGTGGTTGGTCTCAATTCCTTTGGTTACTTATTTATTATCATTTACAAAGCTTGCTTTTCAATCTACTTATTGTATTTACTTTAAATTGTTGCTTTACGCAAAATTAACCTTTCACCATCCATTGGTAAGCCTTGCATACTATATTGCATCTTTGTTACAAACGACTTGCTGAGTACTCTATGTACTCACGGCTTTATGCCCCTGTTGCTCAGTTGAGGAGGAGGAGGAGAATCACCAGCAGGAGGTTCCAGAAGGAGAGTACTTCGACGTCTTCGCGGATTAGGCTTCGTTCTCCACTCGATAGCCTGTGGGCGTGTCGATTGGCTGCTGCGCTTTCTTTTGGATTTCCACTGCTAGTTTCTTTTAAGCCTTTCAAGCTATTAATTGTAAGCTTGGCCATAAGGTCGCACTCTGATGATTATTAATAATATTTGAGTCTTTTCCTAGTAAATCGTGATATGTTCGATATTTCATCTTTGTTTATACTGTGTGCACTAGCGTGATCCTGGACTAGTGCAGAATACACAGGAGAGTCCGGATTTGCATATTCGGGTGTCTACAGACGTCCCCCGGGGACGGCACCGGCCCTCGCGGCAGGGGATTCTCCGCATTAGGACCCAGCGCAACTGTTCCCGTGCCAGGGCCGATGCGGCCTGAGGGGCCGGAGGGACGTGAGACATGGGGACTTCGGCTTCGTAGTCGGAGTCCCACAAGCTCCCAACACGGGTCGCCACGGCAAATCCCCTTGAAGTCCGATGAAGGGGAGATCGCAGGCGTGGCCGCTTCGCCCTGGGAGGAGCAGGTGAAGGCCCCGCCTCGGTAACCGCCGCAGAAGGCTCCACGGTAGCAACGCTCACGGGCGGAGGCCCCGCCCTAGTAACCTCCGCGGGAGGTACCTCTGTCTCGGCCGCCGTTGTTGGCGGAGACCTCGTTCCACCGGCCTCCGCGAAGGGCAGCCCCGACATTGTCACCATCGCAGGCGGCGACTTCACTCTGGTTCCGCTAGCAAACGATGGCTCCACCTCGGCGACCGCCGTAGGCGGCGGGGCTTCCCCCTCTTGGTCGTCCGCAACACACTCTCGATGCTTGGCACCGCTCGGAGACTTCTCACCCCCGCCATCCATACTCATCTCCAAGTCTGAGTCAGCATACTTCGCCGAATCAAACTCCGCACACGCAGCATCAATAAGGGCAACGGCAGCTGTCGTGCCGGGAGCGGCCGTAGTAGTTCGAGTCTTCCCGCGAGATGGCTCCCTTTTCCCTGGGGCGCCGTCATCTTGACGTCGCGGTTGGCTCGGAGCCGGAGAGGCGTGTTCCGGCACGTGAACACCCAGGGCCTCGCACACGCGGTTTATCCGCCCCAACCCCACCTCCGCGACTGCAGCCGTACGCTGCTCGTGCTCCCTGGCCGTATATGGCCCAAGGAACATGTTTGCCGCGCGTTCCGTGTCCTTCAAGCGCATTCCTAGGCGAGACAAGAAGCTTGGTCAAAAGCGATGCAGCGAACAGCGAAAGGCAAGAGGACACGGCCGAGGCTTACGAAGTCCGGAGGGTGCTGGTAGCGAGCAAATGGACGGGCGAACGTTGTCATCCCGGAGTTTCCCGGCAGGGAGACGCCACTCATGGGCGAGGGACACTACGCCGTACATAATCTACTCCTCGGCGAGGTCGCGCATGTTGAAGCGGGCGGTGACCCCCACAAGCCTTCGCCAGTCCTCGGAGTTGAGCGTTATAATGGGCGTGGTGTTGAACGCCACCGGCTGGCCCGTACACTCGAGACCGCTACCGCTCTCCACACGGTGGTAGAACCACCGTCTTGTATAGCCAGATTCCCACTTCGCTCGAGTGGAGTTCGCGAGGAAGAGCTTCCCGCACGGTGACCGCAGTATAAAGTTGACGCTGCCGAAGTTCGACAGCGTTCCGTCCTTCCGCTCCTTCGGCTGGCACCGTGCATCGTGCAGATAGGTGAACATCCAGGCACTGGGCCAGCACGCCTCCGAGCGCAAGGCCCAGCTGTACACGGCGAGGCGGGCCAACACGTTCGGAGTCAGTTGCGCCAGCTCCAGCCTGAAGGTTCGCAACACATCGCCAACGATCATTGCGACCGGGATGTGCAGCCCAGCTTGAAAGTAGACGACGAAGACAATCGCCTCCGACTCTTCATGTCACGGTTCCACCTCGTCATCGGCGGGTAGCCGCACCGCCTGGCGGTTCGACAGCTTCCCCTCATGCAGCAGGGTGCGGATCGTCTCCTCCGTAACGAGCGTTGGACCCAAAACGCTGGAGTAAGGGCCCTCCTTCCTCTCCGTTGCCACCCACCACTTTTCTGCCGCCGCCGGGTCGCGCCCCTCAAGCGCATACTCCACCTCAAGCGGCAAGGGCCGCCGGCAGATAGCGTACTTGCCGACCATTTGAGCGTGCTCGCCGCCGGGCGCCATCGTTACCCAGGAACTAAACGACGGCCGAAGGGAAGTGCGGTGGCAAGAAAATCAAAGAGCAGGAGACGAGAAGGGCAGTCAGAGAGCATGTGGAGGAGGCGAAGACGTGGTACCACGGGGATATTTAAAGACCCCTCCCCCCTGCATCACCGGTAAGCGTACCGACGGAAGACAAACCGCTCGCCTCCCCACGACCGGAGCCGAAGCATCGCGACCGAAGCCGAAGCGTCGCGACCGCCCACGCGAGTCAGGCGCGACCGCGGCCATACAAAGACCTGTCAGCGCACGACGCGCCAGTAGCATCCCGCCGCGTGTCGACTCCCACCAGGCATAAATGCAGGCCATGCGGCGTAGTGCAACCCCCGGCGTGTGTCGGCGCGATTCTTGAGACCTATGCAACAGCCTTAACGAGGTCTTCGTCCCAGCAGCGAGGCCCCGGATCTGACTTTGCCTCCGTTCCCGCGAAGGAACACCTCACCAGGACGTCGCGAAGATGTCGGAAGCTACCGCGACTCCGACGTCCGCGCAACCCTCGGCTTCGGCCAACGAAGACCAGTGTTCAGCTCTGGCCGAACCCACAGAGCAGCGCAGGCGGCCACCTTGGCTTCAGAGTCCACGCGGCAACCTCACAGCATAAACCGGCGGGGATCCAGCCGCCTGGGTTCCCCGTAATTCGAGAATGCAAAGGCTGATTTACGGCAGGTTTTGACATGTTCTTATAAACAGATAAGCTTCAGTACATCAACATTTTCTGATGGTAATGCTGGTGGGCGCAATCAGAGGATGCAGTTGGACTCAAGCATATCTGTCTACGAGAACAGGTCAAACCTCGCCATTTTCATATGGGAGCACGGTGCGCGAGCAGGAGGCCACCTATCCGGCTGTACGATGCGGGTACAACGCAGCATCAGCAGAACATATATACTCAATCAACTGGCAGGAGCCCAACCAGCGCGGTGCAACCGGCGGGAGCCCAGCGGTTCGGCTACCCACGATCGGGAAACGCAACCGCTGGCAACTAGGGGTGCGTGGGTAGGTGGGCGGACAGCGCACGACGCGCCCATGGAAGCCCACCACGCGTCCCGCCCTTCTAGGGAAGGGGCGAGCAGCCACGGTCGTGCGACCGCTGGTAGCCCACGACGCGCCAGTCATGGCCCATCGCGTGTACACCTAGGGTGGGAAAGCATGTACGGCTGCAACAGCCTGCTCTTGCCACCCCAAGAGTCGGCGTGATCCCAGGAGCCATTAAGGCGCGCCACCAGACTGCGGAGCCGATCCACTTCGCGCGCACGTAAAGCAACCGGCGCGGGGTCTACCTCCGCTCCAACTTCGCCTTCACGGCCCTAAGAACCCGCGGCTGAGGGCGGCCTGGGCAACTACCAACCCTGCCAAACCAGATGCGACTTCGGCCCCGACTTCGACTCGAACTCCTACACCGACGTCGCCCTGTGGATGACGGTGACTTCACCAACCCGCCCAGCCCCATACCCCCGCGCCACGACCAACACTTCACCGAGCAGTGAAACTCCGCCGAACGTTGGAAAAGCTCACAGGCCGCATGGACGGAGGGGGCCAAAGGGCTCGGCGACATGGCTTCGGCCCGTGAAGCCCTTCACCATGAGAGGCTCCTGTTGTAGGGGTGGCCCCCACCTGAGCCCAGCGGGCCTGTTAGAGGAATGTAAGGCCCAAAATGGGACATGTGTAATGACATGAGTGCCCCTGAGGGGAATACTCGGATGTAAGGGTATAATTGTAAAAGCACTCCCCATATGGATATATATATACCGCACAAGCCATGGGGAGAAACCCTAAGCCATTGCTCACCTAACTCTCCACTACCATACTCTCTCTCTGTTTGGTCTGTAACCACAACAACTGCAATTCAACTCAAGCCTCAATGGAGGCACGTCTCAAGTTAAGTAAGAAGAGCACGTCGCCACCTGTTGATCAAACCACATACAGAAGTGTAGTTGGGAGTTTGAGATACCTTGTAAACACAAGGCCAGATTTGGCCTACTCGGTTGGCATCGTGAGCTGATATATGGTATCTCCTACAACTGAGCATATGGCTACTGTAAAACACATCTTAAGATATGTGCAGGGGACACTCAACTTGGGCTGCTGCTATAAGAGAAGAAAAGAAGGAGAAGAACTGTGTTTGGTGAGGTACAGTGACATTGAGATGGTCGGTGATATCGATGACCGTAAAAGCACAACATGGGTCATTTTCTTTTTGGGAACAAGTGTGATTAGTTGGCTATCATAGAAGCAAAAGGTTGTTGCACTCTCATCATGTGAAGTAGAGTTCATATAAGCAGCATCAGCCGCTTGCCAGGGAGTGTGGTTGGAATGCCTCCTTGGTGATCTTCTGAACTGGAGTCTCGGTAAGGTGGTTCTAAAAGTCAACAATAAATCTGCCATTTCTCTGTGTACGAATCTGGTGTATCATGATAGAAGTAAACATATCGACACTCGGTTTCACTACATCAGAGAATGCATGGAAGAAGGAAGAATTGAAGTCAAATACACAAGCAAATGCATGGAAGAAGGAAGAATTGAAGTCAAATACACAAGCACTAAATAACAGCTTGCAAATATTCTGACCAAACCATTGGGAAGGTTAAAGTTTTTGGAGATGAGGAGAAAGGTCGAGATACAGGTTGTGACGAAGGAGCAACAAGTTTAGAGAGGTGATTGTTAGTTGTAAGCTTGCTGTGTCGTTTTGCTTTTACTTATCTCTTACAGTTTGTAAAGTGCCGAACCGAATTCGGTATAGAATAATGCCCCGTTTGGCACGGCTCCACTTCACAAGTGGAGCTGTTTTTTTTTGCTTCAGCTCCACGAACAGCTCCACCGGTGGAGCTGGAGCTGTTTTGGTAGACTGTTTGGCAAAACAGCTCCACCTGTTTTATCATGCATGGTTGAGAGATGTCAATTGTCCAATATACCCCTGTCTATTTGGCTTGTAGTAACATCAAGAGCTGTATATTTCTACATGATTTTTCATCCGAGTAAATTTGAATTCAAAAAAAAAATTAAATTTAAAATAACACAAAGTATTAGCAACCAATATTTAATGCCGGCGGCGCTCCCTTCACAGTCGAAGACGAGAAGACCGAACAGAGGAACGGGAACGGGAGAATAGAAGAGCCGGTGGCAGATCGCGTAAATTCATGAAAGTACAAGGGCAGTGGCATGCGGGCCTGCGGGTGGAGCCGGGTGGAGCTACTTTTTTCAGCTCCATCTCGTACATATCTTTTGTCTCAGCATGTTTTAAGGGACTTCTTGGGTGGAGCTATTTTGTTTTACCCCGTTTGGCACAAAACGGCTCCAAACAGCTCCAGGAGCCGGTGGTGGAGCTGTGCCAAACGGGGCCTAAGTTTGGTAGGATATGTTTCAGTTTTGGTATTCTATCAATGATAGCCTAAATCTAGGGGTTTTGCTTTAGGAAGGTGTGTGCTGTTATATAAAGAAAAATCCCGAAAAGATGCAGATTGATTGCACCGCAAAACCCTGTTTTCTTTCTCTGTCTTTCGACAGCTGAAGGTAGCTTTAAAGTTTGCTGGATGAACTATTCACCATTTGGCAAAGTTTGCGCGGTCATCCTGGTGGGGTCGCCATGGTTACCAGTATACGCGATGGACTTCGGGTTTGAGTCGGGAGGCTAGCGAGGGCAGAGCTGGCATCCATGAACCACGATGGCGAGATGGTGCTCATTGCCGGGCGGGCAGCTGGCTCGGTGCAAGCGTCTGTGGCTATTGCCGTGGACAAGATGCCAGCGTTCCGGGAGATGTTTGCGGTTGACGGCGGCAAGCGCGACGGCGGCGGCCGTGCATGAAGGTCTTGCCCGTGTAGTGTTTTGGCGCTTGGATGTTGCTGGTTTTCAGTAAGCGTAGATGTTGCAGCGAGATATCCGCATTCCATTTTGTGTGTTGCTATGCTCATCTTGTTGTTTGTAATACCCCTTTATTCTTTTTTACTTGATGTTTTTTTTTACGATTTTTAAGATGTGATTTTAACCGTAACTTTTTATAATTTTACACTAAGATATGTTAATAAAATTGTATTATCATAAAAGATTTCTAAGATAAATCTAGTGGTATAATTTTTATATAGCCAGTTTAGACAATTTTAAATTTATTAGTAGTTAAATTTTTAAAAAATTTGACGATACGAATTTTAGAAAGACAGTAAAAAGAACGAAGCGAGTAGAATATGTCTCTGAAGGGACTATGCGGTCGACTTATATTGTAAAGCCGAAAAGCCTCGTTGCTCCGATGATTATGGTGATAGGTTCCGAAATTTGGACACTGTTGGACCCCTAAACAATTCAATTTCCATTTTTGGCCCCCTTCTGAAATAAATTCCAAATCTATACCCCTCCTCACGCGCGTCGCTCCGCTGCCGCCACGTCGCCGATCGTGCGGTCGGGACCGCGACGATCGCCTGCGCGCGCTGGCTGAGCGCCGCGACCGCCCGCCAGTAGCGTCCCTCGCTCGAAGCGCGTCCGCCCGCCGACCGCGCGTCTCCCGCCCGACCGCGCGTCTCGACGCCCGAGCGCGTGTGCCACATGAGCGCGTTTGCCGGCTGCCCGCGCCCGCGCGCGTCTTGACGCCCGACCAAGGCGTCTGTGCAGCCGACCGACAAAATTTGTATTGATTGTGTATATATATTTATACATATATAAAGTTATTGTTTAAAAATTTATTTGTATATATAAAATGAGTGGAAAAATATGAATTTGAAGTGGAGTCCATCAGATCTTGCTTTTGTAATTTTTGTGCAAATTTGAAAATTTAAAATATTGTTTAAGAGAGTCTGAAAGAAATTTGTGTGAAGTAACGATTAGCGTATTTGTGATTTTCATATATTCTGACCGTGAAAAATGTGTTGAACTCGACAATAACAAATTTCGATCATGGTATGTTGTTTTATTGGAAGTAATTTAAAGAAAAATTTTTGAGCACAAATGTGATATGAACAATTGAAGGAAATGAAGGAAAGTGATATTGAACACGTATGATTATAAGTTTTGTTAATTTTGTAGTTGTGAATCAGAAAAAAATTTGCAAAAATTGTAAAACAAGTTTATGTTGATTATATGTTGTAGATGCATAAAAAATTTGGGTAAAATTTTTTTAGGAACGATTGTGCGTAGAACGATCGATATATAAAGTGGTAAGTGATGTTTGTATGTTTTGTTAATTTTGTAGTTATAAACGAACTGCGTAAAAATCAGATAAAGTTGCAATAGAAGTTTATGTTCAATGTAAGTTGTAGATGCATAAAAATATTTGGTAAATTTTTTTAGGAACGATTGACTGTAGAACGGTCGATACATAAAGTGGTAAGTGAATTTTAGGGTTTGGTCTGTTTTTAGGGTTTACAATCTCCGTGATTGTTTTCAGTTTTGGCAATTTTGTAGTTATAAACTGGATAAAAATCAGATAAAGTTGTAATAAAAGATTATGTTCATTGTAAGTTGTAGATGCATAAAAACTTTTGGTAAATTTTTTTAGGAAAGATTGACCGTAGAGCAGTCCATACATAAAGTGGTAAGTGATATTTTGAAGGTGAGGACCGCTATGTTAATATTGTTAAATGAGGTGCTACGTGAATCATGGAATGCGAAAATACGAGATATTAAACTTCATAATACAGTTGGGAGTAACATGTCGCGTAGATTTTTATTACATGCATAACATATAGCATGATTGCGACTAACCCACCCAGCTGCTCTGCGACGACCTCATTGTGTGGACCGGGCCACTTTCCTTCCTTGCCCTCGGCGTTGAACTCCTCCGCGGCCTCTTTTGCCTTAGCCGCAATTTCCCTCTTTCTCTCGCGCTCCATCTCGCGAGCCTCCCGCCCCTACGCGTGCACGCTTCAAGATGAGCTTGCGTCTCATGGCTGTATACGCAGGTGTGCTCGTGCTTGCGGCGCTCCTCCTCCAACAACTCCTCCTTTGTGACATTCCACTCCTCGAAGTCGAGGTCCATTGGTCTGAGGGTGGATCTCAAGATCGATCCATTTGCGGTAGGCACATAGGGGCTCGGAGACCGTAAATAAAAGAGAGATATTGTTAGTGCGTGTTGTGAAGGAGAAAAGGTAGGGAAAATGGTGCATGTGGTGAATTCTGCATTTGCCGATAGGTTGCGGTGTCAAAGCAGCGGTTGGGGTAGTCCTTTGGAGTAGTTTGCGCAACCCCGCATCGCATACCTAGACCGATGCGGTGCTTAGACTTGAAGAACTTGCACACGTCCCGCACCAACAAAGGGGAGGTGTCTCCCTCAGTGGTAGTTGTGGCGAGCGCTCGGTGGGGGCGTCGGGATGGGGTTGTTGCTACGCGGCGCCTGGGGACCTTTCATCGTAGCACGATGGGCTTGTTCTACCGGGCTGTATCGCCCTTATTTTCTCATCGCGGCGGCATCGCGGGCTGCGGTGACCGTGCTATGTCACGGGTCTCCTCCCAACCCTTCACCATCTTGTCCCATTGCTTCTTCTTGCCTTTGTCCATCCCGGTTGGGTGAGGAAGCGCGATGTAGTATGGGGTTTGGATGTGCAATGTTCGCTGGGAAATGGAATGCATACCAATTTATAGGGGCCGTTTGTCTCTACTAAATGCGTGTAAAGATGGTCCGCGTGGTCGTAGCTTGATGAGTAAAGATGGGAGTGCTGCGATATCACTGAAAAAGGCCCCGTTTTCTCATGTCCTTGCCCAAAGTGGCATCTTTTGTCATCCCAGAGCAAAGCTGACCTCTTGTTGTCTTGTCACCGAGCACATTGCCCTCTTTAGTCTTGTCGCTGCCCAAAGTGGCATCTTTGTCATCCCACCGAGCAAAGTGACCTCTTTTGTCATATCACCGAGCAAAGCTGCCCGCTTTATCATGTCCTGCGCAAAAGGCGGCATGTGTTGTCATCTCCCGAGCAAAGCTGCCTCGTTTTGTCATGTCGTGACCACAGTGCCATGTATTGTCATCTCACCGAGCAAAGCTTGCCTCTTTTGTCATTTGACCGAGGACAATCGCTCTCTTTAGTAATGTCCTTGCCCAAAGTGGCATATTTTGGCATCCCACGGAGGACAATCGCTCTCTTTAGTAATCACGAATTGGCTATACTCATGCCTTTTGGCATTGTTTAGGTGTTTAGCTCTCGCCAATGGCCTCTTATCTCTAAATCTGAGCATCGATGCACACTCAGTCACCCAAGCTAGAAATGATGTCCTCCTTATTCAAGCCACGGGAACCGAAGATGATGGCCTCATTCGGTAAGAGGTGTTATTTGATCCAATATTAAAATTTATTTCATTGTCAATATTATGTACATCTGTCGGTATGCATTTTATGCTTTCTTATGTAATGCCTTTTGAATGTGATGTGTATCATTGCACTTGGGACTTTCAGGAATGACTTATTGACTTTGACACTAGCTCAGGGACTGAAAATGGATAATTGATGAGATAGGCTCGTCCCCTGAAGACCTGCAGGAATTTGTGCATTCACTCTCTTACGTGTCGTAGAAAATTGTACCACACGTCATTCTTCCAAGTTAAAGTATTAGCCTACTATGTATATGTCGTAATGGCCTAGCGAGTCATCAAGCAGCTCGGTGGCGGTAGCTTAACAAAGAGCCCGTTTTGTCTAGTCACCGAGCAAAGGCGACTGTTTTGTCTAATCAACGAGGAAAAGTGACCTCTTTTGTCATGTCATTGAGCAAAGTGGCCCTTTTGTGAGTCACCTCAAAAGTCGGCATGTTTGTCTCCTCACTTGAGCATGGTGTGGGGTCAAGATTTGTGTTGTCTGTGGTCTTTGTGCGTGAGGCTACCCCACTGACCTATAAAGCGGAGCCATCCCTCACATACTCCACAGCCATGTTATCGGTCACCTCTGAGTAAGTTGTTCACAATCTGTGTAGTTTTATTTCGTGCTCACTCCCCGGACTAGGCAATGAGTCATTTCAAGACGTCTTCATGGGCACCACGGTGATGTGCCCAAATTGCAACTTGGTGGTTAGGCGTAGGACATCACAGACGGCCAAGAATCCCGGCGACACTACTACAAGTGCCCCAATCACTCGGTGAGTCATATTGTTTGGGTTCATTCAAATCGTGGTGGTATGTTTAAAAATCTTCTTGTCATGGAATCGCAGGAAGCTCATGGTGGTTGCCGATTCGGGTGTGGGAGGATGAAATGGGAAATAGGAATGACGGATGTTCGCCGTGAGAGAGTTGTCGTGGGGGTTGCGACCCGTCGGGATGCGACATCGTTTCGGCAGACTAGAGTGGAAGATAAATTTAATGTTGTGTGCTATTTTGTTTCTTGTGTTTATTGTTATCCTCAAGTTGTAGTCTTTGGAGGTTATCCTCGTGTATGTTCGCAATGTTTTATGCTATCTTGTCGCAATGTACTAGAGTGGTAATGTTTTATGTACGGTTGTGTTGTATTTTAGTTCTTGTGTTCGTTCTTTGTGTTGGTGGTTGTACTACTTGCTACATGTCATGTACGTGAAATGTATGAGTTGTTCGTGTTGTCTTTGCTGATGCCTTCTCCTCGTATATGTTGGTAATTTTTATGGAATTTTTGTACGGATGATATCGACTAACCCACCCAACTATTCGTAACATTTTGTCTCTTGGGTGTAGCGTGGTTGTTTCCCCTTTTATCGCGCCTTGAAGATGGCTCATTGCATCCTATGACGTGAAAACTCATTGGAAAGGATACATGCCTATGGCGTGAACACTCATTGTAAAGGCTACGACCTACGCCCTATTTTGTTGGTTTCGTAGTGATAGGCTTTTCGAGTAGCAATAAATGTTCCTATGTAGGCTTTTGAGTAGCAATAAATGTTCGTATGAAGGCTTTTCAGATCGTAGTCTTTATGTAGGCGGTTTAGCGGCATGTGTTGTCATCTAAGCGAGCAAAGCTGCCCGATTTGTCATATCATCGCATAAAGCGGCATGTGTTGTCATCTCACCGAGTAAAGCTGAGCGCTTTTGTCTTGTGTCTGCGCAGCGCCATCTTTTGTCCCGCCATTCGATATAAATAGCACGGTAGAGGTCCCATGAAGTTGTAGCTAGAAAACCACAGAATCGAACAAAGAACATACCATGGCGGAAGATGAGGGCGATCGGATATGGGTCACAAGGAAGACCTTCCCTTGGAAAGGAGGAGATGTTAGGACCACGCATACCGCTTGCTACCAAGCGGCGTGCGCAACCAGCGTGGCGAAATGTAGACACAATGAGTGCGTGGTCGTGCGAGGTCTGGAAGGGCGAGCGATGGCGGGCACCGTTTCTTCCGATGCCCACGCTCGGGTACAAATTACTAATAGTACATTTTTATTGCTTATGGACCCTCCATGTTTACTATCATTTTCGCGGATGGCGAAATCGACTTCTCCGCTGGATCGACCCTCCTCATGAGCGGTATATTGACCGTTATGTGGGTACTTTATGGGACCGAATAATGGACTTGGAGTACCGAATGGAGACTCTCAATGAGGAGAACAATGAGCTCCGCCAGCGGATGCAACGCGAGAGGGGAAACGAGGAGGTTGTCAACATAGGAAGCTCTTATGATCCCACATGTTGCTGCGCGAACCCGAGCTGCATATGTGCGTGCCACTACCACGATGGCCGGCCCGTCCGAGGCCCCTCGTGATTCTCCATGTGGGTGCCACGAGGCTCGTTTGGCATGTAGGCCACGAGTGCGGAATGTGTTGATCTTTGTGCGAGGGATTGTTGTGTTCATGTTTTGGGTGTAGAAGTTTGCATAAATTCATGCGTATGTGCAATGTATGTGTTGTTTCGTGTTGTAAGTGCATGGCCTTTGCATTTTCTGTGACCTTCATATTCTCGTGCCCTCTTTCCATAACGATGTAATGTGCAACGTTGTTAAGCATGTGATGAATTGGTTGTTATGTACGTGGAGTTGTTATCACAAGGCAAAAAAATTGTCGTCAAGCTTTGTCTTCTCCCGCTACCCCGTGTTGTCATCTCTCGTTGGTTGTACGCGTACTAAATCAAAGAACTTAGAGCAACCCTTGGGCACTGAAACCATCTTTGAACATCAAACCATCAAGCACTTGAAAAACATCACAAATATTACTAAAGCACAATTTAAAAATTCATTCATCATCTCGTCGTCGCCATTTGCCTAAATGCGGCGCATATGATCCTACGAGAAGGTGAACCTACTAGGGAGCGGGGTGCATCGCGAAGATCGTAGTGCGAGGGGTGTGGCCGAGGCGGCGGTGGGTACAACTCAGGTGGGCGATTGACGGCGGTGGTCATAAAGCATAGAGCTCACCCGGTCGGAGGAGGTGCCTACGTCCCGCTTAGATGGTACAACCAATTAGACAATGGAAAGTACGGAAATTGTTCATAATGAAATACACACGTTTAGTGCATACCGGGTATGTGGTGGTGAAATGAGGATGTCGACGGAAGTCCCCATGTACTCGTGCGATGTCATGCCTTGATAGGTCGGCACAACCCACTGTCCGGTCATATAGGTTGATGCACTGCCCCGGGAGATACGAGGGCATCTGCCCCTCTGGTTGGTCCGGCGAGTCGGCGCATTTGTGCAGAGTGGGCCCCTCGCGTCTGGAGAGCGCGGTCGCTCGTCCGTCGCCCTCGTGATGGCGATGCCGTTGCGAGGTGCTATCCGTCGCAATTGCTGCAAGACGAACATGTCGTCGGACATAAATGGTAAATGAGTGCATGAGCAGATAGTTGCGATTGTCGAACCGCCGGGCGAAGCGCGGAGGCCGGCGGCCGTAGCTTTGCCGACTCTCGGACAGCCCCTCGGTTCGTGCGGCGATGGCGACCTCCGTGATGGCGTCGCCCTCCGTAGCTGCGTGCTATCTGTTGCAATTGCTGCAAGTCGAACATGTGCGTGAACATAAATGGTAAATGAGTGCATGAACAAATAGTTGCGAATTGTCGAACCGCCGGGCGAAGCGCGTGGAGGCCGGCGGCCGTAGCTTTACCGACTCGGACGGCCCTCCGGTTCGTGCGGCGATATCGACCTCCGTGATGGCGTCGCCCTCCGTAGCGGCGTGCTATCTGGCGCAATTCTTTGCAAGGCGAAGATGTGGTTAGACATAAATGGTTAATGAGTGCACAAACAAATAGTTGCCAATTGTCGAACCGCTGGGCGAGCGCGTGGAGGCCGAGGATGGCCGTCTTGATCACGGTGCCGACGGAGGCGCGGAGGGAGGTGGTGGTCCCCGCCCACGTCCGCCACGCGTGTAGCAACAACGTCATCTCGGCGACCACAACTCAAGCCCGTATCGTACCCCTTGCCATTTCGATCTGCGCGATATAGCTTACCCACCGAGATTCGGTATTGGACTTCCTATGTCGTATAGCCTCATTAGCCTCGATGTCGATACGATGTATCCGGTCCACCTGCAGTGAAACAAACAGTCAGTTCAAATGTAATCCTGCATTTCGTAATGACACAGTACTCTCGTACCGCCTCGTCGACCCGTGCCGCTAGATGACGGTCTGGACCTTCCTGTATAGCCGCCCCGTGAACAGCATGAGGTGGAGGCTGTGGGGGCTCCCCTGTAGTAAGCCTACAGCGGGTGCGTGCAGCGTACCAGTCAAGGTATGCCCATGCGGCGCGCGGGTCGCGTGGTCGTACGGCCGTGTCTCATCCACAACCATCGTATGCGCATGGTCAGACCACATGTCTGTCCACGTCCGCTGTGTGGCTCTCCAGTCTTCGGTCGCTCGCCCTCTCCTCGATTGCCTGCAAGTCCATTGAGACATTACACAATCAGTACGGTACTGACATTGACACTAATGCAGTAATTAAATTTGGGGTGTACTGACATACCGGTGGAACTCCTCCGCAAGAGGGCGTCTGCCATGGGAGGACATCTTTGGTACAGCCCGAATCGTCTCATGACTCGGTGTGGGGCATGCGGCTCGACGCGATCTTGCGAACACCAAGTGGCGGTCGTCATCGGTACCTCGATCTCGCGCCGACCGGTATGACAACCCGTGGGGCCGTGTTCGCAATTGCTCGTGGAGACCATGGCCACCGGCCTCGTCGGCAAACTCGAGCTCGAACCTCGGTGGAAATCCGAGCACGCACGTCTCGGTCTCTCCTCGCCCACCTCAAGCGACCATGCGTCCAACGTGTACCCATTGTGGGCGCATCTATGGGGTCGTCACCACCATACAAGCTGCGGGATGAGGTCATAAGGGTGCACACGATGACCAAAGTCGGGCACGCCAGCGGTAAGTGTTCCCATGACCACAATCAAGGAGAAGGTAGCAGCGGCTAGGATCGGCCACGGCGCGATGCGCTGCGAGGCGTCACACAAGCCTCGGTATGTGGAGCTAAGCCCGCTGATCCCGGCTATACTATGGTGCCGACTGGGCCGACCATCCGCCAAGGACTCGCTAGCGGTATGTAGCTAGGCCGCACGGAGTCTCGGTCGTGCTAGGGAACAAGACGCGTGCCGAGCAGATATAGCGGTATGCAGCGAAGTGCGTCCGCACCGCGACCTCATCTGCGTCTGCAGGACATGTCATGAAGCGGCGAAGCCATCCATGTGGCACCCACCTGCGTTGTCTCGGATCGCATGACCGAACCGGTGACCAGACGGACCTTCAATCTGCGCCTTCGGGGTGGCACCAAAGCGGCCACGGAGGGGTAGACTGTAATCATCGTGGCGTCTGCGGCGTAACCGTCATCTCCCACCGGAAGTGGAAGGTGTGAGTCTCGGCCTCCATCGATCAACGAGCGACAACGATGGCGCATCGTCTTTGGAACCCATGCGGTAGATCCAACATGCGGGCAATGGGCGCGGACCGGTGTCCCGCAGAGTGGGATGTACCGAGGGTCGAGACGCCGATTCTCTCGGGGCCCCTAAGGGCGAAGCAAGGAGGCCCCAATGCGGTGCCGACAACCACACATGGCATCGGTGGTGCTCGTCCCAACGGGCTCTAGCACTAACGCCATGTCACGCCAAAGAAGGATAACAAGTTAGTGTACATTACAACAAAATGTGCAACAAATAACAACATAACTCACAACAAATGTTATGACAGGAAACGTCACGGAATGTACAAAACATACGTAAAATGTGCACACCAATATGACCCACACGACAAGGAAACATATGGAATGTGCGAAAATATACATAACATGGTAATGTGCAATACATAGCTACACCATCGAGCCAACAATTAGCGTACACCTCTGAATAATACATTACATATGGATTGTGGTTGGTACTACGGAGCGTTGCTTGATGCCGGCTGTTTGAGCACCGGCGAGGAGTGGCCAAAGGTCTTGCATAGCCTACACTTGGGCGCGAGCACGATCCCCTCGCTGGCTCTCATCCATGTCGTTGCGGATCCGACGGCTTTGTCGTCTTCCACGCCCGACATGCTTGGCATCGTTGGGCACCCACTTTATCTCCCGCCATAATTCCTGTAGTGCATGTCTACCCGTAGGAATGGAACTCTGCACTCCGGGTTGCATACAAGTCTTGCATGTCGTAGTACTTGGAGATGTCTTGTGTCGGCGCTTTGGTTCCATACAGCGCAAGCCGCGTACACATGGGAGCATGGCTTGTGCGAAAGTCGGGCTTGTTGCGGTGCAAGATGCTTCATCACCAATCGTGCATACACCGCTGCGCTCCTCTAATTTGACCCATGACATACATACGCCTTAGGCGGACCTCAAACTTCCTCCTTAAGCCATCAATGGGAATTTGAGCAATGTGGGTTCGAGCCTTCTCCATCTTCCGTCCATGAAGGCTGCATGACCTCGAGTATTGCTTGTTTTCCTCAACGTGCCTCGCGCCATCCGGCTCTATTCACAAAGTACCCAACGGTGCGGTTCCAGTCTCGCCACAATTGCCGTGATCGGCAGGATCGGCGTCCTTCAATACACCATTGTAAACCTCGGACATGTTGGTTGTCATGATCCCATACCTCGCCCCACCGGTGTCGTGCAACAAAGACCACATTTCAAGTCGGTGCATTGGTGAACCCATTGTGAGAATACCCGACTCTTGTGGAGCCCCCTCCACGGCCCTCGCTGCTGCATGCACATGCTTCGTAGCCTCTGATCGAGCCGCCCGCAAGGCGTCGAACTTCCGCTCGTTCCGCATGCATAGCTTCTTGAACATCTTCATGAGGTCCTTGCTACGGAACCTTCGTGGAAGTTCGCCGCAATATGCCTCATGCACCGCCGTTCTTCACATCGATCCACGGGGCGGGGCTGCGTCCCATCTCAGCAACGCTCGCAGCGCAGACATCAAGCTCGCATTGCGGTCGGAGATAAGGCACACCGGGCTGTCTTGCACTCGGCATTCTTCAAATTGCAAAGAAACCAAAGCCGACTATCTCGTATTCTCGCTCTCCACAATTGCAAATGCCATCGAGTAATTGGTCATTTGCATCGGCCGCAATCGCGTAAGGATAGTGCCCTTGTACTTGCGGATAGGAACGTCCCATCTACGGTTAGCACCGGCGGCACCACCAACCCTTGTATCGCTCGATGGAAGGCCCGAACACTCTGTCAGAATGAAACGATTCGGGCCCTCCGTAGGATGGACCCTCTCCCGCTGTTTATGTAAGTGCACAGGTTTGATTGTGCAATTTGATCCAGCATTCTTGGGACCAGGTCGTGCGCCTCCTCGACGTCCCATACATACCGTCGGCACCTTTCGCCGCGCCACACCTTCTTGTAGCTCACCGTAGCCCGCCTCGTTCGCTCTGCGCCGCCATCGAACCGGGGTAATTGACACATCCGCTGGGCGAGGTGCGTGACCACCTCCGCAACATAACGTGATGTCATGTTGCGGTGTCTATGTCTCGCCCCGCAAGCTCGCAATCGTGATCTTGCAAAGCACCGTTATCCGAACTCCGTGCCAACGCCCTTGTACCGTTGTGCACGGACTTTGCCACCACATGACCCGTCCACACACTTCACAACGCACGTGTCGGCTTTGACTTGTGGACCCGATCGTCCGGCTTATGTTGACGGCATGTCTAGCAATAGCTGCTGGACGGCACTCTTATTACGGAAGCACCGCCCGAGAAAGAGTGCGCCTCGATGAACCCCATTCTCCCTCCTCCGCTTTGTGGCGAGAACTAGGGTCGCTGCTGTGATGTCGTCGATCTGGGACGACACGCACGCACCGCCCGTGGTCACAACACGACCTACCACCCCTCCAGTTGCACCTTCGCCGTCCTCGTCCTCTCGAGCCGCTGTCTCAACCTCCTCATGCTCCTCGCTGTCCTCTTCTTCCACCCGGTCCCCAAGATACTCATGATAGTCAATACGGCGCCCACCACTGTCGTGCACACCTTCGTTGCGCTGGAAATTCTGCGCACGCCTCTGTCGTCTTCATCACCCACTTCTCGCCCACATGTTCTCCGCGAAGGGTCTTCATGACCGCCGCCACTTCATCTCCACCACGCATCTCGAACCAACCATGCGATGATTACGCCTCTCCACGAACTCGACATACACCATTGGCCTCCCATATATCGCAGCATCGTGGTTGCGCACGACCTCCATGTAGTTCGCCCATGACGCGTCATTGGTCACCTTGAAGTTGCCATATGCTCCCCTTCCGTCATCCACCATTGAGGCATAGGCGCCTCGATCCGTAACTTCTTCCTTGCGGTCTCTCGATCGAACGCTGAACGGACACACCTCCGTAGCTCGGACAAGCTCATGGCGCTCGGGCCGTGCCCGGATCACGATCCGCTCGCAATTTGACAGTCCGCCCCATACGCCCATCACGCGAGACCACTCCCATAAAACACCATCAATTGTTCAATGCCACCATTGCGTACCTAACATAAGTGCATAATCAACCATTTTAGTACACATGTAACAATCGTATCATGTAATTAATGATTTGATTATTATATGTTTTGTATTTCTAAATCTACGATTTATTTGTAACTATTTCACTTTCTAATTGTACCATACATCAAATTAAATATACATATCATTTTTTCCATCAAATGACCTTCATACTACGGTCATTCACTAAGCATACTAATTATACAAATTGTCTCTAATCTAACTACTACAAATTTACCACCTACAAATGCTCCAACATAAATATTTACTTTTTCAACACATACAGGATCCAACATAAATATGCCTAGAGTAGAGTAGAGGTGGTGGCACATATTTATGTTAGAGCAATTGTAGGTGATAACAATAGTAGTAGGATTAAAATAAATTAGAAATAAATTTGGTAGATTAGAAATAATGGAGGTGAAAGTGCAGTGGTAAGCGAGCAAAGTAACGGTATGGTGTGGGAGGAGCAGTGAGGCGTGCGATAAGTTTGCAAGTGGGAAGATCTACACCAACAAGTGCACTAGCACGCGGACCAAGATCTTCCCCACTTGCAAACTTATCGCACGCCCTCACCGCCTCCCACACCATACTGTGCTACTTTGCTCGCCACTACTGCACCTTTCACCCTCCATTATTTCTAATCTACCAAATTTATTTCTAATTTATTTTAATCCTACTACTATTGTTATCACCTACAATTGCTCTAACATAAATATGTGTTTTCTCAACGTCTACACACTACAACTTCATATTTTGCACCTAACTGAAACTACTTTACAGTACATATGTTCACAAAAAAATGAAACCCTATATACACTACAATACATCATGCTAAACATATGCAAGATTTGCTATACATACATAGCGTATAAAATATTGACATAAAATAACAGTAACACAAGATGGTTTCGTTAATTCAGGCCTAATGACATACAAAAAATTATAGTTGCATGGGCACAAAACTTACCTCTTGTTGATGCTCACGAGACGATCTACAACTTTTCTACTTGCCAAGTCCTCGATTCCAAACGAAAACAATTCAACTCTTAGGCTTTCGCTCCTCTCTTTTCTTCAGCAAAAACTAACTACATTACAATACGTAACTTCAACATAAAATACAACATTATCTACACTACAATAAAGCATGCATCATATGTTGATTTTTACCTACACATACACACTGTATGACACATTGACCTATAATACATATATTCACATAAAGATTACCTACAAATACATAACGTACCAAATATTGACATCGCGTATCACACATTCACATAAAATAACATTACCAAACGATGGTTTGTGCTAATCGACTAATTATGGACTAATCACATACATAAATTTTTATTTTCGCGGGCACAAGACTTACCTCTTCTTGAAGCACACGAGACGATCTACAACTTTTGTATTTGCAAAACCGCAGATTCGAACAAACACAACTCAAATCTACGGGTTTTCACTCGTCACTTTCCTTCGCTTCACACTCTCTCGCTCGGCCGTTTCAACCGTGCTTGCGCTTCTGGTGGCCAAGCATTTCTTCCTTCTCCTTGCGCTTTTAAGTTCGCATGCGCGTGTGCTCTGAGGGCGTTTTTAGCTCCCGACGCGTGTGTGCTGGGTACAAGAAAAGCCCTTCATTTTGGCGTGTGCGTCGCTGCTGCTTTTTCATTTTGGCCAAAGAACGGACGCGAATGGCGAGATTCGCGTGGTCGGCCGTCAAGACACGCCGGGCGCGGAGGTCGCGCGCCGGGCGGGCGGGACCGCGCCGCCGGGCGTGACGCGTGCGGCGGGCGGACGCGCGATCGGCGGGCGGGACGCGCTCGGCGAGGGCGCGCTGGCGGCGAAGCGATCGCGCTCGGCGCCCGCGCCAGTAGCGATCGTCGCGGTCCCCGACCGCACGATCGCGACGTGGCAGCTGAGCGACGCGCAGCGAGGAGGGTATAGATTTGGAATTTATTTCAGAAGGGGGTCAAAAATGGAAATTGAATTGTTTAGGGGTCCAACAGTGTCCAAATTTCATAGGTTCCTACAGAAGAACAGATATACGGTACGGAGAGCGCAAACCAGGAGTTGTGACGAAACTAGCCGAAATGTAAAAAGCTGAGCTAAGTGACCGACCATTGGGCCTGGCCCTCTTTCTACAGACCCAACGCCCCTACTGGCTCAGCAGCCCATCCATTCTGGCGCGCACATTTCCCGCCAAGCCGAAAGCACGCGCCCTCTAACCCTTCGTTTCCGGCCGCCCGATCCTCCCGGGGACCGTCCTCGCCGTCAGATCGCTCCCCCCGCACCGACCAAAATCTCTCTGGGTTTTCTGTCCTTCCCTCCTGCCGCCCTAGGGCACGCCCGCCGCCGTGTGGTGCAGGTTCCTCCTCCTCCTCCCGCCGCCGCCAGGGCTTCAAGGCCGGGGCCTGCACGCACGCCTCCACGCTCGCGGGTACAGGTACAGCGCCATCCGGTAATAATTTAACTTTAGACTTGTATTTGATGATATCTTGTTTTCGTGAAGTTTTACTGAACACCAAATTTCCCTAGCAATCAGCCATGTCCACACCTTCTTGCGAAGCTCCACTTACAGCCGCGAACAATGTCCAGGTATATTTGTTCTCCGATGTTGCCTCCTGCCTGCATCTCACCCCCCGCCCCCTCTAATTCTTTCTTCTTGCAGCCGTTTTTTGTACTCCACAAGGCTGCCGCCGCCTCCGTTTCCCCGCTGACATCTTCCCGGGCTCGGCGGCGGATCGATGTTTCCCACTCTCCCAACCCCAAATCTGCAAAGAGGCCCCGTAATGGGGATGAGGATGATGAGGCTGACACGGAGCTGTACGAGCAGCTCCGCCTGGAGGCCTTCCACCGTACTTGGTCCAAGATCCAATCCACCATCAATGTCTGCCTCTCTTACCCCAACCATTCATTCTACCTTATTCCTCAATGCGTGCAAAGTCTGATCAGTGTAATTTCCCATCTTTTTTTTTGGTGCTTCCTGTTAATGTGTATGTGACCAGGAGGTCCTCAGAGGCATCAACCTCAAGCTGTTTGACCAGGTGCTGCAGTGGGTCCAGGAATCCTTCTCTGCGATCCGCTCTACCGTTAAACCTTGCGCCGCTGAAATCCAGCAGCCGTACCCTCTCCTTACAGATGTGATCTGCAGGAAGATACCGACGGCGTTTGTTCTCACCAGTGCGCACCTGCCATCAAATGTTAAACATATTGCTTCTGCTGGTGAAGATTGACTGATTCGATGGGGTTGGACTTCTCACTTTTGCAGAGAACGCGGAGTTTGTTGATGACATCACAACATTTCGGGATCTCGCAGAGCATCTGGAGTCCAATGGGTGTCACCTGGCCAAGCTATCAGCAACTGAATTGTCGGCAAAGCATGGAGTCGGTGGTTGCTTTAGGAGCTTGTTGAGACAGCTACTTTCAGATGTTCCAGATGTGGGTAACATGATTGGGGCTCAAATTTATTGAAGGTGTATTATTAATCCCGACTGGATTGTATAAGCTTTCTAACATCGTGTTGTCTGTTGCTGCTTTTCCCACTCCAAAAGGTAACGGATGTATCTGCACTTGCATCTTGGTACTGTGGAGATGAGAACTATGATAAGCCTATCATTGTCATAATTGATGATTTAGAACAATGTTCTGGTGATGTCCTGGGAGGGCTTGTAATGACGCTGAGGTAAAATTTCTGTTTTATAGCACGCACTTTGTTCTTATATTTTGGGCATGTGCTTCCATGTGACCCAAAGTAAAAATAAGTACAAACCTCGAAGCAGCTGTGATTATGACTACATAAAACATGTTTCAACTTTCAACTCACTTATCATGAATGCTTAGCTCACATTTGTTTCTATCTGGGATAGCATAGAAGCATATTTATTTGTTTGTTTTATAGTTCTTGACTCCTTTTTGTTGTTCCGCAGCACTCACTAAGCCCTGTTTAGCTCCTTTTTTAGAAGAAATCCTTTTGTCCAATTATGAAACAATAAAACATAATCTGTATTTTTTCTACTATTAGTTTCTGTTAAGTAACATGAATGTATGTGTCATATGCGCGGCTACAGTTCACATGAACAGTATATGGTTACTGTTCACATGAACTGTGCGTAGTTCCTGTTCATGCGCAGCGCCGATTTTGTTGGATTAGTTTTTCCGATTTGATTATATTAGTTTCTTTATAGATAATATTAGATTTGTTAGGATAATCTATTTTCGTAATATTAGAGATAAGTTTCTTAAGTGTCAAGCCATCCAATCTATATAAGAATAAGAGTGTATCTTATTTTTAATTTTTTATAGAGCAATAAGAAAAAATAGTCTCTTCCTCAAGTTCTGTTATCCCAATCCATAGTCAAATATCTCATCACACCAAGTTGACACTGCCTGGTCTTCCTCTCGGTGGTGTTTACCCTGATGAACTAAGGTTCATCACAACTTGGTATCAGAGTCAACACTATGGCTTCTGCTGCCGAGAATTTCAAGGCCATAAGGGCCACCCTTAACGAGATGAGTGTCAGCGTAGACGACATGAAAGCCATCTTGGTAGACACGGCGGCTATGGTGGCCAAACTAATGGGAAAGGAGGAGGAGAAGGCACAGGCAGATGTTGTTGTGCGACCTGCACCGCCAGAGGTGTCTCAGATTTCACGATGCTATCGTGTTTCTTCTATCCTTGTCACTTCTTGTGGCGGGAGTCACACCACTGCTGTCTCACACCGATGCCCTTGCTATCGGTAACTTTCTCGACATCGAACAACATTAAGGCCCTCATGCCTTTTCCATCAACCGTCTTCAAACACCATCATAAGTTCTCATGCAAGGCATTGTAATTGCTCACCGAAGTGGGGCTACGAAGGCTTGCAACCATGGCCGCCACCACAGCTTGAGGACGAACTATTGCGAAGGGAGGGAGAAGATGTCATGTGCTCGGTTACTGTTCATGTGAACAATACGCGGTTACTGCTCACATGAACAGTGCGTGGCTCCTGTTCACGCGCAACGCTGATTTTGTTGGATTAGTTTTCCCGGTTTAATAAAATGAGTTTCCTTATAGATAAGATTAAAATTGTTAGGATAATCTATTTTTGTAATATTAGAGATAAGTTCCTTAAGTGTCAAGCCATCCAATCTATATAGGGATGGAAGTGTATCTTATTTTTATAAAGTAATAAGAAGAAAGAGTTATTCTAGTATCTTCCTCAAGTTCTATCATCTCAGTCCATAGTCAAATGTCTTATCCCACCAAGCCAATGCCGCCCGCCCTTCCTCCCGGTGGTGTTTATCTCGATGAACTAAGGTTCATCACAACTTGGTGTTAGAGCCAACACCATGACTTCTGCTGTCGAGAATTTCAAGGCCATGAAGGCCACCCTATGTGTGGTTACTGTTCACGTGAACAGTATGCGGTTATTGTTTACATGAACAGTGCATGGCTCCTATTCACACGCAACACCGATTTTGTTGGATTGGTTTTTCTGATTTGATTAAATTAATTTCCTTATAGATAAGATTAGATTTGTTAACATAATCTATTGCCGTAATATTAGAGATAAGTTTCTTAAGAGTCAAACCATCCAATCTATATAGGGATGGGAGTGTATCTTATTTTTATGGAGCAATAAGAAGAAATAGTCATCCTAGTCTCTTCCCCAAGTTCTATCATCCCAGTCCATAGTCAAATCTCTTATCTCACTAAGCCGACGCCGCACGGCTTTCCTTCCGCCTATGTTTACCTCGATGAACTAAGGTTCATCATAGTATGGGCTTGATTTGAGCACTGACATTGGTTGTTTGCAGCTTAATACATAGTCTCTTTGTTGCAGTGAGTGGGTAATTAAGATTCCAATCTTCTTTGTAATGGGGATAGCAACTACCCTCGACGCTCCAAGGAAGCTGCTCTCCTCAGAAGCTCTTCAACGACTAGAACCCTGTAAGCTCACCTTGGGGTCTCCCTCTGATAGAATGAATGCACTTGTTGAGGCCATCCTTGTTAAACCATGTGCCGGATTCTGCATCAGTCATGACGTCGCGGTTTTCCTCAGAAATTACTTTTTTAGGCATGATGGGACAATAACCTCTTTTATCAGTGCTCTCAAGGTTAGTGCTTGATGTTAAGCTATTACTCCTATTGATGTTAGTTATGCTGTTGTTTATGTTTTCTGCATTTGTCATGGGCACCATAACTAAATCAAATTTACACAGCTTGCATGCAGTAAGCACTTCTCTATCGAACCTCTGAGCTTCTTGTGCATGGGAATGCTTGAAGAGGATTGTGAGGTGCTGTTATTTCCTTTTCCCAAGATAATACAATGTATGCTAATTATATGTTACTACTACTAATTAGAATCGACCTTCTAGTTTCCCTTAAATGTTAATGCTAAACTAGAAATATTCTTTTGTTGACATGAATATCTTTGTTTTCTGACTTGCTTCTCATTTACTACCCTACAGAACTTTTGGCGTGATAAGTTTGATACACTGCCTCAAGAAATGCGGAAATACGGTTTTGGTCTTCCCTCATGCGCAAGGTACAAGACTTGACAACACAGTTTTTTGTCGATATTGTACTTTGTTTACAAATTTGCATTGCAGGGAAAAGAACTCAATCAAGCCTGGCAACAATATAGTAGAAGGGTTGTATGAGATGATGATGCTGCAAAAGGATTGGAGTTCTGTTCTCTTGGTAGGCTCTTGTTGCCCCCCAGAATCTGTGATTTTTATAGACAACAGGCAGTTGCCCAGCTTTATCAGAACTTTTATGATATTTGATGCCAAAACCTCAGATCTTGCATGTTCACGTGTCTACCTACCATGTGAAGGATGCACAAAAGCTAATGAAACTTTCCAATTACTGTGTGGTTTACTCCAGCGTCTAAATTTGATGATATTAAAAATATTTGTACCATTTGAAATTAAAAACACATGACAGAATTCTGGATTGGGCATTTCCTTATTATTAAAGCATGTTTTGTCGATTATTTTTGAATATGCATGGTTCAAAATACTGAATTATGTATCTTGTACATTATGATTATGCAGTGCTTGTGTGAAGCTGGAAGACACGGCAAAGTGCAACTTTTAGATATTTTCTGTGAGGCAGTCAACCCAGATCTGCATACTCAGAAAGCATCAAATAATGACCTGTTCATGTCTAAAGCGACCAGTGAGAATATATCAAGAGGAAAGTCAGGTGCTGGTAGAGGATTTATAGCTCAGGCAATTGATACAATAAAGTAAGAAGATATAATTTGCTTTCAGGTTTTTGGATGCACAAAATCTCTGATTTATTACAATTCACAGAGCTCCAGATTACTTAAATTACTTAAAAAAAAAGAGGATGAGCTCCAGATTACTTAACAGAGTTAATAGGGCATTGTTGATCATTATATAGTGAAGCAATATGGACACATGCAATTACTAAGGAAGCAAATGCGGTTGTAAATTTTTTGGGGCAGTCACAATGCCACATAGTAGTACAGGCTGATTTTGTCATTTGTATGAAGGCAGTACCCTTTGCTGTAATGTTTATTTCCTCTTGAAATTTTGTCCTCAAATTCTGATAAAAGAGCATATGAAGGATTGAAATGTGTTCTATTGGATCAGGTTCCTGCCAATGGAAACATTATTTCGTGTTCTTGAAGTTTGGAGCATCCATTTAAAGGGAATGAATGAGGTATTTTCGATCCTGATTTTTTTAAAGGCGAACTCATACCATGAGAATTTCTATTTTGCCTCTTGAAAATCCTTTTTCAGCGAAGATTATTGACTTGCATACTGTAGGATTCCAGTTTCTGATCACCAGTCTTTCTTTGGTTGCATGTCTTGAATCTGGATTCTAGATATTCTGTAAAAGGGGTCTATTGTTTTGGTTCTCTGATGTTCAAATCGATAATTTTTTGGGTTGAACTATCGTCTGAAGTCTGAACACTAGTCATCACAGAACTCTTTTCTTTCTAACCAAATGGATAATTCATTTGCCAGTTTTACATTTTTAGAAACCAGTGGACTTGTGGCAGAGAACCAAACGTAGTAATTGTCATATTTGTATCGACCACACTGTGGTGCTAGTTGTGAATGTGCTAATTCTTTTTGCAGATCAATGACAAAGTGAAAGAGCTTCAATCAACTACAATCAGCACAAATAGTGTGAGGGTCACAAAGGATAAGTGGACTAGGTTAGTTCCTGCTTTATTTCATCTTTCAGTAAAATTGATTGATAAAAAATATTAAGAATGACATTATTCTTTATAACCATACAATGGCCATGCAAGAGTTGGTACTACCAAATCATAATAAGTATTTGCGATTCATTGGATACACCTTCTAGTCCATCAAGCCAGTGTGGTAGTTTCTTGCATTAAAATGTTGCTATACGTGCTTCAAACTCTAATACATTATTTTCATTTTTGATTAGGTGAAATTGGCTGACCATCATTTTTCATGTTGTATCAGGAGATCAACAAGTAGTACTGGAAATGGAACAGTGCAATTGAATGATAAAGCTGCCATGCTGTTGGATGATGTTACAAGGTAAAGGTTATTGTAAGATTATATTAACTCAGCACCATTTTAATCTTGTATGTCTATAGTAGATCTAGTTTTTCATATCATCATATGACCTTTTAAGATAATAATCTGATATACATTGATATTTAACAGTGTACATCATCAATCCTTTAGTTGATGCGCTCAACCGAAAAAACATGTTTATCATTTTTATTTTGGGTATTTTTTAGAAACAATTTCCAGTCGTTTTAAAGTTTTCTCAGCGTCTAATGTCTAGATATTCAAGCAGGAAATTTTTGGTGCCTGTTGAGTGTTTACCTTTTCACGAAATCATCTGCTTCAAGAATGTTGGCATTCTCCAATCTGTAAGTTTTCCCTTTATTCCCGTTCAAAAAAAGTTTTTACTTTACGAAAAGAAACTGGTATCATTGTTGAACACTTTGTTTTTCCTTTATTCCCGTTTTTATTTCTATTGCATCTCAATCTAGGCATTAATTGGAAACCCAAGAAGAATGGTTCAACTTGATCTACTGAAGTCACACGGCCGGCTTAAATGCTCTTGCTGCAGTAGGAATGGAATTGCTGTGTCAACATCCTTGCATGACACATCAATTATGTAAGTCCATGCATTCCTTGAACTAACATGAGTATTCTTACTGGTATCTGAAAAGCTGTTATGCTTGGAGTCCAAAGATTACTGCCATATAGAGAGATAATGACAAATATTTGAGTGAGAAAAGAAATTGTGCCCTCATTGAATCTTTACTCTTTAAGTTTTATCAGTAAGGTCCTTAAGCTATCGATTCAGCTTCAGTTTGAGTCCTGCTAAAACCTGTAATGGATTTGATGAAATGGAACGTTATGTGGGACCTTATACTGTCATTCCTTTTCAACTGATTTTGTTGATGCAACATGCCATGTTAGCTATGTTTTCCTGATGCGGTATCCACATCTTTGAATACATTATGTGATTTAGTGGAGAGGTTCCAATTAAAGCCAAAAGGATAATTTGGGAATCCTGTTGACGAAATTGCAAGAATGGGTGCCCAGTTGAAGTTTTGAATAAAGAATATAGATTAGAGACTAGTGGCGAAGCTTACTCTTGAGTGAGGTGGACATAAATTTCATGCTGATGTGAATCCCTGTTACTTTGCAGGTGCAACCTAGCCCAAGAATACGGTGATGTAATCAACCTTCATGACTGGTACCTGTCTTTTGATGGAATTATCAATAGCACACATTCAAAAGTGAAAAGGAAACCACATAGTTCTCCCTCAAAAAAGAAATCAAAAGCCACGCCTCCAGAGAGTGAAGCTATGATCCAGTATCCTTGAACTTAATATTTTTATTTAGATGTCAAATTCTCTGTTTAACTAACTAAAGTTCATGGATTTTTTTCAAATACTAGGCCATCATTTTTAATAAGCATTTTAGTCCAGGTAATCCTTGACACGTCTTCCAGAGCGAGGTTCTGCAGAGCTGTCACTGAGCTACAAATTACCGGACTTATTCGGATGCCAAGCAAGAGAAGGCCAGATCTTCTGCAGAGAATTGCATTCGGTCCTTAAGACCTTAATGTTTAGGGAAGAATTCGCTATCTAGGGGCCGTTTTTTTTTTTGAACGGGGATCTAGGGGCCGGATTGGAATGATGGAAGCTCAGCGAGCTAGTTTACCGACTGCAATGTCCCCTATGATCAGTTTCTGCAGATTTGTGGCGCTTTGCAGCTTTCGGATGGTTGCTGTTGATGCATGAAAGTTTGTAACGTTATTATCCAGTAAATTGAGCAGCTGTGGATTATTCAGCTACTCCGTGGGTGCATCCTAAAGAAAGAAATGCCTCTGGACCCTTTCCAAGCGACCAACAAAATGAATGAAACAGCTACTGCTTGGGATTTACGGTTGTGACAGTTGCACTGAAGGTTAAGCAATTCTTTTATCTTTCTTTTGGAGTAGTATGTAACATGTAGCATTAGACATTAGTTCAGCTGGCTCAACTCAACGCGGCCCGTAAGTGCTTGTAATGTACCTATGTATTTGAGCATTTGTATTATGTGATCCACAGCTATACAACTATCTCGAGAGCGCTGCACAGCTATGCGACATTGAGTTTCCTTCAATTTTGATATGATCAATCTTGATACTTTACGTCTTTACCTATGTTGGTACTCGAGGTTGGAACAAAACGCACTTCATATAAAAGATCAGAGGCACCTCATATGACTTCCCTTTCTAACCTGGAAATAAGTAATTTCTATGACGATATGTTATGGTCGATGGAATAGGAAGCCCAGATGAACAAAATGCTGTCACTCAGTAAACTAACGAAGCAAAAGTTGCGAAAGCATGCCCCATAAAAACTCGCTAATCCACAATTTCAGTAGAGCAAAAGAGCCTTCCAATTATCGACATTTACAGCAACCATCAACCAACTGGGAACCACCACTGTGAGCATATATCTACATAGCAAACGGATGCCTCCATCGCGGAACTACACAAAATTGGGGCGTCTGGATGGACATAGGCCTAACAATAACATCTACCTCAGTTCATACTTTGTGCATTATCAATCCACGGGACTGTTACGATGCTGCTGCTACTACTACTGCTGCTGCTGCACGAAAGAGGGCCGTAAATCGCGCAAAAGCAGGACCACTGTAATCAGAAATTTTCATCCTGATGGGTAATAGTCAGAACAAGCCCGAAGTGGTCATTTGGGTAAGACAGCGATTCGGTTTGTGAACCTCCTTGCGGCCTACCTTCTCCTTGTAGTATGAGACACCGTATCGCCTCCTTCCGATCATCTCAATGCCATCGATCTTGAAATCGCCAACTTGCACACAAACTCGTCCCGGCCGCCTGCAGAGTACGGTTGCTCGACGAGATGCCATTGGCTTTCGTGTCGTAGGTCCAGCCATTTTCACCTGGCTTCTGCTCAACCCAAGCATCAACCCAGCCGTCCGGTAGAGGGAAGGGCCCATCTCCTTTGTTGTCCCAGTTCATGTCCCCGCAAAATATCGCGTTGCGGAACGCTCCCAGAATCCTCAGAGACTCATTTGCCTGAAATACTCGCTCCTCGCTGTACATCTGATCCCACCGGGGAGGTGCAGGGCAGGGGCTCTCTAGGTGGCTTGTGGCCAACACCAACTTGTTCATCCATCCAGTGTTGACACTTGCTATGCACAGCTCCCTTCCCATTATTGAGTTAGAAAATGGGATGTGGTGAAACGAATTCGCAGGAAATTTGCCCATCTGCATTTGTGTGCAATCGAATCACATTAGTAGGAATAAAAGAACAACAGGGGAAAAAAAGTAAACTGTCATAAACCAAAAAAGAAGATAAACTGTCATAAACCGAAAGGGGGAAAGCAGTGAGTAATAACACTTCAGGGCGAGCAAAGTTGAGGCACAAAATAGAATCAGGAGACAAGGATTCAACTTCAGGAAGAGAAAAGCTGAGGCACAAAATAGAATCATGGAGACAAGGCTTCAAACACCTCAATTCATAAAAGGACAGCTTATGAGCTTGTTTGTAGTTCTATTTTATGATCCAATGTGTTGCTGTTAGCAATGTGCAGAGTAGCAAGGTAATTAATGTCGTAATGCGCGGCGTGTGCATCCATTCTTTGTGTGCGAATGAGAGTAAGCGCGTAGAACACCGGTCATCTATCTTTGAGTCTAGATGGTCATGGCAGGATAACTCACGTTTTCAGACATGGCAAACTATGGGATAGTGATTTGGCTCACATTATTGAAACCTCCATGAGGGAGGACTACAGAAGTGATGTGGCAGCTACATCCAGTATTAAACCATGGTATTAATAAAATCCAACAAAACGTACTCCCTACTCCCTAGTATCTATGTTACAAAATAAAAGCTATCCTAAACATGCGGTGGAACTCCGGTATCAATTATTTGTTGTCAAAAGGGCTTTCATAATCCTATGTTTTCAATAATTTTTGCTGGCATTATATAAATAGATGGTCAAGATGCATCTTGGAGACCATGAAAAGTTAAAAAGAAAAGTCCTGTATCATGCAAGAAAGAGAGTAAGACATAGTATATGCATGTAGGTTTCCTTAGAAGAGGATCAATGAACAATCTTTCTAGATGCTTTGACTCGTACCATATATGAAGTTTAAGAGAAGGATAACCTGCATGCAGTAATATGGTCTCCTAATAGCCATCTCATGTGACAACAAGCATTTGTATTCTTGCCACCAGTCAGATTTTTGCGAAGCGGATATATATGCAGTGTAACCTCTGTGATTCCACATATGAGGCCCATTGAGAGGGGGGATAATGTAGTTCAAATTCTGGACCTGGAAGCATATAAGGTCTGGTTTGTGGCGCTGAATAAGATCTCCAAGTGCATCCATCCTTCTTTGCAGTTCTATATCCTCCTGGAACCAGACATTGTATGTCATGACTTTGAAGGTCTTCTTATCCAAGTGAGTCTCAAAAGTTCCTGCGGGAAGACATTCAATTTTTAATGTGAATATACCAAAACAGAAGCGTAAAAAACAGCTCGAAAGATGAAATGAACTTCTAACTTGCATAAGGAGATATGAAAACTACCAAGATTAGCAATATGAAAACATCTGCAACTTTAAAAATACAATAAGATAAATATTATGTGGTGAAATTTTATCTAACTTATAACTGAAAAAAAAACAGCGCTTTGCAATAGAGATTAGATCATACATTATTGTTCAATAGAGCACTGAAGGAAGAAAATCTGCATGAACATGATCATTTAGTAGAAAATAAATGACAGAATGGACCAAGTGAATATTACTTTGCATCTAGAAAAGCAGTGCATTTAAGCCGGAATTAGCAACCATGGTAACACCTTAACACAATTGACACACCCCAAATAAGCCAGTCCTCAAAGTACATCCATTTTACTTATTAGTGGCTCACCATGTACCCACAACTCCGCGACGGCCGCCATACCACATGGGGAATGACCGCTCGTTTGCATTCGTCATTAACATTATTAATCGTCCACGATTACTCTCATTGATTTTACCACAATGTCTAGTTTGCTGCACTCCATCAACAGAACAGTTTGAGGGAGGGGAATCAAGAGCGTTACAATCTCCCCTTCTAATCTCTAATCTCTCATTAATTCTAGTCAATTTATCATGCTCTACGATACGGAAATTTGTATGGTGTCCAGATATGTTTACCTCACAAACCAAATCATTAGTACATACAAGTCTTTACGCCCCCAAAAGATCTAATCTTGGAAAAGAAATAGGGAATCATAACATCAGACGACACGGTATTCGACCATAACAAAACAAAAAGCCTAGCAAACGCCAACAAGGAAAAAATCCAAACTTTTGATCCGTACACATAAAGAACTTTAAACAAACCTTTCTTGGCGGCGGGCGCCCTATCCCCTCCATCCGCGTCGTCGCCCTCGTCGGCGCACACCTCTACGACGTCCGGCCAGGCCGCGCGCTCCCTCTTCCTCGCGCAACGCCGGAGCGGGGGTGACCCCTCGGGTTCGCCCCCGGCTTCGACCTCCACGGGTCGCGCGGCATCGCATACGGCGCAAACGCCTGAGCCGTCGGGGTTGGAGAACGTGCACCGGGCGCAGGGCCACGTCGGCTGCGCGCGGCAGGACTCGCAGCGGGTCCCGGAGCGGTTTTCACGGGCGCCGATCCCGCACTCCCCCGCGCCAGGAGGAGGAGGAGGAGGAGGCCTCGACGGGGAGCGGGAAGGGGAGGACATGGAGGAGGAGGGTTTTGGGTTTGAGGCGCCGGAGATTAGGAAAGGGCGGAAGGAAAAGAGGGGCGTGGCCATCCGAATTTTAATTGGGCTTCTTCTGGACCGTCCATTGACCCGATCGGACGGATCCTGATTCCTGTAGTTCGTCTATTGAGGGCCTGTTTGGGAGAACTCCACCAGCTCCAGATCCACCTAGATCCACCAGATTCACCTGGATCCACCGTGGAGCAGCTCCACCGTGAATTTGGGATTCGTCAAAGTGTTTGGTACAGCTCTACCTCCCTCTCTATCCCACTTCCACCTGGGCCCCACGCGTCAGTGGAGAGCTCCATTCTTCTTCCTCATTTGAGATGCACGCTGCAGAGGAGGAGGCGAGCGGCACGGGGACGGCGCGGCCGGCCGGCGCGCGGGCGGTGGCGTGTGGCACGACGCGCGCAGAGGAGGAGGCGGAGCGGCGGCTGAGGAGGCGGCGCCCCGGAGGAGGCGGGGCAGCGCCGCCGGGAGGAGGCCGGCCGGGAGGCGGGACGCGGGGAGGCGCGGCGCCGGCGGCGCGAGGCGAGACGGGGAGGCGGCGCGGCCGGGAGGAGGCGAGGCGGGGAGCGCGCGGCTCGGGAGGAGGAGGGAGGTGGCACCGGCCCGGGGGGAGGAGGAGGCGGAGCACGGTGCGCGGCTGGGCGGTGGAGGGGGTGGAGACGGCGCGCGGAGAGGACGGGCACAGCGACGGGAAGAGGGAAATAAAAGATCGAACCGTTTTTTGTGTGTAATCAGTGGCATGGTGGGTAATTTTTCCCAACTCCACCAACTTCAGTTTGGTGGAGCACCCCTTGAGGTGCTCCATGGATTTGGTGGATCTGGAGTCAGATCCATAGTTTTGGTGGAGCAGATCCACGGTGGAGCTGCTGGAGCTGGAGGTGTTTGGCTTGGAAAAGTGAATCCGGATCTGTTTTTCGTGAATCTGGAGCTGGTGGAGCTCTCCCAAACAGGCCCTAATTTAGTGCTAAACAATTGAAGATACAGTCCAGCATTAGCAAACACATGAAATGAGATGCCAATATTCCAAGACCAACCGACGGATCCAACATGCATGTAGGATGAGATAAGCTTTTGAAAGAGCCAAAATTGGATACACACACGCACAACATGCATCAGGACGTCGTGGAAGGGCACCGGAGAAAGGACGCCGTCACCGCGGAGAGGACGCCGTGAAAGGGCAATAGGGAGAGAATGCCGTCACCGTAGAGAGGAGACCATCGCTGTGCCACTAGCTCTCTCATCGCCGTCGCTGGACACATCGGCTCAAGCACGCCGCGGAGCTTTGCCAAGCAGCCGGTTCCCTCATCTCCATCGCTGGCCGCCGGCTCATGTGCACAGCATGGAGCTTTGCTGGTCTGCCCCCTCCCTCGTTGTCGTCGCTGCCTATAGGGTTGGCCACACGCCGCCGAGCTCTAGGGGTGTCGCCATCTCCTCCCACCGATTTGGGGATTTAGGGTTTGCGAATGAGGGTTCGATGGCTCAGCGACCGTCACGCAGTGGCGCAGAGGCTCGCGACGACTCAGGGGTTCTTGGTGAGCTGTTCGAACCTAGTACCGATGGGACTAGGATGGGGTCACTGGTGGGAATCGGTGGAAGAGAAGGGATGGGGAACATGGTGGCGGTGACCGGATCTGGACCAAGGTGTCAAGATCTAGAGGGCACCATCTCCATCACACGTCGGTGGGCTGGGGTGGGTGGTGGACGATGACGGGCAGCGCTGGCGGTGGAAGGAAAACCCCGGTGGCTTTGAGCCATCAACTCTGATATAGCGGCGGTGGAAGATGAGGATGGGGGAGCGACGATGGTGGTGAAGGAGGAAGAAGGGGAGGTGGTGGCATCAGTGATGGAGGAAGGGAAGGGGTGGCGTTGGCGACGAGAAAATTGATCATTTTTGCCACTTCGAAGAGTGGATTTCGCAAAATTACCACTTTCAAAATTGGCTTCGCAAAAATGTCATGCAGTACATTTACCTCTTGATTACCATGCCATTTGAGCCATTTAACTCATTTAATATTTTTTCTAATTTCAGGAGCTGGAAAAGACATTTCTACCCTTGCTAAGTTTTGCACTACCCTGTTTGGCTCCAACTACCCCCGCTAATCTGTTACGCTGTTGGAAGACGTGATCATTTTGCTTTCCTCTGAGGTTTCATGGCTCCTGATCCCCTGCGCAACATTTTGCAATCTGCAATCTGAAGTCACCTAGCATGTCCCTCCACATTCCATGGTCTTCGGTCTTCCTCTTGTACAGTTTTTTTTCTACATACAAGATAAGTCTAAATGTCCAAAAGTTGAAATGGCAAATGCGTATTACAAGCAAAAACAGAAACATATACACGAACCTGCATCAGATATATTATGTTAGGCCTATATTAACTCATACACAAGAATCATAAGACAGAAAATGGCAACGATAGCAAAAGCAGAAAGAAAAACTCAAATTAGACAAGCAAAACTAGAAACAGCATCGATATATGTGAAACTAACTCTACTGGGATAACAAATAACAAGGATTATGGCAAGACAGCATATTAGGGAAGTTTACAATTTGGATAGAACTCATGAAACAAGTATATATATTATGAATATAGGGTTTCCTCACAGACTGTATTGACATAGCCCAACAATGAAGTATAGCCTTTAGAGTACATAACAGTAACACACCAGGGGAAACAAGGGAAAACCTCAATCTCTCGTGCACAGCTCAACACAAAAAAACAAGGGTAGAAATGTCTTTTCCACCCCCTGAAATTAGAAAAAAAATATTAAATGAGTTAAATGGCTCAAATGGCATAGTAATCAAGAGGTAAATGTACTGCATGGTATTTTTGCGAAGCCAATTTTGAAAGTGGCAATTTTGTGAAACCCACTCTTCAAAGTGGCAAATGATCAATTTTCTCCGTTGGCGACAGAGGAAGGGAAGGGAGTGTGTAGGGGTGGGCACTTTAAACCCGAAAACCGAAAACCGAACCGAACCGAACCCGAATAGACCGAATTGTCGGTCTATTCGGGTTTCGGGGTTCGGGTTCGGTCAATATTTTCATTTAATTCGGTTTTCGGGTTCGGGTTCGGTTTTTGGCATACAAAACCCGAATAGACCAAATAACCCGAATTATTTGATATGTCTCTTGTCTCTTGAATTCATGAACTTAATATGTGATGTATGTACTTATTTGATATGTCTATCATCTATTTACTGGCTGGCTACTCATTGCTTTATGCATGAATATTATTTGTTTTGTTTAGCTCATTACAATTTACAAAGATTTTGAGGGGTGACAAGGGTCCCTATCTTATTTCGGTCAATTCGGTGGACCGAATAGACCGAACAAAAAATTCGGTCTATTTGGGTTCGGTCCTTATTTTTTTTCTGAGAAATTCGGTCCTCATTTTTTAGAACCCGAATTTTCCAAAGACCGAATAGACCGAACCGAATAGACCGAAAAGACCGAATGCCCAACCCTAGGAGTGTGTGAGAGAGGAGGGGATGAGTGAGAGAGGGTGGGATGAATGGTGAATATGAATTAACAGTAGAGGGTGTGTATAGATATCATCCGGATGTTTTCTTCTCAACAATCATCCAAATTTCAGACCGTTGGATTAAAGATCCAACGGTCTCTTTTTTTGAAGGAGGGTGAATTTTTTTGGAGGGGGTGGGGAGAATTTGTGGCCCTTGGATCTCTAATCCAACGGTCACAAATCTAGATGATAGTTAAAAATAAAACATCCGATGATATTTATCAATACCCAACAGTAGATGCCATGGACGTCCATCGTGCTCAGGTGAGTCTGTAGACACCCACAACCCTACTGCAGTCATGCTCTCATCCATCGCCAAACACTAGTGGGGGAGATTTTGGGTGGGAGAGTAGGAAAGAGAGAGGATTCGCAGCTTCGCCATGGGGTGAGAGAGGGGGAAGGGGGGAGGGAACGAGTGGATAAGGCCTCGTGAGTGAGTGGGCAAGATTTGTTGTGGGCTGTGCGCTTTGATGGCTGTTGCTGTTTGGGCCGCCGCAACTTAGCCCTGGGATGAACCTTGGGCCTCAGGCTATGGCTTGTTTCATCTTGGTTTCCTTTGCACAACATAGCTCAGCGAAGGAGGAAAAGACGAGGAACCACAGCATCAGCAAGTGTAGCAGCACGAACTGAAACAATGGATGAACAGTTCCAAGTAGTTAGCCCATGCTACTCGTATTGGGACCTAGCAAGCTTGGCAACATTAATTAATTAAACGCAAGTAGTACTAGCTAGCTACTCAGCAACTACATCATCAACAATGGCAAGGAAACTTCACGAGATTCGATTATTGATTCGTCGGCCCCTCAGCCGCGCTTAAGTCTTCCAAGAAATTGAAGCTTAATCTCTGGCCTTCCAAGAAAAGATCCAGTGCCTAGTATTGTAAAATATTGCGAGTTGAGATAAGCGTGAGGCATATCTAATTCATGTATATCCACGTGCCTATTTTAAGGTTCTGTTCTAAACTGTTTTGGTTTTTAGATTTTAGTTGAAATGATACTCTAATGGCTATTAGTATTTTTGACGTATTTAATTAAATAAAAATAGGAAAAGTAAAAAATATCATCATATATCTATCTATGGATAATATAAAAAAAAGAATCTAACATGTTTGAAACAATTTTTGACTTTCAAAAAATAAAAAACCATCACTGTTTGAAATATGACATCGGGTCGAGAAGAACTTAGATCCTAATTAACCTGCATTATTATACATTCCACTTATAAATCCTCACGTATGACGTACAGGGAGGCATTGTACTATGGTATCGTGTGACTTGGCACGTCGATCGGCCCGATTGAGACGTGCTGAGAGAGAGAGGTGCCATAATATTTGTGAAAGATGATAAATAAATATCAGACTGATGCAGCGACCAACCAATTCGATATTTTTGGGTCTGTTTTTTTCGGGCTGGCTTTTGGTTCAAGCTAACGTCTTTTGGCTCTATTTTTCAAAATAAAGGGGGTTATCGTTGATGGAATCGAGAAGCTATTTAGAGAAGTAATTTTAAGAAGACGTTTAAAAAAATTGTCTTATTTGTTTCGATTTCCGGATAAGTCGAAACAAAATGCCTTTTTTTTTGAGGTTTTGGCTTTGGACTTCTCCAAAAGTCAAAACAAATAGGACAGTTCTTTAAACAGATTCTCTAAATATCTTTCTAAGTATAAAATCGTGTGTGCTATCTACGTTAACATCTTTGTCGTCTATTACTATATTAAAAAGTATAGACAAAAATTATCACCCACATCCTAAAAAATATAACCAAAAGCCGTCCAAAAATCCAAATAAACATGACCTTCCTTATGCGGGAGATTCAATTTTTTGCCACTCTTAAGATTGACCAATTCACTCTGTCACTTACATGTGGGGTCACCTGAGTCACTGATAATGGGCCAGGGTGGCAAATCTGTTACCACTGGACTTATAAGAGTGACAAATTATTAAATTTTCCTCCTTATGCCCTTTGTACGTGCTTACTCATCGATTTGAGTCGACTGGGGCACCCACATGATGGGGCAATGCATTATGCATACACGGTGCCATGCGACTAGCCAACCAACAAATTCGAGAGATCCGGTAGAAACGGGACGTTTTCATCAGCTTATTTTTGCTGCGTCAGAAAATGTCGCTTTATTTGGTCCCTCAGCTTTTGTAGATACCAGATTCACTAAATTTGCAAATCAGAAATTTTATTTTGGCCCCCGTAACCTTTTTCCTTTGCAGATTTGGCACTTGGGGTGTCTTTTTTGCACCATTGGCTCTCTCCCGACCACGGACCAACTAACGGGCGACTTGTGTAATTTCTTCGGCCAGGGGGCGTGGATCCACGGCCGGCAAGTGCAAGATTTTGGCCTGCCCCGGTGCGCGCGCGAATGACTGGCTTCTACGTGTTTCATCAAGGAGACCCGCGGTCGGCTTCTACGTGTTTCATCAAGGAGACCGACTAGAGGACATGAATAGACAGATCATTAATAATTTTTTAATTATTAATTATTTTTATTTGATAAAACTAAGTATGTAATACGGAAACTTAAGACAATTTGTTTTAGCACAAATAAAGTCTAAATCGATAAGTTCATCTAAGTACACCAACAATCTAAATATACGTCAAGGTTTGCAATTGTAGGATGACAAACAATTAATTTAATTCTATGAATGTAAATTGCTTGAATGTAAATTGAGCACAAGAGAACAAACCATAAATGACACAGTTTCTTTTTACTGTGGTGTTCAGAGATTTGCTAATCTCCTCTAGTCCACATTGAGGTAAGCCCAAACGAATTGGACCGGCTCCACGAATTAAGCCTTGCACCTTAAATCCACTAGTGGTAGCTTTTTCCCGCTCCGGCTAGGTGAGCTCCAACCTTCACAACTTGCCAGGTCTTCTTACAAATTTCTTTGAGAAGATCACCACGTACGACGTCTCCAACGTCGTCGATGACTTGGCAAACTCTAAGAGTAATAAGTCAATCCTCTTCGTTTGACTCTCACCATGTGCAACAAATGCACAATCTCAAGTGAATACTAAATCCACCTCTAGATGCAACACATGCAATCTGAAACCTTTCTCCTTGCTCACAAGGTGCAACACATGCACAATTGAGAGGAGAATCTCACACAAGCTCAAGAGAGTGTCAAAGGATGCAGTAAGCGCTACTCCAACTGGCCACAAGGGGTATATATACCCACATCACAAAAACTAGCCGTTGGAAGCAAAACCCCTAAGAAAATAGGATTTTTAGAAATACTGACGGCAAAACTCCAGTACATTCGCTCCCCTCACAACAGTTAGAAAACTAGACATATCAGCGAATTCGGTAGTTCTGATGGCCAAAGTCCGATACTACTATTCTGCGGTAGTACTGCTCTACTCGTGTGGAACTACCGTCATCACCAGGAATGAGAAAACTCCAAGAAGGTGTCTCTATGGAAAAAACATGCCGCTACACAAGCCGGTCGTTCCATAATTCGAAAGTACCACTCACACAGAGCCGGTAGTACCGCAAGCAAATTGGACTACTCACACAGAGTTGTTACTACCGATTGTAGACCACATTGGTCCTTCGACCACACTGGATTGTTCGACCACTCAAGTCTCTGACCACGTTGTCCAATTCGACCACATAGATTTCTGACCACAGTGTTCAGTTCGACCACACATGTCTTTAATCACGCTGGTCTCTAACTATGTTGGTTTCAACCACTAAGATCTCAACACGTCAATCTTCGATCACATGGATGTTCGACCACCATATTGATCTTTGACCACATTATTTTAATTATGTCAGTTTGACTATGTTGGTTTCAACCATACAGGTCTCGACTATGTCGGTTCCAACATGCTGGTTCGACCACGTTGATCTTTGACCACACAGGTCATCGACCACGTCGATCTTCGATCTTGTTGGTTTGATCACGTTGGTTCTCGACCATGTTGATCATTGACCATGTTGGTTCGACCACTCTAGTTTTTGACAACACATGTCTTTGTCGAGACCCGAACATGCAAATCCGGTCTCTCCTATGTATTTTACACTAGTCCAGGATCACGCAAGTGCACACAGTATAAACAAAGATGAAATACTAACCATATCACGATTTGCTAAGAAAAGACTCAAATATTATTGATAATTATCAGAGTAGGACCTTATGATCAAGCTTATAATTAATAGCCTAAAGGCTTAAAGAAACTAGCAGCGGAAAACAAAAATAAGCGTAGTAGTCATTTGACATGCCCACAGGCAATCGATTGGGGAGCGAAGTCCTAATCCGCGAAGTCGTCGAAGTATCCTCCTTCTAGTAGCTCCTACTGATCTGGTCCTTCTTCCTCAACTAAGCAAATATGGATGAAGCCGTGAGTACATAGGGTACTTAGCAAGTTGTTTGTAACAAAAATGTAATATAGTATGCAAGGCTTACTAATGGATGGTTGAAAGGTTAATTTTGTAGAAAGCAACAATTTAAAATAAATACGATAAATAGATTAAAAAATGAACTTTGAAAATGATAATAAATAAGTAATCAAAGGAATTGAGATGAATCACAAGTGAACTGACCAATCACTCCAATGAATCATCCATGAACCAAGATTCACGTAATGAACAACCAGTGAACTAATCATTCACTCCCCAACTTAACCCAACCATATTTTTATGAAAACTCTACCCCTCGTGTGAAATCACCGAGCATTGTCCATAACCGAGGACACGACTATTCGAATAGTTTTACACTCCACAGAGGTTGTACAACTTTACCCACAAGACATGATATTCTCATATTGCCATGCGATTGACACACTTCCTTTGGTGTGCGGCAGAGAAATCATGATAAGGCCTTTACAATGCTCAATCCTAACCCGAATCCGCCCACTAGAGTTTCGCCTCACACCCCCCTTGCGCCTCATGAAAATCAGCGACTATGTTCATCCCAATGGCGAAATCGAAATTGAAATTTCACAAATTAGTCAGCCAGGTCTATCCCATACTAGACATGTGGTTGTATGGTAAGGCTCAGATCAATGGCGCACAAAGTTAAATCCTTAAGTATTATCTAGGAGAAACATCCACATCCTAATATACCAACAACACCTCCTTTACTGCAGGATCATTTGCCAAGGTGAAAACCAATTTTTGTATAACCAACATCAATGACACTACCCATGTCATGGTATATAAATTTTATCCCTGTGGCTACACCGCGTTCCAATATATCATTATGTCAAAATTAATTAATTGATCACATGTGATGATAAACCTAGCGTAACTGCGGGCATGGCTAATGTAACATCCCAAAAAATTTAAATCTGAAATATGTGGAGTTTTTGAATTGTTTTGCAATGTATTTCATTTGAATTTAGAGTTTATGGGATTTTCTGAAAAATTTGGTGAAGGTTCCAAAGGTTAAAAAAGAACAAGAAGAAAACAAACATGTTTAAATAATAGAGAATTAAAATTTAAAATAAGAATATGAAAAGATGATCCATAAAAGACCGGAAGAGAATTGGGTGTAAACATAAAATCTGACATATTAAAATTCTGCACCTACAAAATTTGTGCCAAAAATATAAATACAAAATTAGGTGAGCAAAAGGGAATATTAGAATATATCCATAAAATATCTAAGCCAAAAATCTCTTCTTTTAATTCAATTAGAAAACCAAAAATCCAATACTGAATATGCAAAAATTTATATATTCATATATATATGTACAATTCATAATAAAAATAATCGAAATGCAAATGAAAATTCATATTTTAATGTCATGTAGAAATTCAACTCAGTAGACCCTAATGTAAGATAAAAATCCAAATTCAAAAATTGTGTTTAATCCTCTCCCCATTATTTTTTCCCTCAATCTTTTTTTCCTCTATGCCATGTGGGCCCCTCCTTTTTCTTTTTCTTTTCTCCCCTTCCCCTCTCCTTTCTTCCACTGCCCGCGGGCCCGCGTCCCCCCCGCATCTTCCTCCTCCTTGTTTCCCCGAGCGCCCGGACCCCCAGTTCCTTCGCTCTGCTTGGCGTCAAAAGCCGCGTGACCCGGCCCCTGGCGGCCAGCGCGCGCCTACCGCCGCCCTTGTCCCCCTCTCCGTCTGGTCCCATCGCCTCGCACACCAACTGGCCGCGCCGCACGCCGCATGTCGCCCCCGCCCATGCCCTGCCTTCCCCAGCGCGATCCCCGCCGGCCCCGTTGACTCACGCCCACGCCGCCCGGTCGGCTCAGGGGATATAAGAGTGCGAAGAGCGTCCCTTCCACCTCGCCACATCTTCCTCTCGCTCCCGCCTCCAAGAATCGGCCCTTGGGGCATCGTGGCTCGCCAGCCGCCCATTTCTTCCTCGCCTCCGGCCGGCGAAGGATTGGCCGATTAAAGCCATTCCCGGTCAATTCCTCTGCACTGCAGCTCCACCACGGTCCCGTCAGCTCTTCCCCACTATCACCTAGGCCTCCCAACGCCGGTACCTTGTCGGCGACGTGAGTTTATCCGCGCCGCCGCTGGTCAGCGCCGCCAGCGCACCCTAGGCCTTCCCCAACTCGGTAAGCTCCCCGGTGAGTCTCCCCACGGCACCCTCAAGCTCACACCTTCCCCCAACTTCACCCTCTCCCACTCTAGAGCCGGCGCCCCGACCCGTCCCTGCCTCCGGCCGCTTGCGCCGACGCCGGCCACCCTCGACGCCACCACGGCCCATGCAGACAACGCTAGCAGTTTCCCCACTCACCGAGCAACCCATTTCGGCAATAACCACCCCTCTCCTCGGCCACTGTCCGCCGCCGGCGACCTCAACACCGAGCGCCGGCCATCTCCTTTGTTCTGACCCTGCCCCAACCCTAGCTTTTCTATTTTGCTGCACCTCCTTGGTCAGCCTAGGCATTGCACCCACTTGGCTACCCGTGCGCGCTTAACAATTAGCTTTTCCCCAAGGTCTTGGGTTCGAATCCGGCCGGCCGCACATGTTCATCCTATTTTTATTTTTATTTTTATTTTTGTAATCCTTTTAATTAGGAAAAATTAGGGATAATCCATAGAAGCTAATAAGATTTAATTAAGATTTTAAAGAACTCATGCATGACTTAAATTGGATTAGTTATCATAATAAATACTTGGTGAGCCATTACTATTTAATTTTAAATCTAATTACTTATTAATGGCATTAATAAAGAAAAGTTGCTTTGATAAATACCCAATTTAGTAAAGATACCCTTCATTATAATTAAAATATATGCTTTAATATTTAACGTGTCACCATTAAATAAAACTCGGTAGTAGAGTTAATTAAAAAGTAATAATGAAATATGTTCCGTATAGCAAGCTCTAATGGATAAATAAATTTAAATTAAAAATAAAAGCTGAGCCTAATAATAGCTAAAGTGTAGACAAAAGAATAAGGATGCCAGTAATTAAATATTAACTTTGGATTTAATGAATAATAATATTGATCATAATTGTATATAGCAAGCTAGGACCCGAACAAATGGATTCTAATTCAAAATAAGTTACGTCTAGTAGTAACTAAGAGTACACAAAATATCGTACCACAAAATACTATAAACTCGGACTCTAGAGATTAATTCTATAAAACTAAAAATTGTATATATCGCGTATATAATATACACCCTGAATATTAACGCTCGACAAAATGATACCCAACTAGACTCATACATCGATTCATAGGTCTAACCTAACTCATGGAACTTCCTTGATAAATACAAAAATGATAAAAAAAATTGTTAATAAAAAGATCAAGTCATTGTACCCTACCACAGACCTTGCCTCAAATCACCCAAATCACCCACTAAATTATAATAAATCTAAATTAAGTTTATCTGGATTTATTTGGATCTTTTGAGTTATATGCTTTTATTTGGATTCAGTCGTTTATCGTGCAATTAGATACTGGAGTCGTGAAGATTCAGTGGATAAAGCGAGATCAAACTCGAAGTGAAGAAGAATAGAAGCTCAAGAGAAAGCATCATGTGAGCTCAAGTCCGCGGTAAATCGCGTCAGGCGAGTCAATACTTTGATCATGTTGAACCTACATTTTCTGCAAATTAATTTGGTTTAAATTATCAAATTGCATGCTGTTATTTTATATGCAAATACATGTTTAATTTAAGATTCTAGTTATATGCCCATTGTTTGCACTGAATAATATTACACCTCCTTTGAATTACTTGATTATGTGAACCTTGTCGCCCTAGCAAAATTATAATGGTAACTTTTCGAAAATAAGTCCCTAATTATACGCCCTGCTTAGTACTGCATAGATAATCAGGGGCGCTGAAATGCCCCAAGCATCATTATCATCTTTAATCATGAGAACTGATTTGGACAGTCATGGTGGGAATGATTGGTATATTTTTATATGATTATTTTATGCTCTCAAAACCCCAACTTGCTTAAATATCGGGGCAGATGATTTGGGGGCTGGTATGTGGTGTAGTGGAAGCACAAATTGTGGAGTGTGGTAGAACCGCCCAGGTAATCCTAAGGACCGAATCTTGTCACGACCTCCTGTGTAAAACAGTACAACCACAAGTCTGTAAAGTACAACCTGGCTTAGTAGATTTACCAGACCTTGAAAGTCATCCTCACAGGAGGAGGTGGTGAGGTAGTGCAAGCGGCTGTCTGGGTGACGGCTTGAATGGGACACTCGCAGAGGGTGAAGTTCTGTTGTGGCGGGCTAGCAGGGGGGTAGCCAGCTGCTAGACGTTCAGAAGGAGAACATCCCGCACAACATATGGGACCCACCGCAAGTGGGAGCGACCCATAGGGTGAAATGATGGAAGGGGTGAGGTATTTTGAACGGTTACTGTGATGGTCTGCTCAACCACATGACTAAGGAATCATGTGGGGCAACGAGTTGATTGTCTCTTGTGGCGAAAATGTACAAACTCTGTAGAGTCAAAACTATTCGAATAGCCGTGCCCACGGTTAAGGGCGGACATGGGAACTTAACCAGATATAGTTTTATTTCAAAAACTTTGTGGGGTGGAATTGGAAAGGTGAAGGGCTGCAGATGGCCCTAGTTTGAATTGTCCTGGGTGTCGTCCCAGTGGTAAGTTAAGCGGCTATAACGCTGAAAGATGCTATAGGGTGTAGATGCCATGTAGCGGTGGATGGAATCGGGATCGCTATTATTATTGCATTCTCTTACACATTACGCTTTTGTTAAAAAATGCTAGGTCTCAGGAAATTTCTATGTATTATATTTCTGAATAATGTTAATACATCTCACAAAGTAAAATGTCAGGAAGAATTTATAGAGTCATAAGAAAAGTAGATGGTTGATTGTGTTAACCGTATAAAGTTGTTGGTGGATTCATGTCAAACATAAAGGGAAATCGATAGTGTGGATTCTGGGAGAAATAAATTGATGGAGCCTAAATGAATATATAGGCTAGATAGATGATTTAAATGATTTTTGGAGAATTAGGAAGTGCAAAGGTAATGGTTGGATTACAACACTGATAATTAATATAAATTCTTGAAAGATGTTATGGGATTAATAGGATTTGATCAAATACAGGATGGATGAATTAAATTCTTAGGAAAATGGAGGTACGATAACAATTATTGGAGTATATACTTGATCAATGATATTCTTGGTGGATGTATAATAGTGAGTCGTAGACTTAGTCATTGATATTTTGGTGGAGGTATACTAGTGAATTAGTTAGAGATAGATAATGGAAAATAAGGTTAATTATTGGAAGAGCAAATTATGGTTGTTGATCAATAACAAAAGGATTGGATTGTTAGGAATTTAGAATACAAAAGATATTGGTGGATTAATTAAATGATATTAGATAAATGATGTCACTAGCTGTTTGGAGTTTTAGACAGCAATTGATCAGTGGATTGTATAATTGATGATAATCGCTGTTTGGAGTTTTGACATCACTGATTATAGAAAGTGTGTATTCGGTGGATCAATTAAAAGATGTCGCTCACTGTTTATAATCTTAGATAGCAATCAATATAGAAAGAGTAAGATCGGTGGACTAATCAATTGATGTCACTCGCTGTTTGGAGTCTTAGATAGCAGTCAATAAAGAAAGTGCATTTTCGGTGGATTAAGTCAATTATGGCAATTGTTGTGTGGAGTTTAGGTAGCAACAATAGCACTATGATTAAATAATAAAAATGCTACTAAAAGCGATTTTTTGCAAATAAAATAACCCAAGCCTCTCCTTTGATAAGTCATGCATACTATTTATTTGCATTCTGTGTATTGGCAGATCACTACGCTTCAGCAACATTATTGTTCAGGGTGGCAAAGAAGATGAAGATGTCAAGGACTAGGTCGCGAACCTCCAGTTGGCTGCCTATGGGCATGTCCTGAAGGTTCCACTTGCGTGCTTCGTTCTTCCGTTGCTGCAATTTAATGATTTCGGCCTAATCGGCCCATGAGTAAGTCTACTATTATATTTACGCTTCCGTATGATATGTGTTTTGATATTCAGAACTGTAATCTGTGAGCACTATCTACTGATCCAGGGAATAGTGCGGTGGAATCACAGAGGAATCTGGATTGTAAAATCTGGGTCTCTATAGCTAAGCAATTTAAATGTACAACCCATGTGACAACTAATATAATATTGCATCACTAGATAATTACCCATCCTATGGTGACAATTGAATCATGGTATTTAAATTATCATGGAGGAATAATCAAATTAGACAGTAGCTACCAATACAAGGTTTGTAAAAAAAATAGAACTGCGTGATAATTTAAAACAAATTAATACATAATAGATTTGAAAATTGGGTTCAACATGATCAAAGTATATGACTTGCCTTGGCCTTGCTCAGTTAATGGCTCTTAATCTTCAAATCTTGCTAGAACCAATACATAACGTGTGATCTAGCGAGAGAGAAAATGAAATGGAGCACAAAAAAATTCAAATAAAAATTCAAATGAACTCCAAAAACTTCAAAACTATAACCAAAAGATAGAGATCAATTTTAGATGAATTTAGTAAAAAGAATTGGGTCAATTGGAGCTAGGACGAAAGAGAACGGGCTCTCGAAAAATCTAATCCAGAGAAAGGCTGAAAATCAGAAAAGTTACTATGCTGTGAACCCGGTGCGCGGAATAGGTAGTCCATGGAGGACCCGGCTCACAGAATAGTACAAGACCGACTGGGCAGATGACGTGCGGCTAGGGCTGACGTGGCAGACACATGGTGACACGTGGCAGGGTAAGACTGACGCGGCATGATGACGTGGCACCTGGGAAGGCTTGGCTGCTGACGTGGCAGCCACGTGGCTAGGGGTGGAAAAAAGCTCGTTAGTGGGGCTCGTTGGCTCGGTTCAAAATTGGTTCAATTATACTTGTTAATTGGTTAAACATTAAATGAGTTGATTTCAAATGAATTTGAATTTTGCTCTAGCTCGGCTTGGCTCGTTAGCTTGTTTTTAAAAATACTTTCAAATTATACATAAAATGATATGAAATCAAACTATGTCAATTTTAGGAAAAGCTCAATATGAAATCAAACTATATCAATTTTAGGAAAAGCTCAATCATGAGTCACAACTATTTGCAAAACACATTCGCAAATATAAGTATCATGCTAACGAGAGCTAGAGTAAAGTGAGGTAGAGCTATCAACACATAATGAGATTCAAGCTACTAGATATGACCCATCTTAATAGTACGGTAACCTATACTAGCAATCCGGTCTTCCAACTAAACACCAAGACCAGTAAAAGACTAGAAACACATCCTTAGCCTTAGCTACTCATACTTTTGCCTCGATCAACCTCTTGAAGCTTGATGACACACATTTTTACTTCAAGTCTAGGTCATTGTCTTGATATGCATCAACTCATAATGCATCCTCTTCTTGATGGCCTTCAACTCATGAAAACATCTTTCATCCTGTATCTTGACTTAATGATCTTCAACACATGAAGTCATCCCAAGTCCACAAACCAATTGTCATCAATTACCAAAACTTTATCATTAACTCATAATGGAGGGACTAGATTCCACATAATTCCCTTTTTGGTAATTCATGACAATCTCAACAAATAATGTGATAAAGATTGATTTTCGAGTGTACAACATGTACACAACACTTATATATTCTAGGATAAGCTTTCAAAGCAATTAACTCATTTGAGTATGCGTATTTATCTTTGAGATTAATTGCTTCCAAATCTTACACATCCAATTATCATTGAGTATATATAAACTACACAAACTGTATATACTCAAGGGCTATGTTTCGAAGTGAAGATTCTTAATATATGGGAAAGGGACATGGATTAATACTAATTAAACCACAAAACCTAGAGTAAACTCCCCCTAAATGTGTGCATATAAGAATATATTATGAAAACATATGCACATATTCAAATTAGACTATTTGGTGAAGTTCAATCTATATTTTGGATCCGGGGAATGCATAAGATATAGGAATGTGATATTGAATGCATATCTCTTTGGATTTTCACTTCTTCATCCAAATGAGATTAATCAATATTATAATTAATAAACACGTTAGTGTCACAATTTCATTTGTCATTATATCCAAACCATTTGTCATTATCACATCTAAATGAGACTAGGTAATATCATAGTTGATAAACAAATTAGTCTCAAAAATGTATTTGCCATTATCACCAAAACTAATTTAATGGAATTTGAACTTACATCACAAAAATGGCCATAGGAGACCCGTGCTCCCCGAGCGTAGAAATGGGCTTCGGTGAGCGTGGATGGCCTCAGGCCCTGTGCTCGTTGGTCGGCCAATAGAATTTTTTAAAAATATATTTGAATTTTTTTGTAAAATTTAGATATAGAAAATGAGGTTGAAATATTATAATTTTTTAGTGAAGCCTTGTAAAACAATTTACTTGATTGTGTAATTATTTTGTAATTTTAAATGTTGAGAATTTTTCTCTATAATTTATTTAAGTGTACAGCCTGCCCAAATTTTGTAATATATAAAATGAGCTCCAATATTTTGAAATACATTTTGAAAACTCCTTACATAGTTTAATTGCTTGTGTAATTTTTTTCAAAATTTTATATAGAATTTTCAGTCAATTTGGCCCCCCTCATTCGCTGTAATTTTGGAAGTAGCCCCTGGCACCGCGAATGCTGGTTGTGGCCCCGATCACGCTCCCGGGGACCGCGCGACATGTGGTGGCATGCACGTGCACCACGCATGATGGCCTGACATGGTCGGGTGGCCCGCGAGTGGGTTAGCACGGCCGGTAGCTATGCAAGGTGAGCTGGCGCACACGGGTACCGTGTGAGGCGAGCTGTTTTTTTAAGAAAATAAATTATAGTAATTTTGTATGAAAACAATGTTAAAAATATTTTTTTGTAGAAATTCATAGGTGTAGAAAATGAGCTGCAAAAAAAATTTTATTTATGTTGCACAGTGACATGATTTTTTTTAAATGATCTAATTTTGTTCAAAATTAAAGTAATATACCTTCATTGAACCGGTGGGTGACACATCGAGAAGTCATGCACCGGTTCACTAATTTAAAATAATAATAATATTTATGGATCGATCTGACGGAAATAATTTTGGGGGAATAAAGAGCAATTTTTGTATGTAATACATGTAGCAAATCTTGTTTGTAGGTTGTATTTGTTTTGGAAATAAAAGGGGGGCAAACAAAGTAAGTTGGTCTGTTTGTGATTTTCGGAGATTGTCAAGGGTACAAAATTTGTTAGACTCAAATAACAATTTGTGATCATTGTATGTTATTGTAGTGCGATTAATTTGTGTAGAATTTTGTGGGGACGATTGAGGTGGCAATGATTCATAAATATGAAGGTAAGTGAGATTGTGATGAAACATGGAATTCGTACATAGAGGACTTTGGATAAATGACATAACGATAATGGAGTCCCTGAACCAATGCACATACGATGTGGTTACATGGCATAGTGCTTCTAGTAATTGCTTAAGCAAACGTTGATACTACTACGGTACACTGTGATGAAAGCATCTGACTAATGCTAGAATGCATGTATGTGCATAAAGGAAGAATATGGCCAGTAGGGGGTTGCTATGAAATGCCTTGAACTACTGCGTGGATCATGTCCATTTACCCTTGCAAGCTCGGTGTCATACCCCTCGCCCTCGCCTGGCCGCTAGTTCACACTTTCTCTCGCGCTCCTCCTCGCGCGCTTTGTGCTTCCTACGCCTACATGCCTCGAGATGAGCCTACGTCTCCCACCAGATACGGTTGCTGCACTCTTCATCGCAGTGGCGCTCCTCCATTCTCTAACAGTCGATCTTGGTGTCCCACTCGCAGTTAAGACGCCACTGGTTGTGTGGGTGGATCTCTCGGTCCATCCAACTGCGGTAGGCACATAACGGATGTTAGTGCGCACTTGCGGAGAGAAATGTTATGGGAATAAATTATAGAAGGTCCTTACCGGCTACCGGTAGCGGCTCGTGTCCCAACGGTGATTGGGATATTCGATGCGTAGTTTGCGCAACTCTAGTAGCGCATGCTAAGACTAAGCAACTGCTTAGACTTGAAGAACTTACATATGTCCCTACACCCATAGAGGGGCGGTGTCTCCCCCTTGGGTGGTTCTTACGGCTAGTGCTCAGTTGGAATATTGAGGTAAGGGTTGCTGCTATGGGGGCGTCGTTGCGGGGAGGTGGCCTTCTAGCACGCTTCCTTTATTCATCGTGGGTTGCAGTAGCCCTTGCGAGTCTGCGGGTCTCATCCCACTAGTTCTCTATTTGAGCGAGGTATTGTTGTAGTCGTGATGTAGGAGTACCCCGTTGGGGTAGTACTTAAATACTGATGCGGATTGATGGACACGGTTGGAGTGTAATTTGAATGAAGCTAATTTGGCGTACGCGAGGTAGTGGGCTCGGTGAGGAACCGTATTGCAGCCTTGCATCGCATCGCTGCGCAAAGTTGTGTCGTTAGGTCATATCGCAGCACAAAGCTGCCTCATTGGGTCACGTCGTGCTTTATAGATGCGTACTTACACTGTCTCTCTTTGTCCAGCAAGTACTTACACATGGTGTATTCATGATATTTGAAACTAACCTTCCCGGTAATCACTAGTCTTATGACGAGCTTTTCCAACATCTTGTAGTGCCTTCCATAAAAGCTTTATAAAAAATTGGTCCGTTGGTTGTTCTGGAAGTTGTACTTGGATGTAATGACTAATCTATTGGTTATTTTGGATAGTATGTTATTGAGCACTTAGTTATTGTGGTAATGTGGATAGTATATACTTCTGGATTAGTATGACTAATCTATTGGGTCATTCGGTCACGTCATTCGCGAAGCTGGCTCATTGGGTCACATCGCAACACAAAGCTACTTGGTCAGGTCATATCCTGCGTGAAGCCACCTCGTTGGGTCATGTCTTGGGCAAATGTGGCACATTTAGTCACGTCACGTCCCTATACAAAGCTGGCTCAATGGGTCAATCATGTGTAAATATGGCTCATTGGGTCACGTTGGTACGAAAAGCTACCTCGTTAGGTCATGTCGGTGTGCAAAGCTGCCTTGTTTCGAGAGGGAGGTCACATCCCACTCTACAAGCTAACAATGACCCGTTGTGTCCCAAAGCACGTTGCCTCCCCCCGTGGGCTATAAAATACATGCCCCACCCTATGAAAGTAGGAGCACTCAACCCTGCCAATCGTAGGACGAAGAACCTTGTCCATCCTACAGTAACATACCATAGTAGATGCCGAGGGGCTAGTCCAACCAGGGTCGCCTACACAAGACCTTCCCCTCAAAATGAGGGAGGACTTCGGCCCCTAACTACCGCTTGATTCCAAACAAGTGTGCTTAACCGGTATGGCCAAAATGCAGACACAGGGAGGATGCGGTCGTGCAGGTCTTGGACGCCTAGTTTGAAGGCGGACGGTGTTTCTTTCGATGCTCGCATGCTGGGGTACAATTAGCTAATAGTTTATTTTATGTTACTGCTAATAGAGCTTCCATGTTAACCCTCCTTTCCAGCAGATGGTGATATGCAACTTTGTTCGCTAGATCGATCCTCCTCATGAACGCCATGTTGTGATGTACATAGATGTATTGTGGAACCGAATCTCAGAGTTGGAGGCGTGAATTGACAATCTCAATGACTAGAATAATGACATCTATCAACAGATGCAGGGCGAGAGGGGCAACGAGTAGGTCATCAACACAAGAAGTTTTTATGATCCCTTATACTGCTGCACGAAGCACATGTGCGTGCCAATACAATGACGGCTAGCCACATCAGAGGCGCCCCCTCTGCAACACTCCATGTGGGTAGCGCCAGGCACCTTCTTCTAGTAGGCACGCTCGGAGAAGCTTATACCACGGTACTCTCCCCTGTTGTATGTGGTTATATTCAATCTTCTAAAGCATGTAACTAAATGGTGTATGCGTTGTTGTAGTTGCCATATATTGAGTAGATTGTTCCAGTGTTGTGTCGTGTGCATTAAGGTAGAGGCATCGATATGCATTGAACAAATGTACATCATACAAAGGAGTACAAAGCTGCCCTGTTTGGTATTGTCAGTGCATAAGGCCATCTTATTTGGTCTTGTCAGTGCGTAAGGGCGCCATGAACTTCCAAGTATCTATAGTCACTCATACTAATCATTATCTGTCTGTCATTAGGATACGAAAAGACCATTTTGCCCTCTCCACATTTGGTCTTGTCACTGCGCAAAGCTGTCCCCTTTGGTCTTGTCATCGCGCAAAGCTGCCCCATTTGGTCTTGTCATTGCGCAAAGCTGCCCCATTTGGTCTTGTCACTGTGCAAAGCTGCCTCATTTGGTCTTGTCACCGTGCAAAGCTGTCTCCTTTGGTCACTACGCAAAGCTGCACCATTTGGTCTTGTTACTGCACAAAGCTGTCTTGTTTGGTGTATTCACTATGCGAAGGAGTGGAGAGTTCAAGCTATAAAAGGGAGCCATACCTCAGGCACTTCCCTTACATTGTTGTCCTTCCCCTCCTCAAGCATTTCTCCTCATTCTCTATACGTTGGCCTTGGTTCTCCCTCCCCCAAACATCAAGATGAGCCAAGTGAGCGTCTTGTCGTTGGCACTCACAGTGATTTGCCTGAAGTGCAATACGCTTGTCAAATGTAAAATCTCACGGACGGCCATGAATCTTGGACGGCACTACTACAAGTGCCCCTTTCACTCGGTGAGTCAGTTTGGTTTGAGTTGCTTTCAATCGTTCATTAGATGTTACAAAATAATTTTTCCTATACTGAATTGTAGGATGGCCCAGGCAATTGCTGATTCTGGGTGTGGGAAGATGAAAAGGGCACAAGGCATGACATTGTTTCAGAGGAGAAAGCTGTGATAGGTGGTAGTGAAATGGAGATGAGACATCGTTTTGATAGACTAGAGAGCAAGATGAACCTAATGATGTGTGGTATTTCCTTTCTTGTGTTGATCATTATCTTGAAGATATAGTGCTTTATACAATCTATGTCTGTACGTTACAGTTTTATATCATGCAAGATTACGTTTTACCATGGCTCTTTTATTAAAATGTTATTTATAAGAAATGACGTCATTTTATGTAGGCTGCAGTAATGTAATGAAAGCATGAGGAGAGCAAGTTTGTCTACAATGAAAGCATGAGGAGTTTACCTTGTGTGGAAGTTAGTCGCGAGATGCCTCATGGACCAACAGCTCCTAACATCATTCCACTGCAATGGCAGCTCTGTCCCATTCTGCATCATGGTCAACACGGATAGTAACCCAGCATTGCGGTCTAAGATGATACAAACAACTGGCCGATCATGAATGACCGCTTGCTTCACATTAGCTAGAAACCACAACTAGCTATCCATGTTCTCATTCTCCACAAGTGCGTAGGCCATAGGGAGTAACTAGTCATTCACATCAGCTATGACCGCGGTGAGGATCGTACCCTTATACTTGCCACAAAGGAAGGTGACATCTATCATCGGCATGGGACGGCAGTACTTAAATCCTTCGATGGTCTGGAGGAAGGCCTAAAAGACTTTGCCAAGAACAAAGCAGTAAGGCCCCTTGGTAGGATGTGGCCACTACTGCTTGTTAATGTATGTTCCGAGATTCGATTCTACAATTTGGTGGAGCATTCTTGGGACTAGGTCATAAGTCTCCTCGTATGTGCCGTACATATGCTCCAGGACCTTCCTTTTTGCCCACCATGCCTTATGGTAGCTGACTTAGAATCCGACTGTATTGGCAACATCTGCCAATAGAACCTTCGGTGAAACAGAAACATCTGTCATGATGAGGTGGCTTATCAGGTTCACAACATATGATGACATCACATCGCGGTGCCTGTGAAATGGCTTAGCAAGCACGCACACATGTGGATCCTTCAACACTGTTATCTGAAAGTCCATGGCCTTGCACCTGATTGCTGCACATGGATCTTGGTAGGGCAAGATTCATCCACACACTTGATGATGTAGGTGTTTGGGTTCAACCTTCGCACCTGATATGTTCGGCTGATGCTAACAATGTATCTATCAATGGCCTGCTAAGCAGTGCTCTTGTTAGGGAAGTACTGTCCTACGAGAAGGGTGTCTTCATTCACTACTACAAAAAGCCTAATATTAGACGCCACATCCCAGATGGTTCCCCAAAACCATCTATATTAAATACAATCACAGATGATTTTAGTTTAGAGACTGTCTGCGTTGTTGCCAGCCCTAAAAACCGAGTGTGAAGAGAAAATATCATAGACGGTTCATGGTGAAATCCGTTTGTTAATTATCACAAACGGTTCTTAACAAGAACCATCTGTGAAATTAACAAATATCACATACGATTTTTTATTTTAGCCATCTGTGATACTTCACAGATAGTTTGTATTAAGAACTATCTGTGATAATTAAGTCATCACAGACAGTTTGTATAAAAAAACCGTCTATAAATAATTCCACTATATTAATTGCACGTAGACCTATCGACCCTCTATCTTAAATTCTTAGATCTACACTGCTACTTTGAGCTAGAGGTAGGGCTGTGAGGCCATTTGGTTAAAGAAAACTATTTAGCAAGAGTAATTGTAGATCCACTAAGTTTTTGACTACCTATGGTTAGTAATTTGTTCCTAATTGCTTTATAATTTTGATTTATAACTTTTAGTGAAAGGAGAATTGAAGATGGTTGATCTAGCTTGCTTGATGTAGAGAGAAGATTATTTTATATCTAACATGATTTAGGGTTTAGTCAATTCATAGTCTATTTGTACTTAATTCAATTTAATTAATTATTATTGCTACATATAGCTACTTAATTTAGATTGTACATACATAGTATAGTAATTAATTAATTGAATATGTTATACTAAATTGTTATATGCGTAACGTAGGACCTAAGCTGGATATACGCTGAGAACCGTGTGAATGAACAGTACATTAATGGTATTTTTGCTTTTACAAGAGCTGTCGAGGAGGATATGTTGAATAAGGGGGTGGAATATATGCATTATCCATACATTGACCATGAGAATCTAAATATGTTTAAGAACTGAGTATAGATTGAAGCGCACTTGATTGGAAGGAGTTTCAAAAAGGGGTATGCACATTGGACTAGTTATGGTGAAGAGCAGATTACACATGAAGGTAGTAATAATGATATCACCGATGAAATCAATGATATACCACTGGATGATCATGTTGATTGTGGTTCCGATTTGGATAGGCTAAATGATGACAATCTAGATCAGATGGTTCGTGATGCGGAAGGGAACTGTGATAAGAGAGAGTATGTTAAATTCTGAGGCTTGATGGAGGACTCGGAGAATTCTTTGTTCACATGCTGCAAGTCAAAGTACACAAGGTTATCAGCCATGCTTAAACTGCTGAAATTGAAGGCAAGCAACGGTTGGTCCGATAAGAGCTTCATGACACTATTATGTCTTTTAACGAATAAGCTTTGGAGGAAAACGAGTTGCCCAAAACGACCTACAAAGTCAAGAAGGTTCTTTGTCCATTGGGAATGGAAGTAGAAACAATACATGCATGTTTGAATGACTGTATCCTTTACTGTAAAGAGTAGGTAAACACGCATGTATATCTGGTGTGCAACGCATCCCAATACAAGAGTAAGAATCAATCAGATGATGGTGAGGGAATAGAGGTGAAGAGAGGATCTCCTGCTAAGGTGGCATGGTATCTTCCTGTAATTCCCCATTTGAAGCTGTTTTTTTGTGAATCCAAAGGAGGCAAAACTGCTACGTTGGCACTCGTAGGAGTGTAAGAAGGATGTAATGCTAAGACACCTTGCTGATTCTGCCCAGTGGAGAAACATCCATAGGAGGTTTGCAGACTTCGGTGTAGAACCAAGGAATATAAGGTTTGAATTGAGTATAGATGGAATGAATCCTTTCGGAAACATGAGTAGCCGACAAAGCACTTGACCCATGACTCTCTTCATCTACAATGTTTCTCCTTGGTTGTGTATGAAATGAAAGTATATTTTATTGTCGATACTTATCCAAGGGCTGAAGCAACCTGAGAACGATATTGATATGTATCTAGCACTGTTAGTGGAAGATCTAAAAATATTGTGGATCGAAGGGGTACAGGTATGGGATACGTACAAATGAGAGAACTTCACTTTACGCTCCTTGTTATTTTGCACCATAAATGATTATCCTGCCGCTGTGTTAGATCGAGGAGGCCGACTAGAGGGGGTGAATAGACGGTCTAAAAAATCTTCTCTAATTAATTATCAATTTCTATTTGGGTAAACTAAGCAACTAATGCGGAAGCTTAACTCAAAAAAGTTTAGCACAAATAACGCCTAAAACAATTGGGTTCACCTAAGTGTACCAACAAGATAAACCTATGTTAAGATTTGCAATTCTAGAGTGACAAGCAATGAATTTAATTCTATGAATGCAAATTACTTGAATATAAATTGAGCACAAGAAAATAAACCACAATTGACACGGTTGCTTTTTGCCCGAGTGATTGGAGACTTGCTGGTCTCCCCTAGTCCACGTTGAGGTTAACTCAAATAAATTGGATCAGCTCTACGAATTAAGTTGAAATACCTCAATCGACTAATGGTAACTCTTTCTCATTCTGGTAGGTGAGCTCCAACCTTCACAACTATGCTGGGTCTTCTCACAACCTTCTTCGAGAAGATCATCGTGCACGATGCCTTCAACATTGTCTAGGAGTCGGCAAACTCTAAGAGTAATAAGTCAAGCCCCTCGCTTGAGTCTCACCACATTCAACGAATGCACACTACTCAAGTGGATACACAATCCACTTCTAGATGCAACACATGCAATCTAGAGCCTTCCTCCTTACTCACAAGGTGCAACAAATGCACAATTGAGAGGAAGACCTCACACTAGCTCAAAGGAGTGTCAAAATGTGCAGCCAACATGCCTCCAATTGGCCACAAGGGGGTATATATCCCTACACCACAAAAACTAGCCGTTGAAAGCAAAACACCACGGTGGGCTTTGACCACGTTGTCCGGATCAACCATACAGGTCTCCAACCACATTGATCTCCGACCATATTGTTCGGTTCAACTACACATGTCTCTGACTACGCTAGTCTCCAACCACGCTGCTATTCGACCACGTTGTCCAGATCGATCACAAAGGTCTTCGACTACGCTGGTCTCCAACCACATTGGTTCAGACCAGGTCTCGACCATGTCGACCACGTTGATTTTCGATCACATCAAACTTTGATCACACAGATCTCTGACCACCATGTCGATCTTCGACCATGTTGTATCAATCACGTCAGTTCGACCACGTCGATTTCGACCACACAGGTCTCGACCACGTCGGTTCGACCACTCTGGTTTCGACCACACTGGTTTTGATCACACAGATCTCGACCACGTCAATTCCGACCATGTTGGTTTGACCATGTCTGTTTCGACCACGTTGGTTTCGATCACATAGATCTTGGCCACATCGGTTCCGACCACACTAGTTTTGATCACACAGATCTCGAACACTTCGGCTCCGACCACATTGGTTTCGACCACTTTGATCTTCAACCACGTCGATCTTCGACCGCACAGGTCATTTACCACGTCGATTTTCGACCTCATTGGTTCGACAACGTCAGCTTCGACTATTCTGGTTCCCGATCACATTGATCTTCAACCATACAGTTCTTCGACCACCAACAAATGCGGTAGTTTCGTGATTACAACGATGGTAATTCTGTTCAGTGGTAGTACTATAGAATGCACTGTGGAAGTTTCGTTTTCCCTAAGAAGTGCATATACTTCTGTAGATTTTTGCAACACACATTTGTAAACTACAGTATCATGCACACAAGCATTATCCATGATTCCCAACCAGTTGTAAAACACATTTCAAGAGCCTACTTGTCAAGTAATACGTGGGAAAGGATCTGACACCCTTCGACAAGTATCCATTCCTAGAACCGCAATGGTAAAAGTTTGTGGCAATGAAGACGATAGATAATTTTAGGAGTGAAAATGCTACGCATAAGGCCCTCTAGGAAAAACACGCACCCCCACAGACTCGGCACCGCTGGGTATGCGGGTAAAATACTACTATGGAGGTAGGAGGACGAGTAGGAAATCCTGCGGAAGACCTCCCTACCATTTGTCGAGATCCTTGATGAGCATGCCCAAAACTAGATAAGAGCGAGGTCATCTACCGTGTCGTCGGGGGCCATATCCTTTCGAAACCCTACAGACAACGAAGTGTCCCACCGCCTGGAAGCGTTGAGTGTAGAATCTTCCCAAGGCTCATTCGAGGCAGTTAGAGAGATAGATCTCTCTCCGTGGCCCTGGGAAACAAGGAGCACCCAGGTTGTACAAGAGATCTTGATTCTTATGTTCCTTGGAAATTTGGCTTCCCAAAGGACTCCGAAACGTGCCAGAGTAGGAAGAGAGCCAAAGCCGAGTGCGAGGCACAGCTACGAGAAGACATTACAACAAAAATCAAATATGAGATGCAAAGGTTGGTTAGAGATAAGATGCAAAGGTATAGAGAAAATCAACAAGAAGCCCCCGCCGCTCCTGTGCTAGGTAGCCCCCCAACTATTGGAGTAGCCGTACGTCCAACCCTACCTCAGAAAGCAACCACCAATTTCCTATTGATGATATCTTGGTAATAATTATTATCTCTATAATTCTTGATTCATTGCTAGGCCTGTTGGAGTAGCTAATTGTGTATCGTTATGTAGGTGGCTACGAAGTGCAAGCTCCAACTAAGATATACATCTGTTGCCCTATGCGCTACATGGGGCCAAGGGTATCCATCTGGGCTCGAGGCCTTGGTGCACGGTGTATCTCTAGCGCCAAGTTTTACAAAATTGAACGTAGATGGTGTTCATGCAAATTTTGAGGTCATCTCGCTATAGATGCCCCCAACAACGAGGTCATGACTCTAGGGCAAGCCATTGGAACATTTATCCAGTGGCCCAAGAGGGACATCTGGTTGGAGGCTCCTACACCTGTGTTAGGTCCACGAGAGCTATCTACACTGGTGTGAAGTCCACTCAAGCTGTTGCACCGGTACCAAGTTCACTCGAGCTACCTGCACCAGTGCCAAGTCCACAAGAGCTATCTGCACCGATGCTAATTCCACAGGTGCAATCTGCACCAACGCTACCTGCACAAATGCAGCAAGGGCGCAATGCATCTACATCTCGTGCCCGATCGACTACCATGAAGTTGACATACAACCGAGACGACAAGGGCAAACTAAAGAAGACGAATGATGAGATCCCCTCGTTAGCCCGAAAATTCATGCTAGGTGAGCTATTGGTTGTCCCGAAAGAGCGCCTCCTAACTCTAGGACTATCTTGCTAGAGATTGCATATGTATTACATGGAACATGCCAATAAGCCATAGGAACAACGGTGCTCGGGTGTCAGCGTTAAGTTCATACCGCATCATCTGCAACACAATATTCATGATTGTCTTCACGGTGACCTTTAAGGACTTATTCTTTCTCTTCACACTTGATGCCCTCGATGCCTTACTTATTCGATGCTGGACACTGTAAACGTATACAATCACGGTCTATATTTATTTAATTCTGATAAATGTCATATATAATCATTACTTTTGTGCTTGTGTATAGATACGTGGTGAGTGAAGTTAGATTAACGAAATCACTAGTTGGTTTCCTCGACCCATGCTTAATCGTCATGTATATCATTAAGGAGGATGCATTCTTCATCAAGAATTATATTACGAAGGTATTAAAGGGTCATCGCGATAAGAAATTCATACTTATGCCCTACAACCAGGGGTAAGTGCTACACTAGTAGCTATACTTGTTGATTTATACTTTATCAGCAATACAAACTTAGGTTTAATGACTATGATATACTTGTGTAGTTTCCATTGAATTCTAATTGTAATAATACCAAAATAAAACAGGGTAATATACCTTGATTCCCTAAAGAAGAACAAAATCGACTACATAGTTGTCCAACAAGTAATCGACAAGTAAATACATTTTCCCTATAGATAATTCTATTTAGTCTTTTCTTTCTTCCCAATGACTAAGGCTAATTTTTTAGAATTACGTAGGTCGTTTGCCACGTACATTGCAAAGGTACGGAAATCTAAGGGAGGGATCGACGCCCTGCAACACATTCTAAATTTTTCGGTATTCGCTAGTATACATTAATCCTATACAACACTTTATAGTAATGCCTCCCAAACTAAGAAATTCTATTTTTGCAGTGCCACCAGCAGTCGTCGGGCAACAACACCTGTGGATTCTATGTTTGCCACAATATGCAGCTACTCGTCGGTTCCACGAAGAACAATCCTCAGGGATGTCAATTTTGCGATAATTATTTCATACTTATCAATTTATATATGTTTGCACAACATTGATCTTCATACCGATAGGTTTCATCCAACACTATAACTCCATTGGAACAGGCCGACCTCAAACATATTTGAGGACAGTGTGCGTACTTCTTGATGTCTAAAGTCATAAAAGAAAAATGGGGAGTTCCACAATGTAGAATGAATTTCACTGAGATAAGATTGAGCTTAATTGTTCATGTGTGTATTTGTATTTCGTTTATGTTAATTGATTATGGATATTGTTGTTTCTGAAATGAATGAATGTGAATTGGATGTATATACATTGTGTTGATCTACTTGTTTTAGAGGGCACAGCTAGCATTTCCTGAGGCTAGCCAACAAGCAGAAATAGATTTATGAATAGATAAGAATATCACAGACGGTTGTTAACTCATAGTCGTTTATAATAGTTGACTATCACAGATGATTTATAGTAGAAACCATCTGTTATATTAATATATCACAGATGGTTTCCACTACAAACAGTTTGGGATAGTCTGCATCACAGATGGTTCAAAAATTGTTTGTGATGATCTCATATTAAAGAAATGCTAGTCATGTACTCTGAAAAAAAATAATTTCATCACAAACAGCATAAAAGAATAAGGAAAAAAAGCTAAAACAAAAAAAAACAAAAAAAAGATAAAATTAAGAAGGTAAAAGGCGTAATAATCAGAAGCTGGTTGGAGCGGAGTCAGGATCCGATTCCATCCAAAGCACGGCTCAAGCAGGCAGCATATACAGGGAGACGAGGAAGCGAAAGTGAGGCGCTATGCATTTCTAATAGAATAAGGCGAGAGGAGAGAAGAGAAAGTGGTTGAAGACAGGAAGACCGGGAAGCAGCAATGGCGGACATAGCGCTGCTGGTGGTGGAGGAGTTCGAGCGGACGACCAAGGGGAAGCAGCAGCAGCTTGGGCGCGGGAGCCAAGAGCTGCCCGCCGGCGCCGGCGATCGCGCCGCTTCCACTTCCGCTTCCAAGGCGAGCGAGCGGGGCCCTTGGGCGGCGGCGGTGCTGAAGGCGGCGGCGCTGGGGGCGGCCGCCGTCGACGGCTTCTTCTCCGCTTGATTTCGTTGGCTATGTTTAATTTTTCTTTTACAGAAAAGGATGTTGGTGAAGCAAAAGCCAAGCCGATTGGGTACTCCGCTTTGTGATGTGTATGTGTAGTTGTCAAATCTAAAGTTTGATTCTGGAGTACAAGTATATATAATTCATAACTTTGTTCTCATGAGCTCTGACCTGACCCCCGTGATCCCCTGTCGCTCTGGTGAGTCGTATGCTTACAGATGATGGACAGGGAGACCACAGCCGTGGAACCTCGTATTGACCACCACGATCTCAACGGCTTGATCAACCGCTTAGTTTCCTCGAATTAGGGCATCTCCAATACAACCAACCCAGTCGTTTCTTACCTATCGTATCACCCAAAATTCTAGTTAAAAAAAAGAGAACATGAAAAAAAAATCTTATACAAGAGACAACCCATCAAAATTCTAGTTAAAAGAGAGAGGACATGAGAAAAGAGAACATATATCTCTTACATAAGAGATAACTTAGATATACAAATCATCATAAATAGTGGAGTGTAAGTAGGAAAGTTACGGTAATAATAATAAAAATAATTAGATAAATGATTTTATAGATGAATTGTTAAAGATATTATGTCTCATATCTTTAAGTGACTTAGTCCTTAGAAACAAACTTAGAGATGATGCGCACCCTCACCCTTAGGAGCTTCCTCTTGTCTATCAATGGACGGTGACAACTTTTGCACCGTTCCTTCCGGGTAAAGATAACTGGAATTTGCACGGAACGCTGATTTGTGGAGGATGCTGGTATTTGATAGAACACCAGAGCTTTCGGTTTCACCATAAAGTTGGGTTGCTCCCATTGTGTAGCACGGTGCCTCAATGAGCAGTGCCTCAATGAGCAACCATTTCGTTGTTTTTATTTTTGCAAAGAGCTTCAGAAATTATAACAGGAGAGAAGAACGCGCGCGATCCTTCCATACAGCGTGCAAAATCATTTCGGGCAAAGTTTTATCCTACACAAGATTTGTTCAAACCATTTCGGCCAGGATATGCCGGTATCTGCCGTAGTCCGACGTCGTCTTGAAGCTCGGCGTGAACTCGGAGAAGAAGCTCAGCACGGCGGCGAGGTTCTGCGCGCTGTTCTTGGCCACAGCTTTCTCCAAGAAGAGCGCAGGCTGCACGGTAATGACCTGGACCAGTCCTCATGTCAGTAATGATGGGATGCAACAAAACCTTTTCCGAAAACAAATGCAAGGCACCCCGGATTACTACGAACACCGATTTTCAGTGTTGACAGGAAAGAAATAATGGGCAATAGGAAGTCCAAAAGTACGTATAATTTAATCATGCGTTAGTTGTAATGCATACAAAAAGGACTTCTTAATCTCTCGCCAGCATAGCATGCTGCGACACACAGAAGGAGCGAGGGGGGAAAATTGCAAGCATCGGTAGGCAAATACCTTGTATTTTCTAGCGTAGCGCAGGGCCTCCAGGTAGTACCCGTCTTGCAGCAATGCAGTCACGTAGTCATGGTGCAGGCCCCGCTCCCTCAGCATGTCCACGCCCAGCTTCCTTGTAGGCGAATGTTGTCGACCAAATTCAATGAGCTGCATCGCGAGTTCCTTAGAGGGCTCTAGGATCTGCAGGGAATTGGTCCATGTTCAAAACAAAACCACATTTTTTTAACATCTTAAAGAGATGGACAAACAATATTAGCGTCACTTGTAACACTGAGTGTGAGTTGATATCTATAACTGTCTTACACAATATACTACGAACCACTAATTTTGGGGGCTTATTAGAGGTAGAAAATATTTTGTACGTAGGAAAGCTTTGCAAAGTCACCACAGCGTCCTAAAATAATAGCCTAGTAATTCATGTTAGCAAAATCTGGTGGTCACATTGAAATTCCATGTGTCACATGGACTGAGGAGCTCAACTAGAGACCTGACATACAAAGTTCAGGTAAAGGAGCTCGTCATCAGACAAGGCAGGTGAGGGCACGATTCAACAAACGTACATAGTGGAGGAAAAGCCTCAAGTGAAACTTTGCCACTCATATATAAATAATATTCTAAGACTATATATCCCTTGAATGCGGAAATAATTTTACTCTCTAAATGAAATCGCAACTCAATATTACCATCTATATTTTCTTTGGATGTGCATAGCTTCAGCTGGTTTTCAAACTTGTGTGAATAGTACTTTCTTGAATTGGCATTGTTCCTACCCATTTACGCCCCTCGGCATGGTAAGTACTAAAATATGAAAGATATAACAATTTAAGTGGAATCATATTAGGCAAACTACAAGCTAATGCTACGTTAATACTTAATATATTTAACTATCAGCACACCATAATAAATTTAACTATCAGCACACACAATATGATTGTGCTAGTGTACTTAATTATGAACCACACACTGATCATCAAAGATGGAGTTAGAATAACACACTGACCTTGTTTGATACAAACAATGCTATTTCAGCATAACGGTTGCTACGGCCTAGCAGTGTTGTCATCATCACATAAAGGTTGGGAGGAGCCTTCAGCCCAGCCTTTGAGGCACTGCAAATAAAGCAAGACAGTACTTTTATGTTTATATCTTGTATTGAAAAAAAGGTCGTACTACGTTAAAAACCAAAAAGCATATACCATAACTGATGCTGTGATGTGCTAATGTCAAGAAAATAAAAGAGGAAAGTGGTTGATGGCTATAATCCCTCAAAAAGTGTCTATTGTCATTATGCCATTATGGGGATCAGATAAAATGGAGTACATGATTATAGGGTGTTATTGTCATTTTGCATGGCAGCATTCCTGTTGCATGCCAGTCATGGCACAGTGATATGGACAAATTTCATTTTCTTTTACAAATGGCACGCTTCAGCATGCTGCGGTGGATGGCTGAAGTCCTCATGACCAGAAATGTTAAGTTCTCAAATAGTTCTGCACAATGCTAAATCAACAGCAAATATATCACGAACTAGGAATTTGTTGCTTCTTAACTAGTTTTAAACAACAAAAATTAACAAGAAATACCTTCGCAAAAACTCCATGATGACAGCAATAAGATATGCAGGGTCACCCATCATTTCATCTTCAACAAGCACAAAGACAGACTGGAACATTTCAATTGGCGAAATTGCCACACTAGCAACATGTGGTCCATGCTGCATTGATGTACCGGAAGCCAATGGTATGCTATCTTCGCCTACAGCCTGTGGTCTTTTGTTTGCAGCATCAGATATCTGGGAACCTGCTGTTCCCTGACTTGCCCCTGAAGGTGCAATATCATCTGAATCAGAAGATGTATTTAATAATGTCCTATCTACAGGTGCTGCCACGTTAGCAATTCCATGCTCAGCTCCTGAATTTGACTGCACAGTTCTATTCCCAATTCCACTTGCTGAGTCTGGGTTCACAACAGGTATAAATGTGGTTCCAGAAGGAAGTTCCTGAGAAACCACAGGGGAGCCCCCAACAGGCGGACCACCCGTCTGTTGGTTTTGCTCAGATGTTCTCCTAACCCCAGGAACACCGCCTCCCATTTTCATCAAACGAGAGTATGAATCAAGAACAACATCCATTGCCTTCGCAACCATAGTTATCGGCCTCCTTTCCAGGATGATTGTTCGAACTATAGCGAGGGTTAGTGTCTTAACCTGCATCATAACAAGAATTGTTAAGGTAATGGTAATAGTTGGCAAAAATTGAACTATTAGATCGGCTTATCCGCAAAGTAGTAAAATCATATTACCGCACTCGGGTCTGACTTTCGTCTCTGAAGGAATTCCAAAATCGAAGGAGCATCAGAAGTACTAGCAGCAATAGCCTAGAATTCAAGCTATGCATGTCAGGGCAAAAATGTATTTGTATCAAGGATGATTTAATCAAGATTCAAGGAATTGTCCATTGCCAATTTCTTACCTCCAGATCCAAATGGAGTTTCCATAAGAGACCGTTCTCAGCATCACAGATGAGGTCAGGAATGACAAAGTTCCAACCTTCTCCATAGATAGTCCCACCATACGCACTAGATTGGCTAACTCCAGGTTGAGTTGCTTGCCTAATATTGCTGGGCAACCCTCTCACTAGTAGTGGAAGAGGTGCAGAAATAGGTGTATAAGAATCCATAAATACATCATACAGTATGACAACTTTTGCATCTATTTGATGGACCATAATTATGTTGTCAACGGCACTAACTGCAATTCTGCTTGAATAAGTTGGCAGAGTACCCTGAAATGACAAGTTATGAGTTAGGGGATTTGGGTTTTTTCTTGGTAGCAGAAATAGAAAAAAAGAAAAAATCAGTTAGGATCATAAATTACACGTGTAAATAGCCTGATAGTTTATTCCCTAAACTGACTGGTTTCTTGGAAACTAAGCAGGCCCAAGATGTCCAATTAGAAACGACTCTTACTGCCAGGAATCAGAAACTTTGTCTCAACTATAGCTCCAACTACTTATACAGCTTTCTAGGAAAGGGAAAGAATACACTACAACATGGAAGGCAAAGCATGCAGTTCAAGCTTATATTACAGGCCAGGGGCGGACCCACCCTTCGGGCGAGGCCGGGCGGCCGCCGAGCTCCTCGCCGGCCGGAACCCCCCCCCCCCCTCTCCCCGCGCGCAGAACTCGAAGCGACGCGCATCTTGCCGGAAGCCGGAACTCTGGAAGCACACAAGGCCCAAGTCCATTAGCGGATAGCCCAAGCAACACACGCCCAACAATCGAACAAAGCACGCATCGCACGAGATATACTACACAAGACGCACGCGCGGCACGGGCCAACACCAAATCGAAGGAAGAATAGCGCTAACCCTAGATCCCGATTCCGGCGCGCGCGGCAGAGGCGGAGGAAAGCGCGCGCGCGGCGCCAGCGGAGGAGTCTCGGACGACGCGGCGCTGGCGTCGCCAGTGCCGGAGGCGGGAGCCCAGCGGAGGCGTGAGGCTCGGGAGCCGGCGGGAAGCGGAGCCGGAGGCCGGAGGCGGAGGCGGAGGCGGAGGCGGAGGCCGAGGCGCGAGGCCGGGAGGGCGGGACTCGGGAGGCCGGTCGCGGGGAGCCCGCCAGCGGCCAGCGGGACTGGGAGCCAGTGCCCGGTCATTCGGTGGATTTGAGGAGTGGTTGGGGTCTTGGGGACTTGGGGGCTGGGGCGTCGGACCGTCGGTGGATTTGAGCCGGGCGCTCGGGATTCGGCCATTCGGCCGGGGAATTAGATATTTTGAGCACTGGAGCAGTCGGCTGAGGCTTGAGTGACTAAGTGAGGTAATTCACTGATTTGAGCATTAAGCATTTTTATAGACTATAGTTTCTAGATTTCAGATTTGTGTATTTGAGTATTATTTTTGATAGCTTATAAAATTTTTATGTAGATTGTATTGTAGAATATGTGAACTAGTTTGTCAAAATGAGGGTGCTAATATGCGAATTGTAGTTGTTTCTATTTCGTATCACATACTTTTATTAGTGTGATTGCAATATAGTTTGATCATGGATTGTTTTGCTTTTGGGTACTACTGTTTATTTCACGCTTCTGACTTTAGCCTACATAGTTTTTTTTTGGATCTGCTATTACACTTCGCCATACCTCCAATTTTTTCCTGGGTCCGCCACTGTTACAGGCTATTCCTCATGCTAATCCTAATAAGTACTTTATTCCCAAAAATAGTCCATAATAATGAAAGGCAGGTAATAATTTGATCCCTCTGAACTTTTTTTTGTCAAACCTAGTTGCATGAATGGAATGCCCATTGTAATATTTCACCAACTAGATGGATCTATTCCTCAAACACAGTTAATCATGATCACATACATATTATCACAGGCCACATTGACTCAACCATAGTAACTGGAACCGTGAGAAGACCTGCCAAGTAATTGTTTCAAAATTCATTGGTCCGACCGGTCATTCACCAATTGGACTGGTGGTTCAATTATAAATATTTAATACTTGTGGTCTTATGTGAGAAACAATTTAGCTTAGGGCGACTAGTGGAAGTGCTTGCTGAGAAGGCTGAGGTTGGCAGTTCGACTCCCCCTTAATGCAGAGTGCAACTAAAAGATTGTTTTTTCTGCCTCCCCCCACCCCACCCCAAACTAGCATAGTGTCTGTGCTTTGTGATTGATCTCAAATAAATATACCATAATTTATAAACCAAAAAACATGCAAAAATGATTATTCTCAAATCTAAAAAATTGCATACATAATTCCATGAAATCAACCAACCACATACATATACACATGTGCAGACCATCCAATCCTTTACAAAAAATCCTGCAAATAACACTGTTGTGGGGGTGGCCCACCCCCCCGGCGACCGGGTCGTGCAACTAGTCCAAACATGTAATAGGCTCAATAGTGTAGAGGAATATACTAATGTAAATATACCAATGTACCCTCATTCTTTGTAAATACTATAAGGTAGAGTGGGGATTTCCCATTCTACCACACTCATATATATAAACCCTCAGGAGGGGTAGGAGGAGGGACATCCTCTCATTATCACCAACTCTCCTACAGATTTAGCTCTCCTCTTCTCCTTCTACTAGTCACCTTCTCTACTGTCTGGCCTGAAGCCACGACAGATGGCGCCGTCCGTGGGGACGATTAGAAGTTTATGTATCGAAGGGATTTCTGGAGCGCTCATCACAAATAAGTTCACCTTGTCGCTAGCCTGTTCGTTTTGGGATATATATATATATATATATATATATATATATATATATATATATATATATATATATATATATATATATATATACACACACACACACACACGCACCTCATTAAATATGGCAGAAGTGTTGTGAGCATATAGATCTATTGTGAGCTCTTATTTCTTTTCTAGATCCAGATCTAATAGATCTGATTGGAGGTGTCTTGAATGACTTGGCGGCAGGATTCTTCCGGCAAGGATACCACGTCTCCGCGCTAAGCTCTTGAGAGTCTTCGCGCAACGTCGCGTCTCCGCTGGTCTCCGCGTCGAGCCTCAGCAAAGCGTCACCAGGACTAGCCATCGCCACACGTATGCACACACAAAGCGTAGCATCTATCCATCCATGCACAGCCTCACGAATGCATGCTCCGCGCAGCGGATGGAATCCCGTATACGGCAGCTCCGCGTGATGGATGGATCTGCGCGACCTCAGTCTTCGCTCAGACTTCGCATGCGCAACGCTGGACTCCGCGTGCGAAGCATCGACCTCCGCTTGGCACTCCGCATATACCCTCAACATGAGAATACGTGAGTGCTCACCCATCCATCCATCCATGCAAAGTATTTGTGCTTGTCATGTTTTGCATGCAGGAAGATACGTAAGTGCTAACCCATCCATCCGTCCATGCAAAGTATTGTATTTATCATGTTCTGTATGCAATCACGTACCTAACCATGCATTCGTACGGGAGCCATGCATGGTATAAGGGTCCACCCATGCATGCATGCGTGAACCTTTTTCTCTCTCCACGTTCGTCTGCAGTATCCATCCCTGCAGGTGCCCACCAACTCCATCCATGCATGCACACGTACTGCATGGCCTATGCGCTGCAAGTCTCCGCCGAAATTCTCCGAGCTCCATACGGACTTCACGTCGGCCTCTGTTGTACCGGTTATGCATGCGCGGAGGAGGCCCTAAGCCGGCCGGGGACCCACACCGGTCTCCGCGCGCCCAGGCTCCGACTCCGCAGCCCACGTGCCTTCGACGCGTCGACGTCAAGCCTCCGCGCGACGCCATGCCCTCGTTTTGAAGTTCTGCGCCATGAACTTTATTCATGCGTACACGGATTATACGCAGGCATGCGGGCAGTACCCATCCATCCATGCATGCACTAAAGAAAGCCCATTCACGTATGCATGCGCCCCCATCCATCACGCGTGCATGCATGCAGAACCCTCTCTCTCCCCCGTTCTTCCTTTGCTTTTGGCAGCGCCAAAGCATCAAGCATCCGGCGATGGGGTGGCCGTCGGTTGCTAAACGGAGGCTCGCGGCGTGCGCCGCGAACTGGTGCAGGGGGAGGAGGTGCGGCGGCGGCGGCACGTGTACGCGGTGCACGTGATGACGCGCTCGCTCGCCACGGACGGCGCGACGTCCCCCGCGTCTGGGTCCGCGCAATCTCATCTTCAGGCCGAGGGCTCTCCCGGGCCTCTCCGCTCGCAGGTGCGCGACTTAAGACCGCCTCCATGCCTCCGCGTCGGTGGAGGTCGAGGAGCGGCTGCGCCGCTCAAAGAGGACGAAGCTAGCGTCGAGGAGGCCGCAGTGGCGTTCCGCGCCTTCGATTGCGGCGGCGGTGGGCTCATCGACGCCGACGAGCTCGGGAGATTGCTCAGGTCGGTCGGGTTCGTCGCCGTCGACGCCGCCGAGGACTGCCAGCGCATAATCGACGCCTACAACGAGGAGTTTTTCCGCCGGGCCTCCGCTCTCCGTCGAGCCTTCGGCCTCGCGTCGCCTCCACGCAAGACCTAGCCTCCGCGAGCTGGACTTCGCCAAGCCCCCGCTCCGCGGTCTTCGTCCCGACCTTCGCTTCAGAGACCCCAAGCGACTTCGCCAAGCCTTCGCTTCGTAGTCTCCGCACCGAGCCGTTAGGAGTCTCCGTGTCAATGCTCCGTGCCGAGTGACTCCGGCGAGCGTTGGGCTTCGCGGCCTACGCCTCGGCCGACTTCGCCACAACGAACCCCGTGGTGACTCTGCCGACCTTCGCTCGGCCTCGCGACACTGATCTTCGCCACTGGCTTTATGTGGCGGGCTCCGCGATGCGGCGTCGTAGAAGATACAACAATCGTCTACCCCGCGCTCTGCCACAAGCTCGCCCTGTGCCGACGATGAAGTCTGGCCCCGGCCTTCGCGCGCCCTTGCTGAGGCGGGGTGGCATTCGTCGGCAAGCTTGGCAACGACGAATTTGCTCCGCGGCCTCTGGTCAAGCTTCTACTCCAACGGCCTCTTCCATGCATGCATAAGCTTCACAGGCATGCATAAATCTTCATGTGGCGTCACATGCATGTGCATGCGCCATGGGGTATCTCCGTTCTGCATGGCCGCGGATCCTGCACGGGCGAAGGCCACTTCGGTCGTGGGCCCCGCTCTGTCGAAGACTACAGTCGCGAACCCCGTGCGCGCAAAGTCACCGATCCGCCTCGTGAGGGCCAGGCCTCGCGCCGTGGGGGACATCCGTGCAGGCATTCCTCCGCAACGATGAAGTCTTCTCCGACGTCCTCGATCTTGGCTCCGCTCCGTCGGCGACGCTGCAGAGGACTGCCAACGCATGATCGACGTCTACGACGAGGACAAGGAATGCGATGATACACGAGCCGATGGCCTTAAGCTCGCTGGGGAAGTTGCTGACGCGGGGCCTGAAGCGCTCGCTCCCAGTCGCTGAGGTACTGCCCGGTCGAGGTCGGCCTCCGCGTCGTTGTGCCTGCCTCCGCTCTCCGTCGGGCCACCGGCTTCGCGTCGCCTCCGCGGGCCGGACTTCGCGCGCGCAGCCAGCGACATGAGGTCTGACGTGCTGTTGGAGCAGGACAACAGGTGGCGGAGGCGTTGGTGCAGCGGCAAGTCTGCCCCGCGCAGACAACGAAGTCACCTACTTCGGGCTTCTGGGAGTCTCCGCGGCGGCGAGGTCGCCTCCACACCACGGCCTCCGCTGCGACACCTCCGCGACAAGTAGCAAGTCTGCATGATTTGAGCCCCGCGACGACGTCGCCGACCTTCATCAACAAAAGCGGCGGCTGTGGATCTTTTCTGTTCCTGGAGCATACAGCCTCATTCGTGGCATCGGAAGCATCTTGCAGACCACCAGCGACAGATAAGTAGTTTACTCGCTAAAAACTTTGCCATCCTGACTACAGAGGTGTATTTGCTTCACCTATGTACTTTGCCAGGTTTGGTAGGGGTGTACTGAATAGATCTAGTCGTAATGGGTTTCGCCTGTATACTTCGCCATGTTTTGTATGGTGTATTGAGTAGATCTAATCGTTGCCTCAGCTCCGCTGGGAGTGTTCATGCAGGGAAATGATGCCTTGGACGACCTGAGGGCATGATCCTCCTAGCCAGGGAGCCTGCGCGCCTTCGGCTCGTCCACGCTGGACTCCGCACGAGGTACACCTCGCCGAGCACACCGTCCGTCATCGCGCAACCGTGGACTCCGCGTGGTCGAAGCCTTCGGCCGCCTCGGAGCCTCCTCCGCGCGATCGAGAGCTCCGTGCTATCCTCTAGTCTCTGCCTCCCGAAGTCTTTCGCTCGAAGTATCTGTATACTCCATGCATGCATGTTGCTTTATATACTTCATGCATGCACGCTGATTTACATCATGCATGCATGTTGCCTTATATACTTCATACATGCATGCTGATTTACATCATGCATGCATGTTGCTTTGTATACTCCATGCACGGCACATGCACACGTGATATTTATGTGTGATCGCATGTGAGTTGAGGAGGTGCGGCGCTTTGCACGCTTCGCTTCGCCGAGTCTGAGCTGACCACACCTACCTCGCCGCGGCTTTGCCGAGGGAGCTTGCATGCCTTCGGCTCGACCCCGCTGGACTCTGCGTGAGATGAGGACCTCCCCGACCGTGAACTCTACACAGAGGAAACAGGCTCCGCGCAGGCGAGGTCGCTACTCTCCGACGTTGAAGTCCTCTACAGTTGCGGCCTCGGCGCAGCACAAGTACGCGCCGTAGTGACCTCCGCGCGCTACGTCCATCCATGCATGCGCAGGTGCAACTATCATGTACATACATCCATCCATGCTTCAAAATATCCATTCATACACATGCATACGTGCCTTCATTCACGTATCCGTGTATACGTTCGTGTAGTCATGTTGCATGCGATCATACACATGCATCCATGACGTTTACATATTGCACGCAATCATACACCCCTGCTCGTTTTGCTTGTTACCACCGTCGTCTCCGGCTTGTTTGTCCTCCTCATACGACTCCAACGAGGCGGTGAGCAGCAGGAGCAGGAAGGGCCCCGTTGCGCTGGCCGGTCAAAATCCTCACCGTCCTCTCCGCGCTCCGCAAAGAGGAAGCAACCGGGCGTCTGCCGACGCTGGTCGAGCTCCGTTCGAGCTCCCCATGGAGGTCTGGGCGAAGCTGATGCTGATTTCAACATGGTGTTTGGCGCGAGTCTGCTGGCCTACGTACGAGATGCGGAGGCCTGGATATAGCGCGCAGCGGAAGCGTCTCGGCAACGGCACTTCGCGGCGCCCCGGCGCAGGAACTCGTCTCCACGGGTTTAGACTTCGCTGAGCCTTCGTCCTCCGTCGGGCCTCCGGCTTCGCCCCGCCTCCGCGGGATGGACTTCGCGCACGTCTCCGTGCTGTCGAGCCTCCGCCCTCGCGTACTATAGGCGCTGTGCGAGTAGGCCATGGGCGCCGGGCAGGGGGCACGCTCGACGTCTACATCCAGCGCTCCTGGATCGCCTCCACGTCCATGCACTCCGCGTCACCTACAGCTATAGCCAAGAGCTCCGCCTCGGCTGGGCACTCGCGTGACACCTCCGACTCCGGGTCTCCGCGCTACTAGGGGCTCCGTGCCGTCTTCGAGTCTCCGCCTGTCTCCGCGCAGCAGCGGACTCCGCAGCGTCGAAGTCCACCGCGGAGCCACCTCGATCGAGGCCTCCGCGCAGACGAGGGCCCCCTTGGCCGCCCTAAAGGCAACGGCGAAGGCAGCGAACGACGAGGTGGCCGCTGAGGTGGACCAGCCCGCCTTGGGCGGACCTGCAGCTGCTCGACTTCGCGCTCTTCGATTAAGACCTGGGACTACGCATCTCCGCGCATGCCACCATCAGCATCGCGTGCCTCCGGCCGGCCCTCCACGCACCAACGTGCTGCAAGGCAGTGCCGGTTCTGTCGTCGGTCGTGCCCCTTCGGGGTCCTCGCCGATGCTGTCGGAGTCTCCGTTGACCACTTCGAGGCCTTCGCCGATGCCCCCCGGAGTCTCCCGCGACCTCTTCGGAGCCTTCGTCGCTGCCTTCGCAGTCTCCGCCGAGTCCCGTGGGGTCTCCGCCGACGTCGCGCGGGTAGCTTCGGGGTCTTTGCTCGTACTCACGCATGCATGCATTCATGCATACATGCATGTGTGGATCGGCAGCAAGGCGCAGGGAAGTATACATGCACGCAGGCATGTGTTGATAGGACGTACACCGGAGTCCGAGCAAACCACAGCGACTGTCGAGGTGGCTCTGCACACCATGATGAGGCCTCTACTAGCTTCGCATAGCCAGGGTCTCCGCACCTGCGGAGTCTACTCCGCGTCGCCACCATCACACCCGGTACGCTCTGCACATAATCACGTACGATGTTTTAATAATCCTTGCGGCATCTTGTGCTTGCATGGCATTACAGAAACGGTTGTGCATCATATCATTTGTTGCGGCCACAGTCCCATTCTAAGAGCATTTGATTTGGCCGTATTTGCTTCTCCGGTTTCGACCTGTTCTGGTTTACCGTAGTATCAAATGCTTTCCAGTATTGTATTCTGGAGCGTTTCGTTGTCGCAAGTCTTCGGCCATTTCTTTGATGCCTCTGTTCTGGTCCTCGTTTTTGATTTAAAATCGCACGACGGCCTTGCGCCTCGGCGTACTCTACGGAGTATAAACAAAGACACGCGTTCGCGCGCGCACTCTCCATGAAAAACACGGGCATGAGTGTAAACAAAGACACGCGTTCGCGCGCGCACTCTCCGTGAAAAACACGGGCATGAGTGTAAACAAAGACACGCGTTCGCGTGCACACTCCGTGAAAAACACGGGCATGAGTGTAAACAAAGACACGCGTTCGCGCGCGCACTCTCCGTGAAAAACACGGGTATGAGTATAAACAAAGACAGAGTATGAACAAAGACGCGTGGGGGGATGCCTCTGCGCGCACTCTACGGAGTATAACTAAGACGTAGCGTCGAGGTCCGCCTCCGCACGCACCCTCACCGCCCGCAACGCGCGGGGGCTTGCCCCCACGCGCAGTCTACGGACTCTAAATAAGACGTAGCGTCGAGGTCCGCCTCCGCACGCACTCTCTAGCGTAGAGTGCGCAGAGGCGTCCCCCCCCCCACGCGTCTTTATTTATACTCTGTCTTTGTTTATACTCATACCCGTGTTTTTCACGGACAATGCGAGGGCGAACGCGTGTCTTTGTTTATACTCATGCCCGTGTTTTTCACGGACAGTGCGCGCGCGAACGCATGTTTTTGTTTATACTCATGCCCGTATTTTTCACGGAGAGTGCGCGCGCGAACGCGTGTCTTTGTTTATACTCTGTAGAGTACGCCGAGGCGCAAGGCCGTCGTGCGATTTTAAATCAAAAACGAGAACCTGAACAGAGGCATCAAAGAAATGGTCGAAGACTTGCGACAACGAAACGCTCCAGAATACAATACTGGAAAAGCATTTGATACTACGGTAGACCAGAACAGGCCGAAACCGGAGAAACAAATACGGCCAAATCAAATACTCTCCGAAGTATAAATAAGACGCGGATGCACTCCCTGCGCACTACTGAGTATAAACAAGACGCGGATGTTTCGCGCACGGGTGGACGTTGTCCCTACGCGTACTCTCCGGAGTATAAACAAGACGTGGATGATATTCCCACGCACTCTACGGACTCTAAATTAGACGTAACGCCGAGGTCCGCCTCCGCACGCACTCTACGGAGTATAAATAAGACGTAACGTCGAGGTCCGCCTCCGCACGCACCCTCACCGCCCGCAACGCGCGGAGGCTTGCCTCCGCGCGCAGTCTACGGACTCTAAATAAGACGTAGCGTCGAGGTCCGCCTCCGCATGCACTCTACGGAGTATAAATAAGACGCAGCGGGGGGACGCCTCCGCGCGCACTCTACGGAGTATAAATAAGACGTAGCGCCGAGGTCGCCTCTGACGCACCCTCACGCGCAACGCGCGGGGCTTGCCCCGCGCGCCTCTGGACTCTAAATAAGACGTAGTGCCGAGGTCCGCCTCCGCACGCACTTTACGGAGTATAAATAAGACGCAGATGTTGTCCCTGCGCACTCTACTGAGTATAAACAAGACGCGGATCCCGCGCACGCATGGATGTTGTCCATATGCGTGCTCTCCAGAGTATAAATAAGACGTGGATGATGATCCCACACACTCTACGGAGTATAAATACGACGCGGATGTTGTCCTTGCGCATTCTACTGAGTATAAACAAGACGCGGATCCCGCGCACGCACGAATGTTGTACATATGCGTACTCTCCGGAGTATAAATAAGACGTGGATGATATTCCCACGCACTCTACAGAGTATAAAAATTGCGACATGCCTGAGACACCAGGGAGTGTCGCTTTAGGCGGCGCACCACTTGGATATTGCGCCCTCGCGCGCGTTGCACCAAGGAGTGCATCGCCAAGTTTTTGAAGGTAGGGGAACGGCGGTATCGCCTCCTTGCCTCGGCATGCGTAGTGCCCTCGGCATACGCCGCAAGCGCTCACTCTCCTCGGGCACTGCTTTTAAAGGTAGGGGAACGGTTGTATCGCCTCCCTGCCTCGACATGCGTAGTGCCCTCGGCCTACGCCGCAAGCGCCCGTTCTCCGCGGGCGCTGTTTTTGAAGGTAGGGGAACGGCGGCCCTACCTCAGCGTGCGTAGTGTCCTCAGCCTACGCTGCAAGCGCCCGCTCTCCGCGGGCGCTGTTTTTGAAGGTACGGGAACGGCAGCCCTACCTCGGCGTGCGTAGTGTCCTCAGCCTACGCCGCAAGCGCCCGCTCTCTGCGGGCGCTGTTTTTCAAGGTAGGGGAACGGCGGCCCTACCTCGGCGTGCGTAGTGTCCTCGGCCTACGCCGCAAGCGCCCGCTCTCCTGGGGCACTGTTTTTTGAATGTAGGGGAACAGCGGTATCGCCTCCCTGCCTCCGCGCTTGCCGTTTGCCGTCCGCCTCGTAGGCATCGCCTCGGCAGGACGGCACATCCTCGGCGCTCCACTCCGCCGTCCGCCTCGTAGGCATCGCCTCGGCGGGACGGCATGGCTCCGGCGCAGGACTCCGCCGTCCGCCTTGTAGGCATCGCCTCGGCGGGACGGCACGTCCTCAGCGCTCGACTTCGCCGTCCGCCTCGTAGGCATCGCCTCGGCGGGACGGCACGTCGCCAGCGCTCGACTTCTCCGTCCGCCTCGTAGGCATCGCCTCGGCGGGACGGCATGGCTCCGGCCTCGGCTTCGCCGTCCGCCTCGTAGGCATCGCCTCGGCGGGACGGCATAGCTCAGCCGCGATACTCGCCGCCCGCCTTTTAGGCATCGCCGACGGAGGCGGCACGTTTCGGCGCTTCGACCGCCGTCGCCTCGTAGGCATCGCCTCGGCGGGACGGCACGTCGCCAGCGCTCGACTTCTCCGTCCGCCTCGTAGGCATCGCCTCGGCGGGACGGCACGTCCTTGGTGCTCCACTCCGCCGTCCGCCTCGTTGGCATCGCCTCGGCGGGACAGCATGGCTCCGGACTCCGCCGTCTGCCTTTTAGGCATCGCCTCGGCGGGACGGCATGTCCTCAGCGCTCAACTTCGCCGTCCGCCTCGTAGACATCGCCTCGGCGGGACGGCACGTCGCCAGCGCTCAACTTCTCCGTCCGCCTCGTAGGCATCGCCTCGGCGGGACGGCACGTCCTCGGTGCTCCACTCCGCCGTCCGCCTCGTAGGCATCGCCTCGGCGGGACGGCATGGCTCCGGCGCAGGACTCCGCCGTCCGCGTTTTAGGCATCGCCTCGGCGGGACGGCATGTCTTCAGCGCTCGACTTCGCCGTCCGCCTCGTAGGCATCGCCTCGGCAGGACGGCATGTCTTCAGCGCTCGACTTCGCCGTCCGGCTCGTAGGCATCGCCTCGGCGGGACGGCACGTCCTCGGCGCTAGACTTCGCCGTCTGCCTCGTAGGCATCGCCTCGGCGGGACGGCACGTCCTCGGTGCTCCACTCCGCCGTCCGCCTCGTAGGCATCGCCTCGGCGGGACGACATGGCTCCGGCGCAGGACTCCGCCGTCCGCCTTTTAGGCATCGCCTCGGCGGGACGGCACGACTTCGCCGTCCGCCTCGTAGGCATCGCCTCGGCGAGATGGCATGGCTCCGGCGCAGAACTTCGCCTTCCGCCTTGTAGGCATCGCCTCGGCGGGACGGCATGTCTTCAGCGCTCGACTTCGCCGTGCGCCTCGTAGGCATCGTCTCGGCGTAGGGGTGGAAAAAAAGCTCGTTAGTGGGGCTCGTTGGCTCGGTTCAAAATTGCTTCAATTATACTTGTTAATTGGTTAAACATTAAAATGAGTTGATTTTAAGTGAATTTGAATTTTGCTCAAGCTCGGCTCGGCTCGACTCGTTAGCTCGTTTCTAAAAATACTTTTAAATTATATGTAAAATGATATTAAATCAAACTGTGTCATTTTTAGAAAAAAACTCGATAAGACGATGAGTTGGCTCGATATCCACCCCTACCTCGGCGGGACGGCACGTCCTCGGCGCTAGACTTCGCCGTCTGCCTCGTAGGCATCGCCCGGCAGACGGGGCGGCGCGCTCGGCGCGACTTCGACCGCCGTCGCCTCATAGGCATCGCCTCGGCGGGGCGACGCGTCGTCGGCGCTTCGACCGCCATCTGCCTCGTAGGTATCGCCCGGCGGACGGCATGGCTCGGCGTAGAGACCGCCGTCGCCTCGTAGGCATCGCCTCGGCGAAGCGGCACGTCCTCGGCGCTCGACCGCCGTCGCCTCGTAGGCATCGCCGCGATGCGCAAGACGTCGTCGGCCTTCGACCGCCGTCGCCTCGTAGGCATCACCCCGGCGGGACGGCACGCCCTCGGCGCTCGACTACGCCGTCCGCCTCGTAGACATCGCCTCAGCGGGACGGCATGGCTCCGGCGCAGGACTTCGCCGTCTGCCTCGTAGGCATCGCCTCGGCGGGATGGCGCGGGATTCAGTGTAGGAGTTCGCTGATTTCTTCGTAGACATTGCCTCTGGGGTCTGCAAGCTACCAGTTGCATCGGTTCACCACTCGGCACCCTCGCGCTTGCTGTCAGGGAACGAGGGGGCTGGGATAGTTGATCACGTCAGCTCGCCCATCGGGACCTCAGCGTTTGCTGTCGATAGAGTACTGTTGTGGGGGTGGCACAACCCCCCGCGACCGGGCTGTGCAACTAGTCCAACATGTAATAGGCCCAATAGTGTAGAGGAATATACCAGTGTAAATATACCAATGTACCCTCATCTTTTATAAATACTAAGGGGCAGAATGGAGATTTCCCATTCTACCCCACTCATGTATATAAACCTCCAAGAGGGGTAGGTGGAGGGACATCCTCTCATTATCACCAACTCTCCTACAGATCTAGCTCTCCTCTTCTCCTTCTACTAGTCCCCTTCTCTACTGTCTGACCTGAAGCCACGACAACACGTCTACGTAGATCCATCCACAAAAGATCTTTCGAAGTGATGTGAGGAGAGGAGATGGATCGAAGACACACCATCACCACCAACACCTTTTAAAGGAGTAAGGAGGCACTGGTTCTTTTTTTATTTATTAAACAACCTGTCCGGCCAGTTTTAATTACTATGGACTCAACTGTTTGGTTTGAATGCAAGCAAACTAACTGTTGGAGATAAACAAGCTTGTCCTTATCCAAGGCAAATAGCCAAATTTACTAACATGCCAGCAAGGTGATGAAAAGACGAGACATTCCTATCATCTTCCTCTTGATCAACTCTCATTCCTCTTGGCATTGGCTGCTATTAAATGTTAATGTTCCTGGCATGACAAAGGCTGATATTTTTCATAAATACCAAATGCAATGCTACTAAACTTGTCATCACAACCTACAGATTGAAACAGACAACCTAGCTTAGCAAGGCTAGGCCAAAGCATAATAATCTGCCCCAGTAAAGCTTAAGCTAGAATGGGCAAAAAAGCTCCAAACATGCCATGCATTTCTTGAGAAATGAAAGTACAAGGAAACTTGGCTTATAGTTCAAACCTGTTGTACAACAGCATCGCGGTAGAAACGATACAAGTTCAATGCCATGCAAACTCTTTCAAACTGCAAGCAGTAAATTCTACCGTAGCTGCCAAATTTGAGAAGATGTTATTGGAAGGTTATCTGAAAATTTTGTAAAATAAGATAGAGACAAAAAAGCATACACTGTTACATCAGCAGCAGCTAGAACAGGCTTGTTGTTTGCTTCACTTTTAGACATCATCATCTCAAACTTGGGCAATTTGACAATCCCACCAGCAGAAAACTGACAGAAACATGGGTAGAATTTAGCAAATAACTAAATATGTTTCACATGTACAAAAATCTTGCCTGCAGGAAAAAAACTCATCCCAAGATTGACATAAGAAAACAGGGCCTGCCAATGGATAAAAAACATCATGCGCATAAGAAAACAGGGCCTGAGGGCCAATGGATAAAAAACATCATGCGTAAATTGTGTCTACTCCTGAATTTGGGATAATATCCTACAAATTTATTGGCATATGTACCATTGCTTTCTCCTACATTTTACCCAAAATATGCACACCCAAGAAGCATAAATAACCAATCACACAATTAGAAATTTTCATTGGAGTAATCATCCAAAAGATATTCAATAGTCTATACAGGAAATAACAAACATTAATTTAGTAAAAAAAGTAAGCTGGACAAATAGATCCAAGCTTTCACAGAGAAGCTAAAAAGATCTCAATTGGGAGTTGCTTTAAAGCACAACCACAGCATCAACCAGCTGGATGACTATGAGCATGGTTCAGAACAGTACAAGCAGAAGTAAATACAAACCAAAGATTTCTCAAAGGAATCTTTATCAGAGTTCCATTTATATGGGGCATGTTGTCTCGAATGGGTGCCATTACCTGATATCCAGTGAACAGCGTACATTGCATACCAGAAGCAAGAAGAAGCAACCTACTTTCATGTGTGTAAAGATACCAGCTCACATTAAACTTTTTTGAATCCACCAAACGAAGAGCATTTGATTGAGGTTCATAAGCAAGCAGATCTAGCCCGCTGCAATAGAAACCAATCCTTTTGTAAATGAACCAAAGAACAGTGATCTCCTTTACATAGAACTAGAGTATGAATGAAGTCAGCTTTTCCCCTAAAGTTGGCAATATGATAATGAACAAAAATGACAACATGAATTATAGGTCTAAATAATAGCCAGCTTAGAACACATGTTCCTACATGACAATTGGTTAATTGGATGTAGACTGTATAAAGTTTCTGTTATTTATGTTGTAGCAGCAACACATTCGACATACCTTGTTTTTATAAATATGACATCACAAGTGGGGCAGTCTGTCCAGAAAAAGCCTAGTACAGTTTCAGAATCTGCTCTGCACTTTTTACTACAGGCCTCCCCTGTTTCTCTATTTCTAAATTCAATCTCATGATTGGATCGTTGAACCCCTATTGCTTTCTGATCCAGGGAATACCGAACTGATAAGACAGGTCCTTCATTAATTGGATCAGAGTTAGGAGGTCCAGATGGAGTAGATGGAGCTATCTTCCAGTATAATATCTGCAATAATTGGACAGGTTAACTTGGTAATAACCAGATTCATTACAAAAATGGAAAAGTCAATTGGTTGGGTGTTCATATATACCCGATCAGCTGTTGGAGCTATAAGGAACTTATTTGCATCATCATAGAATAGCCCCCGTATGTCTGGTATGTCACATCGTAGCGGAGGATGCTGTACATAAGCATGAGACAGCGCGCCAGGGCTACCCAAACCTCCTTGCATCTGATTGCCCAGCATTTTTTGTTATTTTAAGCGACTAAGCTAGTGAGAATTTACTTTACAAAGATGATAGAAAGGGTGCGGCTGTCAATATGTTGCACAGTTTTTACACGGTAATAAAGCACTACACTTTCTCATACTTTCTTTTGGACCTTTGGTTATAAAATATAGACCCAGATTCTCACCTGAAAGCCACACCACTGCAAAAGATAAATATGAAACTCCAAAAGCCTAGATCTTCAAGCCTTGCTCTTGACCTTCCAGGAGAGACGAGAAAACATAATTATGAAATTGTTAAAATTAGGCCAAGAAAATAAATCAGTTTTCAAAGATGAAATGACTATACGGATTGTAAGCAGTCTTTTACTTATAAAACTAATATAAATTTATATTTGCAAGAGGTATGACTCAACCAATTGACCACCACTCTGAAGCTAACTCTAGTGATCCTACATGGCCTAGACAAAAGGAGATAACAGGATAAACTGCCCTTTGCATTTAAAATATGGATGTAGCAGTATGATTCAATGCAACTCTATGATTTGCTTAATGACAAAAAAATTACCGCAGTCTGCATGCATGCTCTGAGTGCTAGAAACTCCTTAGAACACATATTATGTTCAATCTCAGGCACCTTTGATGCTATGCATCTACCATAATCTTTTGCCTGCATTGCATAGCCAGAACAATAGAATATTCGCATCATAAAAAACCAAGATGGGTTCATAAGATCATCGATTACTTGTTCACCTTCACCAGGCGAGTTGACGCTAGCCATTGAAATAGTGCCATGGATTGCATATGATAGAACTAGTACAGGAAGGTGCAAAATTGTTCAGTGTCTATAAATATTTGCCATTTTTGAGACAACACGCTCCTACTTAGTTACCATTAGGATAGAGCTGACCGGTAGGTCAGTGTGGCACATATATATGCCCAATGAAGCCATATTCCCCAGGTAAGCTACTTGGCCACTAATCACGCCATCACGGTACTAACAGATTCCAGCAGGTGAACCACAGGCCCACACCTTTTTGGCCACACTCGTTCTAACACAATTGTGGTAAAATTGGCAGCCCAGCTCCTCCTTGTAGGTGCGAAATCAAACCAATGAAAAAGAACAGCACTAAGCTGCAGCACATGGGTCAAATTAGCCAGGATGACAGGTTTCCAACGATCCAATCATCGAATGACAACAGATTACTAAGGAGCTAGTATTACCAGGTATACAACAACTAGCAAGCAACCACTAATTGCAAAAAAAAATTAACACCTATATATGGTACAAAACCAGGCAAAGCCGCGTATGTACCACGGGAACCCTCACAAATCCACGAAACCTACCACCAGAGACCGCATCAGCGGCCAGCTGCTAACCAAAATCTGCAGCGAGGGCAATCGAATCCCCAGGCCTGCACCGGCGAATCGGCAACCCAAAGGCCCCAGCAGGTAAGGCAATTGCAACAACAGATTAGTGATACCTAAGAGCACTCGAACACCAAACCGATGGAATCACAACACAACCAGTAGGTAGGCACATACACGCATGCAGAGGAGGGAAGGGCTAGTGTGCCAGCGAGCGATGGGCACCTGGGACGCGCAGGCGGCGAGGATCCGGGTGAGCGCGGAGGAGGTCGCCGGCTTGCGCTCCTTCATCCAAGCCCCGGCCGGATCACGCCACCATATCACGGGAGGAAGACAAAAGGCAGCAGAGGGATCCGAGGAAGTCTTCCGCCTCCGAGCTCGAGCTGGGGCAGCGGGGCGGGGCGAGGAAGGGGGGGAGTGGAATCGGTGCCGGGGTTCCGTAACGGAGAGGACTCTCGGTCCACGACGAGGCAGGCGGGGGTAGAGGTGGACGAATCGCTGGTTCGGTTGGACCCGAGGTTGGAGCGGTCAGCCCAGTAGCCTGCCTGCGTGCGCGCAGCGGGAAATGCACGGCCAAGCACGGTGTTTGGAGCTGGCCGGCCAGGGCCGACATGGAAAAGGCCGGAGTTCAGCGAGCCCGCCATACCGGCGGCCCAGCACTCGGAACACCCGCAGCAAATTTGAGGGAGCCGTGAATCAAGCTTATGCACACGCTAACCATTGATGCAGTGGCGCGAATCTAGATGAAAATAGAAGGAAAGCTCTACTATTAAGACTATAGCATAATATAAATATATCAAATCTATATATTCTAGTTTTTTGCCATTAGAATATCAAATTCATACATAATAGGAAGAGAACAAAATGAAAATGTATAGTATAATAAATTTAGTACGTTGCTAATGGATAATGTGCCCCAAATGTTCATATATATGTGAGTACCGATCTGTAGATAAGAAATATCAAATATAGCGATACAATATTAAATTATGAATATCCATAAACATTAAAAATAAAATGAAAACAAACCACTAAGTCACTAAATATAATTACGACACAATTTCACTCTACGAGTTTTCATATCCTAAAAGCGTTGAAAGATCTTGAAATTGAACCTTGCATTTTCTTTGGAAAATCATGACCAATTGGTTGAGTTGTACCCTTTAACAAATATGCTCTCCTAACTTGATCGCTAATCTCACTAGGATAACCTTCAATTGGTTTGCGACATGCTGGATCGGCAATAAAATCATTAGGATTAAATTGATGCCAAAACTTTTTTGCTTCAGTTCTGCTATGTATGATTGGAGGGTTACTACTAGTTGCATTGTTTGAGAAATATTTGTGCAAAGTTCGCTTCTCCATTTTTGTAAATCTAAGAATAATTAAATAATAACCAGTCAACAACTGATTAAACAAATTGACTAATCGACTAATACCTAATAACTACTATTGAGTATCGATTAAATAATAATTTACATCAGTTAAACAGTAACTCAGTGCCTCAATAACTCAGTTAGTACTTACTTACTCAGTGGCTCAGTGCCCTCACGCTGATTGATGGATTACGAGAGGATCGGTGAAATGAATTGGCAAGGCGAGGGAAGTAAAACATGTCGATCCATGCGCCACGTGGAATAAAAAATTTCTCAATCTTTTTTAAGGGTACAATGCGAACACACACTCAGCCCACACCCCATTCACATCTCCTACACACATACGAGTGTGTCCCCTATACATGCTGGAAGCTTTTGAGGAGGCACAAGGCCTCACGGAGTGTGGGCACACGCTTTTCGACTAAATGCGCACACATGTGTACTCTATTCCTAATTATTCCGCTAAGGTGCATGAGTTTCGATCCTGAGGTAGAGGTGGGACTTGGGACGAGCCTTTCCAGGCTGACCCACAACCCGGTCAGCCTGGCACAGCCCAGGCACGAAGACAAATGGTCGGGGCTAGTCCTGCAAGAAGAACGAGCTGTGTCGAGCCTGGAGGAGCGGCATGGCCTGGCATGGCAAATAGACCGTGCCTGGGCTAGCCTGGCACGAAAATGGCCTGACGCACAGCTGCCCAGTGGCACCCCCTCCACCGTGCTGCCGCCGCCCGCCGGTCCTCATCTGCCTCTCTCTCGACTCCAGTCTCCACTCCCTCCACTCTCCTGGTAATCGCTTCCGCTCCTCCCCCTCTACCACGCTGCCGTCGTCCATCGGTACATGTCGGTCTCTCTCTCTACTCCAGTCTTTCTCCACTCTCTTGATATGTGTTTCTGCTCCTCCCCCTCCACTGTGCCACCGCCGCCCACCGGTCCTTACCTTGCCAAATTCATTCACCGCCCATCTACTGCCCCACTGTCACCACTCAACTACCTCTGCGTCGCCGCTGATCATCCACCCCCTCCACCGCCCCTTCCCCCACTGTGCCCTTCCTCTTCCCCTCTACCTCCCCCTCCTGCCCAGTGCTAGCCACTCCCTCTCCCTTTCGCCATCCATGTCTGAAACCGAGCCATCTGGATCCAACTCCGACACAGCCACCTCCCCACTCGCACTGGAGCGGCTTCCCCCTCTTCATCCTTGTCATTCAACGTTCACAAAATTTTGTGCTCGAGATCGAGTGACCAGAGAGTCTACTCTACGGACCCAATGCTCGCCCGGGGAGCTCTAGCTGGTGAGCACAGGTTCCGTGCCAACCTGTGCTGCCATTCTTGCCTTCATGGTGAATGGGAATGACGTTAGTGCCTGAGTACGGTGGTAGGGATACGGCGGAGGTGACCGAGTGAGTAGCCATAGCGGCGTGGACATGGTTGAGCGAGGCTTGACGGCTGCGGCATTGGAGAGGACCTCCACGGTAGTGACACCCAAGTGCGGCTGCTCGCCTGGCCTCCACGGGGGTTGGGACGGTGGCGCGGAGGCAACGTCACCCAGGTGACTGCTGTGTCCAGGTCGGCCCCACCTAAAGTGGCATGGCGTGCCTCTCGGCTGTGCCTGGGCCTCGCCGGACCTAGGGATGGCCTGATGTTCTCACTATGTTTGGCTAGCATGGCACAGATTCCACCTCTATCCACTACTACAAAAGAGACTATACTGGACGGCTATATCACAGATGGTTCATATGGAACCGTCTATGCTTAAACTATCACAAACGATTTGCTCTAGTAACTGTCTGTGATACTTTCATAGACGGTTCTTAACACGAATCGTCTGTGATAATTGAGACATCACAGACGGTTCGTATAACAAACCGTCTCTGATAATGAACTAAAAACGCTGCTAAGATGAGAGTCAAATTCAAGGCAAATTTATTACAAAAAGTCTTTAAAAAAGAGATTCCTAGATCCTAATCTTCTGGGCTTCATATGCTTCTTCTTCGACTTTTGGAATTGGAGGATAAGCCACTGAGTTCTCGAATAACGTGGAGATTGTCCTTGCCCTCTCCACTTCCTCCTCTAGCCTGGGAAAATCATTGGCATGGCCCATAATCTCAACGAGGATGCTATGATAAGCTTCCTCAGAATCGGCCGATTCTCCTTGATCAGCAAGGTTATTCATATGTCTCTCCACTGCCACAAGAGCTTCCTTCGCTTTGTGTACATTGCAGAGAAGAACGAGGCTGAGGGTGGTTTCCCTTTCCTGAGTGGCAACGAGACACCTCTGTCGACAGCGGATGATGAGGTCCAGCTGATGGATGGAAGCGAGTCGAGGAAGGAGAGCAGGGCGTGAGCGGAGGAGCTGCTCCAGACATAAATTGCTGGTCGCATGTGAAAGGTTGCAGCTGAACAACTCATGATGGATAGATGAGAGGAAGGAGATCAAAAGAATATTAGATGTCATTATTGAGAAATCTGGTGAAGAATATGAGGGAGCTAGATTAGGGCGCGCATTTTAAAGGGTTATCACAGACGGTTCGTATACCAAACCGTCTTTGATATTAATATCATAGACGGTTCGTATTCCAAATCATCTTTGATATTGACTTATCACAGACGGTTCATATATCAAACCGTCTCTGATATATGCATTATCATAGACAGTTCGTATAACAAACCGTCTCTGATATTCATTATCACAAACGGTTCGTATAACAAACCGTCTCTGATAATGACATGTCACCGATCTGTGGCGTATACCCAGGATTTTGATCTCACCCATCCATTCTCTCCACATCGAATGGCAGCCACCAGTTCTTCCTACTACTCGACCCTTATTAATAACTCCCCATCTACCTTCCCACTGCTCGGCCCTTTACTCCCCATCTACCTTTCCACCGGTAATCACGCGTGAGTTCATCCACTAGCTAGCTTCCTGCATTCTCCCCTCCGCTATGAGCTAGAACCTCCGTCGTGGCACCACGGTAGGTTGGGCAACACACTCTTGTCGTAAGTGTGTTGTGTTCAGCCTCACTGTCATGCCACGAAGGGTTCATTAGCTTGTTATCCTATAATAGAATGTTGTTGTGCTTGCCTCTGTATTTGCTTATTCCTCAACGACGCTGACTACTGCTGTGAGCTAGCACCTCCGTTGTGGCACCACGGTAGGATGGACAACACACTCCTGTCGTAAGTGTCGTAAGTGTGTCTTATTCATCATCACCGTCGTGCCACGAAGGGTTCATGAGCTTATTATCCTGTAATAGAATGTGTTGTTGTGCTTGCCTCTATATTTGCTTGTTCCTCAATGATGCTGACTACTGCCGTGAGCTAACGCCTCCATTGTGGTACCACGGTAGGCTAGACAACACACTCTTATCGTAAGTGTCGTAAGTGTGTCTTGTTCAGCCTCACCGTCGTGCCACGAAGGATTCATTAGCTTGTTATCCTGTAATAGAATATATTGTTGTACTTGCTTCTGTATTTGCTTGTTTTCAAAGGGCATGGGTAACATTATTTCTTGAAGCTAGCCAAAAGACAAAAAAAATTGAAGGTATAAAGTGAACTATCACAGACGATTTGTGGTATAAACCGTTTATGAAGGACTATCACAGACGGTTCTATACACCAACCGTCTGTGATACTCGCTAATCACAAACGGTTGGTAACTAGAACTGTCTGTGATGTATGGGTATCACAGACGGTTGGTAACTAGAATCGTCTGTGATGTGTGGGTATCACAGACAGTTTTTGGTTCGAGCCGTCTGTAATAGTTTTCTTCACAGACAGTTCTAGTTACAAACCGTCTGTGTTGTCTTTATCACAGATAGCCCACAAACCGTCTGTGATAACCTTCGATTATCACTGACATATAAATACAGATGGTTTGGAAAACCGTCTATGATGACTCATTTTGTAGTAGTGATCTACAACGACTCTCTTGCCATCTGAGCTACACGCAGTCCTCAAAATTTCTCAGCCTTGAGTAGATGAGGTCGAAAGCAGAGGACAAGAACCCTGTGACACCGTCTTTTGACCTATTTCAAGTTAGGACCTTATTCAAACCATGACATGTCGCATTGCTAATTTTGGAGCATCTATCCACTACAAGAGAACTCGTTTTCTCTTGACGGACGGAAACCGATAAGAAGAGGGGTCGACACTGTCAGCAATAGCATTCCCTCATGGCCACACTCCCCGTCAGGAACCGTTTTCTAAGTAGTGAGCCCACCGACTACCTCATTTACCTAGGAATTCCATGAACCCACCCTCTCATTCTCGATTCTATCAGCAAAACATACCGCACTCGTCGTCTCGTACCGTCTTTTCTTCGCCAACTGCACAATGTATTCAAGCAGTGGCGAAGCCAGGATGAAAATGGAGGGTGGGCTCAAAACTTCAAAGGACTAGGTAGATTGATACAAATATAGTATTTTACTCTTATGCAATTCAAATTCATATATAAATAGAAGAGAAACAAAACAAAAGGAGAAAGAAATAACATGAAGCAAGCTACATGCAAGTTCCCTTCACCGTGTAATGTGAGCTCAATGACAGGCAGAATCGATCATGATGCTTAAGGAAACCAACTCAGAGCATTAAAATGAAATGAGATGGATGAAAGATACGCTCAATATCATGTTCACTCTTAACTGGCCGTCCAATCGACTGGATTAAATCACTGAAGAACAAATTGAGCACTTTTTGGGTTGTCTATCTGAACAAAGGCTGAAGCTCTCTCTGATGTTCCCGTTGTCATACTTAACCCCCAAGCGAAGAATCCAATCTAAAGAATCAATAAACTTGTCAGACATCTCATTAGGCCCGTTTAACTTTCCTAGCTACTGTAAGCTACTAATAATGAGCAGTGAGATTAGGTGTTGACATATGATCGATTTGAAGGAACGCGCGTAGGCTACGATAGCAGAAAATAAAAAAATTTCTACCGCGCACACCAGGACATCATGCTAAGAAGGGATCATAGATCGTTACCACTAGACGCGCGCGCGTGAAGAAGAGTTGGAGAAGCCGATCCAACCACGCGGCGTCGAGGTAGTAGTGGAAGTAGCCGATCGTCCGACGGATCGTCTCCTCCACGCGATCAACCACACCACGAGCAGATCCAATCGTAGTTTGTTGATGCCGATCAACGCCGCAACGAGCAGCGCCTCCACCGGTATCCACACGTCCGGGTGGAACTCCGATCGCGAGTGTACCAAAGACTCGCGAGAGGCTAGGGTTTGGCTCGGGAGGTGGCGGCTAGGGTTTTGTTCGGGAGGAACATATGCGTGTATCCTCACCCCCGCCTCCAAATATATAGACCTCCTCACTTGGGCCTCGTGGACCGAGGCCCAATAGGAGTCTATCCGGATCTCTATCCGAATTGAGCCCACATCCGAATCACATTCGAATTAGTGTTCCAACCCATTAAGTGTGCGACCAGAGGTTCACGTATACTTGGTCGCGACCGGAAACACCTTTCCGGTCACCACGATAATAGCGGCCTCTAGCAAGACATATTAACCCCAAAGTATACGTAAAGATCATATCATTGAACTGTAATGTTCTCATGTACGAATCCCTTTGCCTCACGATATAGATTAAGCTCAAGGCGAGACTGTGTCATCCTCTTAATAGCTCAATCACTCTCTCGATTCCGTGATGGATTATAAACTTGTGATTGACTCCTCAATCACATTGGCATGGCCATGCACTTTCATAATCCATTACATCGAGGGCCCAGAGATATCTCTCCCATAAGGAGGGCAAATTCTATCTTGATCATTCACATCCCACTACATGTTTCATAGAAAACCGAAGACTACTTTTATGACTACCCGATTCACGGAGTAGTGGTTAGTAGTCCCAAAATAGGCTACTACGCATGTTGGGAACCATGATGATCTCAAGTCTAAGGATTCTACATAAACACTACTTGAGACCAACTAATGACACATGGAATCTCTGCGGTGTCTCATGGCGGGTCTATCCAACATATGTTCACTAACACATGTCCATATTATTGATTTGGTATCTCCATACCATGATCCATGAGACATGATCATCAATCAATACATATCTTGATCTTTGAATCATATTTGTTCCTCATATGATATATGATCGGGGATCATTTAGAAATAGCAACATTTTGGCATTAAGAGTCTCATGAATAAGTCACATACTCATTGATCAATAATGATAATGTCTATTTCAAGGAACAAAGCAATGTATCATAAACATAGTATGTGATATATTCAACATCTCCATGTTGCCTCTAGGGCATATCACCAATGATCTCCCACTTGCACTAGAGTCAACCATGTAGGTATCTAATACCCATTGCCCTAGTGTGAGCCTCATGCTTTGGTGGGAAGCGGCTTTGTCAACGGATCTGCAATGTTCAAATCCGTTTGTACTTTGCATATCTTCACATCGCCTCTCTCCACAATCTCGCGGATGAGATGAAATCGCCGTAGAATGTGCTTGGACTTACAGTGCGATCTAGGCTCCTTGGCTTGCGCAATGGCCCCACTATTGTCACTGATGAGGTCCATTGGGCTGGAGGCACTAGCCACCACACCAAGCTCGAAACAAATTTCTTGATCCAAACGGCCTCTTTAGCGGCTTGGAAGGCGCTATGTACTCGGCCTCTGTTGTAGAATCAGCAACCGTCTCTGCTTGGAACTCTTCCACTCACCGCACCGCCATTCGAGAGAACACAAATCCAGATTGCGATCTAAAATCATCTTTGTCGGTTTGGAAGCTAGCATCGGTGTAACCATTTACAACGAGCTCTTCCTCACCCCATAGACGAGGAACACATCTTTAGTTCTTCTCAAGTACTTCAAGATGTTCTTTACGGCAATCCGGTGACTTTCACTGGATCGATCGGTATCTACTTGTAGCACTTAAAGCATACGAGACATCCGGGCGTGTACAAAGCATGGCATACATAATGGATCCCATAGCGAAGCATATGGAATCGCATTCATTTTATCCCGCTCATCGGTGTACTAGGACAACGACTCTTGCTAAGATGTATACCATGTGACATAGGTAGGAATCCTTTCTTGGAATCCTGCATGTTGAACCTTTTCAACACCTTGTCAATGTACGTATCTTGGCTTAATCCAATTAGCCTTCTTGATCTATCCCTATAGATCTTGATGCCTGAATATATGCCGCTCTCCTAAGTCTTTCATAGAGAAACTATTTTCAATGAAGACTTAATGATTCGAGCATAGGAATGTCATTTCCGATCGTAATATGTCATCCACATATAAGACCCGAAACACGAGTGCGCTCCCACTAGCCTTTTTGTAAACACAAGGCTCTTCTTCGTTCTTGATGAAACCAAACCCTTTGATTACTTCATCAAAGCGAATGTTCCAACTCGAGATGCTGCTTTAATCCATAAATGGATCTTTGCGGCTTGCATATCTTTCGGTGATTGCGGATCGACAAAACCCGTGGGCTGTGTCATGTACACATCCTCACTCGATTTCCATTAAGGAAAGCTGTTTTGACATCCATTTGCCATATTTCATAGTCGAAATATGCAGCAATCGCTAGAATGATCCGAATAGACTTTATCATTGCGACGAGCGAAAAAGTTTCATCATAATCAACACCTTGAATTTGTTTGAAACCTTTGGCCAATCGCGCTTTATAGATGTGAACATTTCCATCTATGTCTATCTTTTCTTGAAAATCCATTTGCACTCAATGGTTTTAACACCATCGGGAGGATCAACCAAGTTCCAAACTTGATTCTGTGCATGGATTCAATTTGGATCTCATGGCTTCAAGCCATTTCTCGAGTCTGGTCCCACCATCGCTTCTTCATAGGTCTTAGGCTCATCGTTGTCTAACAACAATATGTCCCGTTGTTGAGTAGTCAAGAACATGTACCTCTCGGTGCACGACGTGACCTCTCGACCTACGTGGTGCGGTGTGTCCACAACGAGTTCTTCAACAGTTTGTTCATCTGTTGTGGTTACAGTAGGAGCTGAAACGTTTTGGTGTTTCCGAATTTCTTCAAGTTGCACCATGCTCCCACTATCCCTTCTTGAGAGAAACTCTTTCTCTAAGAAGACACCATGCCAGGCGACAAACACTTTGCCTTCTCCTTGATTATAGAAGTAATATCCTTTTGTTTCCTTAGGATACCCGATAAAGAAGCATTTATCAGATTTAGGGTGAGCTTATCAGATTGTAAACGTTTTACATAAGCCTCACATCCCCAAATCTTAAGAAAAGACAAGCTAGGACGTTGACTGTCCACATCTCATATGGTGTCTTTTCTCACGATTTTGATGGAACCTGTTTAGTGTGAAAGCGGTGTTTCAAGAGCGTACCCCAAAAGACAACGGAAGATCACTTTGACTCATCATGGGCGCACCATATCTAATAAGGTGCGATTTCTCGTTCGATACCCCATTCCATTGAGGTGTTCTGGCGAGTCAATTGTGGAACAATTCCACAATCCTTGAGATGATTGCCAAACTCATGGCTCAAATACTCGCCTCCACGATCGGATCGTAGAAACTTGATTGTCTTGCCTAAATGATTTTGCACTTCATTTTGGAATTCTTTGAACTTTTCAAAGGATTCGGACTTATGCTTCATCGGTAGATATACCCATATCTACTAAAATCATCGATAAAAGTTATGAAGTCACGAAAACCACCTCTGTTGTTGAGCTCATTGGTCCACATACATCGGAATGTACGAGTGCCAATAAGTCACTTGCCCGTTCACCTTGACCGGTGAAAGGTGCCTTTGTCATCTTGCCAAGTAAACAAGATTCGCATGTCTCAAATGATTCAAAATCAAATGAGTGCAGAATACCATCTCTATGGAGCTTCTCCATGCGTTTCTCATTTATGTGGCCTAAGCGGCGGTGCCAAATAAGCGTGGGATTCAAATCATTGACGTTGCCTCTTTGCATTAATGTTATAGACCGGTGACTCTTCAAGAGTAAGAACATATAACCCATTCACCAATGGAGTATGACAATAGAACATATCTTTGAAATAAAGAGAACAACCATTGTTCACAGATCTAAAGTCATAACCTACGCTTGCAAACATGAAGCGAAATAATGTTCTTGGAAAGAGATGGAACACAATAACAATTATTCAATTCCAAAACTAATCACGAAGGTAAAGACAATGGCATGGTGCCAACAATGACCGCGATAACTTTTGCTCCATTGCCAACGCGAAGATCCGCCGCTCCTCCTCAAACTTCTACTTCTTCTTAGCCCCTGCAGCGATTTGCAAAGGTGAGCAACCGATCCGGTATCAAATACCCAAGAATCGGTGGATGAAGTAGCAAGATTGATCTCTATAACATTTATACGGAGAGGAAGTCGTACTTCCTTCTTCTTCTCAAGATCCTCCAAGTACTTTGGGCGGTTCCTTTTCCAATGACACGATTGCTTACGTAGTAACAATCGCATTAGGAGCAGCGCCCTTCTTGACTTGCTTGGCCTTAGAACCGCTCGCGATCTCATCGGAGCTAACTCTTGTGCGCCTTTCTTGACATTGGGCTTACCCTTGCCTTTCTGCATCATCATCACATGATTGCTGCTTTTCTTAATGCTTTCCTCGGCGACTTTAGCATCCCATGCAACTCGCCAAGGTCTTATCCATGTTGTTCATGTGATAGTTCGGTATGAATGGCTCAAAGCTCGGGAGCGGCGGAGAATCACATCGTAGCCAACTCTTGGCTAAGGGAAAACCAAGCTTTTCCGGACTCTCAATGTAGCCAATCATCTTAATCACATGAGGGGCGACGGATTCCCTTCGCAAGCTGCTGCACGCAAACAAGGACTTTGAAGTGTTGAACCTCTCGGCCCTTGCTTGGTTCTCAAACATACCACGCAACCCTACAATGATATTGTAGGCATCGTGTTCTCATATTGCTTCAAGCTCGAGAGGACATTGTGGCAAGCATGAGACACTCACATCAAGGTAATCATTCGTTTGCTTCTCATAAGCTCTCCGTGCAGCCGCGATAGCATTATCGGGCAAGTCATCGGGATAATGAGACTCAAGGACATACTCCTTGCGCTCTTGCTTGAGAACAATTCTCAAGTTGCGATACCAATCCATAAAGTTCGTTCCATTGAGTTTTCTTTCTCAAGAATAGATCGCAAATTAAAAGAAGCTGGATGCGGCATTAGTTGACATGATCTACAACAAAGAATATGCAAAGTTTAGCACTATGTTTATGTTCATCTTTTATTAAACAATTTAACAAAAGACTCCCACTATGTGTTTTGCAACAAAACTCCCTCTAAGTTACATAGTGGGTCAAGAACCTCATTTCACTAATTCCTAGTGAGCTTTGGCATCACGGCTAGAAAACTAGTGACATGGGTAAGCAACACCTTGCTAATCACATCCCTATGTGACTCTTGCTTGTTGGGTGACATCAACATGCCCCGGCCCCAATCTATGCCCCAAGGTCCAAAACTGTTTTGATAACCTTGTTAAGTAAACCAAATGCTTCCGCATGTAGATGTCCGACATCTACCCCAAATAATGATGATAACCGACGGCACTCTACTTTGGTAGACCTACCATGCGGTGATCATTATCTTTTGGTGCAACATATGGAAGGGCATGAACACCTAATTTTATGAGGGATTCTATCCTACCAAAGCAACATATGACAAAAACATTGCATAAGAATAAGATAGATAATATCACAGATAAACACATTTAACTGTGAAGTAGTATGGCCCAAACAAATGGTGATCTCCATCTCCATGTAGGTGTAGACGATCTCCATCCTCCACATCACTCCTTTAGGCCACCATGCTTGAAAGCTTGTAACCTCAAAACTAGGCTACTACCTATAATAGCTAGAAATTGAAGATTACAAAGATAGATTCAAGCATTAAGGTCGACACGCAGTCGTTAAATACAATATAGACAGCTAACAATAGCTGAAATAATCATGACACGCAGGCCATGAGCAGATGTTACATGCATCACATACATCTCATACATTCCAATAAGATATAGGGCCATACTATTCACATCATTCTCTGCAAAAACAAGTTAGACGTAGAATCGTATTCTACCTAACGATGTGAACCCAAGACGCTATACAAGGCGGTACGCACGGCGGTCCCGCTGGCCGGTCGTGGGCGGGGGTCGAGGGGCCGCCCGCGGGTTCGAGCGGCGCCACAACACCCTACGAAATTTACAGATCCAATCTATGAAATCGCAATGGAAAAACTATTCGGCACAACCACCTTATGCCGATCCGAGACATTCTCTAGGATGCTAGTTTTTCCACCGGCCGAGCCATCGGATCCGTAACCTACTAGTATTCGGCATAACCACCTTATGCCGATCCGAGACAATCTCTAGGACACTAGTATTCCCAGCGCCCGAGGCTATCGATTCGTATCCTACTAGTATTCGACATAACCACCTTATGCCGATCCGAGACAATCTCTAGGGCACTAGTAGTGATACAATCTGCGCCTCATCAACCCCTATTCACCGATTGATCTCATCAACCCGTGCTACCATCGATTCATCACATGAACCGGCCGATCTAGACCGTAATAGATCCAATCTACTACAACCGCATATCATCATATGCGCTGATCCGATCGCAAACTAAGCAAGATGGCTCGATACCATGAAGGAACGCGCGTAGGCTACGATAGCGAGAAAATAAAAAATTTCTACCGCGCACACCAGGACATCATGCTAAGAAGGGATCATAGATCGTTACCACTAGACGCCGCAGCGGCGTGAAGAAGAGTTGGAGAAGCCGATCCAACCACGCGTGTCGAGGTAGTAGTGGAAGTAGCCGATCGTCCCGAACGGATCGTCTCCTCCACGCGATCAACCACACCACGAGCAGATCAATCGTAGTTTGTTGATGCCGATCAACGCCGCAGCAGCAGCGCCTCCATCGGTATCCACACGTCCGGTGGAACTCCGATCGCGAGTGTACCAAAGACTCGCGGCGGCTAGGGTTTGGCTCGGGAGGTGGCGGCTAGGGTTTTGTTCGGGAGGAACATATGCGTGTATACCTCAGCCCCCCCCCGCCTCCAAATATATAGACCTCCTCACTTGGGCCTCGTGGACCGAGGCCCAATAGGAGTCTATCCGGATCTCTATCCGAATTGAGCCCACATCCGAATCACATTCGAATTAGTGTTCCAACCCATTAAGTGTGCGACCCTGTAGGTTCACGTATACTTGGTCGCGACCCGGAAACACCTTTCCGGTCACCCATTAATAGCGGCCTCTAGCAAGACATATTAACCCCAAAGTATACGTAAAGATCATATCGGCTGAACTCGTAATGTTCTCATGTACGAATCCCTTTGCCTCACGATATAGATTAAGCTCAAGGCGAGACTGTGTCATCCTCTTAATAGCTCAATCACTCTCTCGATTCCGTGATGGATTATAAACTTGTGATTGACTCCTCAATCACATTGGCATGGCCATGCACTTTCATAATCCATTACATCGAGGCCCAGAGATATCTCTCCCATAAGGAGGGCAAATTCTATCTTGATCATTCACATCCCACTACATGTTTCATAGCAAACCCGAAGACTACTTTTATGACTACCCGATTCACGGAGTAGTGGTTAGTAGTCCCAAAATAGGCTACTACGCATGTTGGGAACCATGATGATCTCAAGTCTAAGGATTCTACATAAACACTACTTGAGACCAACTAATGACACATGGAATCTTTGCGAGTGTCTCATGGCGAGTCTATCAACATATGTTCACTAACACATGTCCATATTATTGATTTGGTATCTCCATACCATGATCCATGAGACATGATCATCAATCAATACATATGCTGATCTTTGAATCATATTTGTTCCTCATATGATATATGATCAGGGATCATTTAGAAATAGCAACATTTTGGCATTAAGAGTCTCATGAATAAGTCACATACTCATTGATCAATAATGATAATGTCTATTTCAAGGAACAAAGCAATGTATCATAAACATAGTATGTGATATATTCAACATCTCCATGTTGCCTCTAGGGCATATCACCAACACGATTAAGCGGCGAAGATTCAGGGAGGCATTAATGAATTGAGCCACCAATGATTTACTATATGACCATAGCAGAATGCTTGGTGATGCTTATTACACGTAGGTTCTAGCTCTCTGTTATCTGTTCAGTATTTCTTCGATATGTCATCATTTTAGGCTTGAGTTCATGCCATTACGTTGTAAATAGAACAAGCTAACTTCAACTCCATCAAAATTCTTGTTCTAGCCCATCAGCTACTAGAACCCCAAGGCATGGAGATTAATCATCTTTCAAGAACTTGACAATGGTTCATCATGAACATCGGTAAGGCTAACACAACCCTAAAGAACTGTCCAACGAATCCAAACCAACCCGACAACAGCGAAGTTATCACCTACAAAGTCCAAATTTCACCGGCGTGCAGATTGAGCAGGCTCAACGATCCCAAGCTCCCCGTCCTAATCCATACAGATAAAATGCTACAAAACAGTTCTAACTCTACTCGAGAAGATGAAGGAATCCCCATCTGTGACTGTCCCCAGTGCCCAATGGTCCAAGCATTTCGTCGAACAGCTTGCGAGCGCAGACGCAAGGTAGTTGAGACACCATCTCACACCGACACCAATTCAAAAGGACAGGGAAAGCAACCACAACAAGAACGCAGGAGGCAGCTCAATACCTGAAGCGCCGGCCGGGTGGCAGGAGGAGGAAGTGAGGAGCCCCAGCGGCGGCCGCGGGCTGGTGGCGGCGGAAGCGGAGGAGGGGCGGCCATTGGGACGCCAGGGAGGAGGAGGGCGACGGGGAGCGAAGGTGCAGGTGAGGGTGGCGGTGGCGGCGCCCCTCTCCATCCTTCACACCACGCAACTCTCCTGTGTGTGTGTTCCGCTTCTTCACTCGCTTTGCTGGGGCGCGAGGAGGGGAAGCGGCGGCGGGGAAGTCGCGGCGCCGGCGCGAGTCGGTGTCGCGAGGCCGAGCAGCGGGTGGAGGAAGCGGCGATGTCGGCGGTGGCGCCCAGCTCCGAGCAGTCGTCGCGGACGCCGCGCAGCCCGCGCGCCATCCGCTCGCCGCTCCTCTAGGGTTCCTTCCAGCTCGGCTCGACGCGACGCCCGCGGTGCGGGGGGTGGTGGCTGCGCCGTCTGGATGGGGGGGTGTCGCTGCCGCGGGGAGGTGAGGCTCGAGCCTTACTAAGCCTCCCCGCTGGCTTCGCCCCTGTATTCAAGCATCAAAATACTTCGAATTATCCGTATCCAACATGCACCCCAAATTAGGTGTGAGGCCGCCGTGAGCTTGTGCCGGCAGGGCCACCCATGCACCTAGGCTAGGTCCATGACCAGGTCGTACGTTTGCTAGGAAAACGAAATGCATGGCGCAATTATCCTTTAAGTTGACGGATGCTTCCAGGTTTGGTTTCTAGCCTCCAGCGGCGGCTGAAAAGATGCACATGCGTCTAGGAAATGCCGACCTGGTCATTGTTGAAGACACTATCACACACTCTTAGAATTACGCATGTGTGCATAAACTAATAACGCGCCAGCTCTGTCTGATCCCATTTGGATGGGGCTCATAAAAGATATTGCAGACTTTTCTCGAGCTTTATTTACCTCTAAGAAGGTGTTGTATTATTAATACAACGAATATGACTACATGCCCCGCTCGGTTGGGCTGAAAAATAGTGATTTATGGTTGAAATTGTACTGTAACTAGCTGAAATTACACTGTAACTGAAGATGGTTTATTCGAGATAATTAAATTTAAAAAAATTTAAAAATAGTGAAAATATTTTAGCTCATCACAGATAACGCAAACGAATACAGGAAAAAAACCGGCAAAAAAGCTTAAAGAAGCCAAAAATTCAGAAAAAGACGAAATTTGTGAATAGCAAAAATTAAGCTAGAAATCAGAAAGTCAAGCCGAAATGAGTGGGGCGAAAATTAACGGGACTCTAGGTACCCTTTAGCACCAGCATCCATCCTCGGTGCCAAGGGCGGAGCCACACCCCTGGCAAGGTAGGCTTCAGCTCAGGGTGTGGAAAAATATCTAGTGTATAGTCCGGATAAATTCAGTTCAGTCTGGGTAACATTTTTTATGGTCCAACTCAGATAGTATAGAATATTCCACCACTGAGCCCGAGACATAACTAAATTCTGGCTCCACCACTGCTCGGTGCAAAAGATGATTCGATTGATGCTCTATACGTTTATGTTGTGTTAGCTTTGTCCCATAGGTATCTCTTAAATTTTTGTCCTCCGTACACCAATGTATAACACGAGTAATTCAGGACATAAATATGCACTATTTGGTCAGGATATCAGAGGTTCAGAACAATTCGTACAAATAAACGTCACCCCATCTCACCTTGCATGGACCGGTCTTCGCGCCCCTCCGCTTCTTTTTCCTCCTCTTTCGTATGTTTTCTGTTATTTAGGCCTTTATGCACACAGATACAGAAAAAAAATACGTAGGATTTCGATAGAATTTGTAGGATTTGGACAAAAGCACGCATGATCGCCTCAAAAATAAAAGGACTACACATTGACGAAATCATGCGAGGTTTCTTTTTCTGGTACAAAAAAGAATTCCTTTTTCAAGTTCCCAAACTGGGACTCAGGGTTTCTTCTTTTCAGTTTCTAAAATTGCTTTTCAGTTTTTCTACATTAACTAACTTTTAAACAGAGTATTTTTAAGACAAGATCTATAAATTAGTTGAAGTACACACTATAGCGACTTCATTTATATCGGTCAAAACCGTATACGAGTTTCTATTACTCTGTACTCTTTATCATAAACAATGCAAAAGTTATAAGGCACAGGCAAAAGCTACAATTAAAAAAAATAAGACCCTTGGAAGCCCGAGTAAACTAGATACAATTCTAGCACGTGCAGATACTGTCGCCTTTTCGGCTTGCGCACCAACACAGATCCAACAGACACGATCATATCAATGCCAAGCTGGCAAGACCAAGTATGCTATATACTCTCTGTTCTTTTTTATTTAATATTTTAGCACCTATACTATCAAACTTTCTAATATTTTATTATCAATACATTTAAAAATATTTAGATTGGTTATATAAAACTATGTTGTTAGATTTATGGTTAAAAATACTTTTATAGTATTATAATTTTATTAGTACATATTAATATAATATAATGATCAAACTCACATCTTGAAAAGTACAAAGTGAAAAAAAATCAAATAAAAAAGAATAGAGCTTGTACCATCCTAGTACTTGTAAAAAACCATCCTCATACTGCGCATATATCAATAGAACACAAGGTTTTACTTAGCAGTTAGATATGTCTCCCAAAATCTAGTCTCTATTTTTACTAATATAAAGCGCGAGTTTATCTGTCGTCCTGCAGCAGACGTGACTCCTCGTGAAAACCGTCATGCACATCCTTCTCTCCCAAAACCATGTCGTGTCATTCTCGTTGATTGGCTCTTGTCTTCCCCATGCTTGCTGTTGCTTCCTCTTTTCCTCCCCAAAGACCATCAGTGACACTTTGCTCTGCTCCCCCTCGTGAGCTTGTCGTCAGTTCCTCTCCTCTCCCCCCAAACCCCCCTGCTCCGCTCCCCCTCGTGAGCTCGCCGCTAGTTCCTCTCCTCTCCTCGGGTCCATCCGCGCTCCAGCCAAAATTTCCATCCTTTCCCCCACCTCAGTCGTCATTCCCCACACCCTTCCCCCGTGCGTCTGCCTTTGTTTCCTCTTCCCAAAGTCCTTTGCTCTTTAAGCGACTCTAGCCTCTAGCACCTCCCAAAGGTGCCCAAGTCACATCGGTTCTTTCTTGATGACAACAACGACATGGACAAGGCATTCTTGTGGGAGGTGGACGCCATCTGCGAGGAGCACACGCGATCCATGGCCCAAAAGAAGAAGTCGGTGGGGAACCCGAGGGAGGCTAGCGAAGGTTCAGTTGCAATGGCGATCGATGTTGGACCAGAGAGAGGAATGATATAACTTTGGTCTCTTCTAAGTTGTTGTGAAATTAGGTTAGAGCTTAGAATTGTGAGGGTGCCTTTACTAGGGAGTCATTGAAATTGGAAGGGAAATGGGGAGAGCTGAGGCATTGTGAAAGTTGTTTCTAGAAATGAGATTGCTTTGGGATAGGGAAAGAGTTGGCAAAAAGAATTACTGACTCATTTGGTGAGTAATCATTTGTTGATGTGCTATTGTGACCGTGTGAAATTCAATTGTGTAAGTGGCTATTTAAATAGGAGCTCACTTCATTATTATCTCTTTTGACTGGAATTTAGCTTGAGGATGCATTCTAAGGGGCAAATGCCATTTGTGAAGGGCGTGGTGCCTAGTCTACTGCCAAGATCCAGGAGGAGTTGAAGGAGGCAGAGGAAGAAGAAAGTTCAGTGTTGTCGTTTGGTGATTATTCACTTCCACCGGTTATTTCCATCGCACCCAATGGTGGAGACATTTGTGAATATTCATGGGAAGAAGGGTTTTTCTGGTTCCATGGATTTGGGTAGGAAAATTGGGAACATTTTGTAAAGTGTTGTTGAATAGTTAGGTTGGTGGAATTCGGTTCTTCAAATTGGAGAGTATGTGTACCTTAAAGTCGTGGTTTTCCTCATCCCTGGCACTAGGAGGATATTTTTTGTGTGTCGAAATCAGTAGCGAATTTGGAAGATCTATGAAGCATTACGAAATTATTGGCCTATGATAGCACTGATGCGGAAGCTGGGAAAATGAATGTGAACCATTAGGGATTTTTATTTTTCTTGAAAAGCTATTGTGTTTTGGATGAGGTGTCTAATGTTTCAAGAATTCACCTTGATAGGTAGGGCAAGTCATGAGAGGAACTTATTGTGATGTTTTCTTTTAAGAGGAACTCAGTTCGAGGACACATTCTGGAAAGTCAATGCCATTAGTGAGGATAACCACACCAAGTCTTTTGCCATGTGCTAGGAGGAGATGAAGGAGGTGGAGGAAGAAGATGGTGTGGCAGCATTGTGTAGTGATGCTTCAGTTCCCCCAATAATTTCCATTGCAGATGGGGGAGGAGAAGTATAACTTTGTCTCTTAAGTTTAGAGAAGGGAATGATTAATAGTTTTAGGGTGTAAGGGCATTCTTTTTTTCCTAGATCTTGGGAGGAAAGTTGTAAAAAGTAGAAATTGAATTGAATAGGTTTGATCTGGAACCATGTTACTAATAGTTCATTTGCTTCCTCTTCTCTTGTGAGATATTTAGCTTGTCGATGCATTCATGGGGAAGGTTGATGCCATCCATGAGGGTCATGCTACCCTATCTGCTACTAAGGGCCAAAAAGAACCAGTGGAGATGGAACTAGAAGGATGAAGATGAAGGGTGCATTCCAAGGGAGTACTATGAATATTTGCACTCCCTGAACGACAGGCAGAGGGAGGCCGCATGTAGCAATGTGGTTGTTCCATTAATGATTGTTGGTGGTCCAGAGGGAGGCTGCATGTAGCGATGTGGTTATCCCATTAATGATTGTTGGTGGTCCAAGAAGTGTAAAGGTACAATACATGTCTTATTTATGGTAAATTGCACATATATTCAATGTGTTTTGAATACATTGTCTTAGCGCTCAATATTATGGACAAATGTAATAGATTTAACTCTTGTCATAAATTAATTGCCCCCAACTTCGATATGCAAAAAAGTGTCGAGACCCGAATATGTAAATCCGAACTCTTTATGTATTTTGTACTAGTTCAGGACCATGCTAGTGCACAAAGGGTAAATATAGGTGAAATATTGACCACCCCATGATTAACTAAAAAATCCTAAATATTACTACTTATCAGAGTTCCGACCTTATGGCCAAGTTACACTTTAAGAGCTAGAAGGGCTTAATAAAGACTAGTAGTGAAAACAATGATAAGCATAGAAGCCATTCAACATGCCCATAGGAAATCAAATGGAAAGTGAAATTCTACTCTGAGAAGTTATTGAAGAATCCTCCTACAAATACCTCTGACTGGTATGGTTCTTATTCTTCAATTAAGCAAGTATGAATATAGGTGTGAGTACATAAAGTACTTAGCAAGTCATTTATAACAAGATGGTATATAATTACGCAAGGCTTACCAGATGATAGCTGAATGATTATTTTGTAGAAAACAACAGTTTGAAGCAAAAACAATAATTAGATTGAAAGCAAACTTTAAAACAAGTAATAGGTAGATATTCAAAAGGAAATGACATAAACTACCAATGAACTAACATATCTAAGATTTCATGAAATCTCTACCCCTCATTTAAAATCATCGAGCATTGTCTATTACCAGGGGATATGTGTAGAACTGGACAGGCAACAGGGGGGGGGGGGGTGAATGGTGCCTTCAAAATCTCCCCAAGTATCCACTTAACCCTTTTTCTCCAATAGCTACTGAGCTATGAAGACAAATGTTGAAAGCTCACTGGAAAACCGAGAAGACAGACCAAACAGAGCAAGGAAAACTAAGCTGGTCGGAATCTGACAGCGTGATTGAAACTTACTGCGTGGTCGTAAGTCTCAACCAACATGGTCAATAATTGACCAAGAGATCGCTGCCCGACTACTTGATAGAAGAACAATGTGGTCGGTAGTCGATGACACCTGAGACCAGACCAGCAGAGAAAAGATAGCAGCAAATAGACAAAGGTCGGAGACCGGCACTATGGTCGAAATGTTACAACATGGTCGAAAACCGAGCTCGTGGTCGTATGTGGTTGATACCCAACAACGTGGTCATAAATCGCCCTAGTCGACAACCACCGAGACCAGAACCAACGTGGTTGTAATCCAACAAGTGGTCGAACAACCGACGTGGTTGAAACCAGAATTCAACCCAAAAGATCAACGTGGTCGTAACACCTACGTGGCCGTAAGCCAATAGGTGGTCGAACAACCAACGTGGTCGAAGACTCACAAAGCAATTGAAAGATCAAATGGGAGCAAAGACAGAGCAATACTATTTGAGACTCGACTGTGGTTGAAACCAACGTGATCGTAAAGGCAATCGAGACTTCGGACAGTAACCATCGTGACTGTTTCAGATTTGAAAGAAAACCAAAGATCTTGCAGCAACTGAAAGCTTGAATGAGGTCAAACATCAAAGCGATGCGGTCGGTAACTTGACCGTGGCCGAAAAACTGGCTGCGGTCGTAACAGAAGAATAGAGGAACGCAGTGATCGTGCGAAATAGCACACCCGCAAGTGCACGGGTTGCCACTAGAATAGCGGCGAGTGTCGTGTTCTCCACAGGGACTAGACTGAGGCTACCGGTGCTCAGCTAAAGCTAGGTCAAACGAAACGGGGAGAAAACTAAACCTAAAACGTCTACCGAATTAGCCGAACGAATGAACTACAGAATGAACTCTAACTCGCACGAATAAAACGACGAACGACTAAACAAACGAACGAACTAATCAACGACGGGACAAACGACCGTACGAATGGACGTCGTACGACCGAACGAACAACACGACAAAAGACTAAATGAACGACGCACAAACAACGACACAAACAACTAAACGACGAACACGACCACCGTCCGACCGACGACCTAACTGACTACCGACCGCGAGATAGAAAGAGGAAGGGGAAGTCCAGAAGCACGGAGGGAGTCGAGAGAGAAAGAGAGGGAAGACGGTCGACGGCTAACTAGTCGATTACGGTAGGGCCAACAAATGACTACGACGAATGCTCGCACGACTTAACTACCGACCAACCGCGAGGTAGAAGAAAAGAGGGAGGTCGAGAAGCACAAGGGAGGATCTAGAAGCACAAGGTGGGTTGAGACAGCAAAGGAAAGGAGACGGTCGCTCGCTAGCTAATCGCGCTAGACAACACACAAACACAAATAGAATCTGCACTAACAGAACAGTGAACACAAGCACAACTCGCAACTTAAATTCTTACACATGTAACACATAAAAACTAAATAGAGACTACCACTAATTACTAATTACTCAGCAACAGACACTGATCACAGATAGCAAATAGATGATTAACGCAAGCTCATATCACCACAAGCACTGATAGATGAATAACTAGCAAAATCAGAGCTAAACCAATATCCATATCCATCATCATCCACAAATCAAAATCACAGTTCACATCACCAGTTAACATCCACAGTGCAAATGGTAATTAACAGTAGTTGACATCACAGTGCACAAGTAGCAAAGGATTAACAGTGGGGTAAGAATTGGGGATTGGAGTGTAAACCTAGATGAAGGGGAAGCAGAAAAGGGGCTGAAGCTTGCGGTCGGTGAAGAAGATGCAGGCGGGCTCGATGCAGGGCGGCCGGTGGAAGAACTGGAGGCGGCGTCGAGGATGGGCAGGAGGCTGCCGGCTTCGGTAGGGTGATGGGGCCGTCGGTGAGATGAAGCCGAGGAGGGAGCTGGTGTCGGTGGTGAAGCGGCGAAGAAGGGCAGCTCGGTGGCGTGGTAGAACGAGAGAGGGAGGAGAGATAGCAAGGCGGCGGCGTTGAGGAGGATGGGGCGGTGCATCGGAGAAGAGAAGGCGGCCGGTGGCAGAGGTGAAGGGGAGAAGGTAGCGCGATGGGCCGAGGAGGAGAGGGGAAGTTGCGGAGGGAGAGGGAAGGCGGCCGTGGTCGGCGCAGTAGAAGAGGGAGGCGGCGCGGGTGAGGAGCAGGAGAAGCGGCGGCGGTGAAGAAGCAGGGAGGAGGCACGGTAGAGAGGTAGTGGGGGGGCGCAGGATCTGGAGGGGCGGATGGAGAAGGAGGAGGGAAGGAGAAGGTGCGGCGGCGGTGGTGAGATGGCGCTGGAGGCGAGCGGCCGGTGAATGGAGAAGTGGTGGTGAGGAGCAGCGTCTGGTGGCGGAATAGAGGGGGCGGTGTGATGGTGGCGAAGAGGTGGTTGGCCGCCGGCGAGTATGGCGCGGCCCACGCCAGCGCCGGAGAAGAGGAAGGGGGAGGAGAGCGAGGATAGAGGAGAGGAGAGGAAGAGAAGAAATGGCCGGGCTCTGTTGTCTCCCAGGCGGCGGCGGCTCTTGAGGAGTTGGGGAAATTTTGGCAGATTTACAATTTAGTCCTTAGAAATCTAGGGTTTGCAAAAAGGTCCCTCTCCCATTCTATTTCTTCTGTTTTGGCCCCTCCGGAGCTCCGTTTTCAGTGCGGTTTGATCCCACGCGTTCGTGACGACGCGTACAACTGTACGGAGCCGTTCAGATTTGTCGTTTATGCGCCTAGTTCGCGCCGGCCTACGGAAAAGCACAAAAAATGTAAAATAATCCAAATTGAGCAATTAATTATAGAAAAGCGTGTAAATGATGATAAATGGTCTTGAAATGCGAAAAATAGTAGGGTAAAATGACAGCTAAATATGTGTAAAAATGACGCATGTCACGCAGAAATCGCACAAACGCCAGATCCAAACTCCACAGAACTTTTGAATCAAAGATCAACTGGTCATAAAACTTTGTACACAACAAGATTAAGGTCTCAAGAGGTTGCTCTAATCTTTAATCGAAAACCTACAACCAAATCAAGAGCTTTCTGAGATTTCTTCCGAGAGCGCACAAAAACGAAACCGAGAGGATGAAAAGATAATCAAACCTTGCTCATGGGAATAGAACTGCCAAGATGGCTTCGAGTATGATTCCCAAACACATAGCAAGTTAGATCATGAATAGATCGAACAAGAACACTCTCTCAAAACAGATAGGGAAAGAAACAAACAAAGAAAAGGAAAGAAACAAGAAGAACAGAGAGATAAAAGACGCAACAATCTAAGCCAACTCAACACTAAACAGCAACAATACTCAAATAAAAGATCAAAGATAAGATGTATTGCTATGATGTTTGGTTTCACAGCCACTCCCCTTGGGATGACTAGGCTCTAACCCTAGAGCTGCCACGCACTCACTATCCTAACAACCATGGAGGAGGAAGAGCTACCTACCACCAGACCCACTCACGGTCTGCCTTCAACCTCCACTAACTCTTCCCTCCACTAACACCGGGTTTTACTCACGCACGCTTCTCAAAGCAGCTTACATGTGGCCCCAATGACTTGTCGTCAAGCCTCTCACGCATCCGAATCCCACTGAACCGTCCTCGCTTGCAAATGACCCAAGTCACTTGGCGCACAACGTTCTTTTCCTCGCATATGATAGCACCCGGCATCCTTGACCGTCTAAACCTCGACTCCTCCCTAAGCCTAGTCCTAGTCTACCTCAACATTGCCCGTCATGTCCATCTTCGGTAACTTCTACTCTGGTTCCTTGTCATCCCGGCTTGCAACCACCTCACCAGCCTCGATCATCTTTAGCATCTCCTTGACCGTTTTGGACCTCAATACATCCCTGTGTTTAGTCCTGGTCCTCCTATGCCTCACCATGACCTAGCTCCGAAGTCCTGCAACCAAACAAACAAGCAAACCATCACATAGCACCGCACAATACACAAAGATCATCCATTAGCATAATCAGAATGTATCTAAGTGAACAATCTCAGCAAGCACTGGTCTAAAACAATTTACAAGTACTCTTAAGCACAAGACATGAGGTACTCGTAGCCCTGGAAGTCCCACCAGCAGTCTACGACCACTCAGCAAGTCGTTATGACCATCACACAGGTCGCTACGACCATAAAATTGCTGCTATGACCATGTAACATTCGCTACGACCATCGCTCAAAGCAGCTATGACTTTAGCAGACCTGGTCACCACGACTTACGAGTACTTGAATGCACAAGAAATGAGATACTCGTAGCCCACGTGATCCTTCCAGCAGCTTATGACCACACTAAAAACTGCTACGACCATGTAGCAGACGTTACGATCATCAAGTCCACAGGCACACAGAATGCTACGACTATCGCTCACAGTCAGGTAGATCTATGACCATGCATCAGTCGCTACGACTTACGACTATCGAACATAAGTAGCTGGTCGCTACGACTTACGATCACACAGACAGAGCGCTACGACCATCGCTCATAGCCAGTAGAGTCTACGACCATCGACCACGGCCAGTAGAATCTACGACCATCGACCATGGCTAGTAAAATCTACAACCATCGACCACAGCTAGTTAGATTTACGACTATCGACCACGGACAGTCAGATCTATGACTATCGACCACGGCCAGTTAGATCTACGACTATTGACCACGGCCAGTCAGATCTACGACTATCGATCACGGCCAGTCAGAGTTACGACTATCAAGTCGTAAGAACTCCTGCCGACCACCAAGTCGTAGAAACGACTACCTACCACAAAGTCGTAAACTTGATTGCCGACCATAGAGGCACACAACGTGGTCGTAAAATTGACTATGACAACATGGTCGTAAAATCAACTGCGACAACGTGGTCGTAAAATCGACTACGACAATGTGGTCGTAAAATCGACTGCGACAACATGGTCGTAAAAGCCACTGCCGACCATGACGCCTGCCGACAACGTGATCGTAAATGGTACTGCCGACCATGTGGTTGTAAGAGCAACTGTTGACCAAGTCGTAAAGGCTTAATATGGGGTCACCTCCACATGGTCTCTCAATCTCCCCCTTGATGAGTATATTGACAAGCACAGAAAAAACTTAAAGATGAGTTTGTTTTTGGAAAGAGAAGTAAGAAGTTGTAGAAGCCACATGTGTTCTAAAAGGAGTGAGAAGGAAACTTATGACCATGTTGACGAAAAGAGAACTTGGAGCAATCAATCTAGAAAGAGCAAGTTTTCTTCAATAGCTCCAAAACATCCCCCTTGTATGCCTTTTTCTCCATTTTTCTCCCCTTTTGGCAATAGAATCATCAAGATGCATGGAGGAAAATAGAGCATGAGTGAAGTGGAGTGACTGTATTTTATTCATTTTAAGCATTAGGAGCCATGAAGATTATCCAAAAGGACTTTCTAAGTATTACACCAAGCCATAACGAAAGAAAGTGCTATCTAGATCATGACAAATCATGTATAGACAAGTTAAAGCTAAATAAGCCATAATATGAAATTAGATGGATTGATTAACATGCCAAGTCACTCAAGATCATAGTCTAGTTAAAGGTATCCAAGGATGAGTCAAGCCATGTCAATATTCTAAGCGGAACCAAGAAGCTATCATTGAGTTAGTTTAGAGTGCTATAAGTTCAAGAATGAGACATTTGTTCAAGTACTTGGAATTTCTTATAATTGAGAAAATTTAGCACATTTGACATATTTTTTTTGAAATTCATGGTTGTTTTCAACCATTTTTCTTGTTGCTTAGCCATGTGCTAGATCTCAAACCTTATGCGACCACTCCAGGCAAGAAGCTTAAGGATATGATCTTGATCATCCAAAACTCCCTCTGAGTTCATGCCTAGTGCAATGGCAAGCCATCTCATGAGAAAGAATTGATGAGATTAGTTTTTTCACACAAAAGAAATCTTTTTGCATTATCAGAATTTCAAGAATAGAGAGTTAATACTAACTCATGCTTCACTAAAAAACTAGCATAGCTCAAGCTAAAGCTCAATGTAGATTCAAGATTAAACTCAGCCTATTTAACATGACAAGAATCATAAGAGGATAACTAGAGCCAGACTAATCACAAGATCTAACAGGACATGATTTAATTCAAGTTGTGCACATTGACTTAAGCTATCATGGCAACGACTAGTCCACACATAAAAAGTCATGATAAATCTAGCACCCTAGCACAAATCATGGCAAGATGTAATGCACTCAAATCATGTCATAGGGATAATAATCAGGGCTCCACATAATTATATTACAATGCATAATGCTAAAATTAAATGCCATGAGATGCAAGAAAATCTAGCTCCCCCTCAGCATGTGAAGTAATTTCAGTTCAAGTTGAGTTAAGTCATCTTTAAATTCTAGCAAATCTCAAATGAACTCCCCCTGAACCAAAACAATAAACAAGAGGAAGGAAGCTAGGATAGAAAGAAGAAATGACAGTCCTTAAAGCATAGACATAATATCGAGAATATCACGACTCAGACTGACTCTCATCTATCCCATATGACTCTAGGACTATCAGCTGGTCATCTAACTCACTAAGGAATAAACATGTTCCCTGTCTATCCAAGCGGGCCCAACCCTTGCTAGACCTATAAGAAGTGAGTGAACTCAACCTAGTGAGAAGAGAACCACCTAATAAGCAGCATCCTAGGATCATAAGATGAGAGGAAGAAATCTGAGCAACTGAGAAATTGAACCACTCTAGTCTATGCTAGAAAGACTAACCCAATGCACCCAATGAAATGCAACAGGATGAAACAGAAGCATATGGACAATATGATACATAAGGTACATGGTGCTCCCCCTCAAATTGAGCTAAGAAGACAGACCACCACAAGCTCTCCTCGCAATCAGTGAGAAGACATTATCCTTGGCTCAGTACTGGGGTAAATAAGAATAGATTTAGGCACCAGTACTAAGTCACACGATGAGCAGAGGAAGAAATCATAAACGACTGACCTCTAGCTACCCTGTGTTCTCTGTTTCTCACAGAACCAGAAGGTCTGAGAGCAGAACTGAAGCTATTGCTGGGTCCGACTACTATCGAAGAGCGAGTCTGACCAACAACAACATGCTGATCATGCAGTGGATAGCTATCTCGACAGGGAAAACGAAATCTATCCTCAGGACAGCAGATACTATGACCAGAGGCAACTTAAGGACCAAAAACAGAAGGAGCAGGAAAACCAAGTTCATGATGCTGCCTAAACATCTCAGAGGAGTTATCTAAAATTCTGGACCTTGTGTTGGTCTTAGGTGCACTCCGAGTTTGGGGCTGACCTTGAATACGCCTAAGAGCACGAACATAGTCTGTTCGCACGATCTTGGCATGCTTAAAACACCTCTCAACTCCATGTCCATCCTTTTGACAGAAGGTACAACGATAATTCACCTTCTGGGAGGTCGAAGCAACATGATGAGGCTTCACCTTTTGAGAGATCGAAGCAATAGGTGGTACTCCCTTACTGTCAAAAATCCCTTAGACAAAGCCCATAGATTTAAACTCAACTTTCTTGGATTTGGGCGCAACCTCGATCACACCTACTGCTATAGGTCTGACAATAGCAGGTGGATGCTTCCTCACATCCTCTAAAAAATTATATCCTAGACCTTGATTAAATTTGCAAATCTTAGATTTGTCTAGGATAAGATTAAACTTCTTCTTGCCTCCAACAAATTTTTCAAGAGTGTTCATAAGGTACTGGCACTCCTGAAAAAGAGAGGCGCATGAAGAGCAGGGAAGGAGATGAAGAACCAGAAGGAAAGGAAGAAGAACCCAAAGCAGAAGATCGAATAGCACGTGCATATCTCCCCTTGTGCATGGCCACCTCAATCTTGAGGGTTTCGCAAGACACATAGGGGGCAGTCCTAATCCTGGTTGTCAGGTTCTCGTGACTCTTCCTAAAGGTCTCTAGCATTTCCTTAGATTTCTCCCCTACTTTAGCATAGAAAGAACAATTAGATTGTGACTTCTCTAGTAAGTCCTTAGTTAGCTTCACACATTTATCATCCAAAGTAACCAAATCAGATTTTAGTTTTTCACAGTTATTGCATGGTGAGCTAACAGGTGGCTTAGAAGCATATTGAGCCATTTTCTTGTTGTGATCACACATATCTTGAAATTGTTTAGAAACAGACTCAAGTTCAGCAGTTAATTTAGGGCAATTGATACAAGAAGCAATAGACTCAAGCAAAGCAGCTTGCATTTCAACAATTTTATGATCTGCCTTCTTTAAGTTAATCTTCAAGTTCTTACAACCCTCACATGTTTCAGGTAGATCAAGAAGCATGGTATATAGACCTCTAAAAGCATTGTCCTTATCCTCACATAATGTGCAGAATATAGTCTCAATAGTATCAGATGAAAGAGAACCTACTCTAGTCATCTCTAGTTCAACTAATAGACTAACATTCTCCACCTTAAGAAAATCAAGCTAAAAAATTATACTATCATCAGAGGTCCTTAACTTCTCTATATCTCCCAACAAAGAAGTACATACATCACAATCGTTACGGGAAGGAGCAGATCTAAGTGAAGTAAGCTCCCATGACAAGCTCTCTACCTCCTTCTCTAACTCACCACACCTAGTGCTAGACCTAGCATAAAACTTTCCTAACTTGAGAAAAGCATCATTGAGCTGGTCGTAGGAGGGGCATACCTCATCGGAGTCACTGTAGAGGTTGTTATTGCTGATGCCATTCTCGTTAGCCACGAAGCACATGCCGATGAAGACGTCGCCATCCTTGGTGTCCTTGTGCGAATCATCCAAGCCGTCGTCATCGCTCCAGCCCTTCATATCGCTGAAGTCGAGGTTGTCGAGGGTGGTGAGGACGCGGTGGAAGAGCTTCTTGGCTTTGCCAAGGTTGCGGTACTTCTACTCTTTGCCTTGTTCACGAGCTGAGGGTTTCTTATTGCAGTTCTTGCTGATGTAATCGTTCTTGCTCACTCTGCCGTAGTCATTCTTGCTCTCCTCCAGCTTGGGGTAATTTGCTTGAATGTGGTTGGGGCCACCACACTCGAAGCAGATCACTGGTCCACTCCTCTTTCTCTCCCTAACCCTCTTGTATGCATGTGAGAATTTTCTGGCTAAGAGGGCAACTCACTCTCTGGGAACTGCTCAAATTGATCATCACTCATTTCACACAAAGCAGCCAAAGAGAGGCTAGAAGCACCATAAGAAGATGCTCTAGACCAAAGCCATCGACTGTGATTTCGACTTGTGAGAGATAATGTCAATCTCATGAATCTTGAGGCATGAGTATAACGCATCAAGAGTCAAAGTCGGCAAGTCAGTCGTGTCCTTGATGGTGGTCACTTTCATCTCCCACACTCTCAGGTCCAAAGCAGAAAGCATTTGGCGAGCATTGTCCGAGTCTGGGTATGTAAGACCAACAGCTTGGAGGTTGCTCAAAATCTTGTGAAATCTGGCAAAGCACTCATCCAAGGACTCACCAGTGAGCATCTCAAACTTGTTGTACTCTCACTTGTATTGGTCCTGTCGGACAGTCTTGATTTGGGTGGTGCCCTCATGGTATGCATCGAGAGTCACCCAAACATCATAGGCCGACGAAAGATGAGAGATGTGATCAAACTCATTTCTGCTAAGACCTTGGATAATGATGTTCCTTATCTTAGCATTTGCCTCCACATCTGGCGTATTCATCGCTGTGATGTGCTCATCGACAGGAACAACAAATTGAGTCTTAACTTTTCTCCAGATCGCATAGCCTTGAGCCTGAATGAAAGATTCCATCCTACTCTTCCAAAAGAGATAGTCAAACCCATCAAACATAGGAGACTTGGTGGAACACCTGTCTGTTGCCACGGCTCCAAAAAACGGTTAAGATCTATTGACAAGAGCTAACTTGGCTTTGATACCAATTGTAGGACTGGACTGGCAACAGAGGGGGGTGAATGGTGCCTTCAAAATCTCCCCAAATATCCACTTAACCCTTTTTCTCCAATAGCTATTGAACTATGAAGACAAGGGTTGAAAGCTCACTGGAAAACCGAGAAGACAGACCAAACAGAGCAATGAAAACTAAGCTGGTCAGAATCTAACAACATGGTTGAAACTTACTGCGTGGTCGTAAGTCTCAACCAACATGGTTAATAACTGACCAAGAGATCGCTGTCCGACTACTTGATAGAAGAACAACGTGGTCAGTAGTCGATGACACTGAGACCAGACTAGCCGAGAAAAGATAGCAGCGAATAGACCAAGGTCGGAGACCGACACTGCGGTCGAAATATTACAACATGGTCGGAAACCGAGCTTGTGGTTGATACCCGACAACGTGGTCATAAATCGCCCTAGTCGACAACCATTGAGACCAGTCTAACCTTGTTCCGAATGACAACCCCATCCTCACTCTGCTTGTTTTTGAACACCCACTTAGTCCAAATGATATTGTGACCTCGAGGGGGCTCAACAAGCGACCAGACCTTGTTTCTCGCGAAAATTTCTAACTCCTCATGCATGGCATTGACCCAAGACTCATCAGAAAGAGCATGACAAAAGTCCTTGGGCTCGAATGAGGCAACAAAGGTAAAATGGAGACAGAAATGTGACATGCCAGACTTTGAGCGTGTGACTCGCTCAAAGAGGTCTCCAATCATCTGCTCGGAAGGATGGTCCTTTTGGATATGTTGGGGAGGTCCTGGATGAGATGAGGAAGTGGCCTCTACCTCATGAGCTGACGAGGTAGGAACAGAGCCACTAACTCCAGAAGATGTAGAAGGCATGGGCTGATTTCCTTGAGGTGCGGTGGAAGAAGTAGGCGCCTCAAGGGGAGGAGGAACTGGATCGGGTAGACAACCCTCATCTCCATCCTCCTCATCATCCACAAAGATGGGCTCGGACTGTTCTACAGAACCTGAGATATTAGGCCTAGTCCCCGGACTGGCCTCATCGAAAGTCACCTCACAGATCTCTACCAACTTACTAGATTCACAGTTCCAGACCCTATACGCCCATGAAGAAGTCGAGTAACCTAGAAAGATACCATCACAAGATCGTGACTCGAACTTGTCTAGGTTCCCAGGATTCAAAATGAAACACTTGCAACCAAACACACGAAAATGAGAGACACTGGGCTTTTGCCCATATCTCAACTCATAGGAAGTGCGATGCAAGTGTGCCCGAAGAAAAACTCTTTTCGAAACATGGCACGTGGCCGCTATAGTGGTGGACCGAAATGGCAACAGAGGGGGGTGAATGGTGCCTTTAGAAATCCGCCCCTAAGTATCCAATCAATTCACTTCTCCGAAAGCTATAAAAGCTATGAAGAGGTAGAAACAAAGCTCACTGAAAATCAACAAAGATCAAACAACTTGAGCGGAAGACCTTCCAAAAACTAAAACCACTAAGAGCCCACAAAAGTCTGATTGGCAAGGAAAATAAATTGAGCAGTATACGATTTGACCGGATGAGGAGAAAAATCAAGGAAATGCTCACAACCGGAACCTGCTGAGCAGTTTGGCAGTCGGTCTAAAAAGGAAAGCTTAATCGGATTGATTTCGTGCATACACCATGTCAGACCGAAGGAACCAACAAATGACTACCGAGAAAATTCAGCAAGCAACACATATGATGAAGAGTAAAATAGTGAAAAATCTGTACTCTTACTGCTCTTCTTGGATCAAGGAAATCTGGCAAAACAGGGAGAAAGAAACACAGCCAAAAAGAGAACTTTAAAACCGAAAAACAGGCTGTTTGGCAGCATTTACTAGCTGAAAACGCAGTCAATATGAGCTACCAAAATCTGAGTTAAGCCAATAAAGAAAGGAAGCATTAAGGAGAGTAAAAAAAACCAAACAAGATCACAAAGTGCTATTGCAGACTGTAACACAAAGAAAACAAGGCCAAGCCTAAAAGCAAAAGGAAAAGAGAGCAAACATTTAGACAAAAGCATTCCAAGGCTGAAAAGAAAAGAAGTCTGCAGTCACCAATGGGCAGATTGGAAAGAGAGCAAAGAAATACACGCAGAAAACTAGAAGCAATCGATTGATTTTTTGGACTAAAAAATTCTTTTGGCCGAACAAGGTAGCAGCCACCAAGAGCTAATTGTTTCTTGCCGAGATAAGAAGTACTCCTGCTGGTTTTCTTGAGCTGAAACATAGCATGACGTGATGCAGGTTTTTGACTAAAAACAGCAAATCCAAATCTGCAAAAGTATGCAGTCCGAACAGCACAGACAAGACTCAAACTTCAGTTCGGCTGGCAAGAACAGAGAGGAACATCAACTAGTAAAAGCAGAAACCAAAGCATAAAGAGATAAATCACCATATCAACTCAAGCAAAGAAACTAAGAAAAGAATAATTCTATTGAGGGATATGCAAAAAGCACTAGAATCTTGAAATCGATACGGAGACATACACGATTAATATGAGAAAGAGTCTACATCAGTTCACCCCATCTCACAACACAAGAGGAACACACAAAATAAAACACAAGTGCTGCCCTAAAAACTTTTACAACTCATGTAAGGAGAAGAACCAAATAAAACCCTAACACTCACACCCTCTCTCAAGCCATCTCTCTCTCTCTCTCTCAAATCTTTCTCTCATTTCATGAAAGCTACTAGAGAATACCCTCTCTATTTATAGCCTCCACTAATGGGTTTACAACCCACTTTACCCATTAGCTCTCAACAACTCATGGCGCTTTATCCACAATCCACTTCCTTTAGTGTAGCTTTGTGTATTCACCAAAACGCTCCTCGCGCACCTTCCAGGAAGCTTCCTCATTCCTTACCCTCCAAGCCACGCAGCCACCTCGAGTCCTCGCCGTCTTCGGCACACCTCCACCGTTCTGACCTCGGCACCGCCCGCGCCTAGTCCGGTCATCCCGTGCCTCGCCACGACTCCACCTCGACGTCCTGCAGCCATCACAAACAAGAAATAAATCACATAGCACCGCTCGACACATGTAATCATGCATTACCATCAGAAGACATACTCAAAGCCCAACCGATCGAAACAAAAGAATAAATGACTTAAGCACGTTCAACCTAGTTTGACAAGGTCCGACCGAAACCAATTGCACCGCGCAACGACATGGTCCGAACCACACAAACCAAACTCGACTTTCCTAAAACAGATGTCAATTACTCATCACACAACCGGGGTCACCTCCACATGGTCTCTCAATCTCCCCCTTGATGAGTATATTGACAAACCCCGAAAAAGCGCAAAGTTGAGTTTGTTTGAAAATGAAAAAAGAGTCAAACATGGTCCAAAGGAAATCAAAGAAGCTTATGACCATGTCGACAAACGAAGCAAAACAGAAAGAGCAAATTGTTCTCCAAAGCTCCAGAAAGCCCCAAAAGGCTTTTTCTTCACTATTCTCCTCCTTTTCGCAATAAACACATAAAGGTGCAAGGGAGGAAAATAAAGCATGATTTGGATGAAATGGCCGAGTTTGTTTATTTTAAGTATTTAGAGCCATGAAGATTATCCAAAATGACCATGAAGGATTACATCAAGCCACAACATATAAGTATGCTATCAAGATCATGACAAGACATGTATAAACAAGCTAAGCCAAATAAGTCATAATCTGAAAATTAGTCAAATTTCTTAGCATGTCAAGTCAACCATGATGATAGTCTAGCTAAAGGTATCCAACGATGATGCAGGTCATGTCAATAATCTAAGTGAAACCAAGAAGCTAGTATTGAGTCAATTTAGAGTACTACAAGTTAAAGAATGAGACATTTGAGCAAGTACTCGTAAATCTTGTAATTTTAGCAAAGTGAGCACAATTGACATGATTTTCTTTAGAAATATCATGATTGTTTCCAACCAGATTTTTGTGTAGTCATGTGCTAGATCTCAAGCCTTATGCGACTACTCCAAGCTAGAAGCTTAAGAAGATAGTCTTGCTCATCCAAAACTCCCCCCTGAGTTCATGCCTAGTGCAATGGCAAGCAGTCTCATGAGAAAGAATTGGTGAGATCAGTTTTTTTTCCGCATAAAAGAGATCTTTTTGCTTTCTTAAACGGGTGTACTAACTCATGCTTCATCAAGAGACTAGTATAGCTCAATCTAAACCTCAACAAAGATTCAAGACTCAACTTAGCCTATTTGACATGTCATGAATCATAAAGGAATAACTAAAGACAGAGTAGTCTCAAGTGCTAACATGACATGAATTAATCCAAGTTGTGCATTTTTAATAACCTATCATGGCAAAGACTTGACTACACATATAAAGTCATGATATATCTAGCAAGTAAGCACAGATCATGGCAAGATGTAATGCATTGTAAACATGTCATAAACGGATAATAATCAAGGCTCCATGTAATTATATTACAATGCAGAATGACATGTAAGAAAATCCAACTCCCCCTCAACATGTGATGTAATTTTAGTTCAAGTTGAGTTATGTCAACATTAAGATATAGAAGCTCCCAAATGGACTCCCCCTGAACCAAAGCAATAAAAACAAGAAGCTGGCAAGAAAATCAGAAAGGGCAGTCCTTAAAGCATAGACAAAATATAGAGGATACGACAGCTCAGACTGACTCTCATCTACCCCATATGACACGAGGACTATTAGCTGGTCATCTAACACACTAAGAAGCAAACACGTTCCCTGTCTACCCAAGGGTGGCCCATCCCTTGCTAGAACCTACAAGAAGTGAGTGAGCTCAACCTAGTGAGAAGAGAAATAGCTAATAAGCAGCATCCTAGTAATAAACATGATAAGATATGAAGCACAAAGCTCCCCCTTACAACAGTCCATAAGGACAAACCACCCCAAGCTCTCCTCGCAGAGCTGAAAACCTAGATCTATCCAAAGGCTTGGTAAAGATATCAGCCAACTAGTGGTCACTCTCCACAAACTGGAGCACGATGTCACCCTTCTCCACATGGTCTCTAAGGAAGTGATATCTAATATCAATATGCTTGGTCTGAGAATGCTGCACTGGGTTCTTGCAATGTTAATGGCAGAAGTGTTATCACAAAAGAGTGGAACACTGTCTATGACTAACCCAAAGTCCCGCAGGTCGAGACCATCCAAAGTACCTGGCTGCAACAACTGGCGGCAGCAACGTACTCGGCCTCTGCGGTGGACTGTGCAACACCGGACTGCTTCCTAAAAGACCATGAAACAAGAGAAGTGCCAATGAATTGACAGGTGCCAGAAGTGCTCTTCCTATCTATCCTATAACCAGCAAAGTCTGCGTCCGAGTAGGCTCTCAAGGAAAGACAGGATGAGAAAGAGTACGAGATACCATAGTCAATGATAGCTCGAAGGTATCGAAGGATGCGTTTCACCGCCTGGCGGTGAGATACGCGAGGAGAAGCCTGAAAGTGAGCGCACAGACACACGGAGAAATGTATGTCCGGCCGTGAGGCAGTGAGGTATAAGAGGGAGCCAATCATGCTGCGATACTCCTTCTGATCAACTGGCTCGACGCCCTCATCTGGGTCAAGAGAAGCTGTGGACGCCATGAGAGTTGACACGGGCTTACCATCACTCATGTCAAAGCGTCTCAGGAGGTCACGAGTGTACTTGCCCTGATGCAAGAAGGTACCCTCCCGAGTCTGCTTAATCTGGAAGCCAAGGAAGAAGGTCAACTCGCCCATCATACTCATCTTAAACTCGGTGCTCATGACATCCGAGAACTGTGAAACAAGAGTATGAGAAGAGCTACCAAAGTTGATGTCGTCCACATAAATCTGGACGAGTAGAAGGTTAGTGCCATGCCTACGAATGAACAAGGTATTATCCACCTTACCCATCTCAAAACCATGACTCAACAGATAGGACTTAAGCCTCTCATACAAAGCTCTAGGGGCCTGCTTAAGTCCATACAAGACTTTGGAAAGCTTGTAGACATGGTTTGGGTATTTGGGGTTCTCGAAACCTGGAGGTTGTCTCACATAGATTTCTTCCTCAATAAAACCATTGAGGAAGGCGCTCTTGACATCCATCTGGTAAAGCTTGAAACCCTTAGAAGCCACAAAAGCAAGCAGGATTCTAATGGCCTCAAGTCTAGCTACAGGGGCAAGGTCTCCTCAAAATCTAGACTCTCAACCTGGGAGAAGCCCTGAGCTACCAGTCTAGCCTTGTTTCGAATGACAACCCCATCCTCACTCTGCTTGTTCTTGAACACCCACTTAGTCTGTTGGACCGAAATGGCGACAAAGGGGGGGGTGAATGTCAACTTTAAAAACGATCCTCAAAAAGTACTCCTGAATAAATTCCCATTCCAATAGCTATGCAAGCTATGAAATGAAACTCAATTGCACACTGGAGTCTAGAGAAAACTGAGAGAGGCCCAAAGAAAAAGAACTAAAACAGAACAGGAAGCAAAGGCCAAAAACCGGAAGAACTCAGTACTCCAGTATCCTTTGGCCGGTCTGACAGCCCTAGTAGGGCCGGTCTGACCGCCTGGCCTGGGCCGGTCTGACCGCCTAGGGGCGGTCTGACCGCCGCCTTGTGACCGGTCTGACCGCCCTCTGGTGACCGGTCAGACCGCCCCTCGGGTTTTTCAGAGCAGGCAGTAGAGTAAAAATTCAGAGAACTTCCAACTGCAATGAAATCTGAGTTTGCCCCTTGAAATTCTTAGTCCAGAACTACCAGACTACAAGCTAAATAGCATGAAGATCCTGGGAGACCAAGAAAAACAACTTAAGAGCAAGAATTTGGAGTTTTCAATATAATCTGAAAAACAGGATAGTGAAGAAGTAAAATCCATAATACTCCTCATTCACAAGTCCTATGATCATAGGCTTTTGCAATCAGCTTAGCATACCTCTCAGGACATAAGAGACTGAAAATCAAGTCATCTTTTTGACAGAAAATCAAGGGGACCAAGAAACCCTAGAAAAGCAAAAGATGAACAGAGGAGTCCAAAAACACAAAACTGGAATTAAAGATGGGCTCTTGGGATTTTAACTGATCAAATGATCTTGAGGTATCATCCCAACATAGAGCAACCCATTCTGGGCCTTCCTAGCAAGAAACAACTCAAAATCACGAAAAGAGGAAAATCACCCAAAAGAAGAACGAAGAACAGAGAGGCATACAGGAGACAAACTTCAGAAATTTCATTCCTAATCAAACGAGGATTACATATGAGTCCCCATACGCCTGGACATTAGAACAAGTGATGATTACAAAGAGTCTCAACTCATCCTCTCCCTCTCCCAAAGCCAAGAACTCACACCCTACATGCTTGGAGAGGAGACTCACTCAATAACACATCGATGGAAAGATCAGAACACCCTCTGTCTCCTGCACCCACTCTCAACAACTAAAGACACAAAGCAAAAGCCTTAACCCTTTTCCAAAGCCATGAAGACCATGCAAGGAGACACCCTCCTTTTATAGTCTCTCACTAATGGGTTTGAAATTTGCTTTGCCCATTAAGCCACAACAACTCCAATGCTTTACCCATAATCCGCTTCCTTTAGTGCAGCTTTGCGTATTCCCCAAAACACCCCTCCTGCACCTTCCGGAAAGCTTCCTAATTCCTTGCATCGCAAGCCTCGCAGTTACCTCGAGCCATCGCCGTCTTCGGCACACCTCGACCATTCTGACCTCAGCACCACCTGCGCCTAGTCCGGTCCTCCGTGCCTCACCACGACTCCATCTCGACGTCCTGCGGCCATCACAGACAAGAAACACATCAAATAGCACCGCTCGACACATATAAACATAAATGCATTAATGAAACCACATTAAGCATGGAATAGCCCAAACCTGACAAATCAACAGAGTATGCATCCTAACCACTTTGACTAGGTTTGACCAAGTCTGACTGAGTCCGTTGCACCATGCAACGACATGGTCTAAACCATCCAAATCAAACTCGACTTTCCTAAACCGATGTCAATTACTCATCACACACATGGGATGACCTCCACATGGTCTCTCATAGTCCCAATGATATTGTGACCTTGAGGGGGTTCAACAAGCGACCAGACCTTGTTCCTCTCGAAATTTTCTAACTCCTCATGCATGGCATTGACCCAAGACTCATTAGAAAGAGCATGACATACGTCCTTTGGCTCGAATGAGGCAACAAAGGCAGAGTGGAGATAGAAATGTGACATGCCAGACTTTGAGCGAGTGACGCGCTGAAAAAGATCTCCAATCATCTGCTCAAAAGGATGGTCTTTCTGGATATGTCAGGGAGGACCTGGATGAGATGAAGAAGTGGCCTCTACCTCATGAGCTGATGAGGTAGGAACAGAGCCACTGGCTCCAGAGGAAGCAGAAGGCATGGGCTGATCACCTGGAGGTGCGGTGGAAGAAGGCACCTCGAGGGGAGGATGAGGAACTGGATCGGGTAGACAACCCTCATCTCCATCCTCCTCCTCATCCACAAAGATGGTCTCGGACTGCTTTAAAGAACCCGAGATATCGGGCCTAGTCCACGGATTGGCCTCGTCGAAGGTAACCTCACAGGTCTCTACCAATTTACTAGACTCGCAGTTCCAGACCCTGTATGCCCGCAAAGAAGACGAGTAACCTAGAAAGATACCATCACAAGAACGTGACTCGAACTTATCTAGGTTCCCGGACTTCAGAATAAAGCACTTGCAACCAAACACACGAAAATGAGAGACACTGGGCTTTCGCCCGTATCTCAACTAATAGGAAGTGCGATGCAAGTGTGCCCGAAGAAAAACTCTGTTTGAAACATGGCACGCGGTCGCTATAGCCTCAGCCCAAAACTTCCCAGGTGTAGAGTACTCATCGAGCATCGTCCTGGCCATCTCGACCAAGGTGCGGTTCTTCCTCTTCACGACACCATTCTGCTGTGGGACGTGCAGAGAAGAGAACTGGTACTCTACACCTGTCTCATCGCAAAACCTCTCAAAGTAGGAATTCTTGAACTCCGTGCCATTATCACTGCGGATCGCTTGTAAGGCACCCGGGAGCTCAACAGAAAGCCTACTAAAAAGACCTCAGAAATGTGTAAACGTCTCATCCTTCAAGGCTAAGAAAAACACCCAAGAAAGCCTCGAGAAGTCATCGACCACGACAAGAACATACCACTTCCCTCCTGCTGACTGCACTCGAGCTGGTCCAACTATGTCCATGTGGAGCAACTGTCCCGGTGCATCGGTCATAGTCACTGTGACCGGAGGATGAGAAGCAGCAACCATCTTGCTGTGCTGGCATGGAGCGCAAACAAGATCTTTGACCATCTTGAGTTTCGACAGACCACGAATGAGATCGTGGCCGCTAACTCGGGTCAAATGGGCAAATCCAATATGACCAAGTCTCCTATGCCAGAAAGTAAGATCACGGGACTCAGAAGCAACTAAACACCGGATAGGATCACAAGAAGACTCAAAAAATCAGCACGAAAGATCCTCCCATAACGAGACATCCTGCAAACCAGACTACCCGAAGAATCAAGAATTTTACAAGCGTTTTTCTTAAAGCTCACCTTGAAACCGTCATCGGTAAGCTGAGAAACAGAAAGCAAATTATACTGCAGCTTACTAACTAAGGCAACATCTTTTAAAATAAAAGACTCATTTACGCGCACTGTACCTTTGGCGATGACGCGCCCAGACGAAGCGTCATCGAAGGTGATCGTCTCATCACATGGAGTACGAGCTAGGAAAGAGAACCAATGAGAGTCTCCGGTCATGTGTCGAGAACACCCGAAGTCAACGAGCCAAACCTCTCCCTTCCTTGCCCGGCGAACCTGAGTCAACGAGAGAGTAAAGTCTCAGTACTGGGATAAATCAAGAGTGATTTTGGCACCCAATACTAAGTAATACATCGAGTAGAAGAAGTAGCCACACATGATTGACCTCTAGCTACCCTACGCTCTCTGTCGCTCAACAAGTCAGAAGGTCTGTGTGCAGACCTGAAGCTGTTATTTGGCTTGACTGCTACGGAGGAGCAAGTCAAGACACCAGCAACATGCTAATCACGCTGCGGGTAGCTATCTCGACGGGGGAAACGAGATCTACCCTCAGGACGGCGGATATCACGACCAAAGGCATATCGAGGACGAAAATCAGTAAAACCAGAAAAGCCAAGTCCTCGATGCTGCCCAAATTCATCACCTGAAGCAACTCTCGACCTCGTGTTGGTCTTAGGTGCCCTCAAGGTCTGGGCCTGACCCTGAATACGCCTAAGAGCCTCAACACGGTCTCCCCGCGCAATCTTGGCACGCCTGAAGCATCGCTCAATCAAGTGTCCATCCTTCTGACAAAAGGTGCAATGATACTTCACCTTCTGAGAGGTAGAAGTAGCATCATGGGGCTTCGCCCTCTGAGAGGCCGAAGCAACAGGTGGAATTACCTTGCTATCAGAAATCCCTTGGACAAAGCCCGCTGACTTGAATTGAACTTTCTCAGTTCTGGGCTTGACCTCGATCACACCTGCGGCTATAGGTCTGAGCACGGCAGATGAATGCTTCCTAACATCCTCAAGAAAATCATATCCTAGACCATGATTGAATTTGCAAATCTTGGACTGGTCTAGAATAAGATTTAGCTTCTTGCCTCCTACAAACCTCTCGAGAGTGTTCATAAGATACTGATACTCCCAAAAGAGAGAGGTGCAAGAAGAGCAGGGGAAAGAGGAGACAGCAGCAGGAGAAGAGGAAGAACCAACAGTAGAAGAAGGAATGGCATGTGCACGCACAGTTGCCTCAACATTGAGGTCTTCGCAAGGACTAGGAGGGACATTCCTACCTCTAGCTGTTTGTTCATCGTGCCTAAGCGTCTCTACTCCTTTGGGCTTCAACCCCACACCAGCACACACATCACAACAAGATTGTGGCTTCTCTAGTAGGTACTTAGTTAGCTTCACACATTTTTCTTCCAAAGCAATCAAGTCAGATTTTAGTTTATCATAATTTTTGCATGGTGAGCTAACAGGGTCCTTAGAAGCATATCGAGATAACTTGTTGTTGTGATCAATCAACTCTTGAAACTGTTTTGACACAGATTCAAGCTCGTGATCGACTTGGGACAGTTTACACATGAAGCAATGGGTTCTAGCAGAAAAGCTTGTAACTCAGCAATTTTATGATCTGCCTTTTTTAGGTTCAGTTTCAAGTTAGTGCAGCTTTCACAAGATTCAGGCAAATCAAGAAGCATGGTATAAAGACATCTAAATGCATTGTCCTTATCCTCACATGAGGTGCAAGATGTAGTCTCAACAACAGTAGATGAAGGAGTAACAGTCCTACTCATCTCTAGTTCAGCCAAAAGACTAACATTCTCTACCTTAAGCATGTCAAGCTCAGAAGACAGACTATCATGAGAGGTCCTTAATTTCTCCATGTCATCAAGCAAGGCAGTGCATGTATCACATTCGTCACAAGAGGGAGTAGATATAAGTGAAGTAAGCTCCCGTGACAGTCTATCTACTTCCTTCTTCAACTCGCTACACCTAGCTCTAGATCTAGTATGGAATTTACCTAGCTTAAGAAAAGCATCATTAAGTTGGCCGTATGAGGGGTATACCTCGTCGGAGTCGGAGTAAAGCTCGCTGTTGCTCACGTCGCCCTTAAGGGCCATGAAGCACATGCCGGAGAAGTCATCGCCACCTTGGAGTCTTGCTCGTCCTTCCCATCGTCATCGCTCCACCCCTCCACCTTGCTGAGGTCGAGGTCGTCGAAGGCGGTGAGGACGCGGTGGAAGAGCTTCTTAGCTTTGCCAAGGTCGCGGAACTTCTTCTTGCCTTGAGCATGAGCTGGAGGCTTCTTGTTGCGGTTCTTGTCGATGCAGTCGTTCTTGCTCACGCTACCGTAGTAGTTCTTGCCCTTCTCCAGCTTGGGGCAATTTGCCCGAATGTGGTTGGGGCCACCACACTCGAAGCAAATAATCATGCCACTCCTCTTTCGATCTCTCACTCTCTTGTATGCGTGGGAAAACTTTTTGGCTAAGAGAGCGAGTTGGTTTTCTAGAAGCTGCTCTAGTTGATCATCGGAAATTTCACACAGAGCAGAAAGAGAAAATCCAGAAGTAAAGTCAGAAGATCCAGAAACAGAGCTAGGATCGGTGACTAATGCCATCGACTACGATTTCAACCTACGAGAGACTATGTCAATGTCGTGAGTCTTGAGGCGTGAATACAACGTGTCAAAAGTCAAGGTCAAAAGATCGGTGGTGCCCTTGATGGTAGTCACCTTCATCTCCCAAACACGCAGATCAAGAGCAGACAACATCTGATGAGCGTTGTTCGAGTCGGGGTATGTGATACCGACCGTTCGGAGATTACTCAGAATCTTGTGGAACCGCGTGAAATACTCATCCAAGAACTCACCAGCGAGCATTTCAAACTTGTTGTAATCTTGCTTGAACTGGTCCTGTTGTACCGTCTTGATCTAGGTGGTGCCCTCATGGTATGCATCGAGGGTCCCAGATGTCGAAGGCCGACGTCAGATGAGAGATGCGATCGAATTCGCTTATGCTCAGACCTTGGGTTATGATATTCCTTGCCTTAGCATTTGCCTCAACATCAGCCATGTTTCCGGCATTGATGTTCTCATCGGCAGGAACAACATACCAAGTCTTGACCTTCCGCCAGATGGCGTAGCCTCGAGCCTGGATGTAGGTCTCCATCCGACTCTTCTAGAAGGGATAGTCGATCCCATCGAAGATCGGGGGCTTGGTCGAGTACTTATCTGTAACCATGGCTCTAGAGACCAGTTAAGATCTATGAGGAAGAGCTAACCGGATCTGATACCAATTGTTGGATCGAAATCGGCAACAGAGGGGGGGGGGGGGTGAATGGTGCCCGTTTAAAATCCACCCCTCAAAAGTACCCTCTTGGAATCTCTCCTCCAATAGTTACTGGAACTATGAAGAAGGAAGCATAAGCATACAGGAACCTCAACCACAAAGAAAAGAAAGCAAGACGAGAAAAACGAACCGAAGGAATGGCGCAATGTTGCTTAACAAAAATCCCCTCTAGTACCCACTTTTTGTCCTCTCCAACTACTATAGAAACAGTGATGAAAGAAGAGAACTCCCTACTGGAACCTTTAGCTGACCAGAGAAAACAACAGGGCAAACAAAACCACAAGAACAAGCTATAGCAGAAAAATCAGCACAGTCTGGAACAACAACCCGGTCAGACCGCACCTGACATGCCGGTCTGACCGCTCAAGACCCGCCGGTCTGACCGCTTTAGGGGCCGGCCTGACCGCCGGTCAGTGGGCGGTCTGACCGCCCGAGGAACACCGGTCTGACCGCCACTGGCCGAGCGATCTGACCGCCCTCTTTCTTCTGGTCTAACCAGACTGCGAATACAGAGCCCCCGAGTGAAAAACTGAATGCGCAGAAATACTGAAAAACACTGATTTTAGGCAGATTGATGTATCTCTGCTGATTCTTTCTGGCCAAGGGACCAAAAACCTATTCTAAACATCAGACAGACCTTAGGCAACAAGAGAATTCACTTGAAAACCAAGAATATGAGATTTGAGCCAAGAACTGAAAAGATATAGAAAGCAGCACTCTTTCAAATTTCCAATAAATCTTTGATCCTTTGACCATGAGACCATAAGATTGGCTAAGCAATAGTCTTAGGACTCAGAATCTTATCTCAAAGCACAACCTTTTGAGGAGAAACACAAGAATCTTACATAGGCCTGCAAAGAAACCCTAGAACAGAAGAATCAGGGGAAAATTGACGAAGCACAGAGAGATGAGATAAATCACTGAATCATTCATTTGCTCTTGAAAATGGAATGCCCAAGAGATCTAGAGTTACTTCCCATCTCAGAGCTATCAAGAATCAAACAACCAAATCACTAAATCACCAAAAGATCAATCCAGCAGTGAAGAACAGGGAGAGAAGCTGAAAATGGAATTCATCACAGAGAGCAAGAAATGGAGAAATCCAATCACAATCCTTTTTCCATTGATATTGAGGAAGAGGGATGAATGATTATACAGGGATTACAACCATCTCCTCACAACAAGAACTCAAGAACTCCTCACATCTCTCAAACACACACAGGGAGACAAAGAACAACGAGCTCCTGCTCTCTCCAACCACTCTCAACAGAAAGCAAAAGAGAAAGCACAAAGCCAAAACAACTCTAACTCCTCTCCCAAGCCATCAACTTCTCTCACAAGGCATAATACATGTAGGAGACACTCCTCCTTTTATAGCCTCTCACTAATGGGTTTGCAACATGCTTTGCCCATTAAGCCTCCAACAACTCTAATGCCTTATCCAAAATCCACTTCCTTTAGTGCAGCTTTGCGTATTCACCAAAACGCCCCTCCTGCACCTTCCGGGAAGTTTCCTCATTTCTTACCGTCCAAACCTCGCAACCACCTCGAGTCCTTGCCGTCTTCGGCACACCTCAACTGCTTTGACCTCGGCACCACCTGAGCCTAGTTCGGTCATCCCGTGCCTCACCACGACTTCGCCTCGACGTCCTGCAGCCATCACAGATAAGAAACACATCACATAGCACCGCTCGATATAATATAATCATCAATAGCATTAAGAGTAAACTTAAGCATGAAACAGCCAAAACCTGTCGAATCAAGAGAATAGGCATCCTAAGCACTTCGACCAAGTTTGACCAAGTCCGACTGAATCCGATTACACCGTGCATCGACATGGTCCAAACCATACAAACCAAACTTGACTTTTCTCAAACAGATGTCAATTACTCATCACACACACGGGGTCGCCTCCACATGGTCTATCAGACCATGATGGTTCGACCACGCTGGTTTGACTACATCGATCTTCGACCACACAGGTCATTAACCACGTCGATTCAACCACATTGGCTTGACCATGCTGGTTCGATCATGTCGATCTTTGACCACACTGGTCATCGACCAAGTCAATCTTCGACCTCGTTGGCTCGACCAAGTCGGTTCCACAATGATGGTTCGACCACATTGATATTCGATCACACAGGTCTTTGACTACAGTGGTTCGACCACAATGGTTCAACCATATTTGTTCTTGACCACAAAGGTCTTCCGACCACCAACGAACGCGGTAGTACCATGATTACAACGTCGGTAGTTCCGCCTAGCGATAGTACCATGCAACACATGCCGACAGTTCTGATTTTCCCGACAAGTGCATATATTACAAAAAATCTTGTAAAACACATTTGTAAACTATAGTATCATGAACACAAGGATCAAATGTAATTCCCCACAAGATGTAAAACACATTTGCACACTTTTAGAATAATGACACAAGGATTATGTATGAGCTCTATTTGTAAAACACATTTGTAATCATAAGTCTCATATCACAAGGAGTAGGAAACATGGACTTCAAATACTTGCAAAACACATTTGCAACTTATAGTCCCATGTGACAAGGAATCAACATATGAGTTTCAATTATTTGCAAAACACATTCGCAAATACAAGCAGCATGCTACGGAGAGCTAGAACACATGATAAGACTCAAGCTACTAGACATAACCGCTCTTAATAGTATGGTAATCTATACTAGCAATATGGTCTTCCAACCAAACTCCAAGATCGGTAAAAGACTAGGAAAACATTTTTAGCCCTAACTAGTCATACCTTTGCCTTAGGTCACAGTCTCGATATGCATCAACTCATGATTCACCCTTTACTTTAACTCCATCAATACATGATGGGTCTTGACTTGACTTGATGATCAACACGTAATCATCTCCTCTTGGACATGCGTCAACTCATGATGCATCCTCTTCTTTATGACCTTCAACTTATGAAGCAATCTTTCATCCGCATCTTGACTTGACGATCTTCAACACATGAAATCATCCCAAGTCATTCCCTTTTGTCGAGCCTAACTTATTCATTCAACTCATGCAAAAATATTAGCCCACAAAATAATTGCCATTAATTACCAAAACTTCACCATTAATTCATAATAGAGGGACTAGATTTTACAATCTTTTCTTTTTGATAATTCATGAAAATCTCAACAAATTATGAGATAGAAATTGATTTGCGAGTATACAACATGTACACAACAATTGTATACTCTAGAATAAGCTTCTGGAGCAAAGCTTACTCATTCGGTTGTCATGAATCATCCAACATTAATACATTATGGAGGAACTAGATGACAACCCAATTATGAGTATATATGAACTACACAAACTATATATATATATATACTAAAGGGATTTATTTCAAAATAAAGATCTTTAATACGTGGAAGAAGGAACATGGATCAATACTAATGAAACCACAAAATATAGAGTTAACTCCCCTTAAATGTGTGCATACAAGAATGTACAATTAAAACATATGCACATATTCATCGTATACTTTTGGTTGAGTTCAAACCGTATTTTGGATATGAGGAATGCATTAAGATATAAGAATGTGATGTAGAATGCATACCTCTTATAATTTTCACCTTTTCATCCAAATGATACTAAGAAATTTCATAATCAATAAATAAGTTAGTCTCACAATTATATTTGCCATTATCACCAAAACCAACTTAATGAAGCTTGAGCTTACAATCTCCCCCATTTTGTTGATTGATGACAAATCCATTAACAATAATAGCATTTGGATGAACATGAACATATGATAGAAAATTAAACTAAGGTGAAAGCATAAGCATAAAGAATTTCCCCCCTTTTTGGCAATTTTAACAAGACTATTCTTCCTCTTTTGGTATTATACACATTAATAACAATGCTATTATATATAATTCTCCCCGTTTTGGCATTGATCACCAAAAAGCAAGAAGAAGGTTAAGTCAAAATGGAGTTTTAAAACTTAGTTGTCAATTAATCCATCTTAATTTTTTGGTCATAAAGAGTATGAAAATAAATACGTATGACCAAGAGGGAATTTGCGGTAACTAAAGGAAAATATATTTAAAACATATTTAAATAATCTTACTCTTGAGAGCTCCTTGAAGACTTTTGAGGTTTCACATTGGAGTTTTAGTTTGAAGTTCTCCCCTTTTTTGGCACTTTAACCACACTCTAATTGAAGCTTCAGATTTTCAGACTTTGACATTTCAATTGAGCTTCAAAAACTAGCTGAAAGGCAGACTTACAAATGACCAATAAATCTAAGAAAAATTTTCAGTATAGATGAATAATACAGAATCAAAAGTCATTATTATGCCTTCCTCAGATTATGAGCACAGTTAAAGATACAAAAATCACAAATCTACTCAAAACCATGTGAAGTTCTGGAATTTCGTTTTATTGTCAAAATAAGAAAAGTACACAACTTTCTCAATGAAGTTGAAATACTTTCAAATTTTGCAAAAATGAACTTTGGACTCCTAAGAAACATTTTGAAGAAGATTTTCTGAAAAAGGGGTCTCCATTCAAAAGTTATGCCAAAATGCACTTTGAAAGCATGAGGAAAGATTGATTTTCAACTAGAACTAAAAACTAATTCAATTGGATTTTCATGGAGTTTTTCACTTTCTTGGCTTTGCATGAGTTAGAAATACTATTTTAAGCCAAGATACACAAAGAAATCTGGCTCAAATAGCCAAACTCACTATATGCAATAGTAGGTCATTTTGGGTCAAGACTTGTTTTTGGATGAGATTCAAATGAGTATAGAATTTCAACATTTGGTCTTTTGCAAAAACCTTGAACTAGAGAAATGTTTGAAATGATTAACCCTTTGAGTTTTGTATTGACCACTTTTTGAAATTCTGAATAGATTTTGATTTAGCGAAATATGTCATTTAATCCAAAATCATGATAATATAAGATCATTTTGAGGACAAATTATCCTTTTGGTTTTTGACATAAGATTTTTTTTACTCAAATGGCTTTGAAAACACTTGAAATACATATTTGAGTACTTTTATCTAGTTTTTCATAAATTTTGGTGTTTTAAATAAGATTTTTTATTTTGGACCAAAAGGGCTGTTTTGAAAAGCTAATCTTGCATATTATATTTTCACTCCATGGATACCAAATGAAGTAAATGAGAATGAAACACATTCATTCGTAAAATCTATAAAATATTTTTGAGCAAATAGGTAAAATAGTTTTCTCAATATTAGTACTTTACCCCTTTCGTTTACATAAGCCCAAGAATATTTAATAAGTTTTTCACAAAGAAAAACTCCCCCTTACACAAGGGGTCCTCTTTGTATTTCTTTCTTCTCCTTTGACACACAAAGATTCTTCTCTTCTTGTTTTTCTTTTCTTTCAATATCTCATCCCTTTTGTTTAACCTTTGTCTCTTTATGTCATCTAGCACTAAGAATCAAGGATACCACTTGTAAACCTTTTGTCCATAAAGATTCTTTTTTAATCTTTTATGGTTCGTTTGTCTTTTCCAAGAAAGGCGTACATTGCTTTGAAATTTACACCACTTATGATGATATTAGATAGCACTTGTGAAAAATATCACTTGTAAACATAAATAATTCCAAGTATAAATAATTCCAATTGTAGAAACTTAATACCACTTATGAGCTTAAATGACATTAAGTACGATTAAATCCATTTTGTAAAAACTTGATATTACTTGTGAGCATACATGACACCAAGTGTGGTTGATTCCATCTGTAAAAACTTGATGTCACTTGTAGCAAGATCTTCAATGACTTCCACTTGATATTTTGAATGGGATACCACTTGAAATACAACTTGAGAGAAGAAGATGATATCATACAAGAGAGATACCACTTGAACGAAGAGAATGATATTATTTGAAAAGATACCACTTAGGAAAGAAGAGAATGATATCGAGGGCTGGAAGATGGAAGACATTGACCACACTTGGTGGTTGTATCTCGAAAGCCATCAATCACACCTTGTGGTCGTACGTTAGAATACATCGACCATCGCTTGTCATCGTAAGTCGGAAGCCCTCGACCACACCTCGTGGTTGTTAGTCGGAATACATCAACCATCGCTCCTGGTCGTAAGTCGGAAGCTCTCAACCACACCTCGTGGTTGTAAGTCAGAAGACGTCAATCACACCTCGTGGTCGTAAGTCGAAAGCCATCAATTACACCTCGTGTTCGTAAGTCAAAAGCCGTCGATTATCACGTGTGATCACAGGTTGGGAGCGGGCGACCATCGCTAGTCATCGTAAGTATTCAGCGGTCAACCATCAATCGTGGTCATACGTCCTTAGACATCGACCACACCTCGTGGTCGTAGGTCAGGAGCCCTTGAGCATACCTCGTCCTCGTACATCGGAAGCCATCGAGGACACCTCGTGGTCATACGTCGGAAGCCATCATGGACACCTTGTGGTCGTACATCGGAAGCTCTTGAGCACACCTCATGGTTGTAAGTCAGAATACATCGGCCATCGCTCGTGGTAGTAAGTTAGAATACATTGACCATCACTTGTGATCGTAAGTCGGAAGCCCTCGACCACACCTCATGGTCGTAAGTTAGAATACATCGACCATCGCTCGTCGTTATAAGTCGGAAGACATCAACAACAACACCTCATGGTCGTAAGTCAAAAGCTGTCGACTATCGCGCATGATCGTAGGTCGGGAGTGAGCGACCATCCCTGGTGGTCGTAAGTAGGCAACAGTTGACCATCGATCATGGTTGTAAGTCAAAAGACCTCGACCACACATCGGGGTCATAGGTCAAGAGGCATCGACCACACCTCATCGTCGTACATTGGAAGACATCAAGGACACCTCGTGGTCGTATGTCGACAGACATCAACCATACCTCATGGTCGTAAGTTGGAATCCATCGACTACACATCATGGTCGTAAGTCGGAAGCCCTCCACCACACCTCATGGTCGTACATTGGCAGACATCAACCACACCTCTTGGTCGTAAGTTGGAAGCCATCAACCACACATCGTGGTCGTAAGTCGAAAGCTCTCGACCACACCACGTGGTCGTAAGTCGGAAGCCGCCGACCATCGTGCTTGATCGTAGATCGGGAGCGGTCGACCATCCCTTTTCGTACGTTGGCAGTGGTCGACCATTGATCATGGTCCAAAATCGGGAGCCTTCGACTAGGGCTCGTGGTCGTAAGTCGAAAAACACCAAAGATCTCATGGTCGTAAGTTGGAAGACATAGACCACACCTCGTGGTCGTAAGTCAGAAGACGTCGACCATCGCGCGTGATCGTAGATCGGAAGCCGTCGACCATCATTGCTATGACCACAGCCACAGTCGCTACGACTACGACCATAACCGCTACAACCACGGCCACGTGTGCTACGACTACGACCATGGACACATATCAAGGGATACCTATACTGACTCTTACACACATATGCTTATAGAATCTTACACACTTTAGCTCGTAAGATCGAGTCTTTATTTAGGATACATATATAATTATACACACATATGCTTACAGACTTACATACTCTGTCTTGTAAGATCGAGTCTTTATTTTGGATACATAAATACACACATAATTATACAAGGCACATATACTTATTGACTCTTACATATTCTCACGTGTAAGAGTCAGATACTACTTATGTACACTATATCGTTGAGTGATAGTGTAGGGACTTCGATGGAACTACGACCATGGCTACGGGCGCTACTACTACGACCATGACTTCTACAACCATGGCTACTCCTAGTTGTAACGACTACACACAAACTGCGGTTGCTCCGACAACACACACCGATCGTAACAACTTAACACACACTGGTCGTAGCGACCGCACACACAAACTGGTCGTAACAACCACGGCACATCAACTTGAAGCTTTGACCACAGCACATCTACTCAACTCAAAGTTTTGACCACGGCTCATCATCTCAATGCTTCGACCATGGCTTCTCACTTGCTTGGAGTGTTCGACAGCGAGTATCGCAACTTCGACTGCTGCTATGACCATGGCTTCAGGGACTGCTTCGACCACGCCTTCGTGTGTAGCTTTGACCATGGCTTCGGGGACTACTTCGACCACGCCTTCGAGTATGGCTTCGACCACATACAAATCATCAAGATTAACAAAAACCTCACCATGCAAATACACACAGAGCACAAGGGAATCATCAGCACCGTCGCAGCAAAGTCGCAAGGCATATGCACCGAGTAGCTAACTGATTGAGAGAGGGAAAAATCTGTGGGTCTCTCCAAGCAGAGCGATGACTAGCTTGGGAGAACAAAATCACTAGACAGCGCGACGGGCTCTGAGCGAAGAGCATGAGGTGGTAGAGAGGTTCACCGGGCACAGGAAGAGGAAGCCGCCGCCACACGGCATTGAGCAACGGCAACAGTAGGGGGCAGGTGTAGCAAGGAGAGGAGAACTATGGCGATGCAGCGCCACAGGGGGTGGGGCGAGGAGGGAGCAGGGGTGGCCATCGAATCCAATGGCCGCTGTCTACGAGCGCTCGTCTCTCGGATCCACCGACCACCATCGATCACTGCCTTCTAGATCCACTGGTTGCTATCGCCGAGCATGCCTCTCAGATCCACTGGCCACCATCGCCGAGCGCCCTTCTCTCCGATCCACCGACCGCTGTCGCCAAGTGTCGTGCCGCCGAATCACATCGCCGCACTGTTCATATAGCGAAAAATGCTGGTTGGAGGAGCGATGGGAGATGGGGCGGCAGCGGGGAGAGGCTCGGTGGCCAGTGAGGAGGGAGAGGGGAGATGGGGTGGTGATGGTGGGGAGATGCCCGATGGGCGACAAGGAGGGAGAGGAGAGATGTGACAGGTCTGTGAGGGAGAGAGCGTGGGAGAGAGATCTGTAGAAAATGAGAGAACAGAATAACCGAAGGTGGAAGTAGAGAGGAGGGACAGTTAGCGAGAGAGAGGAGGGATATAGATGGTCAAGATTCCTGTGTTTAGATCGGACGGCTGAGAAGAGAGGAGGGAGAATGCATCGACGACCACCAATTCCTCTTTATATAATAGTAGAGATTAGGAACTTGTCGCGGTTAGGCCTATCCAAACCCAGGATAGGCTTGCGCAAATTCTGGGCCAACCATGAGGTGCTAGCCGCAAGGACAACTAGTCTCGACAACCTTAGATCTGAACTCTAACCTGAAAGAGCCCAGAAGTATTTAAAATTTTCTATTTAGTGCAACAAAATATTAATTAATAATATATTCAACGTGCAATATGCTGAAATTTATATAAAAGAAATATTTTTTTGGTTATTGTTGGGCCTGGCTGAGCTTAGGTTTACGGGCTGGAAAATGAATGCACAGCCACCCCAGGCTTAGTCCCAAAAAAATCAGGATGTGGGCTGCCTATGAACAGTTGTAGGTGCAAAAATTCAATTGAAACGTTGCGTTCTATAATAAAACAATGTGAACTTTGGAGTCTGGATCTGTTGCTCGGCCTGCGGGCGGCAAGGAGCTGGCCGGCCGGGTGGCAACTGGCAACCGCGGAGGTAGGATCGAGTTCAACGACTTGCCCGGGGAGGCCTGGCAATATGGCGCTGCCGCTCGTCACCGGCGGCGCGGCGCACGGCACGGCGAGGAGGCCGGAGCTCCTCCTTAAGATCTCGTTCGCGCGGCCGTGAGAAGATCGCACAGCCCTTTATTTTGGCAAGCAAAACTGTACGCAAGTACACCTAACAGGTCGTGCGATACTTAGGTCTGGTTCTTTTTGTGGTTTGTAGGCCTCTTGCTTTTTTCGAAAGAAATAACTAAGACGACTTTTCTGAGCGACTTCTCAAAACCACTTTAGCAAACGGCTTCCTAAATAAAAAATTATGTTCTCAATTCGTATCGGCATCTTAATTGTCCACCATCATCTTAAAAATATGAATAAAAACTATCCATCATAGACTAAAAGATCATAACTATTAATCTGAAGTATTCCAACCCTCTTTCCATATTTGGTTTCTAGGTTGTGGTTGAGGCCACTTTCATGATCACAATAGCAGAGTAATGCGGTCAGCTTGTTGTGATCATTTGGGCTTTTTTTATGACTTATGGCTGAAAAGTACTGTAGCTAGCTGAAAAAACACTGTAGCTGACAGAGGCTTATTTAGCATAATTAAATTTAAAAAAATTTAAAAATATGTTAGCCCATTACGTATAATACAAACACATACGGGAAAAAAGAACCAGCAAAAAAGCTCAACAAAAAGCCAAAAGTTCAGAAAAAGATGAAATTTATGAATAGTGAAAAATAAGCCGAAAACCTGAAGCTGAAGTCCAAATAATCACACCCAAAAGTTTCGCGTGTGCATGTCGTCCTATCAAGGTCCCATTTCCAAGGAATTAACGAAGTCGAGGGTAGTACTAGTTTTGCTTGAAAGATGTTCTATATTTTATATTTCTCACTTATCTACATAGTATAATATATAGTTTTTCTTGTGTAACTCGGAATTTTAAATGTAGTACATTGCTTTTTAGAACGTGGAATTTAAATTCTACATTGTGGTAGATGATTGATGTAAGTGCTATATCCACTTTTTTTATGAGCAAATTTTATGTCAATTTGGAGCTTTAATTAAATTATTAATCACGATAGCAGCTAGCTAACAACGTGATGGTTTGCATTAACATTTCTTAATAAACATAGGATATGGTATGTCATTGTTCAAGACACTATCACAAAAGTAGTACCATATAGTACAAAAGTCCCGTCTCACTCGGACAGGGGACGGGGTGTTAAATATTTGCAAGCACAATCATACAGTACATGACGAAAGCGAGCGAGAGAGCTTAATTAAACTATGTAAGAGAGAGAGAGAGAGAGAGAGAGAGAGAGAGAGAGAGAGAGAGAGAGAGCGAGCGCATAATTAAACTATGCATATTTTGGATCCGTGTACATCATTTGTTTTGCTCTCTGGATTGTTATGTTTGAGGGAAAAATAAGAAGGCAGAATGCACCCAAGGCCCTTATACTTTGAAGAAGCGTATGAAGGCAAAATGCAGCCAAGAGCCTTGTTGAGTGTGTGTATGTATAGTAAAAATAACGAGCGCATCTTTGTGTTTGGGCACCATAGTAGGTATGTAAGTTCTACTTTCAAAAGTAAAACATAAATACCTATATTTTGAAAAACGGATTTGCTAAGCCCTAGGCAACTAAAATTTTACTAAATCTCAAAGTATTGTGCTCACCTTTTGCTTAACATGGTGATTTGTGCTTCAGTGAGCTCGTCGTCCTCCTCCTTTCTAGCCACTATAATGGTGGCGTATGTGTCTTTGTTAGACTCTAAACAGGATCACAAGTAGTAGATCTAGAGGGGTAGGCTAGCTATTCAACATGAACCAAAAGTAATGCGGGTAGATCTAAGAGAGCCGAGAGTAAAGAGAGAAGGGAGGTGGTGTTACCGACCATCCGTGGTCTTGGCTGCGGGTGCAGAGGGGTCCGCCATGGAGTCGGTGGAGTCGGAGGCGTCGGTGGTGAAGTCCGCGGCGGCTGCTGTCCTGTGTGGCGCGCGGTGGCGCTTCCCGTCACTGGCTGCGCTCCCCTTCAAGATCGGATTTAGGGTTTTGTCGGTGGGGCAGAGCCGGCTCCGTTCAACCTCGTGAAGTGCGCCGCCGGCCCCCACCTTTATTTATAGCGCAGTGTGACAGGGGCCCACCAACCATTAGGGTTGGGCGCCCCCGATCAGGGCGCGAGCTCAAGGCCCAGGTGGCCGTTGGGCCAACCGTGGGTGGAGATCATCCTAACATTCTCCCCCTTGATCTCAACTTATATTCTGAACTCTATACTTATCACTCATTGCTTTTCTCATTCCATCACAGATCAGTGCATAGAGCGTGCCTCATCGTCACGGTCTTATGCCATTAGATTCAACAGCCACAATGCACTTCTCTGTTTTGAAATGAACTCTCAAGCTGGGCCCTTGTTGTCCAGAATCACGAGCTTTCCCGTAAACCCATGCCGGCTAAGTGTTCTCTGAACACATTGGGCGGTAAGCCTTTTGTGAGCGGATCCGCGAGCATCTTTTCTGTCCTTATGTGCTCAAGATTGATTATATGATCCCGGACTTTATCTTTCACAACATAATACTTTATGTCAATGTGTTTGGCAGCACCACTTGACTTATTGTTGTGAGCGTAACATACTGCTGGTTCATTGTCACAGTATAACTTTAGTGGCTTATGTATGTCGTCTACCACTTTCAACCCGGGTATGAATTTCTTTAGCCAATTCACCTGCCCCGTGGCCTCATAACATGCTACAAACTCGGCATACATTGTGGATGATGTAGTGACGGTTTGTTTTGAGCTTTTCCACGATATAGCTCCTCCTGCGAGAGTGAATACATATCCGGATGTCGACTTTCTATCATCTCCCGCATAATCAGAATCTGTATACCCCACTATACGGAGTGAATCTGATCTTCTGTATGTCATCATGAGGCCTTTTGTTCCTTGCAAATAGCGCAAGACTTTCTTTACTAATTTCAATGTTCTATTCCAGATTGCTCGAATCGCCAAGTAACCCGTAACAAACGCTAAGTCGTATGCGTACACACTTGAGCATACCGCAAGCTTCCGACAATTGAAGCATATGGAACCGCTTTCATTTGATCGATCTCATATTGGTTCCTGGGGCATTGAAATTCCCCATACCTGTCGCCCTTGACTATAGGAGCAGGTGAAGGCTTACAATTTTGCATACTATATTTCTTTAGAACCTTTTCTAAGTATGCCTTTTGAGATAAACCTAAAACCCCCTTGGTTCTATCTCGGTGAATTTCTATTCCCAGAACGAACGAAGCTTCACCAAGATCCTTCATATCAAAATTCGAGGACAAGAACTTCTTGGTCTCTTGTAATAGGTTAACATCACTACTAGCAAGTAAGATGTCATCCACATACAGGATTAGGAAAATATATTTCCCATTCTTAAACTTTGCATACACGCAATTGTCCTCTATATTCTCCTTGAACCCAAAACTTCTTATTGTACTATCAAACTTCAAGTACCACTGCCTTGATGCTTGTTTTAATCCGTAAATGGACTTCTTCAAAGCGGCATCCCGCACGTTCTTTTCCTTCCACAACAAAACCTTTCGGTTGTGCCATGTAAACATTTTCCTCCAAATCCCCATTTAGGAACGCCGTCTTTACATCCATCGATGCAATTCTAAATCATAATGAGCTACAAGCGCCATTATTATTCTAAAAGAATCTTTACACGAGACGGAGAAAATGTCTCATTGTAATCTATGCCTTCTCTTTGTGTAAAGCCCTTTGCCACAAGTCGCACTTTAAATCTTTCTATATTCCTCTAGAGTCATGTTTTGTTTTGTAGACCCATTTACTGACCTACTGTCTTGGCTCCTTTAGGAATAGTTTCTAAGTCCCAAACACCGTTGGTGTTCATTGACTTCATTTCATCCTGCATAGCTTCAAGCCATTTGGATGAATGAGCGCTTCTCATGGCTTCTTCAAAGAGGTGGGATCACCCTCCAATTGAAAATCCTCGTTTCATAGACTTCGTAATCATTAGGGATAGCTGATCTTCTGGCTCTTTGAGACCTTCTGAGTCTCTCGCTAGTTGACGCTTGATCTGTGTGAGGCTGTTGTTGCTCTTCCTCTTGGGTGACAATGGGTTCTATGGGATCCTGAAGGACAGGTTCCTCATGTTCACTCATCGTTCCCACAGGAGAACTGACAACAGTCTTTGTCACTACGATGTCCGCATCTTTGTTGGTGTAGCAACAACAGTAGCGTGAAAATGGTTCCTGAACCATCGGAGTGGGCACATGTACCCGCTTTTCCTCTAGGTTAATTTCTCGCGCTACTCTGCTCCCCCTGATCATCTCATCCTCCAAGAAGACAGCATGTCTTGTTTCTACAAACTTCGTATGTCTGTCAGGACAATAGAAGCGATAACCCTTCGATTTTTCTGGATAGCCAATAAAATGGCAGCTGACTGTCTTGGGATCTAGCTTCCCTATGTTTGGGTTAAAAACTTTAGCCTCAGCAGGACAACCCCACACACGTAAATAGTTAAGTGAGGGTTCTCTTCCCGTCCACAACTCATACGGTGTTTTGGGTACCGACTTGCTTGGTACTCGATTAAGAATATGAATGGCGGTTTTTAACGCCTCCATCCATAAACTTATCGGTAGCGTGGAGTAACTTATCATACTTCTCACCATATCCATTAAGGTACGGTTGCGTCTTTCAGCCACTCCATTCTGCTGAGGTTCGCCCGGTGTAGAGTACTGGGCAACTATGCCATTTTCCTGTAAGAACCTTGCAAAGGTCCAGAACTTGGCCATACGAGTGTCTTGACCGTAGTACTCCCCACGGTCGGATCTTACTATCTTAATCTTTAAATTGTGCTGATTTTCTACTTCAGCCTTAAATATCTTAAATTTATCCAATGCTTCTGTTCTTTCTTTAATTGGATAAATATAGCCATAACGCGAATAGTCATCTGTGAATGTTATAAATGAATCATAACCATCCACACTTTTCACAGGAAATGGACCACAGATATCTGTGTGAATTATTTCTAAATTTCCTGCGCTTCGTTTGGCGTCTTTCTTTATTTTCTTAACATATTTTCCTTTTATGCAATCAATACATTGTTCTAAATCTGAAAATTCTAATGGCGGAAGAAGTGTTTTCTTAATCAATCGTTCTATTCTCCCCCTCGAAATATGGCCTAAACGACAATGCCATAATTTCGACGATGCATCATGATTTATCTTCCGCTTTTTACTTTCATTCATAGACGAAGAGGTATTCTCATTCTCAATGGTCACATGATTCACATTCTCAGAAAGTGATAATAAATAAAGCTTGTCTTGTCGGAAGGCAAGACCAACACATTATTATTAAACACAAGTCTGCATTTGCCATCACCAAAATGGCAATCATAACCATCATCATCTAATTTCGACACACTTATTAAGTTTCTGCGCAAAGAGGGTACATAAAGAACGTCCAAAGCCTGAGTACAAAACCATCATGAAATTCTAAAGAGAGATCTCCAATGGCCTCGACTTGGCTTCAATTCCATTCGCAACTTTAATTGTTCTTTCTCCTCTTTGTAGGGTCCTCCTCGTATGGAATCCTCAGAATGAATTAGCAACATGAACAGCTTGCACTGAGTCAATCCACCAAGTAGATTTTTCATAACTTAAATACAAGGATTCATCTATAAATGTAATGACATTCTTACCATTCTTCAACAGATGCTTCAGAACTCGGGCAATCCCTCGATAGTGCCCCGCCTTCTTCTTACAAAATTTACAGTGTCTTTGTCTCACTGTAAATTGGTTGGGCTTATGAAACTGGGGAACCTTTCCCTGTGACTTAGAAGAGGAGCTACTATCCCACTGAGGTTTCCCTTGTGGTTTGGCATTAAAGTTCTTTCTTTTGTTGTTCTTCACAAGGTTTGCAAAGTCACCCTGTGAGGTTTTAAGCCTCTCCTCTTCTTGCACACACATTGCAATGAGCTTTTCTATATCCCATTTGTCGGGCTGCATGTTGTAATTAACAACAAAAGTGTCAAATTCTTTTGGCAGAGAGGCAAAAATCAAATGAATTAGAAACTCATCCTTGAGCCCCATATCCATTGAATTTAGCTTAGCTGCCGTTGTGCTCATCTTTAATATGTGTTCTCTTATTCCACCACTAGAGTATCTCTCATTCACTAGTTTCTTAATCAGCGTGCTTGCTGTGGGCTGTGGCCTTTGAAGACCCAGTAAACTGATTCTTTACTTTCTGTAGATACTCGTGGCGTTGTCACGATGCGGGATGGATCCCCTTATTGGATCTGCAATGGTGGCCTTAGCCACCATCAGGCACTTGCGATTCGAGATGTCCCATTTCTTTTTCTCAAGATCATATTTCATTCGACTTCGCATGATCACGCTTTGGCGGTGAAATCAGCATCGATCTCATTTTTCGCCCTCACCGGTCCTCTCGCTCGATGAGGACACGGAGAGGTGAGGGCTAAGTCATTCTCGGACAGCGCAAGTGCCAAATCATATTTTCTCGCGGACCGATAATTGTTCCCATCAAGTGCCGGGATGTGCGAGATGTATGCCATTGGATTGAGTCTGAAACATTATCGAAAAATGAGGAAACATAATAATATAATAATTGCATGTTTTGATTTAACGTTGGTCAAAATTAATACATGCAAAATTCTTGTACATTAATTCTACATCACCGTTAGGCGTAAGATAGAATTAATGCAAAATTCTTGAATAAAACAATTTATAATATTGCTATCATCAACTTTGGTCAGAAAATAGCAAAATTACAAACATTAACTGTAAATAAATGTAACTATTCCTCTAATTTTAATTTTCCCGTTGGTTCCAATTAAAATTAGAGAAAACATAAAATTTCTGCTCTTCAAAATTAAATTCTCCCGTTGGTTCGAATTTAATAAGAAGATAATAAACTTTAGCTCGCAGCGGAAAAAAAAATTCTGATTTTGGATCAAAATTGCACTGAAATTTGATCTCAAACTTAACAAAATTCATCAAAGAAAAACATCTGAAATGAATAAAATTAATTTTTCTTAATTTCTTGTGCAAACCGCCATTTGGCCCGGCCGCGCAGCCGCTGCCCACGCGCGCACGTGGCCAGCCCGCGGCCGGCGCGCCACGGCCTCCCTCGCGACGAGCGGCCCACTCGCCCGCCTCACGCGCGCGACGCCGCGCGCCCGCTGGTCGGCCTCTGGCGCTCCTCACGCGCCCGCGCGCGGCACGCGCGCCCTTCACGCGCCCACGCTCGCCTCACGCGCCCACGCTCGCGCGGACGCCGCGCCTCCCCGCGCCCGGCCACAACCTGGGCCTGGGCCGGGATTTCGATCCCGCCTGGGCTCAAAGGCGGTCCGGCCAACGCCAGCCGTCCGATCTGGATCAACGGCGGAGCGTGCAGATCGGAAGGACAAAAGCCCTCCCCGCGCCGGCCGAAAACCCTAACCCTCACATTTCTCTCCCTCTCCTCTCTCAGCCGCCGCAGCAGGAAAAAAGGGGCCGGCGGTGCGACAACGGCTAAAAAGAAGAGAGCGGCGGCGCCGCCGTAGGGCCCTTCGCCGGTGCGCGCGTTCGCCCGAGGGTGAGCGCGCCGCCGTCGAGCGGTCCTTTGGCGGTGCCCGATCTGGAGCTCATGCGCGTGGCGACGAGCGGCGTTTCTTCCCGCGTGCCGGCAAGGCGGCGTCGGGGTTCAACCACGGTAGGTCCTCCCCCTTTCTTTCTCGACGCATCTTGCGTCAGGGTTAGGGTTTGGGATTTCTCATCGGGTGTTCTAGGTTTAGAGTTCCTCTTCTTTCCTTCTAATCTCTTTCTTTCTACCCAAAGCAACTAGATCTACTAACAGTACGAGCTCTGATACCATTGTTAGACTCTAAACAGGATCACAAGTAGTAGATCTAGAGGGGTAGGCTAGCTATTCAACATGAACCAAAAGTAATGCGGGTAGATCTAAGAGAGCCGAGAGTAAAGAGAGAAGGGAGGTGGTGTTACCGACCATCCGTGGTCTTGGCTGCGGGTGCAGAGGGGTCCGCCATGGAGTCGGTGGAGTCGGGAGACGTCGGTGGTGAAGTCCGGCGACGGCTGCTGTCCTGTGGCGGCGCGGCGGTGGCGCTTCCCGTCACTGGCTGCGCTCCCCTTCAAGATCGGATTTAGGGTTTTGTCGGTGGGGCGAGCCGCCCGTTCAACCTCGTGAAGTGCGCCGCCGGCCCCCACCTTTATTTATAGCGCAGTGTGACAGGGGCCCACCAACCATTAGGGTTGGGCGCCCCCGATCAGGGCGCGAGCTCAAGGCCCAGGTGGCCGTTGGGCCAACCGTGGGTGGAGATCATCCTAACAGTCTTCACCATCAATAGTGAGTTTGTTGATGTGGCAAAGAGTTTAGGGAGGTTGTCGAAGATAGCTGATTCAGCGTTGGCAATGGCGTTGGGGACTTGGGGTGTCCGTGCTAGCTGAAGGTCCTTGTCAGTGCCAAGGCGGTACCGATGGGGCGGCGTGCGACTGAGGACTGGGTGCGACGATGCTTGGGAGGGGGAGGGGATTAGGGTTGGGGGCTGAGGAGTGGGTTTATATATGAATTGAGGGAGTGATGGGAGTAATTAGATATTGATAAAATGGTTAGTAAAATTGAGCGATGGATAAAAAAATTAATCAACCGATAAATAGGCAAGTAGGTCCTATGTCTGGCATGGCATTTCAATTAAGTTTTTTTTGACTTTTTGGGGTGACATGGAAATGCTTAGTTGGCGACCGACTAATCCAAAACACATCTCTAGAACTCACACATGAAGATTCAGAGCGCTACAAATTCCACAACTTCACCGACTCAGCTTTCTAGCCACCGTTTTCTTGCGAGCATGAAGCATTACGACCCTGGGACATTTCCATCGACGAGCAAGATTACTGGGTGCCATTCGTAATAGGTAATCTCGATCTCCTGGGCTCTATTTTGCTCGTTAGCTCTAGCTTCATTACGTTTAACAAAATGAACGCACCAATTTTTACACAAGTTAAACACAAAATTATAACAGATAGTTAAAACTTCACGTATTGGAGAAGATATTACAACTTGTTTTTTAAAAATAAAACCCTAAAATCCAGGGAAAAGCATAAAAAACCAGATGGAATTGCCACACAATATTCGACCATGGTTAACAATTTTGGTGAAAATTTTCCGAAATTTGGGTAATTTTGGACATTTCAGTCCCCCGAATTTATTTCATAAGACCGAAATTTGAGTTCAAATTTAAATCTTGAGATGAACTTCAAATATTAGAGCAAGTTCCGCCTATATTTTCATCTCTATTTCATCCATATCCAATATCTAGTTCATCTTTACCATCTTTGATAACCTTTTTCTCAAAATTCTAAAATTTCATCAAATTTCAAATTCAAATTACTAAAATTTGAACGCAATGCAAACCAAAATTACGGAAATTTTGGTACCCTCCATTTTTTTCTGAATATGCAAGACAGTATTGCTGCAGAAATCCTCTACATATGACAATCAACCTAAGCTATACATAGCTACTACTATAAAAGAGGCTAAACTGGACGCTTATATCATAGACAGTTCCTAGGAATCGTCTGTGCTACAAGTATCACAGACGGTTCATATGAATAACCGTCTGTGGTATTTTCACATACGGTTTTTAATACAAACCGCCTGTAATAACTTCATTATCACATACGGTTTTTAATACAAAACGTCTGTGAAGTATCACAGACGGTTCTAGATAACAACCATCTGTGATAATGGCAGACATCACAGACGGTTCTTATCAAGAACCGTCTGTGAAGTATTACAGACGGTTCTTATTAAAAACCGTCTATGATAATGATGTTATCATAGGCGGTTTGTATTAGAAACCGTCTGTGATATGTTTCCCGCCTTGCAATCCCCCAAAATTTTATAATTTCCTGCCTGAGTCCGAATAGGATTCAGGTTTGAGACACTTTCAGTAAAACGGGCATCACTTTTTTGCATACGGTGTCTGTTTTCGACGTTCATGTACTCGTTGGAAAGCTAACGACGAGCCCGATCCAAAAAATGACCCGCTTGCGCCAGTTGCCCTCCAAGACCTAAAAAATCGGCCATCTTTGGACCTAAAAAATCGGCCCAATCCAAAAAAGTTTTTGGTTTATATTTTTGCCCTTTTTCTTGGTCTTTCCTTCAGAATATGGATTTTGCTTCAACTGAAAAGTTGTAGATCTCATCGAAACCTTTCAAATGAGTATGTATAAGCCATATAGAACTTTGTTATTTTGTCTTTTGAGACTAGTTGTTTATATTGCATCGGTATATAAAACTTATGCCCTAATTCACAGACAGTTCATATATAGAACCGTCTGTGATATTCATTCATCATAGACGATTCTAGCTACCAACTGTCTGTGATAGAGAGTATCACAGACGGTTTGTATGTAGAACCCTCTGTGATAATCTGACCACTAGGTCCATCGATCCTGCTCAACCCAATCCTAGCCAATAGAAATTCACCAACCCTCACCCCACAGATCGTAGCTCCACCTCTCCGTCCCGCGCGCAAAAATTTTCGCACTCCCGCCTCTCCCTCCCCTATAAATAATAACCAAAACCCAGCCTCCTTGCTGTTCTTAAACTCCTTGCTGTCTCCTCCTTGCTGTCCTCCTCCTCCTTGCCGTTCTTCTCCTTCTTGTTGTCCTCCTTCTCCTTGTTGTTCTCCTTCTCCTTGACCCTTACTATAATAGCCCGCACGAAGCAGATGACGCACAAGACACTGCAGAAAGCAACTAGCTTATGCCAACCGTGCAGACGCTCAATCAACGCCGACTATGGTGGACGTCAAAGACATCCAGCTCGTGTGTTGCATCAGGGGCAAGAAGGCCTAGGCATAGAGGATCTTTGCTTTTTCTCTGTTCTTGTTGTGCTAGCTAGATGGGTAACCTGCTCGTTGTTTTGGGATATTGTAATGGTAGGCTCTAATCTTATTTCATTTCAATTAATTGATTTGTGAACTGATGTTTTATGTTTGTGAAATGAATTGAGATGTGAATTGGATGTATATATGTACATGTTGATCTGCTTGTTTTTGAGGGCATAGCTAGCATTTCGTGAGACTAGCCAATAAACAGAAATAGATTTAAGGGTAGAAGAGAATAGCACAGACGGTTTTTAACTAAAAACCGTCTGTGCGTGATAATCACAAACGGTTTTTAACTAAAAATCATCTGTGCTAGTTGATAATCACAGACGGTTTTTAACTAAAAACCGTCTGTGATTATCAACTAGCACAGACGGTTTTTAGTTAAAAACAGTCTGTGATATTTACATCACAGACGGTTCGAAAGCCGTCTGTGATGACCTCATATCATTACTAACCCATAAATTTAGACTGCTCACAAAACCGTCTGCGATGATGTTTTGAACCGTCTGTAATACGGTTTTCTGTAGTAGTGTCCATTATATCTAGATATGTATATATGCATGTTGTTCATCAATAGTGCACAATGCACACAAAAATTTCAGATTCGACACTATGGGCCGCTACATGCTACGGTTACAAGTTAATTATCCAATAGAGTGCAAGCATCATTTCTTGAAAAGAACCGAGTAATCACTTCTATTTCAAAGTTGGGCACATGAAAGATATGGAATTGAAATTAGCTTAGTAAAAAATGCACGGTGAATAGCATCTACACACATGGATAGAAATTAGAAAATAAGCTAAGTACGTCAAGAGCTGTTTGATCTTCTGAACCATTTTTAAGGAGAAATGAAATAGCTTGTAACGCTAGAGTGGTGTGTGATGCTGGCAATAGGTGTAATGTGAGTATACATATCAACAAACCAAAGCATCCCAGCATACAGAGCATATCAATACTAGACCCACTTACTTTCTCTATAATCCTCCGTACAATCAAATAAATTTCACCACCAGACCACCCAAGTCACAGCCAGAGCCAAGTAAAACAATCTTATCAATGATTCAGTGAAGCGAAACAGAAAGGGAATGGTTGGGAGATGGAAAACTCGCCGGAGGATTCAACCAAGGAGCTAGGCTTGACCCTGCCGCTGCCACGCCTCGTGCCCTTGCTGCACGGCGGCGGTGTAATCCGACGTTGGTGCTGTAACACCCCTGTTTCCGAAAGTATTATGAAATCCTCGCAGCTGCCCAGGACTGTTCAACTGCGAGTACATCCATTGAGTGCATAACATTGCCAACACAGCTTAAGGGCAAAAGCGAATTTTATTACAATATAAAGGCGAAAGCCAAGTATCACAGCAAGGCCAACGGCCTTTAGTTACATTGCAGAAAAAGATGCCACAGGCACGCCTGAGCGGAGAACGACCCTAATTCCACGCTTCACCAACCTCGTACAGAATCATCTCTTCGTCTTCTCTCGCTTCCTCAAAATTAATTGTGTCTGTTTATGTTTTTAGCAAGCATGAGTACTACCACTTGTACTCAACAAGTCACACGGAGCTTAATAATAATTTCATGCATGGTATAACAAGAAAAAAGGGGAATAAGGTCTATTATTTTATGTGGATGCAGTTTTAGTTGGAACCATTTGAAAACCTTTAAAATGTACTCATTAAAGTAAATGGGGTTTTCAAACTTGATTATCAATATTCAGCACTTCCAAATCAATATCAAATCTACTTATGCCTCATTACTGGATTCACCCATTAAACACAGCTTCGTTTACCGGAAGCACGGCGTATTCGAATACCATTTGTCATGACTTTGCAAAGTTGCCCTGCTTTACCCACAAGATCCCTTAACTCCCGCGACAGAGTTAAGACAACAAGGATGTTCACTGCTCAATTCTTTGTATAAACTCCGCCCAGTAGGTGTTTAATCTCGACAAGCCCGGATGACCCCACGGATCTCGTCCGACTCATCGCAGTCCTACAGTTGTATGGTTAACCACCTCCCATACGGACTCACCCTCTGTCTCCCCCTTTCCAGTTGCAGAGGTTCAATTGAAGTTGAGCAGCTACTAAGCCAGGTTTGACGAAGTCGAGTTTGACTAAGTCAAAGCTTGTGGTTGGGCGATTACTGTGTCCTTGACTCAGCACAAGGGTCTAGTCCTTACATTTTAACTGAGGCATCAACCACGCACAAACCCAAATTCAGTACACCCTGTACTGCCACCAATCCACAACCAGCCTCCACCCTAGGATAAGGTCTTCGGATCCATCTCTGCGATCCTCGTTTATCCTATTTCCAACTTTCCCAAACTCTAGACCAATACCAAACCTTAACAGTAGAAACATGTGATGTGTCCCTAACTACCATGATAATATTAATCTTACATTCTATGTAACTAGGTTTGTCAAAGTGAATATGGCCATCAAGTTAAACTGGGCTTTTCGGGTGGTAGGACATAGCTAATATCATGTCATTCTAAGCATTTGATGTACATAAAATAACAGTTCGCAAATAACATAATGAAGATACTGGTAAATAAATAAATAGCGGACATGTAGGTTCAACATGATCAAAAATATGTGCGACTTGCCTTGCGGATCAGTGATTTCAATTAATTCGTATTCTTCAGTAGACTGAGCTTGGGCTTGCGCTTCTCCTTCCGGCTCCTGAGCAAACTCGACTCCGGAAGCTAGCGCAAACCAATAAAATAAATATCAATTCCATGCCCGAAGGAATGAGCGAGGAATAAAGAAAATAAAAGAATAAAGAAAATCCGAAAAACTCCATTAAATTAGGATTTTGGGCTTATAGGATGGCTATACGGGAAATGGGCCTTGGATTTGGGTTAGCGGGCTTGAAATGAGTCCGGGGAGTATAAATATGCATTTTTGGACTTTGGGTCATTCACTATTCCTCGGGCTTGGCACTGTGCACCGGGCTCGGTCGGTTTTGGCGAAGCGGCTCGGCGCAACCAAGTCGCGCGGGTTCGGGTCGGGCGCGTCGGGTGCGGGGTCGGGCTGGCTTGCGTGCGACGCGCCAGCGGGTCGATCGGGCGCGCCGGGCGGGCGCTGATCGGGTGCGCCGGGTGCGGCGGCTGGCTGGCTCGGAAGTCGGGTGGCCGGTCGGATGAACAGTGCCCAAGGGCACTGTTCTTCTTCTCCACCGGGTTCCCGTGCGCTCAGGGAACAGGGGAGATGGGCGGCGAATGGCGGCGGGGCTCTGGAGTTTTGCGACGCAAACCGAGGGCACGGGAAGGTTCCTGGGAGTGAGGGGAGTCCGTTTTGGGCGGTTGGACGGCCGGCGGCGAGCTCCTCCCTTTCTCTGGCATTTTTGAGATTGCGGTCAATGGGAGGGCTCTCGGTTCAATTGGGCTGGCGTGGGAGCTTCACTGGGGATTAGGTAAGCTCGGGGAGAGGGTGGTCGAAGCTCGGGAGGCCTAGGTTGAGCTGGCCACGGCGGTCGGTTTTTGGGGGCGGAGCGGCTCATGGTGCCGGGGAGGGAGGGGGTTCGGAAGGTTAGGGCGGCAGTTTGGGAGGGTCCTGGGGAGCTTGGAGGTGCTACTGGAGGAGTGAATTGGAATGTGGGTGGCCGGAGAGAAGAAATTGAGTTAGGGCACAGAATTGGGGATTTTTCGGATTACCGGCGTTGGGAGGGAAGGGGGACTCTCGGGGGTGGCTGGTAAGCCGCAGGGGCGTCAGTGGGATCTAATGGGAGGGTTGGGGCGGTTTAAATAGTGGAGGAAGATCGGTTGCACCGGAGAGGGGAGAAGGATATTTTTGGCGGCGGCGTTGCCACGCCTCACGGCCGTGCCAAAGGTGGCAGGGGTAGGGCGTACGACTCCTGGGGGTTTAGGGGCAGGCTGGCGGGAGCTCGAAGTCGCGGGAGAGGTCGGGATGGCTTAGGGGCGAAGAAAGCCAGAGGTGGCGGCGAAACCGGCACGAAGCGCGAAACCATCGGCGGTGCGAGTGCAGTGCAATTAAGGCGCTAGTACGGTGGTCGGCTGTGGGCGGAGGCGGCAGAGCGCGCGGTGCGCGAAGGCGCGGAAGGTCGGCGCGCGCGAAAAATCGATGGCGGCGGCGTTTTGGGCGATGAGCGAATCGCGCGAAAATATCCGTTTCTGCCGTTATAACGCCGTGATGACAGGGATTAAGGGGCATTTTTGCTTTGAGATTGGTGAGGATTAGGGCTGTGGAGGAGATGGTCAAAGGAGAAGTGGAAATTCAAATCCAAATTGGTTTTTGCAAATTTTTGGTTTGTTTCAGGTGCTGCAGCTCCGAGGTAGCGCTATGCCGGCACTACGGCACAAGAATGTAATGGGTGCAGCGATGATGCCTACCAGATTGATTAGATCGATATGACTGGAGTTGAGGGAGATCTGCTGGATTTCTCGAGGTGCCGTTGGGGGCGACAAAGAGGGTCGGCACTTGGGAGAGGTAGCGACGAGGAGATGGTGCCCTGATATGTGTTATAAAATGCATGATAAAAATAGACAATTAAAATCACAAACGTACGAAGGTGGAGTATCACATTATGAGGAGAGATTAAAAGTATGGGGAATTTTGGTGTATCTAAACCGTATGACTACAGAGGTATATATAGGCTAGGGATCAGAGTTCTGAGCAGAAAAGGAAACCGATTCATAATCGAATGCAGTAGCTGTTGCTCAAAATCATCAAATCTCCTCAAAAGTAAATTTTCATCACCAGACCTTGTGGCTCGAAAGTCTATCGGACTAATCTTCAACAACACTACGACAGAAAGGGTCATTATAGACGATTCACAACTGTCATCATAGACAATTATCAAACCGTTTGAATTTATGTGTCTGTGATAATAGGCTGTTATTACAGATGGCTCTCAAACCGTCTATAATAATTACAATACAGACGATTTTTCAAAAAACTATCCGTGATATATTAGGTATCACAGACTGTTGTTAAATATAGCTATCTGTGATATGCTAATTATCACAAATGGCTAATGCCAAAAAACGTCTGTGACATGTCATATATTATAGATGGTTCTCAAACATAGCCGTCTATGATATCTTACATATCACAGACAGCTAATACCAGCAACCGTCTGTGATATTTATATAGTACAGACGGTTTATTGCTATAAACCGTCTGTGATAGCTATTTGAATATCTATATTATTTCCTATTTTTGGGCTAGACTTAGGAAATGTTAGCCATGCCATCTAAAAACAAGCAAATATATTACATATATAGCACACGACAATCATTATACAGATCTCACAAATGAATTGTTTGATTAAGCATAATTGAGTGATTATAATTATATCAAATATTTCAACATCTAATCTTCATCGCCGAGGTAGAACTCACCAGTCTTGTTTATGATCTCCACTATCAAGAATTGAAAGAGCTTTCCATGAATTTTGGTAAGTTTATCGAGATTGAATGTACTTACATTGAATTCCACGCGCTGTCGCTAGAAGTGTTAAAGTCGTTAGCATATATATATATATATATATATATATATATATTGATAATCATGAAATAATTATTGGTAAGTTGACAAACCTTTGGATCATTCGTTTTAGTGCCTGTGATGTCCTCCATATGGCGGCAAACATAGAATCTACATACGTTGCCCTGTAGCTGCTGGTGGCACTGCAAAAATAGAATTACGTATATAGGTACTGTTAGTTTTAGAGGCATTATTATGAAGTATGATATAAGATTGTTGTATTGTAGCAGATATTGATAATCGCGTCCTGTGTCGCAATGTGGCACTGGATTCCTTGTGTCTCCCTCCCTAGGCAACGTACCCATTGAATGACCTATGTGATTCTAAAAAGTTAGTCTTGACCATTGTAAATGAAGGGAAGACTACAATAGAGTTATGTATGGATCAAGAGGAAATGAGTTTACATGTCAAGTGTTTGTTACACGCGTGTGAAGTCATGGTTGCTCCTGAGTAGGAAATCAAGGTATATTACCTTGTTCTACTTTGCTATAATCACAATCAGAATCTAGTGACTCCTAGTCATGTATGTCGCCATAGTGATTAATCTGAAGTTCATGTTGCATATAAAGTACAATTGAAATTTGTATGGCAACTAGTAAAGCACTTACCCCTAGTTGAACGGTACCATGATGTAGTCCTTGTCACTGTGAGCAAACAATCCTCTCATTATATAATCTTGGACGAAGGGTCCGTTATCGATGATGGATTGCTCAGAGACCAAGTGTGGGTCGAGGAAACCCACCGGTTCTCGCCGTCGCCAGACTTGTTGGATCATGAATCTATATATAAGCAATGATGTATAATATTTATCGGTATTATAAGAATGTAGAACTTGATTGTACATTATACTTATAGTGTCCAGCATCGTAGAAGTGAGACGCCGAGTTTGTCGAGGTTGAATAGTAAGAATAAATCTTCAAAGGTCACGATGAAGTAGCCTGAGTCATGGAGGAAATGCACCTCCATGTATCTCATGGTGAATCCACTATGCCAGTTTCGCTTCATGTTGGACCTCTGCATGTATCAGTTATGCAAAGTATTGCAAACTAGTTCAAACCTGGGTAATTGTGATTCGAGGACCAACGACACTCCGAGTATGAACTTTCATTCCCCAGGAGACGCATTAATCTTCTTCGATTGGGCCTTAGCGCCTCGCTTGCAATACATTTTCAGCGTTGCCTTCATGGGAGCTGATGTGCTAGCCTCCTAAAGAGGAGCTTGAGGTGGAGTCATAGAGTGTTCTATTTGATAGGCATGGTCGTGTGGAAATCGCGGCATGAAAGGGTCCAAGATGATGTCTCTCTTAGGCTACTAGACTAATGTGTAGACGGCATCTCCTAGTGTCATGATTTCTTTGTTTCAGGGCCTCTCCAACTGGACGGCCCTGAAAATGTCATCAATCATGTCAACCAGGACCTTCGTGAAACCGGTCCCTAGCTAGGCACCGTGCACCAATGTCCATGGCAGGCATGGATACGCCAACCCCCACCCAGCGTCAACGAGAATGGAGCCAACAACCCTGATTCTGAGGATGCACGACGTGGCCTCCTACATAATGATACACGATGAGGTAAGGTGTCCAGCAGGTCTATCCATGTAGCATTTTAGAGATGTACCTTACCTAGATGTTGTCGATAAATAAGTGGGTGTCGCTATGTTCAGAAAGTGGTGTGAATGCACAGCTACTCCGATGTTGAGGAGGACTGGGTATCATAATAACTGGGGTGGCTTGCTACTGGTTGCTTACTTCTCTCAATTCTTTGATAAATGCATCTATCTCTTTTCGAAGTGAGGCAGTTATATCCTTAAGTTTTGCATCAAAATCCCATTTCATACTTTCCTCACGCTCGGCCTTGGATCTCTTCCTACTTATATACACCCCGAAGTCATTTGGAAATCCATGCCTCTAAGATACGCAAACCCCTAAGCCTCGCGTACAACCTAGGTGCTCTTTGTTTTTTAGGGCCATGGACAGTGTATCCCTCTCCCTGACTGCTTGGAAGGAAACTTCGAAAGATTCTCTAGCCTCCCCTTATGACGAGATACAGACACACTTAATGGTTCGACCTGAGCCATGTAATCGATGCAGAACTCAATGACCTCATCGGTTGCATAACCTTCGATGATGCTGCCCTCCGGCCGAGATCGATTGCATACATAGGACTTCAGAATTCCCATATACCTCTTGAATGGGTACATATGATGTAGAAACATGGGGTCACATATGTTTATCCTGTTCATAAGGTAGATAATGAGATGGACCATGATATCAAAAAATGATGGAGGGAAATATATCTCAAGATGACATAGAGTTGTCACCACCTCGGTCTGTAGAGCATCTAGTCCATCGGGATCGATGAACTTCTGAGCAATTGCATTAAAGAAATAACACAGCCTCATGATTGTCACTCGAACCTTGTTCGGTAAAATACTTCTAATTATAATAGGAAGCAATTGTGGCATTAGCACATAACAGTCATGAGACTTCATATGAATTAATTTCAAATCTTGCATGGAAAAAGTTTCTTCATTCTGGCGAAGTAACCGGACGGAACTTTCACACCATGCAAGCACTGACACAGTTCAATTCTCTTGGACTTTGACAGTGTAACAAGCTGGGGGAAAGTACATTCGGCCTTTTGTTGATTTATATTGGTGCTACCTCGGTCCTGATGTTCATAGCGACCAAGTCACACCGTGTGTTGACACCATTCTTTGTTTTGTTATGAATATTCAGTAAAAGACCAATCAAGCTATCACATATATTCTTCTCTACGTGCATGATATTGATGCAATTGTGAACTTCTTTGTGCTCCCAGTAAGGCAAGTCCTAAAATACTAACTTCTTCTTCCACATGTTCTTCTGACGGGTCCTCAACTTACGTCCTTTTCCAAGCACAATATCGATATCCTTGACCATATTGTAGGCATCTTTCCCACTAAGAGGCCTTGGTGCCGAGTCATCATCTTTTTTACGTCAAATTATTTCTTTATCTTGCGGTATGGATGATGCTATGGATGGAACCTACGGTGACACATGTATATAGTTTTGTGTGAGTTGTTAAACCACACACTCTCGGTATAATCTAAGCAGTGCGGATAGGTTTTTGGCTCCTTTCGTACTCAATCCCAGAGGTTACTAAGGGCAAGAAAATTATTGATGATGCAGAATAACATGGTGTGCAGAGTGAAATTCTCTTGTTTGTTTCCATTCCATACCTGTACCCCTTCGTTCTATAGTGTCATAGGATTTTCTACCAACGGAGCTAGATACACATCAATATCATTTCTAGGTTGCTTCGGTCCTTGAATAAGTAGTAACATCAAAATGTACTTCAAGATAACCTGCTCGGCCGCTATTCCAAAAGCAGATACGTCATTAATATACTCTTCACTCACACGGTTGTCAACGTACATCCAGCATCGGTCTATCTACACTATGCATGTAAAAAATTAGTATCAAATTAGATTATTAATGGAAGACATCACAGACGGTTCTTATCAAGAACCATCTGTGATACTTCACAGGTGGTTTGTATTAAAAACCGGCTGTGATAATGAAGTTATCATAGACGGCTTGTATTAAAAACTATCTATGATATGTTTCCCGCCTCACGATCCTCCAAAATTTCTTAATCTCATGCCTGAGTCCGAGTAGGATTCTATTCTGAGACATCTTTAGTAAAACAGATATAACTTTTGCATGCGGTGTCTGTTTTCGACGTTCTTGTACTCGTCAGAAAGCTAACGACGAGCCCAATCCAAACGATGATTAAAACACCAAATTTAGTTGTTCCCACAACTAACATTATTTTTTTAAGTCTTCTTAATCAAGTGTAGCCTAAATTGTGTTAAACCTGCAAATTCACCTTAGACTTCTCATCTAGGGATTTACCACAGTAACCTGTAAAAGATAATAAATCATCAAAGAAATCACCAATAATTAATCCTGCATAGATATCACCAATAATAGGGACAATAGCCTAAATTATAATAAACTTCGCCTCTAACAAAAAGCATGCAGGGCTGACAATATAGTGTCTTGATGGAAGATACAGATCACATGAGGTGGAAGATCGTCAATGGAGATGGCACAGAACGATGACAGGTCATGGCACTAGGCGGTGTGAGCAATTGTGCTAGAACTTGGCGCTGGAACAATCACCAAGGTAGAGCGCAGATCAATACTCAGTATTGAGTCGAGTCATTGAATGAAGTCGAGACGAGTTAAAATTATCAAGTTAAAGTTGCTAAATTCTCCTAAAACATATATTTGTTTGCTTATCAAGAGCTTCCGAAATTATGTTGTACGCTTTTGTATTCCTGAAAGCAATAGAATCTTGGTACTTCCTTGTACACTTTCGTGTGCATTAGCAATTTCGCTGAAATCAGATTGTTGGCCGACATCCTCTGTTTTGACGTTGGATGGGTTGGATTCCTTCTTTTTTCTTCTCCATCGACTGCTACACTTTGTGCGTGATGTGTGCTTTGCCTCGGGACCCGTGCTTCTGCTGAATGAGTGCCTGTCGATGCCTCCATGTGCATCCTTTGATGTGCATTTTTCATATACACTTCGTACGCGGATTAGAAACTATTTTTGACTCGATGTTGAGACAGTGTCGGGCTAGACTCAAGACTCCTGCTCGGATCTGTGCTACTCATGGTCACGGTTTCATGCTCAGAAACTTGCACCAAGATGCGAAGATGCGTTTCACCGCAACGATGACCTTTTTGTTTCGATTGAACATCCTGTGCTCTAATAACACTTTTTATAAAATGCACCTCAAAAATAGATGTTCAAAAGAACAAAAGATACGGATTTACCCTAAAAAACCCTTGCTAGAAAAACTATGAAGACATGAAGATGGAATATTACGATATGAGAAGAGATTACAAGCATAAAAAACTTTGGCGTATATAAATTGTACGACTACAGGAGCACATAGCTAGGGATCAGATTCCTAAACAGAGAAGGAAATCATATCAGAATCAAATACGCTAGACAAGTCTAGCACATGCATTGCTCAGCGCCATGTCTAGCACAGTGTCTGGTAAAGACACGATGATAAATTCGAATCACACTTTAATAATATGTGTTATATTTTTTTGTGGAAAGGATTCAAGACAAGTTGTGATCTTATCTATGCAAATCTGGATTAAGAAGCTCTATATCCTTATGTTACCCCAGAAATAGATAGCGATCATTAACGACAGCGTGCCAAGAATTTTAGCGACGAGCGATCACATGGTCGTCCATTCATGTGTGCGACACCAATTTTTGATCAGGGCCACTTCATTCAAAATACTATCCGCCAGAGATGGATCTACAACAATTCATAGATATTTAGCTGAATACTTAAAATTTTTTGTATAAAATCCATTATATGCAAGATGTAATACATATGTATATAAGTAAATAGGCATAATTCGTCTCATTTGTATCTCCGGGGCCCAGCTTGGCTACTGCGCTAGGCCGACCTTCTCCCGACTAGCCTAGTGGTCAGCCCACTACTACAAAAGAGGCTAAACTGGACGTTTACATCACAGACGATTCTTAGGAACCGTCTGTGCTGCAAGTATCATAGACGATTCATACGAATAACCACCTATGGTATTTTCACAGACGGTTTTTAATACAAACCGTCTGTGAAGTATCATAGACAGTTCTAGATAAGAACTGTCTGTGATAATGGCAGACATCACAGACGGTTCTTATCAAGAACCGTCTATGATATTTCACAGGCGGTTTGTATTAAAAACCATCTGTGATAATGAAGTTGTCATACACGACTTGTATTAAAAACTGTCTATGATATGTTTCCCGCCTCACAATCCTCCAAAATTTCACAATCTCCCACCTGAGTCCGAGTAGGATTTTGTTCCAAGACATCTTTAGTAAAACGTGTATAACTTTTGCATACAGTGTCCGTTTTTGACGTTCTTGTACTCGTTGGAAAGCTAAAGACGAGCCCTATCCAAACAATGATTAAAACACGAAATTTAGTTGTTCTCACAACTAACATTATTTTTTTAAAATCTTCTCAATCAAGTGTAGCCTAAATTGTGTTAAACCTGCAAATTCACCTTGAACTTCTCATTTGCGTATTTACCACAGTAACCCATAAAAGATGATAGATCCTCAAAGAAATCACCAACAATTAATCCCGCATAGATGTCACCAATAATAGGCACAATAGGATGAATAATAATAAACTTCACCTCTAACAAAAGCATGCAGTGCTGAAAATATTGTCTTGATGGAAGATAGCGATCGACTGAGGTAGAAGATCGTCGATGGAGATGGCACAGTACGATTACAGGGCATGGCCCTAGGCGGTGTGGGCAATTGTGCTAGAACTTGGCGCTTGAACAATCACCGAGGTAGAACACAGATCAATACTCAGTATTGAGTCGAGTCGTTGAATGGAGTCAAGACGAGTTAAAATTATCAAGTTAAAGTTGCTAAATTCTCCTAATACGTATCTTCGTTTGCCTATCAAGAGCTTCTGAAATTATGTTCTACGCTTTTGTATTCTTGAAAGCAAGAGAATCTTAGTACTTCTTGGTACACTTTTGTGTGCATTTAGCAATTTCACTGAAATTGGAATGTTGGCCGACATCCTCTGTTCTGACGTCAGATGGGTTGGATTCCTTCTTTTTTTCTTCTCCATCGACTGCTACACTTTGGGCATGTTTGGTTGCCTGTATGAATTCATGCAGCTGTATGAGTGTGACCAGGTTGAGTAGAGAAGGTCCTCAGCCGTGTTTCTCCTCAGCCTGGCTCCAGTTGATTTTTTGCATCCGCTCGTGCAGGCTCTCACCCCGATGCAGGCAACCAAACACTATCTCTCTACATGCGTTGGTGCGAGCCACCCCGATGCAGGCAACCAAACAGCCCCTTTGTGAGTGATGTGTGCTTTGCCTCGGGACCCATCTTTTGCTGAATGAGTGCTTCTAGTTGCCTCCTTGCACGTCCTTTGATGTGGATTTTTCATATACGCTTCGTACGTGGATCAGAAACTATTTTTGACTCGATGTTGAGATAGTGTCGGACTAGACTCAAGACTCCTACTCGGATCTGTGCTACTCATGGTCATGGTTGCACACTCAGAAGCTTGCACCGAGATTCCAAGGTGCGTTTCACCGAAACGATGACCTTTTCATTTCGATTGAACATCCTGTGCCTAGAAAAACTATGAACACACGAAGATAGAATATTATGACATAAGGAGGGATTACAAGCGTAAAAAACTTTGGTATATCTAAATCGTACGACTACAGGAGCACATATATAGCTAGAGATTAGATTCCTAAACAGAGAAGGAAATTGAATCAGAATCAAATACGCTAGAGAAGTCTTGCTGTAGGATCGTCGATGGCAATCAGACGGGGGAGAATGATTGTAATTCCAAGCAGAAGCTTTTTCTCAAATTTTCTATCTTCTAATCGTTCAATCTAAAAAACAGGAAAAACTACTAAAAAAATTTTCGATCGTACTATAGCAGTACTGGTCGGCACTGTTGCGATACTGTTCGGTACTTAGCAGCACATTGTAGCAACGTGCTGTGGTGATGTACTGTAGCGGCGAAAAAACTTTCTGATCGATAACAGATCAGTAGAAACAATGTTTTTCGCTCAATCTATCTATCGATTTTTAATTAAAACTAATTCATGAATGTAGGAAAAAAAAATATAGATAGAGATCAATGCATGGAGAATTCCTAAGGATAAAAAAACCAAGAAAAACGATAATATATGCGAATTAAAAAACTCACAAACTTTTCTTAGAAAAACGTGAGCACTGTTCATATCTTCCCTCTATCCATCAGCGCCGCCGTCTTTTTCTTTTCTATTTTTTTTCATTTTCTCGTGTCGCTCAAAAAACCAAACCGGCCGCCACACTAGCGTATCTATATTTATATAGCTTACTAGGCTTTTGGCACACTAATTTTCAAGGGATCCGAAACCCTTCCTAACACGGGTTTTTACACTTTCGACTTTTCAACTCATCACGTGTCGAAGTCTCTAGGACCACACCTCCCTTAGCTTCTCCACACACCATCCACCTTTGATCTCCATGTGCTCAAGTGTGAGCCCGACCATCTCGTGACATCCTCGATCACCTGGACCTCAGATTTCCCCCTCCTAGTCCCGGTCTTCCTCGTCACCAACTATGACCGTCTCCACGCCCAGCCTACACATGCAAAGACCAAAGAACATTTTTCCTGCACAAATTCTCTCCAACTTGACCAACATTAGTCCACGCACACACGCTACACACCTCAAATAACGATACTAAGTAATGTTGTCAATTATTCATCATCACAAGAATACCAGACCTAGCCACATGGTCTAACAATCCCTCCCTTGATGAATACATTGACAACATCTTAAGATAGCATGATAAATTAGCTTGAAATAGATATAAGTGAAGAACTAAAGCCACAAATCTCAAATCTCTCCCCCTCAACACAAGAGATGTAGTTTTAGCAAATTTCTCCAATATCTCACAAAGCATACCAGTTCTCTCCCCCTTTGGCAATGTAATCATCAAGAAAATTCAGAAAAAAAGATATTTCTAAGAAGGAGCAGTGAGAGTAAAAATTAAGAAGCTTTGTAGATTATCCAAGTCACTTTGAATTGATTTAATAATTTAACCAAGCCATATTTTTGGAGTAGAGCTATCTACATCATATAAAGTCATATATCATATAGAAATATCAAAACAAAGTTTTTAATATGATTAAGCAATTTATATCAATGACAGACATCTCAACAGTGACCAAACCAATTATAGAGAGCACAATGAGATATCACAAAAAAAAGTCAAGGCTTAAAAGTGAAGCAAATCTTTAATCTAGACGAGCTAGCAGTCTCATATAACAACTTATTGCTCCACATTCAATTCTTATGCATGTGGCATGCTTGTAGCATACTTCTTTTCATGATAGCTTACTTCTTCTAAATGGTGACATGCTTGAAGCATACTTCTTTTCATCTTGTGCACGTTTTGTGCCCTTTTTTTGTTTACCATGGCATGCTTGGAGCATGCATCTTTTCAAATGTCTCTTTCTATTTTTTTATAACATGCCAAATTGAATGATCATAAAAATATTGTAATATGAAACATGTGTAGGATCGGAAACGACAACAGAGGGGGGTGAATGGTGCCTTAAAAAATCGCCCCCAAGTATCCACATTATCTTCGTCTTCGATAGCTATGGAAGCTATGAAGAAGACTGGAACCTCACTGGAAGACTAAGCAGAGAACTGAAGAAGGAGCAAAAAAAAAGAAATTCAGCTCATAAAACAGTAGCGAAAGGCCGGTCTGACCGGAGGTCATGGGTCGGTCTGACCGCACAGCCCCAACCGGTCAGATCGCCATGCCAAGGCTGGTCTGACCGTCAGGCTGCCGCCGGTCTGATCACCATGTAATGGCCAGTCTGACCGCCATGTATAGACCGGTCTGACCGTGGCAAACCCTAGCGGCCTGATCGGCCCCCTGAAAACAGAGCAAAGCAGCCGGCTGCAACTTGACTGCACAGTAAATACTGAAATCAGGGAAACTTGAGAAATTTGCTGTTCTTCTCAGGACAATTCATTAGGACTACAAACTAAACATCATAGAGATCTCAAGAAGAAGAAAATGCAGACAAAAAGGGCAAGGAACCAAAATCTGAGCTGGAATCTGAGACAAGAACAGAAAATGAGATTGAGATCAAATAACTCAAGGTTCTTTGGTCCTTTGCTCATGAATCTTTGGATTCAATAGAGAACCCATTCTTAGATAAAGAAACTCAAGCCAGAGCAAGTTCTTAGCTGAGATAACGAGAATCACAAAGTTGCTCTGCCTCCAAATCCTAGAAACATTGAAACAGAGGATGTTTAAGCAGGCAAAATCCCTAGAAGAAAACTGAGATCAAATGATTTCTCTCGGGTATAATCTAGCCAAGGGGCCTTGAGCACAAACCCAGTCGCATAATCTCGTCGCTAAGCATCTCTACCATACCCTTAGGCTTCTCCCCCCCAACAACACAAGCATCACAATAGGATTGTGGCTTCTCTAATAGGTCCTTAGTTAGCTTCACACATTTATCATCCAAAGTAACGAGTTCAAGTTTTAGTTTTTCACAACTATTTCATGGTGAGCTAACATGGTCCTTAGTCGCATAATGAGCCAATCTATTGTTGTGATCAATCATTTCTTGAAACTGTTTTGAGATAGATTCAAGTTCAGAAGTTAATTTAGGACAATTGGTGCAAGACACAATGGGCTCAAGCAATGAAGCATGCAATTCAGCAATTTTATGATCTGCCTTCTTTAAGTTCATTTTCAGATTATTGCAGCTTTCACATGTCTCAGGCAGATCGAGAAGCATAGTGTAAAGACCTCTAAAAGCATTGTCCTTATCCTCACATGAGGTGCAAGAAATAGTCACAATAGTAGTAGATGAAAGAGAAGCTACCCTAATCATCTCTAGTTCAGCAAGCAGACTAACATTCTCCACCTTAAGCATGTCTAGCTCAGAAGTCACACTATCATGAGAGGTCCTTAGCTTCTCCATATCACCAAGCAAGGAGGAATATACATCACATTCATCACGGGAGGGAGCAGTTATAAGTGAAGTAAGCTCCCGTGACAGTCTATCTACTTCCTTCTCAAGATTAACTACCCTAGCTCTAGATCTAGCATAAAATTTTTCTAGCTTCAAAAATGCAACATTGAGCTGGTCATAGGAGGGACATACCTCATCAGAGTCGCTGTAGAGCTCGCTATCGCTGATGTCGCCCTCATGGGCCATGAACCACATGCCGATGAAGTCGTCGCCGTCCTTGGGATCTTGATCGTCCTTGCCGTCGTCATCACTCCACCCCTCCACATCGCTGAAGTCGATGTCGTCGAAGGCCGTGAGGACGCGGTGCAAGAGCTTCTTGGCTTTGCCAAGGTTGCGAACTTTTTGCCTTGGCCGCGAGCTGGAGGCTTCTTGTTACGGTTCATGTTGGTGTAGTCATTCTTACTCGTACCGCCGTAGTCGTTCTTGCCCTTTTCCAGCTTGGGGCAATTTGCTCGAATGTGGTTGGCGCCACCACACTCAAAGAAAATCACGGGCCCTCCTCTCTTTCTGTCTCTCACCCTCTTGTATGCATGAGAAAATTTTCTGGCTAACAGGGCTAGCTGGTTTCCTGGGAGCTGCTCTAGTTGATCATCGCCAATTTCACACAGAGTAGAAGAGAGAATCCAGAAACACTGTCAGAAGAAGATCCATAAGCAGGACTGGGATCGGTGACCAAAGCCATCGACTGTGACTTCGACTTGCGAGAGTCAATGTCAATCTCATGAGTATTGAGGCGTGAATACAACGCATCAAGAGTCAAAGTTGAAAGATCCGTCGTGTCCTTGATGGTGGTCACTTTCATCTCCCAAACTCATAGATCCAAGGCCGCAAGCATCTGTCGAGCGTTGTCCGAGTCGGGGTATGTGAGACCGACCGCTTGGAGGTTGCTCAAGATCTTGTGAAACCACACAAAGCACTCATCAAGGGACTCTCCAACGAGCATTTCAAACTTGTTGTAATCTCGCTTATACTAGTCCTGTCGTACCATCTTGATTTGGGTGGTGCCCTCATGGTAAGCATCGAGAGTCACCCAAATGTCACAGGCCGACGTAAGATGAGAAATGCAATCAAATTTGCTTCGGCTCAGTCCTTGTATTATGATGTTCCTTGCCTTAGCATTTGCCTCAACATCGGGCATGTTTTCCACATTGATGTTCTCATCAGCTGGAACAAGAAAGCGAGTTTTGACTTTTCGCCAAATCGCATAGCCCTGAGCCTGTATGTAAGACTCCATCCCACTCTTCCAAACGGGATAGTCGATCCCATCGAAGATAAGGGGTTTGGTGGAATACTTGTCTGTCGCCTTGGCTTAATAGATCGGTTAATATCTACGAGGAAGAGCTAACCAGTTCTGATACCAATTGGAGGATCGGAAACGGCAACAGAGGGAGGGTGAATGGTGCCTTCAAAAATCGCCCCCAAGTATCCACATTATCTTCGTCTCCGATAGCTATGGAAGTTATGAAGAAGAAGACTGGAACCTCACTGGAAGACTAAGCAAAGAACTGAAGAAGAAGCAAAAAAGAAAATTAGCTCATAAAACAGCAGCTAGAGGCCGATCCGACCGGAGGTCATGGGCCGGTCTGACCTCACAGCCTCGGCCGGTCAGACCACCATGCCAAGGCCGTTCTGACTACTAGGCTACCGTCGGTCTGACCACCATGTAATGGCCGGTCTGACCGCCATGTATAGACCGGTCTGACCGTGGCAAACTCTAGCGGTCTGACTGGCCCCCTGAAAACAGAGCAAAGCAGCTGGCTGCAACTCGACTGCACAGTAAATACTGAAATCAGCTGAAATCAGGGAAACTTGTGAAATTTGCTGCTCTTCTCAGGACAATTCATTAGGACTACAAACTAAACATCATAGAGATCTCAGGAATAAGAAAATGTAGACAAAAAGGGCAAGGAACCAAAATCTGAGCTGGAATCTGAGACGAACAGAAAATGAGATTGAGATCAAATAACTCAAGGTTCTTTGGTCCTTTGCTCATGAATCTTTGGATTCAGTAGAGAACCCATTCTTAGATAAAGAAACTCAAGCTAGAGCAAGTTCTTAGCTGAGATAACGACAATCACAAAGTTGCTCTACCTCCAAACCCTAGAAATATTGAAATAGAGGATGTTTGAATAGGCAAAATCTCTAGAAGAAAACTGAGATCAAATGATTTCTCTCGGGTATAATCTAGCCAAGGGGCCTTGAGCACAAACCCAGTCCAGAGACAATCATTTTGCAGGTTCTCCATCAAGTTCCAATTCAAAGATCACAGGAGCAAAGAACAACAAATAGAATCAAAAGACAAACACAGAAAGGAAAACATTAGACCATCTCAAAGAAAAGGCATCTCAGATTGATACTAGGAGATGAATGATTACACAAGGGTTACAACCATCTCACTACATACCCATACGCAATTGAAAATTCAAGAAGTGTCATCCATCTCACTACATGATTTCCAGGCTAACATGAACACCCACAAGAGGAAGCACACAACACACTTCTTGAGCTCAGAACGCTACATCTACCTACAGAGCAACACACAACTTACTCCATGAGCTCCCTCCCTTCTGCCAGACTCACACCCACTAAATAGCAGAGAGGAAGAGCTCACATCCTCAAAAGGAAATTCAAGAAGAGTCAGCCACATCTAACTACATGACTCTCATCCAATCAAGGAAATAAGTCAAAGGGCTTCACTGCCCAACCTCTCCTCACAGTCAAGAGATAACAGCAAACCCCACATCCAAAATGGAGGGAATCAGGATTCAAGCACACCACTCCAAACCCTAACCTCCTCCTTCTACTACCGGGTCTCCAACCCATCAATTTCAACTGAATCCGCTTCCATTTTGCAGCCTTGCGCATTTTCCTGAAATGCCCCTGCCGCACCTTCTTGGAAGCTTCCTCTTTTCTTGCTGTTGACACCTCGTAACCACTTCGAGTCCTCGCCGTCTTCGGTATCTCTCGACCGCTTTGACTTCAGCACCGCCTGTGCCTAGTCCGGCCATCCATGCCTCGCCACGACTCTGCCTCAAAGTCCTGCAGCCATCCACGCCTCGCAACCACTTCGAGTCCTTGTCGTCTTCGGCATCTCCCGACCGCTTTGACTTTAGCACCACCCGTGCCTAGTCCGGTCATTCATGCCTCACCATGACCTAGCCTCAAAGTCCTGCAGCCATCACAGACAAGAAAACATCACATAGCACTGCTCGAAACAGTATAAACATACATTAGCATTAGAAGAAGGAACTCAATCATGAAATACCCAAAACAAACTCTAACTTTCTAACACAAATGTCAATTACTCATCACAAACATGGGGATACCTCCACATGGTCTCTCAACATGTGATCCTCATAGCCAAGATTTAAAATAAGACTTACAATTAAGCTAATCCTCTTTGATGAACATCGCAAAGTACTATCTATAATTAATCTAGTCAAAGTATTCCGCCATATCATATTTTAGTTCAAGTGCAACAAATTAATTATAACCAGTTACGATCAAAGCTACACAACATATGAGTAAATATGATAAAGAGAGCTCTGCAACTCCTTTAAATTTGATGGCTTGGACTTGTTGATTTAATTGACAAGTATAATAAACAAAGCTTCCTAAATTCTTAAACATCAAGCTACCCCTTAGAATAATCTTATAGGATGCAACACGCCCAACTTACTTCGCAAAAGAGCAAAACGTGCGGAATCAAGTGGTTTTGAAAGAATATGAGCAACATAAGAATCCAACTCAATAAGATGTAAGACTACATCACCTTTTCCACATGGTCTCTCAAAAAGTGAAATCTCTTGGAAGCCATCAAAGAAAGAATCATCAAGTGTTCCAACCAAGCAATGACGTAAAAGATCAGAACCCACTCAAACTCATTTTCTCCATCCTCATCAACTGTTCTTATATCACAGGAAATATCGGTCTCACAGCATTAGGGTTAGTGAAATAAGATATAGAAATCCAGTACTATGACACATGATGTGGAGAAACAGCAACAAATCTAGAACCAAAATCATGAGCATGTGGATGATCAAAATGCCAAAAAGAACGTGACTTACTTGAATTATATCCCAAACCAGCATGTGAAGCGGATTTAAAATAATCATAAAAGTTCTCTAAAAACTTAGCTTTCACATTAGTTCTAAGAACAAAAGAAATTACACATTTTCGTCATAAAGTATCCAATCTTTCCTTCTTCTCTTTCTTAGCACGCGTAAAGAAAAATTCATACAAGTGTCCATCTCTTCTATAGTAGGTGCAATGAAATTTAACATAACCAAAATTCTTTTAAGATGATGAGCTAGTACCTATATTATTATTCGATGGACTTTGCACAAAGCCAGTAGATTTAAACACAGTTTTTTTGTTCAGATTTCACTTTAATCTTTCCAGGTTCAAGAAACTTAACAACCTTAGGAGGATTATTCTTGGCATGCTCAACAAAATAAAATCCTAAACTACGATTTTTCACATTTGTTTTTGACTTGTCTAGAATCATATTTAGATTTTTCTTGCCAAAAGAAAATCTCTCTAAAGTGTCATTGAGATACTCATATTCTTTAGCCAATGAGGAACAAGATGTGCATTTAACCAGTTCATTACTAAATTCATAGAAGCACTAGATTGAGCAAATATTTCTTTTTCAGCGAAATCATTCAATTGCCTAGTCAAAGCATCAATTTCAATACTTAACTTAGGACAATTTGAGCAGGACATGTTCTCATGATAAAACATTTGTTGAATAGATTCCTGAGATGAATTAAGTCTAGCTTCTAGCAATTCACAATTAGAGCAAGCTTTAGATTGAGCATTTGAAATACTTGACTCTAAACATGTAGAAGAACTAGATTTGAGCTTTTCAATTTAATCATTAGCAAATTTTAATTTTTTCATCACAAGAGTCATGTGTAAATTTTAATTCATCAAATTTATCAGTTACATCTCTAAGTTGAAAAAGGTTTCATGTATTAATAGCTCTAGCAGCGTCCAACTCAAAATTTAAAACTTGACAAGACTCACATGATTCATCATCAGGAATTAAAGTTCTAAGTCTATTAATTTCAGGATTTAGGCTTTCAACAACACAATTATTTTCTTTCAATTTCTATTGTCTTTTTTAATTCAATAGCAAGTTTAATCAATCCATGTTCAAGCTCATCATATGATGGTCTTACCTCATCGGGGTCACTGTCGTCGTCATCATTGTTGTTACCTGTCATGAAGCACATGCCCGTGAAGTCATCGTTGTTCTTCTTCTTACCATTACCATCGTCGTTGTCGTCGTCATCGCAACTCTCATATTCCACATCGCTCAAATCAAGACGCTCACTAGCCGATATGATATTTTCAGCAAACTTGCGACGGAAATTGCCACCCTTGATCTTCCTTGGTCATCTTCCCCTTGATCTTGGGACAATCCATCTTATGTGGCCTGGCTTGCCACACTCATAGCATCTGATCGGACCTAACATGCCACCTCGCTTCCTCATCCTCACATTGTTGAGTGCCTTGTATCCTCGTGAGGAGATCAACACCAAGTCCTTCTCAGGGAGCTGCTCGAACTGTTCCTATAAAAAAGAAGACAAAGCAGACAAAGAAACACGAGGCAAAGCACTCGACGAAGTCGCCTGCATGGAGTTAGTCACAAGTGCTAAAGGTGAAGATTTATCAATCTCAGATGGCAAAGCTTCCATCTTATAGGTTTTCAATATAGAATAAAGATCATCTATGGTTAAAGTATCTAGATCGACAGTTTGATTAATAGTTGTGACAACTATTAACTACTTAGAACCTAAAGATCTCAAAATTTTTGTTGCATTATCTTCATCAGCAGGAATAACATTAACACCGCGCAAATTACTCAATATTTTCTCAAAGCAAGCAAAGAGATCATCAATGGATTCACCAGGCTTCATAGCAAAATTAGAATATTCTTTTTAATAAAGATTTTTATGCATTTTCTTGATTTTAGTGGTTCCTTCATGATAATCGCAAAGAGTTTTCCATATCAAATGGGCAGAATTAATATGAGCTACACGATCAAATTCAGTGCGAGAAATTCCTTGAAACAACAAGTTATGAGCTTGAGCATTTAAATCAACATCTGCTTTATTTAAATCAGCAACAGTAGCAGGAACCTCATATGGTGTAGAAACTTTTTTCCAAACATCACTACCTTGAGCCACAATATAAGCTTGCATCCGACACTTCCAAAAAACAAAATCAGTACCATCTAGCACAGGGAGACGATTCATATACCTCTCTGACGCCATAGTAACCCGCTCTGATACCACTTGTAGGATTGTCAATGGCAATCAGATGGGGGATGAATGATTGTAATTCCCAGCAGAAACTTTTTCTCAAATTTTCTGTCTTCTAATCGTTCAATCTAAAAACAGAAATAACAACAAAAGAAATCTCGATCGTATCGTAGCAGTACTGGTCAGCACCGTAGCGATACTGTTCGGTACTTAGTAGCGCACTATAGCAATGTACTGTAGCGATTTACTTCAACGATGTACTGTAGCGATTACTGTAGCGCTAAAAAATTTTCTGATCGATATCAGATCAGCAGAAACAACGTTTTTCACTCAATATAGCAATTGATTTTTAATTAAAACTAATTCATGAAAGTAAGCAAAAGAAATATATTGACAGAGATCAATGCATGGAGAACCCCTATGGATAAAAAACCAAGAAAAAGGAAAATATATACGAATTAAAAAACACACGAACTTTTATTAGAAAAACGCAAGCAATGTTCATATCTTCCCTCTATCCATCAACACCGCCGTCTTTTTCTTTTCTGTTTTTTTTATTTTCTTGCGTCGCTCGAAAAACCAAACCGGCCGCCACACTAGCGTATCTATTTTTATACAGCCAATCCTCTCACGTATTCAATATCTACTTAAAACCCTAATACAACTCATTCAACCAGGCCTTGGCCTTTTTACCTCAACTAGGCTTTTAGCCCACTAATTTTCAAGGGACCCGAAACCCTTCCAAACACGGGTTTTTACACTTTCAACTTTTCAAGTCATCATGCGTCTAAGCTTCCAGGACCACAGCTCCTGTAGCTTCTCCATGTGCTCCAGCGTGAGCCCGACCATCTCGTGACATCCTCGACCACCTGCACCTTAGATTTTCCCCTCCTAGTCCCGGTCTTCATCGTCACTGACCATAACCGTCTCCATGCCCAACCTGCACATGTAAAGACCTAATTACGTTTTCCTGGCACAAGTTCTATCTAACTTGACTAACATTTGTCCACGCACACACGCCACACACCTCAAATAATAGTACTAAGCAATGTTGTCAATTATTCATCATCACAAGAATACCATACCTAGCCACATGGCCTAACACTAGCACATGCATCACACATGCATCCCAAAAATAGACGGCGATCATTAACGACAGCGTGCCAAGAATTTTCGCAACGAGCGATCACATGGTCGTCCATTCGTGTGTGCGACACCAATCTTTGATCGGAGCCACTTCATTCAAAATACTATCCATGAGAGATGGATCTATAGCAATTCATAGATATTTAGCTGAATACTTAAAAATTTTAATAAAAATCCACTATATACAAGATGTAATACATATGTATATAAGTAAATAGGCTTAATTCATCTCACTTCTGTCTCCTGGGCCTAGCTTCGCTACCACGCTGGACCGACCTTCTCCCGACTAGCCTAGTGGTCAGCCCACTTCTACAAAGGAGTCTAATTGGACGCTTACATCACAGATGGTTCTTAGGAACCGTCTGTGTTGCAAGTATCACAGACGGTTCATTCGAATAACCGTCTATGTTATTTTCATAGACGGTTTTTAATCCAAACAATCTGTGATAACTTCATTATCATAGATGATTTTTAATACAAACTGTCCATGATACTGGCAGACATCACAGACGGTTCTTATCAAGCATAGTTTGTGATACTTCACAGACGGTTTATATTAAAAACCGTATATGATAATGAAGTTATCATGGATGGTTTGTATTAAAACCATCTGTGATATGTTTCCCGCCTCACAATCCTCCAAAATTTCATAATCTTCCGCCTGAGTTTGCGTAGGATTCCGTTCCGAGACATCATTAGTAAAACGAGCATAACTTTTGCATACGGTATCCATTTTCGACGTTCTTGGACTCGTTGGAAAGATAACGGCGAGCCTGATCCAAACAATTATTAAAACACCAAATTTAGTTGTTCCCACAACTAACATTATTTTTTTAAGCTTCTTAATCAAGTGTAGCCTAAATTGTGTCAAACCTGCAAATTCACCTTAGACTTCTCGTCTGCAGACTTTCCACAATAACCCGTAAAAGATAATAGATCATCGAAGAAAACACCAACAATTAATCCCACATAGATATCACCAATAATAGGCATAATAGCCTGAATTATAATAAACTTTGTCTCTAACAAAAAGCATGCAGAGCTGACAATATAGTGTCTTAATGGAAGATAGCGATCGACTGAGGTAGAAGATCGTCGATGGAGATGGCACAATACGATGACAGGGCATGGCACTAGGTGGCATGGGCAATTGTGCAGGAACTTGGCACTGGAACAATCACTGAGGTAGAGCGCAGATCAATACTCAGTGTTGAGTCGAGTCGTTGAACGGAGTCGAGACGAGTTAAAATTATCAAGTTAAAGTTACTAAATTCTCCTAATACGTATCTTTGTTTGCCTATCAAGAGCTTCCAAAATTATGTTGTACGCTTTTGTATTCCTGAAAGCAAGAGGCATTTAGCAATTTCGCTGAAATCATAATGTTGGCCCATGTCCTCTCTTCTGACGTCGGATGGGTTGGATTCCTTCTTTTTTTTCTTCTCCATCGACTGCTACACTTTGTGTGTGATGTGTGCTTTGCCTCGGGACCCATGCTTCTGCTGAACGAGTGCTTCTCGTTGCCTCCCTACGTGTCCTTTGATGTGGATTTTTCATATACGCTTCATACGTGGATCAGAAACTATTTTTGACTCGATGTTGAGACAGTGTCAGACTAGACTCAAGACTCTTGCTCGGATCAGTGCTGCTCATGGTCATGGTTTCATGCTCAGAAACTTGCACCGATATGCCAAGATGTGTTTCGCCAAAACGTTGACCTTTTTGTTTTGATTGAACATCCTGTGCTCTAATACCACTTTTTATAAAATGCACCTCAAAAATAGATGTTCAAAAAAATGAAAGATATTGATTTAACATAAAAGAAACTTGCTAGAAAAACTATGAACACACGAAGACGGAATGTTATGATATGAGGAGAGATTACAAACACAAAAAACTTTTACGTATCTAAATCGTACGACTACAGGAGCACATATATAGCTAGGGATCAGATTCCTAAATGGAGAAGGAAATAGAATCAGAATCAAATACGCTAGACAAGTCTAGCTGTAGGATCGTTGATGGCAATTAGAAAGAGGCGAATGATTGTAATTCCCAGCAGAAGCTTTTTCTCAAATTTTCTGTCTTTTAATCGTTCAATCTGAAAAACAGAAATAAGAACAAAAAATTTTGATCATACAATTGCAGTACTGGTCGGCACCGTAGCGACACTGTTCGATACTGTAGAAGTGCACTGTAGCGATTAATTTAGCACCAAAAAAACTTTCTGATCGATATCAAATCAGCAGAAACGACGTTTTTCATTCAATCTAGCAATCGATTTTTACTTAAAACTAATTCATGAATGTAAGCAAAAAAAATATATAGATAGAGATCAATGTATGGAGAATCCTTAGGGATAAAAAACCATGAAAAAGGATAATATATGCGAATTAGAAAACACACGAACTTTTATTAGAAAAAACGAGCACTGTTCATGTCTTCCCTCTATCCATCAGTGCCGCCGTCTTTTTCTTTTCCATTTTTTTTCGTTTTCCCGTGTCGCTCAAAAAAAAAAAAACAAACCGGCCACCGCACTAGCGTATCTATTTTTATACAGCCAATTCCCTCACATATTCAATCTCTACATAAAACCCTAATACAACTCGTTCAACTAGGTCTGGGCCTTTTTACCTCAACTAGGTTTCTGGCCAATTAATTTTCAAGGGACCCGAAACCATTCCTAACACGGGTTTTGCACTTCCGACTTTTCAACTCATCACGTGTCGAAAGTTCTAGGACCGCACCACCCGTAGCTTCTCCACGCACCATCCACCTTTGATCTCTATGTGCTCCAGCGTGAGCCTGACCATCTCGTGACATCCTCGACCGCCTGCACCTCAGATTTTCCCCTCCTAGTCCCGGTCTTCATCGTCACTGACCATAACCGTCTCCATGCCCAACCTGCACATGTAAAGACCTAATTACGTTTTCCTGGCACAAGTTCTATCTAACTTGACTAACATTTGTCCACGCACACACGCCACACACCTCAAATAATAGTACTAAGCAATGTTGTCAATTATTCATCATCACAAGAATACCATACCTAGCCACATGGCCTAACACTAGCACATGCATCACACATGCATCCCAAAAATAGACGGCGATCATTAACGACAGCGTGCCAAGAATTTTCGCAACGAGCGATCACATGGTCGTCCATTCGTGTGTGCTACACCAATCTTTGATCGGAGCCACTTCATTCAAAATACTATCCATGAGAGATGGATCTATAGCAATTCATAAATATTTAGCTAAATACTTAAAAATTTAAAAAAAAACTCCACTATATACAAGATGTAATACATATGTATATAAGTAAATAGGCTTAATTCATCTCATTTATGTCTCCTGGGCCCAGCTTCGCTACCATGCTGGACCGACCTTCTCCCGACTAGCGTGGTCAGCCCACTTCTACAAAGGAGTCTAATTGGACGCTTACATCATAGACGGTTCTTAGGAACCGTCTGTGTTGCAAGTATCACAGACGGTTCATTTGAACAACTGTCTGTGTTATTTTCATAGATGGTTTTTAATACAAACTATCTGTGATAACTTCATTATCATAGATGGTTTTTAATACAAACTGTCCGTCATAATGGCAGACATCACAGACGGTTCTTATCAAGAACTGTTTGTGATACTTCACAGGCAGTTTGTATTAAAAACCGTATGTGATAATGAAGTTATCACAGATGGCTTGCATTAAAACCGTCTGTGATATGTTTCGCGCCTCACAATCCTCCAAAATTTCATAATCTTCGACCTAAGTCCGAGTAGGATTCCGTTCCGAGACATCATTAGTAAAACGGGCATAACTTTTGCATACCGTGTCCGTTTTCGACGTTTTGGACTCGTTGAAAAGATAACGGCGAGCCTGATCCAAACAATTATTAAAACACCAAATTTAGTTGTTCTCACAACTAACATTATTTTTTTAAGTTTTCTCAATCAAGTGTAGCCTAAATTGTGTCAAACCATGCTTCTGCTGAACAAGTGCTTCTCGTTGCCTCCCTACGCGTCCTTCGATGTGGATTATTCATATACGCTTCATACGTGGATCAGCAACTATTTTTGACTCGATGTTGAGACAGTGTCAGACTAGACTCAAGACTCTTGCTCGGATCAGTGCTGCTCATGGCCATGGTTTCATGCTCAGAAACTTGCACCGATATGCCAAGATGCGTTTCGCCAAAACGATGACCTTTTTGTTTTGATTGAACATCCTGTGCTCTAATACCACTTTTTATAAAATGCACCTCAAAAATAGATGTTCAAAAGAATGAAAGATATGGATTTAACATAAAAGAAACTTGCTAGAAAAACTATGAACACACGAAGACATAATGTTATGATATGCGGAGAGATTACAAGAATAAAAAACTTTTACGTATCTAAATCGTACGACAACAGGAGCACATATATAGCTAGAGATCAGATTCCCAAACGGAGAAGGAAATCAAATCAGAATCAAATACGCTAGACAAGTCTAGCTGTAGGATCGTTGATGACAATTAGAAGGGGGTGAATGATTGTAATTTCCAGCAGAAGCTTTTTCTCAAATTTTCTGTCTTCTAATCGTTCAATCTGAAAAACAGAAATAACAACAAAAAATATCGATCATACTATTGCAGTACTGGTCGGCACCGTAGCGACACTATTCAATACTGTAGAAGTGCACTGTAGCGATGTACTGTAGCGATTATTTTAGCACAAAAAAAACTTTCTGATCGATATCAAATCAGCAGAAACAACGTTTTTCGTTCAATCTAGCAATCGAATTTACTTAAAACTAATTCATGAATGTAAGCAAAAAATATATAGATAGAGATCAATGTACGGAGAATCCCTAGGGATAAAAAACCATGAAAAAGGATAATATATGCGAATTAGAAAACACACGAACTTTTATTAGAGAAACACGAGCACTGTTCATGTCTTCCCTCTATCCATCAGTGCCGCCGTCTTTTTCTTTTCCGTTTTTTTCGTTTTCTCGTGTCGCTCAAAAAAACAAACCAGCCACCACACTAGTGTATCTATTTTTATACAGCCAATTCCCTCACGTATTCAATATCTACTTAAAACCCTAATACAACTCGTTCAACTAGGTCTGGGTCTTTTTACCTCAACTAGGCTTTTGGCCCACTAATTTTCAAGGGTCCGAAACCATTCCTAACGCGAGTTTTTACACTTCCGACTTTTCAACTCATCACGTGTCGAAGCCTCTAGGACCGCACCTACCGTAGCTTCTCCACGCACCATCCACTTTTGATCTCCATGTGCTCCAGCGTGAGCCTGACCATCTCGTGACATCCTCGATCGCCAGCACCTCAGATTTTCCCCTTCTAGTCTCGGTCTTCCTCGTCACTGACCATGACCGTCTCCACACCCAACCTGCACATGCAAAGACCTAAGTACGTTTTCCTGGCACAAGTTCTATCTAACTTGACTAACATTAGTCCACGCACACACGCCACACACCTCAAATAATAGTACTAAGCAATGTTGTCAATTGTTCATCATCACAAGAATACCATACCTAGCCACATGGTCTAACACTAGCACATGCATCACACATGCATCCCAAAAATAGACGGTGATCATTAATGATAGCGTGCCAAGAATTTTAGCAACGAGCGATCACATGTTCGTCCATTCGTGTGTGCGACACCAATCTTTGATCGGAGCCACTTTATAATCTTCCACCTGAGTCTGAGTAGGATTCCGTTCCGAGACATCATTAGTAAAACGGGCATAACTTTTGCATACGGTGTTCGTTTTCGACGTTCTTGGACTCGTTAGAAAGATAACGGCGAGCCTAATCCAATCAATTATTAAAACACCAAATTTAGTTGTTCCCGCAACTAACGTTATTTTTTTAAGTCTTCTTAATCAAGTGTAGCCTAAATTGTGTCAAACCTGCAAATTCACCTTAGACTTCTCGTCTGCAGACTTAGCACAATAACCCGTAAAAGATAATAGATCATCGAAGAAATCACCAACAATTAATCCCACATAGATATCACCAATAATAGGGACAATAGCCTGAATTATAATAAACTTTGCCTCTATCAAAAAGCATGCAGAGCTGATAATACAGTGTCTTGATGGAAGATAGCGATCGACTGAGATAGAAGATCGTCGATGAAGATGGCACAGTACGATAACAGGGCATGCCACAGTCTTGATGTTGAGGCAGTGTCGGACTAGACTTAAGACTCCTGCTTGTATCAGTGCTGCTCATGGTCACGGTTTCACGCTTAGAAACTTGCACCGAGAAGCCAAGACGCGTTTCACCGAAATGATGACCTTTCTGTTTCGATTGAACATCGTGTGCTCTAATATCACTTTTTATAAAAATGCACCTCAAAAATAGATGTTAAAAGAATGAAAGATACAGATTTAACATAAAAAACCCTAGCTCAAAAAACTATGAACACACGAAGACGGAATATTACGATAAGAGGAGAGATTACAAGCATAAAAAACTTTAGCGTATCTAAATCATACGACTAAAGGAGCGCATATATAGCTAGGGATCATATTCCTCAACAGAGAAGGAATTCAAATCAGAATGAAATACGCTAGACAAGTCTAGCACATGCATCGCTCAGCGCCATGTCTAGCACAATGTCCGGTAAAGACACAATGACAAATTCGAATCACACTTTAATAATATGTATTATATTTTTTTGTGGAAAGGATTCAAGACAAGTTGTCATCCTATCTCTACAAATCTGGATTAAGATGCTCTATATCCTTATGTTATCCCAGAAACAGACGGCGATCATTAACGATAGCGTGCCAAGAATTGTAGCGATGGGCGATCACATGGTCGTCCATTCGTGTGTGTGACACCAATCTTTGATCGGGGCCACTTCATTCAAAATACTATCTACCAGAGATGGATCTACAGCAATTCATAGATATTTAGCTGAATACTTAAAAAAATTAATAAAAAATCCACTGTATACAAGATGTAATACACATGTATATAAGTAAATAGGCTTAATTCGTCTCATTTCTATCTCCTGGGCCCAGCTTGGCTTCTACGTTGGACCGACCTTCTCCCGACTAGCCTAGTGGTCAGCCCACTTGTTGGATCGAAATTGGCGACAGAGGGGGGGGGTGAATGTCGACTTTTTAAAACTTCCCCCGAAAAGGATTCGCGAGTGAGTTTTCTCTCCAGTAGCTACAGAGCTATGAAGAGAGCACCGAATACTCGAGATAACCTCAACTATGCAAAGAAGAGCACACACAACCAAAATCTTTCCGATACCTATTAAGAGCTATGAAACTAAGATCACATGCAAAGACATGAGCTCACTGGAAAACATGAAGACCAGAGAAAGAGGCAAACAAGACATACAAACGAAAACTAGGAAACACAACAAAGAAGGACCCAGCAAGAAAATTACTGAAATCAGCACCAACGGGAAGCCGGCCGTCTGACCGCTCGGGTTGGGCCGGTCTGACCGCCCAGCCTTGGCCGGTCTGACCGCCTCCTGCAACCCGGTCTGACCGGCTGCTCTGTCGGCAGGAGTAGAGAGTGAAGCCCGAAAATGAATTTTGGGTGATAAAATTCAGATGTTGGCAAAATGGGAAATACAATGGAATTCATTCATTCTTTTCATAGAACGAGCACAAGACCATAAACTAATTAGCATTTAGGCACAAGAGACCAAAGGATTTCACCCCTAACTCAAGGATTTCAGATTTTGGTCAAGAAATGAAAAGCTACAGGGAATAACACAAAAACTTAAATTGCTATTCCATCTCTGATCCTTTGGACATGAAATTTTGAGGATAGCTACTTAATAGCCTCTGGACCCTAGAAACCAAATTTCATGCCATCTCATGCAGGGAATCAAGTTTCTCACCAAAACCCTAGAAAGCAAAACAAGAACAGAGGAGTCTAAAAAGCTAAATCTGAGATTAAATGCGATTTGCTCTTGGGAAATACGATCAAATGATCTTGAGGCAACATCCCAACATAGAGCAACCCATTTTGGCCCTTCTCAACAAGAAACAACAAGAAAACAAAAATCTCAAGAATCACACATAGAAGGCATCGAAGGAAAACAGAGAGCTCTGGAGAAAACTCAGAGATTTCATTTCCAAATCAACGAAGACAGAGGAGTCCCCATACGCATGGACATTAGAACAAGAGGAATGATTACATGACTCTCAATCCAACCTCTCCCTCTCCCAAACACACGAACACCAAGAACTCTACATGCTTCTTGGAGAGACACACAGAGAGAGAAGCTACGAAGGAGACACACCCTGCTGCCTACACCAACTCTCCAACCACTAAAGCCTAAAGCCAAAATAAACTCTCAAAGCTTCTTTTGACTCTAGCAAACCCTAACTCTCTCCCAAAGTCATGGGAATACATGCAGCCACCAACACCTATTTATAGCCCTTGGCTAACGGGTTTCCAACCCGTTACGCCCGCTAAACCCGAACGGAACCGTCTCTCGCTTGTGCAGCCTTACGAAATTACCAATTCGCCCCTCCTGCACCTTCCGGGAAACTTCCGCGCTCCTTGTCATCCACCACTCGCAACCACATCGAATCTCCGCCGTCTTCAACACATCCGACCGTTCTGACCTCAACACTGCCTGTGTCTAGTCCGGTCACCTCGTGTCTCACCACGACTCCACCTCGACGTCCTGCAGCCATCACAGACAAGAAACACATCAAATAACACCGCTCGACACATGAAAGCATAAATAGCATCAAAACATCATACTGACGCATGACGAAGTCCAAACCTGTCGAATCCAAGGAATAAGCGTCCTAATCCCATACGACCAAATTTGACCAAGTCGGACCGAGCCCAAATGCACCACGGAACGTCAAGGTCCGAACTACCCAAATCAAACTCGACTTTCCTAAACCAATGTCAATTACTCATCACACACATGGGATGACCTCCACATGGTCTCTCAATCTCCCCCTTGATAAGTATATTGACAAACACAGAAAAAGCGCAAAGTTGAGTTTGAAATGGAAGTCAAACATGGTCCAAAGGAAGAAAATGATGCTAATGACCGTGTTGACACAAGGAGCAAAAGAAAGAGCAAGTTTTTCTCAACGCTCCAAGAAAGCTCCAAAATGGCTTTTTCTCCACTATTCTCCCCCTTTTGGCAATAAACACATTAAGGATGCAAAAGAGTGAATATGACATGATAGTGGATGATATGGCTGAAGTTTGCTTATTCTAAGCATTTAGAGCCATGAAGATTATCCAAAATGACCATATGAGAATTACATCAAGCCATAACACATAAATATGCTATCTAGATCATGACAAGATATATATAAGCCAGCTAAACCAATGAAGTCACAATCTGAAATTTTAGTGCAAATTCTTAGCATGTCAAGTCATTCATGATCGCAGTCTAGCTAGAGGTATCCAAGTATGATGCAAACCATGTCAATAAGCTAAGCGAAACCAAGAAGCTAGTATTGAATCAATCTTAGAGTGCTACAAGTTCTAGAATGAGACATGTGGTGAAGTACTTGTAATTTCAGCAAATTAAGCATAAATAACATAATTTTACTTTAGAAATCACATGATTGTTTCCAACCAGATGTTTGTTTTAGTCATGTGCTAGATTTCAAGCCTTATGCGACCACCCCAAGCAAGAAGCTTAAGAAGATGGTCTAGGTCATCCAAAACTCCCCCTGAGTTCATGCCTTGTGCAATGGCAAGCCGTCTCATGAGAAAGAATTGGTGAAATCAGTTTTTTCGCACAAAAGAGATCTTTTTGCATTCATAAATGGTTGTACTAACTTATGCAACATTAAGAACTAGCATAGCTCGATCTAAAGCTCAACAAAAGATTCAAGACTCAACTCAGCCTATTTGACATGGCATGAATCATAAGTGGATAACTAAAGGCAGACTAGTCTCAAAAATTTAACATGACATGAATTAATTCAAGTTGTGCATTTTAATCAACATATCATGGCAAAGACTTGACTACACATATAAAGTTATGATCATTCTAGCAAATAAGCACAAGTTATGGCAAGGTGTAATGCATTGTAAACATGTCATGAAAGGATAATAATCAAGGCTCCATGCAGTTATATTACAAATGCACAATGCTGAAATGCAAGAAAATCCAGCTCCCCCACAAAATGTGATGCAACTTTTAATTCAAGTAGAGTTATGTCAATATTAAGCTCTAGAAGCTCCCAAATGAACTCCCCCTGAACAAAAGCAATAAGATCGAGAAGCTGACAAGAAAAACCGAAAAGGCCGTCTTTAAAGCATAGATAAGATAAAGAGGATACTATGGCTTAAACTGACTGTCATCTACCCCATATGACTCCAGGACTATCAGCTGACCACCTAACACACTAGAGAGCAAACACGTACCCCGTCTACCCGAGGGTGGCCCAACCCTCGCTAGAACCTACAAGAAGTGAGTGAGCTCAACCTAGTGAGAAGAGAGACAGCTAACAAACAGCATCCTAGAATCACAAGATAAGAGTAAGAAGTCTAAACAACTAGACACGAGAGGCACTCAAATCTACGCTAGGAGGACTAAACCCAATGCACCCATATGCAATGCAACAGATAGGAGTAAGAGCATAATCAATATAATAAAGCAGTAAAACACAAAGCTCCCCCTCACAGCAGTTCATAAGGACAGACCACCCCAAGCTCTCCCTGCAGAGCTAAAAACCTAGAGCTATCCAAAGGCTTGGTAAAGATATCGGCTAACTGGTGGTCACTCTCCACAAACTGGAGCACTATGTCACCCTTCTCTACATGGTCTCGAAGGAAGTGATATCGGATATCAATGTGCTTGGTCCAAGAATGCTGCACTTGGTTTTAGTAATGTTAATCGCAGAAGTGTTATCACAAAAGAGTGGAACACTGTCGATAACCAACCCAAAGTCCCGCAGGGTCGAGACCATCCAAAGCACGACTACGACATCGAATGCGCAGCAACGCACTCGGCCTCTGCGGTGGGTGTGCAACAGGACTACTTCCTCGAGGACCAGGAACGAGAGAAGTGCCAATGAATTGGCAGTGCGAAGTGCTCTTCTTATCTATCCTCTGACCAAAGAAAGTCGCATCCGAGTAGGCTCTCAAAGAAAGACAGGACGAGGAAGAGTACCAGATACCATAGTCAATGGTAGCTCGAAGGTACCGAAGGATGCGTTTCACCGCCTGGTGGTGAGATACGCGAGGAGAAGCCTGAAAGCGAGCACACAGACACACGAAGAAGTGTATATCCGGCCTCGAGGCAGCGAGGTACAAGAGAGAGCCGATCATACTACGATACTCCTTCTGATCAACTGGCTCGCCGTCCTCATCTGGGTCAAGTGTGGCGGACGATGCCATGGGTGTCGACACAGGCTTACCATCACTCATATCAAAGCGTCTCAAGAGGTCACGAGTGTACTTGCCTTGATGCAAGAAGGTACCCTCTCGAGTCTGGCTTGATCTGGAAGCCAAGGAAGAAGTTCAACTCGCCCATCATACTCATCTCAAATTCGGTGCTCATGACATCCGAGAACTGTGAACAAGAGTATGAGAAGAGCCGCCAAAGATGATGTCATCCACATAAATCTGGATGAGCAGAAGATCAGTGCCATGCCGACGAATGAACAAGGTCTTATCTACCTTACCAATCTCGAAACCATGACTCAACAAGTAGGACTTAAGCCTCTCATACCAAGCTCTAGGGGCATGCTTAAGTCCATACAGCGCTTTGAAAAGCTTGAAGCCATTAAGGAAGGCACTCTTGATATCCATCTGGTAAATAAAGCTTGAAACCCTTAGAAGCCGCAAAAGCAAGCAGGATTCTAATGGCTTCAAGTCTAGCTACAGGGGCAAAGGTCTCCTCGAAATCTAGACCCTCAACCTGAGAAAAGCCCTGAGCTACCAGTCTAGCCTTGTTTCGAATGACTATCCCATCCTCACTCTGCTTGTTCTTGAACACCCACCTAGTCCCAATGATATTGTGACCTCGAGGGGGCTCAACAAGCGACCAGACCTTGTTTCTCTCGAAATTCTCTAACTCCTCATGCATGGCATTGACCCAAGACTCGTTAGAGAGAGCATGAGAAACATCCTTGGGCTCAAAGGAGGCAACAAAGGCAGAATAGAGACAGAAATGAGACATGCTAGATCTTGAGCGGGTGACTCGCTCAAAAAGATCTCCAATAATCTGCTCAGAAGGATGATCTTTTTGGATGTGTCTAGGAGGTCCTGGATGAAAAGAAGAAGTGGCCTCTACCTCACGAGCTGACGAGGTAGGAACAGAGCCACTAGTTGCAGAGGAAGCAGAAGGCATGGGCTGATCGCCTCGAGGTGCGGTGGAAGACGGCACCTCGGGTGGAGGATGAGGAACTGGATCGGGTAGACAACCCTCATCTCCATCATCCTCATCATCTACAAAGATGGGCTTGGACTGCTCTAAAGAACCTGAGATATCGGGCCTAGTCCTCGGACTGGCCTCGTCGAAGGTCACCTCACAGGTCTCTACCAACTTATTAGACTCGCAGTTCCAAACCCTATACGCCCGCGAAGAAATCGAGTAACCTAGAAAGATACCATCACAAGAACGTGACTTGAACTTGTCTAGGTTCCCGGACTTCAAAATGAAACACTTGCAACCAAATACGCGAAAATGCGAGACACTAGGCTTTCGCCCATATCTCAACTCATAAGAATTGCGATGCAAGTGTGCCCAAAGAAAAACTCTGTTTGAAACATGGCACGTGGTCGCAATAGCCTCAGCCCAAAACTTCTGCGGTGTAGAGTACTCATCAAGCATCGTCCTAGCCATCTCGACCAAGGTACGGTTCTTCCTCTCCACAACGCCATTCTGCTATGGGACGTGCGGAGAAGAGAACTGTTGCTCTAAACCTGTCTCATCGCAAAACCTCTCAAAGTAGGAATTCTTGAACTCCGTGTCATTATCACTGCGGATCGCTCGTAAGGCACCCGAGAGCTCAACAGAAAGCCTACTGAAAAGTCCTTGGAAATATGTAAACGTCTCATCCTTTGAGGCTAAGAAAAACACCCAAGAAAACCTCGAGAAGTCATCGACCACGACAAGAACATACCACTTCCCTCCTGCTGACTGCACTCGAGCTGGTCCAACTGTATCCATATGGAGCAGCTGTCCTGATGCATCAGTCATAGTAACTATGACCGGAGGATGGGAAGCGGCAGCCATCTTGCCGTGCCGGCAAGGAGCACAAACTAGATCTTTGACCATCTTGAGTTTCGGCAGACCACGAATGAGATCGTGGCCGCTAACTCGGGTCAAATGGTCAAATCCAATATGACAAAGTCTCCTATGCCAGAAAGAAAGGTCACGGGACTCAGAAGCAACCAAACACCGGAGAGGATCACCAGAAGACTCAGAAAAATCATCACGAAAGATCCACCCAAAACGAGAAATCCCGCAAACCAGACTACCCGAAGAATCAAGAATTTTGCAATTGTTTTTCTTAAAGCTCACCTCGAAACCATCATCGATAAGCTGAGAGACTGAAAGCAAATTATACTGCAGCTTACTAACCAAGGCAACATCTTTCAAAATAAAAGACTCATTAACGCGTACTGTACCTTTGGCGATGACGCGCCCAGATGAAGCATCTCCAAAGGTGATCATCTCATCACCTGGAGCGCGGGCTAGGGAAGAAAACTAACGGGAGTCTCCGGTCATGTGTCATGAACACCCGGAGTCTACGAGCCAAACCTTTCCCATCCCTGCCCGGCGAACCTGAGTCAAACAGAAAGTAAAGTCTCAGTACTGGGATAAATCAAGAGTGATTTTGACACCCAATACTGAGTAACACGTCGAGCAGATGAAGTAGTCAAACACGACTGACCTCTATCTACCCTATGCTTTCTGTCACTCAAAGAAGCAGACGGTCTATGTGTAGACCTGAAGCTGTTGTTGGGCTTGACTGCTACAGAGGAGTGAGTCAAGACACCAGCAACATGCTGATCACGCCGCGAGTAGCTATCTCGATGGGGGAAACGAGATCTACCCTCAGGACGGCGTAAGTCACGACCAAAGGGAGCATATCGAGGATGAAAACCAGAAAACTCGGAAAAACCAAGTCCTCGATGCTACCCAACCCATCTAGCTGAACAGTCCTAGACCTCGTGTGGGTCTTAGGGGCACTCACGGTCTGGGGCTGACCCTGTATACGCCTAAGAGCCTCAGCACGGTCTCTCCGCGCGATCTTGGCGCGCCTGAAGTATCGCTCGATCGAGTGTCCATCCTTCTAACAGAAGGTGCAATGGTACTTCACCTTCTGAGAGGTAGAAGTACCATGGTGAGGCTCCGCCTTTTGAGAGGCTGAAGGAGTAGGTGGACTCACCTTACTGTCAGAAATCCCTTGGACAAAGCCCGCTGACTTAAATTGGACTTTCTCGGTCTTGGGCTCAATCTCGATCACACCTGCGGCTATGGGTCTAAGCACGGCAGGTGGATGCTTCCTCATGTCCTCATAGAAATCGTATCCTAGACCCTAATTAAATTTGCAGATCTTGAATTGGTCTAGAATAAGATTCAGCTTCTTCTTGCCTCCTACAAACCTCTCAAGAGTGTTCATAAGTACTGACACTCCTGAAAGAGAGAGGTGCAAGAAGAGCAGGGAGAAGAAGAGACAGCAGGAGGTAAGAGAGCAGATGAAGAACCAATAGCAGAAGAGTGAATGGCTTGTGCACGCACACCACTTCGGAAGGGGCGATCCCATCATAGCGATTTGGTTCACGTTGCTAAGCGTCTCAACCTTACCCTTGGGCTTCTCCCCCACATCAGCAATCACATCACAATTAGTTGATGGCTTCACTAGTTGATCCTTAGTTAGCTTCACATATTTTTCATTCAAAGCAACGAGTTCAAGTTTTAGTTTGTCACAACTAATGCATGGTGAGCTAACATGATCCTTAGTCGCGAACTGAGCCATTTTCTTATTAGTGTCAATCATTTCTTGAAACTGTTTTGAGACAGATTCAAGTTCAGCAGTTAACTTAGGACAGTTCAAACATGAAACAACGGGCTCAAGTAGTGAAGCTTGTAGTTCAACAATTTTATGGTCTGCCCGTTTTAGATTCATCTTCAACTTATTGCAATTTTCACAAGACTCGGGCAGATCCAGAAGCATGGTATAAAGACCTCTAACTGCGTTGTCCTTATCCTCACATGAGGTGCATGCACTAGTCTCAACAGTAGTAGATGGAATAGAGCAATCCTACTCATTTCTAGTTCAGCCAAGAGACTAATATTCTCCACCTTAACAATGTCAAGTTTAGAGGACAGACTATCATGCGAGGTCCTTAATTTCTCCATGTCACCCAACAAAGCACAGCATGTATCACATTCATCACGGGAGGAAGCAGATGTAAGTGAAGTAAGCTACCGTGACAGTCTATCTACTTCCTTCTCCAACTCGCTACACCTAGCTCTAGATCTAGCATGGAATCTACCTAGCTTAAGAAAAGCATCATTAAGCTGGTCGTAGGTGGGGGATACCTCGTCGAGTCGTGCGCACAGACTCTTGTCGCTCGATTCGCCCTCAAGGGCCATGAAGCACATGCCAAAGAAGTCGTCGCCGCCGTTGGGTTCTTGCTTGTCCGTTCCATCGTCGTTGCTCCACCCCTCCACCTCGCTGAGATCGAGGTCATCGAAGGCGGTGAGGACGAGGTGGAAGAGCTTCTTGGCTTTGCCAAGGTCGCGGAACTTCTTCTTATTGCGGTTCTTGTCGATGTAGTTATTCTTGCCCGAACCGCCGTAGTCACCTTTGCCCTTCCCCAGCTTGGGGCATTTTGCTCGTATGTGGTTGGGGCCACCACACTCGAAGCAAATCACGGGTCCTCCTCTCTTCCTGTCCCTCCTCCTCTTGTAAGCATGAGAAAATCACCGAGCTAGGAGGGCTAACTGCTCATCCGCAAGCTGCTCTAACTGATCATCAGTTATGTCACAGAGAGAAGCAAGGGAGAATCCGCAAGTCGACTCGTAAGACGGTCCAGAAGTGGGATCGGTGACTAAAGCCATCGACTGCGACTTTGACTTACGAGAGACAATGTCAATCTCGTGAGTCTTGAGGTGTGAGTACAACGCGTCAAGAGTCAAAGTCGAGAGGTCGATGGTGTCCTTGATGGTAGTCACCTTCATCTCCCAAACGCGCAAGTCGAGAGCAGCGAGCATCTGTCGAGCGTTATCCGAGTCGGGGTATGTGAGACCGACCGCTCGGAGGTTGCTCAAGATTTTGTGAAAACGCGCAAAACACTCATCAAGGGACTCGCCAGCGAGCATTTTAAACTTGTTGTAATCTCGCTTGAACTGGTCCTGTCGCACCGTCTTTATTTGGGTGGTGCCCTCATGGTAAGCATCGAGGGTCTCCCAAATATCGAAGGCGGATGAAAGATGAGATATGCGGTCAAACTCGCTACGACTCAGGCCCTGGATTATGATGTTCCTTGCCTTAGCGTTTGCCTCAACATCATGCATATTTCCAGCATTGATGTTCTCAACAGCAGGAACAACAAATCGGACCTTGACCTTACGCTAGATGGTGTAGCCCCGAGCCTGAATGTAGGTCTTCATCCGGCTCTTCCAGAAGAGATAGTTGATCCCATCGAAGACTGGGGGCTTGGTCGAGTACTTGTCCGTCGCCATGGCTCTAGAGACCGGTTAAGATCTACGAGGAAGAGCTAACCAGCTCTAATACCAATTGTTGGATCGAAATTGGTGACAGAGGGGGGTGAATATCGACTTTTTAAAACTTCCCCCGAAAAGGATTCGCGAGTGAGTTTTCTCTCCAGTAGCTACAGAGCTATGAAGAGAGCACCGAATACTTGAGATAACCTCAACTATGCAAAGAAGAGCGCTCACAACCAAAATCTTTCCGATACCTATTAAGAGCTATGAAACTAAGATCACATGCAAAGACATGAAGACCAGAGAAAGAGGCAAACAAGACATACAAACGAAAACTAGGAAACACAACAAAGAAGGACCCAACAAGAAAATTACTGAAATCAGCACCAACGGGAAGTCGGCCAGTCTGACCGCTCGGGCTGGGCCGGTCTGACCGCCTCCTGCAACCCGTTCTGACCGGTTGCTCTGTCAGTAGGAGCAGAGAGTGAAGCCCGAAAATGAATTTTGGGTGACAAAATTCAAATGTCATCCATGACTCGCAACCACATCGAATCTCCGCCGTCTTTGACACATCCGACCGTTCTGACCTCGACACCGCCTGTGTCTAGTCCGGTCACCTCGTGTCTCACCACGACTCTGCCTCAACGTCCTGCAGCCATCACAGACAAGAAACACATCAAATAGCACCGCTCGACACATGAAAGCATAAATAGCATCAAAACATCATACTTACGCATGACGAAGTCCAAACCTGTCGAATCCAAGGAATAAGCGTCCTAATCCCATACAACCAAGTTTGACCAAGTCGTACTGAGCCCGAATGCACCACGCAACGTCAAGGTCCGAACTACCCAAATCAAACTCGACTTTCCTAAACTGATGTCAATTACTCATCACACACATGGGATGACCTCCACATGGTCTCTCACCACTACTACTAAAGAGGCTAAACTGGACATTTACATCACGGATAGTGTTTAGGAACTATCTGTGCTGCAAGTATCACAGACGGTTCATACGAATAACCGTCTGTGGTGTTTTCACAGACGGTTTTTAATACAAACCGTCTGTGAAGTATCACAGACGGTTCTAGATAAGAACCGTCTATGATAATGGCAGACATCACAAACGGTTCTTATCAAGAACCATCTGTGATACTTCACAGGCGGTTTTGTCGGATTCCGGAGCAACAACTCCTGGATCCTCTGTGTTAATCGCACTAGTCCAGAATCAGCTAGTGCACATAGTGAACAACAAAGATAAATATCAACCATAATGACATTTATTAACTAAATATGGGCATGATTACCAAAGTTTACATCCATGGCACATAAGCCAAAATTAAATATAAGCAGTGGAAAGAAAAACCTAAACAGAAGATGCCCACTGAGCCTACCCACAGGCAAACGACAGTAAGACACGGCCTATACGTTCTGATCCTCACCAAAGTTGAAGCTATCCTCTGAAAAATGATGAATTGAGCAACATAAGCACATAAAGTACTCCACAAGTTACATCAGGAGGTTTAACAGAGTTAATGCATGCATATGGATTGACAAAGGAAGGCATAGTAAGGTTAGTTGAGCATAAAGCGAAATTGAAGTAAATATCGTAAGTAGATTCAAAAGCTAAATTTGATACAATAGATAGAAACAAGATTTTAACAAAATAATATCGTTAGTGCAGATTATACCATCTGCAGAGGTTGTACAGTTTTACCGACAAGACATGAGCATCCCATATTGCCACCAAATAAACACACTTTCTTTGGTGTGCGGCGAGGAGATCATGACAAGGCCTTTACAATGCAAAGTCTTCAACCTGGCCAAGCTAACACTGAGGTTTCACCACAACTTGAATCCACAAGCTGGAGCCCCCTCTTGAGCTGAGTGAGACTTCTCATGGCCTACGCCACGCTCACTTTCAACCTACAGCGAGAATCAGGTTGGGACTTGCAAATTAGTCAGCCAGGACTGTCCCACACCAGCCTTGTAGTAGTACGAAAGGGCTTTACAATAGTAGTTCACAGACCAGTCCTTAACTGACTTAGGCACCAGCCACATACCCCTTGTGCCTAGCAACCAACATTGTATCACCAAACAACAATGCATGCCAGCAACCACACACCACCTAATCATTTGCCTAAGCCTAAACCAAGTTTTTATATTTTCTTGGAAATATTTCATAAGCTTTCTTGACTCACCAAAGTAAAAAGTACATTTTAAAAGCTTATCCTTTTATGTGAAAAGGTATCCCAACCTATGATTATTCTAAGCATGGCTAAGTTTTGCTATAAAATGTCCAGTTAATACTGATGTATCAACTAGGTTTTTCTCTATGGTAACAAGGCATAGAAAGTTCAATGTCAAATTTGGCCATAAACAAAGGAATTTGGTGTAACTAAAGTTTAAAACAGATTTGAACTAATTTCAACAAAAGTACGCATGCATAATAATTTAAAAACAACATAAATAATTTAAATTATTGGGAGTAACATGATCAAAGGTGTAACTTGCCTTGCTTGAAGACTTGGTGCTGTGAATCGTCGAAATCGAACTCTCCGGATTCGTCGTAGTCTACACACGAAGAACCAAAGAAAATAAACTCAAATAAAATCCAAAAATTATAAAATATATATTTAGGGATAGATTATGATTTTATATGAATTTAGGAGAAAGAATCAATGGATTCGAAGTTCAGACGATGAAGAACGAGTCATCGGAAGATCGGTTGGAAAGAAAATTGCTGGAAAATATCAAATGAAGAATACTCCTTGAGACCTTTTTGGCTGGATTTCTGGTGTGCTAGAGTGCCACACAAGTGAGGAATGAGGAGAGGAGGTGGTGGTTCAATTTATAGGTGAAGAGGAGCAAAGGAATGGCCATAATTGATTGCCGAAGTAAAGATCGGAATAAATGAAATGTTGGTTTCAACTTTGTATGCAAGAAACTGAATAATTGATGAGTCTAATGGCCATGAAGCTGAGAATAAATTGATTGGAGATGCTTCTACTACATGCCATTTAATTTTGGTCGGATGGCTTGGGCTAAAATTCATATGAGGCGACGAATCAACAGCGAGAAGCGAAAACAGAAGATTTTGGGAAAGACTTGATTCCCACCAAATGGCTACATCAAAATCACATTAAATTGATGGGTAGGTTGCTAGGATGCTGGAACATGATGTGACATGAACAAAAGTCGAAAAAAATCACCAACGAAAAGGTGGCATGGTGGAGGGAGGAGAGAGCACGGGCGGCTGCGGTATCTCTAGTGTTTTGCATAAGGGTAGAGGAGGTGCTAGGGTTGGCATGGGAATGGAACACAAGGTGGTGCTTCTATTTATACGGCAACAAGAGAATTGAGTTAATTTGGTTGAATTATGTGCAATGTCGGTTTTAATGCTTGAATGCAAGAAACTGAAAAACTATAATTTTAATGATTAAAACTGAAATGGAATTGATGTTTGGCAGTGAATAGAGGTGTTCTTGCTGCATGCTAATTAATTTGGTAGGAGAGAATTGATTTTGCTTGCATGCATGCATGGTTCATGGTGGTTATAGCTGTAGGACAGAGTGTTTGTTGGTCTGACGCGTGAAGATGAATAGCAAAGGTAGGAAGAAGAAATACTAGGCAAAAAGGGAATAGTCTAATTACCTGAAAGAATCTATCGTACTAGATGTGGTGAGAACTTTGGAGTTAAGCATGTTTGAACAAAAGAGGACTTTGGCTTGGGAGGGAAATCTCATTATTTTTTTAGAAAAAGAGAAGTGCCAAGAAAAATATTTGGACCAACAAAAATAGAATGGAGATTTTGAAGTTTGGAAGATTTGAATTTGAATTTTGGAAGTGCACAAAAAATTTTGAATGGAACTGAGGCTTTTGAAAATGAAGTAGGCATTGGAATTTGAAATTTAAAATTTTGGAATACCAAATAAACTTCAATATTCAAATGGGTGGAATAAATGGATAGATTGGAATTTTGATGAATTTAGAAATTTGAATGGGCTCAATCAGAGCTAGGATGAAGGAGAACAGGTTTCTGGAAGTTTGAAAAGATAGAAACAGAATAAATCGGATTTTCTGGAATTATTTTTGTACTGAAAATTCAATTTATGACATCAGCAGTGGATTATTTGTTTTCGGCTGAATTATTTTTCAACGGAAAAAGGGAATTATGACGTCAGTAGATACGACCACGCAATCGAACTTACAACCACGTAGAACAGCTTACGACCACGCAGTCGAACTTACGACCACGTAGTCGATCCTACGGCCACACAGTCGAACTTACGACCATGAAGTCGTTTAAGACCACACAGACGAGCTTACGACCATGAAATTGTTTACGACCACACAGACAAGCTTACAACCATGAAGTCGTTTACGACCACACAGACGAGCTTATGACCATGAAGTCGTTTACGGCTACACAGACGAGCTTACGACCATGAAGTCATTTACGACCACACAAACGAGCTTACGACCATGAAGTCATTTACGACCACACAGACGAGCTTACGACCATGAAGTCATTACAACCACATAGACGAGCTTACGACCATGAAGTCGTTTATGACCACACAGACGAGCTTACGACTATGAAGTCATTTACGACTGCATAGACGAGCTTACGACTATGAAGTCATTTACAACCACACAAATGAGCTTTGACTATGAAATCGTTTATGACCACACAGTGCTACGATGAGTATCTAGTCGCAACAGGCAGTCGTAAGGGTCCCGGGTGTTCAGAAAAAAACTATGAACACACGAAGATGGAATATTATTATATGAGGAGAGATTACAAGCATAAAAAACTTTGGCACATCTAAATCGTATGACTACAGGAGTACATATACAGCTAGGGATCAAATTCCTAAACAGAGAAGGAAATCGAATCAGAATCAAATACGCTAGACAAGTCTAGCACATGCATCGCTCAGTGCCATGTCTAGCAGTGTCTGGTAAAGACACAAATAAAGAAGGTAACAGCGGAAAAATATAGATAAACAGCGAAGCCCGACAGCTTGCCTACAGGCAGACGACTGTAAGATGTGTCCTACTCGTCCAAGTCCTCACCGTAGTCGAAGTCATCCTCCTCTGAGATGAGATAGCAAGATGAGTACAAACTTGTACTCTGCAAATCACACGGAGAATGCAACTTAACGATATAGGCAACTTATAGGGTTAATTTGCATAAAGTAGCAATTAAAGAAATACAGTAAATATATTGAAAATGCTGAATTTAATATAGTAAAAACAGTACTAGTAAGCAAAATTAATACCATTAGTGCAAGCTTCGACCAACACTAACCTAACCACAGGCATCCCACCCGGACCAACACGTCCAAGAGTATCTCATATGGATTTCATCCATCCATGTACTTCTCACGAACCGTTTTAACAAAAGCAAAGTCTAATCCGTGAAAAACTTTCACACAGCATGCCCATAACCGTGGGCACGGCTATCCATGATAGATTATACACTCTGCAGAGGTGGTACAGCTTTACCCACAAGACACAATCATCCCAAATTGCCACGTGAGTTACACACTTCCTTATGTGTGCGGCGAGGAGATCATGACAAGGCCTTTACAATGCAAAGCATTCAACCTGGCCAAGCCAACTCTAAGGTTTCACCCCAGTAAGAAATCCACCAGACCGGGACCCCCTCTTGAGCCGAGTGAGACTTCTCATGGCCTATGCCACGCTCACTTTTAGCCTACAACATGACTCAGGTTGGGACTCACAAATTATTCAGCCAGGCTATCCCATACCAGCCTTGTGGTAGTATGATAGGGCTTTGCAATAGTATATCACAGACCGGTCCATAATTGACTTAGGCTCAACCACATACCCCTGTGCATGACAAACAACACTATGTCTCCGAACTACAATGCATGCCTACACCCACCACCTAACCATTAGCTAAGGTCTAAACCAGATTTTATATTTTATTTCAAAATTAGCTTATAACCTTTTTGACTCACTGAAGTCAAGAATACATTTCAAAATCTTATCATTTCAGGTGAAAGACTCGTCATTTTATGTGAAAGGTATCCCAACCCATAGTTATTTCTAAGCGAGACTAAGTATCTGCTAACCACAAAGTTTCTAGTCATACTTGTGTACCAACTAGAGTTCTAATCTAGGGTGACAAGGTATTAGGGAAATTCAATGTTAATGGAGGTGATAACAAATAAGCAATAACTAAATTTAAATCTGAATTGAAATACAGTGTATAAAAGTAGGCATGTAGAATTAATTTAAAACAACATAAATTTTGTATAAATTTGAATGGGCTCAATCAGAGTTAGGATGAAGAAGAACAGGCTGTCAAAAGTTTAAAATCAGAGAAAATGAATAAACTGGATTTTTGGAAATATTTTTCTAAAGGAAATTTGATTTATGATGACAGAAAGAATTAATGGAATTATTTTCCTAAAAAACAGATTTATGGCGTCAACCCTGGCTTGGTGAGACTAACAGTGGGCCCTGGTCTACATGGACCAGGTCCATAGACCAAAGGAAAGGCTGAGGTGGCAGGGAGGCTGACATGTCTGCTGACATTGTTAATTTTCTGATGTGGCAGCCAGGTGGCGCTGACGTGGCTGCCACGTGGGTTGAGGAGTCTTTGGTGATGATATGGCAGTACACGTGGCCGCCACGTGGGCTGGAATGTTGAGGTGGCTAGACACGTGGCTCCACGTGGGCCAAAGGGGAGGTGGCGTTGATAGTGCGGGGAGGAGCCAAGGAGGCGTCCCCCGGGCGCCATGTGGCATGCCACGGGTGCCCGGGCTGCCGACGTGGCTCGCCGGCCGGAAGGTCGTATGGGACCCGAGGGTCGCCGGTGTTCTGGTGGCGGTGGTGACCTGTGTTGGGTGCAAAAGACAGAGGAGATCACGGGGGTTGCATTGGTACATGGGGTACTCACCGAGAAGGGCCGAAAGACAGTCGGGGGCGAGAGAGACGGTGGCGGGCGCTCCGGTGGTCCTGGGGCTTGGCCGAGGGCAAGGAGATGGGGGAGATCGCAGCGAAGCTTGGACGGCCGTCGGATTGGCCTGGCTATAGCCAAAGGTGCGGCGATTGCTCGCCGGAGTTGGTGGCGGCGCTCAGCGAGAGGGGAGCATGGCACTGGGGCGTTGGGGAGCTCGAGAGGAGGCATTGAGGGCGGGGTGAGGTGGAGTGAGAGGTTGTGGTTCTCAGGATGGGTTTATATAGGCTCGGGGAGGGGGAGTGTCGGGACCCCGGATTTCCGAACCCGGACCCTCTGTGTATTACTGCACTAGTCCCAGATCAAAGCTAGTGCACACAGTTAAACAGAAATGAATACATAACCAGCAACGCTTTATTACAATATTAAAGAGCATCGACCACTGTGTCTCATTATTACAGTAGAGGTTTCAAGACCTCACACAATCAAAACACAGCGAAAGCAAGGTAAATTCAAAGTAGACCCATCAAGATGCCACAGGCAGTTGACTGGGGAAGCGCGACCTAGTTCTCCGGGAAGAATCCATCACAGCCGCAGGTGAAGCAGTAGTCGTAGCCACCTTCTTGAGCTTCGCAATCTTCTGAGATTTATTTTTAAATGTAGCATGTGAGTACATAAAGTACTCCGCAAGTCTTGGGAAAAATGCAATAGATGCATGGCTTGACAAAGGAAGGCTATATGGTTCTTTTGCACAAAGCAACATTTTCATTCAATTACTTCTAATTATTTTCGAAGGCATCAATTGAATAAAGTAAATGTTTTAGCAGAAACTATCATTAATTCTATAGTGAAGGTTCCATCCACCAACACTAGCTTAAACAACTTGAACAAGTTTAATACTGCGGGTTACATCCACCTCTCTGCTCCAATCGCCAGATACCCTTCCGAGAGTTCCCTCCACTCTCGAAATACAAAACTTTTGATTTTAAAACAAAACCACAAATCTACCATGTGAATGCATTCCTTGCCCGCCCTTGACCGTGGGCACGGCTATTCGAATAGTTTTACACTCTGCGGAGGTTGTACAACTTTACCCACAAGAGATAAATTATCCTAAAGGTCAACACGCTTCCTTTCGCATGAGACCCAGATAAAATATCACAAAGCATTTACCTTACTCTAATCTAGCTAGATACCACCCACGAGGTTTCACCGCAGTAGGCTAAGCGCCCAACCGAAGCCCCTCTTGCGCCATATGAGTACAAGAAATCCTGTCCCTCATGTGAATAACCGGTCCATCCACGGCACTCACTTTCCACTGGTGGCACCTAAACTAGACTATCATAAGTTAGTCACTAGGTCGCACCCATATAGACTTGTGGTTGTACGGTTAATGCTCAGTCTGGACAAACACAAGCGTCGGTCCTTAATTGACTAGGGTGGAACATACACTTTACAAGATCTCGTGCTTCCTGCACCAAACCAAACCAACCATCCACCCTAATCTAAACCAACTTTCACATTTTAGTTTATTTTAAAATAACAGCGGTAACTCCAATTACCACTAAATTTGTAAACACAAGGGTATTACAATAATTCATAATTTCCCATTTGCAAGATTTGTGAGGTATTCAATAGCATGGCTAAGCATTGTTCTACCATTCTAATACCAACAATTTAATATATTACTCTCATTAGTGAGTCAAAGGAATTTCTAGGGTTGCAAAGGTACATGGCATTCGAATTCAAATGAGGGCATAAGAAGGTTGGATATAACTAATGCCTTAAGATTTGAACTAATATTTTATATAAATAGCAATGCACATAATTTAAAATAATTAAAACATTTCAAAAATCATAGGTTCGAGATGATCAAAGGAGACTTGCCTTCTTGCACGCTGTCTGACCTTCTTCATGTGGTCGGGAAAGTCTTCTAACGCAGCGAGTTCTACGTGCGAAAAGACTGAACAAACAAAATAAACTCAAATAAAATCCAAATAAAATCTAAAAATTATAAAATATAAAATAAGGAATAGATTATGATTTTAGATGAATTTAGGAGAAAGAATCAATGGATTCGGATTTTGTATGAGGGAGAACGAATATCTGAAAGTTTGGACATCACATGAAATGATAACAACATCCGAGAATTACTTTTTGAACAGTACGGTGTCGGTTGGCTACAACATGGCTGACGAATGGGCAAAATGGAATGCTGGCAATGAGGTGAAGGTGGTGACACAGGTATGGCGGCGAGTAACGGCGGCAATCACCGGCGGTGAGGAAAAAACGGCAGTGACGGCGTGGTAGCGACAACGGCAGGTCGGAGACCGGGTATGGAACGTGGAGATGTAAGGTGAGCGTGGGGTAGTACATGGCATGGTGAAGTTAGGAAAATTATTGGCTAAGCTGAAAATTAATCGGAGACGATACAATTGACGTTTGAATGACGACAGTAGAGAAACAGGAAAAACTTGATATCTTAGTGCTCGGCGGAGCGAATCCAAAACCATTTGAAAGGTATCTACCTGGGATGGTTTGGCACGATATGACGCGAACGGATTGGGGAAAACACCAACGGATAGATGGGGACACGAGATGCCATTGGCGGCCATGGCGAGGTGTCGGAGGCGAAAATTTGTGGACGCTTTTTGGGGAAAAGGAAGGGAGCATGGTGTAGAACGCAGTGAGGCAAGTCTAAGAAAAATTATAGCATGGGCTAAAGCTCAACAGAGACGACGAATTGACACCAGGAGTCAAAAACGGCCATTTTCGCGGAAAGCTCAATTCCTGACAATTGGCTCTACGAAAAATTAAACAAAATGGTAGAAAAATTTCTTAGAGTTTAGGACACAATATGACGTGACCAAAAATTGAAACGCTTACCAAAAAGGGTGTACGCGCGAAGTACAGTTTTAGTGTCTGGGCCTGACAAGGTCGACGAGGACTCGGGGGATCTTCAGGTGATGGCGATGGAAGCACGACGTAGAATGCGTCGAGCCAAACTCAACGGTACAGACGGTTCGGCCAAAGGATATCGAATGGTGGCGGAACACGACGGAGAAGACCTTTTGCGACTGTCGGTTTGACATCGGCATTCCGGACAAACGGAGAGGAGTTAACATGCAAGACTTGCGGCGAAACGAAGAGTAGAGCGTGGGGAACGTGATGCTCACCTTGGTTTTGGTCGGGCATGCACGGACGGCCGGTGGCGACGCGAGGAACGACGACGCGCAACGGTGGCGATGGTGTTCCAGCGAAGGCGAGGTGAGCACCGCGTAGAACGCGAGGAGGCGAATCCGAGGATGTGCTCAAAAGTGGCGGGGCTCCACCGGACGAGGCGCAATAAGCCGAAAAACGTCGTTTGGAACACAAAAGAAAAACTCCGATTGCGCCCAAGAGAAAGGGAGTGGGGACATGATATTTTTGGAGTTGAGTGAGGATGAGGAGTGGCTCACGGTGCTCCCTTTTATAGGGGCGGAGGAGGTCCGAGATGGGAGATCAAGAGATCATGTCCATCAATGGCATGGGTTAATTTCTCGCGAAACGGCTCATGAATGAGGGGAAAACAGTAGGGAAATGAAAGAGTTTGATGAGAGGAGTTGAATGCAATTTATTTCGCTAAAAACCGTTGAGAAAATCAAGAGATATGAGAGCTTCAAAGTTGCGTTCATGGTGGCCATGCTCTGAACGAAACGCACGTTCGTGAGGAAGATGAATGGGAGGAGAGAGAAAATAGGAATTAAAATAATATATTTTTCTCCCAAAAAAAATAAAATAAATTCGAAAAAATTCAAGAAAATTCTACAAAAAATCCTTGGAAAACGAAAAAACTAGATAAAATAATTTTGGATTTATTTGAGGTATATTTGAGTCATTTAAAATATTTTTAATTTCTAAGCTTTAATTTAATTCAAATAAATTTGAAAATTCCAAAAATTTAAAAAGAGGATAGAAATAGATAGATTGGAATTTTGTAAGAATTTAGAAATTTAAATGGGCTCAAACGGAATTAAAATGAAGAAATACGAGCTTTTGGAAGTTCGAAAGAAGAGAAAAAGAATAAACCGATTTTCTGGAATTATTTTTGAACTGAAAAACCAGATTATGATGTCATCAAGGGAAATGATTTTCAGAGGAATTATTTTTCTGTGGGAAAAGAGATTTATATGTCAGGGTGTCGTCAGCAAAGATTTTGATTTTCTGGTCGAATTATTTTTCAACGTAACAAGGGTTTTATTCATCGACAGTGGGACCGGCTTTGTGGGTGGGTTCATGAACCAAAGAGAAAGCCGAGGTGGCACACTTGGTGGCGTAGCGCTTGTGTGGCTCATGGTTGCTGAGGTGGCGATGGGGCTAAGGGCATCGGCGGATGGCGCGCTGCTAGGGTCGGCGAGGGGTGCGTGAGAGGGAGGAAAGGCACGGGGAGTTAAGTGCACCTTGGCACGACACTCGGAAATTCTCGATGGTAGCCAACGACGAGGATGCAGGGGTGGCGAAGTGAGGGCGTTGGCGGCGGGGCTCTTGGCGGTGGATTCACTCGGTGGAGGCGGGGATGCGCGCGCGCAGTGCAGCGAAGGTGGAGGCGACGAACGGTTATCGGTTACACCAAAGTTAAGGACGACGCAAAGACGAGTAAAGAGGGAGATAAGCGGGGTTTAAAGCGGGGAAATGGTGGCGGTGGAAGGTTGAAGAAGGCAAGAAGAAAGAAGAAACTGACTGGCGAGGTTGGGCTGTCAGCGAGAGGGAAGAGAGAGGAGGAAGGAGTGGACGGTCAGATGAATGCCACGAGGTGAAAGAGAAATCAGGGCCATCGGATTAAAACGAAGGGGTAAGTGAAGGCAGGTGGCTGAGATTAAACCGGGCGAGGATGGATTGAATCAGGGAGCGACACGTGATGGCCGAGTAGAGAGGTTGAGGATTAAATTCGATTTAGATTTTGAAATAAAATTCAGATCAAACCAAATAAAGTTCAAATACTTTAAATTAATTAATTTAAAATTAAATTTTTCAGAGAGCGAAATTTTGGGATGTTACAGGGAGGTGCAGTGGGATTCGTCACCGGAGAGCTCGGGACATGGCGGCGGTTCTCGGGTGGAGAGGGCGAGTGGGGTGGTGGGGAAGGTGGGCAATGGGTGCGATGAGTGTGGCGCACGAGAGAGTTGGTGAGGGCGGGGCTGGTGCGGGGTGAACGTGGCTGGGAGAGGCGGGGCGGCGTAACGGCCGGGCGGCGTCGTGGCCGGGAAAGAAGGAGACAGGCGCGAGGAAGACGAGAGGGTTGACAGGCGAGCAGGGTGTGTCAGCAGTAGACAAGGGGAGAAGAGCAGGTAACTCAGATTGTTGACGCGTGGCCAGGGAAGAATCGGGCGGCCGAGGCGATTAAGTGGAAGGGAACGGGTAAGATGGGCCGGGGACGATGTGGGCGGGATCGGTACGCACACGTGTCGCTCGGAGAGGGAGGGAAGGCGGGTTGAGCGGGCGGCTGGCTGGCGGCGACGTGGGTGGATCTCAACCGTCCACACATTGGCTAGAGGGAGAGAGGTATTTTATTTTCTTTTTGATGTTTCAAAAAACCCAAGAAAGGAAAATAAAGTTTGGAAATTAGCAAAAAGATCCAAATAAATCCCAGAAAATTCGTATAATTCTAATAAGATGCAGGGACTCAAATAAAATTAAATAAACTCATTTTCAACACAATTTCTTCCAAACTTTAGTAGTTTTTAATCTATGCTCAAAATGAAAACAAAGATTTTAAATTCTAGAAAATAACAAATAAAATTTAGAAATTTTGGGATGTCACAAACCTACCCCCCTTAAGAGAACCTCGACCCGGAGATTCGGACGGGCTAGCAGAAGAGGTGGGGATGGTTGGCCTTCAAATTGTCCTCTCTTTCCCACGTAGCTTCATCCTCTGTACGATTGCTCCATTGTACTCAGTAGAAACGGATGGTCTTCCTTCTAGTCTAGCGTTCTGCTATCTCAAGAACATTGATTGGCTGCTCCCTGTAGGTGAGATCTTCTTGAAGGTCAAGGGTCCCAAGCGCTGCTTGCTCGGTGGGCACTCGAAGGCACTTCTTCAACTGGGACACATGAAAGACATCATGTACCCCAGCCATGGTTGGGGGCAACTCCAGCTGATATGCTACCTCACCTTTACAGCTCAAGATCTTGAATGGTCCCATGAACCTTGGTGCGAGCTTTCCCTTGGTTTGAAATCTCTTGACTCCTCTTAGTAGGGACACCCTCAAATAGACAAAGTCATCCACCAGGAAGGTCAGGTCTCAACGACGATTATCAGCATAACTCTTTTATCAGGACTGAGCTATCTTTAATCTTTCCTTGATCTTTCTGACCTTGTCTTCGGCGTCTTGGAGCAGATTGGGTGGTCTGGAGACCCTTCTAGTTGGTCCCAAAACAGCGGGGTTCTACACTTTCTCCCGTATAAGGCTTCAAAGGGGGTCATCTGAAGACTGGACTGATAGCTATTATTATAGGAGAACACTGCATAAGCCAAGGCATGATCCCAACTGTCCCAGATCTAGGGCACAGGCTCTCAACATATCCTCCAACACCTGATTAACTCGCTCGGTCTGACCATCGGTCTATGGGTGATAAGCAGTACTGAAATTGAGCTTACTCCTTAATTCCTCATGAAGCTTCTGGTAGAACTAGGAAGTAAACTGGCTCCCTCGGTCTGACACAAACTTCTTAGGGACTCCATGAAGACACACAATCCGGGCCATGTACAATTCTGCCGCCATGTACAATTCTGCCAACTTACCTCCCGAATAGGTAGTCTTGACGGGTATGAAGTGTGCAACTTTGGTTAGGCGGTCTATTACCACCCATATGGAGTCATAACCAGACTGAGTCCTGGGTAGTCCGGTGATGAAATCTATACCGATTTCTTCCCACTTCCAATCGGGGGTTGGTAAGGGTTGCAAGAGTCCGGCGGGTTTCTGGTGCTCTGCCTTGACCTTTTGACAGGTGTCACAAGCATCAATGTACTCGGCAATTTCTCTCTTCAAACTGACCCACCAATACCATTCTCTAAGGTCCCGGTACATCTTGGTACGACCCGGGTGTATGGAGTAAGGGGTTTCATGGGCTTCCCTCAGAATCATGCACTTGATTTCTGCGTTATCAGGCACACATATACGATTTCCATACCAGACAGATCCATGCTCATCTTCATTGAAATCAGGGCCTTACCTCGCCTCATGTTCTTCTTTATTTCCTAAATATCCTCATCCACCTTTTAAGCCTCTCTGATTAGCTTAGGTAAGGTAGGTTGGATTTCTAGGGTCGAGAGGGTAGCTGGGTGTACAGGTTCCAGGCTAAGACAAGTAATTCCCTCCTGTAGTTGGGTTTGAACTTCTTCTATCTAAGCATAGTTCGCATAAGATTTCCTACTCAAAGCATCAGCCACAACATTGGCCTTGCCCGGATGGTAATGAATCCCAAGGTTATAATCCTTAATCAACTCCAACCATCTTCGCTGCCTTAGATTGAGTTCGGCCTGCGTGAAGATGTACTTCAAACATTTGTTGTTTGTGTACACCTCACAACAGTTTCCAATGAGATAGTGCCGCCAGATCTTCAATGCATGGACTACTGCGGTTAACTCCAGGTCGTGAGTGGGGTAATTACCCTCATGTGGCCTTAATTGGCGCGATGCATAAGCTACCACCTTTCCTTCTTGCATCAGCACACAACCAAGTCCCTACCGGGAGGCATCACAGAACACCTCAAAATCCTTGTGGATATCCAGTAGGACCAGGACTGGAGCTGTCACTAGCTTATTCTTGAGGGTCTGAAAGCTCTGCTCATATGCCTTTGTCCATTCAAATTTCTTCTCCTTCTTTAGGAGCTGGGTCATAGGTTTGGCTAGCTTGGAGAATCCTGTTATAAAGCGGCAGTAATAACCAGCAAGCCCAAGGAAACTCCTGACTTCTATTACTGACATCGGTTGCTTCCAATCCATTACTGCCTCAACTTTGGAAGGATCCACCGCAATTCCTTCGGCCGTTACAATGTGGCCAAGGAAAGCTACCTCTTTTAGCCAAAATTCACACTTACTGAACTTGGCATAAAGTTGGTGTCTCCTAAGCTCCCCTAGAATTATCCTAAGATGTCCTTCATGATCCTTCTCATCCTTGGAATAAATGAGAATATCATCAACGAAGATCACCACAAACTTATCCAAATATTTTATGAATACCTTGTTCATCATGGTCATGAAGTATGCTGGGGCATTTGTCAGTACGAAAGACATGACTGTGAAATCGTACTGACCATAGCAAGTCGTGAAGGCAGTTTTGGGTATGTCCTCTTCTTTAATCTTCAGCTGGTGATACCCAGATCTCAGATCTATCTTAGAGAAGACACTTGCTCCTTTCAATTGATCAAGAGATCGTCGATTCTTGGAAGTGGGTACTTATTCTTGATGGTGGCATCATTAAGTGCCCTATAGTCCACACACATCCTCATGCTACCATCTTTCTTCTTGACGAAGAGGACGGGTGGACCCCAAGGCGATGAGCTTGGCCGGACATAGCCTTTATCTTCCAACTCTTGAATCTGCTTCTTTAGCTCGGCCAACTCATTAGCAAGCCTTCAATATGGCCTCTTGGAGATAGGGGTTGTACCGGGGTCTAAGTTAATAGTGAACTCAATGTCCCTATCCGGGGGCATCCCAGGCAAGTCCTTCGGATATTCTTGCACTATCGGTACTTCTTCCATGACTTGGAGGTGGTTGAGGTTACACTTACTCACCTCAGGTATTTTGGGGGTGAAGGTCACTTCTACTCCGAGATCATTTGTGAGAGTGATAGACCGGGTAGCATAGTCTATTTAGCCCTTATTTTTGGACAACCAATCCATACCAAGGATGACATCCAAACCATGAGAGTCTAGGATGATCAATTCGGCTAGGAAAGGCACACCTTCTATGAGCAACTCCACTTTCAGACACAGAGTCCTGGCTCTCATTTCTGCTCCCGGGGATTGGACTAGCATAGGGCTGCTAAGAGGAATGGATCCTAACCCATTTTGAATCACAAAAGTTTTGGAAATGAATGAATAGGAAGCTCCAGAATCAAACAAAACTGATGCCGGGGTTGAGTTTACCAAGAACTTAACCAACACAACGTCCGGCGAGGCTTGAGCTTCCTCTGCTGCGACATGGTTCACACGCCCCTTGATAATATTCTGAGGCTTCTTAAATGCTGCCCCCGAGTTCTGTCCTCCTGAGGATCCTACACCTGCATTGGCTTGGGGCAAGACTTGGCAAAGTGCCCAGTTTCCTTGCAATAGAAACAGGTCACTCCATCGGCCGAGGTTGGGTTCTTTAGGGCTGGCCCATTGGAAGGAGGCACATGGATCGGCTGCGATGTCGAGCAGTTTGCTTGAGGAGACGGGCACTGCAAGGCTGGCCTGGAGCTACCGGGAGATGACAGGGTGCTTCAGGGTTTAGGGAAACCATTGGAATGGGCCTTCTGGGTGGCCATCTTGCACTCGCGATTCTCCATCTCCACATACTTGCCCTCATGGCGAATCGCCTTACTAACCAACTGATGGAAGTTGGCATAGTCATTGGAGAGGAGCTGTATGGAGATACTGACATTGAGGCCCTCCAAGAACCGTTCCTGCTTGGCCTCGTCCGTGGCAACATCTTCGGGTGCATATCGCGCCAACTGGTTAAACCACTGGAGGTACTCGTGATCGTGCAAAAATAGCACACCCGCAAGTGCACGGGTTGCCACTGAAATAGCGGCGAGTGTCGTGTTCTCCACAGGGACTAGACTGAGGCTACCGGTGCTCAGCTAAAGCTAGGTCAAACGAAATGGGGGAGAAAACTAAACCTAAAATGACTACCAAAGTAACCGAATGAACGAACTCTAACCCGCACGATCAAAATGACAAACGAACTAAACGATCAAAGGACGACGGAACGAATGACCGTACAAATTGACGTCGTACGACCGAACGAACAACACGACTACGACACAAACGACACACGAACAACGACTACAAGAACGACACGACTACCGACCGACGACCTAACTAGCTACCGACCGCAAGACAGAAAGAGGAAGTCGAGAAGCACGAAGGGACTAGAGAGAGAGGGAGAGAGCGAGGGAGAAATCGATCGACGGCTAACTAGACGACTGTTGGACAACACAACAAACAACTACAACAGACTGCACGACCTCGCTAACGACCATCCGCGCAAAGAAGAAAAGAGGGAGGTCGAGAAGCACAAGGGAGTATTTAGAAGCACAAGGTGGGTTGAGACAGCAAGGGAAAGGAGACGGTCGCTCGCTAGCTAATCCGCGCTAGACAACATACAAACACAAATAGAATCTGCACTAACAGAACAGTGAACACAAGCACAACTCGCAACTTAAATTCTTACACATGTAACACATAAAAACTAAATAGAGACTACCACTAATTACTAATTACTCAGCAACAGACACTGATCACAGATGGCAATTAGATGATTAACGCAAGCTCATATCACCACAAGCACTGATAGATGAATAACTAGCAAAATCAGAGCTAAACCAATATCCATATCCATCATCATCCACAAATCAAAATCACAGTTCACATCACAAGTTGACATCCACAGTGCAAATGAAAACTAACAAGCACTAATAGTAATTCAGTAGAACAATAATTGAGAACAGAAAGTAGAGATAGGAAAAAGGATTGGAGCATGAACCGAAGAAGGAGAAGCGACAGAGGGCGCAGAGGAGAAGGTGAGGCTGTCGGCGGCGCAAGGGAGGTGGTTGGTGCTGCAGAGGAGTCGCCGTCGTCGGTGGAGAGGTTGAAGAGCCGGCGGAGCCGTGGAGTAGCAGAGGTCGGCGGTGTGGAACAAGTCGGGGTCGTGGTTGCCGAGCTTGGCGTCGGGATGGCGGCTCTGATGGAGGTCGACGGCGCACGGTTGAGGGCAGCGGCGCACGGGAGGATGCGGCGGCGCAAGGCGGTCGGAGAAGAAGGGCGGTGGAGAAGATGGGTGCGCGGTGGAGCGGCGGTTGGAGAAGAAGGGAGTGGAGGTGATGGTGGCACGGGTGAAGAGTGGAGGCGGAGCGGCGGCGGTGAGACGTGGAGATGTTGGCGGCGAAGGGGACTTGGGGAGAAAGATCGCCGGTGGAGAAGAGAAGGGAGGAGAGGTGGCGCGGTGGTGTCCGGCAGTGAGGAAGGGAGGCGACCGAGCTGCTAGAGAAGGAGGAGGTGCCGTGGAAGGAGAAGGAGAGGGGAGGCGCAGAGGTGATGAGGGTGCCGCCGGCGAGTTTGGCCCGGCCTCGCGCGGCGCCGAGAGTGGAGGAGCGGCGGTGGGAAGCAGTAGGGGGCTAGGGGGAGAAGAAACCGGGCTCCGTCTGATTCGCTGGCGGCTAGGGTTTTTGAGGAGAATGGGGAATTGGTAGTTTTGCGATTTTGCCCCCGCAGGTTCTGGAATTTGCAATACAATCCTTCTCCATTGTAATTTCTTCTGATTTAGACCTCCGGAGCTCCGATTTCATCGCGGTATGATCCTACGCATCCGTGACGACGCGAACATTTGTGTGGAGCAGTCCCGGAAGTCCAGATTTGTCGTTCATGCGCCTTGATCGCGCCGGCCTGCGAAAAAGTATTTAAAAATGTAAAATGGTCCATTTTGAGCAATTAAATATGGAAAAACATGTAAATGATGACAAATGATCTCGAAATACGAAAAATAATGGGGTAAAATGACACGTAAACAAATGTAAAAATGACGCATGTCAACTCGCTCACAGTACGTCCTCCCTAGCGCAAGGCTCGAAACTCTTTCTTCTTAAGGGTGACATCGGGGCGAAGTAGTGAAGGCATCCCACCACTCCGAAGCAAGTCTGTGCAGTTGGTGGGAAGCGAATAGGACTCGCTCCCAGTCATTGCACTGCAGGAGATCCAATTTCTTACCGACGGCTCGGAGCCAGTCATCCACATCCATAGGCTTGGAGCTGCTTGAAAAGGATGGCGGACGCATCCTCATGAACTCTGATAGTCGAGACTTAGGAGCTTGAGCTAGATGTGGGTGATACGCAGGCGGTGCAAGGTTGGCGACTGTCTGAACTAGTAGCTAAATTAGTTGGTTCTGATTGGCCATCATCTGTGCCCAATCGGGTCCATTAGCCGGCGGCGGGGGCGGAGTGGGCTGTCTTCCTTGCGTTTCGTTAAGGTTGCCATTGCTGTTGTTCCTTGTGCTCACCATCTTCTCATTGCTCCCAGGGTTTAGAAGAGAGGAGACAAAGATTACTAGGGGGTTCTACTTGATCCATCCCACACACAAAGACAAACAAATAAGGCAGTCTCTTCACAAGCAAGGAAAATATTCTTAAAAATTTTATTTTATTTTGATAATTTTGTGGTTGTTGACGAAGGGAGTACAGCTCACAAATGCGTTCTAAATTAGCCTAAGGCCTAACAACTCATCCTAAAGGAGTAAGGGTCACCTTGGAGTCATCCTTTATGGCTCTCGATGCACAACACATGATCCCTCAATGCGGAGACTGAACAGGCGACAGAGACGAAGAACTGCTTTACGAGCGGCTTCTTGTCTAGCTCTTTCAAACGAGTATCCATTTCCCTTGAAGCAGAAACGCAGACTTCCTTGTCCAGTTCACTTGGTGATGAGTAGAGTGAAGCGATGTCCCATCGTCCGGTCTCCATGGCGGTCTTCTTTATGCAAGTAGATAGCTTGGCGATGGAAACCCAAACGGCGAAGTAGTCGGTGAAGGCCCATACTCCACCCGTCATTTGGTGCAACTTCATAAACGTTCATCTACAATTTTGAAAAGAAGAGAGGTGTTAGAATTATGTTCTTTGAATGATAATCATAAAGGTGAGGAAGAATTGAGAGATGAGAGAAAGCAAGGATTGAAGGGTGAGAATAAGCTCTATGTATATATTTATATATTTGAAATTACTATTTACAAAAATAAGTCCTTGGGTCAAACCAATCTATTCTACCTACGGTCACATCTTAGAGTCATCGCGACTCTGATGCCGCTTTTGTTGGATCTCAAAGTAACGACCCCGAAACCCTCTGTGTAAATCGCACTAGTTCAGGAACAGCTAGTACACACAGTGGAACAAAGATACATATCGAGCATGAATGACCAACCAAATATATTAAAGAAAGAGTACAGCCTTACGGCCAAGTCTTACATTGGGATTAAAAATTACACAAATAAAGAAGGTAACGACGAAAACATATAGATAAACAGCGAAGCCTGACAGCTTGCCCACAGGCAGACGACTGTAAGACGCGTCCTACTCGTCCAAGTCCTCACCGTAGTCGAAGTCATCCTCCTCTGAGATGAGATAGTAAGGTGAGTACAAACTTGTACTCCGCAAATCACACGGAGAATGCAACTTAATGGTATAGGCATCAATGGAAGGCTTATAGGGTTAATTTGCATAAAGCAGTTAAAGAAATACAATAAATATATTGAAAATGCTGAATTTAATATAGTAAAAACATTACTAGTAAGCGAAATTAATACTGTTTGTGCAGCCTCCGACCAACACTAACCTAACCACGGGCATCCCACTCAGACCAACACGTCCAAGAGTATCTCATATGGATTTCATCCATCCATGTACTTCTCACGAACCATTTTAATAAAAGCAATGTCTAATCTGTGAAAAACTCACACAGCATGCCCATGACCGTGAAAAACTTTCACACAGCATGCCCGTGACCAGGATAGATTATACACTCTGCAGAGATGGTACAGCTTTACCCACAAGACACGATCATCCCAGATTGCCAAGGGAGTTACACACTTCCTTAGGAGTGCGGCGAGGAGATCATGACAAGGCCTTTACAATGCAAAGCCTTCAACCTGGCCAAGTCAACTCTAAGGTTTCTCCCTAGTAAGGAATCCACCAGACCGGGACCCCCTCTTGAGCCGAGTGAGACTTTTCATGGCCACGCCATGCTCACTTTCAACCTATAACATGACTCGGGTTGGGACTCGCAAATTATTCAGCCAGGGCTGTCCCATACCAGCCTTGTGTTAGTACGATAGGAGTTTGCAACAGTGGCTCACAGACCGGTCCTTAATTGACTTAGGCTCAACCACATACCCCTGTGCACGACAATCAACACTATGTCTCCGAACTACAGTGCATGCCTGCAGCCACCACCTAACCATTAGCCTAGGTCTAAACTAGATTTTATATTTTATTTTGAAATGAGTTTATAACCTTTTTGACTCACCGAAGTCAAGAATACATTTGGAAAGCTTATCATTTCATGTGAAAGACTCATCATTTTATGTGAAAGGTATCCCAACCCATAGTTATTTCTAAGCGAGGCTAAGCATCTGCTAACCACAAAGTCTCTAGTAATACTAGTGTACCAACTAGAGTTCTAATGTAGGGTGACAAGGTATCAGGGAAATTCAATGCCAATGGAGGTGATAACAAATAGGCAATAACTAAATTTAAATCTAAACTGAAATATAGTGTATAACAGTAGGCATGCAGAATTAATTTAAAACAACATAAATTTTATTTGAAACTTGCGAGCAACATGATCAAGGGGTGTGACTTGCCTTGCTCTGCAGTGCGGTGAGAGTCGTCGTCGAAGAAATCTCCCAAATCGTCACACTCTACACGTGAAAATAACCCACCAAATTCAAATAAATTCAAAACAACTTCAAATATTTGAATTGAGGACATGAATGGATAAAGGGGAATTTTTGATGAATTTATAAATTTGAATGGGCTCAATCGGAGTTAGGATGAAGAAGAACGACCTTTCGAAAGTTTAAAAGCAGAGAAAATGAATAAACTGGATTTTTGGAATTACTTTTCTAAAGGAAATTGGATTTATGACGCTAGCAAGAATTAATGGAATTACTTTCCTAAAGGAAAACTAGATTTATGGCATTAGCCCTGGCTTGGTGAGACTAACAGTGGGCCCTGGTCTACATGGACCAGGTCCATGGACCAAATGATAGGCTGAGGTGGTAGGGAGGCTATGTCTGCTGACTGTGCTAATTTGCTGATGTGGCAGCCAGGTGGTGCTGACGTGGCTGCCGTGTGGTTCGAGGGGTCTCTGGTGCTGATGTGGTAGTACACGTGTCCGCCACATGGGCTCGAATGCTGAGGTGGCTAGACACGTGGCTCCACGTGGGCCAACGGGGGAGGTGGCGCAGACAGTGCGGGGAGGAGCCGAGGTAGCGTGCCACCGGGCGCCATGTGGCATGCCATGGGTGCCCGGGCTGCCGACATGGCTCGCCGGCCGAAAGGGCACTCGGGACCCGAGGGTCGCCGGCGTTCCGATGGGCGGCGGCAGCCGGTGTTGGGTGCAAAAGAGAGAGGAGATGACGGGGGTTGCATTGGTACACGGGGTGCTCACCGAGAAGGGCTGGAAGACAGACGGCGGCGAGAGAGACGGCGGCAGGCACTCGGGGAACGGCAACGATCGTGCTCCGGTGGTCCTGGGGCTCGGCCGAGGGCGCAGGAGACGGGGGAGATCGTGGCGAAGCTCAGACGGCCGTCGGATTGGCCTGGCTAAGTCCGAAGGCGAGGCGATTTCTCACCGAAGTTGGTGGCGGTGCTCGAGGAGAGGGGAGCATGGCACTGGGGAGTTGGGGAGCTCGAGAGGAGGCAGTGAGCCCAGGGTGTTGTGGAGTGAGAGGTGGCGGTGCTCGGGGTGGGTTTATATAGGCTCGGGGAGGGGGAGGTGCGGCGGGATTCATCGCGAGAGAGCTCGGGGCATGGCGGCAATTCTCGGGCCGAGAGGGTGAGTGGGGAGGTGGGGAAGGTGGGCAATGGGTGTGGTGAGTGTGGCACACGAGAGAAGTAGTGGGGGCGGTGCTGGTGTGGGGTGAACGTGGCCGGGAGAGGCGGGGCGGTGTTACGGCCAGGCGGCGTCGTGGCCGGGAAAGAAGGAGACGGGCATGAGGAAGACGAGAGGTCTGATAGGCGGGCCCGGGTGTCAGCGGCAGAGAAGGGGAGAAGAGCAGATGGCTCGGATTGGTGACGCAAGGCCAGGAAAGAATCGGGCAACCGAGGTGTTTAAGTGGAAGGAACGGGTAAGATGGGCCCGGGGTGACGTGGGCGGGATCAGTCCGCACACATGTCGCTCGGAGAGGGAGGGAAGGCGGGTTAATCGGGCAGCTGGGTGGCGACAACGTGGGTGGATCTCAACCATCCACACAGCGGCCAGAGGGAGAGAGGTATTTTATTTTCTTTTTGATTTTTCAGAAAACCCGAGAAAGGAAAATAAAGCTTGGAAATTAGCAAAAAGATCCAAATAAATCCCAGAAAAGTCCTGTAATTCTAATAAAATGCAGGGAACACAAATAAAATTAAATAAATTCATTTTGAACACAATTTCTTCCAAACTTTAATAGTTTTTAATCTATGCTCAAAATGAAAACAGAGATTTTAAATTCTAGAAAATGACAAATAAAATTTAGAAATTTTGGGATGTCACAAGAACATAAGGGCGCCCTTGCGTATCAGCTAGAGTTACTGAACTAGCTCTCTAAAATCCATAATGTTGTCCATATCTCCCAGCTCTAAAAATGCCTAAGGGAACCCTCTCAGCATCTAACCAACCTTGACATACCCCTCCAAGATGACCTAACCTACGAAGAACATCCAATGAAGATTCTAGGGACTGAAGGCTGACAGCTATGGAGGTGAACCATACGCTTTTGCAAAGTACTATGGAAGAACTACTCAGTCCGTGAAGCTATGTGGGAAAAAATAGTTGGAGCTACGTGAAGCCTACCCCAACCTATTCAAGTGAGCACCTGATTTCAGGGATAAAATCGCCCATAGGGGGGAGGCTGAAAGAACCCTAACAATAATTAACTCTAAATAATGTAATTAGCAGTAATTAAAAATGTAATTAAAATTATTACAATGCAATAAAAACAAGAATTAATTACAACTTTTGGCCCTAGGCCTCAAAAATGAATTAAAGATAACAATTACAACTCTTTTCCTATTACGATAATTATGCATACATGAAAAACTAATTTCTAAATACAATTGTATAAAGATAGAGGCTAAATTAATTATTGCATTGCATTCCTTGCCCTGTCTCTGTGTGCTGTTGACGTTAGCATCCCAAGCTGGCCGTCCCTCTTTTTTCTTTTGTAATTGGAGAGCAAATCAAATAACAATCCAAGAGAGAATAAAAAGAAAGAGGGGAAGAAGTTATCGTCAGTACCCTCAGGCTCATAGAGGCAATTAGAGTGGCGTTCATCGACGTTCCCAAACCGTCCTGAGCCGATCGGCGCCTCTCACCATAAGTGGGCCTTATAATTCAGCATTCTAAAATCCTAAGCCTATATTTTTCCAACTTACCTTAACCTCAGATAATCCCAAAACAGTGAGCAGCCCACATTTAGGACCTTCGGTCCGCCAAAGCCACATGTAACATCGCAAAAAGTCACCTTCTCTAAAAAAAATTAATTCCAAATTATTTATGTAAAAATATTGGGATTTTATTTGGATGTCTTTTTCCTTCCTTCCTTTTACCCTTGAGGCCATGATTACTATTCATCTTCTTCTACTTTGCATTAGGCCCAAGCTCAAATCTCCAACCGATAAAAGCATTTTTCCCTTTGCATCTTCACTTGGAAACCGCCCAATTGGTGCTAGCAATCAATCTTTCCATTCCTTTCGTACATCTTTGAATACCAAAACGCTTGCACGGTGCCATAAATTTTGTCAGTTTTGTTTCTTTGCCGAAGCTATAAATCAAAGCATCGTGATGATGTGGCCTTCCCTTTCATCTAGCCAAAATCTCCCCTCCTCCAAAGAAGTCATCGAGGCCACTGACGACACCACCGGCTTCACCGCAAGGAGAACGACCTCGCCGACCACTTCACCATCCGAGACCACTACCAGAGCCTTTCCTCACTAGAGCACCCCATCACTGCCACCTTCCACCTTGCCATCAAGCAAATCCATTGCCAAAGCCATCCCCTCACCAAAGCACTCTGCCGTCACCGTATTTCGCTGTTGCCGACCACGGTAAACCCCCTTGCCTGTTAAAAATAATCACTCCATGTTTGACCACGGCAACCCCATCGTTCTCAGCCACTCCGACCGCCCCCGATTGCTCTGAGTTTTGACCATTCTTTAAACTTCTAAGAACTTTAGCTTCGACTATTGTCATTTTTGACCCCTCTTGCTTTTGACCACCATAGAGTTCCAACCACTCTGTAGCCTTCGATCATTCCATAGCCATCAACCACTCTTGGCGTTCCTACCACTAAAACCATCCAACCATTAAGACCTTTCGACCACGGTCGCTTTTGACCGTGACCGCTTTCGACCACAATCACTCACGACCACCATCACCTTCACTACATTCTATCTTTTGACCACATTCTAAGTCTTTGACCACTCTTGGCCTCCCGACCACCAACAGTACTACGATCGGCCTAGTCGGTTACGACATCCTTGTCGGCTATGACTAGGGTTTAATCTTTTAGATGCAAAAAATTTCGGCTGCCGGCAAAAGGAACGAAAGAATGAAATTTCGTTCATTTCGTTCGGATTTCGGATGAAAAAACCAATTTGTTGATGAAATTTAACTAAAATTTGAGATAAATCCCTTCCCATGCTGCCCTTCCTCCTCTCCTTTGACGCCGCATCTTCATGTGCTTCCACTCGCCACTGCCGGCCATCCATTGCTGCTCCGCCTGCTCCAGTAGCACCATCAGCAACACCCTCCTCTCCCATTGTGCCGCCACCGCAGGCAGAGCGAACGACCACCGATGCTCTATTCAATCTACCTCGGGGAAGATTGGGGAAAAGGGGGAGGTCGAGCGCACCGCCGTCGAATCGATCGGGGAGGGAGCTGCACCACCATCGAATCAATCAGGGAGGGAGCTGCGCCACCATCAAATCGACTGGACTACCGAGGTCCGGAGGTGGTGACGGCGGCCAGGAGGGGATGGGGCTAGGGATGGACCGCCCATCGCTCGGTGGAGATTGGGGATGGGGATGGCCACCGCCCGCCGCTCTTCTTCCCCGCCTTGGCCGCCGCCCGCCGCTCTTCTTCCCCGTAGAGGATGGGGATGGGGATGGTCGCTGCCCGCCGCTCGGTGCTCGGTGAGACGACGCTAGGGTTAGGGTTACGAATGGGGGCTGGGGAGTGCGGCGTGGGAGGAGTGGCTATTGGTTTCGGGTTTTCGGCTGACTGCGCGATGCATGTGGGTGCGGCTCGCAGCGTCGTCTGCCGAGGGCCGAGTCTGACCAGCCAGTTCAAATACACATGAATTTTTTGACTGAGACCATTTTTTCGTTCTACAACGAAAGGAATGAGATTTCGCCAAAATAGCGAAATTTCGAACGAAATTTTTTTCCTTGGCTATGACCACTCCGAACAGTCCAACAATTCTTGTAGGTTCGACCATATACAGATCTACCCACTATAACTACTCTGACCACTAGGTTTCGATCACCAAGATTTGATCACTTTGAGGTCTTCGACCAGTTCCAGTCTTCTTGGACCAGTTCCTGTAATGTTCGACTTGCAATGGTTCCGACCTCTCCGAACGATTCAACCACATATACATTTCAACCACATTACATACTTTGACCACTTCAAACTTTTTGACCACTCCATCCGACCATGTATTAACTATCGACCACTAACAGCCACTTCGACCACCGACCACGTCTAAATTTTTGACCGCATTCAGCCATCCGATCACAACTGTTTGACCATCCAAGCCAATCGATTCCTTCGACCACTCTGCACCATCCCATTCCTTCGACTACTCCAAACCATTTGATGTCTCCAACCTCTCCAGTCCATCTGATCATTTTGGCCATAGTCGCTTTCGACTATAGATGCCTCCTACCACTTGCTGTTGCAACCGTTGTTGTTTCCCGCTCTAAGCTTTTCACCGTGGTCACTCTAAGTCTTTGACCACTACCATTTTCAACCAGCTGCTAAGCTTTTTTGACCACTCAGTAGCTTACAACCACTCTCTATAGATCCGACCCGTCCAACCATGCAAATACTTCTAGAAGCCCGTATTTCTTCATGCTAGCTCTGTTTGAACCCGTTCGAATTTCTAAATTCATCTAAAATCCTAAACCTCCTTCTAGTATATATATTGTGTATTTTTGTGACTTTGTTTGTATTTATTTATTTCTTGGGTTTCTTGTTTTTGCACGTAGAACCCGACGTCGCCGAAGAGTTTTCCAATCCGTAGCAGAAAGGTCCAGACAACGTGCAAGAAGGCAAGTCTCTTTTGATCACCTTGTACCTATGTTTAACAAAATCATTTTATTATTTCAAATTTAAATGCACTGCTATGTTACATAAAATGATAACTTTTGTCTTTAGCATAATAGCTAATCCAATAATTGTTATGCCCTCATTTGACATCGACAACCATGTACCTTTGTCACCTTAGGCTTTCCTCATCTCAGTATTGACATTATATTAGTGTTATTTGGTAACTTTAGAATGGTAGTAACTGCTTAGACAAGCTATTCGGTCACTATAACCCTATGGGTGGGAATAATATTATCAAATCTTTAAACGATTGTTTTTACTAGGTGTTTGGCAATAGGTGTTGCCATTGGTTATATAATAAAATAAAAAATATGAAAATTGGTTTTAGACTTGGGCGGATGGTAAGATCTATTTGGTGTGGATTTAGCACGAGAACTTGCATTGTGAATGTGCCGCCTGAGTCAATTAAGGACCAACGCTTGGGATTGTCCAAACTGAGCACTACCGTACAACCACAAGTCTATATGGGTATGACCTAGCTGAATAACTCGCAAAGGTTTTGTTTAGATATGACCAGTGGTAAGCGGGTGCCAGGGATTTACTGGATTCACATTGAGGCACAGAGATTTACTGTACTCATACGGTGCAAGAGGGGGCTTCTGACTGTGGTCGCTTTAACCCTTCAGTGGTAAAACCCCCGCAGGTGGTGTCTAGTTAGATCGAAATGATGTATAGGCTTTGTGATAAATTATCTGGGTTTCATGCCTAAGGAAGCATGTTGGCTATTAAGATGACTTATCTCTTGTGGGTAAAGTTGTACAACCTCTGCAGAGTGTAAAACTATTCGAATTGCCGTGCCCATGGTCAAGGGAAGGCGATGTGTGCTTTCACATGATAGATCTTTAGTTTTGATTTCAAAGTAAAAGTTTTGGAAACTTGGGAGTGGATGGAACTCTCAGGAGCATGTCCTGGTGGATGGAGCCAGTGCAGGTGGATGAAACTCGTAGTCGTGAACCTTGGCAGTTAGAGCCTGTTTACTAGTGTTAGTGGTTGGAACCTTCACTAGAAAATTTATTTTGTTTCAGTTATTGCAATTACATTGTTAAATTGATGCTTTTGAAACATAATGTTGCTTTGTGCAAAAGAACCATATTATCCTTTTTTGTTAAGCCTTGCATCTACTTCATTTTTCACAAGACTTCGGAGTACTCTATGTACTCACATGCTACACTCAAAACAACTCTCAGAGGGTTATGAAGATCAAGAAGGAGCCTACGACTACTTCGTGTGTGGATTCGACGAAGGCTTCCTAGAGTACTAGGTTGCGCTTCCCCAGTCAATTGCCTGTGGCATATTGATGGGTAATCATCAAAGTTTATTTTTGCTTCCGCTGTGTTCTGTTAGTTTGAGAGGTCTTGAAACCTCAGTTGTAATAAAGTGGCCATAAGGATTGTACTCTCTTTCATTATAATAGAGCGTTGTTGGTTATGTAATCATCACTGTTTGACTGTGTGCACTAACTTTGGTTTAGGACTAGTGTAGTAATACACAGAGGGTTCGAATTCAGAAATCCAATCCCGACAGAGATGGTATCAGAGCGAATTTGACTGTATGACGTGACCTAGTTAGAATGGTCGTTAGTAGAAGAGCTTCAAATTTTATTTTATAAAATAAATTTTAATAATGTGATGCACTTGTCTTTTCTTGTCTTTCTATCCTTACCTTCGTCATGGTATTCTTCCTTGTCTATCTGCTTATTTACTTTTTGGAATGTTAATTATATCCAATTTCACTCTGTAATTTCTATAGATGGCTTAGAGAGGTCGAGTCTGAGAAGCACCTGGAGAAGTGCGTCATCATGAAGGTGCGAGGAGTAGTTCTTTAGTTGTAGTACCCAAGTAAAGTCCTACAAATTTAGAACGCTTATATATTACTTGTTTGTGTGCTAGGTGGACTGTACAAAGCCTTTGTGTACTTGTAGTATAGACATCCTTAAAAACTATTTTGATTTCAAGCTAAACTTCTCCTAGTCGTTGTTTGCTTTTCTCTTGTGTGTTTGTTTGGGATGTTATTTGGTCGTCCCCCTGATCCCTTATCTATGTTGCTTCCATCTTACCTTTTTCTAACCTCGGTTGCCGCTTTAGATGGTGAACACAAGGAACAATGTTGGCAATAGTCGTGGTGCCAATGCTCAGCCAGAAAGCAACGCATCAATCCTACCCCCTTCAACTCAAGCCCCTAACTTGGAACAAATGATGGCTATGCAACTGCAACTTCTTCAAGCCCGTGCTCAGAACCAAGTCAACCAAATTTAGCAGGCACCCATCCAAGCACCGCAGTCCAAGCTAAGAGAGTTTACGAGAACCAGACCGCTTACCTTTGTCAGTTCAGTAGATCCGTTAGAGGCTGATGACTGGCTCAAGGATGTAGAGAAGAAGCTGATTTTGGCTCAGTGCAATGATCATGAGAACGTGTTGTACGCCACTCGTCAACTAAAAGGAATTGTGGCTAATTAGTGGGAAAACTTCTATGCTACTCACTAGGATGTGTAGACCATCACGTGGGCTGAATTTGTCGAGGCTTTTCGCACTGCACATATTCCTATGGGAATAATGGAGATAAAGAAGAGGAAGTTTCACAAGCTGCAGCAGGGAAACCATAGTGTTTCTGAGTACCTGAACATGTTCACTCAACTATCTAGGTATTCACCAGAACATGTTGCAATAGTTGCAGCAAAGATTTGGCAGTTTATGGAAGGACTTAATCCCAACATCAAGGTGCAGTTGGTGTTCAATGATTTTCCAACATTTCAGCCCATGGTGAATAAGGCCCTTGTGCAAGAAGATGCTCAACATCAACTGTATGAGTCTCGCAAGAGAAAATTCCAAGCTCGGCATGGTGCCAGTAGTTCTCGACATCGTCCTAATCCACCTTAGTTCAATAGGCCCTCAGTGCCAAGTGTGCCAAGGACGCCACTCACTGGACCCTGCCCAGTTCCACAAGCGCCTCGAGCAAGTAATGGTGTCCAGCCCCAACAGAACAAGACTTCTACTGCAGGAGTGCAATGCTTCAATTACAAGAACATGGGACATTATGCCAATAATTGTCCACAAAATCACCAAGCTGTGACCCCTGTTCGTCTCAACCTGGGGACTACACCAGCACGAGATCCATCTACAGGCCAAGGCCGTGGGGCACCCCAAACTCCCAGGACTTCGTAGGCAATGGGAAGAAGGTGTGTCAATCATATTACTGTAGAAGCTGCTCAAGACGCACCAGACATAATTTTGGGTAAGTTTCTTATCAACTCAATACCTACATCAGCATTATTTGATTCTGGAGCTACGCATTCTTTCGTATCAAAAGATTTTGTTGAAAGATATAATTGGGATGTATATTTACGAAAGAACCCTATGCTAGCTCAATCACCTGGAAAGAAAATGAGGACTAACATTGTTTGCCCTAGAGCAACCATAGAATATAATGGGAGTTAAGTTCCTAGCGAACCTTATTATAATATACTCCAAGGGCATAGATGTAATACTTGGTATGGACTAGTTAACTAAGTATAAAAGGCAGATAGATTATGCCAATGTGCTATTACTCTTACCAATTTTGAAGGGATTCGTGTAGAGTATAAGTCTAACACACCTTCAAAGAATGGATATGTGTTGAACAGCTTGAAGGGAATAACTTTGGAAGATGTGCCTATAATAAAGGAATACCTAGATGTATTTCCTTAAGATTTGACAGGGATGCCGCCGGATAGAGAGATTGAATTTGTTATTAACTTGGTACCTGGTATAGCTCTAATTTCCAAGAGACCCTATCACATGTCAGCAAATGATCTGGCTGAAGTCAAGAAGCAGATTCAGGAGCTGCAAGAGAAAGATTTTGTTAGATCAAGTTCTTCACCTTGGGGAGCACCAGTACTTCTAGTGAAGAAGAAAGACGACAGTCTTCGCATGTGGGTGGACTACAGATCCTTGAATGATGTGACAATTAAGAACAGTATCCTTTGCCCAGGATCGATAATTTATTTGAACAGTTGAAGGGATCATGTGTTTTGTCTAAGATTGATCTCCAATCAAGTTACCATCAAGTGAAGATTAGACCAGAGGATATACCAAAAACAACATTGTCTACTCAATATGGACTGTACAATTTTACAGTGATGTCTTTTGGCCTTACGAATGCACCTGCCTTTTTCATGAATCTGATGAATAAGGTGTCCATGGAATATCTGGATAAGTTTGTTGTTGTATTCATAGATGACATTCTTATCTACTCCAAGAGTGAGAAAGAACATGAAGAATATCTAAGAATAGTTTTAGAAAAGCTCAGAGAACACCAGTTGTATGCTAAGTTTAGCAAGTGTGAATTTTGGATGAAGGAAGTGGCTTTCTTGGGACATGTGATTTTTGCAGGAGTGTCTATAGATCCAGGAAAGTGAAAATGTGCTCAATTGGGCACAAACCAAATCAGTACCAGAGATCAGGAGTTTTCTGGGTTTAGCAGGTTATTATCATCGCTTCATTGAAGGTTTTTTCAAGCTTATAAGACCTCTCAGCCAGTTGCTAAAGAAGGAAAAGAAGTTTGAATGGACTAAAACAAGTGAGGACAATTTTCAAGAACTGGAGAAGAGGTTAACTTCTGCACCAGTGCTAACGCTTCTAGACATCAGGAAGGATTTTGAAGTTTTCTATGATGCATCAAGACAAGGTCTTGGCTGTGTACTGATGCAAGAAGGAAAGGTGGCATCCTATGCATCAAGACAATTGCGTTCGCATGAGGAGCATTATCCAACCCATGATTTAGAGCTAGCCGCCGATGGGCGTGCTCTAAAAATATGGAGGCATTATTTGATCAATAATCATTGTGAGATCTACACGGACCACAAGAGTCTGAAGTATATATTTACCCAACCTGATCTCCATCTGAGACAAAGAAGATGACTTGAGTTAATAAAGAATTATGATGTTGGAATACATTATCATCCAGGAAAGGCTAATGTAGTAGCTGATGCCTTGAGCAGGAAGAGCTATTGTAATAATCTGATGATTCAAGATAGTCAGCCTGCACTCCATGAAGAATTTAAGTGACTCAATCTAGAAGTAGTAGTGGAAGGATTTATAACCACTTTGGAGGTTCAACCAACTTTAGAGGACCAAATCAAGGCAGTCAGAAAGAGGACAAATATGTTAAGGAAATCAAAGATAATATGAAGAAAGGTAAAACACTTAGATTTTCAGAAGATGAAGAAGGTATCCTTTGGTTTGGAGAAAGAATTCTTGTACCCGAGCAGAAAGAAATAAAGGAGTTAATTCTAAGGAAGCTCACGAATCAGGATATTCCATTCATCCTGGAAGTATAAAGATGTACCAAGACATCAAAGAAAGATATTAGTGGTCAAGTATGAAAAGGGAAATCGCTGAATATGTAGCTTTGTGTGATGTTTGCCAGCAGATTAAAGCTAAACACCAGAGACCTTCTGGACTTTTGCAACCTTTGCAATACCTGAGTGGAAATGGGAAAAAATTGGTATGGATTTTATAACTGGATTACTGAGAACAAGGTCAGGGTATGATTCAATTTGGGTTATTATAGACGTTTGACAAAAGTCGATCATTTCATTCCAGTAAAGACCACTTACTCTGTAGATAGACTCGTAGAGTTATATATGTCAAGCTTCACGTGTTTGCATGGAGTTCCAAAGAAAATCGTGTTAGATCGAGGATCTCAATTCACTTCATGATTTTGGCAAAAGCTGCATGGAATTTTGGGCACAAACCTAAATTTTAGTACAACATATCATCCACAAACAGATGGTCAAACCGAAAGGGTAAATGAAATACTGGAAGACATGTTGAGAACTTGTGCCTTGGCAAATAAAACTAGTTAGGATCAAGGTTTGCCCTATGCAAAATTCTCCTACAATAATAGTTATCACTCTAGCTTGCAAATGTCTCTGTTTGAAGCTTTTTTATAGCAGAAAATGTAGGACACCATTATATTGGAAAGAGACTGAAGAAAGGCAAGTGTTGGATCAGATGTGTTGAAGCAAGCCGAAGAGCAAGTTTGCCTAATTCGGGACAGATTGAAAACAACACAACGAGACAGAAAAGTTATGTAGACAATCGTCACAGGTTGTTATAATTTATACTTAGTGATCACGCGTATCTGAAAGTTTCACCTCTCTATGGGGATGCATCGTTTCAGAGTTAGTGGGAAGCTTGATCCTACATTCACTGGACCATTTCCTGTCTTAACCAGAAGGGGAGAAGTTGCTTACCAGCTGAAGCTTCCACTGCAGTTGTCAAATGTGCATGATGTCTTTCAAGTGTCCCAGTTGAGAAAGTGTCTCAAAGTACCAGAAGAACAGATGCCTCTAGATGAAGTAAAATTGAAAGAAGACCTAACTTATTCAGAGTATCCAATCAAAATTTTGGATGAAGCAAAGCGTCACACAAGAAGCCAGACCACAAAATTCTGTAAAGTACAATGGAGCAATCAATTGGAATCAGAAGTAACTTGGGAGCGTGAGGAAGATCGAAGAGCAGAGTTCTCTAGTCTTTTTCCTAGTCCGTCTGAATGTCGGAGGCGAGACTCTTTCTAAGGGGGATAGGTTTGTAACATCCCAAAAATTCACTTTTATTAAAAAAAATTAATTCCAAATTATTTATTTAAAATTTTTGGGATTTTATTTGGATTTGTCTTTCCTTCCTTCCTTTTCCCCTTGAGGCCATGGTTATTGTTCATCTTCTTCTACCTTGCATCAGACCCAAGCTCAAATCTCCAACTGACAAAAGCCTTTTTCCCTCCGTATCTTCACTTGGAAATTGCCCAATTGGTGTTAGCAATCAATCTTTCCATTCCTTTCATGCATCTTTGAATATCTCGCATAATGCCATAAATTCCATCGGTTTCATTTCTTTGCCGAAGCTATAAGTCAGAGCACCGTGATCGTGTTGCCTTCCCTTTCATCTAGCCAAAATCTTCCCTCCTCCAGAGAAGTCATCGAGGCCGCCGACGACACCACTGGCTTCACCGCAAGGAGAATGACCTCACTGACCGCTTCACCATCCAACCGCTGTTGGAGCCTTTCCCCGCCAGAGCACCCCATCACCGCCATCTTCCGCCTCGCCGTCGGGCAAATCCGCCACCGGAGCCACCCAAGCCAATCGATTCCTTCGACCACTCCGCACCATCCCATTCCTTCGACTACTCCAAACCATTTGATCTCTCTGACCTCTCCAGACCCTCCGATCATTTCGGCCATAGTCACTTTCGACAATAGTCACCTCCGGCCGCTTGCTGTTGCGACCGCTGTCGTTTCTCGCTCTAAGCTTTTGACCGCTGTCACTCTAAGTCTCCAACCACTGCTGTTTTCAACCAGCTGTTAAGCTTTTCCGACCATTCAGTAGCTTCTGACCACTCTCTGTAGATCCGACCCCTCTGACCATGGCAAACACTTCCAGAAGCCTATATTTCTTCATGCTAGCTCTGTTTGAACCCATTCGAATTTCTAAATTCATCTAAAATCCTAAACCTCCTTCCAGTATATATTTTGTATTTTCATGGCTTTGTTTGTGCTAATTTATTTCTTTGGGTTTCTTGTTTTTGCGCGTAGAACCCGACGTCGCCGAAGAGTTTTTCGATCCGCATCAGGAAGGTCTAGACAATGTGCAAGAAGGCAAGTCTCCTTTGATCATCTTGTACCTATGTTTACCAAAATTATTTTATTGTTTCAAATTTAAATGCATTACTATGTTACATGAAATGCTTTGTCACCCTAGGCTTTTCTTGTCTCAGTATTGAGGTTATATTAATGTTATTTGGTAACTTTAGAATGGTAGTAACTGCTTAGATAAGCTATTCGGTCACTATAACACTATGGGTGGGAATACTGTTATCAAATCTCTAAACGATTGTTTTTACCCAGTGTTTGCCAATAGGTGTTACCATTGGTTATAAAATAAAATAAAATAAAATAAAATGATGAAAATTGGTTTTAGACTTAGACAGATGGTAAGATCTGCTTGTTGAGGATTTATCATGAGAACTTGTATTATGAATGTGCCGACCAGGTGGACCACCACAATGTGACGACCACCACAAGACGACATCCCCGACAGCAATAAGAGCCTTAGCCACACCTTCTTCCACATCCACAACCGCGCGAGGACCACACCGCGACCTCAACCAACCAGCAAGCTTCCCATTCTAAGCCCGACACAAGTAGGCCCGCCTTTTCCTCTCACCTTTCTTTCTTCCTTTTTCTCTTTTCAGGTTCATCCCACATAAGCACAAAATGCTCGGCACCACTCCACCTTAGCTCATCTAGTTGAGCCAGGCAGCCGAAAAGGAGAGAGAAGCCACCCAGCCCAACCGGTGGCTACCACAACAACTGACGACCTACCCTAGCACTATGAGTGCCCTTAGGCTTGGCAAACCACACCTGGGCATGAGAACCCCAAGAACCGAGTGTTGACACACAGTCACTAGGATCCCCCAAGAACCGGGTGGATAAAAGTAGTACAAGTATAACAGAACAATAACTAAAATCAAAATATGTAAGCTCAGATAGGGGTAGAGGAGGAAGAACTAGAGAGAAGATGAAGTCGAGCCTCTTAGCCACAACCACCGGCCAAGAACCAAGCCCACCATAGGATTTACCCCCGCCGGCATCATCCTCATTGAAGGTGAAGAGGAGGTTGAGGGAGCAACCGAGCAGCTAAGTAGAAGCCAAGTAGCCGGAGGTTGAGTAGCCGAGTAGCTAGAGGTCGAGGAAGCCGAGAGGATGGGGTAGTCGGAGAGCCCGTTGAGTTCATCAGATCAGCCAAAACTACTGAGTGCCCATAGATCCAGTAGGTAGCCGCTAGATCCGGTGAGTAGCTGCCAGATCTAGTGGGTAGCCACCATATCCGATCACAGGGAGCAGTGACGGCTATAGAACCGACAAAGAGTGACCCAGGGTGAGGTAGATCAACCCAGATCTAATCCAAATGAGGGTGGTGTACCAAGTAGTTAGGTAAGGAAGAGCACAAGGCAATCGGGAAGAACGGAGGAGGAAGCGAGCACCAGCACTGAGGGGAGGAGAGTGAGATGAGGGGAGTAGTGCCAAGGACCGAAGCATCAGTAGAATGAAAGAAGAGAAGCTTTTCGTTGGCCAAGTGAAACCTTAGACCGAGGAGGACCAGTGTGTGGAGTGTCGACCGAGTAGAGGAGGCGCTACATTTTGTCGGCCGAGTGTTTTCAACTAAGAAGAGCTGTGTTTTGAGCCGGCTGGTGAGGCCGAGAGTTTGGGCCAGTGGACCAAGAGCCAAATATGCTAGGCCATAATTGGGCCGGTTTAACCAGAGAGATCAGTAGTGAGAGGGGAAGAAACCCAGTAAAACTCTAACATCGTACGAAGGTTAGAAATCCACCAAAACGGGGTAGGGAATCTTTATAATCTACCATTATCCTAAATAAATATTTTTCTTATAATAGAATGTCTACATGTAATCCAGAAGTCGAGCCAAGTCAGGTTGAGGTAGCAAATTAGGCTACAGTTGATCCCAACACTTACTACTACTCAGGCAAGATAATTCTTGATCACAAATATAGTTATGTTAAATGTACAAATTATGTTCTATATCATTACGATATACTTGCATTAGAAAATGTATTTGAAAAATTAAATTGATTGGGAAGATTAAAGGGAAATGGGAGAAGAAAAGGAAATAGGAGAAAAAGAAAGAGAAGAAAGAGAAAGGGGCATGAGATAAGAATTGTAATCTGGCTGAGAGGAGCAGCTAGACTACAAAAGTATGTAATTAGGAGGGTAAATGGGACTCTAAAAAGGCAAAGAGAGGGAAGGCGGGCCCCCTTTACATATGGCTAAAATAGAAGGATCCACCAAACTTTTATTCGGATTGGGGACCGTAATTAAAGTGCCAACCATTTTTCTGTCTCGGACGGGCAGAAAATATTACCATATTACGTTATTCATCTCTCCACATTGGGTAAGTATTTATGCATGAGTAGAGATAGATGAAGCTCAAGACCAGTAAAACCAGTTTGGAAGTAAGTAAGTCCTAATGTGCTATATGCGCAAGTGGAGTGTTGGGCCGGGAGCCGGTACCAACCAAACACTATTAGAAGCCGATGGAGCCCGGGTGAGTGATCCGGTACACCAGTGGAAAATAGATGGGCTGGAGACTTGAGCAATGTAACTTAGAAAATGTTCTGTACTTTGAACTTGACTCCACACCAAAGAAAGTATAGAAAGCCTAGTTAAGATGGTTCACAATAGCTATGGGTACAGTGGCACAAGCCTATATAGTGCTAAATAAAATCGTGAATTCATGCCAGGCTCTTGGATTGGGGACTACGGTGATCACTAGGGTTCTTTCTTCACCCGAGTAAAAATAGAATTTTTATAAAGTAAAAATTGCCACTTAATTTGATAAGACTATTTTCTCGAAGCAATAACTAGAAATTTTAATAAACCAAGAAGAGCGGCATACACTGTATTTTGCTATTATAACGCTTGCTGAGTATATTAGTACTCATCCTTACTATTATTTCCCTTGTTAGACCCTACTCCAATCGGAGAGTACTCCAAGCCGTATGAAGGGACAACAGGCACTGTCGAGTTCACTGGAGAGGAGGGTGACAGTTAAGAGTCAAGGGAGGTGGACCCCCTATACTACGTACTACGGTTAGGATGAGTAGGCATCCCGTTGAGCCAAGCAGGAGAGCTACAGGGTACTTGTTTTGTATCTTTTGCGATTTGTGTACCTGTACTAGAGACCATAGCCTTCGTGGCAAATGCCACAATAAAAGTACATTTGCTACATTATTGTTATACTGTGCGACTCTATTAACAACTTATTATTCGTCGGAATAGTATTTTACTGATTAGACGAATAATAATCCATTACTTAAATTGATTGTTCTTGAGATAATTACACGGGACGTATCATATACAAGCAAGAATATTTAGCACATGAACGTTTCTAGTCAGGCAACTGCATGAGTTTTGATCTGTAGCTCTAATTCACGAACGGTTTTCGTAGGTAACTTTATGACATGGTGGAGAACATAACTAGTCGGTAACTTTATGACATGGAGGAGAACATAACAACGTAGGTTTCACCAGGACCATATGCACTAATGTTTGCCAGTCTCCAGCATATGTAGGTATATACCAAATATATACCCGGTTAATAAGTTAATTTGTTTTATGAAATTAGGTGTATTTTATAATGGATCTAGTAATTAATACCAAATTCCTGTGGTTGAACTAGTACCATTTTGACCTTTTATATACTAACTAATGGTCAAAACTAATTAAGAATATTTGATTGCAACTATGCCAACTTACATGTAGTGATAGAGGGAGTACAACTTACTGATTTCGCAGCTGTTGCCGAAGCATATGTCCATGTCGCCAGCCTCCACGATGCCACACGCTCGCCAATTGCTGTGAGCTTCTTCAACAACCACCCTGCTTGACTGCATGTCATGTTACTTGCAAAACCACCATCTTGACTGCATGGCAGTTGGAAGAAACAAAAGAGCGTGCATGCCCAGCAGTTGCATATAGAGACACTACAAAAGTAATAGCTCTTCTTCCCTCCCATGTTTTTTTTACTAGCTGAATGCCCGTACGTTGCTACGGATTTTAAAATTTATCATATTACATGTTTTAAAACTCACAGGTGGTAAAATTTTTTAGAATATACATACAAACATGTTCTAAAAGTTTTTTAATCCGTCACGTAAGTCGAAAGCCGTCGATCACACCTCGTGGTCATAACTCAGAAGACATCGACCACACCTCGTGGTCATAGGTCAGGAGCCCTCAAGCACACCCCGTTGTCATAAGTCAGAAGCCGTCGACCATCGCGCGTGATCATAAGTCGGGAGCGGTTGACCATCACTGGTGGTCGTAGTTGGCAGCGGCCGATGATTGATTGTGGTTCTAAAACAAGAGCCTTCGATAATGGCTCATGGTCGTACATTCGAAGCCGACGACCATCGTTCGTGGTCGTAAGTCAGAAGCCATCGAGGATACCTCATATTGGTAAGTCAGAACACATCGACCATAGCTCGTAGTCGTAAGTCGAAAGATCATAGGTCGAGAGCAGTCGATCATCGCTGGTGGTCATACGTTGGCAGGCCTCCGGTGCGCTTGTGCCCTGTCTCCTGACTGCCGGCGCTAGCCTACTCGGCCCCGACTTCAACCATAGCTTGGACTTCGACCACGATCCTCCGACTTTGATTATGGCCCTTCGACTTCGACCGTGGACCGACTTCATCCACGACCCTTCGACTTCGACCATTGCCCCTTCGACCACGGTCCCCGTCAACCACGGTTTGGACTTCGACCATGACCATTCGACTTCGACCACGAGCTCACTTCAACCACAGCCCTTCGACTTCGACCGCAGACCGACTTTGTCCACAGCCCTTCGACTTCGACTATTGCCCCCTTCAACCACGGCTTTGACTTCGACCACAGACCTTTGACTTCGGCCACGGCCCCCTTCAACCACGGCTTCGACCACGTCCCCTCGACTTCGGCCATAGCCCTTCGACCACGACCCCATTCGACCATGGCACCACATCGACGACCAACTTGGGAGACCAAAATCGTCAGACAGCGCGACAGGCTCTAAGCGAAGAGCAGGAGGAGGTAGAGAGGCTCACCGAGCGACCGACCACTGGGCGGCGGCAGCGGGGGAGAGCCCCGTTGGTGGGCATAGTAAGAAGAAGCCACCACCATCACCAAGTGCCCTTCTCTTTGATCCACTGCCGCTGTCGCCGAGCGCCATTCTCTCTGATCCACCGGCCACTGTCACCGAGCGTCGTGCCATTGGTTGGAGGGGTGATGGGAGATGGAATTGGTGGCGGCGCCCTGGGGAAAGTTGGAGGACTGCGACCAGATGCTGCCACGCAGGGTAGGAATTGGTGGCAGCGCCCACGAGAGTTCGGGGAAGATGGAGGCAGCAGTTGTGGGGGTGGAGGTGGGGAGGTGGCGACGGGTCGATGGGGAGAGGAGGCGGCAGGCAAATGCGTTGGGGAGGCAGCGACAAGGGGATGCGACGCTGCTGCGGGACTGCGACCAGATGCTACTGTACGGGGAAGGAATTGGTGGCAGCACTGAGGACGAGGAGGCGCAGCACGAGGGTTCGGGGGAGAGAAGGAGGCGGCGGTTGTGGAAGGTGGAGTGGTTGTGGGAGGATGAGGATGCGGGGAAGAGAAGAGGAGCGCGGCCCACGCGTCGGCTCGACTTTTCTACGAGGAGCGGAAGAACTACCTATATGAAGATCTGGATGACTGATCTTTGATCGAAAGGCTAAGAAGAGAGGAGGGAGAACGTACCAATGACCATCAACTCATATTTTTATAATAGTAAAGATCACTACACGAACTCGAGTCGGTTGCCAACTTCTCCCAGTACTAATGGGTCTAGGTATGTTCCTCCTCTCTTTTTCAAAACATCCTGTTTTTACGTCTCTCCTTTTATCTATTACGCATAGGTCTAATTCAGGATATTACAGCAAGGATATTTAGCACATGAACGTTTCTAGTTAGGCAACTGCATGAGTTTTGATCTATCGTTCTAATTCACCAATGGTTTTCGTCGGTGGCTTTATGACGTGGAGAATAAACTATGTGGGTTTGACCCGGCCCATATGCACTAATGTTTGCCAGTCTCCAGCATATATAGGTACATACCAAATATATACCCGGTTAATAAGTTAATTTGTATTATGAAATTAGATATATTTCATAATAGATATAGTAATTAATACCAAATTCATCTGGTTAAACTAGTACCTTTTTGACTTTTTATATACTACCTAATGGTCAAAACTAATTAAGAATATTTTAGTTAAAAATTAATTAAGAACATTTGACAGCAACTATGCCAACTTACATGTAGTCATAGAGGGAATACAACTTACTGATTCTAAAGGAAGTTAAGATCTTTGAGAAGATTTATAATAATTCCAAGAGTCTATCCCCAATCAATTAAAATTATGTTTACGAACTGCACCCTATGCATTATGTCGCTTAGCTCTCTACGCTTACAGAACAAAAGAGGAACTAATAGCTTATTTCGTGACTATATTGCCATAATAATTGTATTTCTATATATCTCACTTTCATCGCTACTAATCTGCACTACAAAAGAAGCCTATTCAATTTGTCCTTTCTCCTCCTCTCTCATATCCTGTCCCTCGACATAAAACAGCTAAGAAGAAATTGAACCGAACCAGAAAAAAAACACTTACTGTCCCCGGCCCCTCTAAAAAAATTGAGCATCCACGTATCGCCCCTCATCGCAGCTGTCAAACAAACTGATAAGAAAACCCACTCCCCAACTAAGCTACTAATAAAAATCCATCTCAAGACAAAATGACAGTCGTTATCTCTACATCATACTTATATAACTCAAATTGGTTTTTTTTTTAATTTTTATGGTAGATGACAATATCAATCTGGTTCTTGGCTTGTAAGCCACAAATAATTAATAGGGCTATTTTCTCCGAATGTAGTCTCTTTTTCATGTAGTAGACTTTGATTGTTACTTTTTATACCATTTGCAAGCACTAATAAAACTACAATATTATAAAAGTATTTTTAATAATAAATCTAAAAATATAATTTTTTATATAACGAATATAGATATTTTTAAATATATTAATTATCAAACTTTATAATAATTGACGGCAGGAGTTTTAGGAAGATGGGTGTTTTAAATTAGACCAAACTTCTTTCCTTACTTTGTGCACATGCCTACATGGAGCAAAAACAGACGTCACCCACTAGACTCTCGAGAGTCGAGACAGATCTGTCTGTACACCGGCCTGTGCCCTTCACCGTCTCTCTCCATCTTTTAATTTTGCGTAGCGTTCTGGAGAACATCAACCTCCAGAGAGAGAGATCTCCATCTTTTCCCGTACTCTATGTACATGCCTACATTTACTCTCTGTACATGCCTACATTTACTCTGTGTACCTGTGTACATGCCTACATTTACTCTCTGTTGGCCCTGTTCTTTTAAGCTTTTAAAAACTGCTTTTCGGCTTTTCTACAGTAATAACTTTTAAACGAAGTATTTTTTTAAGATAGAATATACTAGTTAATTGTAGTACATACTTTACTGACTTCATTTATATCGGTAAAAATCGCACGTGAGTTTGTATTGCTCTATAATCTCTCGTACAACAGCCTAAAAACTACAAGCCACAACCAAAAAGAACAGGCCAACATTTACTGTCTGTACATACCTACATTTACTCTCTGTACATGCCTACATTTACTGTGTACATGTCTGTACACCGGCCTGTCCCCTTACCGTCTCTCTCCACCTTTTTCTCCAGCTTAGAGAGAGAGAGAGCTAAACACAAACATCAACCTCTAGAGAGAGATCTCTCTGTACACCGGCCTGTCCCCTTCACCGTTTCTCTCCACCTTTTTCTCGTGTTCAGGCAGTAGAATCTCCTATTTTTTTTGGTATCTCAAGCTGCCAGACAGGGCTAGCTCTTTAATTTGGCGTAGCATGCATGCTCGCACTATATAAGCTACCCCGAACTAGCCAACCCTAGCAAGTGTCCTGCTTACGAGTGATAAGCTTCTCTCTTGCGAACATATTGGCCATGGGTAGCTTGCCACTTGACACGTTACAGCCACTAGACCCCGTTACCTTCACCGAGGAGTCGCGCGCCGTGGTCGACTTCCTTGCCGGTTACTACCGCGACGTCGACAAGTACCCTGTCCGGGCGGCCGACGTGGAGCCTGGTCGCCTCCGCAAGCGCCTTCCCGAGGCGGCACCGGAGCTTGGGGAGCCGATGGGTGCAATCCTGGAGGACGTGCGGAGGGACATCCTCCCGGGGCTGACACACTGGCAGAGCCCGGGCTTCTTCGCCTACTTCCCGATGAACGCGAGCACCGCCGGGTTCGCCGGCGAGATGCTGTCGGTTGGCCTCAACGTCGTGCCGTTCGTGTGGGTCGCGTCGCCGGCTGCCGCCGAGCTCGAGGGCGTCGTGGTGGACTGGATGGGAAGACTGCTCGGCCTGCCGGACAGCTTCCTCTTCTCTGGCGGCGGCGGCGGCGTCCTGCATGGGAGCACGTGCGAGGCCGTCGTGTGCACGCTCGCCGCCGCGCGAGACCGCGCGCTGAGTCGGCTCGGGCATGAGGGCATCCTGAAGCTGGTAGTATACGCCTCTGACCAGACGCACGCTACCTTCCAGAAGGGTGCGAGGATCGTCGGCATCCCGCCGTCCAACTTCCGCGTAATCCGAACGTCGGCGGCCTCGGATTATGGCCTGAGTGCCGACGCCGTCCGCGCCGCAGTGGAGGATGACGTCGCCAGCGGGCTGGTTCCGCTGTACCTGTGCGCCACAATGGGCACTACCGGACTCGGCGCCGTTGACCCTGTGCGCGAGCTCGGTCAGGTGGCGCGACGCTACGGCATGTGGCTGCACGTCGATGCCGCGTACGCTGGTAGCGCGGCGATTTGCCCCGAGTACCAGGCCTACCTCGACGGCGTCGAGCTCGCGGACTCGGTAAGCATGAACCCGCACAAGTGGTTCCTCACCAACATGGACTGTTGCTGCCTCTGGCTGGCAAATCCCGTTGCCCTCACCACCGCACTGTCCACCGACCCGGAGTACCTCAAGAACATCGGCGCAGACGGCGCGGCGAAGCCGGCCGCCATGGACTACAAGGACTGGCAGATATCATTGTCGCGCCGGTTCCGCGCCATGAAGCTCTGGGTCGTGCTGCGTCGCTACGGCGCGGTGGGCATGCGTGCGTACATTCGCCGGCACGTCGCAATGGCCGAGTGGTTCGAGCGGGCGGTAGCGGCCGACGAGCGTTTCGAGGTGGTGGCACCGAGGAGGTTCTCCCTGGTGTGCTTCCGCCTCCGGCCACGGTTCGATGGTGACGACGAGGTGGACAACGTGAACCGGGAGCTCCTCGCGGCGGTGAACGCCAGCGGGCGGGTGTTCATGACGCACTTCGTGGTGGACGGCAAGTTCGTGGTCCGGCTCGCCTTGGGCGGGGCCATGACGGAGATGCGGCACGTCCGGGACGCGTGGGAGCTGCTGCAGGAGAAGGGCAATGATGTTTTGCAGCGCGATTAGTTGGCTGCACATCCGTCGCGCACTGTAGTCTGGATATCTGATAATATATTATGTCGATGATAAGTCGATCCTCGCATGCGCCAGGTGATGGGCATTGCTAGTCGTGTGTTGTGTGGCAATTTGGTCTTGTTTTTTTTATGCTTTTCCCTGGGGTTTAAGCTCTTGTTTTAAAAAAACAAGTTGTAACATCTTCTCCAATAAGTGAAGTTTTAACTATTTGTTATATTTTTGTGTTTAACTTGTGTAAAAATCGGTGCCTTAATTTTCTTAAGCATAATGCAGCTAGTGCTAATAGAAAAAAACTGAGGGACCGAGATGACCGGTTATAAACAAGGATTTTTTTATCGGCCGATTTGGCTCGATTATCGGTTATTTTTTGTTTTACTAGGATGGGCCGGTTACTTTACAAACCGGATTCAAACAAATCGGCCCAGTTTAAATGGTAGCATGGCCCAGCCTGGCCTATTCGGCCGCCGAATACCCGTAACTTAGGTCATGGTCCCTCCCCATACTCGCATTCCCTCCGTTGCTTCTCTGTGGCGGCGCTCCCCAGTCCCCTGATCCCCTCTGCTTCGCCCCCTCTGCGTCGCACGCTTCCCTCCGGTCCACTCTACACCTCTGTGTCTGCTTCGGCCCCTCTCGTTGTGCGGTCTATCCCTCCCCTCAGCCATGCGTAGATCCGGAACGGTTAGCCGGCTGGATCGGTGGTTGTTGGATGGAGGAAGGCAGTGGGAGAGTGAGACACTATGAGAGCTTTGGCTGAGGGAGGAGTACCCATGACGGTAGCTCAGGCAGCAGGGAAGGGGCCAAGGCGGCGGTGCCGACGCTCCGGACTGTCCGACTATTTCAAGAGCATCAACATCAAGATCGGCAGCCATGGGAGGTATGAACTATTGTAGCTTGGTAGCGTATTTATTTCTTGTTGTTGGACTGGTTGAAGCCTTCAAATGATCGAATTACCTTTTCTTTTGAGGATGATTCTATGTATCTGCTCTGTAAAGCCTGCAAATGTCAGCCGATTTTTTTATTTTTCAACCTAATTTGGCCGATTTTCAGCGATAATCGTCCGGTTTTTATTTAAATTTCAAATTTTATTTGATTTTTTCTGGCCGAATTACTCCAAAAAAATCTGAAAATTGATTGAACTGGCCTTACCGGCCCCCTCCGGTAAAATTTACTAACCGGTAACATCAACCCTGGTTACAAACAATACCTAGTAATCTTGGGAAAAAATAGGCTAAAGTTTTGAATTTTTATGGAAAAAGAAAAATAAAAAATAGCATCTTCAAGGGTTAAACGTGTAAGGAAACCAGGGCCCAGGCCAGCAGTCCTGGCCCATTATGGGCACCCCACCGTAGATTATAAATAGAGAGTCATACCAGCATATTTTGTATACGCAATGCAATTGAAAGCAATAAAGATCAGGAGTTCTCTCTACCTCTCTTTGTGTTCAATATATTATTGTGTCTTCTGTGATTGATTCGATTTGTTCTAAGCAGAGGAATCGATCGGACTGGTCGCCAGCGATGGTTCCTCAACATGTTATCAGCACAACTTCGCTTCGGTGAATTGAACGTAATCATCGAAGCTCTAATAGATTGAATTTTCTAGATCGCATTGAATTCGTAATTTTCGCGTTATAGATTGAATCTCTACAGTGCAAATCCGCCCTAATCTACTGCGAGCAGACTTGAAGTCGCCGGCACAATGTCGATCGGTAAATTGTGAAACGGGGTAGATGTTGATTGTACTGTAGATTAGAAATGAAACGAAAAATTTGCACGCAAAGCGCCGGTCGCCGCCACTGGTCCACCGTCACAATCTGCGTGCCGCTTGACTCGCGCGCCGCCCTACAGTGCTGCCCCGCACGGCTGCCTTGGGGCGCGTGGCTCCACCCCGCATGGCCGCCTTGGCTTCCGCGCGTGCCGCAAGCGCCCGCCGCCCGAGTCCCCGGCCGCGCCCGTAGTCATGCGCTATCCCGACCGCGCCCGCAACCGCATCCGTGCCAACCTCCCACCGCGGCTCGCAGCGCCGCCGCCCGCCGGCCGCGGCCTCGCCGGCCCATCGCACACGCGCGCCGGCCGTCTCGCTTTGCCCGCCGTCGCGCATGGCACCTAGTTGTTTTCACCCCACACGGCGTCGCCGACGCCGCCAACCGCCGCCGCGCGGCGTCGCTCGCTCGCAGACACGGCGTTGCCCACCTCCGCGCCTTGCGTCCCGCAGCCGCCGCCGCCGCCAAGTCGAGTGGGGGTAGGGAAACCCTACCCCCGTGCCTTAACCAGGCCGTTCGGGCCACATGGGCCAAATGGGCCAGCGGGCGAGGATTAGTGAACGGGCCGCAGGTCGGGCCGAACGGAAGCGCCAACATTTCTGAAAAAGGGCCTATATTTCTTGTTATTACTGAAAGGCCCCTAAAAAATTGCATATGAGTCCCAAATTTTTCAGAAAGGCCTCGGTAATTCCGAAAATTATCGATAGGTCCTCAGATTTACGTATGGGTCTAGAATTTTGCAGAAAACCTCGCTTGATCTATAGAATCTCCAGGACTCCAGTTTCTAATTACGCGATAAATGACTGAATCCAAATAAAAGCAAATAACTCAAAAGATTCAAATAAATCCGAACAAACTCAATTTAGCTTTGTTATGAGTCAATGGGTGATTCGGGTGGTTTGAGGCAAGACCGATGGTAGAATACGATGACACGATCTGTTCATTAATAACTTTCTTTTATTATCTTGCATTTACCTTAGCTACTTTTAGGTTTAGCTTCTTTTCTGATTTTAGGTTAAACTTAGTTATCTAGACAAAGCTTGGCATACAAGGTCATATTTCAATATTTGCTACCGCTAAAATTTATTTAATGGAGGCATGTGGAATACTGGGCAAAGATTTTTGTTATGAGTATTGATAATCTTTATTAAGTTTGAACTTTTAACCAAAAGAAATTTTCTTTATTATTGCCTTCAATTAATATTTAGTCTTTTACTCCATTTATGCAATCCACATTAATTATTCAAAACTAGTCCAAATATTAGTGGCTTTATTCCCAAATCATTAAATAGTCAAAAATGGTTTTTCCTGATTGCTTAGGGTATAGAAATAATGGTTAAGGTTTAAACCATGCTATGGTCAATCCAATCATATTCGCTAATATGCGAAGGCTTAGGATTTATTTTCTTAGACCAACCTCATTTGTTAACCCATCACTCCCTGGAAGCATATCCTAAGCAATGTTCCTTCTAAACCTTTATTTATTAATTTAAGGTTAAAATAAATAGTCAAGGCATATTATTTGCTAGCACATGATGATTATTCATGATTAAAATAGTTGAGAGGCTCATTTATATTCTAGTTAATTTCCTGTACCCTTTTATTTATTTATTGCACCCTTTATCAATTATTTTTGGATTTCCCCCTAATTTCTCCTTCACCGTAGCTTTCGGCAAAATGGGTAAAAAATCCTAACTACCATGTTGCGGCCAGATGGAATCGAACCCGGGTCAGTGTATTGAGAGCGAGCGCTGCTAGCCACTCGGCTAGCCAGTGTTACCTGCTTGGAAAGGGGTCGTGTTGTAGATGAACCTTGTGACAGAAGCCCAAAACAGAGGAGGTAGGAGGCGGGTACGGACGGCGGTGTCGGCGGCCAGGGGCAGCCGGAGAGAAGCCGGGGAGGGCCAAAATGGGTTGCCGGAGCTGAGGGGATGCCGAAGGTGGTGACGACGGGGACGGGAGAGTTCCGAGGTGGACCGGTGGCGAGCGGCGGTGGTGGCTTGGGGATGGTTCTCGGCGCCGGTGATGTATGGGCATGGGGAGGCCCGAGCAAGACCGGGAGCGACTTCGCGAGGGGCTGGAGGTGGCTCAGGTGCAAGGAATTGGGTCCGGGTGGCTCGGATCGATGGGGAGCTCTGGCGGCCGGAGTTGGGGGAGATGGAAGCGCCGACGAGCTACGGGGGATGAGGGTCGAATTGTTCACTATGGGAGGGGGTAGAGGGTGTGGGGAATGGTTTGGCGGGGGCGACGGCTCTTATAGGCGCGTGGGTGCGGCTACCACCGAGAGGCCACCCGTTTGGTCACTTCGGTGAGCGGCGGGGCTGGGCGAAAGATTTGGCATGATGGCATGCTCTGGCGCTGCGCATGCTGAGGGGCAGAAGCTTGAGCCGCGCGCATGAGGAGACGGGTCGGGCAGCGCGGGGAGAAAAAGAGGGAGCGGCGGCAAAGCTGGTGGCGCGGTCCATCGGTCGGAGCGGGATCCTCGTCCGAAAGCGCCGACCGACGGTCCGGCGGGAGTGTCCATTGGTTAGAGCGCTGGCCGGCCGCAGAAGCAGGCGTGGCGGAGCGAGGTGCGGCCGGGAGGGAAAGAAGGGGAGAGGCGATGGGGAAGAAAAACAGTGGAAGAGAGGGGGCCGGTCGGGCAGTGAAATGAGGAAATGGGCTGGGCCGCAAGCGGTAAGGGAGATGAGAGTTGGGGTTGGGCTGGGCCGACTGGCCTGGTCTGACCCCCATCTCATATATATAGTAGTAGTATTTTTTTATTCACTTGTATTTACACTTGTATATATATATATCTTTATTGCTATTTAATTATTTACACATGTATATTTCCTTTTATGTTTTTGCTCCTTTACTAAACCTTTTTGCATATGATTTATGCATATGTTTTTACTGTCCATTGTAATTACTTGTCATAATCCAAATTTTTGTATTTCAATTTAAATTTCTTCCTCTTTTCATGGGTCATCTTTTTAGATTTAAACTTCCTATTATTTGAGCATGCTTGTTCCTTTCTTGCATTTCTTAAATTTTATTTTTGGAACCTCAACCAAAATTTTTCAGAAGTACATCATAAACTCCAATTCAAATAAAACACACTGTACACTAATTCAAAATTTTCATGTTTTCAAATTCAAATTTTCAGGATGTTACATGTGCCTTGCCGACAGTGGCACAGCGAATACCATCTTAAGAGAGACTAAGTATTTCCAGTTGATCTGTAAGAGCACTGACAGCCTTACGACAATCGCCGAAAGCGATGCATGTATAATCGGTTCCGGAAGAGCCATAATTATATTTCCAACGGGCACAACTTTGGTCATTGAAGAAGTCTTGTTGTACCCAGAATCGACTAGAATTCTCCTAAGTTGTAAGGATATTCGCGCCAATGGTTTCCACGTTAAGACTGAAGAAGAGTACGGAAAGGAATACCTGCTCATCACGGAGCGCGAAGAGAATGGTAAAAGGGTATTAGAAAAACTTCCTTCACTAGAAACTAGGCTATATTATGCCAACATTAAGGCACCTGCAGCCTAAACTGTCCTGAAGATAGTATTTAGAAGCTCTGAACTCTTCTGTCTCTGGCATGATAGATTAGGCCACCCAAGTCTTAGGATGATGAGAAACATAATCAATAATTCCCAAGGGCATAATATTAATGAGAAGAATTTCTCAAATCATGAAGATTTTCTGTGCCCTGTATGTGCTACCGGGAAACTAATTAGTAGACCCTCCACTCTGAAAGTGAAGGATGAAGTCCCTGCATTCCTGGAACGCATCCAGGGAGATATTTGCGGTCCCATTCAGCCCATCTCAGGGCCATTTAAGTATTTCATGGTGCTCATTGACGCTTCCTTGAAGTGGTCATATGTGAGTTTGTTGTCCACAAGAAACTATGTTTTCGCAAAATTGATCTCGTAGATCATTCGCATCAGAAATGTGTTCCCTGATCATCACATCAAGTCCATCAGAATGGACAACGCTGGAGAATTTACTTCAAAGGCATTTGATGATTATTGCATGGCGATGGGAATTGCAGTTGAGCACTCGGTACCGCATGTCCATACCCAGAATGGTTTGGTAGAGGCTTTAATCAAGAGAATTAAATTTATTGCCTGACCCTTTTTACATAATTGTAATTTGCCAACTACATGTTGGGGACACGCAATCCTACATGCAGCGAATCTCATCAACTTTAGACCTTCGGCCTACAACATCCATTTACCTATGCAATTAGCGCAAGGGTCACCACCGAAAATCTCTCATCTCAGGAGGTTGGATGCAAGGTTTATGTACCTATACCCCCCCTCCACAGCGTACTGCAATGGGCCCTCTCCGCAAGACTAGGATATGCATTGGTTATGAGACTGCATCCATAATCTGGTATTTGGAACCCATGACGGGAGATTTGCATACCGCCCACTTCGCTGATTGTATTTTTGATGAGGATAATTTCCCATCATTCGGGGGAGGAAATCAACCCCTTGATGAAAAATATCGGGAAATTATGTGGGAAGCCACGGGAATTCATGCACATGACCTGCGCACTAGTGAAACTGAGAAAGAGGTCCAGACGATCATCAACTTGCAAGCATTAACAAACCAACTGCCCGATCACTTTAGTGATTTGAAGAGCGTGACTAAGTTACATGTGTCTGCACGCAATGCACTGGAGAGGGTTGAAATACCAACGAAAATTGAAGGTATCTCTAATCCTGTTCAGAGGCCTCAGAATAAAAGGACAAGAACTCCGGTTCCTCGAGTCCAAAGTAACCGGGGACGCCAGGCCAAAAAGGATAAGGACTTACCACAGCCGATCACTAAAGTCCCCCAAAATGAGAAGGGGAGCCAGTTGAGACCTGGCACAAGTATGACACCTTCGAAAAAGGGCATACCGGATTTGAATAGCCCCATCGGCATGGATGTGTGCGCACACATCGGAGCCGAAAAACTAAAGGGACTTGCCACCGCAATTGAAGGAAGCGATGCGCAAGGTAAAGCTTCAGAAAAAGCAATCGCTCCAGAAGAAGCAACTCATGAAGAAATAGCCATAAATTATGTGCACACGGGAGAGTCTATGAACAGGACAACAGCCAATATTGATATCTACTTTGCAAAGAAAATTGCCACCATCATCGATCTTGATCCCGAGCTTGCATCGCTCGCTGAATGTAAGAAAAGATCAGATTGGGAAGATTGGAAGAAGTCAATAGCAACTGAATTGCTATCTCTGAACAAGGTGTTTGGGCCCGTATGCCGCACATCTCCCCATGTGCACCCCGTAGGGCACAAGTGGGTATTTGTTCGAAAGAGAAAATGAAATAAACGAAGTAGTGAGATACAAAGCAAGGCTAGTAGCACAACGTTTCACTCAACGTCCTGGAGTCGATTATGAAGAAACCTACTCCCCAGTCATGAGTGGAATTACCTTTAGATATTTGATCTCAATAGCAGTGAACTTTAACTTAGAAATGAAATTGATGGATGTTGTGACTGCATACCTTTACGGTAACTTAGATTCGGAGATTTATATGAAAGTCCCTGAAGGAATCTCCCTCCCGAACCAAGACAGAGCAAATAGAAATCTGTACAATGTGAAACTCAGAAAGTCACTGTATGGACTTAAGCAATCTGAAAGAATGTGGTATAATGACTTAAGTGACTTTCTCTGCAAGAAAGGCTGCACGAACAATGAAGACTGTCCTTGTGTATTTATACGACAATCCCAGAATGGATTCTGTATAATCTCTGTGTATGTAGATGATCTGAATATCATCGGGATAGTAGAAGATATAAAAAAAGTAAGCTCCTATTTGGAGTCAGAATTTGAAATGAAAGATTTGGATAAGACCAAGTTCTACTTAGGCCTGCAGCTTGAGCATTTCCCTGAAGGAATCTTGGTACATTAGTCAACTTACACCCAGAAGGTGCTAGAAAGGTTTGACTTTGAGAAGACATTCCCATCGAAAGTATCAATGATCGGGAGGTCTTTACAACAAGAAAAAGATTCTTTCCGACCTAGGGAAGAGGGGGAGGAAGTTCTGGGACCAGAATTCCCATACTTGAGTGCAGTAGGAGCACTCATGTACTTAGCAAATTGCACTAGACCGGATATTGCATTTGCCGTGAACCTATTAGCAAAGTACAGTGCAAAACCTACCAAAAGGCATTGGCAGGGCATAAAGGACATCTTCCGATACCTCCAAGGATGCAAGGACCTTGTATTGTTCTACAGAAAGAATCAAGATATAAACTTGATTGGCTATACAGATGCTGGGTACCTGTTTGACCCGCATACTGCAAAGTCACAACAGGCTATGTATTCTTGTGTGGTGGAACTGCAATTGCCTGGAAATCGTCTAAGCAAAGCCTTGTAACTACTTCGACGAACCACTCAGAAATAATAGCACTATATGAAGCCACACGAGAGTGCGTATGGCTCCGCCGAATGGTTCACCACATCCAGCAGTCATGTGGGATGAACATTGTGCAAGCCCCACGATTATCTATGAAGATAATGCAGCTTGCGTTACACAAGTGCAAACAGGCTATGTGAAGAGTCATCTCACAAAGCATATCAACCCCCAAGTTCTTCTATGCACATGAATTGCAAAGGATGGACGAGATTAAAGTACTGCATACTAAGTCCTGTGAAAATCTAGCAGATTTGTTCACTAAGTCACTCCTCGCATCTAGCTTTGAAAGGTGCGTGCGTGGAATTGGAATGATGCGACTTAGAGAAGTGCAGAATTCATGGGGAGAATTCTCTCAAGCCCGCTAATAAATCTTGATCATGAAGATTAAGTACTCAAAAGAATAAAGTCCTGAAGATTGAATGAAGTTGGGTGAATTGTACTCTTTTTCCCTTGACGAGTTTTCCTGAAATTTCTCGACCAAGGTTTTTAATGAGGCAATTCGTGCATCGCAGCATAACATGTATCATGTACTCTTTCTCTAAATTTTTTCCATTGGATTTTTATGGAGTTTTAACGAGGCATGTACGTGTCGGGTGAGTGCCCAAGGGGGAATGTTAGGAAATCAGGGCCCAGGCCAACAGTCCTGGCCCATTATGGGCACCCCCACCGTAGACTATAAATAGAGAGCCATACCGACATATTTTGTACATGCAATGCAATTGAAAGCAATAAAGAAAGACCAGGAGTTCTCTGTACTTCTCTCTGTATTCAATCTATTATTTTGTCTTTTGTGATTGATTCGATTTGTTTTAAACAGAGGAATCGATCGGACTGGTCGCCAGCGACGGTTCCTCAACAAAATGCTCGACCTCAGACCTCCTAGTCAAGCCACACTAACCAGTAGGCTGCTACAAGACATAGATATAAGTTGAGATTTTTTTGTAGTCTATAACAAAACTGAAATCCGATGTCAATTGAACTATTTTCTATGAAACAGTTAAAAAATTCTATAAAATCCATACATTCTAAATAGGGTCAAAGTCGAGATTACCTGATACAAACGATACCCAGTAATTCTTCACGTCGCAAGAAAACGGTGACTAGAAAGCTGAGTTGGTGAAGTTGTGGGACTTTGTAGCACTCGGAAACTTTATGTGTGAGTTCTAGAGATGTGTTTTGGATTAGTCCACCGCCAACTAAGCATTTCCATGCTAGCTGCTATCATGATTAATAATTTAATTACGGCTCCAAATTGACATAAAACTTGCCCATAAAAAAGTACTTCCTTCATCCACAAACATAGATTATTTTTGATATTTTACGATCTGCAATACAAGATTTTGACTATAATTTATTATCATAATATACTAGTAAAAATAATAAAAACATATATTATAAAAGAATTTTGCAAGACAAATTCAACGGTATTATTTTTATGTGATCAATTTATCTACATTAACATATATTATGGTCAAAGTTTGAAAATACTATACCACACGGACCTACGATGATCTATATTTGTGGACAGGGGAAACAGATATAGTACTCTGATCAATCATCTACCACAATATAGAATTTAAATTCTATATTCTAAAAAACAATGAACTATATTTTAAATTCTGAGCTACACAAGTTATATTATATAACTGCCGTAGTTTAAAAGAAGTGAGAAATATAAAATATCTTTCAAGCAAAACTAGTTCTGTAACGGACTTCGTTAATTCCTTCGAAATAGGACCTCGACAGGGACGACATGTACTCGCGAACTTTTTTACAAGCTGACCGCACATTTTGTAGTACTAGCTGTCGAGACTAGTTGTCCTTTGCCTAGCACCTCATGGTTGGCCCAGAATTTGGCCAAGCCTCTCCTGGGGTTTCCGGTCTTTTTTTTTTTTGAAAAAAAGGAGTATCTCTTCATCATTCACATGATTTTCTGCACTATTTATATATGGTATGAACATGCACTATGCACGCATAAAACACATGAGAAATTCCAGAAAATAATTAGCTTTATTATTTCTAACATCTTGGAAGCAAAAGAAAAGATGCCCACAATTGAAAAAGGCATGATTAAAGTGTGTGCGGTGGTTGATAGGAGAGAAGGAGAGAGGAGTGAATTTGAGGAAGGGTGAGAGGAATATATAGATAGCTCCAAATTAGAATACAATAAAAGGTGTAATAAATTTGTGATACTCCAAAGTTAACCTATTTATATATAAACACATAAAAGAGGCTATGGAAAAATAAAATGCTTAAATTTTTAGTGGTGGAGTTGATTTACTAAAAACGAGTCTTCAAAAGTCGTGCCGTGATTTGGGGAACCCTAGTTTTGTTTTTCGGCCACCGCAAGCCTGGAGGAGATCCCATCACTTCATCCATCGCCATCGCTTTCACCAAATTCGCCGCACGTTTTCTCTGCTGGGCCAGCCAACTCACCTCGTGCACGCCAGATGCCGATCGCCAAAACGCACCGGCATAGCCAGTGCACGCAACAACCGTAACCCGCCTCCATCCGGTAGCTGCCAGCTACCGCGGCCACTATCGCAAGCTTCCGGCGCTGTCCCATGTCGCTCGGTGGCACGTCGCCACGTGCTAGCCGCTGCATCAGCACGCGCACGCGGGACGCCCGTGTTAGAGTTGATCTTGTTTTTGGTAGTTTTTGGTTTTCTGGTAGAAATCTCGGTTTAGGCGAGGAGTCGTATCCCAGGGCCTGTTCTTTTATCTCACAAACTGGCGGTTTTTGACTTTTGCTATAGTACCTAACTTTCAAACGGAGTATTTTCTCAAGACGAGGTCTACAAGTTAAACGATCTACATGTTAAAAGCCCAACATCTGTACTAGCCAAAATCGCAAGTGAGTATCTGTCTTTCCGTAATGTACCGTAAACAGCCAAAATTCAAAAATTTCAGCCAAAAGCCATAAGCCGCAGCCGAAAAGAACAGACCCCAGTCCGTGTTATATACATATACAAGAAGACGTTGAGTTTATGTACAAATGCGTGTAACCAGCCTTTAAATAGGCATACATAGTCACATTTCATGGGACTAGAAACTAGCGTGGAAATGATTGTGGGGAATCCTAGAGATAATGATCTTTCCGCCATTGAATACCGGTGTAACACCGATCGTTGAACTAGCCAGCGACCACAAAGATTCCATATTCTATATATGAGCACGATTCCCATGTGGGGACTGCCCTCGACGCCGTCCGGTCATGGCACAATCAATCGCCCCCATATAAGGCCCCGTTTGGCGTTGTTTTTTTTTGTTTCAGCTTCACGAGCAGTTTTACCGGTGAAGCTAAAGCTGTTTTGGAAAATTGTTTGGCAAAACAGCTCCACCAACAGCTTCATGCATGGCCGAGAGAGGGCAATTGTCCAAGATGCCCCTGTCTACCTGACTTGTTCTAACATTTGGAGTTGTATGTTTGCATATGGTCATATGAATTAAAAAATAATATATTTGAATGAGTATGAATTAAAAAATTAAAATAATAAAATAATAAAAAAATTAAAATCGGTGCGAACGGTAGAGAAGTGCGAATGGGAGGAGAGGAAACAGGCGTGGGGACCCAGTGGCAAAGTGCTGTAATTTCTGTCAACTGCAAGGGCAGTGGGTTCCTAGAATCATGAGCTCGAGGGAGAGAGCTGTGAAAAGCTACTATTTTCAGCTTCACCCCACCCCATTCCCTTGTGAGAGCATGATTTAAGGAGCTTCATCCATGAAGCTGTTTGCAAAAAGGGTGTTTGGCAAAAAACAGCTCACAACAGCTCATGAAGCTGTTGGTGAAGCTGTACCAAACAGGGCCTAAGTTTTGTCCACACAGGGAGGAGAGTCACAATTATCAACCCTTTGCCACCACCTATTTGCTGCCAAATATGGCACAATCTCAAAAGAAAACTAATACAGTTTTTTCTAGCCGCTACACACGCACTCGCGTTGAAAGATGGTACTCATAACTAACATATGCACCGTCTCGACTAGACTAGCAAGCAAACACCAAACTAAATATATCAAGATTATATCTAACAGTAGCATGGGTAGCGTAGGTGCCGCGCGGAACGTCGGTGCCACTGAGCGCGGATATTGAAGCACCGAGCTCCGGCGGTCAACTGAACGGCACATCGGTGACACTGATGGAGGAACCACTACCATAGAAAGGGTCATCATAGACTATGCAAAACTGTCTGAATTTACGTATCTATGATAGCAGGTAGTTATCACAGACGGCTTTTGAACCGTTTGTGATAAGTTACAACACAGACGGTTCTAATTAAGAACCATTTGTGATAGTCTAATATCACATACGGTTCTAGTTAAGAACCGTCTGTGATTGTATTCTCGCATCTTCATAAATAGGTATCCTTCAGTTCATCAACATTATCTAATTGCGCTATAAAACATCGCAATCAAAGAAGTCAGATGAACCAAAGCAGGCCTGTTTATGAGGACGCGAGAACTTTGGCAATAAACTTTGGCGTCATATCTTCATCCTGCAATAAAACATGAATTTCAACAAGGGCCAAAATCCTAGCCATCCATCAATCATCGCAAGAACTCATTAAGGCATCAACAATTAATTTTCATATGCACGAGCATCAAAATTTACATGACCAAAACCCAAGCCATCTAAAAATTTCAGATGGGGGATATATCACCGGTGATGAAGGAGAGGTGGCGGCAGTGTCACTGTTTTGTCACGATGATGACACTGCATATCACACTCTTACGACACTCAAGACAAGAGTGCCTTGTGCAGTGAATCGTGGCGTCACAACTGGAGGCGAAGGAACTCACGGTGGTAGTCGGTGTCGTCGAGTGGACAGGGCGCTTCGGTTTGGGGGAGGAAGCAGGAATAAGGAGTGGATGAACTAAGAAGGAATATGGAGTGGGTGAACTAGGAAAAACTAGGACGAGGCGCTTCCGCGTCCTCATCAGTGTTGGTTCTTAGAGTGAAATGGGGAAAGGGAGAGGGAGACTAATAAGGGGTGAGAGGTGGGAGAAGACCGGTGCCTGCCGTTTAGGGCTGGAAAAGTAGCTCGAGGTTTGCGACCTAGCTCAGATCGTAACGAGCTCGAGCTGGCTTGGCTCCGGCTCATGAAATTTTGAGCCTAGCCAAGTGTGGGACCCGGAGTAGAAACTTCCGGACCCCCCTGTGCATTACAGTACTAGTCCCAGATCAATGCTAGTACACACAGATAACCAGAAAAAACGGTACATTGTCATCCACGATTTATTACAATAATAACTGAAGTTTACATTGGTCATTGCCTTACAAAGGTTCACAAAACCTTAAAACGAAAATAAACACAGCGGAAGCAAAAAGTAAATTAATCGACCCATCAATCGCCACGTGCAATTGGTGGGAAACGAGTCCTAAGCATCCGGGAAGAATCCACCGTATCTACACTCGGCACAGAAGTCGAATTCTCCAGCTTGAGCTTCTTCATCCTCTGCTAATGTATTTGTAAAGCAACATGTGAGTACAAAATTGTACTCCGCAAGTCTTGGGAAAGGTGCATAGATGCAAGGCTTCACAAAGGAAGGCTATATGGTTCTTTTGCAAAAATCAGCAATTTATTTCAAATCTACATAATTACTTCAAAAGCCATTTGATAAACATCTTTGTTTTTCATAAATGAAATTAGATAAATAACTTAGTGAAGGTTAAACCACCGATCCGTTACACCACCAGATTTAAATCATGAGAGTTATACCACTCTCAAGTTTGACAAACCATTTTATTTTGAAATCAAAATCAAACTTCTACCATGTGAATGCATTCCTTGCCCGCCCTTAACCGTGGGCACGGCTATTCGAATAGTTTATTACTCTGCAGAGTTTGTACACTTTACCCACAAGAGATAAATTATCTTAATAGTCAACATGCTTCCTTTGGCATGAGACCCGGATAAAATATCACAAAGCCTTTCACCTACTCCAACATAGCTAGATACCACCCGCTAAGGTTTCACCACAACTCGAATCCACGAGTGGAGCCCCTCTTGCGCCGTATGAGTACAGAAACCTGTCCCTCACTATGAGTAACCAGACACCCCGGCACTCAATACACCACCGGTGATATCTAAACTACACCTTAATAGGTTAGTTAGCTAGGTCGCACTCCATATAGACTTGTGGTTGCACTGTTTTGCTCGGTTTGGACAAACACAAGCGTCGGTCCTTAAACGACTGTGGTGGTTCATTCACAATTCCAAAAATTCTCGTGCTAACTGCACCAGCCAAACCTTCCATCCACCCTTGTCAACTTTTCCTTTGAACTTCATTTTTATTTTCAAATTAACAGTGGTAACATCCATTACCACTTTTCAAACAGATCATTTAACAATGGTAACATCCATTACCAATGTTCAAACAAATCATTCATCAAAACATTTAGTAAACATGCTACTCATTTGAGCATTATTACATTGATTTGCTACGCTAAGCATTTGCTAGTATTTACAAATTCCACGGATGTAATACTAACTCATTATTGAGTCAAAGGATATCCTAAGTTGACAATGGTACAAGTTAAAATAATTTTCAATGGAAGGTATAACAAATTGGGTATTTAACTAAATTTTCTAAATCAAATTATCACTTGATATAACATAAGCATGCAATAATTTAAAATAACTACCTAATCATTTTATAAATCATTTGAGCAAGTTGATCAAAGAAAACTTGCAAAACATAGGATCAAAATGATCAAAGGAGACTTGCCTTCTGTGCTGGGTTGAAATTTTCCGGGGCTTGCTCTTGAAGTTCCTCAGACAAATCGGTCTCTACACGTAAATCAAGAAATCCAAATAAATAAAATAAAATAAAAATTCAAAAATTGAAACTAAATATACCAATTGAAAGATTAGAATTTTAGATGAATTTAGAAATTTGAATGGATCAATTTGGATTTAAAATGAGCAAGTTATGGTTGTTGGAAGTTTGAAATCAGAGAAAATGGAAAAAGATAATTTCTGGAATTATCTTTTAACTGAAAATGAATTATGACGTCAGCAAGGGAATTAAAAATAAATTACAGAGGCTGACATGTGGGGCCAGCCCACGGTGGACCAAGTCCACGGACCCACAAAATTGCTGACATGGCAGACCAAACTGACACGTGGCATGCTGACGTGGCAGTGCTGACGTGGCACGGGCGGCGGTTTTCGGCTGACGTGGCGCTGACGTGGCAGACACGTGTCTGCCACGTGGCTTGACACGTCGGATAGGACTGACGTGGAGGCTGAGGTGGCGGAGCTGACGCGGCGGGTGCGCGGCTGTCGGCGGAGGTGGATCGGACGGCTGGGATTTCGAACGCGTGGCTCGATCCCGAGCGTTGGCTCAGATCCAGATGAGCGGCGGTGATGAGGCGGCGGAGACGCGGGCGTCCGGTGGATGGATGCCGCGTGGCGCGACGCGGGCGACGGGGCCGAGGCGGTGCGGACGTGGACGGCCGAGATGAGGACGCGTAGGCGCATCCGAGCCATCGAGGAAATAACGGTGGAGATGGCGCGGTGCGAAGGCGGGAGTCCGGGCGATCGACGACGCGTGTCAGCGCTGTCGCGACGAGGCGTCGCGCGACGCGAAGCGCTTGCTGTGGCGCGACGCGGCGCGCGGACCGAGGGAGCGGCGCGCGGGCGCGGTCTTCGGGCGCGCGAACCGAGGGGCGCGCGGCGCACCGAGGGTGCGGCGGAGACTCACCGACGGCGACGGAGACGTTCGACGACGACGGCAAAACACGGCGGCGACAACGCACGCGAAGAGCGGAAGAGAGAGGGAGAGTGTGAAGGGGTGAGAGGGGTGGTCGGGGCTCGCTTTATACGCGGCGGTGAAGTAACGGAAGTGCGGGCTCCGGCGAGTTAATACGGCGGTTTCTGGTGGCGGCGAAACGGCGGAGTGATGGAGTGAGTGCGCACGACGCGCGGGAGCTCCGGGGTTCATGAATGGCGACGCGAAACGGTCGAGAGGCGAACGCGTGCGAGTTTGGCGGCGCATTAATGGCGGCGCGCGAGGAGGAAAAAGCGACGGGACGAAACGCCGGAGGCAGCGGACGACATGTGGAACCCACCTGTCAGTGAGAGAGAGAGGAGAGGAGAGGACAAGCGGTCGGATGAGCGACGGGTGGCGGAGAGAAAAGAATTGGGCCGTCGGATGAGAGCGAAGGGGTAAGTGATGATCAAAGGCCGGGATTAGATCGGGCAAGATTGAATCAATCAGGACCGTCCGGTGCATTAAGTGAGCACGGCCGGTTCGGATGGAAGCAGCGAGCGCGAGGCGCGGATGCACGCCAGTGTCGGCCGGCAGGAGGAGGAAGGCGGGATGAGCGCGGACGGCGAGGATAGAACCGCGGCGGGGATGGACGGACGGATGGCGCCACGTGGCGGCGGGAGGATTTAGAATTTAAATCTTTTATAGATTTCATAAATCAATAGGAGACTTTAAAATACTCAAAAAAAATACCAAATAAATTCCAAAAATTGCAGAAAAATTCACATAATTCACTGATAATGTTTTGAACATATGAAAAATATTTACAACCTATTTTGATATTAAATTTTTATTTTTTAAACAGAACTTTATATTCTGAAAAATCCAAATAAATCCAAATAAATTGAGATAATTAATTTAAGATTATTTCTTCCAAATAAAGCAAAAATTGGGATGTTACACCAAGCCCCTCTCCAAGCTCGCACAAAAATTGAGCCGAGCTTGAGCTGCTCGCGAGCCTAGTTTGGCTCATGTGTGTGCGGCCTAGCCATGCAGCCAACCCAGCAGCAATCACCAATGCGGCCATGTGGCGCCCCTAGGCCAAGCCCATCGACTGATCCCTAAGTCCCTAATCTTCAACCGATCCCCTATCCCCCATCCCCAATCTGATTTGGCCACTGTGCATCATCTTGCCCGCCCCCGTCCACCACACCGTTGGCCCTGTCCACTGTCCCATCCACCGCACCACTCGCCCCTCGCACCGGACCTCCCACCGCACCGCTTGCCCACCTCACCATGCCTCCCCCCGCGCACTCGCCCCTCCTACCACCTCCCAGCGGCTGGCTTCTAGAACCTTCAGGAAATGATGGCGTGATGTGGCATGAGGCGTGGCGGTCCAGGCAGAAGGTGCACTACCTCATGGATGTCATGCACCGTTGAGCGCAGCGCCACGCCGCCTACCTCACTCGTTGCCACGATGACCCGCACCAGTACCTCCAGATCTCTGGCATGCGGTGCCGCGTCCACAACCACAAGCGCTCTACCAAGCCACTGAGGACTAGTAGGGATTGTGCGTGCTCACTCTCTGTCCCTCTCGATTTGATTTGATGCGATTTGGTGCTTAGTTGTTGCGGTTGCAGTATGCTGGATTTGGTCGAAGTGGTTGTGGCCATCTGATGGACTGGTAGTTCGCTGTAGTGGATGTCTACTTTGAGCCATGCCGAGCCCCAAGCTGTTGGAAGCTGCCTGCTCCTAGCTCGCAAGGGCTCGTGAGCTGGCTTGAGCCTTTCTTCGAGCCAAGCTGAGCCGCCCTTCTGGCTCGTGCTCAAAACGAGCCAAGCTAAGCTGAGCCACCTGTTGAAATAAGCTTGGGCGAGCTTGGCTCGAGCCGGCTCAGCTCATTTCCACCCTTACTGTCGTTCGATGCGGAGAGAATGGATGGGTGAGATCGAAATCCTAGAAGAGATGCCACAGATCGGTGATGTGATATTATCACAGATGGTTTGGCTTAAAAACCGTCTGTGATGTCATAGACGGTTTTTAATCCAAACCGTTTATAATATCACAGACGGTTCTTAACAAGAAGCATCTATGATAATTATGTATGACAGACGGTTCTAACCATCACTAATAACGTAAACGTTCACGCTTTTAAAACTATCTGTGATAATTATAACACTAATGGTTCTATGAAACCATTTGTGATAAGACGTTTAGTGTAGCCTTTTTTTTTATAGTAGTGAGCTGCTTGCTTGCCATGTCAGTAAGGTCGGCCGGCTGGTTCAGGTGTAAAAGACATACGTGAATACTATTTTGATGGTCCCAACAACTATTTCACAGTGCGCTCATATGTTTCTTAAAGTTAACCTCGTGAATCTCAAACTTTTGCAAACTGCCATTTGTCTTTTGTATGACAGCGAGTGAGATTTAGAGAGAAAGAGATACGTTGAGAAGTTATGTAAAGATACTTAAGTTGAGAAGTTATGTCGTTTAAAATAGTTTCTATAGTGATTTCTATAAATAACTTATATAAACCATTTTAAAAAACACTTTATTTTAAAACCGGTTTCTAAAATCTAGAACGCAAAAGCTATTTGGAGCATGATATTATTGCCCTATGTGCTGTCGCAACGTACAACTTGAAATTCACAGTACGGTTGTTTCTTAATTTCTCTGGAGTTTTTTCTGTTCATCGAAACTGTGGCCAGCTCTAGTGTTAGTATGGAGTATACTGAGACGCAATGTCCACATATTTTTTTTTGCAATTACTAAAAAGATATAGGGCCTGTTTAATATAGTTGCGGCTTATGGCTTTTGGCTGAAATTTTTGAAGTTCAGCTGTTTGCGATAGAGATTACGGAGAAAGATATACTCGTTTGCGATTTTGGTTGATACAAATGTTGTGTTTTTAATGTGTACTATAATTAACTTGTAGATCTTATCTTGAAAAAATTCTTTGTTTAAAATTTAGATACTATAACAAAAACCAAAGCCGCTTTTAGAAACATTAAAGAACGTATCCATATACATCACCATATACGCACACTATACACACAGACACGGAGAAGTACACCTCCTTGGCACAGGTACTGCAACAATGTATGGTGGTTAATTATTAACGCTAGCTGGTGTACGTGTCAGAGACTATTTGTTTCAAAAGCTAACTTTGCCACACTTAAAAGTTATGTAAAATGTGACATGCTATACTTTTTTTTCCCAAATGGTGATGCCCCACCATCAAACCAGAAGGGATTATGGCCTTTTAACTTGTCTACGCACCAACCTATTCCTACAACTCGACCGTACGTTCGTTTAGCGGGAAACTATCACATAATAGATTAATTAACACGCGACACGCGCAAGCAGAGATGGGACTAGAAAGTAGCATGGAAAGGATTGTGGGGAATCATAGGGATAATGATCGTTCCGCCATTGAATACCGGTGTAACACCGATCATTGAACGAGCCAGAGATCACAAAGATTCCATCTTCTATATATGAGCACGATTCCCATGTGGGGACTGCCCTCAACGCCGTCCGGTCATGGCCGCCACGTGGGAATCAATCGCCCCCCGCGATCACAAAGATTCCATCTTCTATATATGAGCACGATTCCCATGTGGGGACTGCCCTCAACGCCGTCCGGTCATGGCCGCCACGTGGGAATCAATCGCCCCCCTATAAGTTTTGTCCACACGGGAAGTGAGAAAATTGATATTATGCCACTCCTTTGGAGTGGCTTCGATAAAATGTCACCCTGTACATGGCAATTGTTAAAATACCACCTAATACATGAATTACTCTATGATTTGCCCTTTTTGGAGTTTTAGCCCCTTTTTTCGTTTTTTTCACCAAAATTCTATTAAAAAATGACCATAGTACCCTTCTGAATTCCACTAAACCAGATCCATCTCAATCTCTTCGATCGTTTCACAGCAGACCGCGAAGGGAGGAGACTCGCAGCGCCGCCGCTCGGTCGTGGGCGCGCGCGCGCGGCACAGACGCCGCCGCCGCCGCCGCCGGCAAGGCCCGCCACCGCCTCCCGCGACGCCGCGCCGCCGCGCGCACACGCACGGGCTTCTCCGCCGCCGCCGCCGCCGCCCGGCGGGCGCCGGCAAGGCCCGCGCCACGGTGCCGCCGCCTTCGCCGGGAGGACCCCGCGCGCCGCTTCGCCGTGGAGGAACCCGCCGCTCGCTCGCCAGGGAGGACCCCGCCGCCGCCCGCACGGGTTCTGCCGCCCGCAAGGTAAGGTTCTGAATTTTTTTAATCTTTTTCATTCCCTTTGGTACTGATTAATTGCATGAAATCCTAATTATGTAGACAATTGGGAGGAGAGAAGCTGGTTGGAACGAATTGACACCATGAGCAAGGACGTGTCCTCAGGGTAAAATCTTCGACCGATATGAGCACATTGTGGTTGCATCGAGTTAGATGGAGCTAACTCGTTTTTTTTGTTGGTTCAATTCGTTTAGGTCGGATTCAGAACAACGGTCTAGAGTAGATGATAAATTGGTTGATTATGCGACAAGTTCAGATTCGGCGGTTTCAGGAGTAGATAAAGAACATCTAGATAGTTGTACAAGTGCACCTTTATTTATTGAGTATGGATCCATTTCAGAAGCAGCGGTTCGAATTGAGCCCAATTCACAGCTAGTTCAAATTGATTGGGATAACTTGGAGATCGAGCAAACACAAGATGATGAGGCAACGATTCAGGTCATGAGTGATGACCAATTATTTGCTCTTTTAGGCTTGAGGGATGAAGATGAACGTGCAAAGAACTCAACGCAAGTTGATAAATCAAATAGTGCTATTGAAACAAGTGGTCCTGCGGTTATTGAGGGCACTGAAGGTGCAGCTCTTCCTGTTGATGATGCAATACCGGGTGAACTTGTGATAAGTTATGACAAGAATAACCCTTGTATGGATCTTGGCAGTAAGTACCCATCAATGAAGGATTTTAGGTTGGCTGTGAGACAGTTTGCAATTAACAAGGAGTTTGATCTTGACATAGTGAAATCTGACCAAAGCAGATTTAGGGTAAAATGTGGAGTTGAGGGGTGTCCGTGGAGTCTTGTTGGGCGTAGGCAGAGCGATAAAACTATAATGGTACTAACCTGATATATACTCTTGACATTACGTAATGGTACTATATGTAGGGTATAATGGTTCTAATTGATTTTATTTATTTGGTATTGCAGTCACGATTCATAATGAAGACCATAATTGTACGTCTACTATGAGGATAAAGACAACTAAAGCTTCGCAGGCCTGGGTTGCTGACAAGGCTATTGATATCCTCAAGACCACTCCTAACATGGGTGCCAAAGAGTTGCAGAAAAGGTTACAGGATGATCACAAGGTAACAATCGGTTATGATCTGACTTGGCATGGTAGGGAGAGAGCTTTGAAAGAATTGTATGGATGTTGGGAAGAAAGTTACCAAATGTTGTATAGGTGGACGGAAGAGGTTCTTAAGAGATCACCTGGTAGTGTTGTGGAAATTGACATCAAAGTAGTTGATGGGAGGGCATACTTTATAGGTTTTTGTGCACTTAGACCTTGCATTGAGGGGTTTGTGGATGGTTGTAGACCATACCTTAGTGTAGATTCCACTTGCACTAAATGGTAGGTGGAATGGACATTTAGCTGCAGCTAAATCAATAGATGGGCATAATTGGATGTATCCAGTTGCATTTGGTTTTATAGACTCGAGACCGAGGACAACGGGTTTGGTTCATGACACGACTCCATAAGGCAATAGGGGATCTAGAACCTCTTGCTATTTGTTCAGATGCATGTAAGGGGTTAGAAAATGCAGTACAGAAGGTGTTTCATCAAGCTGAACAAAGAGAATGCTTTTATCATCTTATGAAAAATTTCCAGAAGAAGTTCCATGGTGACACTTTTGGGAATATGTACCCTGCAGCTAGGGCTTATAGGGAGATGGTGTTCCAAAAGCACATGACCCCTATTATTAATGGAGCTCCTGAAGTTTGGAAATATTTGACAACATATCATAAACTGAAGTGGATGAGGTGTGGCTTCAACGCAGCAATCAAGTGTGACTATATCACAAACAATATTGCTGAAGTTTTCAATAACTGGATTAGTGGTATCAAGGACTTGCCTGTTGTTGATCTAGCTGATAAGATAAGGGAAATGATAATGGTTCTATGGGATAAGAGGAGGATTGGAGAAAGGCTATATGGTCGAATCCTTCCCGCTGTAATGCACCAACTAAAGGCAAGGACCAGAGGATTAGGACATTTGAAGGTTGTAACAGCGAGCTTACATACCGCAGAGGTGTGGGACAATGGCAAGGATTTTGGTAGGCATGTTGTTGCAGCCACGGCGAAGACATGCACATGTGAGGAGTGGCAGCACACCGGGCAGCCTTGTGGGCATGCATTGGCTTTTTTAACAACTCAAAAGAATGTGAACTTAGAAGAATATGTTGACGAGTGTTACTCTATAGACAAATTCAAGGCTGCATACAAGAGAGAGATACCAGCAATGTCCGACAAGTCACAATGGCCAGAAGTGGAATTGCCTTTCGATGTGGGTGCACCACTAGGCAAGAGGAGTGTGGGGAGACAGAGGAAATTGACACTACTACAAAAGAGGCTATACTAGACGGCTACATCACAGACGGTTTGACAAAACCGTCTATGATTGACACTAACACAAACGGTTTTAATTTGGACACCGTCTGTGTTAGTGGTCGAGTATCACAGACGGTCCTTACCAATGAACCGTCAGTGATACTTTAATATCACAGCGGTTTAAAATAAAAACCGTCGTGATAATCTGAAATATCACGACGGTTTTTATTAAAACCGTCGTGTTGTGTAGACTATCACAGCCGATTGTTGTTAAGAACCGTGCAGGAATGTTCATGACGGTTTTTACAAGAACCGGTTGTGATGTCCCTTTGTCTGTCATATTCTAGATCGAGGTTAATATATAAGTACACATTGCTTCTAATAACTTAACTACGTAACTCACGAGACAAGAGGTCACAAATTAAAGGCAAATTTATTAATTTCAATTAGAGGGAAATTCATTACATAAGTCACACAGTAAAGAGTTTCCCAGTTGTAATCTTTTGGGCTTCGTGCGCTTCTTCTTCGACTTTGGGACTTGGAGGATCACCGCTGAATTCTCGAACATTGTTAAGATTGCCCTTGTCCTCTGCACTTCCTCGTGCGGCTGGGCAAATGATCAGCAGACATCCATCATGTCGTGCGGGATAGCATTAAAACATTCCTCACAATCTGCCGTTTCGCATGAGCGGCAAGGCTATCCATCGACCATGCAATGCGAGTAGAGCTTCTTCCGCATTGCGCACATTGTGGAGAAGAACCGGGTGAGAGCTGTTTCCCTTTCTTGGCGGCGGCGAGACGCCTCCGTCGGCGGCGGAGGATCAGTCAAGCCGACGGATGCAAGAAAGTCGGGAAGGAGAGCGAGGCGGGTGCGGAGAAGCGCTCGGATGCAAATTGCTGGCCGCTGTGTAAGGTTCGGCCGAACAATTCGTGATGAGCAGATGAGAGGAAGGAGATGATCACAAGAATAGTAGAAGGTGCCATATTATGCGTGCGTAGAAGAGACTGGATTAGGCGCGCAATTTAACCTTTAGCATGAGCGGTTCGTATACCCAAACATTAATGATATAGATGCTTCGTATAATGATCGAGAGCGTTAATTAGGCGATCGAAACCCGGCGTTACGCAATCGAAACACGGCGTTACGCAATCGAAACACGCGCGGCGTTCGGCAATAGAAACACGCGGCGTTATGAATGACGGTTTCGCGGCAACCGTCGTGATATTTTCATAGACGGTTACTAACCGTCGCGAACTTTCGCGACGGTTCTTATACGGACCGTCTATACCAATCGAGATAACACAGGCGGGTCTGTTAAGAATGCGTGTGAAAAGCTAGATAACACGTGAGCGGTTCTGTTAAGAACCGTCTGTAATAATCCCATGTCACTGATAATTGGTGTGTAATAATCACATGTCACCAATAATTGGCGTATACACAGGATTTCGATCTCACCCGTCTATTCTCTCCACATCGAATGGCTGGCACCAGTTCCTCCCACGGCCAGGCCCTTATTAATAACTCCCTATCAACCTTTCCACCGGTACTAGTCACGCGTGAGTTCATCCACTAGCTAACTTCCTGCATGCATCTCCCCTCCGCTGTGAGCTAGCACCTCCATCGCGGCACGACCGGTTCATACTAAACAACACACTCTTGCCGTAAGTGTGTCTTGTTTAGTGTGAACCGTCGTGCCACGAAGGGTTTGTTAGCTTGTTATCCTGTAATAGATCGATCTGAATGTGTTGTTGAGTTTTTGTGCTTGTCTCTGTATTTGCATGTTCCTCGACCAGCTCAACCAAGAATCTTGAAATGTCTTTTCTTTGCACTATTGTAATAAAATTGCCTTGAATTTTGTCGGGAAAGATGAACTGTTTCGTCAGGGCATGACTGCCAACTCGAAGCATATATAGCATAGCATTCGAGGCACATCCGAGGGCTGCGTTGTGTCTTGAGGAATGCCAAGAGCTGGTCTTGGATGTGGTAGCCTGCTGGTCTTCGATGTGGCGGCCACATCTCAAGACCAGCTCTGGCATTCCTCAAGACACAAGCGGCGAGCCTCGGATGTGCCTCTCAATGCTATGCTATATATGCTTCGAGTTGGCGATCATGCCTCAAGAAACATTCATCCTGTAACTATCACGAGCGGTTTGTAATGTAAACCGTGCGTGAAGGACTATCACGACGGTTCTATACACGGCGCTGCGTGATACGCATAAATCATAGGCGGTTGATATTTAGAACCGTGCGCGATATTATGTACATCACGAGCGGTTCGTGTTACGAACCGTGCGTGATAATGAACTATCGCGACGGTTATTGATGCGAACCGTCTATGATGGCGAAATCACTGAACCGTTTGTAGTTGGAACCGTGCGTGATATTCTCGCGTAGTATTAATTACTTGGCGTACTTGTTTGAAGGATGTCGACACCGATCTATCTTCATTGCGCTGCATCGGTGGAGCAAGCGGCGGCTTTAGGGAGTTGGGGTGAAAAATATCACCGTCTTCTTATTGATCGATCGAGGTTAGCATACTCAATTACTTAACATTCTTAGTGATCGATCGAGATTAGTATTCAATTACTTAACATTCTTAGTGATCTGATCGGAGGTTAGTAGTAGAGGTAATAATCATTTTGACACCCATTTTTCACTTGTGTAGCGTAGATGGACCAAAGCTGGATGTATATTGAGAACCGTGTGAGTGAAGAGTACATTCTTGGCGTGTGCGCCTTTAGAAGGGCGGCCGAAATGGATATGTTGAAGAAGGGGATGAAATATATGTATTGCCCATGTATTGATTGTGATAATCTCAAGATGTTTAGCAACTCGGTGCAGATTGAAGCTCACTTGATTGAAGGGTTTGAAAAGGGTACAAATGTTGGACCGATCCACGGTGAAGAGAAGAGTACACAAGAAGGTAGTTATGACATAGTCGAGGAGGCAACGATATGCGGTTGTGGACTGTTCTTTCGATCATGAGGAAAGGTCGCAGGATGACAATGTGGATCATGAGGATAGGTCGCAGGATGACAATCTGGATCATGAGGATAGGTCGCAGGATGATAATCTGGATCAGATGTTACGTGATGCGAAGGAACTATAGTGAGAGAGAGTTTGGTAAATTCGAGGGCTTGATGGAGGACTCGGAGAAACCTTTGTTCCCGGGCTGCAAGCCGCAATACACGAGGTTGTCATCAGTTCTAGAACTGCTAAAATTGAAGGCAAGCAATGGTTGGTCCGACAAGAGTTTCACGGCATTATTAGGTCTCTAGTGGACATGCTTCCAACGGAAATGTGTTGCGAGAACCACCTACCAAGCCAAGAAGATTCTTTGTCCATTAGGAATGGAAGTAGAAAGAATACATGCATGTCGGAATGATTGTATCTGTCATCGTAAAGAGTATGCTAGCTTACATGTTTGTCCGGTGTGCAAAGCATCCCGATACAAGCGTAAAAATGACTCGATGATGGGAAGGGCATCGAGGTGAAGCAAGGACCTCTGCTAAGGTGATGTGGTATCTTCTGTAATCCCCGTTTGAAGCGTTTATTTGCAAACCGCAAGGATGCAAGATTGATGCGTTGGCGCTGCGGCGGCGTAAGAAAGACGGAATGATAAGACATGTTGCTGATTACGCGGTGTAGGAACATCGATAGGATGTTTGTAGATTTCGGTGTGGAACCAGAAATATAAGGTTTGGGTTGAGTACGAGATGGAATGAATCCTTTTGGTAACATGAGCGATCGACATAGCACTGGCCCGTGACTCGTGCATGTACAACCTTCCTCCTTGGCTGTGTATGAAGCGGAAATATATTTTGATGTCACTACTTATCCAAGGGCCAAAGCAACCTGGCAACGATATTGATGTGTTCCTAGCCCCATTGGTGGAAGATCTTGCAACACTGTGGAATGAAGGGGTACATGTATGGGATGCGGACAAACGAGAGAACTTCACTCTACGGGCCATGTTGTTCTGCACCATTAATGATTTTCCTGCACTTGGTAACCTGTCAGGGTTTAGTATAAAAGGAGCCAAAGCGTGTCCGCACTGCTTAGATTATACGGAGAGTGTGTGGTTGAACAACTCCCGAAAAACTGTGTACATGCGTCACCGTAGGTTCCTTCCAAAGTATCACCCATACCGCAAGATGAAGAAACAATTTGACGGAAAAAAGAGGATGACTCAGTACCAAGACCTTTTAGCGGGAAAGAGGTGTATGATATGGTCAAGGATATAAATGTTGTGTTTGGAAAGGGACGTAAATTGAGGAAGAACATGTGGAAAAAGAGGTCAATATTTTGGGACTTGCCTTATTGGGAGCACTTAGAAGTTCGCAATTGCATCGATGTCATGCACGTAGAGAAGAATGTATGTGACAGTTTGATTGGTCTCTTACTGAACATTCCTGACAAAACAAAGGATGGTGTTAACGCAAGGCGTGACTTGGTCGCTATGAACATCAGGACCGAGTTAGCACCGATAGAGACCGATAAAGGCCGGACGTACCTTCCCTCAGCATGTTACACTCTGTCTAAGTCCGAGAGAATTGAATTGTGCCAGTCCTTAAATGGTGTGAAAGTTCCATCCGGTCACTCGACAAGCATGAAGAAACTTGTTTCCATGGAACATTTGAAATTAATTGGCATGAAGTCTCACGACTGTCATGTGCTAATGACTCAAATGCTACCTGTTACAATTAGAAGTATTTTGCCGAACAAGGTTCGAGTGACAATCATAAGGCTATGTTATTTCTTCAACGCAATTGCTCAGAAGGTTATTGATCCGGATGGACTAGATGCTCTGCAAACCGAGGTGGTGACAACTCTATGTCATCTAGAGATGTATTTCCCTTCATCATTTTTTGATATCATGGTCCATCTCATTGTCCACCTTGTGAAAGAGATAAAAATATGTTGCCCCGTATTTCTACGTCATATGTACCCTTTCGAGAGGTACATGAGAATTCTGAAGTCCTATGTACGCAATCGATCTCGACCGGAGGGTAGCATCATCGAAGGTTATACAACGAAGAGGTCATTGAATTGCATCGGCTACATGGCTCAGGTAGAGCCGATAGGTGTACCTCTATCTCGTCACGAGGGGAGGCTAGAGGGTATCGGGACTATCGGGAGGAAAGCAATAACTCCGGATCAAAATACGTATACTCAAGCCCATTTCATGGTTTTACAACACATGACTGAAGTGACCCCATATATTGAAGAGCACAAGGACATGCTACGTCGGAGAATGCGAGCGGTCGAAGTTTGGACCACGAGACAACACAACCGTCAGTTCAACGAATGGTTCAAGGCGCAATTGACTAGGAGGTCGTCAAGTGAAACACTACAATGGTTGGCAAAAGGGCCAAAATTTACAATTGTGACATGGCAAGCATACGACATTAATGGCTACACATTTTATACAACAGATCAAGATAGAAAGAGCACGGTCACGAGAACTCGGTGTCGCATAGATGCCTATGATGCGCACGGCAGTACCGCTGGCCCAAGCTCGTACTACGGGCTTGTAGAGGAGATTTGGGAGCTTGACTACGTAATTTTCAAAATTCCTCTATTTCGGTGCCGTTGGGTCCAACTTCCACGGGGTGTAAAGGTTGACAAGTACGGCGTCACTACCGTGGACCTCGAATGTGTAGGATACAAAGATGAACCATTCGTACTCGCGAGGCAAGTTGTTCAAGTATTTTATGTAACCGACCCGGCAAATAAGAAGCGCCATGTAGTTCTTCAGGGAAAAAGAAGGATTGTCGGGGTTGAGAATGTTGTGGATGAGGAAGAGTACAATCAATTTGATGATTTGCCTCCATTCGGACAAGGCATTAGGCTCGAGGAAGAACAAGGCGATGAACCAAGCTATATGCGTGTCGATCATCGTGAAGGGCTTTATTTGAAATGATATAGCCAAAGTGTAATAAATGATATTGGTTATGCTTGTGTTTTTCATAAATGTATGTATGTTCCATTGTAATTGTAAAATGACTAAGGAACTAAGAAATAGTTATATCTATGGTTATGCTTGTGTTTTTCATAAATGTATCTATGTTCCATTGTAATTGTAAAATGACATAGGAACCTAGCTAGCTACCGGTATTTATAATGAAATATCACACGCGGTTTATCAAAAGAAACCGTCTGTGATAAAACATCACAGACGGTTCTATAGATATAACCGTCTGTGATAATATAAATATCACAGACGGTTATATATATAGAACCGTCTGTGATAATATTGATATCACAGACGGTTATATTGATAGAACCGTCTGTGATAAGTGCATATCACAGGCGGTTATATTGATAGAACCGTCTGTGATAGCTCATCTTTAAATACCCGCAGCTAGGTCTGCGGAGTCCGCTCTGGCGCAGTCTCTTGTCTCCACCCTGCAGCGCCCCTGCTAGCTAGGTTTTGCTCCCTCCCGACGCCGCCGGTCCCTCCCGATGCCGCCGCGGTCCTCTCGACGCCGCTCCCTCCCGACGCCGTTCCCTCCCGACGCTGCTCCTCCGATGCCGCTCCTCCAGCGCCGCCGATCCCTCCCGCGCCGGTCCCTCCCGACGCCGCCGCTCCTTCCCGCGACGCTCCCTCCCGCGCCGCGGTCACTCCAGCGCCGCTTATTTTATGTTATATACTTCACATGAATTTTATGTTATATGCTTCACATGTTATATGCTTCACATGAATTTTATGTTATATGCTCCACATGAATTTTATGTTATATGCTTCACATGTTATATGCTTCACATGAATTTTATGTTATATGCTTCACATGAATTTTATGTTATATGCTTCATATGAATTTTATGTTATATGCTTCACATGTTATATGCTCAACATGTTAGCTTTATGATATATGCTTCACATGTATTTTATGTAGCATATAATATATCTGCAGTGTTTAGCTCACTGTAGGCACTTCATAGAACCTTGTAACAATAATATATCTGCACTTGTTAGCTGCAAGGTCTATTTAGAAGGCCCATAGCTCACATTGCAATTAGTTAATCGTTAGAACTTTGTCAAAGAGCATAAAGCAAGTGACACACTCCGGTGTATCTTGTTCAATGAACTTGATGCCTTGGTTTGTGTCACTTGATTCATAGAACTTTGACAAGTGGGTCCATAGCTCACTGCGATTAGTTTTTCTTAGAAGAGAGATGGCGTCCACACGGTCTTCGTCGTCGTCATCCGGGTCTCACGCTCCCAAGATTGCGAAAAGTAAGCGTGGCCAAGGAGTATCGAAAGGCCGAGGGCGAATGACCATCACGGTGGTCTCTCGAATGGGACTCCTCTGCGGAACCGCCGAAAGCAGCGTCATCATTTCGGACTACTGCGGGATAATTGGAAGGCAACGGGTCCCCATCACCATAGCAAGCTGGAAAGATTTGACAAAGGATCACAAAAATCAGCTATGGGAGGAACTTACAAATTCCTTGAGTTCCCAGCGAAGCACGGGGACTCGTGCAGCGGCGCTCCTCGCGATGGGAAAAGCATGGAAGAATTTTAAGAGCATTCTTGTGACGAAATGCGTGGCGAGGATGTCACGCCCTTCACGAAGTATCCTTTCGTGTCGCGGAAACATGGGAGGCCTTTGTGCGAGATGAAGACGGCGCTGAATTTGTACAACAAAGTGCGGCGCACAAGGATCTCGATCACAAAACACGCACCCTCACGGACTCGGCACTGCTGAGTGCGCGGGTAAAATCCGCAATGGAGGATGCGAGGATGAGGTCGCAATCCGATCGGAGGCCTCTCCGCCATTTGCCGGGATCGCAAACGAGTGCGCTCGAACTGGTTAAGAGCGAGGTCATCAACCACATCTTCGGGTGTCTCTTTCAAAAATCCCGCAGATGAGGAAGTGTCCCAACGCATGGTAAAATATGTTAAACAACATAGTTGTTAACACCTCTTGAACTTCATGGGTTCAAAAATAACATGATTAATTGCCTCTTGCAGCAATCATTGACTACCGAATCTTCTCGTGGCTCCTTTGAAGAATATAGGGAGATAGATTTACTATCACAAGCCTTGGGAAACAAGGAGCACCCAGGTCACACACGAGGCATGGGGGTTTATGTACCTTGGAGGCAAGGATTTCCAGATTACTCCGAGACATATAGGAGTAGGAAGAGATCCAAGGCGTCTGCGGCGAACAAATAAAGCAGGAGCTTCGTGCTCAACTTGAGGAACAACTATCGCCTCACTTCAAGAGCGATGCCTCACCGAGGAGAGATAGATTCGTTGCGGGAAGAAGCGAGACAAGTCCGCAACCATTCGCAACCCACTCCTAGTACTGCGGTACCCAGTCCCCCTCAACGTCGCAGTAGCTGCGCGTCCACACCAATTTCTGAACATAGCGACAACCACATACGTATTGATGACATTCAGGTAATGTACCTCTTTAGAATGGTACATAGATCTCTCTGGTGGACGCCTTAACTCAGCTCTTGTATCGTTATGTAGGAGCCCATCCCTTGCAGCCTCAGAGTCAGGCTTGTTGGCTCTATTCCCGTTGACGTTGGCGCGGCATGGTGTATCCATTGCTGCCGGGGGCGGTGCACGGTGTACAAGTAGACACCGGTTTCATAAAGGTCGGTGGACATGATTAATGATATTTTAAGTCCGTCCCTCTTGAGAAGCCCCCAAGCGAAGAGATTAAGACATTAGGGATGCCGTCCACACATTCATTGATGGCCCAAGAGGACATCGTCCTCGACATGTCCGTGCCACAATCTTCACATCCGGTGGCCCAAGAGGGCGTCGCCTGGACTGGCACATCGGCTCGGTGGCTCCACCTCCACCTCCAAATCCAGTAAAGTGCATTGCGTCGGCTCCGCCGAGACGCCACCGAGAACATATCATAAGCGAGGCTCCAAGGCCTCCAAGGCTCATGCGAAGAAAATTAAGCGGGTCCCGTGCCATGGAAGTTTATTCTAGGAGTGTCGTTGGTGCCGATTCACAATTACGCCAACTTGGTATGATTTGCAATACATTGCATGCCCGGTACATGGAGAAGTCCAACATGAAGCCAAACCGCAGAGTGCATTCACTGTGAAATATAACGAGACGCATTTCCTCCATGACTTGGGCTACATCGTCGTGACATTCAAGATTTATTCTTACTATTCAATCTCGGCGAACTCGGCGCCTCACTTCTACGATCTTTGGACCTTGTAAGTGTATCTTGTACAATGAAGTTCTACATTCACGTTATACGGATAAATGTCATTACTCTTTCTTTATGTATAGATACATGATCCAACAAGCCCGGAAATCGCGACGCCGGTGGGTTTCTCGACCCTCACTTGGTCTCCGAGCAATCTATCAACGCAGATGCATCCTTCGTGGAAGGTTACATAACGAGGGGATTGATTGCTCACACCGACAAGGAGTGCGTCATGGTACCCTTCAACCAAGGGTAAGTGCTTCACTAGTTGCCACACATATGTTTCATTTGTACTTTACATGCAGCATGAACTTAGGATTAATCAACGTGGCGACACATATGACTAGGAATCACTGGATTTTGATTGTGATTGTACCAAAGTGGAGCAAGGTAATATACCTTGATTCCCTCCTTAGGAGCAACCACGACTTGATCGTGTGCAAGAAAATATAATGAGTAAACTTATTTCCTCCATACATAACTCTATTGTAATATTTCTTTTGTTTGCCACGGCCGAGCCTAAGTTTTTGAATCACGTGAGGCGTTTGCGAATATGTTGCCCAAGGAGGAACACACGACAAATCCGGTGACACGCTACGACACAACACGCGATTTCGGTACCGCTACAACACAATAATCCTATATCATACTTTGTAATAATGCCTCTAGAATTGACAATACCGATGTATGTAATTCTATTTTTGCGATGCCACCAGCAGCTACGAGGCAACGTATGTGGATTCTCGTTTGCCGCCATATGATGGAAATCATGGGTACTAAGATCAATGATCCGAGGTTTGTCGAGTCCTTCCAATAATTATTATTTTTGATTATATTACACACACATGCTAATTAATGACTTAACATTGCTCCTAGCGGCAATGGTGAACTTCGACGGAAGTGCATATGATCTTGACAATCTAAATCGATATTCGTGCAATCATCTCCCAATTCTTGCTAGCAGAGGTCATAAATAAGAGGAGAGTTCCACGCCGCGATGATGATAATTAGATGTTGAAACATTGGATTCAACTGTACAAATCAAACAATTCCTTCAATTGAATACATTTGTCGATTTTGTGTAACAATTTTCATTCTATATATGTGATATTGTTACATTCATCGTGTATCGAATTTTGTTGTAATTTACTATGAGTTGCAATTAACTTATATCATCATTTATCGTAATCGCTTGCTTTGAGAGGGCATGGCTAGCATATCCGAGGCTAGCCAAGAAACAGCATATAAAATGGATGATGCACTTGGTATCACGAGCGGTTCATTGTTAAAAACCGTCGTGATACCATATCACTGACGGTTTCAAAGAGTGCCGTATGTGGTGTGGCGCTATCACGACGGCTTTACTACGGCCGTGCGTGATATACACAATATCACGAGCGGTTAGTAATACAAACCGTGCAGTGATAGGCGCAGTATCATAGGCGGTTTTTATAAACAACCGTCGGTGATACTCGCCTATCCTGACGATTAGTAATCAAGACAAATGCGTGATATACGAATATCGCGAGCGGTTTGTACAAACCGTGCGTGATATTCTGTATATCACGAGCGGTCTTGATTACTAACCGTCTGTGATAGGCGCAGTATCACCGACGGTTGTTTATAAAAACCGCTCGTGATACTCGCCTATCCGCAAACGATTAGTAATCAAGACCGTCAGTAATGTTTTATCACGAGGCGGCTCGAGAACCGTGCGTGATAACCACCAACTATCACTAACACCTAAACATCGGCGGTTCGGGAACCGCTGCGTGATGACTATTCGAACAAATCGTGATAGGGCATGCAGTAGTAAAGTGTGAGGATTAAAGGATGTCTTGAGACCGGTGGCAAGAGTAGTGCAAAAATGGCGACAAGAAAAAGAAAATGGTTAGAGGACCGATTACATGCAAAAGATGTGGTGAGAAGGGTCATAGGCAAGCTAGCTACAAATGTCCATTGAATGGTACCAAAAAAGGTAACATTTTTATCTCTATCGACCTTTTAATTTTTCATTGTTGTTATTTATTAATCCTTTGCGTATGCTTATTTGTAGGAAAAGGAAGTCTAGAAAGAATAACACAAAGTACCCACAGAACCTTCTCGCCAATAAGGACAATGACACAGGATACAATAATGCAGAAAGCAGGGAATGGTGACAAGAAGGTAAGTAAATTGTTTGTGTGTGGATTATATAACTATATTGTTGTCTGTGAGTAACTTAGTTATGTCCTTATTTGTGCTGAGCGCCTTGCAATCTTGTTAGGAGACAAGACATCTACCACTTTGGAGGAGGAGGAGGCACTATGGGAGAAAGGGCTTGTGGAGGAATAGGAGACACTTTGGGAGCAAGTAGCTCTTCTATCCCCAAGAAGAAAAAAATGACTCCTAAGAAAAAGAAGACATGATCTATCTCCTGTAGCTATCTAAAAACCAAATGAGATGTGACCTCAATGTTTTGTGGACTCATTTTGTACTGAGATGTGAACAAAGCTTCTGGCCTTATATCAGTAGATATATATCTTTTCTCTACACAGACATCCACTGATGTTATTTCTGTCATGGATGAAATTGGATCCTCCAATTGTTTGGCTAATTGTGTGGATCATTCTATTCCAAGGCAAGGGTTTGTTATGATTTGTCAGAAGTGCTTTTTCTCTCCATATTGTGATTATGTGATTACATGTAAAGTTAATACTTCATCCATTGTTTGTCTATTTTAGTCCGTAATCACAATACTTGTAATGAGATTACACTCCTGTAAAACAAAAATTGGATGTTTTACTTCGTATTTTGATACCTATTATGATTGTGATGACAAATTCGAACCAAACACCACCTTGCAATCTTTGCGTTGATGATTAGTGTACCAACATATTGGATAAGTTCATTTCAAGTCAACATTTGTATGAGAATAGGAGAAGAATCAGTTCAGACCATAACTGGTTAAACTTAGCTTTGTTGGAACTGTTCAATAAAGAAACAACTCCAGCACAACACAACTTTTGGGGTTTAGCTTTCTATATGCTCTGGAATCATAGGAATCATCTTTGCAAACAGAAGAGTGACATCTAGTCAGTTCCAGAAAAATATCAGATCGATGGTTTGCTGGCTCAATTTTGAATTGAAAGATGGTTCCTGAATTCTGACTGTTACCACCAGTTACAATTGTTTCCAGCCTAATATTGACAAGAAACATAAATCTATGTTTCCAGCCTAATATTGACAAGAAACATATTCCAGGGTGGGTGAATACTTCAAGCAAAAGAACATTCAGACAATACTCCTTAGTATCCACAATCTGAAATGCTTCTTGCACAATCTATTTCATCCAAGTGAAATGCTTCTTACTGCAGAAATGTGTTCCTTCAAGTTCTATTTCATCCATAACATTTACATTACATTGCAACTTCATTGCACAATGATATCTCTTGCAGAAATGTGTTCCTTCAAGTATCCAAAACTAAACAGAATACCCTGAACTATTACATTGCAACTTCATTGCACAATGATATCTCTTGCAGAATACCCAGTTCTTCAGCATTGCACTGCACCATTTTTGTACTGCGGCAGCGCGGCACGAGTCTCGCGGCGGGTCCTCCCCGGCGGCGGCGGCGGCACCCGTGGCGGCGGGCCTTGCCGGCGGCCCGTGCCGGCGGGGCGGGGCGGCGGTGGCGGAGAAGCCCGTGCGTGTGCGGCGGCGGCCCGGGCGTGCGGGAGGTGGTGGCGGGCCTTGCCGGCGCGGCGGCGGCCCACGACCGGGAGCGGCGGCGCCTGCGAGTCTCCTCCCTTCGCGGTCTGCTGTGAAACGATCGAAGAGATTGAGATGGATCTGGTTTAGTGGAATTCAGAAGGGTACTATGGTCATTTTTTAATAGAATTTTGGTGAAAAAAAACAAAAAAAGAAAAAAAGGGGCTAAAACTCCAAAAAGGGCAAATCATAGAGTAATTCATGTATTAGGTGACATTTTAACAATTGCCATGTACATGGTGGTATTTTATCGAAGCCACTCCAAAGGAGTGGCATAATATCAATTTTCTCCACGGGAAGTAGGGCTGGGTCTGTTCTTTAAATCAAAAGCTGGTGGCTTTTAGTTTTTGCTATAGTATCTAATTTTGAAACGGGGTATTTTTCAAGACGGGGTCTACAAGTTAAATGGTCTATACGTTAAAAGCCCAATATCTGTACCAACCAAAATCGCAAGTGAATATTTGTCTCTCCGTAATCTGCACCGTAAATAACTAAAATTCAAAAATTTCAGTTAAAAGCCATAAGCCGCAGCCGAAAAGAACAGGCCCACACCTCTGCACCTTTGACACCACCTCTTTGCTACTAATTAAATATTGGCATAATTTTAAGAGAAAACTTATATATATATATATATATTCTTTTTTACTTTTGAAATCGGCTTTTAGTTTTTGCTATAGTACCTAACTTTCAAACGAAGTATTTTTTTAAGACGAGATCTATAAGTTAATTGTAGCACATGTTAAAAACCCAACATCTGTACTATCCAAAATCACAAGCAAGTATTTATCTCCATAATCTCTATTATAAATAGCTAAAATTTAAAAAATTCAGCCAAAATCTATAATTTATAGCCATAAAAAATAGGCCTATATTTTTCTCCAGCTGAAACACACACGTGTTGAAACAAGATGGAACACATGTTCTTTGTTGTGCCACAACTGTCTAGCACATTTTCTTGTTGTTTCTTCTATTATTCTCCTTTTGTTTCGAATAGACTACTTACAAAGTACATATAAAGAGTGGTGAGTGCTCAACTAAGGTCCTGTTTGGATCCCTTGACTAATTTTTAGTCACCTAAAGTTTAGGTCTAGTCCATCCAAACAGATGAACTAATACCTGGACTAATTTTTAGTTCATCCTCAACTAGCTATTAGTTCATTAGTTGGCAAATGTGGACTAATTGTGGACTAAAAGGTGGTACCAAACAGCAAAAGATGAAAATACCCCCGCTACCCTTTCTCCACTACTCCACATGCAACACACTAACAAATATAGGGGTATAAATGTCTTTGCCTATGAAAGTCACCACCTTTTAGTCCATGTATCCAAACAGCACTTGACTAATTTTTAATCACTTAATTTTTAGTCCACCAACTAGTAAACTAATAATTAGTTCTAGGCGATCCAAACAGGCCCTAACTCGATCCGCAATACATGCCATGCAACCTGAACTGACGCTACTAGTCAACCTGCACCTTGACTTAAAATCTACTACCATGCAGCACTTCAACTAACCATACATGTAGCTGCGCGATTAACTCAACTAACCACTACAATGTTCAGTTACTCTACGCGTGCTCACAGCTAACATATGCACCATCTCGACTAGGAATTTTTTGTACGGATAATCCATTTTTTATTCGAAATTACATAAATATACCCGCGGGAAATTTTTTTTTGCAAAAATAGGCTCCAGTCGCCTAATGGTTGGGCGACTGGAGACTTTCGCCCAACCAGACCGCGACACAATATATCTCATTGCCGATGAGAGCGGCGCATTAAGTCGCTCTTCCGTTCGCGACTTAAGGGTAGTCGCCACCCGTTAGCGACTAGCATGCGATCGCCATCCGTTAAGCGATTGCATGTAGCCCCGTGATTGTTTTTGTGAATTTTGTAACGTTGAACCGGTAAAAAATACGGTGAAGTTGTAATAAAAGTTTATGTTCATTGTATATTGTAGGTATGTAAAAAGTTTTTAAAATTTTTTTTATGAAAGATTGAGTAGAAGACGATCGATACATACACTGTTAAGTGAGATAGTTTATGTGCGGAGAGAGATGATAGACTATGTAAATTTAAATAAACTTCATAATATAACTGAGAGTAACATGCCGCATGTTTTTTCATTACATGCATAACATATATAGCATCTGCAACACGCCTCACTGGTCACCTGGTGTGCCCCGTCACCGCGCCGCGTCCTCCCATACTGACCTCGGTTGGCCCTTCTCGGTCTGCGGGTTAGGACGATCCGAAAAGTAAAGCAGCGGGAGGGTGTTTATCCGCGCCTGCGCTGGTGGAGTCAGTGCACCTCTGGTGTGTGCCCTCCGGTGCCGGGAGGGCATGCGCGAGAGAACCTCGGTGCTACGTCGAGAACTGCCCGCCACTCGCGAAAAATCGGTCCACATCGTCCGGGCACGGGAGACGCCGTCTTCTTTGGTAAGTACGCAATATTAATATCGTTAGTTCGTTGCATGTCGTCTTCGGATAAACACGATATAAGACCCTCTGCGTACCGTCAGTGGCGCCATGGAGGCGTACACCTGCGTGGGAAGACAGGGTGTGCGAGGAGGCGTGAAGTGAACCGGTGTAGGAGGCCCCGCCAGCTGAACCCCGGCTGCTCCGGGTGAGGCGGTGGAGGGCGTGTCACGTCGGTGCACGGTGTAGTGCCACGCTGGTCGGGTGGCATCGGTGGACGAGCGAGCGGAGCGGTGGGCGTGGAGACCGCCGGTAGCCTCGTGCAGGACAGTAGGCTAACAATACGTCTACACCCCTCGTGCATCCGACGCGCAAAGCTGACGCCCTCCTCATGGGTCAGCTGCCCACCACTGGTGAGCCTCTCAAGTACTGTGCCGGAGTCGGCACATAGGGCAGAACCGACGTCAGCCTGGACACAAAGACATGAAATGGTCGATTATCGAAACGACATTACCATTCGGGAATCTTTGAAATGACATGTAACGTACCGCGAGGTGAGCGTCGCGCGCGAAGTGCGCGGGGTACGTGTCCGTCGGAGCGGTGACATGTGTGGCAGACGGGTCTACCACATATACGAGCACGATGCGGTGCGTGGTGGTACCGGCGAAGGTACTCGCGTACTCCGTCGTCGTGCAGGCGGTCCTCCTCCACAAGCGATCACTCACCCGTGCGCGTGCGCGAAGTGATGGTCCGTGATACAGAACCGGTGCCGTGAGCCGAACTACCGCATCACCCGCTGGGGTGCGTAGTCCTCCACGTAGATGAGGTACACGAGCTTCCGGCGGGTGAGCCAGAAAGCCCTGTCACGCCAGCAAAGTGAGGACAGACCGGCAGGAGCACGGGCTCGCTGCTGCCGTATCGTATCGTCGGCTCCAGCCGCACGTCGTCGGATGTGATGCGGTCGAGCTGCTCCACAAAGACCGATGCGCCGCGTGACACGCACGCGGCGCGAATGTACTGCAAGAAAGACAAGTTGCTTAGATTGACGATCGTCAGGAAGAAAGAAATAGTAGACTGTGATAACATTTACTCAACAACGGCACCAGATAGAACCCATCGTCGGCCGGTCGACGTCTCCCCCTCCCCCTGGATACATCTCGGGCCCGTACGGACCCATGTCGTCGAAGACAGTCGTCCGGCGCTTAAGCGCTCGAGCGACCACAAGCTGCGAGAGAAGGGGACAGCCGTGAGGATCGAGTTTGCCTTGATCCTCGTGCACGCATCGCCGGTAGCGCGATGCGTCGCGGCAAATACGACCGATCCCGGTGACTGGTGGGGCTCGCCGTCGGCGATCGCCCTCGCATAGCGATGAGGCGCATCCACCGAGTTGCCGTGGCTGGTGGTGAAAAGCACCCAACCAAACAACCACAAGACGTCGCCTCCAGTGCGCGAGACACGGTGATCGTGCGCTGCGGAACCATGCGCTCCACTGAATGCAAAAAGTTGTTATTAGTACGTAATACCACAAATAAGAGCTTGAAGACACGATCGATTTTATATACCACGCGTGCGTGATCTATCGAGCCACCTCGGTGTCGGCCCATGGGTGCGCTCCTCTCGAACACGTGGTGGTCATCGGCGGTGGAGCGACACCACGGAATCGGCGGCGGTCGGGCGCGCCGCTGGGCGGGCCTCGGTAGGAAGGTAGCGTCTCCGCGATCGGAAGCCCAAGGAGCAGGGACACATCCCGCAAGGTCGGCATCATCTCCCGAATGGGAGGTGGAAAGTGTGCGTCTCGGGCATAGCGGTCCACCAAAGCCGTCGGCGAGGAGCGGTCGAGCGGAAAGCGTCGTGATCGCTCCCGCCGCCTCGTCCCGCCCTCGTCCCGCCCGGTGCGGCGCCTCCATCCTCATCCGTGGCCTGCACCATCCGGGCAAGAGGAGTAGCCCGACATCCGCACCGCAAACAAAGTGAAGGTCAAGACGGAACGAACTTACGGTCGCACTAAACGCCGGAGTAGTGCAAACACGGCGGTCAACGAGGGTCGAGTCCCGTGCCACGCGAGGTGTGCGTGTCGGGCCACTCCACCGAGGCGGGTCGTCCGTGCTCCCGGTGGCGGGACTAGGCGGAAGCGCGATGAGAGCGATCCACGTGCTCGTCCAACGGTACAACCGCCACTCCGAGTCACGTCGGCCACGAGTCATACGGAAAATTTGTACAATAATTTCAACATTCAATGTTCTACATCTAAATTTGTATAAAATTGCAACATTAAATTTTCTACATCTAAATTTCAACTCTAAATTTTCTACATCTAAATTTGTACAATAATTTGAACATTACATTTTCTACATGTAAATTTCAACACTAAATTTTCTACATCTAAATTTGTACAATAATTTGAACATTACATTTTCTACATGTAAATTTCAACACTAAATTTTCTACATCTAAATTTGTACAATAATTGCAACATTAAATTTTGTACATGTACATTTAAATACTATTTTTGTACAATAATGCATTATAAATGGTATACAAAATTTAGTTTATACATTTTGTAAACTAAATTTCTAAACTAAATTTACTAAACAAAATTTGAAAATTAAATTTGTAAACTAAATTTCTAAACTACATTTTCTAAACTAATTTTCTAAACTAATTTTCTAGACTACATTTTCTAAACTAATTTTCTAAACTATATTTCTAAACTAATTTTCTAGACTACATTTTCTAAACTAATTTTCTAGACTACATTTTCTAAACTAATTTTCTAGACTATATTTTCTAAACTAATTTTCTAAACTATATTTCTAAACTAATTTTCTAGACTACATTTTCTAAACTAATTTTCTAAACTATATTTCTAAACTATATTTCTAAACTAATTTTCTACACTACATTTTCTAAACTAATTTTCTAGACTACATTTTCTAAACTATATTTCTAAACTAATTTTCTACACTACATTTTCTAAACTAATCTTCTACACTAACAAAAAATATAACACCAAAAACTTACCTGAAAAATGCGCACTCCTTCTCCTCCTCCCCCTTCTCTTCTCCTCTCCCTCTCCCTCTTTCCCCTCTCTTCTCTGCGCTGGCCGAACGGAAGAACAGTGTGGCGCTTCATCGTCGCCAAGCGCGGCCTTATATCCCACCTTCAGTCGCCGAACCGTTCGACGACTACATTGAAGGCGCCCAATGGTTGGGCGACTGCAATTAATCGCCCAACCGTTCGTAGACTCTCCAGCTGTCGCGGTCTGGTTGGACGAAAGTCTCCAGTCGCCCAACCATTAGGCGACTGGAGCCTATTTTTGCAAAAAAAATTTCCCGCGGGTATATTTATGTAATTTCGAATAAAAAATAGATTATCCGTACAAAAAATTCTCTCGACTAGACTAGCATACAAACTTTAAACGAAATATGTCAAAATCCTTACGGGATTATACCCCGCGGAATGCCCGCGCGGAGGGCCTGCCCACGTCGCCCCTGCGCTCCGTCCGGCCGCCGCGTGGCAAAGGAATCTGCGTACGGTCGGGGGGGCGTTTTGCGAAAAAGTCCCTACATTTTCCCGAAATTACGTAAAGGTCCTCGGTTATTGCGAAAAGGTCCTTACAAATTTTTTAAGCCCCTCCACTTTGCAGGATAGCGCCCCGCATTTTTCTAAATTACGCACGGGTCCTCGTTTGTTTACGTACAGGTCCTCGACTTTTTACGAAAAAGACCTTTAACTTTTTCGGAAATACGCACGTGCCCTCGATTTTTTTTAGAAAACTCCTCACGAATTATCGCCTCTTTTGCTTCGATACACACGGTGGCTGGCGCGGCGTCGCGCCGCGCCTATGAGGCTAGTTATATCTAAGAGTCGCATGAGTGCCGGTGATCGAAGATGATGTACGCATGGAGCAGTGGCGGACGCAGGAATTTTGGAATGGGTGTTCAAAGTTGTAAAAATATTTTACAGTACAAAACATAAAGATCTACAGTAGTAATAATTAACATACAATTGTTCATACTAAGGTAATTCAACATCATCATGCTGGGGCATCTATTGAACATTGAACATCTATTGAACATTGAACAATAATGTTTCAATATTATTGAGACATCTATTGAACATTGAACAATAATTCACCATTCACCAATCACCAGTATAAACTGCCATTTTCTCAACCGATTCAGTCATCATCATGCTCATTGCTCAACAATTCAACATTTCAATTTCCAACAATTCAACTCAACAATCAACATCAATACTGCAATACACTCAACAGCTCAAGCACTCACTGGCCGACTGGGCAACTGGCGGAGGCGGCGAGGCGCGGTCGTGCGGAGAGTAGGCCGGTCGGCTGGAGCGGCGGAGCGGAGACGCCGGAGAGCCGGGTGATGACGTGGTGCGGTGTTGCGGTCGGGCCCGCCATCAAGGTGCCGACGGAGCGGAGCTACGGAGGGCGGGCGGCGAGATCTGAATCGGCGCCCGTGGTGCGGGCGGGCCGCCGGGCGAGCAGCGAGAGGCGAGCGCGGAGCCAGCGGTGGAGCGCCGAGCGGCAGCGGAGGCGGAGGCGGAGAGCGAAGCGGGGCGAAGCGGGGCGGAGCCGATTAGGGTTCGGGAAATGGGGTCGGGACCGGGGTTCGGGTTGGGGGGAAATGCCGAATGGGGTCGGGAGGCGAGCGCGGCGCGCGGATCGCTAGGCTAGGTGGCTTTCCCTCGGCCTGAATGAAGCAGATCCTTCGAGCGCCGATCGATCAAAGGCGACAAGCAGATAAACTCATAAACATGCTTGATTATATATATATATATATATATATATATATATATATATATATATATATATATATATATATATATACATGTAATATACCCTACATATACTAGGTTTTTGTCAAAAATTTTGGGTGTTCAGTTGAACACCCTTGACCCACTGTATATCCGCCCCTGGCATGGAGATTGGTCAGGCGACAACTGTAAAACCCTAGTTCAATCACCTGGCTTGCCTGATTCATCGGTTTTGTTGTAGGTGGAGGCCTACATGCGTAGGTGCCGCACGGAATAATTATGCCGCCGAGCGGAGATATTGAAGCACTGAGCTCCGGCAGTCAACTGGGCGGCACATCGGGGACGCTAAGAGCAGGTACAATAAGGCTTAGTCAGTAGGCTATAGCAAATATAATATCAACCAAATCTTACGTGGCAGAGAGAGAAAGGAAGAGAGAGAAGGAAGCTAGCTACTAAATTACAGCTAACTATAGCACGTAAAAATATGCATTTCACTCTCTTACAAGTGGGACCAAATAGTTATTGTAATAGCTACCTTATTGTATGAACTATTTTTTTGAAGGCTATAGATAAAATGGATAAGTGTTATAGCCACTAGTTGGCTATACTATTGTACTTGCTCTAAGGCGGAGTAGCTGGCGTGGCTACGTTGCTTGCCATGTCGGCAAGGTCGGTCGGCTAGTTCAGGTGAAAAAGGCGTACGTCAGTACTTTTTTGACTGTCCCAAGTCCCGACAACCATTCCACAATACGCTCATATGTTTAACCACGTGAAAGTCCAACTTTTGCGCACTGCCTTTTGGCGAGGAAAGGGTATTGGTGTTGGGAAGTCACTTTATTTATAATGGTTTCTATTATAACTTTTATAAATAGTTTTAAAAAAGTATGACGTGCTATACTTTTTTCCCAAATGGAATACCATGAATATGGCAAAACAAGGAATTTTTTATTTAGCCCCATTGCACCATCAAAATTGCAAAGTAGCCCCGTCTGTGGAAATTGCAGTTTTGGCCCTCTAGCCACTATCGCAAAGGGTCATCACAGACGGCGGTGGCTGTCATCACAGATGATTTTTGAACGCTTGTATTATGTGTCGTTGATAATCGGATGTTATCACGAGCGGTTTGTGAGCCATCGTAATAAAAGGCAGACTGAGCGGTTTCTAACTAAAACCATTTGTGAAGAAAACTATTACAGGCAGGTCGAACAAAAATAAATGCGTGATACTTACACATCATAAGCGGTTCTAGTTATGAACCGTCTATGATTGGCGAGTATCACGAGATGGTTGGTATATGAACAAATGCGTGATAGTCTTTCATAAACGGTTTATAGCACAAAGCTATGCGTGATAGTTCATTCTATACCTTAATTTTTTCTATTTTTGGCTAGCCTCAAGAAATAATGTTACGTATACCCTTTGAAAATAAGCAAATATAGTGGCAAACAAAACAGCACATTCTATTTTCATTAAGATTAGAATCCACCATTACAGCATAGCAAGATAACGAACCCAACTCTTTAACACGGCAAGAATATATAAGAAGCAGAGATCCTAGCAGACAATAGAAGCTGGATGCATCGAATGACGGCTGGATATCACCTACAATGGAGAGGCGGCAATAGCGCCACCTTTGTGGTACGATGGTGAAACTACACAAAACACTCTTATGACACTTATGACAAGAGTGTGTTGTGCAGTCGATCGTGGTATCACAATGGAGGTGCTAACTCATGGCAGTAGTCGGCGTCATTGAGGAACAAGTTGGATGCAGCGCGTGATGTCCTTGACGCATGCCATCAAGGAAGAGAGGGGAGGGCATTGGATGGATGGCGACCGGATATCACCGGCAATGGAGAGGCAGCGGTCGCGCCACCTTTGTGGCACGACGGTGAGACTGTAGAAGACACTCTTACGACACTTACGATAAGAGTGTGTTGTGCAGTCAACTATGGTGTCACAACGGAGGCGTTAGCTCACAATGGTAATCGACGTCTTCAAGGGGGATGCAGGAAGCTATATAGTGGATGAACTCACACGTGACTGCCGGTGGTAAGGTAAATGGGGAGTAATTAATAAGAGCCAAGCGGTGGGAAGAACCAGTGCCTGCCATTCGATGTGGAGAGAATGGATGGGTGAGATCAAAATCCTGGGGGATACACCATGAATCAGTGACATGTCATTATTAGAGACAGTTTGTTATATGAACTGTTTGTGTTAATGAACATATCAGAGACGATTTGTTATACGAACCCTCTATGATAAGACACATATTAGAGACGGTTCATTATATGAACCGTTTATGATATTAATATTATAGACGGTTTGGTATACGAACCGTCTGTGATAACGCTTAAATATGTGCGTCCTAATCCAGCTCTTCTAAACTGTCCTCTCCCTCATCTTCTTCACCAGATTTCTCAATAATGGCATCTGACATTCTTTTGATCTTCTTCCTCTCATCTATCCATTATGACTTATTCAATTGCAACCTTACACGGGCGGCCAACAATTTACGTCTGGAGCAGCTCCTCCACTCACGCCCTGCTCTTCTTCCTCAACTCTTTTCCATCCGTCATCTGGACCTCATCATCCGCCGTCGATGGAGGTATCTCGTTGCCGCTCAGGAAAGGGAAACCACCCTCAACCTTGTTCTTCTCTGCAATGTGCACAAAGCGGAAGAAGCACTTGCGGTAGTGGAGAGACATATGGATAACATTGTCGATCAAGCAAAAGTGGCTGATTCTGAGGAAACTTATCATGGCATACTATTTGAGATTATGGGACATGCTAATGATTTGCCCAGGCTAGAGGAGGAAGTGAAGAGGACAAGGACAATCTTCATGGCATTCGAGAACTCAGCGGCTGATCCTTCAACTCCAAAAGTTGAAGAAGAAGCATACGAAGCCCAGAAGACTAAGATCTGGTAATATCTTGATGAGGACACGACCCCTATGCATACAACCATATTTGCTATGATTGTTGTTCCAATTACAAGAGCTCCTACGCATCACTTAAATTATAAGGTGAGCTCGTTTCAAAGAAGTTTTACTTTGTTTGATAAAGAACTTATGATATTACATAATGAGAGTTTGTTGCGTTTGTTATTATGTACCGAGATTTATGATGAAGATCATGCAATACGTGAGGCTACACATATACTAAAACCGAGGACGGTTTTCTATCAAGAAGGGGAGGATGTTGTGACCGCGCCACCAACACATATGACCCTAGCGCCCAATATCAAGATTGAACTAAAGGTGAATTCGTTTCTTCGGTTTCAACATATTTTAAATAAGAATATGATGCTACCTAATGATGAAAAAATATATTTTTTGTAGCACCACATCATGTTTGCACCAATTCAAGCAAGAGTTCAACTTGGACACGTTTTGGAATCCAATTCGGCCTCCAGATCAGTTCGGATTCAGCACGACGCCCCAACTTCAAATGTGCATAACTTTCACATACGGAGTCTGTTTGAGGTCCACGAGTACTCGATGGAAAGATTTTCTTGTCCTCTTTCCAATGGATCCAGCCTCATATCCAAAATCCTCCTGTGCTTGCTGCAATCACTCGAAGAAAGTGCTGCATCACCTATTTGGGTCAAATTGGGCCTTGTAATGTTTGGGCCCAAAGGGGAGGTGCTCCCCCACCTAGGCCCACACTGTTCATGGGTTAGTATTCACATGAACAGTATCATAAATAGTACCACCCCCTTTTCCTTAGTTTTGTGTGGCTTCCCCACCCCCTATTTAAGGAGGTTGTACCCTTCTAGTTTTCTTGGATTTCGTTTGATTAGTTTTTCCATGGTGAAAACTTTTGTTCTTCGCTTGTGTCTGCTAGACCAACCGTAAAGAACCTTCTGCGGAATCCCACCTTTTGATCTTAATATAAATATTTGCAATTTCAGATTGCTTGTTATCTTGTTCTTGCGTGTTCTTCGGTTGCATGCAGGAATAGACCTTCGTGGTCAGGTCAACCGCGTTCTTGGCACGGTTGATAACGACTTGGAGTGTGGTTCAGCGATTGCTAAGTCGCAAGCGACGTCGTATGGTTGTAGTCGGGTCGCAAGAGTCACCTCCGCCAAAATCGAAGTTATCATCCTATCGGAAGATCGGGACCCCATCGCCTCATCATATCTTTTTTGGGATTTTTGTAATAAATTTTTCTTGAATTTGTCTCTCATCTCAGTAGCTTCTGTAGCTCATATGACAAAGGACAAAATACAAGCGGTGTAAATAAAAACCGTTTGTGATAGTTTCATAGACAATTCTAAGTAAAAACCGTCTATGATAATGCGTATGTCACAGACGACTTTTAAATCTAACCGTCTATTATAGTTTCACAGATGATTTTAGCCATGAACCATTTATAATAATCAAAGCATAGATGGTTCCACATAAACCGTCTGTGGTAAGGTGTCCAGTATAGTTTATTTTGTAGTAGTGCCCACCGTGGATACACCAAAGGCCGACACGTGGCATGAACCGTGCTCGGGGCGTGGCACACTCCGCCATCGAGGCACCCGCGCAGCGTGACAAACATGGCCCGAGCACGGAAGGTGGTTGGGCCCGGCCTGCTCCCACTCTCCTCGGCCACAGGAGCATCTTGCTGCGCCACCCAGGCGCAGCAGCAAGGCCACCTTTGCTAGATGTTGCTCATTGAAATTGCAAGAGATGCTACTTGTACTATATAATTTTTGTATAGATTTATTAGGAAAAGTCCATATAAAAATCTTTGTGAGTAATATGTAAGTTGATATATTCGTATGTAATGAATGACCCAATAATATAATCCGATCCTGTAGATGGAAACACTACTACAGAAAAGGTCATCACAGACGGTTCAAAAACGTCATCACAGACGGTTTTGTGAACCGTCTGTATTTATGGGTCAGTGATAATCGAAGGTCATCACGAGCGGTTTTGGACCGTGCTGCGATTATCGACTATCACAGGCGGTTTTGAGTAAAACCCGTCTGCGATAGATGATAATCACAAGCGGTTTTGAGTTAAAAACCGTGCAGTGATACTTATTATCACAAAGCGGTTTTGAGTTAAAACCGTGCGTGATTATCGGCTATCACGAGCGGTTTTACTCAAAAACCGTCGTGATATTCCTTCAACCCTAAATATATTTACGCTTATTGGCTAGCCTCGAAATGCTAGCCATGCCCTCTGAAACAAGCGGATAATCACGGACATAAAACATATACAATTCACACATCTCATTTCATTTGAGATACATTTCACATCTCAATTCATTTCACGGACATAAAACATCCAATTGACAACGCCTTCATTTCACAAACATAAAGCATCCATTTATAAATCAATTCATTGAATTGAAATAAAATATCCATTAACAAATACACAATTGTAAAAGATCTACTGCATTTGCACTTAGAATTACAATAAAAAATCATTTTGGGTGTGGAACTCTCCATCGATCTTACGACTTTACTCCACAAAACCAAATGAACTCTCCTCGAATTTTGCAAAATCCAGTGTTTGAATGCGGATGTAGAGATGGCGCGACTTTGTCGATAGGAATATCAGCAGCGCATATAAAACTTGACATGTATGAAATAAATGTGGAAAGATTGACAAACCTTAGGAGTGGAGATCTTGCTGGAATCGAGGAGTAGTCTCATATGGTGGCACACGTAGTATCCACACGTGTTGCCCGGCTGCTGCTGGTGGCACTGCAAAAAATAGAATGTGCTAAATCAAATGGCATTACTACTAAGTGTTGTATATGATTAATTAATGTGTAGCTAGCCAATATCCGAAAATTGCGATCATGTTTCAAGGGCTTGGCAGCTGTCGTCGAGCCACTTGTTTGTTGAACGTATGTGACAAACGACCTTCGTTATTCAAAAAAGTTAGATTAATCATTCGGAAGGAAAGAAAGAGTACAATGTACAATGTACTTACCTATCGAGTATTTCGGCGATAGCTGTGTACTTGGATTTGTTCTTACTTAGAGAATCAAGTTATATAGCCTTGTTCCATTTTGGAATAATTACAATTAAAATCCAATGGAAGTTCTCATTGTATGGCATAAGAACAAATTCCTTATCGCGGTGAGCCAGCAGTGCTTTTGTAATATTGTCCTCGACGAAGGATGCATTCTTGTTGATGGTATCAATGGCGACCAAGCGTGGGTCCAGGAAACCCATTGGTGATTTCGATGATCTAGCTTCGGTCAGCATGAATCTATATATATACACAGAAAAGCAACAAATTGTGACATATATCGGTATTACGTGAGCGAGATCGTGATTATGCAGGACTTACAGCGTCGACATCGAACAAGTGAGGCGTCGAGGCGTTGAGCGTAAAAGCAGCAAATATATCGTCAAAGGTAGCAGGAAGACACATTCTGAACCGTGCAAGAAATATTCCGGCGAATTTGATCATGATACTGGCGCCGTTACGCCTCGGTCTATTGGGTATTTCATATACCAAGTGTGGAATCTTTGGCAACCAAGTCCTAGCTTTGTGAGGTGCTCTTGCGGGAATATCATCGGCTCACCTATGCGAATTTGCGGGCTAATGGTAGGTACGAGATATCGTCATCATCCTTCGTCTTTGATTTGCCATGGCCTTTGCCTCATTGCAGTCGACTTCATGGTAGTCGTCGTAATGGTACGAGCAGTGCAAGTTGCTTTGGCGAGAATAACACCGTGGAGATAGCACCGGTGCGGGTAGCTTTGCCGCCTTGCCGTGTGGAGATGACACGGTGCATGTTTGCGTGGTTCGCACCGCACTTCGATCCTGCCACCGGTGAAGAAGCCTCGAGGAGATGTCGCTTTGGGTCCTTTGGATGAATGTTCCAATGGCCTGTCCTAGAGTCACGATCTCGTCGTTGGGGGGCTTCGGTAGAGGAACCACCTCAAAATTGACATACACACCTAGGAATGGCAACGGTATCCCATTCCCCGTTCCCCGTCGGGGAATTCCTCTATTAGGGGACGGGGATGGGGGAATTTTGCTCCCCGCGGGGAGGGATTTGGGGGAAAACTCCCCCCCCATCGGGTGAAGCGGGGGCGGGGGCGTTCTCCTATTCCCCGTCCCCGCCCCCCGTTCGGGGCCTCGATTTACAGTATGACATGTGGGCCCATGTATATAATATATAAGATTTTGATAATCCACAGCCCAAACCCTAGAAACATTTCTCTGATTCTCTCCACACAAGCACGGCGGCGGCCGAAGGCCGAACGCTCCTCCCGACGGCCGCACTCCCACCAGCGTCCCGGCCACCTGGCGGCGGCGGCGACCATCTCGCGCGCCCGGCCCCTTGGACCTTGGCGGCGGTAACTCCTCCCTCGGACCCAAACGGCGGCGCTGAGGTTCGAGCGCGCGAGGCTCCGAGCAATGGCGGCGCGAAGGCTCTAGGCGGCGTGGAGGCTCGAGGCGACGCGCAGAGGTCGGCGGCGGCCGGCGGAGGTTCCAGGCGGCGGCGTGGAAGCTCGAGGCGGCAGCGCGAGAGTCAGGCGCGGCGGCGGAGGTTCAGCGGCGACCAGCGGAGGTTCCAGCGGCGGCGGCGTGGAAGCTCGAGGAGGCGCGCGAAGGTCAGCGGCGGCGGCGAGGTTCGGCCGGGCGGGGCGGCGCGTGGCGGCTGAACCAGCGGGCGCGGCGAAATCAAAACCGAATTAGTCGAGCCCATCACACGAGGACGCGCTGCCGCCTGAGTCGAGCAGCGGCGCTTGGACCCATCGGGGAACCGGATCCCCGACGGGGGGCGGGGACGGGGAGATCGTGTCCCCGCGACCGGGGACGGGGCGGGGCGGGAAAAATTCCTGGCGGGGTCGGGGCGAGAGCCACTCCCGCGGGAATAGCCCCGTTGCCATTCCTATACACACCATCCACATTAACTTTTGCGAAGCCTGGCGCTAAAGCCTGACCGTACACCATGGCCCCGATACCAGACGAATATGCGTGGCCTCAAGCTGCGTACAAGGGAATGGAGCCATATCTCACTTGGAGCTGCGCCGTAGGCTCCTACATAACGATACAAAATTAGCTACTCAAATAGGCCTATCAATGGAGCAAGCATTAGAGATAATAATTATTACCAAGATGTCGTCCCACGGAAATTTGGCACTGGGTTTGCGTCGGATTGGGACGTGACTACTCGGATGGTAGTAGCGGCTGTGACTTCTGTCTTTTGCACCTCATCTCACGATTACATCGACCATCTGAGCTAATAGCTCCTCTCTAAGAGATTCCTTGATCTCTTCGTAGTGTCGTCACGCTCGGCTTTGCTTCTCTTCCTACGCGATACATCGAGAGTCATATTGGAAACCATGTTTCCAAGAAGCGTAAAGTCAAGGCCTCTCGTGCGACCAGTGCTCCTTGTTTCCGAGGGCCACGGAGAGCATATCATTCTCCTTGTTCCTGGAATGATCCAGGGTAGATTCAAAACTCGGCTCTTTACGCAAGAGCACAAAATGTCATTTCAATTAAATGCGAGTTGTGGAGTAATTACAAGCTACGTGGTTCTATCGATATCTTACGGTATTTGGGACACTTGGCGGTGCGCGGGGTTTGAAGGAGCGTCCCCGATGTCGTTGTAGATGACCTTGCTCTAATCCAATTTGGCGCGGTCATCAGGATATTGGAAAAGCGGCGGGCGATGTCTGTGCGTTGCCGGTCATCCTCCTTCCTCCACTGCGGGATTTTACCCGCATACCCAGTATGCCAAGTGCGTGGGGTGTGTGTTTTTGCACGGAGGGCCTTGTGCGCCGTGCTTGTACTTTTGAAATCTTGAGCGTCTTCATCGCCTTGAACTCTTCCCATTGTGGTTCCGGGAATGGGTATTTATGAAAAGGCATTTCGTCCGTCTCCACGTATTTCACGACAAGCGTGCTCTTGAAGTTCTTCCATGCTTTGCGCCGCTAGGTAGGTTTGTCGTTGCACGCGTATAGGTGTTCTTTTGGGAACTCGAGCGATGCCAAAATTTGGTCCACGACTCACGTTTCGAGTGTCGAGCACGTTCTTCCACGAATTGTATGTGATCTCAATTCGTTCTCGTGCAACTATTCCAACCGAGCTTGAATGTGTTTACCGCTTTTGAGGAAGGATAGGGACCCCGGATCGTTTACATTTGTGATGGATCTGTCGGCCCTCGGAGCTTCTTCGATAGCCGTCTTCCTTGGCGTCTTGATGTTGGAGCGGGCGCCTCGGCGATGATGTTGAAGAATGCGCGGGTGACATGTTGCTCATTTTGTGGGTCTATTAAGATAAGATGAGAAAGTGATCATATTGAATTGGAAGAGAGGAGAGAGTAGAGGGAGGGGAGAAGGAGGGTGATATGAACATAGAGAGGGGTGATGTGCCTATCTTAGCACCTACTTTAGTTGCTAATACTATAAACCAAATAGCAAAGTCCTTAAACTAGTGTATCGGTTCATTGAGCAGGAGCACTAGAGTATGTCACTGCTTCATTTGTTGTTTTTAGCGAGATACATGAAGCATTTGGGTGGAAAGATGAAGCTGTTTAGTCGGTGCATGTTGCCAATTCAAAGCATAGCATAGCATCGAGGCACATCAGAGTGCTGCTGCTGTGTCTTGAGGAATGCCAAGAGCTGGTCTTGGATGTGGCATTCCTCAAGATCGGCAGCGAGCCTCGATGCTATGCTCCATCGAAGACCGACTCTTGGCATTCCTCAAGACACAAAGGAGACCTCGGATGTGCCTCGGATGCTATGCTATGCTTCAAATTGGCGATCATGCACGACAAAGCAGTTCATCTTTCCACCCAAATGGTCCATGTATCTTTTGCAACAATCGCAAGATTTCTTTATCAGGAACCTCATCCACAACATTCTCCACTCGACAATCCTTCTTTTTCCGCAAAATTCAAGGCAATTTTATTATAAAAGTGCAAAAAGACATTCCAGTTATTGGTGAGCGGTGAGCATAGCGACTTCTTCCGATGGCGACTATCCATACGCTTCTTCCCACTTCTTTTCTTCATCTCGGTCTGCGGATCACGTGCGCTAGTAGCGATAATTCAGAATCATCGCTCTTGGCGTGCGTGATCGAGACCGAGATAAAGAAAAGAAGTGGGAAAAAGCGATGGATAGTCGCTCATCAAGAAGTCGTATCTCATTGCTCTGAAAATATGGGAATGTCTTTTTTGCACTTTGTAATAAAATTGCCTTGAATTAGAAAGAAAAAGAAGGATTGTGGAGTGAACATCACATCTCGGCGATGAGTCGGCATATACTATTACTACAAGGTCTCTAAACAAAGTTCTATGAAGCAAATGACACAAACTAGTGTATCCGGTTCATTGAGCAGGAACACTCAGTGTGTCACTTACTTCATGCCCCTTGAAGGTCTATGTGGCATATACACTAGAGTGGTCCTTGATTAGTTAATTGTGCTCTCAAATTGTAGGGTTGCACAAGATTAATCTTGGCCGTCCCGCTACTAAATGAGGAAGCAAGAAAAGTGAAACATGACACAAACTAGTGTATCCGGTTCATTGAGCAGGAACACTCGAGTGTGTCACTTACTTCATGCCCCTTGAAGGTCTATGTGGCATATACACTAGAGTGGTCCTTGATTGGTTAATTTGTGCTCTCAAATTGTAGGGTTGCACAAGATTAATCTTGGCCGTCCAGCTACTAAATGAGGAAGCAAGAAAAGTGAAACATGATAAGATGAGAAAGCAAGAAAAGTGAAACATGATGCTGAATGTTAGGAAGAGAGTAGAGAGTAGAGGAAGGGGAGAAGGGAGGGTGATGTGGGCGAGAGAGAGGGTTATGTGCCTATACTATATACTATATACTAACGCAACAAGCAATGTAATATGTACCAATGTAAACTAAGCAAGCATGATAAACAATGTACCAATGTAGTATGTACCAAATAGCAAATTAAACTAAACTCTTGTAGTAAACAATGTACCAATGTTATGTACCAAATAGCAAACTAATTAAGCTCTGCAATAAACAATGTACCAATGTAGTATGTACCAAATAGCAAATTAAACTAAGCTACTGCAGTAAACAATGTACCAATGTAATATGTACTAAATAGCAAACTAATTAAGCTCTGCGATAAACAATGTACCAATGTAGTATGTACCAAATAGCAAACTAATTAAGCTACTGCGATAAACAATGTAACAAATAGCAAACTAATTAAGCTCTGCGATAAACAATGTACCAATGTAATATGTACCAAATAGCAAACTAATTAAGCTCTGCGTAAACAATGTACCAAATAGCAAACTAATTAAGCTCTGCGATAAACAATGCTCACAATGCTCAAAACCATAGTCCATCATAGAAGCTGCTCACAATACTCAAAACCCTAGTCCATCACGAAAGTGCTCACAATGCGGGCGGTGTCGAGGGGAGGTGGCGGCGAGGGGCTCGACGAGGGGCTCGGGAGCGGTGGCGGCGGGCTCAACGAGGGCTTGGGAGGCGGTGGCGGCGGGGTCGACGAGGGCTCGGGAGGCGGCCGCGGCGGGCTCGGGAGGCGGCGGCGAGGGTTCAAGGAGGCGGAGGCGACAGCGGGCTCGGGATTTAATTAGATCTAGATCGAATAAGCTGCGCGACACGGGGAAAACCCTAGCCGGAGGGTATATATAGGAGGTTATCACGAGCGGTTCTAAACTTAGAACCGTCAGCGATATCAATATCCTGACGGTTCTAAGTTCGAGCCGTGATAACCTTCTGCGACTATAGTTGTTAAGACAACACCAATAACCACAGTTGCATTCATATCCACCACCAAACAGCTGCATTCATATACAACACCAACCAGCTGCATTCATATCAACCATCACATGTACATCACACATATACATCTCAAAATTCACTACATCACACATTTTCACATATACATCTCAAAATTGTCACACATTTTCACATATACATTCTTATTGTACTTGCTTAATTATTTCCTTTAAAATTAGCCCTTCATCATGATCAATAAATGCGTAACTAGTTTCGTCATGTTGTTCATCGTCGACCCATATGCCATTTCCAAAGGAGGTAACTCGTCAAATTGATTGTATTCCTCCTCGTCCACTACATTCTCCACTCCGACAATTCTCCTTTTTCCATGAAGAACTACATGGCGTTTCTTATTTGCGGGTCGGTTACATAGAAAGCTTGAACAACTTGATTGGCGAGTACGAATGGTTCGTCTTTGTACCCGACACATTGGAGGTCCACGGTCGTGACACGTGCTTATCAACCTTCACATGGGAGATGCACCCAACGGCGGTGAAATAAGGAGATCTTGAAAACCACATAGTCGAGCTCCCAAATCTCTTCTATGAAGCCATAGTACGAGTTTCTCGACCCATCGATCTTGAATGCATCTATCACGGACACGCTGTTACAGTTAGTGCTCTTGACATCCACGAGGCTGCGTATAGAATGTGTACCCATTTATGTCATATCCTTGCCATGTCACAACTGTAAATGTCGGCCCTTTTGCCAACCATGTCGTCTCACTCGGCGAGCTCCTAGCGATTTGCTCCTTCAACCATTGGTTGAACCAGCGGTTGTGTTGTCTCATGATCCAAACATCCGGCGCTCGAGATTACATTTGTCGAACCACATCCTTGTCTTTGGTCCACATAAAGCGCCACTTGGTCATGTGTTCTTCTCATGAGCCCTCAATTTACGTCCCTTTTCGAGGACAACATCTAAATCTTAACCATATCATAAACCTCGTGTCCCCTTAAATGCCTTGGAGCTGAACCGTCTTCCTTCTCTCTGTCAAATTGTTTCTTCATCTTGCGATATGGGTGAGCCCTCCAGAAGAACCGCGGTGGCGCATGTAGACGGTTTTGCGTGAGTGTCTCAACCACACACTCTCGGTACCATCTAAGCAGTGAGTACAAACTTTGGCACCTTTTGTACTATGGCGATAGGTTACCAAGGGCAGGATAATCATTTATGGTGCAGAATAAAAGGAGCCAGAGTGAAGTTCTCTCGGTTGTATGCATCCCATACCTGTACCCCGTTCCACAGTGCTTTTAGATCTTCCACCACGATTCTAGGAACACATCGATATCATTCCCAGTTGTTTTGGCCCTTGGATAAGTATCGACGACAAAATGTACTTTCGCTTCATACACAACCAAGGAGGAAGGTTATAGATGCGAGAGAGTCACGGGCCATGTGCTATGTCGGTTGCTCATGCTCTTGAAAGGATTCATTCCATCGTACTCGGTCCAAACCTTATATTCCTTGGTTACTGCACGAACTGCAAAACTCCTATCGATGTTTCTCCAGCATGCGGAATCAACAAGGTGTCTTAGCATTCCATCCTTCTTGCGCTCCTCAGAGTGCCAGCGCAGATTTTGCCTCCTTTGGATTTGCAAAAACCTTTTCAAGCGAGGAATTATAGGAAAATACCATACCACCTTAGCGGGAGGTCCATTCTTCACCTCTGTTCCTCGCCATCATCGATTGATTGTTACATTTGTATCGGGATGCGTTGCACACGGACATACATGCATGTTTGCATACTCTTTACGGTAGAGGATACTGATCGTTCGGGCATGCATGTATTCTTTCTACTTCCATTCCCAACGGACAAAGAACCTTTTGGCTTTATACGTGGTTTTAGGCAACTCATTTCCCTCCGGAAGCATGTCCGCTAAAAGACCTAGCAGCGCGTGAAACTCTTGTCGGACCAACCGTTGCTTGCCTTCAATTTCAACAGTTCAAGCACGGCCGACAACCTCGTGTACTTGCGACTGTGTACAAAGGTTTCTCTGAGTCCTCCATCAAGCCACGAAATTTAACATACTCTCTCTCATCATAGTTCTCTTCTACATCGCGAAGCATCAGATCAGTTATCATCGTGCAACCTATCGAATCAGAGCCACAATCGACATCGGTAGCGGCATGTCATCACTTCACGGCGATGTCATCAGGGGCATATCATTCACTTCACGGCGATGTCATCGGCGGCATATGATCATTCACTTCGCCATGGTGGTCCAACACGTATAATCCTTTTTAAACCCCTCGAATCAAGTGCGCTTCAATTTGCCTCGGTTCTTAAACATCTTCAAATTCGCATGATCGGTGCATGGACGCACATATATTCCACCCCTTATTCAACATATCCTCCTCGCGGCTCTTATAAGCGGCGTCATTAATGTACTCTTTACTCACACGGCTCGCGGCATACATCGGCTTGGTCCTCGTTACGTACATATATAACAACTTAGTATTAAAATCTAGATTAACTAATTATAACTACATATATACCGGCCACATTTATTATATTGAGACTTAATTTGCTAGCTCATTTCATGTTACAAACACAACAGCTATTATATAACCAACAATTTTGCAAATTAACCATCTTCAATAACCACTCATGGATTACTTAGACCTAAATTATAATGCAATTAAAGAAAAAATAAATTTCATTACTAACCATATCTACAGCAACGGGAAAGTCTGAATCTTAATTCAAAGCTCAATCTCGCCTCTTCCCACCAAATTAAGCGGCACGAAATCGCCTAGCTTCCTCCCGAGTGAAAAAGTGCGCGGCGATGGCTAGATCGGATCAAAATGAAGGCAGATGCGATGCGGCGGCGCAATAAATGCCTTAGTCATTATCACGAGCGGTTTTAACTAAAAACCGTGCATGAATATCCTGACGGTTTTAATTAAAACGAAATGCGTGATCTTTAACTTTATCACGAGCGGTTTTTATTAAAACCGTGTGATAAATATTATCGAGCGGTTTTTATAAAAACCGTGCATCTCGCTTTCATGCGAGCGCAGCGCGCGTGTTTGATTGCGAGAACGCCGTGTTTGATTGCGAGCGCTTCATGTTTGATCGTCTAATTGCGTCTCGATCGTTATACGGCGTCTATATCATTAATGTTTGGGTATCTGAGCGAAATGCGTGCTAAAGGATAAATATGCGCGCCTAATCCGAGTCTCTTCTACGTCGTACAATATGGCTTCTACTATTCTTGTGATCATCTCCTTCCTCTCATCATTCATCAAGAATTGTTCGTGGAGAACCTTACGAGCGACCAACAATTTGCATCTGGGCGACTTCTCCGCTGCATACTGCTCTCCTTCCCGACTTTCTTGCATCCGTCGGCTCGACTGATCATCCGCCGTCGGCGGGCGTCTCTGTGCCGCTCAAGAAAGAAAGCAGCCCTTACCTGGTTCTTCTCACAATGTGCGCAAGCGGAAGAAACTCTACGCGTGGAGGCGATGGATAGCCTTGCCGATCAGCGGCGGCGGTCGAGAATCTGCCCATGCATCCTCTCGACATTATGGGCTATGCTCGCGATTATTTGCCCGGTGGAGGAGGAAGTCTTGAGGACAAGGGCAATCTTAACGGCGTTCGAGAATTCAGCGCGATCCTTAAAGTCCCAAAGTCGAAGAAGAAGCGTCTGAAGCCCAAAGATTACAATGCGGAAAACTCTTTACTGTGCGACTTTTGTAGTAAATTTGCATCTAATTGAAACTAATAAATTTGCCTTTAATTTGTGATCTCTTGTCTCGATTAGTTACGTAGTTAAGTTATTAGAAGCAATGTGTACTTATATATTAACCTCGATCATGAGCGAATATGCGAGACAAAGGGACATCACGAGGCGGATCTTGTTAAAAACCGTGCATGAACATTATGAATGGTTCTTAACAACAACCGATGCGTGATACTCTACAACACGAGCGGTTTTAATAAAAAAACCGTGCGTGATATCAATTATTACAGGCGGTTTTTAATAAAAGCGAAATGCGTGACTCGTTTTATCGGCGCCACTAACACGAGGCGGTGTCCAAATTAAAATAAATGCGTATTAGTGTCAATCACGACGGTTTGACAAAGCGCATGCGTGATTGGCAAATCTAGTATTAGGCTTTACGTAGTAGTGAAAAATCATACCTAAGTTCACGATCGTATGATTTTAGTTGTATTCTACACTCTAGAGCATACAAATAAGTTGATTGTAGTTATCGCTAGACATGTTGTGAGACACTTACAAAGGAACATTGGAAGAAGTAATAAGGAAAACAAAATTAAGTTTGTAAACTCACAGTGCGGATGGTTGAAAGCGTCAACCCGGTCAATGAAAGCCATTCAAAGTGACCACTCATCGATAGACACTACTACGAAAGCCTAATAGTAGACGGCCAATCACGAGCGGTTTGACAAAACCGTGCACGTGACTACTACTACTGAGCGGTTTTAATTAGGACACAAATGCGTATTTGGCGCGTCGGAGAAAATGAGTATCCGACGATTCTTAACTATGAACACGTGCGTTATAATTTAGTATCGTGAAGCGATCGTATTAAAAGCAAATCGTGATGATCCCATATTATCGCGGATGATTTTTAATTAAAAGCGTGCGTGATAAGATCGTTATCCTGAGCGGTTTTTAATTAAAACCGTTCGCGATAATTCACGACGGTTTTATTAAGCGAAATGCGTGATAATGGTAAGTATTTGCTTTCGGACCGCATCTGTCTTCATTTCGATCCTAGGCGGGTTTTAAACATAAACCGTCTATGATACTCCTTTTCCATACAAACACCACAGACGGCCTCCAAATTAAAAGTCCGACAAGCAGAGATTCCCGATTTTAATTCAAGACAGATTTAATTCATTACAAAAGTTGACAAACAGAGATTCCCAGATTTTAATTAAAGGCAAATTTAATTTATTACAAATCTAAGAGAAAAGAGATTCGATTTTAATCTTACGGGCTTCATATGCTTCTTCTTCAACAGGTTGGAGGAAGTGTTGAGTTCTCGAATGTCGTGAAGATTATCCTTGCCTATCCGCTTCCTCCTCTGCTTTGGGCAAATCATTAGCATGGCCCATAATCTCAAAGAGGATGGCATGATAAACCTCAACGAGAATCGGCCGAGTGCCTTGATCGGAAGGTTATCTAGCACACTCTGCAGCTTCAAGAGCTTCCTCCGCTTTGTGGACATTGTAGAGAAGAACAAAGTGAGGGTAGTTTCCTTTTCGTGGCGACAACGAGACACCTCCGTCGGCGGATGATGAGGTCGATTGACGGACGATATTGGGCGAGTCGAGGAAGGAAGCGAGGCGTGGCGGAGGAGATGCTCGGGCGTAAATTGTTGGCGCTTTGTGTAAGGTTGCGGCGAACAACTCATGATGGATAGATGAGAGGAAGGAGGTGAACAAAATTTTAGATGTCATTGTTGAGAAATGTGGTGATGATCGAAGAAGATGAGGAGAGGCGATGCGTTTAGATCGAAGAAATGGAATAGTGCGTGCAAATATAAGCATTATCACAAGCGGTTCGTATACCCAAACATTAATGATATAGACACTTCGTATAACGATCAGCAGACGTTAATGAAACACACGCGAAACACGAAGCGTTACGGCAATGGATCGAAATTTTGAAGCTTATGGCGAGCGGTTTTTATGAAAAACGTGCGTGATAATGACTAGGGCATTTCTTGCATTTTGCTCGGACCGCATCTGTCTTCATTTGATCGAGATCTAGCCTGCTGCTGCACTTTTTCACTCGGGAGGAAGCTAGGCGATTCGGGCTGTTAATTTGGTGGGAGAAGAGGCGGAGAAGGGCTATTTTTAAAGGAAATAAGCAAGTACAATAAGAATGTATATGTGAAAATGTGTGATGTAGTCAATTTTGAGATGTATATGTGAAAATGTATATGTGTGATGTATTTGAGAATGACAAAATGTATTGGCATTTATGTATATGTGATGTTGTATATGAATGCAGGTGGTTGGTGGTTGATATGAATGCATTTGTCAATGTGTTGTCTTAATTGCAACTTGGCCGGCAAAGGCTTATCATGACGGTTCTAATTTTAGAACCGGCTGTGATAATGAACTATCTGGCCGGTTCTAAGTTTAGAACCGTGCGTGATATGTTATCTGAGCGGTTCTAAGTTTAGAACCGGTGTGATAATCTCCTACATATACCCTCCGCTAGGAGTTTCCGTGTCTTGCTGCGATTATTCGATTAGATCTAAATCCAGACCCGTTGTCGCCGCCGCCTCCCGAGAGCCTCGCCGTGCCTCCCCAGCCCTCGCGGTCGCCTCCCGGACGAAGGCGTCGCATGACCTCCTCCTCCTCCGTCGCCGCCTCCAGAGCCGTCGCCTCCTCCTCCTCCGTCGCCGCCGCCTCCTCCCTCCTCCGTCGCGCCGCCTCCTCCTCGTCGTCGTCGCCGCCTCCTCCTCCTCCTCCGCCGTCCCTAAGGTCACCAAAACCCTACGGTCATCAAATCCCTCCCGAGCTTCATGCTTCTTTGTTAGTGTTTAGGGTTGATGCTTGATGCTTCATCTTGTTATGGTTAGTTGCTTAGTACATATTTAGGGTTGATGCTTCATGCTTCTTTGTTAGTGTTTAGGGTTGATGCTTGATGCTTCATCTGTTATGGTTAGTTGCTTAGTACATATTTAGGGTTGATGCTTCATGCTTCTTTGTTAGTGTTTAGGGTTCTTTGCTTGGTACATTGTTCTATTATGATAAGCTTAATTACTTTGCTATTTGGTACATACTACATTGGTACATTGTTTCTTTATGATTTGCTTAGTTTACATTGGTATATATTACATTGCTTGTTGTGTTAGTATATAGTATATAGTATAGGCACATAACCCCTCTGTCACATCACCCCTCCCTTCTCCCCTTCCCTCTACTCCTCTCCTCTCTTCCTAACAGGTGAGCATTCCTCAAACTATAAATTATGAATCTTATTCTCATAACCCATCGAAGACCAGCTCTTGGCATTCCTCAAGACACAGTAGCAGGCCTCGGATGTGCCTCGGATGCTATGTTATGCTTGAATTGGCAATCATGCGCCTAACTAAACAGTTGATCTTTCCACCCAAATGCTCCATGTATCTAGACAAAAAAACACAAATGAAGCAAGTGACATACTATAGTGTTCCCGTTCAATGAGCAGGACACACTAGTTTGTGTCATTTGCTTCATAGACCTTTGTTTAGGGACTTTGCTATTTGGTTTATAGTATTAGCAACTAAAGTAGGTGCTAGGATAGGCACATCACCCCTCTCTATGTGATAACTTTCTTCATAGAACTTTGTTTAGAGACCTTGTAGTAATAGTATTACAAAATTCAAGGCAATTTTAGTACAAAGTTCAAAAGAAATTCTCAGATTCTTGGTGAGCGACCAACATAGCCGACTTCTTGGTGGCGACTATCCATACGCTTCTTCCCTCCTTCTCTTCATCTCTGGTCTCTAGATCACGTCGCCCGATGGCGATGATTCGATTAGATGAATCGCCGCTCGCGCGCACGTGATGTCGAGACAGAGATGAAGAGAAAGGAGCGAAGAAGCGAATGGATCGCTCACCCAGCGTCGCCCTATCCGAAGAACTGGAATGTCTTTTTTGCACTTTGTAATAAAATGACTTGAATTTTAGGAAAATGAGTGGCGGTACGAGGACATCGCCCGCCGTTTTCAATATCCGGATGACCATGCGCTCGAAATTGGCTTAGAGCAAGGTCATCTGCTGTACATCGAGGGCGTCTCCTTTGAAACCCTACAAACCAGCAAGTGTCGCGGCGCTGGTAAG